>JAYWIR010000002.1:3727276-4969702 GCA_036172245.1 Raillietiella orientalis | reverse complement strand
GACACTCCTTCTGGATTGCAACCTATCAATCCCCCCAAAACAAATCAGCCCTCAGCAGCAAAAACTTTAATTGATTTGGACAAATTGCCTACAACTAACTTAGAACATAAAGATGATGGCAGCTCTGTAGGGTCAAATTTTGGTCTGCGCATGGATCAGTATGCTAGGAAGCATGCTGCATTAAAGAACAAGAATGCAGCTATGTTGTCCCGAGAGTGGACAGAGCAAGAGACATTACTGCTTCTTGAAGCCTTAGAAATGTACAAAGATGATTGGAACAAAGTGTGTGAACATGTAGGCAGCCGTACCCAGGATGAATGCATTTTGCATTTTCTTCGTCTTCCTATTGAAGATCCATACCTGGAAGATCCAGGTTTAGGAGGTGGCTCCCTGGGTCCTCTTGCATATCAGCCCATACCTTTTTCAAAAGTGGGTAATCCCATCATGTCTACTGTTGCTTTCTTGGCATCAGTGGTAGATCCCCGTGTAGCAGCAGCAGCAGCCAAAGCTGCTATGGAGGAATTTGCAAAGATCAAGGTGAGTATCAGAATAAGTTAATTTTATAAATAGCAAGTTTGAGATTTAAAAGGAAGAAGTGCCTTTGTCTCTGATGGATTCTCACATCAAAAATGTGGAAGGAGCTGCCAAAAATGGGAAAATCGATCCCACTTATAAGTTGGCAGAGACTGGAATTGCTGGCACAGCTGTTGAGGAGACTGCAGATGAATCTAAGAAATCTGAAGAATCTCAAGAGAAAGAGTCGCCCACAGAATCCCAGCTAGAAAATAATGTCTCTGAAGTAGAAGTAAAAGAAGAAATTGTGGAGCAGGAAGAAGAACAAAAAAAACCGGATGGAAAACTAATCTCTAATGAAACTACATCTGTAAAAGAAGAAGCTGAAATTGAAAAAAAGGAAGTAGATGAGGACCATGTAGTCAAAGATACTCAGTTGCAGCTTGCAGCTGCAGCTGCTCTAGGAGCAGCTGCAGTCAAAGCTAAACATTTGGCTGCAGTGGAAGAACGTAAGATAAAATCATTAGTAGCCTTACTTGTGGAAACACAAATGAAAAAGCTAGAAATTAAGCTTAGGCACTTTGAGGAATTGGAAACCATCATGGATAGGGAACGAGAAAGTTTGGAGTACCAAAGACAGCAACTCATTCAGGAAAGACAGCAGTTTCATATGGAGCAGCTACGTGCTGCAGATTTTAGGGCTAGGCAACAGGCTCAGTTGCAGTTGAATAAGGAAGTTAACATGACAAATTCTTCACAGGTTGTGACTTTAACACAAGCTTCAGTTGTCCCATCACCACCTGTTTCATCCCCGTTGCTTCCACCTGCTGTTCATTCTCCATTACCTCCTCCCCAAGTAACAACTTAAGCTTTGGAGTTAAATGTTATCCTTGATCCGAATTCATCATTTTATATGTAAGTCATTTAATTAGAAATAACAATTTTGTAATGGAACTGTTTCTACTATGCATCATGATTTTTAAATAAAAGTTAATATATTTATTGTTCATGTAAAATGCCAAGTGAGAAGCAGTTTATATTAGCAGACCAAGTTCTTAGCAGGGTGTTCTAGTTTACCTAATGTTAGTTATCCGACATTTTCAAGTGCATAAAGATGATTACAAGGAAATATCTGAATTGCAGTTTTGTACTTACAAAAGCAAAGTTTATGAAAATGTGCATTTTGTAAAAATTCAATAAATGTTGTTTATAGTAAACTTCATTTTGTAAAATTTATTATGCACAGAAGATGCGTGTTTATGCAAAAAAGTGGTTCAGTTTTGCATACTTTGTATTTGTTTGTGTGATTCTTATGTACTAACGTATGCTGTTTAATTTATGTACTTTCGTTATACGTAGGAACATTGCTAGCGAAGGAAACGGTTTTCCAAAAGTTCATTTTCTTTTGAAATAATAAGGAAAACGCAATTATAGTTTCTATTTGAAAAATGGAAATAGCATTTATATCTGAGCAACTTTGGTCCCCTAGTAATCTTTGTTATTTCGTTTTTATGTTTCCATCAAAGTAAACTAGTATAGGACCGAATTGAGAAAGAAAAATGTACACGACAGACTCTTTTTATGCAACCACGACTATTGCCAGTCGCCACGGCGACCCTTTCGTGTTAGCACACTGTTTTCTACGTGGCCATCATCATTGACAGTGGTCGATGATGTGGACCTATGTGAGCGAAGGGGACTCACGACTTACTGATCTCGAAGCGGTGCTGCCTTCGCGGGATCGTCGCCGCTTGGAGCACGGCTACGGGAGGACCTCGCGATAAGGGTGCCATCCAGCACGCCTTCGAATTTTTGAAGAGGGCGTTGCGATGGCCCATCCCACCTTTTCTTTTCTTTTTGTTTCGTTTTTTTGTTTATCCCCCCCGTACCGATCTGCGAACCAGTGACCCGGCAGGCTCTGTGTTTCTTCGTGCGTGGTTGGAGCACTGGTCCAGCCACAGCACGTCTTTGTTAAAGTTTATTTTCAATAAACACCCCGGCGAAACCCGGGTGAAAATCGAAGCGGTGGTTCCACCTCAGCGCCGCGGAACCCGGTAACTGCTTAGTTTTTGAAGACGCATAAAGTTTGGAAGGTTGGAAACTAAGGTTAGAAACGAGTGTTCCCAACCTAAGTCGGAACTCTTGGTGTACGTTTCGTTGTAGTGTACGCTGACCACGAAGCACTCGTGTCTGACAAGTCTAGGCTCCCGTAGCGTAGAGAGGGGTTTTCCGACCCGAATTCTTTGCGGGTCTCGTACTCCATCCACGATCAGGGTACGTCATCCCTGTTGCACTCCAAGCTCGTCCATTTCTCTGGTCACGCTGCCTTCGCCATCTCCACTGCTTTCTCCGTCGCAGTCATCCAAGATCCTGTCCGGGTTGCTAACCAAGCTGCACGCTCGCGAGCTGCGCCTGGGAACCACGCGCTTTTCCCCTGGGGAAAAGGGAGAGCTCCTTTACTGCTCGTGCTGAGTCGAGAGATGGCTCTTGAAATCCGCTCGACGGCCGAGTGGCGATCCTTGATGTGATTGCCCTGGGAACCGGTCAGGAATGCCCTCTGAATTGGCTTACTTCTGATGTTCTTGATGGTCTGAACCCTGAGGTGGGAGAGCTTGCTGCTGGGACTCGGGTACGCTAGAAAAGTGTTCAGCGTCCTGATGCACCCTCAAGATAGTCAAAGGAAAAACTCTCAGTAACAGCGGCATCCCGCTCCAGGTCTCGAGGCGACGGGAGACCTGGAGCAGGATACCGCTACATTACTTTCTGAATCTTAGGTAGGGATTTCTTGGAACGTGTGCGCACGGGTGGAAGGTGTTTTCATTACAGCAAGTGGATTTCAGAAACAATGCTCGAGGCGACGGGAGAGGGAACTCGTAAAGACGTGCCTTTGCTTGAAAAAGCGACAGGTTAAGACGGATTTCTGCGTCTCGAGTGTCTTGCCACGGTACTGCGGTAGTGGAACATTGCATCTGTGTCGTAAGGGGGAATCGAGCTGCTGTTCTGCAGGTCGTAGTATTCCGGATATCCAGAGGTGTCCGGGAGCGGGGATGAAAAACAGCTAACGAGCTCTTGCGGTCACGGAGAGTGGTCGGCCATCTTTTTGATGCGCCGGCCGGCTTGCGGGCTCCACTTCAACGCATACACCTCGTGGATGCCGTTGGCCACCAGTCCCTTCTGCCTCAGCGACCCGGTCGGCTTCCATGAGGTGCCTTTGGAGGCAGAAGGCTGCTGGGCTGGTCAGACCAACGAGCAACACCATGAAGGCAGTGACCAACATCACGCCAATGCTGAGGGAATTTGCGGGGTCTGGATGTCGAAAGCTTCCGGTAAGCAGCTCACGTGAGCATATCATTGTTTGCCCTGTTAATTAATTAAATTGCCTGCTTCGGAGGTCGGGTGGTCATGGTGGTCTCCGCGCGTGGCACCATACTCGTTGGTTCGAATACTCCGAAGGAATCGACGCAGTGCACCATGGGTTCCGAGTTCATCCCATAAGATGACTCTGGTTGGCCTACATTCATCAGGGTGCGGCACTGTAGTGGTTAAAACCAGATGCCCCCGATGAGGCCTGGAAAAATGGGAGTCTACCTCCGGGTCCTTCGTGGAATCACGGAGTGGGAGCTCCCCTACGGTTGTGAAGGAGCGGACCCTCCATTCCGGGGAGACTCTCCGCGTGTACTGATGGAGTAGGTGTGTTGCCACCACCTCTCCAGAGGGTGCGGAGACGCGAGCCGATCCCTTCGGGAAAGCAGCGCCCTTCTGAATTTCGGAAGCGTCCCCTCGGGGTTCTCTTCAGAGGAATAAAAACAGGAGCGGATCCCTTGCGGGGGATCCCCTCTGAAGAAGAAATTCCAGGATCGGATCCTTTCCGGGTTCCCTTCAGAGAACAAAGAATTGAGCAGACCCCCCCGGGGGTCCTCCGGAGAGAATAAGGAAGGAGGATTCCCTTTTGGATTCCCCTTCGGAGACATCCAGGGTGGAGGTGATCTTCATTCCCTAGACGTGAGAGGAACAAACTCCGAGTCCTTCCTGGATTTATAGGGCGGACCCCTCCTGGGGTACTCCCTATCTTGAAGAATTACCCACCCTCGGGCGGCGTGGAACCGTGTCGAAGAACTGCGAAGACAGAAAAGAAGAATTTCCATCATCCATTCATTTGCTCCAATGCCTTCCCAAGGTAATTTTTGAGAGAATGAATTTCTTGAAATCAGTCAAATATCTGAAAGTGGTATTCAAGTGGATTTACGATTTTTTGGATTGGAAAACAACTGCCTGCCCTGCCAGCTAAACCACAAGAAAATGAATGGACTAAGATCACTAGTGTTCGAATCCATTAGGTGGAAAAGTATACAACCGTTTGTGTGCATTACATTTGTGTGCACTTACGGATCACTACGTCGATATGGACCAGTTGTTTCGTGAAAGGAACTTGAAAGTCCAATGCAAGTCATAGATCGTCGGTGCCTGCGTATACGGAGGTATTACAAAGTTTGCATGTAAAGGAAATTCCCTGTATGGAAAAGTGAGCAACCCATATAACATGGCATTTCTGTCATGAAACGTAATGAATATCTTTTTCTTCAAGGAAAGCAAAAATACCTGAGGACGCTTCTGTTACACAATACAGAATTGAAAAGAAAAAAAACTTGTCTTGCTTAAGCTGCGCTTCCTTTAGAATGGGTTGAAAATTGCTGCCAATTTTACGACGGCGGTGAACGCGAGACTGTTTTCTTGTGTTGGAGTGCACGATAATGCAAACAGGTGCAGTTGAGTTCAGGAGTTTTCTGCGTAGGCAGAAACACTGTTTTCATACTCAGCCTTTCAGAAGGAAGAAAGAGAACCAATTTCTCCCAGTCCAACGGACACCGGGGTCGTTTAGGGAGGAAAAGTTCACAGTTCGGGACCGTACATTGGGTTTGGTCCGACCGGCGAAAACCGAACCTACGAATGTAAGACGTTTGGCTATACTTTTATGCCGTGGTCGTTCCATCCCTGAATAATGAGAAAATAATGAATGGTGTCCACTGTAATTCATTCGGGATCAGTAAATCGTATCTTGAAACTGCGATTTGTCGAACATGGTTTTGCACCATATCTCTAATGAATCAGTGGACCAAACCAGATCCATTTCTGGAAGACGGATGACGAGGAACTTTACAAGAGCAAGATTGCAGCGGGAAGGAAAACTGGGTTTGCAGAGACAACGAATGCAGAATTGCTTCGTTGGATCTGCGAAAGGCATCACATTCAAAATGCATGCTGATAAAGAGCGTGCAATCAGTCTGCAAATTAAAAATTGCAGATGAGAGCTGTGCATCGCGGGCGAATGCACACGTTTGAACTTTTCATAAGTTTCCATTAAACCAGCTGCATCCATCCCTGAAATGGAAGACTCAAAAGATTACCCATTCTGGAACTGGGGAGGTCCGTTTGACGGAAAAACTGTGGAACTTGCATGTTTTTTTTGCGTGTTACTTCCTTATTCCTTCAATGCAACGAAGACAATTAAAGCATATGGCAAACATCGAAACTCTGCAAAGGCTTGAACGTGCCGAGGAAGTCCAATGCTGGCCTTGAGAGGCGGCGGGGTCTTTGCCACCGCAGCACCCGGCAGTTGCAGAACAGACGTTTGCGACAAGCATTACGTGGAGGAAGCTGCACTGAGCCTAAAAACCTTTCCCACCTGCAAGTACTGCATCGGCCTATGTGTCGTCCTTTCACGAAACGGGACATCTTCAGCTATTTCTCCTTTGCACTGTACGTACAGTTGCATACTGCATGTACGCCGAGCGTATTCTACACAGCATGCTGCTTCCTACCTCCAAACTTCCCAGTGGCAAAAGGGTATGCGAAAACGTTAGGTAGTTTCAACAAAATCAGCACGAATGCTAAGTAATGTGATCCATATCCCAAACCTCGTGACGAAACCGAATACTCGAAATTAAACACTGACAAGCAGAATGAATTCCAGAATTGCAATCTCCTTAGGTGTACCTGCTGCTCAGTAATAATTTTTGCAACCACGTCAACGGCGCATAAATATAAATTAAAATACAAATACTGAATATCAACTTACAATAGTAATAAGCAAAAATGATACTTGTTATTTATTTATTCCTTTTAAATATTTTTTTGTTGCTACAGAAACATGCAGTTTTTTGCTTACAATTACACACTCATGTTTGATTTCCCAAATCTACTTGCTTAATCTAATACTTCATTACTTCAGTTGCTGCAAATAGCATTTCGGAACGATAATATGTGTAAAATGTCGTAAATTTATCAAAATAAATTTAGGATCTTCATACCAGGTAAGTAAAGTAAAGTAACCTGGTGCAATGAACATACAATGTATCTTTTAAAATGTACATAAGCTCATGGGAAAAAAATACTCTCGGCAGTTGGGAGATGCTTTCAAAGTTCTTCTCTGGATTCACTTGCAGCTTCAAGCTCAGGTTCACTTTCTTCATCTTTCACATCTGGAGTCTCTTGGCTTTTCTGCAATTTCTCTCTTGCTCTAATTTCCTCCATTTCTCGCTTAATATTTTGCAGCATAACCTTAAAAAATTTTAGCTTACAGAGAATGAAGTTTTATGGCTCACATCATCTGGATTTGGATGTCCTTTGCCAGCATATATTTTTCCTTCAATAGCTACGTCCTTACATTCTTCTTGTTGAATAAAAAATGCCTTTGCATCCCATGCTTGAGCACCATCCCTGAATACATAAAGTGCTCTTCCCTTCTCTAAAACATATCTGTAACAAAAAATACAAACATCAAAAATAAGGAATTAATATAACCTTTCTGCTTGTATATGATTGTTCCAGAGACTACTTTGCCATAATTTAGTTGTAGTTTCACAATCTTCTTCACTTAACCCTTCAATCAAACTGACAAAAGACATAACGGTTTTCCCTTTTTTAGAAGCTTTAATTAAAGCATCAGGTTTGGAAAAATCTATCTAAGATAAGTAAAAATTTGAAAGATATTGTTTCAAAAAGGTAATGCTTCTTAAAAAATTTGATGCCTTGTAACACATATAATCTACTTAACGGCATCATAATTCCTTACCTTACTCCAGTCAAGTTCAGGTTGTTTTCTTAAATGCTCCGGTAATTCATCATCTTCAAGGGGTTCCTCATCTTCCTTTTGAAATGTAAAATCAGATAAAAACATAAATTTTTTTATTCTATATTTTGGCTTCAAGCTGTACTCTAGGTTATTTGCACACTTGTGTACAAAGACTCATTAAAAATGAGGCAGACGTATTTACAAACATCAACAAAGTAACTTACTTCCCACTGTTCGTACAATTTCTCAACATCTGCATCTGAAAACTCAGATATGGGTTTTTGGGCCCAACTGGGCTTTTCTCCTTTAGATTTTTTTGCAGTTACACTTGCTGAGAAAACGAACAAAATCACAAGTACAGAGCAATATTTTATCTTTGTATTTACTTTTCCTATAGAACGCACGTCTCGAGAATCTGTGTTCATTTTAATAAGTTATTCTTTGCAAGACATAGTCCTCGAGTACCGCACCAGTGTCGATGCTTGATTTGATCCCACTTCAGTCTTATATTCTGAATGGAAAAACTGCCACTTGAGGGATCACAAATAACGTGCTACTTCGTTATTGGATAAGTCATGTGCTCTTCAGAATAAAGTACTGTCAGACACAAGTGAAACCAAATGCCATTCCATGCATTACTCTCCTGATGTTGGATGGGGATCTCTTGGAACGTGTGCGCACAGGTGGAAGGTGCTTTCATTGCATCAACTGGATTTCAGAAACAATTATCGTATGTGTAACAGCTTGCAGATGAGAAATGTATTTGGACGAATTTCGTTAACCATGAATAAAAGCTTAATTCAGGATAATTCGCAGAGACTCTTTACAATGGGATGTTAGGTGTTTTCCACAGATGTTTACATCGATACAGGAAATCACATTTCAAATGAGGGTTTACATTAAATAATTGGAACCAAATCATGGTGAACGGATGTTGAGAATTCTAATCATTTTTTTTTTACCAGGATAATATACCTTAGTGTACATAAAAGCAAAACCGTTGACTGATATTGGATTTCTAACAAGCGTGAACGAGAGAGATTTTCTTCGATCCAAACGTGAAAACCATTTATAAAGCATGAACATCTGGAAAGCTCTTCCGTTGGGTATATGAGTTGTTTTCGGAATCTTGTGTTTAAATGAGAATGTCATTTTTCCAAATTCGATTCTCGTCTCTTTCTTTGCTATATTTACGATCTGCTTTTAATGGCATTTTTACCTAAAGACTTCTTTTTCCCATTAGGTGCGTATTTCAATACTGCAGTGGAATCATTTTAATTTCTTGCATTCATTGTTCGTTTCCAAGCTATTTCTTATGAACTTTACTATACAGCTTCCATGCCATCTCTATTCAGAAATCTCCACAACCACGTTAAGTATATCAGCACATACCTACACATATCAGCCCTTCAAAGCATATTATTTGAATATTAATTCTTTCAAGGATTTTAGCGTGGTTAGGAAGTTAGTTAACCCAGGCCATAATTATTTCTTATGAGAAAGAACTTTGAATGCTTTTTTTGTTTTTGCTCAATGCATCTATGACCTTTATTCATACACTCCCGGATTTTTTTCCAGAAACTAGTGATATGTCAGTGCAAGTATTGCATGAAGACCCAAATAATTGGGTGAGAGTTAGTCTTGTAAATTGCAATGATTTGTTTTGCTTTTTTCAGAGAAGAAAAAAGCTCCAGCTTCAACCTTAGAACGCCGATAAAAGAGATTGCAATTCACCTTTTACTGAGAACTATATATTCGAGTTTTAACTACTTTTATTTTTCATGATGAAACACTTGGTTTTCAGAACGCTTTCTGCTTCAGAGTTTTGATCATTTGGATTCTTCAAGAAAATCTTATGTGAAAATCTTTTTTTTTCAAGCAGTAATCATTACGTATAAGCTTCGAATATGAGAAAAACCAGAATAAAGGTCTTTCTATTTCAGTTCATTGTCTAAATTAATTTTCAGTCATATTTCTTTATTGCGTTTCAGAAAATAATAGGAATGAGTCACATAAGCAGTTTTTTTTGGTTTTTATCAAAACGTTTTTGTTGCCTACTTTCAGAAATTTATTTAATTCGTGGTTTTCATTATGATTTTCATTACAAATTCTCCTTCAAGAATTCAACATCATTTCTACATTCCGATTAATTTGAAGTTATTATTCGATACTCCATCAACAACTGAAATTTTCTTTAAGCACATGTACGCAACATTGGCCAATTCCATCAAGTTTGCATCTTGATTTCATATTTAACTTTTATTCATATAAGAATGGATGATATAAATATCGAGAGTTACAAAGATTGTTTAGCTTACAATGTCTTTTAAATTTTTTTTTTTTTTTGATTATTTTTGTATTTTTAAAATTCATACCTAAATAACTTAACAGCAATTTGTACTTGTTCATACATTTCACAAAATCGTCTATTATTCTTCAGAGTGCTCCTATTTCATTTCGTATTTCCTGCTGGTGATATTTCGTTTTATGGATCACTTTGGCTTAAGAGAATGATCATGACATTTACGGTTTATCTCTATAGAAGAAACGGAATCTAACAATCATTAGTAACGAATCCGAAACAAATCTTTATAATCTTTTTCCGATTTTTCTGAGCAACTCTTGTTTCAACAAAGGAATGGTAAATGTTCCCTTTTCGAAAACAGGGCATCCACTTATCTAGTTCTCATCAAGATTTCCATTTTTCATGATGCAAGTAACTTGAATAGAAAAATCATTTTCTTTGAAAAATACTTCGCAGACGAACACAGACGACGTTGCAATTGGAGATGGGCAGCATAGCTCATTGAAAGGAACTGATTTTATCTTGGCCGATCACTTCAACGAAGTTCACTGGTTCAAACTGTAGTCCTTTTTTTTGCTTAAAGCGAACATGGAAATGGAGAATTAATCTGCTTTTGCGGATGTCGCAAATGTTGGCTTTCAGGGCGTATTATTGATGTTTGAATACATCGGAAACCCAGTCATTCATGTTTGAACACTTTTCTTTTATATTAAGCTATTATGGGAGCTCTTTACCAAATATTTTTATTGTTATTAAAAAAAACGGGTGGCTAAAAACAATACTGAACCATAAGCAGACATTTATTTTAAAAAAACAATAAAAGCATCATACTTATTTACAAATTTCCATTTAAAACAACTACCATTTCTCATTTAGAGTATTTCATCCTTATTCTCCTTTAAAGTGTAACCTGCTTTGGGAAAAACCCTCTCGTAGGACACGGAAGTCACAGGCACACCAAAGCATCAGTTCAAATAGCAAGGGATACACAACCCTTCGGTGGCTCCACCAGATTAGACGGTCCAAATGTCAGGGAAGTAAGGGTTTGTTGAAATATCTTTTTCGTTCAATTATGCCACCCACTCGTGGATTCGATTCAACAGTGAACTGAAAACAAAAAAGTACTAAATAGTACATAGGCAAACAGAAATGAAATTCAAGTGTAGTACAAACTACTCGTTCGCGGACAAAGAAGAAATTATGCTATGATATTTACCTTTCTAACAGACTCATCAAATTTATCCCGCAAGGAAGAAGATGCAGCCGCAGCTTCACTTTCCTGCATAAAGGACACGGGTACACGAGGAGCTAGGGATTGAAGTTCCTCCTTTGAAGCATTCCCAACCTACTTACTGAAATTATAATTAGAAAACCCTTGTCTCTTGGAGCGAGGATCCAGCAACACTGCCTAGCCTACAATGGGATGCTTATTCTCCAAATCAACAGGACTAAATCTGGAAAATCCGGTGGAAGCCGAAAACCTCCAGATGCCTCCGCCGACTGGCCTCCGGGATAGGGAATCGACCCTCCGAGGCCCCTCCAGAAATCTAGGAGTCGTTTGAGATTCACATCCGGTTGTGCAAATGGAGCTTGTTGGCATCCCCTGGGGGCTTGCCTCTCCAGAGCGTCAGAAGCGCGCTGCTCCCTTCAGGGGAATCGGGGAGCGTTCCTTCGGGAGGAGGAAACAAGGAGCGGATTTTTCCCGGGAGATTCCCCCGGAGAAGAAATTCCAGGAGCGGATCTTTCCAGGTCCCCTTCGGAGAAGAAACGAGGAGTGACCCCCACAAACCGGGGAATCCCTCCGGAGAGAACAAGGTAGAAGTCCCTTTCGGGGCTCCTCTCCCAAGAGTAAGAAAGGAACGGACTCCTTCCTCCGGAGCCCTTCCTGGATTCACGGGATGATCATTCCTCCGGGGTGACCCTTACAACGTGAAGAGTCGCACACCCTCGGGCGGCGCGGACGGTGTCAAAGAAATTGGTGAGCTTCCCCTAAGGAGGCGAACGGTCCTTCAGCACTCGGCGAACCGAAAAAGCAAAAACCAGAAAACAAAATAAAAAGCTTGAAGGAAAGCAGCGAAAACAGAGGAATTCAAAAGGAACATCCTGGGTCAATAGTAACGCTCTCCCCTCTGCTGACCTTTTATAGAGATAGAAGGAAGAAAAAAAGAGCTTTTTCCATTTCTAGTGGCGGGTACCACGCAACGTCGGCAAGGACTGGGAAGTCGCTTGACTCGACGCCCCCGCTGTCCACACGAGGCGTTTCAGCTATGGGGCTCGGGATTTTGTTGCTCCTCTCTTTCAGGATAGCCCAGACAAGGGAAATCTTTCGGGGACTTTTCTGTCTTCTCTGTTAAATATCGCGCCGAGAGTTGGTACAAAGACCAAAGCCATATTAAGCTAACTAGTTAAAGTTAAAATTATTGTAATTGTTACGTACTACATAAATTTACTGACCGTATCAGGCCAGAGTAAGAGAGGGAAAAACACTGCTAATTTAGTCAATGTTGATGATAGAACTGGATAGAACTATCACGAACTGAGGTACACAAGGCTTTTTCCTTTCAGCTTTTTTTGGTTCGCTGAGCACCTCAGAAACCGTTGCACCCCTGGCGGCGCCTCATGCAGCTCTTTGACGCTACACCATGCCACCCAAGGGTGCATTCTTTAGTAATTCTTCAAGATAAAAAGTACACAGGCAGGCGTCCCCCCTATAAATCCAGGAAGGGCTCAGAGTCCGCTCTTCTCATGCCTGGGGAAGGATCCCGAAGGAAATCTCCTTCCTTATTCTCTCCGGAGGGACCCCCGTATGGAAGACCATTCCATTTTTTCTTCTCCAAAGGGAACCTGCAAAGGAACCGCTCCTGTTTATCATGTGATCCTGCAATTATCATGGAAGCGATGACAACATTCATTCCTTCGGTATTTGAAGCTCTGTGAAAACGCAATAAAGATGAATTAAACTTCGTCCACTCATTTTACCACTAAGAGTAGAATATATTGATACCAATCCCTTTATGCATTATCATAAAGGGATTGCTATCGATTTATTTTATTCAAATCATAATTTCCGTTCCTTTTAGGTAGAAGGGACAGTAGATCATTATCCAGTCTGCATTATAGTTTCTGTGTAATTTACGGAATCAAAATAAAGAAAACACTCTTCTTATTTCAATCCTTTATCTAAAACATGTGAAACAACGAATCGAGTCTATCCTACGTTTAAATTTGCATCCTTTTTTTTCCTCCTTTTTTCCTTTTCATAGAAGGACCATTCTTTTCGTGTTACAGTCTCTGTTTCCAAAGCATATGAGAAAGAATTCGATGGGAAATGTTTCCTTCATCACTCGTTTTGATTTCGATAAAGGAAAAAGAAAAAGAAAGAATTCTCAAATTTTGTGAGCTAAAACACTTCAGATCTAAAAGAGACAAATAGGAACTGGACTTTCGTTCGTTCAAGACTTTCCATTCAGTACTAAGGCATACAAGAAACGAATGATCAGTCTCGTATCCTCTTTCAAATTTGCTATTCTTTATCCTCATTTCCTCTTTATATATGTACGAATTACGTATGATGATTTCACTTTCCTTGATGAGGAAATGTGCTGTTTACATAAGAAAGCACGTTCTAATGTCATTTCTGGACAGCTCGTAGCCCCTGACCGTCTGCTCAGCGTCCTCGTTGAAAAGAATGTCGTCGATCAGGTCGCGTCCAGGAGGCCTAGCACTTCCTATGGCCTGTGGCCGCGCTCCCCTTCGTTGCGGTCCTCAGGAAGATCTTGTGTCCGAATATGTGCTCGTCGGCTGACGACAGGCTGACTCTCAACAGAGGGATACTGTTGCCGGTCACATCCGTGGACAACAAATCTGGGCATCGAAATTCGGACAGGAACATGCCATTTCTGAAAGGAAAACTGTTCTGTATATTACTCGTTTTAAGCAGAATTTATTACCATCAATATAAATTGATGGTAATAAATTCCGAAATCGAAACTACCCGTTCTGTTTAAATTTACAAAGTGAAACATATCTAAGGTCTTTCTGAATGGGAAGATTTGAAAAAAATTAGTTCAAATAAAGAAAAATAAAGACTCACTTAAGCAATATGTAGATTTATGAGATAGCTATAAGTATCATCCATAGTGTATACATATTTGGGCATTCAAGTGAATAGAAATGGTACAAGACAGTGCGTAGATATCATAGAAAATGCTATTGGAAGACAAAGAAATAAACTCTCCTAATCATGAAAAATAAGAAAAGCTGACATGAGCTATGAATTTTACTACTGTAGAAGAAATGGAACTTGCAGTATACTTTCCACTTTCAACAACATCATAGTTTTTGCTTAATATTAAAAGGTCAATCGATAAATACGTTTCGTTTCTGTGAGGAAGAAAATTATGCAACTTAGCATTATTCTTAGATCTGTGGATTTTTTTATAATGAATTTAGAAATGTAGAAACCATTTTAAACGCTCACTAATCATTTTATATGAGAAGTCTTATAGTTCACAAGCGTAATTAGAGATACACAATTCTTTGTCACATGGGAACATAAAAATCATTAATTGGCATAAAAGAGTTGTGTGTAGTTTTTAAATTTTAGGAATTCTACAAGAGCGATAGATGCATGCAAAGTGCACTTTACTGAAAGGAAGGGATATCACATAAGGGAACATAATAAATGTATTAGCATAGAGTCTAGAGTTTCGTATATGATCTTTCGATGGAGTCTTCAATAATCAGGATATGCTAAAAGACGGTGAATGAACCTGGTGATTCAGGTGACTGTATTATATATAGCAGTAAGTTTTGCAGGTTCGGATACTGTGACTGATCAAATACGAACAGATTTTGTGATACTTGAAACTGCTGGGTGATTGTAAGGAATGAACATCATACAAAAACGTTTTAGAATTTCAAATACATATCGACCGGCATTCAGTACTAATGTTTTGCTTTCTACAAAGTGTCCTCTTGGTAACGACTTTCCTTGATTTTGTGGCAACCTTGACAGAAGTATCTGATGAAATGTTACGTAAACAAGTTCACGGTGAAAGTTGCCAACCCTGTTGTGATTTTCTAATTATTGCCACTCAAATAAATTAAGCGTTGTACTGGCATCTTCTAGTGAGAGCTCTGGATTTTGCTCAAACATGTCAGGAACTATATGACAAAGCCGTTTGTATTTAACTTACATTCCACATCCCAAATCCTTAACTGCTGTTGTGATAAAAGTTACATAAATTTACCGATCCATTTGTAAGCCGCAAAAGCGTATAGAGAAAATTCCGGCATTTTTAAATCGTTCCTTACCCTCAACCAAAAATCATTTTTCAGAAAAGTATATCAGCTGTTTTGTTTTGAGGTATTAAAATAAATCAAGGTGTTACATAGATTTTGGTTGCAATTTTTGCATGGTGAATTGTGGGTGGAGTTTGTTTGATTCCTTTAAATCAGCTTGATAAGAGGATCCCGTACAGAACATATTAGATGCATTAGTATTGATTCCATATTATGGAAGAAAAAATCTGTTCTGCAACGGAAATCACCAGTTCATTCCAACCTGTAGTGAATGAGTACATTTATGATGACGTAGGAAGGTATTCAAATTCCAGACGTGTTATAGAATGCGAGCTGAATTCAAAAAGTGTTTTGGATAATGATAGTCCAACGGAACCCATTAAACCGTCAGTTGCACAGCTTAATAGCACATTTGAAAATGAATACTTTAGGTCAGCATATTGGAAACAACTTTATTACTTAGTAGTATTAATATGTATAATGTTGAATGAGTCAATGAAACTGTGCAAAGAAATCAGTTTCAGTATAATTTCTCCAAATTTACAAGTCCATGGAAAATTATTGGAACATTAATCAAAATGATATAATTTTATGATTAAATTTGAATTCAATTAATGTCTGTCATATGCTTGCAATAAGAATTTGAATATATTGGCCGACTTAGTTATGTCAAGAAAAGCAGCTTTTTGCTTATGTATTTAACAATCTGTGAAAACTCAAAATACTGCATTCATGTGGTATTTTAATTGAATAGTATTCAAATAATTTGAAGGTGATTCGTTGTTTCTAAATTTTTGGCATTCCGTAGATTTCATGAACAAAGCATCATGCTGACAGTCGAAAGAGAGGCTTTTTCATATTACATGAGGCATCCCCGAAGGGGGAAGTGTACAATTTTTAGTCACAATTATTTTGAAAATTCCATGGGACTATCTAATAGGATTGGTACCAAAATAGATTCAGATGCCCTGCATTCTACATTTTCTAAACTTGGGTTTGAAGTGTTTGAATATGTCGACTTGACCAAGCAAGAGATCTTGTGTATTATCAAAGACTGTAAGCAATTTATTTATTTTTTTTTAAGACTAAATAAAGTTGTGCAGTGACAGAGGATGATCATAGTGACTGTGACTGTTTTGCCATGTGCTTCCTTAGTCATGGTACTAAGGGAATAGTGTATGCACAGGATGAAGTAATCAAAGTTGATGATCTGTGGAAACCCTTCTTAGCAGATGGTTGTAGGAGTTTAGCAGGGAAACCCAAACTATTTTTTATTCAAGTGGGTACTTTTTATAAGTGTTGATAAGTGTTGCCTAGGCTTGTCAAGGGGATCAATGTCAAGATGGAGTCCTTGTGATGCCTAAACCAAAGAATTGTGCTACTGCTTATGTTACAGAAACTGAAAGTGCACCCTACACAATTCCTGACTATGCAGATTTTCTTATTGTTTTTTCCACTATTCCAGGTAATAAAAAGACATGAATGAAGATGAACAGTAAAGGTTTTTCTTCTTTAGATCATTTTTCTTGGAGGAATTTGTTGTCTGGATCATGGTTCATTCAAGAGCTCTGCTCAGTTTTAACAGAATATAGTGATACTAAAGACTTGCTCTCGATACTGACTATTGTTTGTCGTCATGTAGCACTCAATTTTGAATCTAACTGTCCTTTGTCACCTTGGAAACATGGAAAGAAGCAAGTGCCCTATGTAACAACCACACTGCTTCGCGATCTGTATTTCTTTCCGAAAAATAAGTGAGAACAAACCCTTGTTTTCAGCATGCATTGTTGATTGTTGGAAATGTGAGTAGCAAATAGTTTGCTAAAAGAACAAATCAGTATAGAAAAATCACAGATTTTGTACCTAGTGCCATAGCAGCAGTTATTTCCGATACATGATTTTAGACATTGACATATTTTGAATTAAATGCTGTAACTTAGCATGTTTTATCTTTTTCTGGGAAACCAAGTGAAACCATACTGTATTGATGTTTATTCAACCTTTGCCTCAGGCTAACCAGCTAGCCTTACCTTTCCAAAGAAACTGAAATTTAACTTATTCAACATATATATGTGGTTATTAGAAGAAATAGAATATCAATTGGAAACAGAGGAGAAACAATTATATTACAACACATAGAAGATCAGGTGAATCCTAAGCTCAAAGAATATGCAATCTTTCATGTATGATGAATGCTACTTGAGGGAAACATGAGATTTTCCTCAATACTTATGATTGAAATCTCCTGTATGTTCTTGGTCATTTTGGTGTGAAGTTGATTGTTTATTCTCTGCTTTCCAGATTTTGCAATTATTTCATGGACAACATTTTGATACATTTGGAATAAACATCTTGCTTACATATGTACTGATATGGTTTTGAAGAAATCGTTGTGTTGCATGTCATATGCGCATCCAGTTTCCTTCTACAGAAAAATAACGCCCATGGTCTTGGCTGATTAAGGATTATTGAAATTATTTCATCAGCAAGGAACATTTCTAATGTTTGTTTGTCTTTTTGTTTGGTTTCATTTGCCAAACATCTATTGCTAAAATAAACAGCATTGAGATTTGTAGAAAAATACCTGGTATTTGAATTTAATTCGTTTTTTGCACCCAATTTAAACCGTAAGTCTCAGTTATGATTGTCAAAAAATCTCAACTTAAATGAAATCACAGGACTGTTTTGTTTCCGCGGATTATACAGTAACATATAATGACTGAGGCCACCAAAGGAATTCAACAAGGAATTGCTAGCGTTTTGGAAAAAACAACTATGCCTAGTGAATCGAAAAATGTTATTTTCAACACAAACTTGTTTTTATTAAGGAGTAAATGTTTTACAGGTGCTTTAAGTGATTCACCATTCCATGTAAATTATATGCATCATTCAGGGAAGCACAGAGATTTCCATTGTAAGACCTCAAAGTGTTTGCTGTAACAAAGCAGAAAACCATAGAAAGCTCAAAAATATTCGACCGTTTCGAATATTAGAAAATCATCGAAGTACGGTCAGAATAAGCACTTGCGCAGTGCCTCCAGATTTCAACAGTTTCACTCCAAAGCAAGAACTTATGCAATTACATTTACGGAAGTAACCTATTCGGCAATTTTTATTAGTACTTACTTTTTGACACTCACAGTTTTTTTTTTTTTTTTTTTGAGATAAACACAATAAGATTTAGCGAAATCGTGAGCATGGTTTTTCTATTAAACAAAACTAATTTTTGGTCATCAATTAACAGACAAATCAGGTCATAGAAGACTACACGGAAGCTAGGTAGTTGATAGCATCAAAGACTTCAAAAATACCTTTATTTGAAAGCTTATATTCTAAGGTATACTGGACAAATTATTACATGAAGGAATCCTTGCATGACATTCAATAAAAGCTAGCCCTACTTAACATCTCAGTAGTATTAAGAGTTCGAAACAAATGCAAAGAGTGAGAGAATAATTTTAAGGTACCAAAGTGAAATTTTCTGTGGATGAACGGAAAATTTGAGCATGCTCATAGTTTGAAAATTTCCCGACCAATGATGCAGAAATCTATCAATGTTGTTCTCAGACGTAACACAAATTCAAAACGAGCATTTGCTGCAACATTCATACATTTACAATTCATCCCATGATTTTCAATATGATCCAAATCACTTTGCATATTCATTTGGAAGCATTGCAACGATGTTGGATAACTCTAAACGGCCGCTGAATATTTTCAAAGCCCTTTCCAGGTCAAAGAGAGCAACATTTTTGGCATATTTCAAACCTGGAACGATTGTATTGTAAAGTAGACTTCAATTAATTTATGTGTGTATCTGGACCAAATTTATTTGACACTATATCCACATCCAAATGCAACGCAGATCTTCCGGATTTGTGTTTAATTGGAGAATTCTGTACAGCACAACAAGTTTTCTCAGTAAAAGGTACAAATTTCACATTATCCAGATGTGTAAGTTTCTAGACGTTTATAACCATCTGTGGAATTCTCGTAGCTCTTGAGATTTGA
This sequence comes from Raillietiella orientalis, assembly GCA_036172245.1. Classification (NCBI taxonomy): domain Eukaryota; kingdom Metazoa; phylum Arthropoda; class Ichthyostraca; order Raillietiellida; family Raillietiellidae; genus Raillietiella; species Raillietiella orientalis. The sequence continues at coordinate 4,950,497 of JAYWIR010000002.1, read as the reverse complement.
ATTTTATGATGGTGCAACTGCCTGCTTGGTTTCAGCATCTCTTCCTAACTTTTCCACTACATAAGATTCAAGACCTGATAATTGATGATTGAATTTGTCTTTCATATTATCCAACTGTGCTTCACATTCCGAAGTCAGATTCTGTAGTTTTCTTTGTAAAGATTCATTAATACTATCCAAATGTTCAGAGACTGCAGAGTCAAATATTGGTTGCAGAGGAATACAGTTAGTTTGAAGGTCATTTCCGTGTTGTCGAAGTTTCTGTGAAATATCATCGTGTAAGGTTTGCAGTGCCTTCTCGATTTCTTTTCCCACTTCTTCCCGAATCTTTCCAATCGTATAGTTAACATTGTCGTTCATTATCCTGGGGGTATCTAAATATTTCTCTCTTAGAAATTGGGAAATTAATTTTTCTATTTCTTCACAGAGCTGAGCTATGTCTTGTGACCTTTCTGTTTCTCTTATTTTACCAATGCTTTCTTTCAAACCATAGTGATCAAGGGAATTTAGATTCGATTCACATGAAAGAAGACTATCCCATTTATGAGTCAGCAGTCGTTTTTTCGAATGGAGTATCTGAAGTTTTTTCATTTCCATTTCAATATTTTTCATCTCCTTTTCCAGGTTTTGGCAGAGATTCCGCATGATTTCTCTCTTGTTTTGGAAGAAAATAAGTTGTCTGCTTTCCTCTTTTAGTTGCATCAGCTCTTCGGCAAGAGTTGCGCATGACTCTTTCTGCGCCAGCTCATCTGCCAAACAAAATAACTTATCCTTGAATCTGTTGCATTCCCCTTTCAAAGTGTATTCTTCAAGAAATTGTACCAATTCTTTCCTGAATGAGCAGTATTCGTCACGGGTAACTAAACTTATTCTCAGGTTTGCAATTTTTTCCTGGAGGCATATCATATCTTCAGGCGATAATAGACCTTTCTCTTCGATATCATCCATCCGATTTTTCAATTCCTTAATAATTTTCCAAACACGTGTTTCCTTATCCAGTCTTGCAAACTCGTCATTCTGATCTTCACTCTGAAGAGAGTTCTGAATGTTTTGGATCTCTCCCAATTTCTGAAATAGACTCTTTTGATGACTCTTGCATTCGTCGCTTATCTTGTTTTGTAAGTGCACGAGGTCAGTCTGAATGAGTTCTTTCTGTTTTGTCATGCTTTCCTCGCAATCCTTGAGTCGTAGGTAAAACTGTTCCTTAAAGTGTTCTGTGTTTATGTCCAGGGATACAATCTGCTCTTCTATGCTTCGTACAGAAAGCTTCAGTTCCTCAACTGCAGCTCGCATCGGCGATTTGACCTGCACCGGAGTCCGTGGAACAAAACTCGAGTTGTCCCATGCTGGTCGCTCATCCAACGGAGGTTTAAGGGTTGTGCGAAGGGATGCGGCACTCCGGGTGGGCACACGACTCCACGAACTGTTTCTGGGTGCCCGAGGCGTGTTCGCCCCATCACCTTTCGATTCCAGACATCCACCACACGGAAACTTTCTTTGATTCCGGCTCGCAACAGACATATTCAGTTCCTATTTCATTGCTGAACTTTCCCTGGGCATGGACTCATGACGTTGCACTCCCTGAAGAGAGCGGCTCATTTTTTTTAATGCACTCGATCGTAGTAATTTTCATGACATAAAAAGGGACGGCGAAAAAAAAAAAAAAACTCGTGATCGTTCTTCTTTAAGGTTTCCATAGAAACGTCGCGGTCTGATGGAAGACCGGGAGCTCCGAAGTCATTGTTTGTCCTCTCTCTGGAAGGACAAAAAGCGTACTCGTCTCACCGAGGAAGGTTTGCAAATGGAGCTGCACTGGGAAAGTACTGTTACGGATGTGGCCGCTGACGAAGAATTACCATACCTTGCACGGGGAAAGCTCTTTATAATCGCTCTAAAACCAGCTCCAAGATGAAAATCAGGGAAAAGTGGGGTTTGAGTGTTTTATCGGGAGAAGGTGGCTCTCGGAAGGTTCCGAGACCTATTCTTGCAGTGTTTCTGAGTTTTAGAGACCTACCGATCCGCGTGAAACGCTGGTGCTTAGCGGAATGCTGAACTTGTCTTCTCGGTGATCGTCCGCCCCCATTCGGAAGTGTTCGTTTACGTGGTTCTCGAAGAAGTTGATGCTAGGAGAGAGAGAGAGAGGGAGGAGGAGGGGGAAGTTGCGATTGACCCAGTGAATTTTACTTTTGTTTCTTTCTCTGGAGGGAAATACTTCCCTTCTTGAAGTCTGCTTAATATTTCAGATTTTTCTCCCACGGGTTCTACGAAAGTCTTCCGAGGCGTCATTCTCGCGCCGACGCATTCTTTAGAAACTTCCTCTCAATCAGCAAATCAATTCCGGACCATTTTCTCGTGCATTTCCGGAAATAAACAGGATGAATCCCCGGTTGCATTTTTTCGTGTGTCCTTCAGGAATCCTCCAGTCTCTCCTCACACCTTTCAGTAGCGAGCTAGGATTCCCTCGACACATCCTCCTCAGACTTGCTGGAAACGCAGCATCGCCTCCGCCTTCAGCACCCGCGACTTCCCGCCGTTCCTCCCCTCTCGTCTGATCCGTTGCAGTCTGATCCCCACCCCCCTTCCTCGGGAAATATTTCCCAGGAAGATCACTCATTCCCGTTTCCCGACAAACTGGAGTGTGAAGCCGATCCTTATCGTCACCCTCGACGCAACGAGGGACGCCCGCGGCGGCCCCACGGAGACGATTTGGAAGCTGGCCCGGGGGCACGCTCAGTCAGGAAGGTAGCGCAAAAGCAGCGGAAGCTGCAACGAGGGCGAGCTGTCAACGTAACAGATGATGTTTTTCTGCGCACCCGCTCCCTCGTGGACTCTCGAGAGTAAGCGCATCGACCAGAGTGACCGCCGCTGACCGAGCAAGGGACCGGAGTGTCTCCTCCCTCCCTTGGCTCCTTTCCTTCTTATTCAATCTGATTCCTTTCCGGCTGACTCCTGGTCGTGGCCTCCTCCCGGGAGTCCGCGAAGGGGGCGAAGGAGAGGCGGTCCATCGTACCTACGCAGTGGGGACGGAGCGGCCTCGCATCGCGGGAGTGGACACTCGGGAGGAAGAAGCATGGGGGTGGAGGCTGGCGCTCCTGGATGGGAAATGGGACGGAGCTAAGAAAGACGTTCCTAGGGTTCGCAAGGGGCAGAGGAGCGGGAACGCACTGGGGGAAGAACCTCTCCTGGCTTCGGATGTTGCGGAATTCGTTCTCTCGTCTCCGATTGCCCACGAGGGAACACTGCTCAGCTGAATCCGCGCCCGTTAGCGGCGGCAGTCGGAACAGCGGTATGGGAACAGCCGGGAAAGTCCGGGGAAATCGTGTTCTAGCGAAAGACGAGTCCCTGGGATCGGGAAGGACTCTGCAGGGATGCATGGGTACGGCGAGGATGCGCAGAAAGCTGCTGAAGGAGGACCGAAAACGAACCCGCCAACCGTTGTCCGGTAACTCTCGCAGATGGGGACGGGGGCGGCGACTCCTTCGGGCGCTCGTCTTGAGGAAGAACTACCTTCCCTTCTGAGAAGAGGGTCGTTGGTCTTCGGATCCGGGGGAAGGCGGAGGAGGGGAGTCGGCCTGCCAGCGCTTTCAGCCAGGGACTCCAACATCTTCTCTCTCCATACCTTGGGATGGGTTCCTTCTTTTCCATTCCCGTTTTCAAGATGGACGACCCCCCTCACGCCCCTTGGCTTTCCGCTTCCTGCGACAGCCGACCTTACGGCCCGGACCTCAGGAAAGTGGTAGGGAACACTCCCGGAGCGCGTCGCAGCTCCAGCCCCATCCTCACCCCTCGAGCTTGGGAGGGAGATTGAGAAAGGGAGGCGAACCAAAACCACTCGGGGAGAGCCTTCAGGGAAGGACGCGGTCACGTGGCCGGGGGAGACAGGCTGGACTTCCGAAGATGTCCAGCCCATCAATGCGCTCCCACGTCCGGTTGCGCGGCCGTTGCCTGGGAAGTACTCTCGCGCCCATCGAGAGATGGGAAAGAGGCGATCTCTCCTGTGGGAAAGTGCTTCTGACCTCCGGGAGCTCTGGAAAGGTCGGATCATTGGGCGTACCACAGGCTATGGAGGAGCTCACCCGCACATCCCTTCCCGCCTCTTCTTCCCCTTCCATTCCCTCTCCCCTCCCCCCTCCCCCCTCCCCCGGGTATCCCTCGCGCTCTCGCCTCTGTGCCTACGGAAGGACGAGGGGGGGGGGCGCGGGAAGGATGTGAAGGAAGAGTCCTGCCTCACCCTAGCTAGTCTTCGCCACTCGGCGCCACGACCACCTCGCGGTCCAGATAAGAGCGCGGCTCCCCCCTGGGCGCAGCATCAACCGCCCCCGAGGCGGGAGCGACGGCGCAGGGGTTCCCCTGCCTAGCCTTCCCGGAACGCTCGACCCGAGGCGAGTCACCTCCAGGGTACGGAAGGGTCGCTCGTCGATCCCTCCTGTCGCTCCTTCACCCCCTCGCCGCGGGTCGCACGCTCTCCGTCCAGAGTACCGGATGCGACCTCTGCAGGGGACTGCGACCTGCCTGACTGCGGGGGAAGGGGTCGCAGCCGCTCGGCGGTGAGGGAGAGGAGGGGTGGGAAAAGCCGGCGCGCGTCTCCAGTGATCGACTGATCCAGAGGGAAGGAAGAAGAGGCGGGGATTCGTGATCCGCCGCCGGCCGGGCGTGACCTGCAGCGCAACGCCCGTGGGGCCACGCGGCAGCCCTGCTTGGACGGACCGCACGTTCCTCTGGGGGTAGGAGGACCAGGGATGTTGCGCACTCCTGTCCCCCTTGGAGGGAAGGATGCGAGGGCTCCCCCCCGTCCGCCCTGCTGATGGGGAGAGGAGTCGCCTCGCGTCCCTGGAGTTTTGCGCTGTCCTGCAGGAGGAGTCTCCCTTCTTGCGAGCGAGCGGGGAGAGGAAAGGGGATGACTGGCAGCTCTGCTCGTCGGAAACGAGGGAGGAACCGTTGCGGGCGAAGGGAGGGGGGAGACCTTCTACTTCCCTCCCTGTTCCCTTCAGGCGTCTCCTGGCTTGTGGCGGGACGCATCCCTCCGAGAAGACGTTGCAGTTTCCAGATGCGGGTGAGAGAGAGAGAGAGTGAGAGGGGAGGGGAGGAGGAGGAAGTAAGGAGGGTCTCTGCGCAGCTTTCACGGAGCCTCCGTCTCTCCGTGACGTCCTCCGGGGCGCCGAGTCTCCTCCCTTCTCCCCCTCTCTCTCTTTCTCGCGCGTCGCATCCCGGGGAGCTTCCCGTTAGCGTGGCATCCCTTCCCATCCGTTCAGTTCGTCCCCTCCGCCTCTCCTCTTCCGTTCCTGAGGGCGCAGCCTGAGGGGTGGTCTGGAAGAGCAGAGCTCCCCTCCTTCGGGAGACTTGGCGCTTCCTCATCCTGCCTCTCCCGTCTCTGTTCCTCTGGTCGCGACCTCCCCGCAGAACGCGGCCACCCTGCTCGGCGGAGAAGGACGAGGGGTATACTCTCTGCCCCCTAGGGGGGTCGATGAGGAGGAACAGCCGGTAGCGAACTTCCGGGAACGCCGTGGGGTTCCAGGATGCAGGCGGGAACCTTCTGCTGCGCACTCCTTCAATCCGTTCTAGGGACCGGCTCTGGTGAGCGGGACCTCCCTCCCTGACGTACCCGGAAAGAAGGGAGCGATCCTCTCCTTCGGGCGCGGGGCTGCGCAGGCGAGAAGCACATCTTCCTGCATCCCTGGGCGGGAAGGAACACGCGCTCGCGGTGATGACCGCCCTTCACCCCGCCGCGCGACCTTGCCGTCCGGCGACCGCTCGACATCTCCCGCGGCTGCTGCTCCTCCTGCAGCGAATGGGGAGGCGTAAGGGGATGAGGGAGGGGGAGGGCGAAGGGACGGACGTTCCTCGGATTACGCGGCGACGCGCCTGGGGGCCGGGAGGCGTGGACGACCGACCCGACCCCTGGAGTCCGGCTTCCAGCAACGGGCAGGGCGTTGCGGTTGTCCGGCGGAGCGTGGCGGAGGGGCGCCGCTTCCCCCGGTTGGCTGGTGGCAGGTCCTCCCCGCCGGCCGCTCAGTTGACGTTCGGCACGTGGCCACGATGCCCGCTCCCGGACGCCGCTGGTGCTTCGGACTCTTGGCGGCGGCTGCGGCGCTGCTGGCGGCGACGGTGTTCCCGGCCCTGCTGTTGAGCGGGGCCGCCGGCTTCGCGACGCTCCCCTTCGGCGGGTGCCCCTGCGACCCCGTGTACTCTCCGGTGTGTGGCACGGACGGGGTCACCTACCACAACGTTTGCTTCCTCGAGTGCCGTGCGGCGATCCTCCTGTGGATGCTGCACGCCATGCGGAGAGAATCCGTCGGTACGTGCGGCGCGGAGGGGAGGCGGAGGGGGCGGACTTGCCCCTGACGCGGCCCCGTCCCCCGTTCCCCCTCTCCTCCTCTCTCCTTCTCCTCCCCCCCAGGAAGCTGCCGCTCGACCACCCACGGATGGGAATACGCAGGCACACTGGCCGTCACGAAGGACGGTAGCGCCTGCCTGCCGTGGACGGAGCACTCCGGACCCCTGCCCAGGACCGAACAGCCCCCGGAGGACAAGGACTTTCCCGAGGGCAGCAGGTCGCGCGCGAGGAACTTCTGCCGCAACCCGGACCGCAACCCCCTGGGCCCGTGGTGCTACACCAGAAGCGGCGACCCCGGATTCTGCGACGTCCCCCGCTGCGCTTCCGGTAGCGCCCTGGGTGAGCAGCTCATCTCGGCGCTTCCCCTGATCGCAGGGGGGCGCCCGCTCCCTTTCGGGTTCCCCCCCGCCGCGTCTTTCGGCTACCAGCCCTCTGCCTTCCCGGCAAGTTACCACCACTTCGCGTACCCCCCGCCTTGGACGGGGGGGGGATACGCGCTCCAGGCTCCCTGGATGGTCCTCGGAGGGGCGATGAGGTTCCCCTTCCTCGCCCTCCCGCGATTGGCGCATCCCGGGCAGTGCTTCGTGCCCCCGGCGCTGCCGCACGCGCCCTTCCGCCAGCAGGACGCGTCCTCGGGAGGAGGCTGCCGGGACTCCATCGCCTTCTCCCGCTACTGCCAGCACTGGGTGGCCGAGAAACGCTGCAGGCACAGCCCCGCCTTCATGAAGCAATACTGTGCCCTCTCCTGCGACTACTGCCAGGAGGAGTGAGGGCAGCGACCTCTTCCTGGTCGTGGCGCCGGGGAACTCCCTCCCTCAACCACAATGGAGGAGCAATAAAAAGAGGGAAAAAAAAGGAAGAAAAAAAACGTCCTCCCCTCATCCTTCCTCCCGGAGCGAGGGAGGCTTCCCCCTCAGGATTGGAGGCGCAGGATCTCCCTCCCTACCCATCGCCAAGGGGGAGCCTCAGGGAGGGGGAGAGGGAGAGCCTCAGCGAAGCATCCAGGGAGGCGGGGAGGCGCGCACCCCAGCCGCAAGGCAGAGGGGGGAGTCCAGCATCGACCATTACTCCTCGTCGACCCCCCCAGGGGGCAGAGAGTATACCCCTCGTCCTTCTCCGCCGAGCAGGGTGGCCGCGTTCTGCGGGGAGGTCGCGACCAGAGGAACAGAGACGGGAGAGGCAGGATGAGGAAGCGCCAAGTCTCCCGAAGGAGGGGAGCTCTGCTCTTCCAGACCACCCCTCAGGCTGCGCCCTCAGGAACGGAAGAGGAGAGGCGGAGGGGACGAACTGAACGGATGGGAAGGGATGCCACGCTAACGGGAAGCTCCCCGGGATGCGACGCGCGAGAAAGAGAGAGAGGGGGAGAAGGGAGGAGACTCGGCGCCCCGGAGGACGTCACGGAGAGACGGAGGCTCCGTGAAAGCTGCGCAGAGACCCTCCTTACTTCCTCCTCCTCCCCTCCCCTCTCACTCTCTCTCTCTCTCACCCGCATCTGGAAACTGCAACGTCTTCTCGGAGGGATGCGTCCCGCCACAAGCCAGGAGACGCCTGAAGGGAACAGGGAGGGAAGTAGAAGGTCTCCCCCCTCCCTTCGCCCGCAACGGTTCCTCCCTCGTTTCCGACGAGCAGAGCTGCCAGTCATCCCCTTTCCTCTCCCCGCTCGCTCGCAAGAAGGGAGACTCCTCCTGCAGGACAGCGCAAAACTCCAGGGACGCGAGGCGACTCCTCTCCCCATCAGCAGGGCGGACGGGGGGGAGCCCTCGCATCCTTCCCTCCAAGGGGGACAGGAGTGCGCAACATCCCTGGTCCTCCTACCCCCAGAGGAACGTGCGGTCCGTCCAAGCAGGGCTGCCGCGTGGCCCCACGGGCGTTGCGCTGCAGGTCACGCCCGGCCGGCGGCGGATCACGAATCCCCGCCTCTTCTTCCTTCCCTCTGGATCAGTCGATCACTGGAGACGCGCGCCGGCTTTTCCCACCCCTCCTCTCCCTCACCGCCGAGCGGCTGCGACCCCTTCCCCCGCAGTCAGGCAGGTCGCAGTCCCCTGCAGAGGTCGCATCCGGTACTCTGGACGGAGAGCGTGCGACCCGCGGCGAGGGGGTGAAGGAGCGACAGGAGGGATCGACGAGCGACCCTTCCGTACCCTGGAGGTGACTCGCCTCGGGTCGAGCGTTCCGGGAAGGCTAGGCAGGGGAACCCCTGCGCCGTCGCTCCCGCCTCGGGGGCGGTTGATGCTGCGCCCAGGGGGGAGCCTCTTTGTGAGATGGGAAGGAAGGGCACCCGGCGTCAAGAGGCGGGAGAGAGGGGGAGGGACGCGTAGGGGTGCCGGGAACGGAGCCATGTGGGCACCGGCACAGAATTCGAGAGGAGTATCCACTATCTTCTCCCGAGTCCCGGAAGGAGGCCGGATCATAGGAGGGTTTCCTCTGGAGGAAGCTCCCTGCGCCCACCCCGCCAGCTCTTCTGGGCGCGCGAGCGTTCTCATCGCCGCCGCTGCCTGGGTCGCTCCCCGGACCACGTGGCCTCACTGTTCCGAGAAGTAGGAGGTGTAGATGGAGTCAGGCGAGGACTGATGCAGCGAAGGAACCTCCGCCGGGCTGGCCCGTAGGACTATCGGCGCATGTGCGAAACCCCACACTGTGCTGTGCGGCGCCGCCGTGCCGCGCGGTCTCCGAGTGACCGGTGGGGTTCCACGTCTTCCAGAACATTCGCGACCTCGGAGGACCTCCCCAGGGAGCGCATCAGACTGGGGAAGGACGGGGGGCGGGAGGCTCGACGCAGTCCGCAGCCAGGTTCCCCTCTTCTCTCCAGAGGATGCTGAAGGGTTGTTAGGCGAGGGAAATTTAGGAGGAGGGTGATGAAGGGGGGGGGGAAGGGGGGGAGGTCTCTGCACGGATTCCGCGTGTGCCTCCGGGTGCTGCCGCTCCGGAAGGGCCTGGGCGTTTCAAGAACGCCCTCCGGGGCACGCCCGAGTCCTTCTCGCTCGCGCGCTGCGGCCTCCAAGAGCATAGGCTGCGGCGGCGGAGGTCGCCCGCTGGGGCACGTGCGACGCGCGCGTGGGGACGGAGAGCGCGTTTCGCCTCGTCCACCCTGCCAGGCTCCCCGAGGGGAGGGCTGCAGCGCTACGATCAAGGTCGTATGCGGAGAGTAGGCGCGCTCAGCGCTCGGGGACCCGTCGAGACTTCGCAGGCGGTCGATGCACTGCTCCAGGCCGTCCTCCTGCCCTCCTCGTCTGCTTTGCCTCGTTTCGCTTCGCGTCTGCGAGCGCTGGCGGGATGACTGGACCGAGGTGAGCTGCGGCGGGGCCAGGAAGCTGCCTCTCGGACGGATCTCCCCAGCGCCTCCTCACGCCGCTGCTCGGAAACCGGGCGAACGAAAGCTCCGCTCGTAGGGCCGAGTCGTTTCCGCTCGCATGCCGGGATGAAAGGTCCTCTCCTCGTCCGCGTTCTCGCGCTCCGTTGGACCCGTGTGCAGACGAAACTTAGGTTCCGGGCTATGGTCAGTGGTGTCTGGAAATGGCGAAGAAATGAATGCAAAAGGAAAAGAAAAGAAAAAAAAAAAGAAAGAAAGAAATTCATGAACGGAAGGGGCACCAGGATGCAGAAGCTGCAACTTCTTTTGTCTGTTTGCTCTTGCCGTTCCATGGGATGCTTGGTGGTCCGTTTGGAGGTGGCGCCTAGTCGAATGGTGCTTGGAACGAGATGATGATGAAATTGACCTTCCATCAGTCTCCAAGCTTTGCCTGGAAAGCCCTGGGATGTGATCCCGGAATGTCCTGCTTCCCCAAGTCTCGCCGTTTGGGTCTGCGGGTTCTTTCGTGGCCTCTGCTACTCGTCTGCCGACGCTGCGCACCAAGCAAACATCCAAATTTTCTTCCTTGGTTCTCTCCTTCTGCAACCCACCTTCACGAAATTTCGCCATGGTTCGGTTATGAATGACTCATAGAGAGCCATAGACTTGGTTCACATGACCGTTCCTCGTTTGCTGTCTCGGAGGCTTCTTGTTCTCGAAAAAGAATGCCGAACTGCACCCGTCACACACCTGAGGTACTCCCTGGAGGGAGTGAGCTACCAAGCCAGGGATGAATCTTGGTTCATCGACTTTCGCGTCGTCACTGGTCACCTCATCCTCTCGCTGTGACCAGGAAACCGACACCGCAGCTCGTTTCCGTGAAGCATCTTGGAGGACAGGTCGGTGACGTATCGAAGATGATCCCCAGGGGCGGGTGGGAGTACGGGAACGGGATGCAGTGAGCAAGAGGGAAATCATCGTGGAGGGAATCGTCCACTTCTGCCGGTACCTTAGAGGAAGAACCATTTGTAAACAGGTTGCTGCGCCTGTGTTTCGGGACAAGGGTTTCCTGAGGGCCGTTCTGCGAGGACGGTGGTCCAGCGACTGCACGCGGCAACATTGAAGCCACAGCATGTTTCTCTGGTGCTTCTGGTATCACTTCGCATCGCCTCCGTGCTCCTTCAGTTCGAACGTCTCCCAGCAACGATGACTCTGAAGGCGTTTGGACATCCAGTTCAGGTTCGAGCTCAGTTTCTTGCAGGAATCAGTACCTTGAGTCCCATCGCGACTCCGTCTGTTTCGTGTTACCCGTCAGACCTGGGAGATCACGTAACCAACGTTTACACTTGCTCATGGAGGGAGCGCTGCAGCTTTTTGAAAATCTGCACCACGAATCTTGAGGAAACGGGGTGGTTAGCATGCTACTTGGAAAGAAAGAGAGGGAAAGAAGCAGTCAGAAGCGATTGTTTCTTAGGAAACAGATACATCCACCGGTGACTTTCTCGGAGCTTCAATTACAAGGAGGTATCTTCAGCTTCAAACGGATAAGTCTGTAGAGACCTTTGAAGAGATGAGTCGTTGTGTTTTCCCGTGCGACTGCATCACACATCGAAGGAACTTCAGCAGCCTCTAGAGGACGGCTCAAAGGGCAAACGCTACATCAATCTATGGATGGGGTTGCTTAAGAAATTTGGTCGGAAATATAGGTGCCATAGGAAGACCCGGATGTAGGTCTCCGAACGGACACCCGTAGCAGATCTGCTTCTTCTGTGGGAAGCCTTAAAGTTGGCTGGGAGGTGGTTGACGAGGCAAGACCGAAATGCTTCTACTTTGCATCTTATTTACGTGCTCCATTTTCCTTCCTCTCCGTTTTCCAGGCCAGCCAGGGCGCCGCGTTCTCCAGATTAGGGGAGGAAGGGGGGGGAGATGCCTGAATACTTCAGACGGAAAACGCTGCACACGAGATTCCATTTCGTCTTTCCTTTCCAGCTCTCGAAAGTCAAGATGTTCCTATTGTTCTAGATAAAAGACTTCCAGGGTGTTGCTGTCCTCGCCTACTGAATTCCGCAAGCATCACGGAATAAAAGGTGGTCAAGAATTTAGGCCGCCCGCGCCATTCTGTTGAACTATTTTTACCTCCATCTCTTTGTTTTCATAATGCCCAAGCGAGCTCATAAGTGACGTAGGCGAAAGCAGGAGACCAAGGTTACTGGGGGAAAGCCCAAAGAAGCGCTTTTCCCCCTGTATGTTGGAGAATTTGGTAACAAGAAAGCCGGATGGAAACAGAGGAAAACTCTCGCCTTGTAAACTGGTCATGTACGCCTGTCAAAACAGTCCAGGATGGAACGAAGGTTTCCTCTCCAGAGAATGATTTGGTTGGAACCAAGGAAGCATCACGTTCGATTTGTTGTTTCCCACCACCATCGAAAGATTATGGAATCCGCTTAAGGAAATGGGGAGAGGGTTAAAGGTTGAAAAGAAATGCTTTCAAGTGGTTCTTTAAATGCCGATAAAATCGTGCCTCCAGGAGAAAAACGAATTCTTCTGGCAGTAGCTGATAGCAGCCTTTCCCATTGTGTTCCCCTGAGGATCTGAGACATGCGTCACCAGAAGTGTTACCAGATAGGTGGGAGCGTACCTACGTGCACATTTATGAAGGATTCAAAGCCACTGACAACATTCATTTCGCTTGAAAATTCCAAGTTTTCCAGAATCAAAGGGATGAAAATCGGAGGACCTTTGAACACCTATGGGATGCCGGATGCGCTGCTTTTAACCACAATGGAAAAGTGACCCTGGTGCAAATGGACAGAAGCGTTTCCTGAAGAGAAGAGAAACCACAGATTCATCGCCTTGAATGCAAAACTCAATGGTTTCTGGAATTTCTTGAATCATAGGGCACGAGGTTGCACAAGACTGGATTTTGTGTTGCTAGGGGTGGTTGCACATTATCTAAAACGATCGAACAAATGTAGAAATATGTAATTTGCAGACTTACTGCATTTGCTTTACAATGTTGCTTTTGGCCTGGCAGCCACAGGGCAACCTGGAGCACCACAGAGTTATACCTTGCGGTCTTCGGGCATTTAACGTACGCTCCCGGTTAGTACGCGATAAAGTATAGCATGAAATCCATCCATGTCTACACATTGGCATCGGTGCTGACAGCTACGCGGTGAACCCATGTCTTCTGAACAGGAAATTTCTCAAGAGCTGCATAGATTAGTGCACACTATAAACAAAAACACTCCAAACATACTCACTCTCTGCATGTATAGATCTGTCTTTGTTGTTCCTCAACTAACTGCTTTACTTCCCTTTTCTATACTACCTGCTCTTTCCAAAGAAATTGTTTCTTGTCTATCTCTTGTGAGTATGTTGTCTCGAAAAATGTGTCTCCCTGTGTAGTTAGAATTCCCTCAAGCTGCGGGACAAATAGTGTTTTCTCCTTTAAAGTCCAATTTTGCCGGTGCTATCGCTGCACGTAATACGTTGCAAGAAATTCCAAGAGCTAGCAGCAGGGAATAGCGTTACTAGATGATTAACAGAATCCTTGCATTTTCTGTTTTATTTCTTAATATGAAGCGAATTCTTGAACGTTTACTGTGTGGCTGTGAGCATTCCGATGTTCGTTGATGATTAGTTGGGAGTCGCAAGTAAAGACAAGGGTATTACGCGAGCGGGATCATCCTATTCTCCAGAAGGGTATAAAGAAGGTTGCAATGTGGAAAAAGAAGCATATAAAATCGAACAAAAATTTGCGCGATCTAACCTTCTTCAAATCATGCCCAGCACGCATTATTTTTACGAAAAGATGTCGAATGGGAATTTGGTGGATGGAGACAAATGTGTAGGCCCAAATGGGGATGCTAGGAGCATAGAAGTACGAAATAAAAAGTCAGAGGATAGAGCTATGGTGAAAAAATCATCACTGTCTACGGATTCATCTTCCTTGTACGTTGCTGTATTACTATGCGTGAGGAAGGACGTCAGATTCGAGAATTTCATTAGGTTTTTGAGACACAGAATAAAATCTGAAAGGTCCATCGTTTTCATCAGTAGAATCATATGCTTATTATTGTTTTTTTTTTTTTTTTTCATGGTTTATTTGATCCTCCTCCTCTGAGGTGGAAACCTGAGAATGGTTGCATGTTCTCTATGAACATGGAAAATCAGAAAGTGAGATCACAATGTTCCTCTTCATTTTCTGTTTCTGAGAGATCCCCTTTCAGACCTCAGGTGTTTTGCAGCACTTTTGATTTGAATCAGTACTTGAGATTCACTTCGGTAGATTCAATTGAGCATTTCACGGAAGCATCAAACTGAATCTCAGATATAAAATTTTCTAATCGTACGGTTACCAAACCAGCCATTCCTAAAAAATCGTTATGTTAATACTTAATCCCTAGTATGACACTAGCATTATGGTGCTTGTGATATAGTGTACATTGACTTCTGAAAGTCAGACATATAATCATTAAACAGGTTTCACTAATTGCATCTTCGTGCAGAAAATCAAAGAGCAATTGCCAAAAGCTATAATGAGTGGGTATTATCCAAGGAATATGCAAATGATTGAAATGTTTTCTAGTAGCATTGTATGATTAATACAAACGAGTATCAGTGAATAATCAAAATTATGAAATAGGTGTTAGTTAACCAAACTGATAATCACATAAATAATAAAATGAAGATATTAAAACAATACAGCTTTTCAGATATTTGAATGAAACTGCTATGATACTTAAAAAAATAAACCAACTATCCACTTTTCGATTTTTTTTTCATGTTTCAGCAACTTATTTTGATCATGAAATTACGGCCATCATTGGATATGCTAATTAAGAAATGAAAATATTTTAGGTAAATTAAACGGGATACTGTATTCATCATTTAATGCTTTGGTGTTCCTCGTAGACATAGGAAAGATGTGATCAAATATAACAAAATGATCGTTATTGTAATTGTAATTTTCTCAATTTTATCGAGTAATACCCCAATAACTACAGTCTCGTTGACTTTACAGTTATCATCTGCTTTTTGATCCGTGCCCAATGGTATGTGCAATGTAGAAACGCTCTATGTAGTGTAGGGTTGTTGCCGTGATAACTGAATTGAGTAGTTTTATTAAATTATTAACTGCTCTTTGGTAGATTTTATATAATTTGATTTGCACATTCCCCCGAGAAATACAGTCGCTGAATGAAATTAGGTATTTCGTATAAGATTGTTACATTGTCCTTGCGATGAAAACCCATCGAACAGAACTAGCCAGTTTATCGAGTGAAAACATTGACATGAAAGGTTGGTTTGTATTTTCGAATGTGCTGTGCTTCACAAACAGTGAATATCAATTCCCCCTGGGTTATGGTAATGGACTCCGTTAATCTCTAAAGTGTAAATTCCGAGAAAAATGCCGAAACTAATCAAAACTGCTCTAAAACTTAATCTTATGAGAAACATTGTATGGTAGTGGAAACTAATAAATACCACGTTTGTGCTCATCTGCGTGTTTATAATTTTATTTATTACCGAAAAAACTCAACAACATATGAATGGATTTAGTTGTGCAAATCAGTTGTTATAAACTGTTCAATCAGGTAGCCCTGCTTAAGATTCAGACTCCTATAGAGCATTTTGATAGAACACCGCTGCAAGGTGTCCGGAATCCTAAGTTAATATAATTCATACAATGAAAGAAAGGAAGCACTTCCTGGAGATCGATGAAACTATTTTGGAAAAATCACTGTTACTGACGGTAACATTTCTGTGAACATGAATGCAATTTGAATATGTGATTAATTTTTTTTTGTGTCAGCAATTCCGTTGAATAGTTATTTTTGTTAGGTGCCTATTTGAAAAAAAAATGCCTAACAGCTATGTTTGAGGATGCATATGGAATTTATTTTATACTTGTGTAACTCATACACAATTCCATTACAAATCAATGCTGATTTAATTTTAAAATATCCTTAGTAATTCTGTTTTTTGAAGCCAAAAGGAGTAAATACAATTTCTTTCCAGGAGCCTGCCAGAGATTCTTTGATCGTGCCTCCAGAGGGAACTGTCAATTGGCAGCCAAGCAGTTTACGTATACTTCCTACTCCTGGTAAACTCACAATTTGTGTAATTACACTGAAAGCTCTTTCCAGGATTTTGTGTAAAGACTCGTGATAAGAAAAATCAGAAGCTATTTCTAAACATATGCCAAGCCCCTCAGGTACCTCCACCAAAGGACATCACAGAGGAAGAGTTAACAGAGTTGTTAGAAAAATATGATGAGCCTCCTTACAAAATACCTTTATCTGTAGGAGAACCCCGTACAGAAAGAGATAAAGGTATTTATGTTGCCTGCATAAAAGTTTTTATCATTAGCTACCAGGTGGAGTGTCATGCACTGTGCATGACATTATTATCAATCCAGAATTCCTGGACAAGATCAGGAAGAGTAAGTTGTTTTGTTCTTTTGTTGTGGGAGCCAGTTTGCAGGCAGTTGATGAGAAGTACAAGAATGGACCTGCTGATGGGGAAGGTTAAATACGGAAAAGTTGGACATATTGGCATACTGTTTATCTTTTTTCACAGAATGGGTTGTTCTCAAGAATCGTAAATATATTGGTAATCCACAAGAGCAGCACATACAGAATAGATTGATTCAAGAATTAGGTGATGGCATTCCAGCCAAACCTATTGAAAGTAGACACAGTCCTCTTATCCAGGAAATATTCTCACCAGCTCTTCCACAGAGACCTGTAGTTCCAAAGCATAGGATTTTAAGGTTTCCAGTGGAAGGAGGAGTTAAGCACATGTTGGTAGAAGTGTACCTTCCAGAAATAGTGAGTCAGAAACTAGTGTTGTAGCAAATCTTTTCAGAGATCAGCTGAAGAACTCCAATTGGAAATAAACTGTGAAAGACTAGTTTTGCATGGTTTGGGTTATCTTCTGGATGTAATGTTGCCTTACCAAGTTTGTCCAGAATCTTGCAATGCACGTTTCATACTCACAGAAAAGGTATGTTCATCATGATAATTCATTAATAGACAACTATTATAGATGCTGCGTATTGAGGCTCCTGTGACTAATTCCAATTTGATTTGAATACATGTCCTAAGGAGTGCAAAGTTCTTGCTAATGGGAAGAAAATCGCAACTCTTGTGTGTTGGATTTAAAAGTACTGTAGTATTTAAAAGCTGTTTGCATTCTGTTGTTGAAGTTTTGAATTTTTATACAAGTCCGCGGAAGTTATCATTCTTTTAAACTTGTGCTGTGACTGACTTTCAATCAAGTTATGAATTAGCCACAGATGGTAGCATATATTTTCAAGATGATATGAGGTTGACATGTACAAACATGTTGAAGATTGATCTTTAGAATTTTTATTTGAGTATTCAGATCAGTTATTTAACCAATGTTCAGTGACAAATGCAGCAAGATTGGTAAATGTACTGGTAAGTACATCTGATGGAAAATGATGTGAAATGTGGTTGGAAGAATATAGTCCAAAAGAATGTTTTGATGCCACTAAATAACTTCAACCATGAGATCAAAAACTCTTTACACATTGAGAAGTATGTAAGAAGCACTTGCAGAATGAAATGACATGGGAGACTTGGAATATGTATCATAAGCATTGTGATAGGAAGTCTGGTGATTTCTTTTCTGTGCAATGGGCAGCACATTTGATGTGAAATTCTGAAAAACTGATAAAATGAAAGCATTAGAAGTTTACAAATGGAAAAACTGAAGAATGAAAGATGGAAAGATTTTAAACAAATAAAAATCTTGTCTCGTGTGACGACGAACTGATTTCTGATTGATGTTGAAACGCGTTCAACACGGATTCATCTGTTAATTTGCCGATTTGGTTTATTTTTATTTTTTCTTACATAGTTGGCATTTTGACCACGAACGTCATTGATGCCAGTTGCGTTTTCCTATACGTGAAAAAAATTTGCCCAGCATAAGGTCGGTGGTTAACAACAGGCGTATGTCCATGGATTCGGATCCGAGGGCGTCGTCGTCGCGCACTGTTATAACCACAGACTTCCCAGGTGCACGGACGGACATAAATGCTTGGTGGAAAACAGGGTAAAAGTCAGTTACCGAAGAGGAGCGGACGAACAACCTTCAGCAATACTTAAACGGGAATCAAAGCCCCCGTAACGTATTCTCTAACATGGAGCCGAGGAGACGACAACCCCGTTTCCCCCGCACGTTTGCCATCCTTCTCGAAAAGTGTACCAAGGAACCCAGTTTTGTGGACAGCGGATGCCAGTTTTCAAATGTACACTCACTCACACGCATACATTGTGTGAATGCCCTGCGATTTCGCGGGCCCAACTGTCGAGTTGCCTCGCCCCTGTCGGTGCTGGGCATCAAACGAATAGAAGGGATAGAAAAAAGGAAAAAAAGCTACTCTTATTGAATTCCCTCGTGAGGCATACGTTTACGTTCTTAAAATATGAACCGAAACCCATTGAGCAAAGTTAGAACCAGAAACGAAATCTTGGCAATGAGTTGCCTTGCATTATGGTAAGTTTTCAGATGATTAAGCTTTCTCATTCACAACGTATTCCTCTTAAAAACGAGCGCATATATTATTTGTATGTGCAGAATCACATCTTGCGAAGTTGTAAAAATATTCATTCAAGCATGATAACAAATAAATTATAATCAATTCAAATAAACATGACATTGTTGCTACACTATTATCGTGTGTTTGTAACGTGTTCATGGCGTTAATCATGCTTCCCATAACATACATCCCAGTAAAGCTAATCAAACCAAAGATATAGTAAGAGTATAGCCCAGGCGTATACCAAATCATTTTTGCTAAATCATCGTATACTATTATGGTTGATTAGAAATGCATCGCAGAATTTCTAGAGAAACTTTTCATGTATAAACTGATTTCCCTCATGCACTGCCGGCCGGATTCATGGGCCAGCAATACAGAGTTTGTGAAGATTTCCATTAGTGTGTCTAATCCTATTTTTCGATTTTGCAGTTGCCTATTTTAGGGAAAACTGTTTACACTTCATGTAGTTTCAAACAGAGTACCCATTTCGAAGGCAGGCTGTTCTATGAGAGGGATGGGTTGCTGTTGCAACACACTGATAACATTCAGCTAGTAGAATTTACCGAACTGAGTTCTCAGTAAATCGTAAAAAAAATCAATTAAGCTGAAGGTTCGAAGGAATCTCCGGCTGTACCGACCACAGAAGAGAAAATGATTGCAGTTCCGTTGTGCTGAGAGGACGGATCTAATTTTTTTGTCGCTTCCGAGAATCAGAAGGAATCACTCACGGAGCAAGCGACTGAGAGAATCACCTCTGAAGGATCGAAAACTTCCAGAGAGTTTTGCAGAGAATGCCATGTTCAATGACAGTGTCTCAACAGGAGAGCATTTTTTTCTCTTTTTTCCCTCGTGTGAGTCGGCTCCATTATGAATCGCTCCCCAGCCAAGAAGTTGTACAGCAGGGACCTGCCTCCTGAATGTATGAGAACACGCTGGCAACAAATCTCTCCGAAACAAACCCCGAGAAGATCTGCCGAGATGTGGAGGTTGAATCTGAAGTTCACAGAGTACCCTAGGGAGTGCGGAAATACAAGCGTATGAAGCCCCGATAAAAGATAAAGCAAGATAAATCGCCTAAGAGTTGGATCCGAGAACAAGTCCCGCACTCCACTGCAAGGCCAATCACCTCGGGTGACGGAGCGCTGCTCGTGAGTTGAGCCATCAGTCCAGCAGAGTTGAGGTACAGGGAGAAGGATTCGCGAGTCCCACACGACTTTAAGCATGGGAGGCGTCTGGGAGCTTGCGTGCAGAGACGCAGCTCTTGTGCAGCGCTTATGCAGAGCCCTCTCAGCATCAGAAGTCGGCAGTTTCTGATGGTAGCTGAGGACCCCTCTGTTGATGGTTCATCTCAGTGAGATCACCCTGAGTATCACTAACCGTCACATCAGCGAGACTCCCAAAGCTGATCCTGCAGTTCACGAGTCTGGGAAGCCAGCCTAAACGATGTGAAGAGCTGTGAAAATTTGCACGGTGTACTCATCCCAGCCTGCCTTGTGTTGGTGTTGGAAAGGGTGACTCTCCTTCACAAACTACAGGTGAGAGGCCTTGAGGTGTACCTGTAGTACGGAAGAATGTATGCAGGCACTGTGTGCACATGCGTTCATTGCATTCAGTAAATATACAAGGGCGGTAAAGTAAGTGGTAGGACTCTCGGCAGTACTGGACCGCGAGACCGCTGGATGCCGGAGGATCGCCTGGCAGCAGAGGGGAGGAAAGCAAACAAAAACGAAAAGAAATGGAAAGAATCAAGGATTAAAAGAAATAGAAAAAAAAGTTGGTGCTCTCGGGAAGGAATCACGTTCTGCCGGAGGGGGCGTCCTTCGCATCTTCCAAGGATGCCGGCAATTTCTGTCTCCGTGCTTCCCAGATGGGGCCATCTCGTCATCCTCAGGAAGCGGATGGCGAAGTGGATAGGATTGATTCCCTATCGTCCTCGCCTCCTTCGGCGGCGCTCCAGGCAGCCACAATCCCACGAAGGCAGCAAAGAGCAGCTAGGGATGCGGCTGGAGCGGTAATGCATTGCGTACAAGAGGTGCTTAAAAAACGTTTCTGGGGTCCCACCCCACCCCCCAGTGACCAATAATGGCGGCAAGTGTTGCGAGAAGACTCCAGTGCAACGTCAGAAGCACCGACTCCTGCCACTTGAGAGGGAAGGTGTGATTGTGCAAGAACATCGGGGGCCACGTTAGATCTTCGCGGAGAATCTCCAGCAGCTCACCCCGAGGCCCAACCACCTAAATCCTTGCACCTGGAGTTGATTCGCAGGAGACCTCTGATCTTCCCGGCAGGCTACTGCCCAAGCACTCAGGGAGAGCAGCACTACGGCAAGGGAGGTTTTTTCTGCCCACGCACTCCTCACGGAACGAACGGGTGGTCTTCTGGAGCTGGAAACAGCTGCAAAAGGGTCACTGCAATCGCTGTGATGACTCGTTCAGATCGTTGATCCCCGCCCACGCGCGAACCGTCTCCTGAAGCCAGGCACCCCTTCTCTTGGGAACATCGTAGTAAGGAGAAAGGAGGCACTTGAAAAAGGCGTGCCTTTGGCGCAGCTACTTAGACCACACCATGGTCGGCGTACTCGAGACTGGCTGCGCGACACGTGTGAGAGCGTCACACGTGTGAGAGCGAAGGGAAGCAGGAGGCTGCCTGGCTCCATCTGAAACTTTCCTTCACGGGGAAGAAGAGGTGTCCGCTTCCTGCAGACAGTCGACACTGCAGCTCTCCGGCGCAGAAGCTGGGATCGAGGAGGGAGACACTGCAGCTCTCCTGCCTGATGGTCGCTTGCTTTTTTGCCGTTCCGACGTCCAGAGCGAGATCCAAGTCGGGACGCGGCATTCATGCTGCTCGTGAGGTATCCTTCTTGCTTGAGCCCCCGGCATCGCGTCCCACGCTCCGTGCAGGATGGAACTTCCCAGAGAGAGAATTCGTCTTGCATGGTGGACCCCCAAGAACCGGCTCGGAAGGTGCGAGGCGAGTGACTTGCACCCCCCGGCCTGCCTTCGGATTGCTGGGATACCGAGGTGCTTGAGATGTCTGCCAGGGGAATCCAGTCTGACTGACGCCAGCTCAGGCTGTACCAACAGGAACAATCGTCTGCTTCGCTCTGCTGACTCAAAAGCCAGTCCCCCGGAGAATGTGCCCGCGATGGCAGTCGTGTGGCTGCGGTCTCTGCGCGTGGCAACAAGCGTTGCGGGTTCTAATCTCGCCCAAGGAAAGGTCGACGCCGAGAACGAGAGGTGCTCCATGGGTTTTGAATCCTCCCCTCTTCCCCCATAGGATGGCTTCGGTTGTCCAATTCAAGTGCGGGTCTGGTTAACACCTGGTCACACCGAGGCGTTTGTTTATAAAAAAATAAACATACGCGTCTGTGGCAGAACATTTGATCCTGTCACGTTGCTTATAACTACGAGAAGGATCTGCTGGGAACTGGCACACAGACCAGCGGGGTTCGCCTCGGCAGCACAGGGGAAGAGACAAACAAAAAGGATAAAACAAAAAACATACAATCAAAAAAATGGGGGGATTCGGGAGGGATCACTGTGTGCTGGAGGGCGTCCTCTGCATCCTTGTAAGGATCCCAGCAAGTTCCTGTTTTATGGTTCCCAGATGGAGCCATCTTGACGTTGTCCTCATGAAGAGGATAGCAAAATAGATGGCATCCCTGTCGAGTACGGCACTGGTGGAAGTCGGAAACTTCCGGATGTCCCGTTGACTGGCCTCCGGGGTTGGAAGTCAACCCTCCTGGGTCCCTCCAGGAATCAAGGAGCCGGTTCCCTTAGGTACTCTCCTCCGGTTGTGCAAATGGAGCCGTTCCATGGAGCTGGTTGGCATCTCCCCGGGGGCTTGCCTCTCCAGAATGTAAGAAGCGCGCTGCTTCCTTCGGGGAGCGCCCTTCAGAAGAAGTGGGAAGCTCCCTTCGGAGTTCTCTTCAGAGGAGAACACAGGGAGCAGTCCTTTCCGGGTTCCTTTTGGATAAGAAATGAGTAGTGTCCCCCTTGGGGGAATCCTCTGGAGAGAATCAGGAAGAGGTTGCTTTCGGTTTCCCTACCAAGCGTAAGAGGAACGGACTCCTTCTTCCGGAGACCTTCCTGGATTCATAAGGTGGTCTCTAGGGTGGCATGGACAGTTTTGAAGAGTCTTGTGAGGCCCCCCTAAGGAGATGAGCGGTTCCTCAGCACTTGGAGAACCAAAAAAAAAAGCTGGAAGCAAAGCAGAGAGAATAAAAGAACCCAAAAGGATTTCCATCAACTCTGGGCCCTGTCCATCCCCCTTAAACCAGTGCTGCCCCACCTAAAAGATGCAAGGGACAGAGTAATACCGGCAGGGTGCGAAGTGACTTGCTGCATAGCAGTAGAGAAGAAAATTCTGGGGGCATGGGCAACTCGGGAAGTGATGGACAGCTGTGACCCCGAGTGTCCCACCCCAAGGGCTTCTACGCTGGGGCGAGCTGCTCGAAATCCCTCCGGAGGAGGTGAACTGACTTCCAGGGAGCTGGAACAGTGGCCACCTCTCCCTCAAGCGGTAGGAGTCGACGTTGCTAGTGTTGCATGGGGGAATCTCGTGCAAGCGCGTCTTCACCACTGGACATGGGGGAGCGTGGACGGAAACTATGACAGGTGCAGGGAGAGGGTGACTCTCCAGCATCCGCTGTGGGACGGTGCTACCTCCTCACCCCTTTGGTATCGCCTCGCGGCGACCCTAGGATCCCCAATAGGCAACCCCAAGGGCATTTTCAGACTCCTCTTTGCGCGTGTCGCACTGCCTCCAGCCGCATTGCTCGCAGTCCTCTGCTGTATCCGCGGTATCGTGGCCATGCTACAGTTGTCCTTTTTTTTTTCATGCTGTTTTCTTGTGCGTTCTTTGGATTATCATTTCCACCCAGGCAGCACCTTCCACAGCTATCTCGGGCTTTTCTGTTTCCGACCCCAACGATAATTCTGTTATTTTTTTTTCTTTTTGGAAAAAAAAAAGGGGGGAGGGGGGATTTTGCGCGTGCACTTTGCTTCTGTTTGTTTTCGCGACAGAATTCCCCCGCATGTTCCCGAAAAAGAGGACACACCAACTTGTTGCACTTGTGGCACGGAGTGGCAGGTGACATCCCCTCTTCAGGGGCCTCAGTCTGTAGCCACTGAGGCAAAGCGGGACGCTTTAAGAGGCGTCTCGCTTCAGTGGACGCACACAGACTGTCCACATATCGGCGTATTGAGCCAGACCTGCTTTTTTGCAGGTCACGTCTACCAACGGGTCCGCACTCCAAATCGACGAAAAGCCCTTTTAGCTCTTCCCCCGACACTTTCAGCTTGAGAGTTCTACCTGGAAGGAGTGCGCAATGGAAGCGTAACATTGGACGGCCTGCCCCGAGCCGTAGCGACGGCTTGTGTCCGTGGGCCAAGTAGACCGCGACTTCGGACAGGCCCCCGGCTCCAAAGAACCTCCCGTTTTAGGAAGAGAGATTCGTGAGAGGCACCCATCCTCCACTTCCGGAAGAGGAAGCTTCCGAAGCTTCCATAACTGAGCAACCATAACTGTCTCTTCTCATGGGAGGCCTGCACTTCCCACCCACAAGCACCCCAAAGTGCGGGATTCCTCTTCTCGCGTAAGAAGCGCGTCCGGAGAAGGCAGAGAGGCGCACAGTCCCGCGTCAGCGATCGCGCCCATCCTCCCACCCCTTTTTTTTTTTTTGTCTCGTTGAGTTGACCACGTGCGCGACCGTCTTTTCGATCGCGGCAACGCGCGCGAGCGTTTTTACCCGGCGCGATGGGGCGCGATCGTTCGTCGTGAGAGCTTTCCTTCTTTGGACTTCTAGGAGTTGAAAACATTCCGAAACGGCCTAGGAAACGAAAATTTAGCGATACCCAGCATGCATGGATGCAGGGTGGCAAAAACATGTTTGATCAACTTGCGTTGGAAATGGTAGCGCACACGAGTGTAGCTGTGACGAGAGAAGTGTGTCTAACCTCGGAAAGCCGTTCAAATTCGAGCAAGGAGTGAAAGATCGAAGAAGAAAGGCGCTGAACTGCGTGCGGGAGCTGCGTGTGAAAACGGAACAGCCCAAAAAGAGACGCTTCGAAGTTCGGCGCCACGAAACCGAGGTCCACGCAAATGATGAGCCCGGAAATTGGAATGAGCGTGTTCCCTTCACCGCGAGAGTTACAGTTTGGAAAAGCCGGCGAAAACCGACAAGACAAATGGTAGACAGGGTCTGCATCAATCCACAGAACCCGTGAATTCTGCACACGAAAACTAGGCAGAGGAAACTAAGAACGGTGTCCGGGGGAGCAGGGTCAAGCGAGGTCATCCAGGGGAAAAAGGAGCGTCTCTGGCGTCGTAATTCGAGCAGCTTTTCACAGTAATTAATCCCTGTGTTCACTCCAAGGGTTACAAAGAGTCACTTCGTTCAAATGTCAAACAGGATTCGACCCGAAAGAAATGGACAAAATCAGCTGAAATAGCAGATTCATCTTTGAAAGACTTTTCCTGCTTTATTTTTATCTCGGGAATTTTGTTTAAGCTTTGCAGTTTCCAAGGTTAGTTTTAGTTTAAATCTTTTACCCATCATTTAGGCTTTTTTTTTTTTTTTACTAACATTACTTCCAAGCTTTTAAGCCTCCAAACAACCACATGATATGTCAGATACATAAGAAACTTGAGCCCCATATCTCCTAGAAGTACATCTTTTTATCATTGCACGGAAATGGATCCTCTGGGTTGAATGCTTAGACAAATCCCCTTCTAAAACTCGTTTCGTATCCTAAAAGTCTCCAAAACAAGGTCTGGTTGTAGAGACGGTGCAACCAATCGGGCTGACAGCGAAACAACTGTTTTCCGGTCTTGCTGAATTTGCGTCTTTTTCCTTTTTTTCCTTCCGAAGACAAAGTGCTCATGAGAGAGATATTCGACTTTCAGGATTGTTCAGGGAGGAATGTAAGACAGATCTCGGAGTGTGCCTAATTGCTTGGATGAACCGTTGCAATTATGGAGTTTTGTAGATTTGAACTGAGCAAGTACCTGCTTTAGATTTGCTCCAAGAGTCCACTGTTCTTCGGAATTCGGAAAAATATAAAGCATCCATCACTTTGAACTGGCAATGTAAAAGCCACACACGAAATGATTTAATTGTTAAATGAAAGTCGAAGAAAGGAACATTAACGTATTATCAAACGGTCCCGCTCACGTACAACTTGCGAACTTCCAACAAAAACAATTTCTGCATCTCCGCATGGATTCCGTGGCACTAGTGCAATTAAGAACAAAATTAGTGAAGAGCTCAAACGAGCTGAATTTTCGAAAACAGCAGCAAGGATGGGGGGAGGGGAACAGTTAAACATACTCATATGTTGGCATGATAAAGAAAACGGGCAAACATCAATTTGAGCCAGTCGATGCTTGCCAGCCCTTGTTTCCAGATCCGTATCCAGGAGCAAGGAGTTCTGGGACAAGGGACTGGTCCTAGTGATTCCTTGTTTCGTCTCACTTCAGTGTTTCCTTGTTTCGTGGGCAACGCAACGACGAGATTCACTAGAGGCTAAGATGGAAGGCCGGGCGCTGTGGACGGCACGCAAGGAGATCCCCGCGAGATGCGGCTGTTCAAGTGTACAACCCAAACGAGAGGCAGAGTCATCCGGAACACCCGAGCCCTCTGCAAGGATGGAGGAGGGGAATGGTTCCGAGTCGAGAAACAAACTGGAAGGAAAGCGTTCGAAGACTAGCCACGGCGGATGAGACCACTTCCGAGGCACCCACCACCACCACCGCTTCCGGAAAATGCAAATCGCCACGGTGATCTGCAAGACGGACCCATCACCAGACACGCGAGACGATCTTTTACTGTTTTACTGCGGAGGTCTTTAGCTGGATGCCCGGCTCAGGCACCAAACATGGAGAGTGCAGGTGTCGAGGACTGCAAAGCATACGGAAAGTGAGAAATGAAACGTAACACCACGTGCTCACCTGCCGAACCTTGATCCACGGCTGGAAAGTGGTTCCACAGGTGACAGGCCGGCCCCCGGGACGTGTTGAAGGTAGACACTCCGAGCGGTCCTTTCCAGGGGGACAGTCCTGGCATACAACCCTACGATGCGAGCGACCTTAGCCTTCGTCATCACATGCCAGTGATGACGAAGATGAAGAGAGAAGGTGGAAGCTGCGCCGAAGGAAAAATGTGCCCATAACGAAGATCTTTTAAGGACTGATGATGAAGGAAATTGTGATCCTCAACTACGGAAGGATGCCCGCTTGGGCATTTAGGAACATCTTGCAAAAACTGCCGGATTCATCGATCCACCGGCAAAAGCTGCCGGTGGCTCGTTGAGTCCAAGATGACCCTATCCTAAGTGACACCGTCGGAAGTGCAAGAGTGGTTGAAAGGAAAACTGGAGTGGGTTCATTAGAGTAGAATTCCGAAGAGACTGTGAACATGCACTGTGCGTTTTTGTTGATTGCTATAAAACCTTATTCAGCTTAATAAGTTCACCACGTCTCATGTCGGACCTGGGGAAAATGGTGGATAAAACGAAAAGTTTTCACCATTAACTGTGAAACCAAGAGATTTACATCGAATTTCAACATCGGATATGGAATGCGTCATGTCAGAGAGATGTGCTTTTGCAATATAAGCGAAAAGTAGTAATCTTTGCAAATTTCTTACAATTCGGCAGGCATGCACTTAATATACAAATCCTTTAAAAAGACTGAAGAACGTTTATAATTTTTCAATGATCTATCACAAATTTGTTCATGTTGTCTCTGTCAATCTGCAGAAAAGGAGCGAGGATGTTAATTACAGATTTGGATTAGTTTTTGAAATCATATACAAAGGTCTACAAGAAGTTTCGAATACATTTGTTAGAAAACATTTTGCGGAGAGTTTGGCCATGGAAGGAGTAATAGACGGCTTCTATAAACATGAAGTTTATTATGCAAAAGTTAGTTCATTCTGTTTTCACTGTTTTCTGATTTCAATGCAGTAAATTGGAAGTAATCTCAAGAGCTGTCCAAAGTATCATCAATCTTTCAACAACTTTCTGGATTCTTCACATGGGTGGTTGCACTACTATCTTAATTCAAATTTCACTTGGAAATATGCTGAGTAGCACAAACGAAACACCAAAAAATAATTACATACAGCACTGCTGAAAAGTAATCTTGATAATAGTGCAGCCACTGTTGCTCAACCTGGCACCTTAGACAAAAACAAATTTTACATCCAAGTGGCCAAATTACAGTACGTTTACAAATTGTGAAAACACCATTTGCAAATAGGCACACTTACCCCAGCTAACACAATGAAAATGCTCAATTGGTAACTTTCCTCATCAGACTCTGTGTTATACATGCATTAAAAAAAAAAATTGTTTCAACTGAGAATTTCATGCTGGAGTTTACCTGAGAAGCCTGCGTGTTCTCAGCTTGTTCACTCATCTGTTGGATAGATCATTACAGATGAAAATGCGTAAGAGAACAAATTAAAGAACTAGCTTACTAGCTAGGATAAACCTGTGGGAGCAATTAAAAAACTGCATAACTCGTAAGATCTTTTATTGGAACGAAACTGATGGTGACCGTGGTGAAGGAGAGCTGGACACTTGGATGTCACCTCTTCTTGCGCTCACAGCTGCGTTGCATGCTGTCTGTTAAAGAAATTGATTTACATAGTTTTATCCCTGACAAAGGATATTTTTTGTCCTTGACGTCCTTGTCACTATCTCGTGTTGACCTCGCTCCGTAGGGCGACCCCTGGTCACGAGAGCTGGCGCTGCATGGCAACCCCGGGCGGCTATCCCTCGGCCTACCTTCAGTTTATGCCTGTCCTTATACATTTCCTTGTCCACATCTCCATTTTCATAAGGAGAGCGCCCTGAGGATCGTGCTACAACAAAGCTTAAAGCCAATGACCACCATCTTTAACACCTACTCATGCTCTCCTCTTCTTTACGCCTTCGTACATCTAGCATGAGATTGCTACTTGAAAGATCCTACACGAAAATCTGAATTCATCAAAATTTTTGTAAATAAATTTTAGACCTTCTTTTTGTCAGAACGATCTAAACGCCGCTCTTTCTCCCGTCTATCTCCACTCTCATCATCATAGCTTTTCTCTCTCTTTACTCCCTTTTTTTTCTTATCAGAGCGTTCATCACGAATGGTCTAACATCATGATTACAGCCAAACAAAGACAAGAGAAGACCCACCTTGGATATATGCACACCAACATCAATTTTTCGCCGTTTCAAATCTACAGCATAGTCATATTTTGGAAGAAAAAAATATATATATACTGATTACCTTGTTCACTCCCTTCTATAGGTTCCTGACTAGAACGTCGCTGGGAATTAGAACCAGTACTTTCTGTGGAAGTAGCACTTGACTCTCGGTGATGTCTAAATGGTTTGTCATCACGGATAGAACGAGTCTTTTCTCTCAGTGAATCCTTCAAAGTGAGGCGATCTTCATCTGGACTTACCTCTTCAAAGTCCTGGGGTCTGGGGGATTTTTCCAGCTTTAGACGCTCATCCTAGATTAAACTGTTTTTTCAACTGATACATGACCATAAATTTACCTTCCCCCTATCCCTAGGTATCCTACGATCTTTTAATTCGGTAGTATTTGAGCTAGGTCCTGTTACTTTAATTCTCTCTCTCACTGTTTTTGGGCTGGAATACTTTGTTAATAATGACTCCTCAAACTGGTTGCTTGCCTGGAATCACCAGATGGTGGACTGGCATTCACTCTTTCTTGTAATGGCTCTTTTCTCACTCTTTCCCTTGTGGAATCTTGAGGAGGAAGCTTGTTACTTTCACGAACAGCATTCTCATTTGAAGATTCCGCTTCCTTGCGTGGATTACGTACTGATATGTCTTTCACACGTCTTTGAACAGGGTCTATCTCACTTTTGGGAATTTGGCGAGAATCTGGAGTTACTGTTAAAGTAGTTGGGGAAATAAGGGGTTTGGAATCTTCAGTGGAAGAAACAGTCACATTTGGATTTGTTGTCAAAGTTGGCAAGGAAGTTATTGGTGATATGGTAGCTGGAGGTGGTGTTGTATTGGAAGCAACAGCAGCACGTTGTATTCCTGCTTTCCCTTCTTTCAAATGAAACTCTTGTTCTGGAATCAAGGGAACTTTGCGATTTTTAAGTTGCCCCCTATAGCTTGTAGCAAGAATGTAAAGATCTTGACGACGCTCTTTCTCATCAGCTTGCACCCTTTCAATTTTGCGCTCCACAACATAACAAAGATTTGTCACAATGGGAAAATGAGGTAATATTTTAATGAGCACCAGGAGAGCATTACGAACTTGCACATACTCTCCTGACTGCAAGCACACAACCAAAGCTTTAGTCAGCTTGTAATGCCACTTGTGACACACATGTCGAAAGTTCTCATAACCAACATGATCTGCTTCCGAGTGAACATTTGCTACACGAAATTTAGTCATAAATCCTGGAAAATCGGCACACTCCTGCTCGAAGATTGCTCGACTTGCATGCCATTTCATAACCATTTCTAGCATCGCACAAAGAAAACGTCCATAACGATTTGCTTCATTTTCTGTGCATGATGTAACTGCATATGTGACATCACAAAAAATACGATCGATGCAAATTAAAGTTGAAAAATTAGGTGTTTTCAAACTATGCACTGTATGTACAAACTTGGCACAATACAATGCATCAGAGGCTGTAAATGTACACCGTGGAAAAAGGCATAATTGTAGAAACTGAGTAACTGTTTCATTTTTTGCAGAGCGTGGTGGAAACCACGTACTTTTTTCATGAGTCAATCTTGCCATAACTCGTTCAACATGTTCACGCTGGCGTCGTTCTTCTTCTTGGATTCTCTCAATCAGTGTGGCACATCGCTCTTGTTCTTTTCTACGTTTTGTAGTGGCCAATTCCTTGTTTTCGCTAGCTTGCTGTGATTGGCCTTTAAGTCGAGCAACTTCCTTCTCATAGGTTTCTGCTGGTGTCTCCAGATCATACATAGTAAGTGACCAAAAAGTTACAAAAAAGGCAGGTGATAAATCTTCCCATACTTTTGCACTATGCAGAGGATGCACAGCTTCTATCACAGGCTGAAGTACTTGCTGGGTAACTTCCACATAGCGTTGAATTCTTTCTTTTGCTGCCAATGACTTTCGATCTGCACGCCTTAATTCATCAAGACGTGAAGCTATTGCATGTGTTAACATAGGGCGTGCCAGAAAAAATGCAATATCAGAGCTAATATGATAGTCAGTGAGCAAATCCCGGAGACTAGGCAACCGTCTTATGTAATCTTCCATACCCAGATTGGAAGCAAGAAACGAACCGAACTGAACCAGCGTATCTTGGCACTGATCATACAATTTGCCAACTAACTTCAGATGCCCAGCTCCAGTTTCCTTAAACAGGACACACTGGCGCTGTTGTGCCATGATCAGGCATAATGGAACTGCTAAATTTTCTTCCAACAATGCTTCCTTTAATCTCTGAGATGATTTTTTCGTGTTTCTCACTTGACCAAAATATCCTGCTTCTGATCTTAGAAGGTCGCCACCTGCCATAGCACTGAGTTGTACTTCTGTCATTTCCTCAGCTGCTTCAATCCCAGCCATTCGTTGTACAACTTCTTTTAGGACTAATAAATCAACACTTTTCTGTGCAACTAACTGATTGGCGACATATTGCAACAAGCCACCTAATTCCAGACTATATTTTTTACAAACAGCTCCACAAAAAGCTGACAACGACTGCAACCATGCAGAGATGGATGTTCCATCATGTTTAGTACGCTCTCTATCAGGATGAGCTAGTGCCTCCACAATACAATATGCCAACACATCATATGAAAGAGAAGTCAAATACTTGAGAGAATCTACAACAGGACCAATAAAATTATCATAAATCTGAATCTGAGACAAAATCTACGAAGCAAATTATTTTGAGTGAAGCATTTTGCATACTTACATAATCAAATAGAAATCCAGGTGTTGCATGACTCAGTTTTCCAATGGTTCGACCAGTTGGTTTCACTGTTT
Source organism: Raillietiella orientalis (assembly GCA_036172245.1). NCBI lineage: Eukaryota > Metazoa > Arthropoda > Ichthyostraca > Raillietiellida > Raillietiellidae > Raillietiella > Raillietiella orientalis. The sequence goes on along the minus strand of JAYWIR010000002.1, from coordinate 4,919,279 downwards.
CCTTGCTGACACGTTTCATGACAAACTTGATACGACGAAATGCATCAACTTTACGTCTTAGCAAAGCAGGATGGCGCTGAAAGGTGACATTTTTCCAAAGACCATAAAGACGATAACGTTGCTGATAGGGAAACAAATGCAAGAGTGTCCACAATTCCTCAGCTAAGCAACAGTTGCTAGGCAACAAAGAAAGTGCAGGGAGAAGCACTTCATCAAGTAATGTTAAAATATCAAAAGCCATCCCAGCTTCTGGAGAAGCATTTGATAATTCCACTGCATTCTTTGGCATAGGATGCTACAATACATGCATATACATTCTGATTTCTTCATTTCATATTCACTCACTTTAGACACACAATATCGTGCTAATCGAATGATTTTATACATAAGCACTGGATCACAACAGAGGTTGGGGCCAAGTGCAAGGAGCATTGGGAAAGCATCTCGACGCAAATCATGAAGAGATTTTGCACAAGGACAACTGAGTTTATTATCTATAGGAGGAACAGGAATGCCCTTAATTCCAGGTGGCAATGATGCATGAAGCCTATAAACAGGCTCAATCACAGCGCTCACTAATTTTGACATGGAAAGGGCAATCTCTTCATGCATAGGGGCATAATATTCTGGGAAATGGCGCATCAATTCCTGAGCCTTATTCCAAGCACCAATTTGAAGAAGTGCTTCCAACAATCCCAGTTTTTGATTCTGCTCGTACTAAAATACAAAAAAAACAGAAAAAGATGCACTCCAGCAACATTAAATACGGACTTTTTCTGGAACAGTTTCACGAGATTCTGTTAGCTCCTCTCCATTTCCTTTAGTAGATACAATCATTTGACGTTTGGCAAGATCTGCAGCTTCTGTCATTTCCTTCTCATATTCTTGATGAATCACAGAGTCATCTGGAAGAAGCTAACCCACACTATCTCTTAAGAATGTTTACAAGTTTCATTTCCTCACCCAAGGGTATATTTGACTCAAAGTGATAACATCATGCTGCAATAATTGTGCAGTGAGCAAAAAAAGACTTGCTGGTGTAGCTTCCTCTTCAGCACTGTGGTAAAAACTGAATTTGAACCCAAGAATTTCACAGAGTGTTGGGGTGTCATAAGCATAAGCATTAAGGAGAGGAACAAAAAAGGCATGTTGATTTGGCTGTGCTTCAAAAGCCTCCAAAAGTATGTCTAAAACTCTGTTCGGATCGAGATTGAAACAACCAATTAGAGATTGAACTACACGTAACATTGCATCGGCACCAACTGCTTCACCTACACTTAATTCAGAGAGCAATTTGGCATATCCTTCGCTTTCTTCACGTAACAAATTGAATTTATGCTGTTTATAGCTAGAAACTAAAATGAGAGCTAATTTTCAGTACCATTACTTACTATAATTTGGTTTTCACTTTTATGAATTTGGTATAAAAACTTTTTTTGTTTTTCAGTCCACCCTGTAATGCTCCCATATCTTCAAGAGAATCAAACTCTATCCGTTCTTTTAAAAAAGCATCAGGTAATCGCTAAGATGCAAAAATAGCACATTTTTGAATAATGTTGTGCACACTTACCTGATTAACTTCATTGACGATAGAAACAAAAGTACGTCGACAGTGGGACTCGTCTCCAGCTAAAGTTTCTGTATCCACAACATTTATTACATCAGTGAGTATTGAAGGCATCTCAGGATTGTAATTCTATCACTGTTTTGTAAGAAACTGAAATTTTACTGCTAAAACGATCTTACCAGCACCTCACTAAGGGTAGAAACCACATTTGCTTCAGATAGATGGCCAGAAATGCCAAGCCATAACAACTCATACAGGGAGAGGCTGAGAGCTGTAGAACCATTATTGATATATCTCTTCACACATGACACTAACCTGTATCATCGGTGCCTGCAGAGTTGTTGGCAGCACACTTGCACAGCTTGAAACTGGGAAGCAGAGAAACCAACATTAGGTGAGCCACGCCAGCATCAGTTCCATGGAAAATGCCACCAGAAGGACCCGAAATCAACCCTGCACGTCTTCCATGTGCAACATGAATAGCTAAAGTGCTTCAGGAGTGCAGCCGCCCTCCATGTCAGACCTGCAGGAACCATCCGTGGCATGCCCCTCCACCCAAACAGGGTCCTGGGGCTAACCAATATACATTTAAAGTTAGAATAAAAACGGAGATCACGCAATCCGTCTGCTTTGAACACCTTACAGCAAAGGCCCTGCATTTGTTCATGTTGCAACTTCTGTTCCACATCACACTACAACCTCTTCTGTCTTATTTTACTCTGAGAAACTGGAACTTGCAAGAGTGCATCTCAAAAATGTGACAAGATTGATAGCTAAATGCACTAACTAAGAGAAATTTCCTAACCTCTAGTTTTAAAAATTCCAAATATAAGACAGTATACTTTGTTTTTAAACATAAAATTTGAAGAAACCAACTCAGTGCTATCAAGCACGAAATTTTATGAGCTACAGCAAACAGTAGAATAATAAATTTGCATTTTCTTAAAATTCCTATTCAAAGACATCAAAGCTATAAGCCAAGAATGTAAAAACACAACAGGCAAGCATCTTCATTCTTTTATGTAATCGCATTTTGAAATAAATATCTTATAGTGCATGAAAAGTTATTTTAAACTGCTGTCAAAATGACACTCATAGATATATGATACCTGCCATGGTTATCAATTTTATGCACCAATTTTCTGACTGAATACAGAATTTTGTATTCACATGTAACTTAAATACTGCCCTTTTAGAAATCAATGTACTGGCAACTTTCTATTGCTCTTTTTATAACTGTTTTCAGATTTCAATTAACCCTGAATTCGTTGTAACAGTTCAATTCTCATTTCTAACTATAGAGTATTCTAATGTATACATTCTATGCTAAATGGTTTCTTGCTAAGGACTTCCTTTTATTTTCATATGAGTACAAGTCATGGCTGGCTGAGAACTTTTAGAGTCCACAAAAGACTTTTCGTCACATACATCAGATGTGTTACATTTTTTTCACTTATCACTAAGTAGGGCTTGAAAAATAGTCACAATGATTAAAATACAAACTCATATTGTAAAGCACCATAACTGTAGAATAGGCTATCAGTCAACCAATATTTTCAACAATTTATTTGGATCACCATATGATGCTTTTCATTTCCATTTATTCTTATTCTTTGGTGATCTGCACGATTCATTGTGAAAGTTCTGCAGAGTGAAGTAGCGCAATGGCACATTACTTTGGATCTTACATCCTAAGTGACTGGGAGGGAAGAGGGAGCAATGAACTTAGATACTTTAAACTGCATAAATGAAAACTTCCCATTTTTTTTATTTAATTACATCCTTGTAATAATAATAATAGTTATTGTATGAATGATTACAACTGAATTACTGGAAGTTTTATATATATAATACAATTCATTAGTTCACCTCTGAAATGTCACCAATAATTGTGGCAACTGGGAAGCAATTTAACTTTGCACAAGTAAGTGCTACCATAGTCCTTTGACGAGCAAGCTATCTACAAACAAAACCAATATCATAACGACTATGAAATTGGAGCAAATTTTACAGACTCTTAAGCCTCCAGCCTGCACTCATAAATCAACAGCATTTCATATTATACTTCAAATATTTCAATGGGAATAAAAATAATACAGCTTATCTAGGAAGGAGAAAAACCAAGGGAGAATTTTTACAACTAAAAATTAAACAGAAACATCATTATCATGATAAAGATGACCCATTGAAAAGCTGACAGCATTCTCAAATCGAATTTTCTACCAAATCATCAAAAACTGGAAATCAAACAAATGGCACAAAACTTCCCTATGTGAGCAGCTCAAAAAGTATTTTTTCAAATGAACTCTAGCTATAAAAAAATCGCTGGCATGGAGACAAATTAATTATAGCTTTCCTGCAATCTATCATTATATTGTGAATATGCTGTGTTCAACTTTAAAGATTATAATTTACAACTTTAGAACCTTATAAGTGCACAAAAGATCTGAAACGCGCTCACCTCATCTAGAAAAGTAAGCTCTCACAAATAAAAACTTAAATCAAAGTTATTTTTGCCTGAGCGACAACCATTAAAAGAGTTCTCCAATTCTATACACATATGTCCTATACATTATTCCAAACTAAGTTTGCTGTTTATCATTAAAGTGAATTGAGTAAGTACCTAACAACTGATACTATACGATTTTCACTTGAAAATGCTTTTTTGAGTTTTTATGAAAACACCTACTTTCTGAACTACAAAATGGGATTACTCAAACTTGTTAGCAGACAAACTTAATTTAAAAGTTGTAGTTTTAGATCTGACAGTGTTAACTGAGTGTTAACTGACTTATACTAAGTCATTTAACATTGTATTCAATATCTTTAAAACTGAAAGTACTTGCACTATGATTCTCTAGTTGTAAAAATGGGATCCTAATTTAAACATCTTATCTATGGCACAAAAAAAAAGAGACGAATAAATGCATCAAGCATTTCAACAGTCTTCAAATTAGGATGCTCCTTTTAAATTCATATTTGCAACAAAATCAACACGTACTTTTTTAACAGGAAAAAGAAAATTCAATCAACTTTTGGTATAAAAATGAGAAGGCTCTTCACCTCAAGCATCAAAACTTCAGATTCATTAGTATCATGGCATGAATTGACTCAAATCTAATTTCGAATATAAAGTATGAAAGAAAAATCATTCCCCGTACGATTAATGATGAATCAATTTAACACTTGCAACGCAAACTTGATCTTGAAAGTGATTAAATATGAATACTCGTAAGCACTGTTACGAAAAATTATTATATGAGTAGAATGCAACTGAATCTAAATTACTATGATAGAATAAAATACCGAAAGCACACGGCCTTCCTTAATTACGGTCGGTATGTGCCGCTTATATAACAAATGTGTTCCCTTTTATGACTTCAATACGTTAACATAAAACTAAGAAAAACCCAATTTGCAATGAAAAATAAACAAACAGGATCCACATAGTTTACTTACAAATCATATTTTCCTTGTTTATCCCAATTTCTACAAGATTCCTTCGGTATTTTCCTATATGTTATGCTACAACTTATCTTACCCGACATAGTTGTGTTAAGCTTACATGAAATAGGAATTACCATTCTCTTGTGAAAAGAGCTCTTTGTTCCGAAAACCAAATATTCAGACTACACTACATCACTTTGAAAGGTGATCACATTTCTAATTTCCTATTAATATGTAGCTCTTTTTTTTTTAGTGTATCTTATTGTAGAATCACCAAGGGAACAAGCAAATCACCACTGATTTACTGTCATGAAAAACTTTTAATAGTCATGTGGAAAAACGAATGCATTTATTAAGAATGAGCTCAAAAATTCATTTTTTTCTGAAGATCTTCCTTTGAAGTGAGAATTGATCTGAGGAAATGGAAACAAGAAATCGCTTTCTTTTTAATTTCAAAAGAATTTTGGAACTATACTTTTACCTGATGATTTTTCTGAAAACAAAACAAAACCACATAGATCTGAATCTTGATCGATACGAATATTTTCCTCGCGGATTTTTTAAAATTTTATGTGGTTTGATTTCAAATAGCTCATTTCCTTATAATGGAAGACTCATTTATTTTTATCTAACATTCCTTCTTTAAGGATTGTTTCTTGGGATTTTTGTTTCTGTTTGAAAGTAATTTCTTGGAATATATAGAAGTTATTTTAGCATTCAAGATAATCTTTTCAGTGGCTCTCATATCCAGCGTTCTTTATTCATATTAATATTTTGGTTACTATAGGCGTTTCAACATCATAAATTATTCCTTATTTGTTGAAGCATTAACAGAATTTCAGGATCAATGGAACACTAAGAGATTTTTGATTGACAGTAATCTTTGATTTGGCTAATTTATGCGAATATGCTATTCTTCATCTCTTTTGAGTTCCCAGAAAATAGAAAAAGCAAGATCAGGAGAAAAAGGGAAGAGATATATGAAAGACAACAGAGAGAAGAAAAGCGTGCAAGAAACAATAACTAAAAAAGGTTCGGCAACTAATGTGTTTCAGAATCAACAAAAAATCGTGATTGCTGATAATGAGATAATCACCAAAACATTTCTTTAACGATGCCCGTGACTCGAGCAAGAAGAGTTCCACTTTTAAGAGGAATTCACAAGGAAATGGCTTTTCAAGAGGTTTGTTAATTAAGACGAAAGTTTGAAAGCAAACCAAAGTAGTCTCTTTAATTGGGAAAGTGACACAATACATGATGAATAGCGATGATACTGTGAAGACTGGCTCTGTGAACAGAGACATTGCAATAAATTGCTTCGATTACTTTAAGGAAATTCATAGATTACGAATCTAAGAACAGCATGAAGTTCTTCTTGAACAATTAGTTGAGCAAGTAGATGTTGAGCAAGTGGCATTATTTTTAAATAACTATGTCAAATGAAGTTTAAGAATGAGATTTCAAAATATAGAAGAAAATTCCCAAAGGAACACTAGGATGCATTGTTGTTTTTTAAAAAAGATCACTTTCATCTGAGAAAATCGTGAGCTTCGTTTTCTTAGCTAAAGTTTTGCCTGATTATTATATCATGAAGAGATGATAAGCCGACAAAATTGCTTGGATGATTGGCATGACTGCCAGTTTTTGGAAAATCTGAACCTGAACATGGGACTAAAAATACAATCATGGAGTGTGCTTGTTAAAACGTTGTCTCAATGACTCAACTTTCATATTCAGCCATTGAACAAAATTATATAATCTTCTTCCGATACGACTTCAGTCCTCGATCCATTAGTCAGCCCATTCAAATACTAAGTACATGAATTAGTAATTAACATCAAAAACGGGAATTTCATCGAAGAGATCTGATATAGCAACATGTATCAATATTTCAGGCACATTTCTTCCTCAAACAAATGCAGTTAAGCTTCTTCAAAACCAATGACACCAAGAAATACTTCGAAAAAATATTGAACATTTTCTTAGACGTCTGCGAAGTTCTTTGCCATTAAGAGAGGGGATTAGATTCCTATTAGTAGGTTTTATAGATAATGACCAAACAAATGAGGATGGATCCACGAAAACTGATGGGGTTATCTGATCGCAATCAGGGGAATTAATGATCTCATTATAAGAAATACGATAAAAAAAAAAAAGTTAAAATTCGTAAGAAATGATAACCTAAAACATGAACATCAGCTCTTAAAATTATATCAAGACTTCTAACCGCAAATACATCTAAGAATGTGGCAAGACTAAGAATGGATTATTAATGACATCTCTCCAGGAAAGACTTGGATGTGATTTTATGAAAAAGGATCTGAGAAAATAAACCAACCAAATATGTGCTTGTTTTCTTATTCTTTACGTTTATTGTATTTAAAGGCACAAACACATGTGGATTTTTGTAATTTCAGAAATTGGAAATCTCTAGAGAACAGCAGTAAGTATATGCGTTTAGAATTGCACAATAACCATTATTTGGTCACCAAGTAGTAATTCAGTACTAAAAATGAATCATAATACGGTTCTTTTGGAATGATGAATGCTCCTTTTTGTATGCCACTTACGTTTGTATATAGTAAATATTTAGCAGGTGTTGGGTAATCTCCGAAACAAATGCTTTAAACTACCAGTGCTTTTCGTATTAAGGCCGATTTTTCCTGTCTTATATGATTTAAAAATTAAAATCCACTCTAGTTAGAAAAATCAATTTAAGTGTAGTATATTTAGGAATCAGATCCAAGTCTCTCAGACACCCGTGCATACTTTTCGCGTATGTACATTGAAAGGTTTCATAAAAGCTCCATATACTTCTGCCAAGCCTAAGAGAACTAATACTTTGATAAATATCATCTTTTCAAGTAATACAACTGCGCACGCAGCCACTGAAGAATTCAGGCTGGAGCATGACTGGTTGAAAAGATTAAGACAGCTAGAGATAGGACAGTGTGAAAGGCGGAACTAATGTCAAAATTCCCATATGTTGCCATTCAAAGCATACAATATTGGGAGGCAAACACGAGGATGTATGCTCGTTACGCAACGTTTTAGGTGTTCAAGAAGCATGGTATTCTCTTCTTCAGGAAAACTTTCCTTAAACATAGGCCACATAGTTTTAAGGAAAACATTCAGTTTCATCTATTTGAGCGAGGAATTTGTGAAACGAGCTTTGGTTCAAACTTTAGACAAGAATTTGAGCTCCTCTATGAAAACTAAAAAGACCAAGTATTTAGGAAAACGTACTCATGGGTCCAGCGTTGGCTTCACACTAAATTTCTGGATCGATACCCGCAAGGGTCAGAAGAGGCATTCCATCTCTTATGAACTCATCAAAATCCAAGACAGTTTCTTGAATTGTAACGAAACATTCAGTCTCCTGAACTGTAAAGAAGATCACATTGGCCAGCAGTTCATATTCTTAGCGGTCTGCTGCTTTTTTGAACTATTCTGTTTCTGATTAAGTATTCACACAAAAATACTGATTGAAAGCTCAGGAATCAAAAGAATCAATGACCTTTCAGGCTCTGAGGCAATCCGAACAGCAAACAAAGGGAAAAGTAAACTCTGTAAGCAATATTAATGTTTTATTATTGTATGCGAAACTGTGATCGTTATGCAAACTCTGAACGAAATGGAAAAAGGTACGATATCCACGTGCAAAAGGCATTCGGCATTTGCATTGCTGACTTCTAAAGCTTCCTTCTCAATTCAAAAGCAGCAAATGAAATCATTAGCCAATGTGACGCGCTGATTGTGAATTTTCAAAAGTTTTTGAGCTGCTCGTGTTTGTAATGTTTTTTCCTTTTCCCAGGTTTTTTCTGCCTTCACACATTGCAAGATGAATAACGAGGGGAGTAAGCAAAAACTAGGAAGAACAGAAATACCAATAGAACTTCGCAAAAAATTCTGGTAATATCGAATTCGAGGCGATTCCTCCTTTCATTTTCTTTATGTAGAACGCATAGAGGTGTACAAAGTTAAATCTCATCTTGAAATTTTCTCGCTTAACATAAACCATGAAAACTGCATCCTTCTCACTTATTATGGATTCTTTGTATCTCTTTAATATTTCAAAAATGTTTGTGGATGTATTGTTTGCATAACCATCTCTGATATAAGTTTACAGAATCTGTGTTTATATTCAGAAGACGCCCCGCGTAAATAATTCTCCTTTAAAAAAAATGAATAGGAACTTTTACACAGACTATTTTCAGTTGTTCTTCTAATGAGTTATTAAAAAGGTATGGAAACTTTAGGTAAACAATCAACACAAGAATTCAAAAGAATCAGTGGATCTACGTTTCTTGAGGCACCTACTTAGGTGTTCATTTGGATTAACTATTCAATCTTTTATAAAATCACCGAAATTGTCTCCATTCATTGTAGGATCATCTGCACCCGGCATTTCATGACCACACTGTAACGAGTTTCATTTAGTTTGAGTCCGTCAACTTCTAAATGTTGATTGCAAATGTTAATATTGTCAATGATATTTCCTCCATTTGGATTTCTTCACTTTTAGCTTCTTTGAATTCCTCTATGAAACTCTGACTGCTGTTGGAATCAATATAGTAGTAGATCGGATAGTAGTAAGCTTTGGTGTTTGTTTCATTATATTTACACTGTGGCAGAGAAACTAAATAAAAATATTGTTTCGAAAATTGTGTTCGTGAACTTTTGGGAAAGTCTCAAATATCCACCTAAACTGGGTAATTGGATCCTCAAGGTGGACCTCTAAAGTAAAGTATTAAACACAGAATAGAACCAATCGCTATTGAAAAACAAAAAATGGCAAAAGCACAATCCAGCACAGATGTCTGGTTATTAAGATAATATCTGTAGTTCATATATAAGTATACGTGGGTACTAATGTCTTTTAGCAGTGAAAAACTGCTTACTGCATATTTTTTTAAAATAAAAATCACATAGCATCGTACAATTCCCGTAATACTCTTGCGTTGGGCAAAAATCCCATACGAAAGTGATTAAAGATTGGGTGACTTTCAGTGGAATTTTATCTCTCTAGTGTCACAGATTCACCATGGAAAGAAATTGCAACAGAGTGAAAAGGCTGTCTTGAAAATGTGCATATCCATGATGACATACTCAGCCCCGCAATCTTTTTTGAATAGATTTTAAGAATAATTTCAGCTCCCAATCAAACAAAGGAAATTTCGCTGCAACACTGACGGATGGTCGAGGGGGTTAACTTTACAATGACAAACGGGCTAAAGAGTCCTAAAATCTGTTTTGCGCCAAATGCCTGAATACCTGCATTGAAGAATAGCTAAAAGTTTCATATTGCCGATTCAAATCTCTCAGTATCTGCAGTTTTCGCCTTCCCAGCTTGATAAAAACGTTGCAAGAGGGCATTTTCTGGAAATGCAACTCTGCTGCAAGTGAAAAAACGCAGATGCATGCCGAAATAAACTAGTGTGAGTTCTTTTGTGATTGTGAGAGGAGAACTAATGCTGTCGTAACAACTAGGCAGATAACCCTTTTATCAGTCAGTTCTGGTAATCACGAAAGAGCTCGTGAATAGCCGATCGTATTTTGGGAAGTCCTAGCGTTGTTGGAAAGAACCGAAGCTTTTCAAAAAAATTAAAAAAAAAAAAGGTTTCTCAAGAAGAATTCGAAGCCTCTAAGAGTTGACGCGATGTCTATTTGCCATGAGCAAAATGGTTATGCTTGCCGCACTAATGACTCATGGGAAACACTCGTTTTAAGGATCGCCTTATTTCTTAATCTGTGCTGTTAAGATTGATAAGTAATGTTGCATATGCTTGCGTTCACACTTAAGTAAACTGTTTTGTTTTCTTTAACTATTTCCGATCACATTTCAAGAATGAATAATGGCTAGTTCTTCCCTATATGTTTATGAGCAAACAACATTTATCATTGTGAAGAAGAGAAATTTGGATCGAAATTTAAAACCTTGAATCCTATTTTATATATAAGTTGTCTAAGTTTTATAAGTTGTCTTGGTTTGGAATATTTAATGAATTAATCTTAATCTAATTCAAAGATACTGAGACAATAGACCATTGCGCAATATTTGAAAGAATTAATCAGCAACTACAAAATATTTCAAATGAATATTTTTGTTATGATTGTTCGAATCAGTCAAAAATTATGTTTTTGCTAAATACCCTCTAAGGCTGGTCATGTGAAATCAATACTTATTTTTTCCATATTTTGCGTGTTAAGAAACAAGTAATTTGTAGAAAAGCAGTTCACGCCTGCTTTGCAACTAGAAGCACGTGAAAACTTTCCATAATGTAACATATGTTAGAATTGCTTGGAAATGAATTGCAATTTCGGGAGAAGAAAATAGAAGTGCAAATTTAAGGGCTGATGCGTCTGGGCGTTTTTTAGCAGATGATAACGCTGAAAATCTGTTGATTATCTCGAAAGCGAATGGATCGGATTCTGTAAAGTAATCCGGGGCTGCTCGCTTTCCTACTGAATTCGATTTATTTCTTTGCTTTCCTTTTCTTGATTTCCACTGAGATCTCATGTACGGATGAGATTTTACAGTTTCTTCTGAGGACGAAATGTCCTTTTTTTTTTGTTGTTTAGTTTCTATTGGATGTAATCCTTCAGTGAGAACTCTTGGCTGTCATGTCAGACCTGGAACATTGGTAAACATTTATAGAAGCTTATGATAATTTCGTAGTCAGCAGGTAATCATCTTGGTATTAAAACAACGAAGGTCATAGTCTTGTCGATTCACAAGTAATACCGATTATAATGTGGCGGTTTTCAAAAATGAACTAAAACGTAATCTAACCGAGTGTCAATAACACATCGAATGCATTTTCACAAAGATGTTTATGAAGCAATTTAGTATGGTAAAACACAAAAATAATACATTAAAGATCATATGGAAGATCCCACATCGTTATTGTTTCACACCAAGGTGTCAAAGAATACTTTATCATGTCTGCATTGACGTAATATGAATAAACATGATGTAGTTATGATAGAAGATAAGCTTTGAAATATTGGTCGTACCGTTTTGTTCATATGATGTACTGTTTTGTGAAAAAGGAACTGCAGTTATAATGAAAGGATTAAGGAGTTTACAAATTACATTAATCGAAAACTAAAAACGAAGCTCTATAAAATCACTAAAATTGTCCGTTTCTCTCACGCTTGGGGAGGGATCCCCCGGATGGGGGGATCGCCCCTCCCACCCTGGTTGTCTCCGAAGGGGAACCAGAAGGGAATCTTCTTCCTCTTCCTCCGGATGGACCTTCCTTGCGGAGGGTGTTCCTTTCCATTTCATCTTCTCCGAAGGGAACTCGGAAAGGATCCGCCGCTAGTAGGAATTTGTTCTCCGGAGGGAACCCGCAAGGGAACCTCTCTGAAGAGAACCCCGAAGGGACGCTTCCGAAATTCAGAAGGGCAGCTTCCCGCAGGGAAAACATAGTGAAAACAGATGAGCTTCATAGCATTCATTTGTATGCAATTTTTGTGGAATGATTCAAATTCTTTTCATAAGAATGAAATCTGACTTAAATCTCATCTTGTTTAAGCATTTTTCAAAACTTGCGTAGGCATTAGTAGTGGGGTTTTTCGGACTTTTTTCTTTTATACCTATAGAGTAAATACTCCTGCCGTAGCAAGTTGAGAGGTACAGAAAATATTCAAAAGTGGAAAATGAGAACTTGTGATGTCCAAAGTATGCAGACAGATAGTGATTTAAGGCTTATTTGCTCTTCTAGTTTCAGCAAGCATTTCAAAATCGAGGTTTTCACCATAAACTGCCATCGATTTCATCTTACTTTCCATCAGCAAAAAAGAGACATCGGGGACATGTTCTGTAATGGTACACACTGAGGAAAAATTGCAAACGAATTCGAAATTCAGAGGACTCAAAAATGTGAGAATAACTCTTCAACAGATTTGAAATTCAAGCAATCGAGGTGCGTACTAATTATTCGAGTGAAATTTTAATAAGTGTACAAAATGCAGAATTCATGAAACGCAAAAAAATGCTTGGCGGTGCATGCAGTTTAAACTTTGGATGGTACCAGTCCAAAGGGCAAGCCACGAGCCTTCTGAAACTTGACAATCTTGGGGGGGAATGAACAGGGAAAAACAACCTAACCCTGGATTGAACACATGCATCCCTACTTGAAACGTAATTTTTCGAATTTCAAGGGAAGCTCTCCATTCCATCCGTTAATCACTTTTTGTATTTATTGTTCTTAGAGCTGGAAGATTGATCCTGGAGTATTTCCGGCAAAAGATATGGCTTTTGTACGCTGCAAGAGAAATTGAATCGTGATGGAAGTCGAAATGAGTACAATTCAACGGGGACTGAAAACAGCACTAAATTTTCGAACCTCATGATTTAAAAGAATGAGTTGCAGTAACTCATAGCAGTTCCTGATTTGTGAGTAAATGGCTGTGATGCAGCATCCTGTAGCCAACTTAATTCGAGAAGGCAAGGCATGATTCATGAGAAACACAACAAAAACGGAATGGGCAGCAGCTCCTTGAATAATTTTGCGTACCTTTCCGAACGCCTTAACTGTTCCACAATAACAAATAAGTCCAGATCTCAGTGAGGTTTTTTTTTCGAAGAGGAACATGAGGAATCACACATTTGTGTTATGGGAAAGGCAGTTGAATGCTTTTGGTGAGTTTAGCTGAGAACTTGTACGACTCTATGTAAAATTTCATTCGTGAATGAGATTCAACCAGATCGAACCATTGAGAGTATATGAATAGTTTCACTTGCTTAAAAGGAGAATATTCTGTTGTGTGCTCCTTGTTCGAGTTTTCTGGTTGCAATAGAGAAGTTAGCATAAGAGTAAAATCACATTCAAATACAAGCGGTACGATTGACACCTAAATACTTTCAAGGCCTTGATGGGAAAGAAAAAACTGGATGATTTCCTTTTGTACGAAAGACATGTGGATACATGTACATGCCATGCGAACTGCTCGTGGCTTGAAACCGGGTTAAAGAAAAATAGGAATGAATTTAAGAAATGAATGAATAAAATCTTCTCATTTATGAAATGCTCATTTCATGCAGAGAATCTTTTTTTTTTAATTAAAACCAAAATTTCTTTCAATACGAAATTCAAGGGTGCAGTAAGGCTTCATAAAAGCGTAATATGAGTAAGAGGTAGTCACTATAAACAAATGAAGTAAGTGAGTGAACACTAAGGGATCCAACAAAGATTTTCTTCCGTGAAAGACGAATTTTCATTTGTTTATAGTTGCCCAATTATTGCCAGTTTATTTTATATTTTTTTATATATATTTTTTACATTTTACATTTTGTTTTATATTTTTATTTTGGTATTTTTGCACACGTACGGGCAAAATACCATTCAGGTTCACTTCATACGTATTTGAAAGTCTATTGCCACTCTAGAATTAAATAGATGTTGTGCAATTATCAGAAATATTATTTGTAATATATTCAAAATCGAAAACCTTCATCTTTCTAAACCCCAATCGCTGTTGAGCTACTTGAGTGCTTCCACGCATTTAAGGAATCTTATATTTTTTTCTGTTTGACAGCTTTTCCTTTACTTCGAAGATGCTAAGTAATGTATGCATATTTTCCCTTTCGTTTAGACGTAGTAATATCTGAAATAATTTCATATTGGCTATGCACTAACAGTAAGTTTGAATTTGACTTCACGAATCCATTTCCAGTACATTAAACAGGCTAGCATACGCAAATGCCAATGTTTTGTATGCTGGTATAGCATGTACAACAACTGCATTTTTTTTATTATTGCAGTGTTCATTTGGTGTCTGTAAGCGAATATACCATGAGAAATGATTTTGTCATTTACTATCGATTAAGAAAATAATTCAAACGATTAATTTATTCTTTTAAAAAGATGCCTTGATAAAAACAGTATTCATCGCCGTTATCATGCTATGCTGTGTTCATTCAATCCGCAACAAAAAAAATATGATTGACTTATAATGAAACGGCATTGGTAACTGTATAATGGAATTATTACAAGTGCTTTGCTGTTTTTTAAAATAGCTAGAATTTATATTTTAATCCAGATATGTTTGGCAGCAACTGAAGAGATCCCGGTATGCTGAACCTCATTACAGATGTAAATGAGTTGAAGAGTTGAGTTATGAAACAAACTTAGCTATCGGTTGCCCTGTAGAATAAAATCTCTATTTATTTGAACGGAGGTATCACACGATGTACCAATTTCTTGATCGTTTAATTACAAGTATCTATCTGTTGAATCTTCAGTGTCTGAGTTTGTAGAAGAATAACACAATCTGACGAGATCAGTATGGAATCCATTCATAGTGTTTAGCTTACTGCCTTTGGAAGATAATTACCTATGGCCATGTTTTGTGAGGGACAAAACAGGTCTTCTACTATTCATTTTAGTCATACTTGAGGGATATCTCAAAGGTAATCTGTGAATTTTGTTAAGGATAGTTTCTGAATCACGATGCAAGGGCATTCAAAAATGGCAAGACAATCTCGTTCCAAACCAGCTCATAGGATGAGAGGAGTGCTGTAAAACTGTTGTAGACTTTTTCCATTTTTCTGCTAGATGAATTCCTACTCTCAGCTCCATACGTTCACCTGTGTTTGCGATCGCAAAAAGTTTATTCATCCTAAGATCGAATGTTATCCTAAATTTGTCCGAAATGCGAGTGAAAATTTGCAATCAGGAATGGAATGGAGAGCTTCGTAGCATCAGTGAGCACTTCTATGAAAGAATTATGTTTCAGTCCAAAAGATGGGAGTAACCCGATAGGTTTTGCAATCACGATGTGCTTTATAAACTACGAATAAGTGTGACCAATTGTATTAACATGACCTTGGATGTTTGCACAGAAGTTCTTAGTGTACATCTGGAACCTACGATAGAATTTCCGGTCTCATCATTAACATTCATGAAGTCACTGTGTGATAATGCATTTTCTTTATTGACTTTGAAATCCCATTTTTTTGATGGTATGATCGTTTCTTGATACTACTTCGACGAACCTTTCTTTGAGACTTGATTTTCAATGCATTACATAAGTGCTAGTCTCGAAATCTATTTCAGTTCATTAAGATATATCAAATAAAATTTACATATTTGTATTAAGTGGAAAAATTTCGTTCTATTGCGATTACCTTTATCATTCCCAAAACGAAACAGACTTTATATAAAAGTTTGTTTCGTTTCAACGAAACAAATATGCAAATTTTACTCTATTGTATTCGTGTGTAGGAATGATATGTATTCATATGCTTTTCTGGACATCATAAGACTTTATTAATAATATCAATGTAGGTCTGTTACATTATGATTAGAGGCAACTGAGAAATTGAGTTTTGTTTGGCTATCAGAAATTTAAATCTTACAAATATTAGGATACACAAGTATGTGACAATATATGGGACAGTGTATATTTTTTACCCACGATTTGTATCCTGGTTTCTCGGATACCATCATTTTCTGAAGAACATGAAATATCTTGAAAATCAACCCACAAAATCTCGTTTGGGAGTAATTTTGACAAATGGTATTGAGTACTAATAAATTACAACAGAAACAGTACTATTATTCGATCCAGATAACAAACTGCTCTGTGGCTTAAAAAGTTAGCCGGGTTAAAGAAAAATAGGACTGAATTAAAGAAATGGATAAATAAAATCTTCTCATTCATGAGATACTCATTTAGAAGGAAATGAAAAACGTTCAGGAAGTTTAATAATGTTTTTAGTAAGCTAATTGTGAGGCACGTTATTTTTAGTGATTGGGCTAGTGGGAAATTTTTAAATAATCTGATCGTCAGATAAATTGCTCACCAATATTTTGTGCAACATTAACTTACTATGCATTTGTGTTCACTTGAATTTCTTTAATCCTGTGTCAATTTTTCTCTTCTTTATGAGCAAAATAAAATCACCGCAAGTCAGTGTTGTTTGTGACGAATCTTTTTATGGAAAAACTATTTTTCCTTTCAAATCTAGGGAACTATGCAGAATATTTTTGTATTTTCAAATGTTGTTACCTTGATTTTAGGAATTTTTCTCTTGGGTCTAATTGTTTTTTTTTATAATATTTACAACCAATGAAGTATGCTAATATTATTTCCGAAAGTAACTAACGCACTTGGTTGTAAACTAAGCAAGGTGTAAGAAGGCTCAGAAATAGTTGCTTGAAAGTGAGTTGTATCAAAAGCCAAAGTTAAATTGGAAATATAACCTGGGTGCAATATGCGATAAAAAAGTAGCAATGTTTCGGTGCCAAGTGCATTTGTATCATTTGTTCTGTTGATTTGGCTTCCATGCTTTAGTATTTATCCATTTGTGGTACGAATGCTGGAGAAGATACATGCACGTAGTTAATGGTTTTCATGATAAGATAACTTTGAAGTATGGTTGTAAGGTTTTTGACAAAAACTACACTGGTACGGACCAGTATGGTTTTTGTGTATTTTGTCGTACTACAGTTTGAGATTAACATAAGAAACTTGTTTGTAATGAATATATGCTACCATCATATGTGTGTTCAAAGAGAAAAAGATTTTGAATTTTATTTATTTCATCATTACTCAAGCAACTCATTCTTGAGTCAGCTGTTTTACGTTTGTTTACATTATGTTGTAACATATCAGTGAAATTCAATCGTACTATTTAATTTCCGTTTACCATTAGTTGAACAGGAAACTATTATGGTTGTTGCAAGTTTTCCTTCACAAACTGTTTTAATTGTAATGCTGTTGTCATCTAACTGCCTTCGGTTTTATGCTATGATCTTGGCCAGAGCAATAAACCATGCAAACATTGAAATACTATGCTTACAAAGCACTCACCTTCAACAATATCAGGAGTGATATTGAGATAAATAATATCATATTTAACTTTTATTTTATAGTTTTCCATATTCATTGCATTATACATCGAAATGGATGGAATTTTTTCCCATAAGCTGACATGTAGGAATACTTACAAAAGGTGAGGTAATGAATTAAAAGTGATGGGTCATCTTCAGTACACAATTATACATCTGCCCCTTTGATCATGCTGTTCTTAGCCATCATTATTTGATAAATACAGAAATGTTTTGCATGCTTTGATTTCATTCATGAAAACACCTAGTCATTACCTCATGTTCTCATTCTATGTAAGACATTGACTTTGTTGTTATCCAGAACATAGGTAGATTTCTCAGCATGATTTCTCTTCAGCCATCTATATTAATACTTGGTCTTGAAGTTTAGATCACTTTCATATAAGCTGGCCTTGTATGTGCTTGCTGCATTGTTTGTTTAAAGTTATGCATGTGGATGAGTCTTTGCAAGTGGGTATTTGAGTCAATTTTGACATATTGCATTTCAAGATGCACCAATTACTTTATGTCTCTATGTATCTGTGAGTCTGCAATAATAGTAATCCTGTACACACTAAGACCTTCACCCCATGCTGTTCTCATGGGTTGCTATTAGGTGCATCAATAATAACATCTGTCAGGTGATTCCAGTTTATCTCAGCTGCAAAGCTACATTAAGATATTGTGTTTTAAAAATAATACGAGCTGCTAATGTTATAATTGAATTCATGAGAAAGTAATGATCATAATTAGTTCTATCAAACTTATATTGTAGATTCATTGAAGGCACAAATAAACAATGGATTGGAATACCTTAGTTTGCAATTAAAAATGATTTGTAATGATAAGTGATGCATAAGAAAGATGGGAACATGCGCAAAAGGGATAGAAAAGGATGTAGAATGAAATATAATTTTTGTTTTCAAGAGAAAATAAATTTTATTTTTGAAGCACAGGACTGTTTAATTTTGAAAACTTTTTTGTTTTTTCAGTAGATTTTTAAGCAATGAATTTTGTTTAAATTCCTCTATTTTAAAAGACTCTTAGCAAAGATGCCAATCTTATTCAGTGTAGTTGCTAGAGGCAATATTGTGCTTGCTCGGCATGCAGATTGTGTGGGCAATTTTGGCCAAGTAACAGATCAAGTTTTAGCCCAGATGCAACCTGAACTGACACCAAAGTTGACATATGCCAATGCCGACTATCTGTTCCATTACATCCATGAAAATGAAATCACATATTTGTGCATCACAGATAATGTGTGTTGAATCATAAGTAAACTAAATGTAATATTTTTGGATTTCAGGGCTTTGATCGTTCTCGTGCCTTTGCATTCCTAAATGATATAAAAAAGCAATTTCAAATGACTTATGGTGATCGAGCCCTTACAGCACTTCCTTTTGCAATGAATTATGATTTCTCTGGTACTTTACGAACCCAAATGGTGAATATGCTTGAATTAACCTCATTGTTTGTTTCTATCTTTTATATTTGTATTAGAAATATTATTCTGAAGATCAGCATTCAAGTGCATTAAGTCGTGCACAGGATGAATTGGATGAGCTCACAGATATTATGGTGAAAAATATCGGTACATTAGTTGTATTGAAACAAACATACTTAATAATACTTATGTAGATAGCCTGATGTGCCGTGGGGAAAAATTGGAGCTCCTAGTCAACAAAACACAAGATTTAGAAAGCAGTGTAAGTAGAATATTGAGAAATGACTAAATTTTGGTTAGTCAATGACATTCCGAGTAACAAGTAGGAATTTGGCTCGATCATTCTGGTGGAAGAATGTTAGAGTAATGGTATTCTTATTTGTTGTTGTTGCTGTAAGTTAAGAGATGTTTGATATTTTAAGTTTCATTATGTGAATTTTAGTTGGTTATATACATTATTGGAGCTATTGCATGTGGTGGGGCATCTTGGCCATCATGTGTAAAATGAACTTTCCAACACCGAATAGCAGACATGTTTTTATCATATACAGGATTAATAGAAAAATATATTTTCAACTACGATTGTTTTCCAAAATATTTTTTAATTCATCATAAGTATATTAAACAATTGGGTACAGAAAAAAATCTGAAATGGGATGTGGAATGTGATCAGTATTGAAGATTACATACTGCAACAGCAGGTATATCAAACTTTATGGCTTCAGTAAATAATATGCCAATGGTTAAACTTAGGAAAAAAACTTGTTACAGCATCTATACTTTTATGTTTGGTGTAAGCTACTGCTTTCTTGGTAATCAATCACAGCCAATAGGAATAGAAGCAATATTTGTGTTTGTATTACTTGGTATGATTTCGATTTGGTTTGGATGGATAATATATGGTTTTCGTAATAAAGTCTAGAGAACTTTAGAAAAATAGGAAGGATCTATGGTACATTCCTGCCCCCTCCTCATTCAATGTTTTCGGAGATTCGTGTGCAAGAGAGATTTCTTAGCACCACAAATCCTCAAGCAAGCGAATTTTCCCCAACATTATGTAAGTTCATCCAGAACCCAAAAACGTGAGAAGGCCAGCTTGAGGTTTTATCGCATTATGTAATGCCAACATGTCTAGAATCAGGGATAAGTGCAGTAGCATATTACTTCCGAAATTCAGACATCGTCATCCATGTGCATTTGCAAATGACATTAAAATGGCCCTCCTTTTTTAGACTTTCATAATACCTGTTTTATCATTTTCGATCACCATAATTGCAGGTTTAAGCATCATCATCTGAAGAGGAACCATTGGAGCTGTTTCTGCTTGTTTTTGAAAAATGAAGGTTATGCGAAAATATGAAACAAAGTTTTCTCCCAGTGTGGCAAATAGTACAAACAGTAATGAAAAATGCTTAGCATATACTACACTTTCTGAGTTAGAGCGATTTGCCTGGGGAATTAGTGCTCTTCCTAGAATTGGATCTTTATACCAAACTTCAGACCTACTGCAAAAAATGGTTATATGCAACTCGAATGTACTAGAACATTTCCTCATGGGAATTTGAGAAGACAAGGGAATCAATGCAAGGAAAAACTCTATTGCAAAATGGTATTCTTCAAGAGGAACCTTCGAAAGTGTCCGCAAAAATCAAGCCTATTCTCAACATAAAAGTTACAAATATGAACTTTAGAGTTCTGAACAAAGAGCCGGCGAGAAACTGAAAAACTTGTTTCAACAGTAAATGTCAGCAAATGACGCATTCCCATCGAAGGCCAACTCACATACTCACTTCATCTGTCTTGTGTTTGGTCTTGTAATTTGAACACTAACGAATGTCAGTCGTGATAAAGAGTTGGAACAACGCTAATTTTATCCCTCAGCCACCATCTGAAAAAGTACATACCAGAATACATACAAAACACGAGAACACATTAACACCAACGAAATTCTTTTACCTATTAAAGCATTCGATGGAGGGTAAAAACCGTATCGAAAAATTTGATGTAATTTTAGGGTATCCGAAGAGTTTTCAAGATTGTGGTGCCCTTTGTATGTATCAACTATATAGAGTTGGGCATGTCTAGGGAGTTGCTTACTGAATCGTTTCAAGAAAACGAAAAATGAAAAAAGAGCGATCAGCAACAGGATGGTAATTTGATGAAGGGGGTGGGGGTGGGGAAAGTCCAGTTTTCAATGAAAAATCGTGTTGTCTGGCTGAGGTGCTTCCTTTCTGATGTAGTGTCAAATAGTCGTTCTGTTTCGTGCACAGTGACAACAGCTTGAAAGAATCGAGTGGTCCAACACGCGCAAGGTAATTGTTTAGAAGTAACCCTTGCAGTGTTACCAGTGTAGTTCAAGCACGGCAAACACATTGAACAAACTGAACTGTACTGAAGCAGTTTTATTTACAGAGATGCTCTTTAAACAAACGAACTGGACGAATTGTAGCTGGACAACTACACGAAAACTGCATCTCAGCGATTAAAGACTTCTGGTTGGGAAGGTTGTGTGGGTTATGATTGCTGCTGGCATCTAGCCCTAATCCTTCTGATGTCCAATTTTGAATTCACTTGAACCATCCGAAAATATTTATTAAGTAAACAAGGACTTTATTCTGTAGTTACACATTACACATGAAGATGAATATTTTAAGAAATGCATCTAATATTCAACTTGGACGCAGTTCAGAGTTCCCGTTTTGCATTGGGATAATTTCCGACAGTTACAATTTTGTGAAACACTCATTTGGTTACATCGTTTACAGATAATAATGCGTATAAAATCAGGTTCATCATTCCTCACATCCTGTTCAGTTTATTTTTACTCAAGAGCATTTTAGAAAGTGACCTTTGTATAGTTAGTCACAATTACCAGCTTTCAGCATCAAGTTTGTTTTTACTTCATGAATTGTGCTAGATCTTTTACACAAATCATTTCCACTGATTTTTTTTTGTTTTCAGGGGACTTGTGTCTTAAATATAAAGCTGAAATGTAAATTATATACCCTGTTTGCTCCAAATAATCGGGATCTCGGTCTAAGTCATTACATTATTCCTGGTCTACTTTCAATTCTTTGTTATGCAGAACGATACATTTGTGTATATGTACATACATCCATACATACATACAGAATAGGAGGATGTTGAAAATGGAGTGTGGAGTTGTCTTTTCGTTTCTCATTCTTTTTTTCAAGCTTGTTCATATTCTTGCAGTTGAGAGTTTCTCAGGATGCTTATTGGAAAAGGAACCCAAACACTTCAAATGGGGATTTTTCGCTTCCCCAATTTTTTCAGGTATCAATTTCGCGATCTCGAATAGGAACGAGGGTATGCTTGTGAAACTTTCGTTCGTCTTTGTTTGGAAACGAGAAGTCGTTTGCAACTCTTACCAGAGATTGATTTGTTTGCAGATGTATTGCTCACTCCACCCTTACCGACGTGAAATATTCGGTGACGCTTTGCAGCTTTCGTGAGCTTCTTGTACGAATAGGAGGCCATGAGTGATCGAAGCGATGCAACTCATCACCGTCAAAGTTCTGTGAGGTTGATGCGTTGAGACCTGGGCAGATCAGTTCCAGTTTCATTTGCTCCGGAAAACAGATGGCAGCAGGAAGATCGGGATTGTTAGCACGTTTTGCTGATACCATCTCTTGCTCTGCACGAAGGACACCAGCGGCATCGTCAGAGACGACTACCTGACCACCTCTGAGTTCCTGGACCTGTTGGACGAAAATCTCGAGCGCAAGCTCATGGGTCCACCACGGAGGCGGGGGAGGTGTCCCTCAAGTTGGACGTGGCGCGCCACAACCTTCGAGCTACACGACACTCCGAGGAAATGCCAATAAGTAGACAGCTGAGCTTTCCCTTCGGCAGCTGCCCGGCCTCTTGCCCCTTGGGAACACACAAAAAACAAAGGATTCCTCAACGAACTCGCGCTTTCCTCACGACCGCCGTGCTCTCGGAGATGCAAGCGGGAGGAGGAGGGTGGTTTCTTTGCATGCCATTTCATGCCATCCTCCGTTGGAAGCAGTTTTAAGATGGCACGCAGGATCACTCCACCGACTGCTCTAGTTCGCAACATCCCCAGGAGACTGATTACGCTGACAAGCTGTCCGTGGTCTTGGAAGGACCGCGAACGGTACAGACCTTCGAAGCAGGTCGATTTCAAGCTCATCAGTGCAAACTGCAAGCCGCAGCAAATCAGATGGATTCGGCGACTCGTTGGTCGTTTCTTTGCTCCTCGGACACTTCCAGCTTCATGAGGAGGAGGGCTAGGGACATCCGGGTGGCAGATCCGAGAAGAAGGTCTTCCTCCTGGGCATTCACTTCCACTTTCCCCTCTCTCTCCCCTTGATAGCTGCTGCTTCGTTGCTGAGAAAACACCACTGGAGGAAATATCGATTGGATCCACAAGCAGATTCGGTGCTCTGGGAGAAATTTCCATAGAAAGAATCCGAAAGAACCAATCGGGAACCGGTGTTGGTGGCTGCGTGGCTGCGGCCTCCGCGCATAGGATACCAGGCGTTGTGGGTTCGTATCCCGCCTAGGGAGGGAAGGATCGACTCCAAGAACAGGTCGTGGGAGTTTCGAGTTCCCCCCGCAAGATGACGCTGGTTGGTCCGTTCAGGTGCGGCACCGCTGAAAGCCGGAAACCTCCGGATGATCCCTTTGACTCGCTTCCGGGACTGGAAGTCGACTCTCTGGGGTCCTTCCGGAAATCGAGGAACCCTTCGTGGTTTCCCCCTGTCTCCCGGTTGCGAAAAGGGAGCTGCACCATGGAGCTGGTTGATGCCTCCCCTGGGGGTCGCCTTCCCAGGGTGTTAAGAAGAGGCGCGCTGCTCCCTTCGGGGAGATGACCTTCAAAGAAAACGGGAAGCGTCCCTCCGGGCTGCGTCCCTCTTCATGGGAGGAGAAAACAGGGAGCGGATCCTTTCCGGGGAGTCTCCCTCCGGAGAGAACAAGGAAGAGGAGGTTCCCGAAGGGATTCCTTCCCTCCTGAGAGTAGGAGGAAAGGACTCCTTCGTCGGATCCCTCCCCGGACTCAAAGGGCAGTCTCCTCCCGGGGTACCCCCTGTAACTCGAAAACGAGTTGACACGCACCCTTGGGTGGCGCGGACGGTGCTTGAAAAGCTTCGTGAGCCCCCAAGCGAACGGTTCCTGAGCACCTGCAGAGCACATCGAGAGCGGGGAAGACCTCTCGGTTAAGCTCTTCCTGCTGGCGAGGGAGACCTCCGCGTCCATCCGTTCGTCCTACACGAGTTGGAGCACCGATCTCATCCGCATTCGCCGGAGGGTTCCCGCGCGTCTTTCGCGGGAGGAGGAGAGGGTGGTGGTCACTGCACTCGACCCGGAGGCTCTCGAAGGGCAGAAGAGGAAGGTGCAGCAGCGAACGATGCCTCCCACACTCCGGAGACTTCCGTTCCGAATCATTGCAGAGCCATCTATGTGGCGGCTTCGCAAACAGCGGGGGGAATTTCCGTCTGCCCCTTCTATATCCCCGCAGATGATGGAAAGGGGGGAAGGGTTGTGAAAGGGAGTTTGGCACGGAATCGATCTGGGGGGGCCTCCGACTATTCATTTCGGACGTCTCCCGGTCAGCCGCGGGGAGAGCGGACTCCTGCCGTTCGTGAGACGGAAGCCGGGAGGGTGGGGAGGATCACCTTTCGCTTCATATCGCGGCAACGGAGGAGGATGGGAACATCCTCTTGCTCGCGCCGGCACGCATACATTCATGGAAGAGTGGGACCCTAGGGAGCGGATGGTCGGCAAATAAGCGCATCATGACGAAAAAGCAGCGCCGGAAACCCGTCGGGTTCGAAAGGGGAGGGTGGATGGGCATGGAGGGAGTGGACTTCCTAAAAGAGGCGCGGCGTCTCCTCGGGAGGGCCAGGTGGACGCTTCCCCCCCCTCTTGTGCGCACGGGCATGGGCCCTGCCGTTCGGCATAGGCATAGGCAGAAGCTCCTTAGGAGCATCTTCTCGGCTCCATCAGATGGCAGGCGGGAAAGGGCGGCTCACCCAGAAAGGGTGCCGCGCAGGAGCCCTGTATGCAGGAGCGGGCGACGAGGACGTGGGGAGCGATCGGTAGCTTAGACAGGCTCAGAGAAGCCCCCCTCTCCACTTCCCAAGAGAAAAGCTCTCAGCTTCTTGTCGGGCTCCGCTCTCGGTAGAAACGCAGCGATGGGCCGGGGAGCGCTTCCGGGAGCGGCCCCGAAACGGCGAAGACCGCGGGGAATCAGCCCTGCGAGCGGCTCGGGAAGCGCCCGCCGAGCAGGGCGCCGGGTCTGGGATGCTCCCCTCGGCTTTCCGCGATGGTCGCCTGAAACTCCTCCCCCATCCCTCCGGGGATGACGGAACAGGAAGGCTATTTGGGGATCCCAAAGAGAGAGGCGTCTCCGAACCCAACCTTGCCGACGAGGCCCCTTCGGATAGACCCACAGCATCCTTGGCGCTCGAGAGGGTGCCGCCGCTTCCGCTCCGACGGGGCGTTTCGGAAGGAGTGCCGCACCCGGTCGCAGGTGAAGGACCCGGGAAATGAATCGAGGGGAGGATGGGACGCTCTCCGCGAGGCGAATTTGTCCAGAAACTGCAAGATGCAGCTCCAGAGGGAAGCAGAGCCCGGCAGCAGCAAACATGGTGGGTCTCGGGGAGGCAGGAAGCGGGAACCTTCTGAAGCAAGGTTCGTGCCTTCCGGGAAGGAAAGGCAGGGTGGGGTGGGGAAACAAGGAAGGATTTGCTAGGCTTGGAGGAGACGCAGCCGCGCACGCTGGCATGTGGCAGGCCATCATCAGCTTCTGCCCCTGCTGAAGCCTCCTCTGCCCTCTCTGTGGCACCCCCCCCCCCTATCATATGTGGGGATATAGAAGGGTCAGACGGGAAGGCTATTTGGGGATCCCAAACAGCGAAGACAGAAAAGAACACAAAAAGGATTTCCATCGTCTCTTTCACAAAGAAACCATCGTATTTCATCGCACTCATCCCGAGTGCGAGGCGCGGCAGAGTGAGGGCGCAGGCGGCGGGCGAGCGGCGGCAGCAGTAAGGGGGGGAGGGGGGACCCCGGAACCTGTGCTTGCGGCCAGCGGGAGCAGAAGCTCACGAAGCGGCGCGCAGCCTCCCGAAGGACCCACTGGCGCGTGGTCGTTTGCAGGGAAGGCGCAGCAGAAAGGCGGCGGGATCGCAACCGCCGCCTTCGAGCAGCGAGACCCGCCGCTCGGATCCGTCCCTTTTCTTCCCTGTTTTCCTCCCCAGGACTGCACACCTCAACACCACCTCCTCTTGGGGGAGAGGAAGGCTTCGGTCACCGCCACCCCGAGCCGGAGTCGGAGGCGCCCGGGGTCAGACGCCGCCAGTCCAGGCGGCGAAAAAGTGAGGTCGCGCGCTGCTTCCGGATCGACCACTCCCGCGGTCCCAGGACTTTGGGGGAAGAGGGGGGAGGGCCTCTGACGCATTCAAAGCACACAGGCTAAGAAGCTCCACAAACGCGACAGAGGTGAAAGGGGAGGGTTGGAGGCCGCGAGACTGTGGCCTCTGCGCATAGGATACCAGGAGTTGTGGGTTCGTATCCCGCCTAGGGAGGTAAGGATCGACTCCAAGAACAGGGGGAGGCGTCGTGGGAGTTTCGAGTTCCCCCCGCAAGATGGCGCTGGTTGCCCGCTGGCATCTGAGAAAGGTGCTTTCATCTCGATGACTACCTTGTTTTTGAAAAAAGAGACGATGGAAATCCTTTTTGGGTTCTTTTCTGTCTTTGCTGTTATTCCTTCCAGCTTTTTTTTTTTTTTGGTTCACTGAGTACCTCAAGAACCATCGCGCTCCTAATGGCCCACGCATCTCCTTGAGACTGTTCCACGCCACCCGAAGGTACGTGTAATTCTTCAAGATAGGGAGTGCTACGGGAGGGGACCACCTCTCACGCTATGGGGAGGGATCCCCGAAAGGAACCTCCCAACCCTGGTTGTCTCCGAAGGGAAAACCCGCAGGGAATCTCCTTCCTTATTCTCTCCAGAGGATCCCCGAAGGGACCCGCTCCATGTTTTCTTCTCCGAAGGGAGTCCGGAAAGGACCCCCTTTCAAGAATTTCTTCTACGGAGGGAACCCACAAGGGAACCGCTCCTCTGAAGGGAACTCTGAAGGGACGCAACCCACGACGCGCATAAACTCTCGGCGTCGATTCTTGCCGAGTATTCGAACCTGAGACGCCGGGTGGCACACGCGGAGATCGTAACTACATGGCCTCTGAAGAGGGCTATGTGCCACCCACCCGCTACTGGCGGGTCCACGGAACAGGGGCGGAGCGCCCGTGAACTGCGCGCGCAGGAGAGCCGTGCGCGCGCTCCGCGGGGCACCCCTTTTGCACCAGAGGAAGGACGGCGGGCAGAACCTCCCCCGTGGGTTCACGCGCGCGTGGCGCGCCCCCTTCTCTCCGGGAGAGAGCCGTCCGACCATGGATCGTCTTCCGGGAGATAGGTGCCGTCTCCAAAGCCAGAGGCAAACGGGAGGGACCGCGCCTCAATCCCGCGCGCGGAGCGCTCCCGGGGCTGAGGAACGCGTTCGGCCCGTTCTCTGCGTCTCGCCCCGCTCCTGGGCGGCGCATGGAGAGCCGCGCAGTCGAAGGACGTGCTGCTGCCGCCATCAGTTGTATTTCCCCCCCTTCCCTCCGATTCCCCTCTCTCCCTTTTTCGTTCCCACTCACGCAGCAATGCGCGCGGAAAAGAAAAGCCCTGAGCCGATGAACCGCAAGAACAGCGACAGCTTCATTCGGTGAATCTTCTTCCTCTCCGTCGGGGCCATATCCGAACAGGAGATGCCCAGGGGTGGGGGTGGACTCTCTCCTTCCCTTCCCTTCCAAACCTCCTGTCCCGTCTTTCCTCGTTCCCGATCCTCCCCCTTCCCCTTCCTGGAAAGGGAGGAAGCAGCACGAGTTGTGTGGCTTCCCCGAGGAGGAGCTGCTACTGCTGCTACCTACCACTCCCAAAGGGATGCGCTTTTCTCTTCCCGGATCTGCTGCTGAGGCGCTGGAGATGCGTGCGCTGCTGCCTCCCTCCCCTTGCTCCACGCTGTGCGAGCCTCCCACGGCGAGAACCACTCGACGGTTCGGCTCGTGAGGAGGCAGAGTCTCACGCGCTTCTCCTCCTAGGTGCTGCTGATGCAGCTCCGCCGCATTGCCATCTCTGTCTTCTCATCCAGGGCGTGGCACGTCCGGCAAGTCCAGTTCGAGGGCACGTGCGCCATTTCTCCTCTGATGCAGAGACGCGAGACTCCTTTTTGGGCCTACGGGAACTGCTGGGCTTCCCCTTCCAAGGTGAACGTGAGGGGGTCACGGTGGTCTTGGAAGGATGCGTAGGTGGGGGTGAGTCAGAGAGGTTAAATGTCTCCTCTTCCCCCTGGAAGAGAATGCCGGCAGGTGGCATCTGAGAAAGGCGCCTTCATCTCGATGATCATCTTGTTTTTGAAAAAAGGCTCTCGGACCTTCTTGACGTTCTTCCCCCCTCCCTCCCCTCCTTCTTCTTCCGGCATCCTCTTCCCCTTCCCCTGCGTCTTTCGCAGTCGCCGCGGGGCCACCCCCGACTCGAGAGTGGGTTGCAGCCCTCAGTCTCCCACCGTTCAGGTCACCCGCTCCTACATGATCCACAGCACCTTTTCTGGGGGAGCTGCCCCCTCCCGCCTGCCACCTGGAGGAAACAATGAGAAGCGCACTGAGGACGACCGCATTTGGACGTGGTGACCTCATAGGGTGACGCGGAGTCTGTTCTGGAAGAGCCACTTCCTACCTTCCCTCTCCCTGCCGCTGACCCCACCTGCTCCAAGGAGGGGGAGATTCGGAGGTTCCTCCTGTTGAGATGCTTCCATCCTCCCGCAGCCTCCTTCACTGAGCAGCTTTCGCCCTCTCGCTGCGGAGCCCGCTGTACTGGGTGCCTGGAAACCACCGTTTTCCCGAACCCCCTCGGGAATTCTCCCGGATCGGACATCGCACCCGACTTGCCGCCGGACAGAGGAAAAGCACATAGCTCTCGGTCTCCTGGTTGCCTTCTCCTCCGTAAGAGGGGCCACTGCGGGGGCAAACAGCGCTCCTCCCCGAGCGCCTTTCGTTTTGCTTCCTCCGGTCCAAATCGGCCAGTCGATCTTCCGGACAGAGGCGAACCTGCGGCAGCCCCGAAACAAGGTCAAGAGCGAGCCCACCGAAGACAATGCTCCCCGCGGCGCCTCAGCGGGATACAGCCCTCAGAAGCTGGAGGGCTTCCTCTCCCGGAGAGCTCGTGGCCGCCGGTCGGTGCGGACCACCGCTTTGCCAACGGGGTAGGGGGCTCCTGTGGAACTCCGAGTGAGACGAGGGCGGGATGGCGGCGGCTGTCCCGGCGTCCCACTGCGACGGTTCCCCCTCCCTCCCTCTGCGAGCGCCCAGCGTGCGTTCGGATGTTGGTCAGCGACAAGTTCGTAGAGTGGCGATGGCCAGAAGCATTCGAGAAATGCGTATGTGTGTGTGTGCTTCAGGATGCGTCACACGCGGAAAGACGTTTTTTTTTTATAAGCTACTGTCCAGCGGATGAAGGAGGATGCTGGAAAGCGAAGTTTTGTCGGCCGGCCGCGGACGGCACCTTTCGCTCCCCGATCTCTCTTCCGAGGAAGGAAGGAAGGAAGGACCCTAATCTTGTTTCCTTCTTACTCTTCTTTCTTTTTTGCTTTCGCTTTTTGTGTCGTCGGGCTATCTGTGCAAACAGGTATCTCCGCACCCCACGTTACTCGGTTACCGCAAAACTTTATCGATTGCAGGAAGCGGAATGAGCATCGCGTGCTTATCGCGGTGCCGCATCGTCCGTTTACGAGCCGGGAACCGCGTAAATCAAACTCGTCGCGAGGGCGACGCGTTCCCATTGTTGTTTTGTTTTCGGAGTGGCGCGACTTTGAATCGGAGAGCCCGGCGGCCAGCGAGAGCAGGGCTGCCAACTCGGCGGACGCAACGGAAGAGGACAAATAAATGCCGACGGGGCTGGGAAACTGCAGTAATAAAATCGCTACAGAAACTTTACTGCGGACAGTAAATTTGCTTTCAGGAGACGAAAACGTGCGAAAGAGTTGGTCCCTGTCGGGCCAAGACCCTCTGAAGGTAACGTGGAAACTTGATTCCAGAAGGAAGAGAAATTCAATGGCATTCTCGAGCGAAATGAGTTGGGGCGTAGAAGGCCACAGGGAGAAAGTTTAGGTCGAAAATTGATTAATAATGGTTGTGATCATGATTGTGTTAATAAGCTCATTATAAAGAATCAAGCATGGGATAGCAATCGTTCCCTGTGCAGGTGTTCAGGTGAACAGAGAGCAACCATTCCAAAGAGAGCTGTTGGCTAATGAATTCGGTATTTATCGGAAATTATTGCGCAGTTTTTGGAATCCCAACTGAGCTAGACATCTCTGGTCCTCTCAGGTTTTTGATCCAGAGACCCATCATCACCTGCAATGATTTTCGGAATGCCGCGTTGTTTGATATCCTCTCCATTTCATCGATTTTCATTCCTGAGAGCATCCGAGACATTGTTTTCATATCAATCTTTCACTCCGTTGAACCCTTAGCTTATCTCCAATGCTTCAGTACTTGGAGATGGTCTTTGCTGTTCCTGGAAAATCGTAGATTTCAAAAATTGATACTATCTGTACCAATTAGCACGCAGATCGTACGGGCGAGTGCTTGAAAAGAAGAACCGGCTTTCAGCTATATGCAGCATCAGGACGATTCCCTCCCTTTTTGTCCTCCAGGAAGCCTCGAGAGTCTTGAGATTATGTGGAAATCAATGCACTAAAGAGGCGTTTCATTCCGGTACCATTTTTGTCTACGTGGCTCTTGTGGGTCTATCTGTATGACAAATAGCTTCTAAATTACTTTGTACAGCAGGCAGACTCCCCCCCCCCAAAAAAAAAACTTGCGAGCGCACACGCTAATTGCAGTCCAGGAAACTCGTGTCGAGCTCACAGCACAGTCCCTCGGAACATGTGCGCGAGAGTCGGTTCCCCCACGCCCTTCCCCACGCACCCACGCGAGTTTCCTTCGCCAACCAGAATGGGAGAAACCCAGGCAAGGGACCAGAGACGACAACGCAATCTTTGCAAGCAGGAACTGAGTACGGGATTGGGAGCGTGTAGGAAAGCAGAGGCAGCAGTAAGAAAAGAGCGATTGGCACTCCTGGCAGAGGTTGCAGCATGGAAGCCAAGGGAGATAGCAGTTCAGAGGGAGAGACAACAGTTTAGGGGGAAACATGCAGGATTTCGCTCGCTTCTGGCCCTTCACGGCGAACGCAAGCAGGGCCCGGCACGGTCCGGCGTCCGTGGAACGCCCTTGCTAAAGACAAAAGGAGGAACAGCCGTGCATTCTTCCGTCCCGGTAGCCGAAATCCTGAGGCGAAACCGGAATCTCGTGTGCTCTCTTCCTACTCTCTTTTTTGCTTTCTTCTTATCCCTTCTCAGCCATTTGGCTAATGACAAAGTGTGTACGAGTGTAAGAGTATCTAGGCAAACCAGTAGGGTTCGACTCCCTGCATCGGATTCTGGAGAAGAGGAAGCTCTTCAGAATTTAGAACGGATTCTCGACTCTGCCCTGATCCCTTGGCAGAAATTAGATGCCCCCAAGGTCTTCTTTTTTCCTCACTCTCTCTCTTCAATTCCACCTCAGGCCCCTCAGCTTTTGCAAGCAGCTGAACAACATCATTTCGAAAGCACTGAAATCTCAGGTGCTTACCCTCCTTCAAGCCGCTTCCAAGGAGTACCTTTCTATTGCTACTCCTGTTGGAGGCATGGGATCTCCCATCCTCCAGGAAAAGAGCTCCATCATGTGCGTGGACTCCGCTTTCAAGCTATTGTCCTCTTCTGACCCAAAGGTACGTGGACTCGCGTGCAGTTCATTGGGTGAAGTGGTGAGGCTCAAATCCCTCTCTCCCCTAACGAACATTACCACTGCTCGCTTCCTGAATGGTGATGTGACCCCTCTTTTAATGTCCCCTCTGTAGACCCAAGGAGCTTCTGGTCAGCAGTGCAACAAGCCTCCAAAAGCTTAGCTCCAAAGGCTCCTGCTGTCCTGGTCCGTCCAGGATGACTCCCTTGTCATTTCAATTCCTGGCGAATGGATCACCTGCTATCATCGTTAGCAAGAGACCAAAACTGTTCGCTCAATGCAGCGGATGGTCAGAACGTCTATTCTGCTCAGCAAGCCTGATCAGGGTCGAATCATGGACTGTGTGTCCCAGCATCCTGCCTCCAGCAGCTTTCTGCAGAGATGTGAGTTTCCCCGTTTTTCAGATTGAAGATTCATCCACCAAGCGCGGCTGAACTTACTGACGCTCAATATGAAGAAACATGAAGCTCTCCGGCTTCTTTGAGAGATGCAGAAGATGAACCTGGCCCAAGGAATCTCTCCGCCACGTAATCGCCTACTGCCAATACCACTTGGCAGTTCCATAACTGAGCGCCAAAACTTAGTCCTTAAAGAACTAGCCGAAGTCTCGCGCCCCTACTGGCTCAGACTTCAAGCCGACCGACAAGTGGGCGATTCAGAGTCCTCCCAACGACCCGACCTTGTTTCCTATGACGACTCCCAGGTTTCCGTTATCGGTGTTGCTATCCCCTTTGAGAACTGTTGGGACTCTTTCAGAATTGTCAGGGCAGAAAAAAGTCAAAAAGTATGCTCAGGTTGCCCAGTATTTACGCAGCTCCGGCAGGACGGTCTACGTGGATGCATTTATCTTCGGCACACTGGGAACCTAGGACCCAAGGAACGATGGAGTTCTGGACAGACTTGGAATACTCGAGCCGCACGCAAAAGCCCTTAGGGACAGAATGATCGCGGCCGTCATAAGAGCATCCCGAGACACCTACGCGAAGCACATCGAGTACCAACTATCCACCAAGGTTCTGGATACCTTTCTCCCCCTGACAAACTTTGACCTCCTCTACTTGGCTAGCCCTAACCCCAACCCCACACCCAGTGCTCCACTTGTGCCGCCTGCGTATACGGTTCGCAGCCCCGTTCCCTCAGTCGATTCCAGAACATCTTGCAGCAGAGCCGACGACGCTGAACCGCATGCCGAGGAACAGGCCATGGAAGATGACGACATTAGCTGATATGAGGATGCAGCTAGTGACGATCGCCTCCCCCCCCACTAGTGAACCCCTCGAAAAGTAAGAACCTCCACGCGTGCCGCTTCCTGTTTGCCTTCCGCGGCCATATGAAAACGGAGGAGCTGCCGTGGAATAGCAGAACCCCTCTCCAACTTCTTTGAAGAGACCTTCTCAAGTGCTACATCTAATGAGCTCCCCAGGATCAACGGGCGAAAACATTCCACGACCATGAGTGACGTCCTGTCAGAAGTGATCCAGCATCTCGGAACATTCAACTCGTGAATGATGCTACGGAAGCTGTGAATCGGCAATATCAGTCTCGTTTCCGTCCATTTTGTACACGAGATCCCTCCAAAGGAGGAACCCTGTATCTTTCAAAGTAACGAAGACCTCTATGTGAGACCTCTGTGTGTGGGAGGGAGGGAGTCAATGCCTGCAGCGAGAGTTGAAAGGGGGGTCGGACCTAAGATGGCACCTTCTTCCCGAGACCCGGAGAGCTGCCGCCCAGCCTTTCCGCAAAGTTGGCGTCTCAACTCCTCCTCCTTGCTCTGCCAGCGGTCTCTTTGTTCGTCTCTTCCGGAAGGCGGGGGACCGAGCGACGCTCGTCAGGGCGCTGGAGCGGGGTGCGTGCCGCGCCCCTCCCTCGCCCGCTGGCTGCGTCCTCGCTCGGCGTGCGCCCTTGGGGGCGAGAACTACCCGCCCGATCCTCCATTATTCCGCCGGATCTTTGCCCTAGCGAGGCGTCCCAGGGAGACCGGAAAAAATCCTTTCCGGGCTAATAATATGTTCAATTAACTGGAAGATCTCAAGAGGTTTTCTTCAACTTTCTCAACTCAATTAACAAGTCCATGAATGTTCCGCCTATTAAAAAGAAATCCAATAATCAACGGGTCGCATTGTTTTTTGAAGAATGGAAAACTGCTGAAAAATCTCAAAAAGGATGGAGATCCGTGCAAAGAAAGTGACTGCTTAATCAGCATCCTCTTTATCCCTAAAGAGATGAAATTCATTAGGCTGACGTTTGGAGCGAGCGGCACTTCGAGCCGCTCCTTGGGATGAATAATGAATCAGCGGCGGTTGTAGTAATTGAAGCGAGCGCTTCCCAAGGTGCTGCCGCGCAGGGATGAGGAGGAAAGGAACCGGCCTGCTCTCCTCTTCTTCTCCTCCCCCCACCGCTCCCCGAACGAGAGGGACTTTAGCCCGGAGAGTCGCTTCCAAGGGGGGTGGAGGGGATAGGCTGTCGGCGAGCAGTATCCCGACCGTGGCCCTGCTTCTGCGCCCTTTCCTCCTCCTCTGGAGTCGCGCCAGTCCGATACAATCCCTCATAGGCAGCAAAGAGCTGCAAGAGATGCTGTCGGCGGTAGTGGCGCCGCACACGAAGAGGACTGTCTCCATGCGTCCATGGAATTGCCATTTGAGATACCGAGGATCGCGGCAAAGAGTTCCTCCCTCCGGCCCAAAGGGGCTGGAGGGCAACGCGATAATCCGCAAGCAGGCGCGGGAGGGATCCACGTTGTTCCCCGCACCCTCCACGGAGGCCTCACTCTGCAGGAATCGCCCTCGAGAGCGCAGTTGACCACAAAGCAGATGAGGTCACGGGGAGTTCGAAAGGGGGAGGCCAAGATGTCAGGGGAAGGGGGACGTGGGATGGGAGATTCGCCGCCGCTTTCCCATCCCCTGATGGCTTCTCGTCTTCAATGCCTCGTCAGTGGAACGATCCTTACAGGCGTCGCTCGAGGAACTTCGGACCCGCTGGGGACGCCCGGAGGCCCATCGCTGTCCTTGCGATTTGCGCTCAGCCCTCTGTCCTCCCCTCTCCTCCTTTCTCCCTATCGTATCCCGCCTGGAATTCTCCCCGCTTCCGGCACAAATGCGTGTCTCAGTGACCCAGCTGGTAGCTGGGGCATTCCCGCCTGTCCCCGGAAGAGAGTAACGCCCCCGGGTCATGGAACCTGCCCTTCAGCACGGCGCACGGAGGTCCCGGCCGGGGGAGGAGAGGAAATTCTCGCCTCTCCGGAGGGAGGAAGCGAGATGAGGACGAAGTCTCATTCCCCTCTCCCTTGCCTTCCCCATTGCCTGCCTCCGGAAGCAAACCGGATCCCCCGTGCCATTCTTCCCTTTCCTCCTTCCAACGGCTTCGCTTCGGGATCCATTGCCGCTGCGGAAGAGGTCCTCCCGCGGGAAAGGTAGGGAGGGTAAATAGGGTTAGGGAAAGGTGGGCGAGAGCGTTCTTCTTCCCTCCCGAGGACATTTGGACCCTTTGGGTCCGAAGTTCCTCGAGTGACGCCTGTAAGGATCGTTCCACTGACGAGGCATTGAAGACGAGAAGCCATCAGGGGATGGGAAAGCGGCGGCGAATCTCCCATCCCACGTCCCCCTTCCCCTGACATCTTGGCCTCCCCCTTTCGAACTCCCCGTGACCTCATCTGCTTTGTGGTCAACTGCGCTCTCGAGGGCGATTCCTGCAGAGTGAGGCCTCCGTGGAGGGTGCGGGGAACAACGTGGATCCCTCCCGCGCCTGCTTGCGGATTATCGCGTTGCCCTCCAGCCCCTTTGGGCCGGAGGGAGGAACTCTTTGCCGCGATCCTCGGTATCTCAAATGGCAATTCCATGGACGCATGGAGACAGTCCTCTTCGTGTGCGGCGCCACTACCGCCGACAGCATCTCTTGCAGCTCTTTGCTGCCTATGAGGGATTGTATCGGACTGGAGCGACGCCGGAGGAGAAGGGAGCTACAGGAGCGCCATCCACTTCGCCTCAAGTCTTTTTCGGAGGACAACGAGATGCTTCTCTGCCCCCTGAATTATATGCAGAGCGAATTAGCGAGAATCTTCGATAGGATGCGGAGGACCGCTCCCAGCAGAATGGGATCCCTTCCCGTACCTTCCCAAGTTTATTTATCTATTTTTATTTTTGCTCGCTCCCTTCCCCCCCATCCGCTGCTGAGGCGAACACTACCAGCCTGTGTACCGGAGACCTGGCAGGTTCCTTCAGAAATGGACGTGGTTGGACCACCAACCCAACCACACAGGTTGTAAATGCGTTTTTTTTTTAATGAAATAAACGCCCCAGTGGACCCGGGTGAAAATCCAGAGTGAGACCTGGACTCGGGGAGAATTGACCTCTGCGATGACCCCAAACGTGCGTTACCTGGAGGACTGATCTTCAACTTTGGCCGTGCGTGTCGTCTTACCGAGGAGGCGAGGGCTTCTTGGGAAATCCGGTGGGGAGATAGGTTCATCCACTTGGAGCGCTCCGCTTGCGAGCGAACGAGAAGGGTCAGTCAGACGAGGCCGGACCAGTCGGAGGAGACTCTGCTTCTTCCCGCTCAAGAACGTGCACGGGATGTCGGGGCCGGGTAGGATTCCCCACCGACTGAGGAGGACGCTCCGCCGCTTCCGGAATCCCTGGAGACGCGGGAGACGGTATGGAAGAGGGGGAAACGGGATCGCCGGGCCGTGATCGGTGCAGGGAGGCGCCTCCCACCGCTCACGTGGCTTCGTCCTGCGTTGGGGAAGGGAAGTGCTGTGTCGGCGAATAGTGGACCCCCGAGGAACTCGGAGGACCCGTTTCGGCGCTTTCGCGTCGAACACCGGGGCTACTCCGTCCCCACGTTTCTCCCTCGGTGAAGCCCGTCTCGTGTTTGTCTAAATATTGTGTAAATTTGCTAGCAAATGTTAGGTTTAAGTTCTCAGTACTTAAAATTACCACAACATTTAATCTTGTCATTCTCTGCATCCAGTTGTCAAATTCTTCCTCTGTAGAAAAAATATTACTCATCTCCCACGCCTCATCCAAAACGGGTATCGCAGGCGAACCATCACATTTTACTTCAAAAGAGTACAAGAAATAGTAAAGTATCACTCGCCACCTGCCAGGGGACAGAAGAAGAAGAAGAAGATAAACTCCTCAGCTCCACGCCGCTGACCTTGCATCCTCCTTGAGCCACAGTGCAGCTCATCGTGTGGACCGAACGTCCCTCCTCTGCGAAGGGGATCGCCTGCGCTTCTGCGGAGCAGGGAGTGTTCGGCTTGATCTGGGCGTCATCTTGCGAAAGGGAAGCTGTGCCGAGCTTCCCGTCTCCGCTTCCCATCTCTCCTGGTCTTTTCTTCCAAGCGAGATGTTACCCTGGTCTTTTCGGGACGGCAGGGGTGTACTCCCTCCCCTTCGCAAACACTCCTCACGGCATTTTCGCGGAGCCGCTAGCGCCCAAGCATTCGAGGAGGCTGCTCGGGAAGCTTCGAGACGAGACGAACAGCATCCGCTAGGTCCTGAGGGACGGAAATGATGAAGGAGCTTCCCCCATTCTCCCATTCCTTCAGAGATTCGTCAGAGAACGGCCTTGCCGCAAGCGATCTTGCCTGCCGGGGAACGAATGGCAGAAGAGAAGCGTCCGACTCCCGGACCCGGTGGATTCCGGATGGGGAAGAAAAGGGTGGAGGGACGCCGTGAGCATCGCACAGAAGCTGCAGAGAGCGCGAAGGCTACAAGACCTCCCTTCCCTTCTTCTTCCGCTCATTCATTGCCCTCTCCCCCTGACCCTCGAGTAGCTTCCGTGTAGCCGACCTGCCAGTGGGCATGGCTTCATCCCGCCCCTTCAACCTCCATCAGCGGGATCCGACCTTGCTCGTCTGTCACCCCCTGGGACCTCGGCGGGCCGCTGCGGGCTCCAAGAACTCCCAAGGCACAATACTGTTGCGAGTGCGTCGCGATGTTCGCACACCACGAGTCCGCGGTACGCAAGCCCAGGCAGAGGTGACACTTGTGACTCCGCCCCCTCCCGCACCTTGCCCTTTCCCAATTTCCGCGGAACTCTGTTGGTGCTTTTTGTTCTTATCCCGTTGAGTACAGGGCCTCACCAAAGACCCGTTCCCCTTCCCTCCCGTCTTTGTTTTTGTTATCCCGTTGTTCCCCCCCCGTTGAGAACTTCATATTTTCCCGGCCTGCGTGTCGGTGACTTCACTTTTCTTCTGTTGCTGTGTTGGTTGAGGACTGTGTCTACTACCAGTTTATGTAAATAAACACCCCGGCGTGACTGGGTGATAAATTTCCGCGGGTACCATGGGAGAGATCGAAACCAATGGCAACAAGCCCATTTCCTCTTGTAACTCTGGGATCTTCCGTTGGATGCACACAAAGCTACGAGATCTGCGAAGCAGGTCCCCGTTCCTCCCTGCTGCTCGTTCGGCCTATGATGATTTCATCCCCAGTAAGAGGGGAACTCCCCAATCCGACGAGATATCCATCATAATCTCGCAGGATAGAACCAATGGACCACGCGAATCAGGAATCAGGCTCTTCTATGTCTTCTCCAAAGCAAAGGCCTCCGTTCCGGCATCCGACAACGACCACTTTTCCCATCACAAATGACACGCCTGCTTCGGACACGATGGCCCAGGATGGACGTGGACATGTTCCGCACTCTTCCCGACCGGGAGGAGCACGAATTTCCACGCCGCGGGCTCCCGGGGACATCGCGAACCCGCGAGGTGTTGGGGAGGAACACCGTCTGCACCGTCTCTCGAAGGAGCGAAAGCCTCGAGCAACGGCGGGCAGGATGCTGGTTCCGATCCGTTTGCGCCTCCGAACGGAGCCAAAGGAAACGCTGCGCCAACATCCGCATCCGCCCTGCGGGATTATCGAAAGGGAGGAGTCCTTCCCGCTCTAAGACAGGCCCTTTGGAAACGACATGCAGCGCACGTGTCCCACGCTTTCTCTTCCTCCTCCTCCTCCTCCTCCTTACTTCTTCCTCTACCTCCTCTTCTTCTTCCTCCTTCCTTCCTCTCCCTCCTCCTCCTCCTCCTCCTCTTCTACCTTCTCCTCCTCCCTTCCCTCCTCTTCCTTTCTCTCTTTTTCCCAGTCCCTTCCTCTTGCACTCCTTCCTGCTCTTTGCTCCCCTCGTTTCGTGAACAACTATCGCGCTGACTCTTCAGTACCTCTCGCATTGCCGATCCGAATGGAAGTCTGTCCCGAGTTTTCGTCCCGGACAGGCTCTCGCCACGGGATTTCGTCGGCGTGAGCGAGGAGCGAGGGATGACAGCGGCGGTGGTGGTGGCGATTCCTCGGCAATCCTGTGAGGAGAGAAGGAGGGGAAAGCGGGGCCATTCCGGGTCCTCGTGACATCTCGGCTGGAGTCCCTCCAGAGGTGCGTCCGAGAGAGGGTTTTGGCGAGCAGCCGCAGCAGCGTCCGCCATTTCCGGGGGCGCGGTGACGGCGACAAAGTTGGTGGCACGGTGGTTGGCATCTCAGGGCGAGGGACAGTCCAGTAGCTGCCAAACGTGAATAAACGGTTCTCGCCCAAGAACGCTGTCTCTCACTCCCCTACCCTATCCTTCCTGGGGCTTGTTGGCGCTGAACGAGCGCTTGGCCTACGGCTCCGACTTCCCTTTCATCTCTCTGAGAATTCCTTTTCCCCGCTATTCCCTAAGGAACCACGGCGCTGCCATCTTGGATGGTGTCCACGTGCGGCTGTTTTTCGTCGCCGGTGTCATACCGGGCACCAGGCGGGCGAGTCAATTCGAGGTGGCTGCCGCTCCTGGACCACGAAAGTAGCCGCCGCCTCCGCTGCGTCTCGCGCGAGAAGATCCCTCCTCCAGCCGCAGCTGTCCTAACGGCGGCGTCTTCCATCCAGCCAGTGCGGGTCCTCGCCGCAGCCTCTTTGAGCGGCGTCCCAGGTTCGAGTGCCTCGGGCGACGGCCCTCGGATCTCGGAAGGATCTCAAACCTCGCCGCCGCTGGGTGCTCCTCCGAATGCAGGCGACTCGTCCGGAGCCGAGCCCAAATCCGTCTCCTTCCGTGAGGGCAGGCGGAGGACCGACCTTCTTCCCCAGGCACGCGTGTCCCTCCGATGTGGCGCCCACAGGCAGACGACAGACTGCGTACAGTGGAGGCTCCTCTCCCCGCTCCGCTCCGCCCCTCCCCACCTCACCCCACTCCTCCTCCCTTTCTCCTCCTCCACATTCCTCTTCTTTTCGGCCATTCCCGCCGTCACCGCTATTGCTTGCGGTGACGCTGCGCGCTCGCCTTCCCCTGCTCAACCTCACCTCACGCTGCTCCTCTCGCTGCCGCGAGAAGGGCAGCGTCCACACTCCCGCTACGCTCCACTCCAGGGACATCCCCTCGATCCGTGCCGCAACGCCCACATCCAACGCCGAGCCATGTGAGCTCACGCACTGATCCGGCTGGCCGCAGGAACGGATCTGAGGTCATCGGTCCCCGCGGCTCGCCTACCCCGCTTCCCTGCAAATCCCGTTCGATCCGCGCCGCCCTCTCTCCCTTCTTCGGCCAACCACCGTGCCACCAACTTTGTCGCCGTCACCGCGCCCCCGGAAATGGCGGACGCTGCTGCGGCTGCTCGCCAAAACCCTCTCTCGGACGCACCTCTGGAGGGACTCCAGCCGAGATGTCACGAGGACCCGGAATGGCCCCGCTTTCCCCTCCTTCTCTCCTCACAGGATTGCCGAGGAATCGCCACCACCACCG
This sequence comes from Raillietiella orientalis, assembly GCA_036172245.1. Lineage (NCBI taxonomy): Eukaryota > Metazoa > Arthropoda > Ichthyostraca > Raillietiellida > Raillietiellidae > Raillietiella > Raillietiella orientalis. The sequence goes on along the minus strand of JAYWIR010000002.1, from coordinate 4,878,402 downwards.
CCGCTGTCATCCCTCGCTCCTCGCTCACGCCGACGAAATCCCGTGGCGAGAGCCTGTCCGGGACGAAAACTCGGGACAGACTTCCATTCGGATCGGCAATGCGAGAGGTACTGAAGAGTCAGCGCGATAGTTGTTCACGAAACGAGGGGAGCAAAGAGCAGGAAGGAGTGCAAGAGGAAGGGACTGGGAAAAAGAGAGAAAGGAAGAGGAGGGAAGGGAGGAGGAGAAGGTAGAAGAGGAGGAGGAGGAGGAGGAGGGAGAGGAAGGAAGGAGGAAGAAGAAGAGGAGGTAGAGGAAGAAGTAAGGAGGAGGAGGAGGAGGAGGAAGAGAAAGCGTGGGACACGTGCGCTGCATGTCGTTTCCAAAGGGCCTGTCTTAGAGCGGGAAGGACTCCTCCCTTTCGATAATCCCGCAGGGCGGATGCGGATGTTGGCGCAGCGTTTCCTTTGGCTCCGTTCGGAGGCGCAAACGGATCGGAACCAGCATCCTGCCCGCCGTTGCTCGAGGCTTTCGCTCCTTCGAGAGACGGTGCAGACGGTGTTCCTCCCCAACACCTCGCGGGTTCGCGATGTCCCCGGGAGCCCGCGGCGTGGAAATTCGTGCTCCTCCCGGCCGGGAAGAGTGCGTGTTGCGCAACCGGGACAGAGAGTTTCCGGAAGAGGGCACGCGGTTGCGTGGGGGGCGTGTTTTCGTGGCGACTCTCTCGAGAGCGCTTCCTCGAGTGCGTGCTCCGGTTCTCACGGAGACCACGCCTCTGTTCTTTCCCCGGAGGACGGAGGAGGGTCTTCCCGATTCTTCGTGGACATCCCGGATGCTGTTTGAGCCTTCTTTTTGCGTCCTTCATGCTAGAGAGGGAGGCGCCGCGTGCAGGTTCCTTCGGGACGCCCGGTCGACGGTCCCCTAGGGGAAGGGAGGGTTCCCTCCATGATCCGAATCCAGTGCTGCAAGAGGAGGACGGCTCGGAGCGAACATCCCTGGCAGAGGTGATCCTCTGGTGAGGTGGTGCCCCGAGACGAGGCACACCCGGGGTCCGATTGGCGGCTGCGAAGGGGGAGATAATCGTGGGCAGGAGAGACCAGGATACGTTTCCGAGCATCCTCCCGTAGAGGGATACCGATGACCCTTGCCAGACAGCGATGTGGCTGTCGACCGCGGCTTACGCTCGCTCCTGCCTCTTTCCAAAACTCTGGCGATCTCCATTCCCTCCTTCCAGCACGCCGTGTTACCCAGACGGCGATGAGGGAAAGGGAAAGAAGTAGGGAACGGGTTAGGTGGCCGCAGCTCCCACACTGTCTGGACCCAGGGGAACCTTGTGCGACTCAAGAAGGGTATACGGGAATGAGGAAGTCCCCCAAAGCTCCAGGGACCCACACGACCGTAATTTTCTGGAAGCGGCGCGCATCCGTTCCCGTCTTCGCTGGAGCACCAGCCGAGATTCACCGGGAACACCACCTCGATCCCAGCGGTCCCTTCCGGGGCACGGGAAAAGCTCCGTCTACCCCTCCTCCCAGCTCCCAGTGAAAATCTCCGGTCCCGCAGGACTCTCCCGAATATTCCCTCCTTCTCATCCCGCATCATCCCAGAGCCTCTCGGCTCGGAAAAGCATTCTCGGGGAAGAAGGGAGCCGATCCGGAGTCCCCTACTTCCTCCCCTTTGCCTCCTCCCTCTCATCCAGGGAAGCGGCGGTATTCGTCGTTCTCTCCAGGGGGAACCTCGCGTCCCAGGTTGTAGATAGACCGGGATGCAGGGATCCCCCCTGCAACGGGAAGGCAGGGATCCCTCTGTCCTCGCGCTCCCCTGGGTCGTCCTTCCAGTCGATGGGGTCCCTCGGAAACTCACCTGGGACAATGCACATCTTCAGGGTCTTTCAGAAGAGGGCGCCTCCCCTGGTCCACCCTCATAGGCCTCCTCGACCCTTTTGGAGAGCCGCAGGCCGGGATTCCGGTATCTCCGGACGCAAGGAAAACGTTAAGTTCCGAGGAAGAGGGACGGAGACGAAAGGCGGAAAAGGGGAAACCAGCCGTTGCCGCGGAGATGGAACGCAGGCGAGGCGGAAGGCGCGTCAGCAGCGAGGAAGGGAAGGCAGGACAGCACCCGGTCACCCTCACCAAGGAGGTGAGACTTTAGAGGTTCGCTCACCGGCGGCTCCTAGCCCCGCTCGTACTCGAGGGTGAGCTCCGGGAGAGGTCAAGGAAGGAGGAGGGCAAGGGTGGAAGCCCTGTGGCTATCGTCCCTGCACAGGGCTCTCCTCTGAAGGAGGAGGTGGAAGAGGGGCGGCGGAAGAGTGACGACGGGGTCGCCGCAGGAGCATCCTCGGGAGGGAATAGGAGTGTCTACCCTTTCCCTCTCTGCCCCGAGGCGTTCAAGAGACCACCGGAAGCCTCATAGGGAGGTGACTCACTCGGAGGCGTCGTGGGGAGACGGGCTGCTTCCGCGATCGCGAGCGAAGGGGCCGTAGCCTCGGGGCAGGGGAAGACGGCTCTTCCTCCCCTTCTCCTCCCCCCGTGCGCACCGCCTCCTCCTCCGCTGAAGGTCTGCGAGGGCAGCGGCAGGGATTGCCTTGCAGCCCGCCCCGCTTACCGGCAGGTGGGAGGGGAGGCGGGAAAAAGGAAAAGGGGAAGGAGGGAGAAGGCGCGCGGCGGTTTCCACGGGAGAGCCGGATGCGGGGAGGAGCCTAAGGATGTGACACGGCGGAGGCGGCTCCCGGCGCCTACTTATTCGTCGCCAGCTTTCACTGCTCCTGATAAATACTTCCGGGAGCTCCCGCCGGCTGATTCCACGTTGCGGGCGCAGCGGTCCCAGGTAAGGAGCACGCGTTCCAGGGTGTGCGGCGGCGCGCATTCCGGGAAGGGTGGGACTCCGCGCGCGTCGCGCAGGGGAGCACCTCCTCGGGCAGGGGGAAGGGCTGTGTGGAGCTCCCTCTCCCTTCTCGTGGGCCTCCTGTGGGGTAGGAGAAGGGAAGGCAGGGAAGAGGCGCGCTCCCGACCCTTGCGGCGTCCCGGAGACACTTCTCCGGGAGACGCGGGATGGGATGACGGTCCTGCCGGGATTTTCTTCCCCGGCCGCAATCTGCAGAGAGCACGTAATCGGTCCCGCATCATCGTTCCCTCCAGAGTTGATTGCTCCCGGATCATTGGGATGCCTGTCCGGGCACGTCCATCCTCTCCCCCTCACGCACTCGCGCGCCGGCGTCCCGAAGGCGCGCTTCCGGCCCCGTGGGGTTTTTTCCGGGGGAGAAAAAAAAAAAACTGCCAGGAAGAACGCGACGCCAGGGAGGTCCGAGAACCTGTCGGACGCCGTCCCGAGGTGAGTTGGGATGCTGCCAGGATGCTGCTCCTGGAGAGGGGGTCTTCCTGCGTCCGCCCTCCGCTGCCCCCCGTCCATTTCCGCTCCCGGATCAGAGGGATGCGGTTCTAGTGTGTGCGCGCTCGCGCGGATGACTGTTCTTTCTCGTGAGGAAACCCGCTGGGGGGATGGGAGGGAGGGGAAGAGAAAGTTTCGTCTCCCAGGAAAACGTCCTCGTCCTGCTGAAATGCCCTCATATGGGAACCCAGAGGAGGGTGGAAGTGGAGGGGAAAGACCCAGCCTCCCTGGTCCTCATTCCTTCCCCGCGAACGTGGGGAAGGGAGACGATCCCCCCTATTCCATCACGTATGGGGTTGGGGGTGCAGTGGCCGCCCAGAGCCGCGCGGGGAGGGAAGAACCAAGGGGTGGTTGCGCGTATCCCGCCTTCCCCGGAGGCAAGGGCACACAGTCTCTTCTCTCACCTTCCGAGGAAACGACCCGTCCCCCTTTGGAAGCTTTCGGGAGTTCCCCCAGCTCGTTCTCCCTCTTCCTCAACCAGAGGGGCTGCCAGAGGCTTCGGATGCCCCGTCCCAGGAAGAAAGGCAGACGTCCAAGTCTTGCCCGAGAGGGTGTCCAGGAGAGTCGAGGGAGAGCGGTCCGTCCCTCCTGCTGCTCCCGAATGCTTCTGCCCATGCGAATTGCTGTACCGAAGGCTTCCGGCAGGCGCCCCGCTGACTTCGAGATAGCCGCCGCATCGACGCCGTTGCCGGGACAGCGGCGCGTCGTCTCCGACCGCGCGGGAGGATGGGAAGTTGCCGGAGACGAGGACGGAAATACCTGGAACCTGCCGAAGACCGACCCAAGGGGAGAGCAGATAGAGAGGATATGGGGGCCAGGGCAAGAAGTTCACGGTCCTCGAGGTGGCGCTCCCGCGACGCCGATCCTTCCCCGCGAGAATTCATCTACAGCGTGATCCGGACTTCCTCCTGACCCTTCTTACCTCGCTCGCCCCCGAATCGGGTGGGAGTTCATGGAGTGGCCTCAGCACCCCCTGCCCTGCCCCTTGGATTTCAGGTGCCGCAGTTTGCGTGCCGCCGCCGCGCGTCGCTGCGGAACGTCCGCCCTCGTCGCATCTCCCTCCTCACCCGATCTGTGCATCCCGAATTTTCCGGGAGTCCAAGAAACAAAGAGATAAGGGAAGGGGTTCCGGAGAAGGAGTCAGGGAGATGTCCCTGCGGCATCTCGCCCCTCGGACGGCAAAATGCTGGGGACCGGCAGCTCGTTAAAGGTGGTCCAGGGGGGAATCGCCCCCTCAGGCAGGAACGAGAGGGGAAGGAATCGCCTCCATGATGGCTCCCCATGTGCTGCCCCGCAGGAAGGGATCGCCTGTTCCAGGGACGTGCCGGGAGGAGCACTGTCCGGAGTGGGATGCTCGGACCGCCTCTCCCACCCGAAAGGTCGCCGCGCTCCAGAGCGGCTCCCCCGGTCCCCAAAGAGACAGAGGTGATGATCATCCAGACTAGGAGGTCAATTGGAAAAAGGGAGGAGAGGTTGCCGGGAGGACGGGAAGCCTCCTTGGCTGCTTCCACCCTTACCCGTTTGTCTGCAGGAATGGACGGGGAGAACCGGAGGGAAGGGGAACGTGAAGGAGGGAGAGAATTCCCGGAGGGAGAAGGGGGCCCAAAGGCCACAGCGGGAGCCGGAAGGTAGCAGTTCTCCGCGAGCGGGCATCCAGGCATCCTTCTCCAAGGAAATGCCCGCAGGAAAAGCCGGGAGAGAGCCACGGAGCGGCCCACTCCTCTCTCCTCCCCCTCTTTCTGGACCCATCCCTGGAAGCGATTCTTTTTGAAAGCCGCTCCCCTCGCCTGAGGTGACGGGTGCTCCCGGTTCAGCACGGTGCTCCCTCCCGTTCCTATCCTTCCCAGACTCCCTCTCGGCGGACGAAGGCCCTCCCTAGTAGCCCGTTTCCTTCCTCCTCCCCTCTCCCAGGAAGCTTTCCCGGACGGAAAATCCCACAACCCTTAGGGGATGCGACCTCGTCCGCTCGCGGCAGGGTGCGCCAGCGACCTTCCCAAACCTCCCGTTGGCTTCAGCCTCTGCAGCTTCCTCTTCTTCCTTATCTCCCCCACCTCCTGCCCATGCCTCCGCCGCGTTCCCGCCTTTTTTCTCCCTCTCGCGTCTCGAGCTTTCGGGAAGGGAAGAGGCGTTCCCGCGTCGCCAAGTCCCGTGGTGCGCTGGGGTGCAGCGAGTGAGGGATTTGGCGGGAAGGCATCTGAATTGGAACTTCCCCTTCCTCCCCCTCTTTCGAGTCTTCCTTCAATCTCCTTCACCCCTTCTCCACCCCCCACCCCCGTCTCACACAGCTCTCTCCCGGAGTTTTCCCGCGCGCTCCTGGCAGCTCCCTAGTGCGCGCGATTCCCTCCTTCGGAACCGAACCGACCAACTCGGGTGTCGATGACCCGGGTTTGCTTCTCCCCCTTTCGTGCCTCCCTCCCTCCGGGTTACCCGGGAAACGGTCCGTTTCCTCTGTCGCACGGCACGCGGTTCGCACCAGCGGCAGCCCTCTCCTTCTCTTGCCGCGGACGCGTCGCACGCGACGGGAATGAGGGAGAGCAGCCGGGGAGCCAAAGAACGGAGGGGCGACCTCCGACAAACAGCGCCATCGCCGGTCGCGCGACCCTTGCCATCGCCTCGCGAGCAGGAACGCGGTTCGAGGGCCTCGCCCGGCAGCTACCCGGAAAGTCCTTCCTCTGGGTCCCCCTGTAGGGAGGCATCCCGCCGCTACCCCTTCGACTCCCACTCGGAGCGAGACTAGTGGACGTGGCGAGATCTCCGGAAGGACTCCGCTCCGAAATAACCCACGGCCGGGATGAGGGCATGTCCAGCTTATATCCGAAAGGCTGGAGGCGCGGCTCCATACGCGCTCGGGTCGGAAGGCTCCAGACAGAAGAGCCGAGAGCCCAGGAGGGTCCCGAGAATAGCGCGGGGCGGCTTGCAAGCCACCTCTGCGCTCTGTTGGGAGCACGCTGTGCGCGCGCGCGTTCGCTTGCAGCCGACCCCACGGGCGGCTCGTGAGGTGAGCGGAGAGGAAGCGGGGGATTCATTTTGAACCCCTCTGGCATTCCTTCCTCCCCGATCGTTCTAGCAAAAATCTCGTGAAAGATGAAGGACGTGGCGTCGTCGTTCCTGGATTGCCACATTCCGGCCTCTCTGGACCTGTCGCCGCGAACCGCGGATTTCCCGTTCCCTCGGAAAATCCCTCCGATTCATTTTTTTCTTCCTCCCGTTTCCGTCGCATTACAGCGCCCACTCCCGCGGGTGGGTGCTAGGGTTTCCGCGCTATGGACATTCGCTTGGGTTCGACGGCGGCTGATTTCCCGCCCCCTCCCACGGGACGCAGGGCCGGCGACCTTCGAGGACACTCGACGCCTCCGTGGCTCTCTCGCGTGCATCCAGAGAGGTAAGACCAAGGAACGGGACCCACCGTCTCGAGGGAGTCCCGGAACAGCCCCGTCCACGGAAGACTTGCCCGGTCATCCTGCTTCGCCTTGTTCTGGACCCCCGCAGGGAGGTCAAGCGAATCCGTGGGAGTGCAGCTTCTCCCGGACGGGGCAGTCCAGAGCAGCCTCGGGGCGGGAGCGGAGACGGGTATTCTTTCCTCCCTCCTCTTCCCTTCATTAACCATCGTGTGTCGAGTGAGAGGACACTCCAGAGATTTCACCAGCTTCTCTCGCCTCCAGCTCTTCGCGCGCGGTGAGGTCGGCCGAGCCAGCAGGAAGAAGGAAGAGGAGGAGGTGGAAGAGCGCTGCTGCTGTCGGTCTGGAAGCTGACTGAAGGGGAAAGGAAGGGCGCGCATCGGTCCTGCTCGATCCACCGGCAACCCTCCGGGAACGAGTCGGTTTCCCCCTCCAGCTCGCTGCAACGTAAGTCCGAAGCGACTGGCCGAGGTTTCCCCACGCATGAGCGGTGCGCTCGCCGCCAACAAGAGCGGCGAGGATGGTGACGGTCCGCTGTTCCCGAGACTCCTCCATAGCCGAGTCCCCTGGGAGTGGACACTCCCCCTCCTCACGATGGAGGAGGAGAAGAAGACAATCGGAGCTTTCCGCGGGGGCACGAGACCCAAATCCAACGCACTGCCAGCAGCAACCGGCTAACCCCCGAGTTGACGCCGGACCGGAGCAGCTGCAGAACCGCCGCCGGCATCTCTAGGTTCCGTGCTCTCCCCTCCCCCTCCCTCCCCTCACTTTCCTCCCAGAGCTCTTTCGTTGCAAAAGGATGAAACCGCCCGTCCATGCGCTGGCGGTCCTCCTTCGGAGACGCGCCGGCTGCTGCTTCTGTTGGTCTCGGGGCCCCACCGTCGAAAGGGCGTTCCTTCTTCGCATTTCTGAGGAAAGAGTTCGGGCAGGTTGCGCAGCCGCTCTGCCTCGCACCGCCCCTGCTGACCGTCCCCACACGCGTGCGCGTGGGCGAGCCGGAAGCGCGGCTTCTTTCAGCGCTGCCTCGGAAGAGAAGGATACGGGACTCCCTCGCCGAACGGTAATCGGGTGAGGTGTTCTCTTGGAGCAGCGCAGGCCTCGATAGCTCTGGGGAAGGAGCGACCGCTCCCATGGCAACGCGCGTCGGTCTTCACGGGGACCCTCGCACCTTAGAGGAAGGTCTCGACGGATGCGGGGTCCCTGGATGCTGTAGTGCTGCTGCAGCCCTGAGGCTGCAAATGCCTTCATGGGAGAAATCGATCACAGCTTCCTTGGATACCTGGACCAGTCGATACCGTTGTTATCCTGGGGAAGATGCTGTTCCGGTGCCAAAGAAAGGCAGGGCCTTTCGTCAGGTTCCGCTGCAGTTGGCGCGCCCGGTTCCATCTGCCGATCCCTCTCGCGAATTCTCGGATGCTGCGCAAGGAGCAAGCGCCCGCCTAAAGTCGCGCAGTTCCCCCCCTTCCCTAACGCGGAAGTATGGGGGAAGGAAGGGTTCTCTGGAGAAGGAGGTTGTATAGAGAGTCTTCTAAAGGTGTTTGCCGAGCGGGATAGTCAGCTCCAGACGCGGCGGTCATGTTGACCAGCCGCGATGCCTCCGGCTCGCTCGAACGAGGGTTCCCCCTCGGGCAGATTAAGTGCTGCCCCACGCAAGGCTGCGCACCAGGAAGCAGCAGGTGATCGGTAATGCACCCTCCCCATCATCTCGAGAGAGGGCAGAGCCTCCAGGGAGGATCTTCTCCTGCGCCTCCACGAAGGAGGACTTTCTTCCCAAGTCCCCTCCAACTATTACATTCCGGTTCTCAGAAAGATCTGCCTACGCCATTGGACTCCAAGAGTCGCCTCACCTCCGTGAAACGGTTCCGCGGGCTCCTGGAAATCTCCTCCCCTCCTCCTCTTCCTTATCACAATCGGCAGTGGAGGCAGAATCCTTTACTTTTCCTCATCCTCCCCTTCAACCCTTTTCCCCACGTTTACGGTCATCTCCTCCTCTTCCTCCTCTTTCTCCTCGTCCTCATCAGCAGTAACAGCGGCGGCGGAATCCTCTTTCACCATTCCTCCTCCTTTTCTTCTACTCCCCCTCCTTCTGCGTTTCTTGTCGTCCTGCGACGTCGTGATGCGACGCTCTCCTTTCCCTAGACTCGAGCCGGATGTCCGGTCCGCGCCCCCTTCAAACCCGGCTGCGGTGTCGACGAGGAGGGAAGGAGGGGGAGGCAGAAGAAGGGGGAAGAGCCGTTCGTTGCGGGAGTGCGTTGAGGGACATCGTCCTCTCCAAAGAACGGGCTCCGCTGACCTCTCCTTTTCTTTCTCCCTCTCTCACAGCGATGGAACCGTCGGCGGTGACGGCGACGACCACCGCGTGGACGCTGCTCCTTGGAGGCTGCTGGTGGTGCTTCCTGCTACTGGCCGCCTCGGCGGAGCACGACATGTCCAGGGCCAGCGGCGAAGCGGCGGCGGCGCCCGTGGTGATGACCCGGAAACTGTCCAACGTCCTGTACCACATCCTCAGCGAGGGGGACAAGGAGCAGCTGAAGCGCTACTACCAGTTCGGGGGCGTCGGCAAGAGGAGGAACATCGTCCCGCCGGACGACCTGTACACCTTCGGTCTCGGGAAGCGCGGCGAGGAGGACGCGGCCGACAGCGGCGCCGAGGACTCGTGGCGGCCCCCGCCGGGCCCGGGAGAGCATTCCCGGATACCTAGAAGCGAAAGCCTGTACTATTTCGGGCTGGGGAAGAGACCGGGGTCCTGGTCAGGATCGGTGGAGGAAAGCTTCCTCCGCCCGAGCGTCCATCCAGAAGGAGGGAGAGGAGAAGAAGTCTACTTCGCCGCTCCCGGCACGATCCCTTCGAGGGACGGAGAAGGAAACTGGGATTCCCAGGATGACGCTCGCTGGAGCATCGGGCTGGATGAGCGTGGCTACCCGATTCCCATCCTCCTCCAGAGTGGGGTGAAGAGGACGCCCCAGATCTACCATTTCGGGCTCGGGAAGCGCCTGAGGGGATCCAGAGAGAACGAGCTGTACTACTTCGGGATTGGGAAGAGGACAGAAGATCCGGAGGGAAACCTCCGGAGGGAGTCCAGGCAGAAGAGCATGTTCCACTTCGGTCTGGGAAAGCGGGAAGCTCCCAGATACTCCGTCGTCAAGAGAAATGGGGTACGCGGCACTCCTGCGTGCCGGAGAGGTCCCCAGGAGGACGTTGCGGCGGCGGAGGAAATCTGGGAGGGAAAAGTCACGTCCGTACCCCGTCTCGGGATGCCCGAGGTGCCCGGGACGTTGGCGAGCGGCGGAGGCAGCAAGAGAAGCAGCTCTTCGGCCTCCGGGGTCTCCGTACCCCTGGAGCTCCTGGAAGCTCGTGACCATGCTCGCCATCCCGAAAAGTCGCCGGCGCCGACGCAGTAGAAGTGACCGGCAGCCTCAGGGTCCTTCCATGAAAACGCTTCGGCAAGCGAACAATAAAATACACGAGATTCAGAATCCGGGTTGCCATGCTGCCGGTGCACCGGCATCGGGGTAGCCAGTCCAGGGTCCTGAGGACAACCAGTCGGCTCGGCGGCGGCGGCGATCCCATGAGGGCTTCATCCACGATGGCTCTGGGAGAGATTCGTCCAGAGCGGAAGAAGGGTCCCGGTCCCGATGCATCTCTTCCCTCACTCATCTGGAAAGGAGTCGTCTCTGGGCGCGACGACGTCTTTGAGGTCCGAGACGACACCGAAGTGACCTCAGAAAATCAGCTGGAAAACCCCCTCCAGCCCTCGAGGCACTGAGGGCACGTGACCTCGGCTATGGAGCTGACCGCGTATTTCAGAGACCTCCCTTCCTCTCCTCGCCTTTCCCGTTCGCTCTCTTCCGAGCGCATCCTCAGGGTCAATCCAATCGTCACGCACTGCCGCTGATGCACCTCTCGGAGATGACCCTCTCGTGACCTGTGGACTGGAGAGTCGAAGCTACTGCCTTCGCGAAAAATCCATCCGCGTAGCCTGCAGCCCGAAAACCGCAGCGCTCTCGACTGCGCTCGCCCGCGCAGTGGAGCAACTCAGCTCGACGATTTTGCTCGCAACTCGAGCCACTTGGCATGGTTCTCTGCTCGCAGAGAGAACAGGAGACCTCGGTCCGAGGCGCTCGACCTTCCCGGAAGCGCCTCAGTGAAAAGAGGGAGCGTGACTAATTGGCGACCCAGGGGAGAAAGCTTGGCAAGAAATTCCGGATCGCTGGCGGCGCTCTCGCGAGTTACATCTCTCTCGACAACAGCAACGTGCTCCTGCTTTGTCGAAGATTCATGCCCTTGGGGTGGCGCCTCTCGTACTGTCAGTAAGCCGCTGGCTGGGAACCAAAACGCACAGAGCTTGGGATCTCCCTCTGCCTTAGCACCTGCGAAGCTGACCTTGACTTCACCCCCTTATTTCCCCACGTCGGAGCACAAATAGCCACTGGTGGAATCACAGCTTGCGACAAGAGAAAGGGAAGAGGGCATTTGCGTGCCGTTTGACCCGGCATGCGCTCCGGCAGATGAACCTCTTGCTGAACAAGGAAGGTAGAGAGCCGCATCGGTTGGATCGAAGAAAGTCCGCCTTCCGCCTCGGAAAGCAGGAAGGAAGATCCGAGACGGTTCCATGAAGTTCAGGGGAAAGGAAGGGATGCCCTACCTGGATGCTGGTGCAGGAGAGGAGAGCAGAGTGGATCAGCGCCTGCATGGCAGACTTTGGACACCCCCGTCTTTCATACAAAACGTTCGCTGCTCCTTGAACCGTTCGCTGCTGAGGCGCGGCGAGAAACATCATCCCCTCCAAAGCACGGGTATTGTTGACCTCTTCCTTCCTTTCTTCCCTTCTCGCAGCGATGGAGTCATCGGCGGAGGCGACGATCGTTGCGAAGACTTCTCCGTGGAACCGTGGAACTCCAACAAGAGCGCGGATCTCTGAGTCGTCGCCAGCATGATGCTGGTCCCGGCGAGTGGTTCCGATCCCTCGTCAGGATGCTGATGTTCCCCGTAGCGCAAATGAAGGAGGGGAGGGAGGGGAGAAGGTGGTCTCGAGATCATGCTGTCCCTCGGCAGCAGCAGGATCGAGGACGGTGCTGTCCGCGCCGGAGGGCTGCTGAAAGCCGAAGAAAAGGTGCTGCTCCCTGAGCAGAGCCCCAGAGGGGCTTCCCCGCCACCTCGAATGAAGAAGAGCCACATAGTCCTCTACAGAGAGATGGTTTCCGTCTCAATGCATCTTCCAACGCTCCTCAGACGTAGAGTTTGCGTGGGTGTTCCCTTTCCTGGTTCTCAACGGAAGCCACTATTTGATGGGAGAAGCGAAAAAAAAACAAAAAAAGGGAAGGCAGGCTATACGCATGCCCCTGGGCGATCGAGCGACAGAGTAGTAAGAACGAGATCCCGCGTGACCCCCCTTGACCTGCGCAGGCGCCAAATGTTTGCGAAGGCTTCCTTGTTACGCCGCAGCTCAGCTGGTAAAGGACACTCTCCCGATGTCTATCTCGCACCTCCGTGCAGCGGCCCGAATACAATGACCTTAGTTCTCCGGCAACAATATTTGCATCCTCATTCCCACCTTCCGCACCGTGGCCACCTTGTTTCTTACTACCTTTCCTGCCATTTCTGCCACTCCTGTGGGAGAAGCCGCGGTCTCCTACGGCTTCTGCGAATGAGCTGCTCCGACTTCTTTCTTGCTCCTTGGAGTAAGATCGCGGGCCCCCGCGGATCTTCAGAGGAGGCTCCGCGACTTCGTTCCTCCCTCCGCGGGGCCGAGAGATCTGCCCGTCTCAGGTTCCCGGATTCCCGCTTCCGCCGACGCAACGGGAACTTCTCACGTCATTGTCCCCAGGACACACAGGAGGCATTGCCGCATTTCCGGGAAGAAGAGTGGCGAACGTGTGACGGCCGCCAGCCAGATTCCCCATGGACGTCTTTAGGAAGGGCAGGGAGAGTGTCCTTCTGCTGAGCTCACTGCGGAGCCGGAAAGCAGGAGCAGGCGGATCCCTCGACAGGTGCGCCTCTCGGTTGCACGGGGAGCGTTTCCTTCCTGATTGAGAGCATCCCCATGGAAACGGGCAAACCGATCACGAACCCTGTTCCTGAAACCTGCACTCCAATGGCAAGAGGACCCTGGAAAGGCGCAGCGCGTTCTGACACTCTGGAGGGGCGACTCCCCGAGGGAGACATCAACCAGCTCCACGGTACGGGCACAAGCGGAAGCCCTGCACCTCTGCACCTGCTCCGACTAGAGGCTCGCCCCCGGGATGACGGACGTGGCCTGGAATCTTCATCAACGCCTTCCTCGGAGGAGGACAAGCTCTGCCGGATGCCCTTTCTTCTCCTCGTCTTCCGGGTGGGAGGCGTTGGGCGCTGGCAGTAGAATGGCCGCAAGCCGCAGCCCGTAAGTGCGCGCGCGGAAAGGATCTCCATCCTTCCGCACCTTGAGCGGCTCCCTCGGTCGTAACGTAACCATGAAGGTGGCGCTCTGAGAGCTCTCCAGCGCGGCGACGGCGCCACCCGCGCGTGGACGCGTCGGGAAAAGAGCTGTCAGTCCGCCTGGGCACAATCGGGGGAGCCTCCCCACCAGAGTGAGGCCCGACTCTAAGAACACTGGTGGGTCGCTGCATCCTGACACCAGCTGCGGATTCCCTGGGATCGCGCAGGTGAACTCCCACCTCGACGGTGGATTGCCACCGTCTCCGTCCCTCAGGGAGGACGGCGCTGAGGACAGAGGCGTGCCGGACCTTGCTAGGGTCTAGTGCCGGAAGAACTCCCTCCCTCCTCGAGTTGGAGGAGGAGGAGGCGGATTACGAGCTCCCGAAAAGGTTTCTTTCGACGGCTTCCTTTTCGACGGTACGCCGGCGAACCTCCTCGAACATGTCTTTCCTTGAGGCCATTCTGCAGCCGACGCCCCTAATCACGCCTTTCAGATTGCCCATTCCGGCTGCGAAACATCCCGGGAAGCGGCTGTCGAGGAAACAAAAGCGAAGGCTAGGGAAGGCGGGTAGCCTCTCATGCTCATATCCCGGCATCGTTTCGCGCCTTCTGGACGACACTTGGCTTCCTGAGTGCAAGCGGCAAAACGGGAGCAGCGGGAAGAAAAAAGAAAAAAAAGGGGAGGAGGAGCCGCTGTGAAAGAAAATCGATTTTGGTTGCCGACAGCATGGAGGCATTCCTCTTTTTTTTTACCTCCCCCCCCCCCTTTCGTTTCCTTTCCCGGACCACAGCTGCCAACTCAACCAATCATTTTCAGTCGAAGATCGGAAGGAAAATTGCCACCACTGCCGCAGGCTTCTGCCTCAGAGGAGCGTCTGGATTGGCGAGGGATCGTTCAGCGGAGGGCAGGTGGTTCCTCCGGCGCCAAGACGGAGCCACCCTCTGAGGTCTCAGAACACGATCCTGAGGGAAGGACAAGCCGGATATCGAACCTGAATTTCGGAAGGGGACAGACAGGAGGAGATGTTTCTGCTTGGGGATGACACCCCCGATGGGTTTTGCAGTCGCCGAAGAGATCTCTGCTACAACAGAGGGAAGGGGGAACCTCAGGGAGAATCAAGAAGAGCAGCAGATCTCTTCCTCCACCTATCTGGCATCCCCCTCTCGAAATTGCGCTGCTGAAAGAACTTTTCCTTCGGATACTAGGGAAGCGAGGGGATCATACTAAAGATGCTCCAAGGAAGAGTGGAAGGAGGAAGCTTCCTTGTACCTCTTCCCGTGACGCCGGATTGCCGATCAGAGGCGTCTCCGTGAAACACGTCTATTTGGACGAGTTTCAGCGCGCTCTCAAGATCCTGCAGCATCACGCTTTCTTCTCGATCTGGCGTTTTCCGTTCCGGATCGGCCGCTTCACGATGGTTTTGGCAACAGCTGCAAGAAATGGCTGACGGTGGAGACACGCCCACTATTCATTCAATCTGCCCCCGGGAGACCTACTTTCTCCCCGGCAATGACAGCGTTCCAAAATTGACTAATGGACTCGGACAAACCGAGCCTGGAGCATTCACAGGCAAGTTCCGGGTGGGAGATCCTCAGGGAACGGCGTGGAAGAACAGGAGGAACAGGGAACTGAGCAGGAAACCAGGCTCCTGGGAGGAAGCATCAAAGCAGGGCTGCTCCTCCCCGGGAGAGGCTTCCCAGTGGAAGGTGCCGTCCTTTGGATGAAAGGGGGAGCGACAGCGAATTGCTTCCTCGGCACCCGACTTCCCGAAATGCCCGCGCTGGGTCCCAGAGGGAAGGCGGTCGAAATCTCAGGACGCTTTCCCGAACAACCCCTTCCCTCCGTGCGAAGTGATTTCCGGTGGGATGTATCGCCGTCCAGTTCTGTAGTCCCGACGCTCCGGCGTGTCTTCACAGTCCGTGCTCTCCGGGCTCGCAGGGAATAGGGAAGACGCCTGGATTGACTGAGTTGATGACTGTTACCCAGTTATGCCGGGACATTTATTACATAAGGAAATAAAAATCCATTGATGTGGTGGAACCCTTGGTTCTACCAAGCACTTGGAACCTGTCGAAGAGCGGTACGCAGACAGGCGACGTCCTCACCGGCAGCGTAGGGGAAGGGAAAATAAAAACAAAAACAAAAAATAAACACACAAAAACAGGGGAGGGGAAATTTTACACGGGGTAGGGGGGGGGGAAAGAGGCCGAGGAAGGGATCACAGCACGCTGCCAGGCATCTTCTGCATCCTGTCCAGGATGCTGGCAAGGTCTGTTGGTGTCTCGCCCAGGTGGGACCATCTCGAGGCGGTCTTCAGGAAGATTCGCGCTGCAGTAGATTGACACCCGGTTGCTCCAAGGCGTTTGTTTATAAGAATAAATCCAATTCAGTGGCAGAACACTTGATTCTGACACGTTGCATATGCGTACCAAAAAGGAACCTGCCATGAATCGAAGCTCAGGCCGGTGAGATCCGTCTCGGCAGCAGAGGGAAAGGGGAAAATATATGTATACATAAACGAAAAAATTAAGAGGATTCGGGAAGGGATAACTGGGTGCTGGAGGACGTCCTCTGCATCCTGTGCAGGATGCCGGCAAGTTCCTGTTTTAAGACTTCCAGATGGAACCATCTTGACGCTATCTTCATGAAGAAGACAGCAAAATAGATGGCGTCTCTGTCATCCTGGCCTCCTCTGGGATTGCTGCTCCATGCAGCCACGGTCCCGCCCCGTGGGCAGCAAAGTGCTGCTAGGGATGCAGTCGGCGTGAGGGTGCCGCGCTGGAAGAGGCATTTCAGGTCTCTGAGGTTGTCCTTGAGGATCCGCAGGGACGCGGAAAAGCGTTCCCACAGGGGGCGGAGGGCAACACAATCTATGAGCAGGTGCGGGAGACACTCTCTTTTGCCGCACCAGGCGCAGTTCGAGCTTACACTCCTCCGGGTCCAGTAATGTCGGTGGGCGTTGCACGGGAAGTCCCAGTGCAACAGCAGGGTCGCCGTCTCCTGCCACTTTAGAGTAGCACTGTTCCAACACGCTAGGGGTCACTGTACCTCCTCCGGAGGAATTTCCGTGCCTGCTCAACTTTCGTCCCTCCCTCCTCCTCATTCCCCCGGTTCGGTCGCGTTGCATCCCCCGCGAAGACGCGAGCTGCATCCTGTTGCACGCACAAGCACGAGAAGATTCGATTCGCCCCGATGCGAAGACGCGATACATGAAAAATTCCCGTGACGCATAAAGACCGGCGGCGTCGGGGTGCTTCGCCTGGAATCGCAACTTTGATTTTCTGAGATATGGGTAGGAAGATGGCTCGCAAGATCTCTTCGGCAGGACTCCGAAACCCCTGGATTTAGATCAGTATTCCCCTTGCACCACTGTCTGCCGAGCGAGAGGGGCAGGGATACGGCTGAACCTTGCCAGCATACCCTTCGACTGGGGGGAGTCCAGGTGCTGCAACTGCAGAGCGAGAGAGCGGAAGGAGCGAGGAGGTCGGAGGTGAAACCGGAAGTCGGAAGACATCGAAAGGGCTTACGAAGCTCACTAAACGGCAGCAATCAACCCTCCAGCGTGGGGAGCCTCTGACGACGGACCGGGATAGGGTATCAGCTGGGATCTTCAGAGAGCAGGCACGGATGGAAGGTGGAAGAGACTGTGGACAGTCGAGATATCCGGGAACTTTGAGGGGAAGGGGGGGGGGGGCAAGGAGAGTAAGGCTGAAGCGTGCTGTGCCTTCCGGAATGCAACGCCTGTCGTTCATGTGCATTCCATCACGTGAAATTTCCCACATGGAAAAGGCGAAAGACTTACGAAAGACATTTTGGAAAAAAAGGAAAAAACACATATACAGAGCCTGCAGAGCCCAAATTGGGACGGGAATTTCCTTTATTTTAGGATTGCACATCGCAGTGCATTCCGATCTTCAAGAATTCCGTTTTGTGTTTTATTGGCGATCAATGCAACAAAGGCAGATGAGGAAGCTCAAGAAAAGCTACCGGGATAGGGTTGGCAATTCCGGATGATGGATGACTGAGATAACGAGGAATGAAATGGTGCGGGAATCAAAGCAGAAAAATTGGCAGGAGATTGCGGGGAACAGGTACGACTCACGTAACCGGGAAGTGACTTGTGCAGGGTTGTCAGCGAGGCGAGTGCACTGAGTGCATCCTGCTCATCCGTCTGTGAGCATAAACACGTGCAGACGGAGTTTGGCAAGCAGGAACGTTTGCTCCTCTTGCCCTCGGTTACCGGCCGGCTCGTTTCTCCAGGAAACGTTTCCGGCCTTCCGCTTGCACTCCAGCTTGACCCGCAGAAGTGTTGAAATCCCTTCTGGAGTATTCTTATACATGCTTTCTTTTCGACTGAGATCATGAACTCCCCCTCCTCCCCTCAAGATAAAAGCAACTTGAAATCAGAGCAGCAATCAGGAAAAAGAGATTTTTTTTTTTTTTAAAAAAAAGCAAAAAAGCAAAAACAGTTGTACCAACGTCCGTCGAACGGAATGCTTCAGAGTGTGTGGATGATTCACTTGGAAATCTGCTCCACGCTTCCAGACCGTTGTGCAGCACCCACATAACTCTTTCATAGGACAGGAACCGCTAGAGCATTTCTTTCGAAATCGGCAATGGTTGTCGGTGCTCCTGCCGTGATTAATTTGACACCCCTTACCTTCTGAGGTCGAGGATGGCAGCAGGAAGGAAGGAAACGAGAGAGGTGAAACGAAAGTCCCCGCCTAAACTTTGACCCCACCCCTGAAACGAACCACCAAGAGCTTTGCTTGCAGGGACAGGAAGCGGAACGCAGCTGCCAATATTCGAGGACATCGAATCGCTTACTCGCTTTCCAGCAAATCTCCAATCAGCGAATGCGTTTTTGACCCCGTTCGAATCCTGGAGCCTCCACGTTAACCGGCGAGCGTTCCTCATACCTGTTCCTCATTAATTAATTACCCCATGAGAGTACCAATACAGCTCATCTTTAATGATGGAGTTTTTCGATGGATCGAGCCGAAGGAAGCATTCTCTCGAAATTTACGACTCTTGCACCTATCACTGAAGCAATCGTTAGGAATGTTTATTGCTCTTAACTAGTATAAAATGAACCATTTACATACTTCCTCTAATTTATTTTGCAAGTGGGAACCTCCGCGAATCCGATGAATAACGACTACAATGTTAGGTCTTGCGAGCATACGGAGATACAGACCGAAATTGATTTCCGAGCGGATGCAACGCGAATAGATGGAATCACCGTCCGATGAAATTCGATTGCCCGTGACAGACGTGCGAAATTCTGCATGACAGGAAAATATTTTAATCCGCAAATTTATCTTTGAAAAAGGAGGTTTACCGAGCTCCATCAGCACTCCTCCGCATGAAACGGAGAAGGTGGCGGTGGGGGAGGGTTGACGCGTGAGAAAAAACGATTTCCCATATGCCTTTTGGACGAAAATTAAGCTGGACCGTCGCTCCGTGCGGCCATCCTTAGGGTAAGAAAGTAAACAAAATTTTCCTCACCCTCTTCAGAGATACCCGAAGGGAGAATGCGCTTTTTTTTTTTTTTTTTTTTTTTTTTTTTTTTTTTTACTGATGTTTCCGAAGTTTACATTCATTCTCTCCGGATAAAATCGTCTGAGTTTCCTGGGATGAATAAAATGCTACCCAACCATATTTCAAAGGATGGAGCTTTCCATGGCAACCATTGTTCCAGGATGAATCCGTTTATGAACTGCAGCTTTGTTTGAGAATTCGTCTTCCCGAAAGCTTGCAGCCAAGACTTCTTCTTCCTCTGAAATGTGATTTGTAGCCGTTTGAACAATCGCGTGATCAAAGGGGTGGAGTGAACTTTATAGGCTGCACTTAATGAACGAGGAATGGTGATTAGGGAAAGAGAATTCAAACTGTTCAGTTGGTAATCCATATGATGATTTGCCTGCCAGCTGGAGGTCGCGGCTCTTTCCAGAGGAGCAGGGAAGTTTATGCGGTTGCAGGAGACCGCAGCGCCTTCGGTTTGGATCGCGAGAGAGTTGCGGATGCTGCCGCGGATGCAAAAGACGTTAGGACTTTCCGACCACAAATTGTGCGAGCGCCCGTTTTTTTTTTTTCTTTTCTTCTTCTCCGTTTTGACCTGTTTCCTGGAAGGACAGTAATGCACAAAGGGAAAGAAGGAGAGGTCCTTGCTGCGGGGAGTAAAAGCACTTGAGGAGTTTGCGGAAGGCTTGAGGAAAGCTAAGCTAACTAGCAGTGATTCGCTGCGAATCAGTTTCGCTGGAAAGAAAGAGACCAAGATCGCTGAATTTCCCTTTGCCCTCTTGGAAGACCACTGCTATGGAAAAGGGTGCATTTTGGTTTTACCGTGTGGCAGATTATTGAGGAAAGCTGTGTTTTTTGCGGAAGGGGAGCTGAAGACTCCAGCCATCAAGACGAGCTAAAAAAAAAAAAAAAAAACATATGCATTAGCACGTAAATAAGCAGCTGACTTGAGAGAGTGAAATCGGACTCTTAGGAGCACAAATGATCCCCGATTGGAAATGTTTCCCATTGGGGCTGCGAGGGACTTGCTCGCACCAAAGTCCGGAGGATGGGAAAACCCAAGAATGCACAAAATTAAGAATTGGTTGATTTTAGTGCTGATGCAGTCTCTCCGGTGAAGGTATCAATCAGATCTGATCTCCATACCAGAGAGTCTGGGGGGGCTAAATTAGAAGACAGTTTCTCATTCCTGCATACCGGAAAGGAGGGAAAGAGCATGTTGGTTTTTCCTATCAGTAAAAGCAAGAGATCAAAACCAGAACACGGCTTCGAGCAACGATCTCTCAAGCAGGGATGATCTGGGCTTCATCTGCTTTGCTGATTCGGGAATATTACATGATCACTGCATTGAGGCCGTACACTTGTGACTTGCTCCGCTTTGCAAGGAAGCTTCCTCTTTCGAGGGAAGAGGCAACAACCATCAGCATTGCTTTCGAAAGCGTAGGTTGAGACGACCTTTGAGAAGCATGTATCTGTATTATTTTATTTCTTTTTCGAAAAAATGGAAAAAAGTAAATAAAGAGAAACAGCAGCAAACCTTGTGAAAGGAAATTTGTCGGAGCAAATAAAATACTATGAACTGGAAAGAAAGAGAGACGGCGCCCTCTTAGGCCAACCCAGTAGAGTTTGGTATCTTTTCATGCTTCCCTTCATTGGATGCACCGGCTGTCAGTCAGAATGGAACCTCACGTAAACATGACCAGCTCCGGCCGTTTCCACAAATTTTGCCTTTTAAGGGCCTCAAGGATATTTGAGGTGAGTGGTGTGATGGGATGGTATGCAACCTGTTGTGGAACTCAAACCAAACTAACGAGTGCTTGATGTATCTAAACGTCCCAACATGTCAGGTGGATGCTCGTCTCAATCAGGATTCCCTGCTCTCGAGAGTGCTACAGCTATGCCCATTTTTAACAAAATAAACTGTGCCGTTAACAAACTGATCTGACAGAGCACTCGGGAGGTCGTTTGAATTCAGGGTCCACCTACTTTGTTCGGTTCAAGGATATCACGTGAGCAGAAATGGCCGTGGGATGCATCCGACCCCAGGCTGTCGCTTTTCCGCTTCTTCTGCAGCTTGCATTCTTGTGGATTTATTTTGCGTCTCAAGTTGGATACTCCAAAAGCATCTTTTTTAAAAAAAAAAAAAATTAGGATCGGTTTTTGATCTTCGATCAGTGACATTACCCTCTGTACCCTATTTTATATATACACTTGCTTATGTTCACATACTGACGAATATATGTTTAAATAACTTGGCACAACTGAGACAACAACAACAAAAAATTAGCATGTTGCGTCCAAAAAGCTCATTCCGTCACGCCATTTCTGTTCGTCTGTTTCCTTGACAAACTTCGCAATTAGATGATTTATTGGACACATCTGTGAATTAAAGTTCGACTGTCTGGCTCCAAATACCCCAGTGATTGCTGAGGCTACTTTGATGCTCGGACAGCTCGAACTTCGATCAAATTTCCATGTGAATTTTGTGCAGCGCACTGCGAGTCCGACGCGTCAAAATTTAAATTTAAATTCTTTGCCTTGAGAAATATGCAAAAAATTCCTGCCAAGTGTCTACGGCACCCGGGGTTCCCAGGAGGTCTGCCGCCCAAGTACTGACCAGGACTTGAGATTCAAAAATCGCCACCTCCCTGAGAATACAGGAAGAAGCAAAATGTACTTGTCGTTATCAAATCGTATTTCCTCAAAGAAGCAAATTGTACTATCGTTCAAAAGCATCAGAAAATAGTTAGCGAAAACGCCAGCAAATGATTTCCGGCATGGAAGAAGAATTGGTTTCCTGTTACATCTACAGAGGTAATCAACTCTGAAGCGTGCACTGTACATGTGATGCAAGAAAGTGGATGCGAAAACCAATACTGTAACTTTCCTCTGAAATCACAGAATAAAAGAGATCACGGAACTTCTGGCTCCCTGTATCTCGCGCATGACTGGCAAAAAAACACAGTTTCCAATTTTCGGTTAAGAATTAGTGTTCCTTTTTGTGGCACGTCGATGGGGAGTGTGAAGATCAAATTGTTATAAAGCCCAAATAACTTGATATGACTTTGCTAATTAATCTACACCGAAATGTATAAAGTCAGTAAAATCAACGATGCGAGGTCCCCCACTTTTGTGAAATCTCTTGAAGCTGCTTCACCGTGAGAATGGTCCCCGTGCGTACCCGGAAGTTCCTCACATCACTTTCATGAGAAGATAAATAACTGAATCAGACAAATGGAATAGGGCAAATAGTGGGCAAATGAATTGTACATCAAGTAAATATGAGGCTAAAGACACAGGTTGTTCGCTTTAAAGGAACACACATAACGATATCTTGGAACCTTATTTAAAACTGGCATGTGCGACAGAATCGGGCAGGAAACGCACGAGTGCTGACTTTGCTGCATTTGAAAGAATACGCAGATGAGGTTTCATCGCTGGGAGGGATGGGACCGGGCTAAACAGAAGGACCTACTTTAAACTTTCACATCTGTTAGAAACCTTCTTGGCACAAGGCAACCTTCTATTCGTCCTGTGAACTCTAGAAGCTTTCGTGCACACGTTCCATGGACATGAACTTGTTCACCAGCCCTAATCCAGACTTTGGGCGAGGTTGCATGTTGACTGCGTGATAGATTCGTCATTCCGCAAGTCTCCGATCGCCCAGGAATGACCTACTGCTTTGCGAACGTGGTCCCGATAAATGGAAAAAGGACCCCACCAAGGAAGGAAAGCGAGCTTCACTTTGGAAAAAAAGGTTTCCTGGGCACCCATATGCCCAGGAGTCTCACAAGGTGGCTGCGTAATCTCCCCCAGGAGTAGTCATGGATCCCATCCACCCCCCCAAACGGCTGCCACTGGGTCATGTAGGGAGCCTTTCCGAGCAGAATCCACAGAACCTGAGGCCACAAAGGCTGATTTCTCGTTTCGCTTCCGTCCTCGCCCCTCGAACAGTCAGCAGAGCATACGCAAGCGCCGTTTGTAACAATACGAAGCGCGAGCATTGTTTGTAACAATGTCGAGTGACGCAGCAATGTTGTCACTTAGTCGCCATGGTTCGGCATTTTATGCGGCTTTTATCCCATAGGCCAACACAGCCTTCGTGCGTAGCGAGCGGGCCGGAGAGTCGATGGGCCACAGGAACGCACGCTCACGGCCTCCCTGGTCCGCTCTCCCGGCGTTTTCTCGCACTGCTCCCTCCTTCCCGTCCAGCATGGGTTCGCGGTCCTCCCTCCCTCCCCTCATTCTTCCCGCTCCTGTGGCCGTTCATGCATGATCGTTCGGATCAGACTGCTTTGCTCGTGCCAGGAAGGAGGAACGGGGAAGCCCCGTCCCGGCGAGGATTGGGGCGCGTGCAGGAGGGACTTTCGGCTCAAGGAAAGCTCGCCGAAAGGGCGAGGAGGAGGCGGTCAGTGACCCTTCTCGGCTTTGCTCACGGCCACCTCGGCCCCACGACGGAGCAGAGCCGAGCAAGCGGGAGTGAGTTGGGAGGACATGGGGAGGGAAGCTCCTGTGCGGTCACCTCACGGGCAGCTGGAGAGAGCTCGTCGCTCGCTCGACTCCTGTTAACCCGACCCGAGCGGAAGGAGGAAGAGAGAGGTCAGGGAGAAGTGAGTCGGGTAGTCTGTCCACGGTGTCCACTTCCAAGGCAGTGGGTTCCCCAAACCCGCTGCCTTGGAAGTGGAAACCGGTGTACGGGTGCATTGAAACGATGGCACGGATGGAGCTGATGTTCATGCGGATGTGCGTGGAGCTTTTTTTTTCTTTTCGATGTGACCCGCGCGAGGAACATGCTGGTACGCTCGGTCAGGTTCCGGAGCCCTTTGGGATTCCCCCTTCGTGCTTCCTCGCGCTTGCGGACCTCCCGGACCCAGTGCGCGGGCGGGCGAGCCCTTTTCCCACGAGGCGGGACGATCGGGAAGGCGAGAGCGGCTCGGTAGGATCGGGCGGGCCCCTCGAGCCTCCCGAGGTCGGCCCGTGCGACCGGGCCAAGAAGGTGCCGGCCCTTCCGAAAGCGCTTACGACCCCGAGAACGACGCGCAGAACGGGGGAAGAGAGGAATCCTGGGAATAGGGTTCCGCAAAGACACAGATACCTCCCTTTTCCTGGATGCCCGTCTGTTTCCTCCCCAGAGAACGTCACTTATAGGATTCGTCCCTTCTTCGAAGCGCTGGGCGTCTTCGAAGAGCTAGGAGGAGGTGGAGGACGAAGAGAGGAGGAGGAGAGCTCCCCCTCCCCTCCGGTCGCTTTTCGCGGGATCGGGTTGCCAGCCTGACCTCTTTCTCCTCCCTGCCCTCGCGCTTTGTCTTAGGGCTTCCGCCCACTCCGCTTTCTTTCCTTCCCACCCCCCACTTCTGCAAAGGCGTTCCGTCGGCGCTCTCCTCCTTCCCATTCCCCTTCTTCCCCTTCCTTCCCGGCACTCGATGATTCCTCGCCGGAGTTTCCTGCCTGCGTGTCCCTCCGTCTACCTTCCAGAACCTTGCCCTCCTGCGGCATCCCAGCGGGCTCTTGGTAAGGCAGCGGTTCTCTCTCGACGCCATCTTGCTCCCCATAGAAGGAAAATGGACAACCGCCGGGAAGGGATGGGTAGGCTCCGTCATCCACAGGATTCGTCCCTGCTAGCGCGCATCCCGAGTCGCTTCCGGGTTCCAAGGGGCGTCTGGGAGCACCTCCGCCACGGAACTCCCTACAGGGCAAAGCGTTCTCGAGAGGCGAAAGGGGATGGGGAGCAGTCGCCTCGCCCTTGACCCCTTGCGCGTCATCCGAAGATGCGAGGGGCCAGTGGTTTTTCAGAGAGGTCACGTTCCCTCCCTCCCTCCTCCGAGTTCCTCCTGCTCGCTCGCGGGATCCTTATCTGAATCGTTCCCTGGACCACTCGACAGAAGGAGGACGGGGTGTGTGTGATGCACGAGCGCGTCCCGTGCGACCAGAGAGCGCTCGCACCCGCGCACCGTCTCCGATCCCCTCTGCTCCTTTATTACCCCCTCCCCATGGGCCGGAGAGAGGGGACTTCGCATCCCCCCTCTTACCCCCACCCCCCTTATCCGGATGTGGGAATGCCGCCTTTCAAGGGCCGTGCTTCAGCCACTCTAATGCGCGGGAAGCGCGTAGAAGTTGGGCGATCGTGCACCGGGAAGAACCGAACCCTAGCGCGACGGATGCGGCCAGCGTTCTGAGTCGGTCCCGTCCCAGCTGGCAGGGGACTTGGTTGCCCCTTTTCTCTCCCTTCTCGTACGCGGAACAGAGCGATGCGATAGGAGAGGGGAGGAGTGAACCGTGGGTCATCATTCCAGGGATCCGAGGCGTGCCGACCAGAACCAGTTTTGTGGAACTCCCTTCTGAGCACCCGCTCCGGATCGACCGTGACCACTCTCGACTGTGCCGCCGCCATCTGTTGTTCGGAAAATGAAATGGGAGCCAGCCCGAGGCACGGATGGGACGAAGGCGCAACCAGATTTGCGCTCGTCCCAGGATGCCTCTGGGATGAGTTTCCACTGATGCGAAGAGCAGCACTTTCCCCAGTAGCAACCGATCTTCCAAGATCTCCAGGATGAAGGGAGGGAGGGGGAGTCGGCTGTCCGCTGTCACTCCGAGTGAGCCCTCTCGGGGTCGCACGGGTCACACGGCCAGTTGTCCCACAAGATTGAAGCTCTCGCTCACGCCACATCAGCGAGGTGAGCGGCCGCCTGCCTTTTGTGTTGGAGATGGGCTGCTGCTGCCTGTGGCTCGCCCGGCTTGAAGCTGGCGCCGAAGGTGACAGCGCCATTGGAGACTTTAACTACGGCACGAGGACGACCGGGAGCAGGATGAAGGGAGGAGAGGGAGGAAAGAAAGAGGAAGGGAGGAGGAGGAAGAGGAGGTCGGGCAGCCCCTCCAGAAGTAGTGCGGTTTGACGAGCTCATAGACGCCATGTGGGAGCTCGATGAGGAGGGAAGGAATCATCAGCTGCTGGACCGCGACCTCCGATACATTCCGTGCGTATCTCAGGGAGCTTACGGAGGCCAAAGACAAGCAGGTGGACGCCGCCACTTTGTCCACCTGCTTGGCTGCAGGTGCACGAGGCCTTCGTGGTCCTAAGGTCGGACCTGGGGAAGGTCAAGTCGGAGCCATACATCTGCCTGGAGGAGGCGTTTTTGCGAGGGCAACCATCGTCAATTTCCATGAAGCCCACAAGATTAGAGTTTCTCGAGAAAATTCTTCCTGGATGGAGGGAAGGAGAGGGCAAGGAACCAGAGCAGTGATGATCCGACTGGCAAAGGAAGACTGAGATGAGGGAAAAGGAGAAGATTAAGAACAGAGAATGAAGCGATGTCCCGGATTCTTCGACTCCGCCTCGACCTCGACGCCCCACTCCCTTCCTGTGGGAGTCTTTAGCTTTCCTCCCCGCAGTCCAGGATTCGATCTTTAGCTCCTTCCATGATGGGCTGGCTGGCGTTCGGGAAAAAACGGAGGGATGAAGGGGATCTGTACCGGATCCGGAAATCAATGGCTCTGTGTTTGCTCCTGTCCTTCCTTTTAATTGAACTCCCCTTCAGGAAAAGCATTTATTTCATCGCTGGCTCATTTGCATTCATTCCCGGCCGGTGTCGGTCGATTCGCATTCCCTGGAAAAACTGCAACGGGAAAGCGCTCGATGCAACAACGTCCGAGAGTAGGGGGAGGGAGGTAAAGACTGTACCGAACGGGGCTCAGAAACCGTCTGGAGTTGGGCGGTCAGTCCTTGACCGAACTCAGGGTCACGGAATTTTTCTTTATTTCCGCTGCCCTTGCTTGCTTTGGACGAAGGCAGTTCGGAAACATTGGGTGCTGAAGGGTCAGAAGGAAGGCGCACGCGCACCCTCTTGCGACGGAAACACGGAAGACGGACGGGGCGGAGAGAAAAGAACTCCTAGATGTGGGCGCGCTGTGGATTATGGCGAGCCCGTCTTTGCCCGTAGTGCTACAAGAGCAAAGTACCTCTGACTCGACACGTGGTATAAGATACGAGCCATCTCATCTCAAACCAAAAGAGAGAGAGAGAGAAACGTGATTTCTCCTCCCTGAAGTGGAAAAGAAATAAAAATTGAGGATCATACGATCCCCACCGAGCCCGGCATTGTCAACACGCTGTCTCACGCAAAGAGGGGATATCGAAACATCTCTGTCCATCCTGATCTCACGGAGCCAACAAATCGAGATTTTTCTCTTTCCCAAAGATGACTGCCGGACGAGTCATCTTCCAGGACTCGGCGACAGACGAGCAGATGGAGGGGACCCCCGCGAAGCAGCTGCAAGAGGCCCGTGAAATGCGCATGAGCGAAGAATCTGCGTGACCCACGGAGCGCGTCTTCGCAGAGGTGGTGCAAACGGCCCTCCGCCGGCTGGAAGACCCGCAGGCGCGCGTGTGCGCATCCTGACTCTCTCAAAGATCTTCTCTCAAGGATCGAAACCTCTTGCGCATCACCTCCTCTCCCCCTTTCTCTCTCTTCTCTTGGTGACGACGTATCGAACCATCGAGACGGCGGAAGCGTCTCCTGGTCGGAAGGAGAAACCCGTAGCCCTCCGCATTCGAGCGAGTCGCCGAAGAAGAAGCTGTGTGGAAGAAAGAGCAACCACTCAGTCAGCGGTGAGCTCACGCTTTCGACCATCACCTGTCCGAGACGGGTGCTCTTTAGTCCTCGTGCCCTTCCACGTGAAATGTTTAGACGGGAAGCGACTTTCGAGGGAAGCACAGCAGACGGTAGGTCCTCGTCATCAACGAATCGGTCGTCGGAAGTTTCCATAGGCGTTGTGAAACCGACTGCCTCTGTGCCGCCAGCACTGCGACCTCGAAACCAAGAGGAACTGCCGTTCTTTGTTGCACAGAGAGGGCAGGTGGCTGCCTAGAAACCCTGGTCTAGTCTAGGTCAGCTGCTGACTGAGGGGAGCGACGCGCCGGAGCGAAATGAACCGGGCGGAGGAAAAGAGATCCCTCTGGAACCAGCTCGGCTGGAGAAGGTTTCAGTTTCCACCGCCCCTTGCTCGGCTTCCTCGGCATCCGCGACCTACTGATTCTGAGAGTTGCAAAGAAACGTTTTCCTGCTTCGACTCGAATCCCGCTCGCAGCTTCCACTTCAGAAGCAGTATTTCGAGCCACACCCGTCTCTCTTGGTGCATCCGTCTTTCATCCAGGGAATCTTTTCGGTGTCAGATGTTTCCAGGGAGATTTCTGAGAAAATTCAGCTGGTGAACGCCTTCGGCCGCTCGAGAGCATTGGGCAGCTCAGCGGAGTGGATGAATTTGACACAAAGGGCCGACAAAAGGCAACATGACCCGGTCAGTTTTCGGGATGGAAGCCACCCAAGACCGAACTCTAGCGGAAAAGGTCCACGCTGGCTGCAGTGTGGCTATGGCCTCCGCCGTGGCACCAGGTTTCGCAGGTTCGGGGAGAAATTACGTCCGGGGAAGGATCGACGCTGAGAAATGGGGGGTGCGTCGTCGTGGGTTTCGACTTCCCTCCCGCAGGATGGCGCTGGCTGGCCCAGAGGCTTGAAGCACTGGTGGAAGCCGGAAATCTCTGGATGCCCCCGTTGACCGGTCTCCGGGATTGAAAGTCGACCCCCTGGCCACTGCGTGAATCAAGATGCCCTTCACAGCTCCTTTCCAGTTGCCAAGATGGAACCGTACCATGGAGCTGGTTGACATACCCTTCGGGGGTTGTCCCTCCAGAGTGTAAGTGCACTCCTCTCTTTGGGAGCTCCCTTCAAGGAAATTTGGAAGCATCCTTCCGAGGTTTTCTTCTGAAGAGGAAACAGCAAGAGGAGTTCAAGATCCCTCCTTTCCGCGTTCCCTTTGAAGAATAAATGAATAGTGACTTCTCCCCCCTGGAGACCCCTCTGGAGAGAACAAGGAAGATGATAGATGATTCCTTCGGGATTCCTCCTAAGCGTAAGAGGAACAGACTTCTTCCCTCCGAAGCCTTCCTGGATTCATAGAGTGATCCCTCCGGGGTACCTCCTATAACTTGAAGAGTTGGCACGCACCCTTGGGTGACGCGGACACAAAGAGCTGAGTCAAAGAGCTTCGTGATGGCTTCATGAGCTTTCGTGGATGCAGCGTGGGATCATGCTGCATCCACGGAAGAAGAAAAAATCCACAATGGCAGAGCAAGAGTGAGGGGGGAGGTCGCCATGATCGGCCCTCTGGCACTTTTTCGACTTTGTCGGAGCAAGACAGTGGCGTTCTCTCCTTCGAGCGGCAGGTGCTGGCGTTGCTGGTGTTGCACTGGGGAATCCCACGTAGTGAGTGCCTTCACCACTGGACACGGAAGGGGTGGGAGCATGACGCCGCTCCGTGCGACAGGAGCAGGGAGAAGGAGGACTCTTCCGAATCTTCTGCAGGACTGTGCTGCCCTCCGATCTCTTTGGATTGCCTCGCGACGACCCTTGGAATTCCGGTGGGCGACCCCAGGGACATTTTTCGATGCCTCTTCGTGCGAAGCCCCGCACTGCTGCCAGCCGCACCCCCTCGCAGTTCTTTGTCACGTCCACAGAATCTTGGTGTCCTGGAACACGGAAATGAGAGGGCCGAAGTGTCAGGGACGCATTCACTGGGCACTCAGATCTTCCTGAGGACCGTCTCGAGATGTCTCCACCTCGGAACCATCGGAACACAACTTGTCAGCATCCTGGACAGGATGCAGATGACGCCTCCCAACGAAACGTGATCCCTTTCCTTCATCCCTCCCTCCACCCGGCCAGGAAAAAT
This sequence comes from Raillietiella orientalis, assembly GCA_036172245.1. NCBI lineage: Eukaryota > Metazoa > Arthropoda > Ichthyostraca > Raillietiellida > Raillietiellidae > Raillietiella > Raillietiella orientalis. The sequence goes on along the minus strand of JAYWIR010000002.1, from coordinate 4,848,978 downwards.
TTTCCTCCTCTTTTTTTTAATTTTTTTTGGGGGGGGAGTTGTTATTTTCCGGTCCCCCTATGCTGCTGGAGTGGACCTCGCTGGTCTTCGTACCGGTGATCGGCACGTTGTACGTGGTATACCAAGTGTTTTGCCACAAACACCACTCTGTTGTGCTTTTATTATTTTTTTTAATAAGTGCTCCGGAACAACCGGATGGAAAACCAGGTCAGAAGGGCGTGAGTGCCTCGTCCTTCGCTCCCTGCTTGCAGCCATCTTCGCTGCGCACTGCCTCGTTTCGCGCGGGTGGACCTGGAAGGCGTATGGAGGAAGTCCTTGGAGACGGACGAGGGTCCCTTCGGGAGCACCTCGGTCCCCTGGTACAGGGCCGCCGCCAACGGCACCAGGAGGAGCCTCATTTGAGGGCCTATGGGTCCTCTTCTCCAGGAAACGCGGAGGCCTCATCCATCTTCTCCTAGGCAACAGCTCCTTCTCCCGCATTCCTTTCCCGTGCCAAACGCTGGCGAGAGGCCACGGCGTGGACCGGTCGATGTCGCCTCGGCAGCAGCGGACGGGTTCCCCTCGACAACGCCTCCGTTCTGCAGGACGCTGAACCGATCATCCTGGTGGTGGTCCACGATACCATCAAAGATCGCCGTCGCCACCACCCATCCGGTACGAGGTCAAGTTCGTGATGACTAGGTCGCCGGGCCTCGGTGACGCCCCCGTTCCTCCACTGTTGGTGAAAAGGGAAAAATGCGCAACTCAGGACCGATGAGGTCCCAGACCTGTGGAGGAGGTGCAGTGTCCATCCGGGCATTCATCGTGAGTCTTGCATGAACCTTCCAGACAATTAAAAAAAAAAACAGGTCATTCTGCCTTTTGTTGACCCTTTGCTTCGAGTTCACCCACTCCGCTGATCTGTCCGATGCTCTCGAGAAGCCGCACCGAGGAAGGAACTCAGCATCCGAGAGCAACGTCTTCGTTCGCCCCGCAAAGGGGGAAGGGCAAAACTGCGGTCAGAGGGAAGAAAGACCTCCATCGGAAGTCGACGGAGGGGAAGCGGCGGCTGCCTCCGATGACGGCCTTCCAGTCAAAACCCTCCCTCCGCGGATCCTCAAAATGGTCTGCTTCGTCGCGTCGGGCAGTTCTTGCAGGGGGAAGAGGGGTGGAAGAGGCTCGCCCGCGGGTCGTCGCGTGTAGCAGTCGTCCTTCTGCACACCGGGAGCTCGCCGCGCGACGGGTCGCTCTTGCAGGGGGCGCTCGCGCGAGTGTCAGTGCCCTCGTCCGTGATCCGGAAGCTGATCGCGCCCCATCCCAGGTCCTCGCGTGCGCCGCCGTCTTCATTCCGGTCACGTCGCTCCCAATCTCAACCTTGCAGCGCGTGTCCGCTGATCAGCGACAGGATCTTCGAGATCATCGGGAGGAAAGAAGGGGAGGAGGGGAGGAGGGAGGGAGCGATCCGGACGGCCTGCGACGGATCAGACGCTCCACCGGTCTTGGGGAATCAACGCGCGCTGACCGCTGCCGAGTAGGAGGAGGTTGACACCCAGCCCTTCTGCCCCTTCCCCCCACCCCCCACTGAGGGAAGGCGGATGGCAGAAAGCGCGGTCGCGTGCGTCTTCTCCGTGCCTTCCCGGGCTCGAGCTGACGGGACCGTCGTCGGGAACGCCTCAGACCTTCCCACCCGGTTCCCCCTTCCGGACCTGGAAAGGGCTGTGCGGAGCTTCGGACGATCCAGCCCCTACACGCTCCGCGGCCTCGACCTCGGGAGGTGGACCGCCTCCTCCTCCCGGAGAAGACCGGGATGCCGACCTTCTCTCTCCAACCTCCTCCCCGCTATCCAAGGCGGTGGGATGCCTCCTTCCCACCCCGATTTGCGCTCGGGGCGGTGCAGACTCTGGGCGTGCCCGGAGAGCGGTAAGCTGGGAGAGCGTCTCCCTCCCACGCGAGCGGCACTCCCGTGGGAAGATCGCTCTTCCCGATGACGAGGGACGCGGGATGCCGAAGTGAGTCGCGTGCGTGTCTTAACCCCCTTCCTCGGCGTCCGGATGCTGCTAGCCGCGAACCATTATCCCTGATGCGGTAGCTCTTTTTCTTCCCCCTCCTCCTCTCTTCTCCTTTTACCCCTCCTCCCCCGTCCATGAATCCCCTTCGTTCAAGTGCCTGAGAAATTCATCGCCTACAAAGGGAATTGGGGAGAGGGAGGGAATCGAATTCACGCACGTGAGATGGGACTGCGCGCGATTGTGCCGTTCCCGCTGGGGAAGCGTTATGTTGGCCAGTGTGGACGTTGGTTGATGGCTCGCTTCCGGCGCACCCTCGGAGCTCGAGCAGACTCCACAAGTTTGCGGGATATACTGGTAGCCCGTCAAGATGACGACGTTCTTGTGCTGCTGCTGACCTCATCTGTCTTGGCTGACCCCACCTGAAAACAGCTGCCCCTCACTTTCTCCCCCCTCCTCCTCCCTCAAACGACACTTGCAGACGTGGACTGATCGGACTCAGACATCAAGCCAGGGCTCTTTCACCTCTATCTTCTCCCTTTCTCTTCCTTCTACTCTTCCTTCCTCCTCTTCCCCCTTCTCCTCTTCTTCCTTATCCTCCTTTCCTCCTCCTCTATCTCCTCCTCTTCCTCTTTCTCCTCCTCCTCTTTTCCTTTTTAGCGCCATTCTCGTGCTTGGTTCCGTTCTGCTGCCTACTCTTCCCAACGATTGCGTCCTCTGATCCATTCCTCGGCTTCCCTCTAGGAAAGACGAGAAAGAGGAGATGTCTCTGTTCCCAGCTTTCCACTCATGATGCTGCCGAGGAAAAGCCGCTGATGGCGCAAAGTCGCAGGGGGTTCTCGCCCGTCGGTTCTTTGCACAGGGAGAAACTGACCGACGCCGGCTTCAGGTAGCTCAGGAGGTTCCCGGATCCAGATTCGATCCCCCCTCTCATCCGAAAGCACGGACCTCCTTGGAGGCTCTCCAGAAGCTCTGAAAATCGCAGATCCCGGACGCTTCCAGGATTCTTCTGTGGGTGCCGGACAAGAACGAGTGCCTTTTCTGTTGCCTGCAGCTACGCGTGGCTGCCCTTTAGTCCCCACAGGGGATTCGTCCGCGGAAGTTTCACTCCTCTGCGGCCTCTCGAGCTTTGTCCCGCTGGCTTGTCCTCTTATTACGGCTCTGTATCATCTCTCTTTTCTTTCCTTTCATCCCACCAGAAGACTCTCCTTCTTTCATCCGCTCCCGCGCGCCGGCATCGGTCTGGGAACATCCATCCGTGAGACGGGCGGAAACCTCCCCCGACCTGAAGCCACTAGGATCTTCCTTGGGGCTTCCTGGTTGTCCTGTTCGAGAACGTCCGTGAGCGACGTGCCAAGAAAGCGAAGGTCACCCTCGGCATGCGGGCCCCTCCATGATCGGGGCGGCAAGAGCCGATAGTCCAAGTCCCTGGGCGAGCAACAAGATGAAGGGAGCGACGGGGAAATCTCCCGAGGCGCGCTCTTCTCTCGTTTCCCTTTCCGAAGAGAAGGCGACTCGTCCGGAGCCTCCAACGCCGGGTGGGCTGCCGCCTGCGGACCCGATGGCCGTGGTCAAGGGGGGATGAGAAGGGGGCAGAGGTTTCGAGTCCGCTATGCAATACGGCGATCCACTTGTGGAGTCGTCGGATTGCGCTCGATCAAATCCAACCGGGACGTGGGAGAGGGGGAAGGGGAGTTGAGAAAAGCGGAGGAGCCCGCGAAAGCAAACACTCGAAAGCATGGGTGAATTTTTTTCACCGTTCCTCAGCAAGATGCTGCGTCCCATGGCGACAGAAATGGACACGTGATCTCGGGGCATGTTGATCGAGACTATTGGAACGAACAGCAAACACCAGAGGCAATTGATGCTGCCAGAAAAGCAAATGGAGGAGAGGAGTTTCATTCGATCTGCCGGGCGAGGAAGAGGCGGGGAGAAGAAGGGAATTGGGGGAGGGGAAGACAATCTCCGCAGGTTTGCGGGCTCGCAGACTCTCCCGGAAGATGCGAAGTGGGCGCCGGAGGAGGCGACGAACTGGTTCCGAGGCGGATTGGAGAGGCTGACATCAGGGAATTCGCCCCGTTCCCGGTGGAGGAGAGACCCAGCGAAAGAGCGGGATGAGAACTCCCCGCTCTGCAGAAGAGACTCCTGCCTGGATCGCCGCCTGTCTACTTGCTGTCCGTCACTTTGCCCGCTCCCCCCCCCTTAGTCCGCCGGCCAGAATAAGATGGCGCCACCGTTGCCCTGCACCTTTCTGGTCTCTGGAGATGGCCACCCTCTCTGCGTGGGGCGGATGACACGAGGCGTTCTGGGCTTTTGTGAGGAGTGCCCTCGGCTTCCTTTGCTTCCTCGGATCACGCCGAACCCTGCCCTCACGCCACGTCTCTCCCCCTGTCGGGAACGCCGCTAAGGTGTGCTGCGGCTTCTTCGGGCGTAGCGGCAGCCTTCGGGAGGCAACCCACAGTCCGTCCCCATCACGAGTTCCCCGAGACAGGGTCGCGACGTCCCGTCCTCCCCCCACGCATCCACTGGAAGGAAGGAGACCCTATCTGTTCAGGAAGGTAGGGAGAGATCTCAGCTCCCCTGCTTTCTGGGAAGAGCCGTCGACCGACGCAGCGTCCCAGGTGGGAACGCCCCCTCTCTGAAGGGTCCCCTTCCCTAAGGGAGCGAAATGGCAGCTCACCGTCGGCATGGTGGGAGGTTACCTGCAGGATTGCGAGCGCACAGAAACCCCTCGGGAGGTGGCCTCCAGGCGAGCTCACAGACACTGGCACCCCGAGTGCTCAGGACGCAAAAAGACTACTCCGCTGGGCAGCACTTCTGGACGTTCCCCCGGAAGATCTGGTGCTGCCCGCGGCATGCAGGTTCACCTTCCCTTGGAGTGACTCCGCTGACGTTGCATACTGGGAAGCCTCCTGCACAACACCCGCCGGTGCAGGTCCGAACTGTGCGGCAAGGGCGAGAGGAATCGAGTCTTCCTTGCACTTGTCCTCCTCTCCCCTGCGGAAAACCCCAGCGGTATGCCTCGAAGCGCCTCTTCGTGCTGGACACGCCGCAGCCGGACGCGTCGCTCACTGCTGCCTTCGCGTGACTGGGACGTCCCGGATCTCCACCGGAAGAGGCCAGGACGGCAGGGACACCATCCACTTCGCCATTCGCTTCCTTGAGGATCGCTCCAAGATGACCCCATCTCGTAACCATGTAGGAGAAGCTTGTTGGCATCCCCCAGAGGATGAAGAGCACACCCCACCCATCCCTCAACAATGTGGGACCCCTTCCCCGATCCCCACCCCACCTCAAAGTTTCCACATTTTTTGCTTTTATTTTCTGTTTGTTCGTTCTCTTCCCCCCTCCCCTCGCCTTTCGTGCTGCCGTGGAGGACCTCGCAGGTCGGCGTGCCGCACCTCGTCACGTTCCCGAGCGACCCTGGACGTGGCAGGACCAGGAGTGCCACATCTCTTCTCCCACTTCCGAGTTTTCCGAGTTCGGCGAACGCCCCAGCGCAACCGGGTGGCGCACTTTCCAGGTGGGAACGTTCCAACCCCGTTTCACCCGAAGGGACGAACTAACCGTTCCCGACCGAAGAGAAAGAAGTCCCACCCTCGACCACACTCCCACGCTCCCGTTCCATGGACCTCGTCCTCGGGTCGGCTTTCGGAATGGGTTCGCGTGGGAAGGACGAGAGGGACCCACATCGTTGCCCGCTCGTCTCCTAAGAAAAAAGGCATTGCTTGCAGTCCAGCTGCTACCTCCTTCCTTCCCGGCGTTCGGAGCAGCACTTCCGGTGGTGCTGGGAAGCCGCGTCCATAAGGACGCGGAACCCGACCCTCACACATGTTTCCTTCCGACTGCCGAGGATAACCCTGTTTGCATAGGTGGAGCCTACGAAGCGTCCGTCGTTTCTGCACAAAACCCTCATTCCCTCCCATCGGTACTGCCAACCAGAGGAAGAGGAAGTTGCCGGAAACACAATCGTGCGAAGATGAGGGCCGGAGAAGACGACCTCTTCTCTGGACATGGCCTCTTCGAGATTGCCAGCAGCTATCGGCGTGAGGGTAGTACGTTGCTTAGTGGAAACTTCGCTGCATCTCAAGGAGAGCCCCAGCATTCATCTCGGCTGATCGCTCGTCTCCATCGCCAAATTCAGAGCCCTCCTCTGCCTTTCCCATCAACGGTCTCCAGGATTTCCCTGGCTCCCTCCTCTACCTGCTCCTTATTCCTCTAGGTATCCAATGGGGGCAGTTCAAACTCAGAACAGAAACATCTCCTGATCATTGGAGCTGTCAGGTGCCTCTTCCCTTTCCATGACCTGATGGCTCTTTTCATCTGATGTCCTTCTTTCTTTCTTCTTCCTCCTCGAAGGTGCAAACAACCGGTAGGCACTCTATTGATTTTGTCTTTGAAACCCCTGGAACTGTCCATGAGCCCTGGAAAACACCTGGTCAACGAAGAGTCTCCGGCCTTCGCTGGCCAGGTCTTTTCGGATGCTAGGAGGCAGCAGCATCAGGAGCGTGTTCTTCCCTCTCAGCACCTCATCTTCTGTCGTCCTTGTTGATCAGTAGAGTGCTCCCTCGAGGCCTCGACGCGCTCATTAATGGCACCCCCTTTCGCATATACTCACGAACCTACAACCGTTGCACTAAGCTTCACGTTGTTGCAAACAACGCACGGCCTACATGAGCCCAGGGCAGCCAGGACGAGGCACACAAATTTGCCCTTTCCTTTGTGGAGTCAGCGTACAGTCATGCACAGGGTTCCTGTGACCTGAACAGCGGCGGAACCATTTCATCCCGGAAGTTTCTCATCCGCTTTTGCCGGCGCACTTATCATACATCAGTGGTAGAACCACGTGTTCTACCACAGTACTGAAGGAGTTAAGTAAAACTTGCCCAATGCCGGTGAACAGCCCGGTGAGATCCGCTTCGGCAGCAAGGGGGAGGGGAGATGCGAAAACAAAGTAAAAAAACAAAGAAAAGGGCGGGAAAGGAAGAGGAAAGAGGGGAGAGGGGGAAGAGGGGCGGGAGCTGAGGAAGGGATTCCTGCTCGCTGCCAGGCGTCCACTGCCACCGATTGAGGATGCTGACAGAATTGCTCCATATGTTGCCCAGGTGGGGCCATCTCGTTGCGGTTCTCAAGAAGACTCCCTCTTCCGGTGGACAGCGTCCCTTCCATTCCGCCCTCCTCTTCCTGCGTTCCAGACCGCCACCATCCCGCGAGAACGGCAGAGAACTGCAAAGGACGCAGCCGGTGGCAGTGAGATCCCGCTCACGAAGATGTTTCAAAATGTCCCTGGGGCCGCTCACTGGGATTGCAAGGGTCGTCTCTAGGCGATCCCAAAGGGATCGGATGGCAGCAGGTGCGGGAAGGTCTTCTTCTTCTTACGCCTGTCTCACTCAGCACCCACCCTCCCCCGTATCCACTAGTGGAGGCAGACTTTGCACGGGATTCCCCCATGCACCATCAGCAACGCCAACTCCTGTGGGAGGGGAGGGGACGCCACTATTTCGGCATGCTGGGGGTCACTTCATACCGATGTCGCGGAGGTTGGATGCTGGCTGGACGCTTCAGTGCCGTCCGTCTTCAGGGCCGGTTGCTTCGGCCGGCGGGTCGTCACACACTCAGCAGATTCCGACCTCCATGGCCACCATTCTTTTATCCATAGCAGCCAGCACCTCTCGTGGGATCTGGTGAGTGTCGCATCGGGCGCCGTAACCCAACGTTCACACAGAAAGGTCTAGAGTCCGATAAAAAAGACCTGTGAGTTCCACGTAGGGAGGTGGGCTGGGCCTCCTGACTCCAGAGCGGATGGGACGTCGGCTCCAACTTCGAAGACTTGCCCTTGCAGCTAAGTCATGGACCACGCCTTGGTGCTTGCTAGCACGCCTCCTCACTAAGAGAGCAACTGGATGCGACGGACTGTTATCGGGTCCTCGTGGCCCACGAACAGAGTTCAAGGCGCCATGGCCATCAACTTCGGCAAATGTGCCCGGCCTATTTCCTCGGTAGAGGAAAAAAACTGGATCTCCTGCCTTTCTCTCGGACTGAGCTGCCTGGCTTCAGAGTCCGTTGGTCCGTGGGGAAAGACCAATGGCACGAGCGAGGCTGAGTTTGCTTGTCCGCAGAGCGGCAGAAGCACTCGCCAGTCGTTGCGGGAGATCACAAACAACCAGCGCAAGATTCTGTGGTCTTGGTTCAACTCCTCCTCTTGTCCCTTAGCCTTGCCTCTTACTCTTGTCCTCGCCCCCCCCCCCCAGGGAATCAAGGGACAGTGACCTTCCAGCAAAGTAGAAGTGTCCTGCTGCACTGCAGCAAAAAAAAAAGAAACATCTGGGTGAGTGGACAACTCGGCAACTGGAGGACGCTGCGATCCCGTGTGTCCCATCCAAAGGACTTCTCCGCTGGTGCGAGCTGCTGGGGATTCCTCCAGAATTTCTGATGTGACCCCTGGATTTGCAGGACAGCAGAACACTTTCTCTCCAGTGGCAGGAATCGACGTTACTGCTGCTGCATTGTGGAATTCCGTGCAAAGCGCGCCTTCATCACTGGACCCGGAAGAGTGCAGGTGCGGGGGAAGGGAGACCCTCCCGCATTTGCTTCCTGACTTTGTTGCGCTCCGACCCCTGTGGGAACGTTTGGCGATGGCCCTCTGGATCCCCTGGAGCAATCCAGTGAGGTTGTCGAGCGCCTCTTCTTGCGTGAAGCTTTGCCACGAGCCACATGCGTAGCAACCGTTTGCTGCATATCGAGGGACAGCGGCGGCGTGGAACGCCGCGAGAAGAGGCCAGACCGACAGAGGTGCCACCCAGTGGACGAAACTCTTTTCGAGGATCGCCGCGAAATGGCCCCATCAGGGAAGCGACAAACGCCAACTTTCCAGCATCCTCCAGAGGATGAACGGGACATCGCAGGACACACAGGGACCCCTGCCCAGCCTCCTCCTCCCTCTCCCCCAACAAACAACTTTATAACTTTTTCGTTTATTTTTGTTTTGTTTCTCCCCACCCCTCATGTCCCCGCACCGGACCCCAGGTGGCAAGTGGGAGAGAACTTTCTTTTTTTTTGTACCTGCTAGAACCAAATGTTCCACCAAAAAAGTACACATCTTTATAATGATATAAAAATGTATACATTTTCATTTTTATAATAGATACCCCGGCAAAAACGGTGGAAAAGCCCAGCGTTCGGTTCATCCCACAGCGCTCACCAAAATGGACCTACGGGACGTTCATGGGTCCGATAATCCGAGCTTGGGCGTTCAAGCGAGCCAACTTCTCACTTATTCAAAGCTTGAGTACGGGTCGATGTCATTTGACCATGCTCTTTACCGGATGAGATTCCCCTCTTCCCTTCGTCTTCGACGAGCGTCAACCATCCTCAGGGAAACTTCCGAGGGAACCAGCCAGCACTAGGTTGTTCGATTCGCCCCTACGCGCCCAGCTCTTGCGACTGGATTGCACATTAGGAGCGCTGCGGGCCTTCCCCTCTGGCATTCGTCTATGTGCGCTACAGGAGTTCTTAGGATGTGCGGCGTATCCGCGCGTGTGAACGTCGTTGCACGGACACATCCATCTGATCGGTGTGGATAAGGGCGTAGATGATCAGGCGTTAATTGGCGTTAATTGGTCTCTACCCGCAGAGAGGGAAGAGTGCCTGCTGCCATCCCTCTCAGCTGCGCTTCTCCCCGAGTAACGAGCGTTTGACCGGACCAAATTCGAGGCGCAGCTCGTCACCTTTCGGGTGCCGAAGGACAGGCAGGGTGTGGTAAAACCGCATTCTGTTTGTCGCGACTATCTCTTTCACGCATCTGCACATGCAGAGCGCGCCCGATGACAGGCCAATAACAACCCGTTTGGACCCAGGGACCCACACAGAGTGCTTCTAGTGGTCAAGCTGTGGTTTCCCGGCGCCTCCGCGCTGGTCGGAAGCAAGCCTCCACCATGGATGCAGAAACAACAGCTTGGAGCCAGTTGCTTCAGCGATTTCATCTTCGTCTTCAGGGTACTTCCAGCTTTCCCATGCTGAGCACCTCCTTCGCCTCCCGTATTTGCGGTGAGGCGACTTGAGTTCTTGAGCAGTTCTCGACCGGGGCCCGTGGAGGACTAGCGAGACCCACACCGTTGCCCTCTTTCTTCTTCGAAAAGGAAGCCAGTGCTTTCAGTCCAACTGTTGCCCCTCTCTTCCTGGTGTCTGGAACAGCGTTTCGAGCGGTATCGGGAAGCCACAGAGACATTTGCGGAGGCGCGGAACCCGACGTCGGTCCTCTCTCCTTTGCATCGCCTTCCTTCCAGAAGGTCGTGACGACCACCCTTCGGAGACCCCGCGACAAGTTGCGATCTTGCACCCTCCTGCGAGACGCTGCTTCTGGGGGCCTTTGCACAGATGGAAAAAAAAAAGAGCCTTCCTTCCTCTCTCTCTTAGCATCATATCTCGTCCAGCCTCGCGTTCCATGCTCTATGGAGGGTGTGGAACAGCGGTTCACCGCTGCGTCCCATCCACAATCCTCCGTTCCGGGACATTTAGATGCGTGCCACGTCCAATCTGCCGGTCGCTGGATCTTCGAAAATTGCGGCACGGCGGGCAGTCAGATCACCCTTTCCTGCCGGAAAGCACTCAGGCCAAGAGAAGGCCACAGCCCAGCACAAACAAAATCATGCGGAGGTGCATCTCCTCTTCAGCGTGGAAACCCAAGGTCACCAAGAGCTGAAGAACCGTTCGTCTCCTTGGAGAGGGGGGGGGGGAGGTCGCAAAGTTCCTTAATACTGTCCACGAGAATGCGTGGAGCTCTTTAAGTTAGGAAGCGACCCCTGAGGGACCACCCTATGATTACAGGAAGGGCTCCGAAAGGAACCCTCGCTTTGATTGTCTCCGAAGGGAAACCTCATCCTTACTCTCTCCGGAGGGACCCCTGGAGGGAAGACCGCTCCTCGTTTGCTTCTCCGAAGGGAACCAGGAAAGGATCCGCTCCCTATTTCCTTTTCTGAAGAGAACCCCGGAGGGACGCTTCTCATTTTCTCTGGAGGGAGCTCCCCGAAGGGAGCGGCACACTTCTTGCACTCTGGAGAGGCATCATCAACCCACCCATTCATGGTACGAGAAGAACAGTCCTCCCTAGTGGAAGGTGGTGGGGTACGGCTCCATTTTTACAACGGGAGGGGAACTACCAAGATCTTCTTGATTCATGGAAGGACCCCGGAGGGTCGACTTCCAATCTCGGCCAGTCATCGGGGACAGCCGGCTTCCACCAGTGCCACACCAGAAGCCTTTAAGACCAACCAACGTCATCTTACAGGGAGGATGGCTCGAACGCATGACGACGCACCCCCATTTCTCGGCATCGTTCCTTCCCCAGGAGGGATTCGAACCCGCGACTCCAGTTGCCGCGCGCGGAGACCACAGCCACACGGCTGCTAGCGCGGGCACCCAAGCGTTGCGAGTTCGAATCAAAGATTGCCCATTACGGATTCGATGCTGGCGTTAGCAACGTCTACCAGGGACGCGGCCCTGAACACATGCTGAGGAAAGCGTGTGGCCTCGGAGGAGCCTCGGACGCATCTCCGATCTCCTTGTCGGGAAGAAAAACAGTGTCCGCAAGGCTTGGCGACCTGGTAGCCCGGATCGATTCCCACCCGAACACGCCGGAGCGTTTATTAAGATTTGAAATAAACTCATAAATTGTGGTGGACGTGTGGTACTACCACACTTTGTTTGTCCATGGACCTGCCTGGTCGCCGGTACGCAGACCTCGGCAGCGGAGGGGGACGGGAGAAAACAAAAAGAAAAACAAAATAGAAGAATAAATAAAAATAAATAAGAACACTCTGGAGGGTCGAGAGGGCATTAGTATCCTCTGGAGGGGGTCTGAATCCTTTCCAGGATGCCAGCCATGCCTTTCCAAGTGGTTCCATCCGAACAGGTCCTAGCTGGGGCCATCTGGACTCTGGCTGCAGAAAGCGAACTGCGAACTGGGCGGCATCCCTCTCGTTTCTTCCTCATCCCCCATATGCATCAAAGCGCTGCTGGGACTACTAGGGTAGCCCCGGATCGAGAGGGTTATTGGAGACAGGTATGAGCTGGTGACCTCGAGTCGGCACCTTCCCCCCCCCCCCTCCCCAGAGCAGATACACATGCGACGACCGTGATGAGTGCTTCAGGGGAGAGTCAGGAAGTAGCAGTCCCCACGCAACCACGAATCTTCTACCGGAGCATCTGGGAAGACGAAGCAGAGGATGAGGGGCGGCCAGATGGAGAGCGCTGGCCCTCCGTCGCGCCGAAAGACCAAGGAAGGAGTCGGTCGGTACTGCCCGCAGGCAAAGAAGGGAGCACAGAGGATCTTGTAGATGAAGAAAGACGCATGCTTGATGCCCTGGGAGAGACTAATTGAGTGCAGGACGATGGCGGCAGCTGTCAGACCTGGTTCCACCCGTCTGATTTGCTTCGGTTCACGAGAGACTGACCTTACAGGAGAGGAAGATGATGACCCTGAGTGCAAGAGAAGGGATGATCCGCGTCACTGGATCCGTGACACCCGGAGAATTCCTGGAATCAAAAAAAATGATGCTCCTTTCAGCCTTTCTATTCATCCAGTCTCATCTGTAGCAGAGCACTGCCTCTATCTCTGCCTGCAAAGAAAAAAAAAAAGGAAAAGAACATGAAATTGAAAAGGGGGAGCACCAGCATCCCTCAGGGCGATGTTCGCAGGTTCCCTGGCGCCAGGAGATTCCGGAAAACGGCGAAGTCTCGAAAGAACCGAAGGTCAGACCGGAGTCGGAACGGAGCGCGCGTCCAAAGGAGGAGCAACGTGCCCCAGCACCCGTTCTGTCCTAGAGAGAGAGAAATGGAGTGACGCGGGAAGCAGTGGAGATGGCCGAAGATCATCCCGCCATCGGCTGCATCACCTAGCAAGAAAACACAAGCACAAAAATAAACACCCGCAAAAGCTCCCTCGTGGTACAGAGCCTCTCAGGTCTCAAGGCCGGGAATCCTCGAGAACGGTATACATGATCACACGCATCCATCAACGTACGCCACAAAGACATATACGACGCGCGACATACCCGCGCACGTGGACACGTCCGTTTGATCGGTGGGAGAGGGGTGGTGGTGACCGGGTGGAACAGCAAACCATGAAGACGCACGCGGTTCATTCGTCTCCACCAGCAGAGTGGGGAAGAATCTGTCGCTGTACCTCCCAGCTTCGCTCCTCCTCCGCAAGCGAGCCGTCCCGTCCGGGATCGGACCAAGCTGTCTGCGACCACCTACAAGCGGACGGAATTCTCTCTATGTAGTGGAAGACTTTCAGCCACACGAGCAAACGCAGAGAGTTTTTCGAGAATCCAGATCGATTCCTCCTTGGAGTTTCGCCTTGCATCCCATTGGGAATCCGTCGGTTAGTTGCAAAATTCAGGGAAGTCTTGCGAGCTCGTAACTCAGTGGTTGATTTCGAGGATGCTCGAAGAGCTTCTGATGTCCTTGTTTTTCCTCTCTCTCGCTCTCTCGCTCTCCTGGTAGACGGATCGTGGGATCTCATTTAGCGATTATCGATTGCTTTTAAAAGCCCTCCATTGATTCGACACGAAGAAAGGGTTAGGTTCTCTTGAAAAGAAGGGATAGCGAAGTATCCTCCCTTGTCATTCCGGAGCCCCCCTTGATTATCTGTTATCTCCAAATCTTGGCATGCAGCAACAGGTTGAGGAGATTTCGGCCAAGTGTGGTCTTCCAAATTGAATGATCTGTCTCTCATTCGATTCAGTCACGTCCGCCTTCTATTAACTCTGATTTTTTGGGGGCACTGCCCTCGCGGTTCCCGGAAGGGAGAGAGGGGGAAGGAAAGGTTCTTCGTGAGTGAACGAACGCTCTTCCTTCTGAGGAAACTCGTTCCGTCGTGGAAACAGGCATCCCGTTGCGGGAATTCAGGTGCCCATCTTCCAAGACGATAGCCAATCCAGGCACCGTAAATGCTTCCGATAGCCGTCCGGTGATGTAGGTTATTCGGAGATCCCCTACACGGATCTCCTGACGAGATGCATGCACGCAAGCATCTCTCTCGGTAGCAAATGGGACTTCACACGTGTTGCGGATTCTTCATCTGAGGATGGTGTTTTGCTTTCGTTTTTCCTTTCATAAAAACGCGGGAATGGTTGCCGTGGTGCTGCCTACGTTCGATAGGCACGCACGTGTACACACGAAGCACGAGACATACCAGTCGTATGCTGCAAAATATGTAGTTATCGTACAAAAAAGGAAACGAAACCCGGATCCCCAAATTCACGCACGCGCGAGCGTTGTTCGCTTGCGCACGTTGGAACCATTAGGCAGCCGGGTGAGCCTGTCGCCCGCGTAGGAAGGGAAATAACAAACAACACTTTGGGTTTGGAAGAAACTGAAGGTCTCCTCGCGCACAACTGCTACGACTCCCCGCTGCCGTTGCTCCCACTTCCTTCTTCAGTATGATGAACGCTGCGATGAGACGCAGCAATGAGGCAATAGGAAATGCTTCCCGAATACCCATTACTTCTTGTTGAAAGGGTCCTTGTTTCCTTTTTCCGTCATCTCCACTACTGTTATTGCTGTATTTCCATAATGGCGTCCCTTGAAGATGCATTTTTTTTTTTTTTTTTTGCCTATCATCATCACTTTGTGCGCGTGCGCGTGAAGAAGGATCCCTAATTTGGTGCGACGGACAGAACTTGCCAAGCCAAACTGCAGAAGACAAGCAGCCCGTTGGCAGCTGCCCCATAGCTGCATCCAGGGGGTTGCACCGTTTACCTTTTCGCATCAAAGTCCAGAACATCATCTTCTCTTTGGTCGACACCCGGTCACGCTGGGGCGTTTATTTATAAAATAAACATACATGTCTGTAGCAGGACGTTTGATCCTGCCACGTTACTTGTAATTACGAGAAGGAACCTGCCGGGAACTGGCACGCAGGCCAGCGGGTTCTTTTTGGCAGCACAGGGAAAGGGGAGACAAACAAAAAAAAGGGAAAAAAATAAAGCAAAAAGCATACAGTCAGAAAAATGGTGGGGGAGGAGGCTCCAAAAGGGGTCACTGTGTGTTAGAGGATGTCCTCTGCATCCTTGTAAGGATGCCGGCAAGTTCTTGTTTCAAGACTTCCGGATGGCGCCATCTTGACGCTGTTCTCATGAAGAGGACAGCAAAATAGATGGCGTCTCTGTCGTCCTGGACTCCTCTGGCGTTGTTCCATGAGTCCACGATCCCGCGTAGGCTGCTAGAGATGCGACCGGCGAGAGGACGTCGCGCAGGAAGAGGTGCTTTACTACGTCTCTGGCGTTGCCGCCGGTGGTTCCAAGGGTCGTGGCCAAGCGTCCCCAAAGGGGCCGGAGGGAAACACCGTCTACCAGGAGGTTCGGGAAGGACACCTGCTCCCCATACCTTGCACAGTTTGGGTTCACACGCACCCTTGTCCACAGATGCCGGCGGGCGTTGCACGGGAGGCCCCAATGCAGCAGCATCAATGCTGACTTCTGCCATTTTAAAGGGAGGGTGAAGGTGTTCATGAGCACCGAGGGGCACTGCAGGTCTTCCTCCGAAATACCCAGTAGCACGCCCCAGCGCAAACGTCCATGAGTCGGGGTCGCAATCTTCTCTTTGGTGGGGTCCCCCCAAACCCCCATACGCCTTCCAGGGGGATCCTAAAGTAAAAAGAAACAAAAGACCGTATTTTCCACATTTCCTCACAATAGATATCGTTGTATCCTGCAGTATCTACTCGATCTCTTGCAGATTACCCTTCAAAGGCAATGACTGCACAGCAGTCTTGCACGATGGTCTACGCATTGTTTGTCCCTGAGAGTTGTCCACATGTTCCGTTGAACAACGATATTTGCAAAGAGCACTTGTCCTCTGCTCCATTTGTCATGTTTGATTTCGTCTTTCACTTTCAGCGATCACGTAGCAGTTTGAGGTCAGGTAACTCAGGTTGCACTTCTGGAGCAGCTTGCCAGGAGTCTGGCAGCACGTTGAGCACATCTTTCGCGTCCGTCACGCTCTACCGATCAAATCTTGTCGCCCTCGCCCTTCGTTGTTTGCACTCGGCATCATCGAAGTCAAATACTGTCCCAAGCTTTTTGTTCGGGAAAGCATACTGCAGCCTCCACCGAATCTCTGTCGGAGTTGAAATTGTTAGTTGGTGTCCATCCCATACTGGCCGTTACTTTCAGTAAAACTTTCTACCTTGAAGAATCTCTCTTTTTCCTTTCTGGAGTCTGGATTTGACTCCAGCTGGTTGTATACTTCTGGGTTCATCTGGAGAATGATGGTAATCTGGAATGACATCTATTGGTCCTCTTCTGAATTCGTCCCCAATCGCGAAATGGAGGAACCAACAGATGAAACACCGTCCACCGTTATTTTCCTCAGCCCTACTTCCTTGCGATGTCCTTGACGCGCAGCACATAGACCATAATCGTTTCCCTAAAACAGCTGATCATGAAGTTCCAAGAAATAGCAGCTACAGGAATGCAAATATCCATCCAACAGAAGTTTCTCTTTTATCTTTGCAAAAAAGAAAAAAAAATACTATGAGCCTTCGTAATTAACAATTTCATTTCGATCGGGACTCTATCGCTCGGGAATGGGGTCGGTTCCTAGAACGCCTGGGGAGAAAGGCAGCCGGTGTAAAAGAGCTGAGCTGTAATCGACCTGAGCTGTAAAACGAAAGATCAACTCAGGTCGTGAGGATGCCACATCCCATTTGGGCAGCCGGCTCTGCAAGCCCAGCACCTCGCTGACAACGGAGAGGGGAGCACGTCGGCCTTCACCGCCTGGACGCCCATGGACCTGATGGCGGCAAGGGGACATGAAGGCAACCCCTTGTCTTGCGCCCCGGAAGTCCTTGCTTTCAAAAACATCTTTCAGCTACAAAGTTGGACGCGAAAGAAAAAAAGCTTCGCATTTGCTGCAATCGCGCAACTGAATTTGAATGTTTTTTTTAGAGAAAAAAAAAAAAAGAACTCTCAATAACGATGTTTATTCTTTGCGTTGTGGTTTGATCTTCCAGTCTTTGCCTAATTTGCCTTCCATTTTCTCAATTTTTGCATGACTTTTTACTCCAGTTCTTTATTTCCCTCAACAAGTATCACCAGTCCATAATTCTCTGCAGGGCATTGTAGCTCTCTCTTTCATTGTCCCATATGACCACTGCGTTACTTATGCGAGTTATATGTTCACTGTGAAGGAGGTGCACGGAGTCATGTCATAGAATTAAGAAGTCATAATGATCCTTGACTCGGCGAGTGCGTTTTCACTCTACTTCCTGTTCTACGCTCTTAATAGATGCTGGTTTCCTTCGTTGTTCCCGGACGCCTTGATTTCTTGAGAGATGCTGCCTAAATCCACCTCAACAACGTACTCTGCAGGAAAATCGCTGTATGCGATCATTGGAAAGATCACCGCCCATTGTGCGAACCTGAGCGTGAGAGCGAGAGAGTGGTTATGGATAGAATGGAAATCATAGATTCGAATACACTGTTGATAGAAATGCTTCATTCTCGGAAGGCATCACGATCGAGAGAAGCGGCTCTGTCTCCCACACCATCTAAAATAGAGGATGCTAGTGTCGCTCAGCACAAGACAGCTACTATCCTGCACCTTTTACATCTGCATCTGCATGAATGAAGATACCACTGTGATGGTGGATACATTTCCCATTCATCCTGCTGTCGAAAAAATCTCCGACATTTATTGAAATTGCAATCTAGGGACTGATGTTCATGGAGAACTCCACATTTGAGAGACCCATCCAGCAGACTACTCGAGTGGGTCTTCGAGAGTAAAAATACTTTCTGTCCGCTATTTCTGCCTTTTTTATTGAGGCCCCCGAATAGAATCCTATTCTACAAGCAAGACTGAAAGAAGCCAGGAAGCGTTCGCGGGGTGTTTGTAACTCTCTAGCCTCCACCTCCAAAAATCCATGAAATAACACTTGGTGTTTTGGAAATGACCAGAGAATTTTATGAGGGCTACACGTCTATTCGTTCAAGCCCTCAAATCACATGGTATATTCGAATCTGCAGTCAAATAGGAGTGTTCCTTGAACTGCCTGAGACTCGATATGGCCAACGAGACAATTCTACAGATTCTAGAAGAATCTTTTCGAGAAAATTCTTGTCTTTTTTCTTCAAACAGTCTAGTTTTCCTATAAGACTAGGAGCTGGACTTGAGATCAGACCTTAGCAGCCTGAGGAGAGTATGCCAAAGAGCTGTGCTTTCTTTCAACACGAATAAATGAGCCTCATTTTGTTTCGGCGCTGCAATGCCGAGGTTACCGAAAGACCCTTAACTGTTCCAGTCTCAAATCGGATGACTAACAAATGGGCTACCATTGAATATCACGTTTTCTGACATTGATCTTCAGTTTCGTTTTTTTTTTTTGTGTGTGTTCCAATCAGAGATTGACTTTTTTAATGTTCGACGGCCATAGCTCATGGGTAAAGTTTCATTTAGCAGCACGCATTATCAAATCACGTTAGGAAAAAAAAATGTATCAAATTAGTGCACGGCCAAACAAGAGATTGCCGAACGAAACATTTCTTTGACACTCATATGTGTTGTATAACACGGGAGAGTGTTTCATGCCATAATGTTTCATGTGTCTGCAAGTAGCGGTGAGGATCGCATTTGCAGGAGGCGCTAGATGCGGTTCTAGATTCACCATTGCATGGATTCAACTTCATCATAAAGAGGCATGAAAATGTGGTTTTGGGAACTTTTGGAAAATGGAACTGCGATGTGACCTCAATCCAATTAATCCTGGAAGATGAATCAGGACTTCGTACAAAGCTGGAGCTCCAGCGCTTGATGTTGCCGGTCACATGAGAAGTCAGCAGCAGCAACGGGAAAAGGAAACAAAAAAAAAAAAAAAAAGCAAATACACGAGGATGTCTGTCCCTTTAGTCGACTAAGGAGTGCTTCAGTAAGAGCCCTAGTGGTTGGACCCTCGCAAGTCTGGGACCCACACATGAGACTCCAAGGAAAATTGAGATCCTTCGTACATATACAGAAAACATGAAGAGAATGGTGGCGGACTTCACCATCCTCTTTGGACGTGCTCCAGGGACTCATTCGGCGCTACTGGATAGGGTAAACTATCGATAGGGTATCCTATCAGCAAACCTTTGACAGAATAGCCAGATGATATAAATTGTTGAGAAATCCTCCAAACACTTATTATGTGGGATGGGAATAAAAATATGGAAGTGCAAGACAGAATTAATGAAGGATGTGCACGAAATGGGAGTGCCAAATGGAAGGAAAGTGTGGAAGACTGTCTGATCAGAACTCTGTAACATCATTCCCTAGAAAAGTTCATTCAGATCGAATCAAGGAACTGCGGGCACCATCCAGTAGCCACCTCCCTAACAATGAATCTCCAGGAAATTCCATTTGAAAATATCTTCCAAAGCAAAAAACGGTATAGTTTTCCTTTCTGAGGCATCAGTTTCATCAGTATGCCCAGCTCATTCTCTAAAATTATGATAGATCGAACTTCTGCATATCATATGTACGTCTTATATCTATCTCGGAGTCAATATCTTTTAGAAGAAGAAGAATCAACCTGCATTACTTCGCATCAGACTTTTATGTCCACATTTCACTTTCATTCTCTCGCACGGCATGTTCGGAAACTCACATTCGAATATTACAATGCCTAACTATCCCTGATGGAAAAAATATTGCATATCTGAAGCATAAGTAGCTGCAAAAACTTATTGTCTCCGTACAACTCCGGCGCAATTTGCATTGTGTATGCATACAGCTCAAACGTCTTAAGAGCCTATGGATTCTTGAGTGAGGTATCTCCAGTTTTTATGATGCAAAGAGAGTGAATTCTTAATGTTTCGAAAATGCATCTGTAAAATGATATTTTATGAACTGGTAGGATCAGTGTTTATATTTTGATGAGTGTGTACACCACAAGCTCGTCAGAGGTTTTGTTTTCACGCAACATAATTCGGAATCGGCAATACATTGCACACCACATACCTTTCATTTTACAAACTCTAGCTTCACCACAAAATAACTTGGCTCAAGGGCGCACAAAGTGTATGTGTTGAATATAGACAAAATCAGACACAAATGCTCCCTTGCCGACTGATTTGAAAATACAATGCAAACAAATATGTTGTGTTTAGTTTACAAAATATAAATTTATTAATTATGTAAGGTTGTTTTCTAGATCACTTCATTGTAATACGTGTTTTTTTTTGCCTTCTGTAGTTTAGTTCTTATAATACGCATCCTCTGAATCAAAACTAAAACGCAGAAATAAGCATGCAATAATTTACCCTTGCACACTCAGTCGTCTTACAAGATATTACAGGAACTCAAAATAAATTAATTTGGAGTGTAGTTTCGATCTTCGAAGAACATGCAATTAAGTCTTCATTTTAGAAAATGGACATTTTAACAAGAAATTAAGTAGCTAATTGACTTTTATTCCCACTGATTATATGCATGCAATACTATTCACGAACTTTGCTTTGTAAAGCAAGACTTTGTCATTGATTGTGTTCGTTTTAGAAACCAGTATTACATTCTGAACAAATTGCCAAACTCATAAGAAAAATTTTTAGAAGTAAATATAAATAACTCATACATCACACTTATTTAATGCTCTAAATCGGAATTTTTACTGCTTAGACACAACGCTTATTTGAATTCACCTTGTTATAAGTGAACAAGCCATTTGCTCAGTTATCTAAGATTTGGTACTCATGATCTAAACTTTTTGGGTTACTATGCGGTGGTGGTGAAATGAACATTGTGAGAAGATAACTGACGTAAACTCTAATATGAGGACTGTTTTGGAGTTAATATTTGCAATGGTAGACGAATATTTGGAGTTTTGGAAAAGGTGTTATGGAAAAAGGATAAATTATCAAGGGGGAAAAAATTACAAATAGCATACTTTTAGATATGTTTTCTCAAAAGTCAACTATGTTAACTAATACTTTATTGTGAAAGGGTTCACAAAAACTTTGATGGTTGAATAAGAAATATATTTCCATTCCATGTTTATATAAGTGAACAAAAGAAAATTTTGAAGCTATGTCTACCTTTAAAGCAGACGAAGTGCCGGCTGAACAAAAAACCAATACTGCGGTTCAGTACTCGAAGAGTAGCATAATATCCAATTTTGATAGACCTATTAAGTTATTCAAAATAATTGTAATTGGGGACTCCAATGTTGGAAAAACATGTTTAACATATCGTTTCTGCAGTGGGAAGTTTCCAACAAAAAGTGAAGTTACCATTGGAGTTGATTTTCGAGAGAAAATTGTGGACTGTGAAGGAGAACAAATAAAAGTAGCTATAATTCCTAAATTCAATTTGATAGTTAAGGTTATATATTAAATTTATGGAACCATTTTTAGGTTTTTGTTTGAGGAGAATCATTTAAGTTTTATAAAGAAAATTTGTTGATGAATTATTAACAGTTATCGTTTTTATTTCGTGAGTAAATGTTTTTGTTTCTTACTGGAAACACAGTTACAACTTTGGGATACAGCAGGCCAAGAAAAGTATCGTCAATCCATGATACCACATTACTATCGAAATGTACATGCAGTTGTTTTTGTTTATGATGTTACAAAAATGGTATCATTTCAGGTTAGAATATGTTTTGTATGTGTACATAAACATTTTTTAATGCTGTAGTCTTTACCCAACTGGATTCATGAATGTCAGGAACATGGTGTAAGTGGAAGTACACTTCGAGTTCTTATTGGAAATAAATGTGATGAACCAGCTGTAGTGCAAACTTCAGTTGCACAAAGGTTTGCTGATCTCCACGGTCTTTTGGTAAGTAAAGGTTACATGATAGTTAAAAGTTAAATCCTTAAAGCTTTTTGAGACATCAGCAAAAGCAGATAGTGAAGCAAATCATATTGAGGCTATTTTTTTAACCTTAGCACATAAATTAAGGAATTCTCAACCTCTTTTTTACCCAAGTGGGGATGCTGTTTCATTCAATATAAACAGTTCACTATCTGAATCTAGTAAATGTGCATGTGTATTATAAATTTGCAAGTGCTAGTGTATCTTAGAGAAAATAACTTCATACAATTGAAATTGATATGCAGTGATTTTTTAACTTGGAATTACCTACAGCAGGTGTGCACATTTTCCCTTTAAAAGACCTCTATCATTTAATTGAAGAATGCCATTAATCTGATGAAACAATTCAAATATAGTATTGTTTATTGGTTAAATAAATCATAAAGCATTTATTTTGTAGTATGCAGGGACCTTCAGATAGAGTATTGAGATGTTTGGGTAAAATAATAAAAACTAAAGTTGAAGGTTTTTATACAGGAACAGTAAAAACCAATTAATTAACAATCCATCTTTTTGAATGTACACATACAATAAGAAACAGAGTTTAAAAAATAAGAAATTGTTCAAAATAGCCAAGAATTATTTTGAATGTTTGGGCACCAAAGGAAAGGCATCAAATAATTTGTTGGCTGCAGCATTTATTATCACAAGAAATGCTTTCAAGTTCACAAGAATGTGCTTCTGATTCACCACAAGTTTAAGTGCAACTCTGAAACAAAATATTTGTAGGTGCTCCAATTTACGAAATATCAACGTTTATTTGGTATTGTACAATAGTGCTTCCTGGATACAGTATTGTAAATGAATGCACTGCTTATTTGGAAGCTCATTGTAACAATCTTCAACACTGTTGCATTATGTCACAAAGAATTAAATCGAAAGTCTTAGTTGTAATGAACATTTATTTAGACTGGATTCAAACTTCAAGTTAAAATTTGTATTTATATGAAATAAAAGTTGCGTAGAAGTAGCATACTCATCACATAATTGATTTTTGGTAATGGAAAATTATTTTATATTTGAATGCAAGATAGCTAGAAAGAATTTTAATCCCAGCTTTTACTGTACCAAGAATAAGCATGCAATCAAAAAGTGATTGGCTAAATTAATTTATTTTTCTGTCGAAATAACTATGACATTGAAAAATGCTTTTTACAACTTTTTGTAAAAAGCACTTGTACATTCGGTTTTACCGAATCTTCCACCGGTCTTCCAACAAAGTCAGCGCATGATATTCATGAAGAAATAAGAACTGCTCCGGAAAAAAAAAACACTGAATTTTTAACCCCTTTCTTCTGTATTGCTTCCGTATGTTATTTGTGATCATTAAGGAAATGACAATCGACCAAGTAAAATGAAAACCATTACATTGCATGAGACAACCGTATCAATTGGGCACGAGTACAGTTTAAATCATGTTCTTGGGAACACATACGTCCTTAGTATTTGAAAGCGACCGTGGCTATTACTTTCTTTGATAGCAAAGAGCACATGTTTTCATCGAAACTTCACTGGATAACTGGTTTGAATTTCATCACAACATTTCACACAAATATATCACTTCTTATTTTGCCTGTGTTCTTTGCTTCGAGTCAAGGAAATAAAGGTAAAACACCACCCACCGAAGGACAAGAGATTATTACGCAGATCCTGAAACCACACAGAATTTTCCAGCATTTTTCTGCACCACATTTAAAAGCAATTTCATAAGGATTTATTCCTTTCTAAAAATTAAAAACAATTGGAATCACGAGGGACGAAGTTTGTAATTTCAAGCTACAGGTTTTTCGAGCTTTACGGAAGCTGCCTTCTATTATGAGCTTTCTTCATGGTGTGGAGTCCAGTTACTTTTGAAATATTTCGGGGTAGACGCATTTTCTAAAAAGACTGAAGTGAAATCTTTCTTGCATTACATGACTTCACCGAAATGAAGGCCGAAAAAAGCAGTTGAGGCATTTGGGTTATTCATCAGGGCGCCATTGACGTTAAGATTGAAACTGAAAACTTCCTTTGGTTCTCAAAAGTAATCAGTATTCGTTTGGTTAGTCTTCAACATGAGTAGATGATTCCATCTTCACATCAGGGCAAAGTCTTAGACAATCTAATGAGAAAATTACACAGTTGCATATCATATCCCTACAAACATATGTATACATAACATGAGCAGATGGGAATCAAACTAATATATGAAACTCATTTAGGAATAACTGAATACAAAAATTGAGGTCATCTCCATGTAATGTATCTATTTCTTAGTCTTCATATAAGAAGTACTGAAGTTGGGACACTATCTCTGATGGTTTCATGGCCAAACTATGTGGAAGCAAATCCGTAAGTTCATTAATGGAATCCACACCAACAAAGTTATTCTGATGCATTAGCGAATCATTCTATGCCTCGATCTTCGTAACAAAATACTAATTTAGGTCTATTCCCCCAATATTGCTAATTTCCTTAAAGATGCCTATCGCAATTTTCAGTAAGCACGAGAGATCAAAATTCGATAAAGAATGAGAGAATTATGACATTAAACATCTATGACTATGCAATGCATTTGCATGTTGCAAAAAAATAGGATGAATTTAAAACTTCCAAAAGCCACAAAACTGAAGCTTCAATAGCAGACAATTTTGAATATAGGGTTTGCAAATATTGCAATTTGTGTTTTGAAGACAAGAAGGTCGAATTGGTTATGACGTAGAATTAGAAATAACAACATGCTTGACTGTTTTTCGCAATGTTTTAATATGAGGCTGTTTTAGTATTGGCCCATCTAAAAGCTGATGCTTGCAAATATATTAATCAAGTTCTCTCTCTATGCATATTTTTTAGTGTAAATGCATCCTGAAGTTCATCAAAGAATGATGGGAAATTCAAAAGTAATCACATCTGCATGCAACTCGTAGCCATATTCACCGAGAATAAGAGGTTGACTTGTCCTACTGATTATATCCCAATATACGGAAACTTTTACCAAATAAGCAAATTGTGACCCATCCAGAGAGATTAGAAAAGTAAATGGAATACTTTGTGAATTCTGAGGACTCAGTAAACATTACATAAAAGACCAATCACAAGGATTAAGATATACTGTTAACCGTTATTATTATTAAGAATAGAACTACGACAAGAAAAAAAATGAAAATTTTCTTTGTTTATTTATGCAGTTACTGTTTCGAATGCTTATGAGATCTTCAAGTATTCGAACCTTGATATCACATTGGTAAAAACTTATTGGAGATTCGTTATATTTTGGCATGTCGTATTATTAATCATTGTTTTCATTCTAACTGGCTAAGATGCTTTGGTAGAATGATCATTTATGAGACGCTTTTAATCAAGTGAAATTAAATAAAGGATTTATTTAACTGCACTTAATTTAATGAATTATTTTTCGAATCATTTTTACATAGTTTTCTTTGACAATTTTTAAAAATGAAAGGCCAGGAAAGCGCATCTTTAAATATATTGTCATACTGTGAAGTGAGAATATTAAGATATAAAAGCTGTATAACTGGAGGAAGCAAAATATATATATTTTTTTTTATTGCATTTCTATTTGAAGTCATTTTTTGCGTACGAAGTCTCTTTGGCTATCTCCAGATAAATATTTCTTCTAGAAATAATTGAGACAAACGTTTTTCTTTTAGCCTTGCTATGAAAAACAGTCGTGGTTATAGATCTTCTTTATTCAAGAACTTATCTGTGTATAAATAAATATCCATGTAGAATAAAAAATAATATGGAAGTTCTTCTATAACTGTATGTTCATTTCCCGAAAATACACTGTACCCTTTGAAATAGAAATTTATATGCATCAAATAATGTCCTGCACTATTAAAATATACATAACATTTCTGAGCAGCAACAATTACCATTAATAGAACAGTTTCAAGCATTTCTCAATGAGAATGTTGATATATAGAGAGAAATGCTCTGTTATGAGCCCATTATCTTGGCTGAACTGCATGAAAAGGTGCTAGCTTCAGGAATACAATGTACCCAATTAGAATTAGCTAACTTATTAGATGAACAGGGAGTAGTCTACCGTTCCCAGATTAGAAAAAAATAAATTTTTTAATGTTTATATTAGACATAATATGCTGTGATCAATCCTTGACTACTGTAGTTTATACCAAAAATCCAGAAATGCAGCACATGATGAATAATGAATAAAACCTCGTATTCAATCAACCTTTTACGAGAGTTTTAAAATAAAAAACTAAAAGTGCAAAGTAAATTCTGCTATACCGTAGTCTGGATTGTCGATTTTATCTGATTTATTAGAAACTGCATTTGGCTATCCATTTGTTGTCAGGTCCGCAACTAGTTTCCGGATTGAGTTGAAATCAAAGCTGGAAAGTTTTGAGTGAATGCTTAATTATGAAGCAAATATTGTGCAGCCAAACGGTGAAAATACCACCAAATGTTGACGTGAAGGTGAAATCACGTGTTGTTACTGTTTCTGGCCAAAGAGGAAAACTAACGAGGTCTTTTCGCCACATTAATATTGATATGCAAGTAGGTTGATTAATGGAACGTACTTAATTTGACAGAGCTTAAAACTGATAGCCTCAGCGTAAGGAATTGCATTGAGTGATTCATTTAGAGTTTTTATGAATATTCCAAAATGATGATTTATTTTACAGTGCTGTTAATTTTTGTTGAAGCTTGTAGGAAAGAAACTGTTAAAGGTCGATAAATGGTTTGGCACCAGAAAAGAAATTGCAGCAGTGCGTACAGTATGTACTCACATTGAAAACATGATAAAGGGAGTCACAAAGGTTAGTGCTTTGTGCATGTTACTAATCTTTCTAAGGATTGTCATGGTGAGTAGGGCTTCTTATATAAGATGCGTGCAGTTTATGCCCATTTTCCAATCAACTGCACTACATCGCAGAATAATACAGTATTGGAAATTAGGAACTTTTTGGGCGAGAAAATAATTAGGCGTGTAAAGATGGCTTCTGGTGTTACAGTAAGCACATCAACAACAATGAAGGATGAACTGATCCTAGAAGGGAACAATATTGAAGATGTGTCATGTTCTGGTAAGCCCCCAGGAATACATTGTTCATTGTTTTTCCTTTGCTTCAGCTGCACAGATTCAGCAGTCTACTAGTGTGAAAAATAAAGATATCCGCAAGTTTTTAGATGGACTTTACGTATCTGAGAAAACTACAGTAGTCAAGGATTGATCACAGCATATTATGTCTAATATACATTAAAAAATTTATTTTTTTCTAATCTGGGAACGGTAGACTACTCCCTGTTCATCTAATAAGTTAGCTAATTCTAATTGGGTACATTGTATTCCTGAAGCTAGCACCTTTTCATGCAGTTCAGCCAAGATAATGGGCTCATAACAGAGCATTTCTCTATATATATCAACATTCTCATTGAGAAATGCTTGAAACTGTTCTATTAATGGTAATTGTTGCTGCTCACAATGCTTTTCAATATGTTCGAGTAATGGGATGGCGTGCTTTCTTGTTAGCTTACGAACTCCGAATTTGGCTAGCTTCTGATGTATCTGTGGTGTTGTCATGCAGTCATAGTGACATTCTGACTTTGCTTCGCACTCAGGAAGACTGGTAACATGGTCAAATAAATCAGGTGATGTGCAGTTTAGGTTGTTTATAGACTGTGGAGTCATAGGCTGTGCAATTGATGGGCTATTGACTTCTATCTTTTGTGGGTGATTTTGCAGATGAGTTACTAACTCTGGAAGCCGATTTTCGAGAAATGAACACAGTTGATTTGCATCCTCTTCAGAAATTGCACTTTTGTCTCCACAGTACAAATATGTAAGTAAGGCACTAGCTGCATGACAATGCAGAGGCCATTTAAGGACTGCATTTACTTGATTCTTCATCAATTCTGGACACTGAACTAGGATAACAAGACTGTGTGCCTTGAGAAAACCGTCAGCACAATAAATAGTTAAATCACTATAAAGTTCATTGTTTACATAACTCCTCCATCTTTCAAAATGTTCAACAGAAGAATAAAGTTTCATTGACTCAATCTCAGATTTTACAGAAAGGGAGCACTCAGACTGAGCACTCCCTACAGACAAAACATCTGCATCGTGGATTGTAAGTGCAGAAAATGAATTATCTCGAGATATTGATGATACCACCTTTGGGAAAAAGTTGCTATCACCACCTGGGGAATCAAGCTCCACAAAGGAGGAACTATGAATTTGGTCACATGAATCTAAACAGCAACCAGAGACACCAGTATATTCCTGCTGAGGGGAGTTTGCATCTGTTAGGCAGGCCACATTATTTTCTGATCTTATGCCAGAAGAATGACTTGTTCGTGCACTAGCACTGGAAATTTCAGATGTGGAAAGATCTGATCCCTGCTCCAGGTGGACATTATCAGAACTAACCACGAATGAATCACACAAATCAATGATTATGGGTGATTTCAAGCCAGTATCATTACTTGAGCCTATCAATGGAGCAGATTTGGGTTTCTCTATTATTTTGTCCTCGGAAGTAAAACCACCTTCGGTAGATGTTTCCATTGCCTTGTTTTTGAACGAAAAATGCAGTTTTTGCAAAGAGTCTTCTGCCTCAAAATGCTTGAAGTCAATTTTCTCAACAGGTTCATCCCTGCATGCTTGACATTGATCGTTTTCCTTATTTTCGAGATTTATTAAATTTTCTAAGCACAAATCCTCTTTTTGCAAGCAGGATTTTTCGGCCTCAGCATCTTTGGGGTCAATTTTTTTCTCAATTGGTTTATCCCTACAGGTTTCATGTACATCATTTTCTTTCTTGTTTGCATGTGTTGAATTTTCTAAGCACAAGTCCTCTTGGAGTACAGAAGCTAACAGTTGTGGATGCTTGTATTGGTTTTCAGTTTCTTGCAATGAAGCCAGTTTCCACAAATGGCAATCCTATGAAAGTAATGAACATGCAAAGTATGTTTACAATCACTCACTGGTTGTGCATAGGCTGAAAGTCTGGAGTTTAGTTGAATTGGCAACAACAATCTTGTACCCTGTTGCAAACCTGTTGTTTCCTCTCCTAATACAGCTGCTACATGCTTGTTGATTTTTTGTTGTCTTTCTTCAGAAGTACATAATAATAACTGAGGAATTATTTGGTCTTTTCGTTTTTTTTTCAAATGAAAGGAAGAAACAGGATCCTCAGATTCTTGCATGGACAGTGATAAAGCCAATGCTAACTGTAATGCTTCATCTGTCGACTTTGTCTTACCAGCCTCACACAGAACTCAGACAGATCACAAAGACTGACTATTACTCACTTTTTTTTTAACAAAAGAATACGATGGGGGAAGTCCCATATTTCTTCTTTCTTTTTCATGCTGACATTCCAACTGCACAGCTCTTAATAACTGGGCCACATTCAGTCCTTTCTGACGCCCACAATTTTTTAAATGCTTTAATAAGTTTGCTCCCTGCTTGATATCTTTACCACAAACAGGACAACGAGACAACATATCATTCAAAGTTTCTTTGGATGGTTGTGTGGTTGATGACAAAACAGGTTCATCATCTTGATTGGATAACGCACAACTGGAAGAACCACAAGTTACTTCTGCAGCACTTTGTGGTTCTGAAGAGATGTATTTTGTTTTCCTGGCACACCTGCACTCAAGCTATGCATTAATACTTTTTATATGTTGTTTGCTACCTAAGTTTTTTCTTTGGGGCAAAACATTCATCAGATGTGTTTAAAAAAGGCCTATCACAATCAGTACTTTTTTGCATAATGTTTATTTTTCGAGTTTCCTCTTGAACTCAGTCTAAATTTCCAGCATCTTTTGTACTCCCATCTAGTTTACCTACAGTCTGACTGGTACCTAACCCCAGCATAAATAGTTCCCGATTCTTTAGATCTTGCTCGGTTAAACCATAATGCTTGGCTCTCCATTTCTCAACTATTTTTTTCCCATGTGAACTGTATCTGGAAATGTTCAAATTAATACATATTTGCCACTGAATTCTAACTAAACATTAGACTGGTGTATGCACTCAGTGATGAACTGAAATCAGAGATGTAATATATACAATATACACTGATACGTAATATTTATTTTCAGGATTTGTCATGACAGCACAATATTGAGAACACAAATATGCTTGTGAACTGCTCTGTATGCATTTCAAGCATTGAAGATTTCCGTGGGAATAAAACAAAAAAGTGATTCCCAATAAATTTTCATCCAACGGTGAATGATAAACGTGTAAATTCTAGATAATCTCTTTGGCAATTTTTTAAATCACTGCTATCTTTCATCGGGGCTTAATTACCATGCAAACTACCGCAGTTTTTTAACACCAAATTACAACCAAACACCTTAAACATCGATCGCCCGCTTTCAACACATCAAATTATACTAATTCTTGCAAAGAATGCGGGTTAACAATTCGTTTCAATAGAAAATTACCTATACAAAACACAGCAAACGGCTGAGCAGCTCAGTAGTCCAACAGAAATTCTGGTGCAAATTTTTTGTAAACGAGTTCCCTTTAAATGTCTTGGTTTTGCATTGGGGTTCAGAGGGCGAGGAATCAAACGCCGATCCATTGCCAAAAATCTGGCTTTCCGTCTCTAACGACCATATCTATACTTTTAACATGGTTCGTACTTCCGTCGCTATTAAAGGCTTTCAGAAACGTGCGTTGCATTCCACGTGCAACTCGATTTTTTATTTCCAATTTTAATGCAGCAATTGCAACGGCAACGGAAACATCCACAATAGAAAAGGAGATTTTTGTTATTCGATTTTAATTTGTGAATTTAGAATTATAATACGATTTCAGGAGCGTTACGCCAAAAGGAAATGCATTTGATTACAAAGATGACGCAGAAAAATGCTTGTGATTTAAAACGTCAGGAATGCTGAATTTCAAAACAATATCTTTTATTCCTTTTTGCAAGATTTTTCTGCTGGCAGCTTTGCTGAACACAAAGTTCGATGTAGCTCTTTACAGCAACCATTTGGTACTGCAGCACAAAGGAAAATGCAATCCCTGAATACAATAAAATAAATTTTGGTGAAACCGACTGCACAAGTTAAAAGGATGCATATGATAATGCAATACATTCTTCATAAGCTTCTAACTTTTAAACAATTCGAAATAAGTATCCGAAAAGGTTAGAAGTGACTGAAGACATTAAAATTGTTATGTAACCCATCCCACTGTTCCGTTGTCGTCATCGTCACTCAAACTTTCTTTTGTAGGTTTCGTGAAATACTCTGCAACCTATTATCAATCCTCGTATAGGAAAAATTAATAATGAATCCAGACTTTGAACCTGGAATCCTAATTCTAGTTTATGACTTTTAATTTGAGAGTTTATTACTTTATTGCTTAAGAGGAAACAAGTGCCAAATGTTTGCACTTAAAAGGCAGCACTGACTCTTTACGCTCATCCGTAAGAACATTTATAAATGGGATAGCTTAGACTAGTAAAATATATTAAAACTATTTCCTTTGGCAATAAAATTGTTTTTAAAATGCAAAATATGGAATGGGGCTCTCGTGCATTATTAACTTATCATCATGAATTTTTTTTAAGAAATAAATTAACAATCCTTCATCTTGTCACGAACGAATGATCATTTTATTTCCCTATGTCAATATAACCGTTCTCATGGAACCTCCTGATAGAAACATTAACATGTTACTGGTATGAGCGTCTATCAACAATGACTTAAAAAGATATGTAATTCCACCAACTTTATGCCAATTTTGATTTATGCACTAGTTTCAAAGACTCGCCTGTAAAACATAGATTTGAATGATGCCACTCTCATAAAGCATTGTAATTTTTTGATTGCTCAATCGCCACCCATAAAATAAACAATCAATTGTAAGAACTTATATTATGGTAATAAACTATGTATGACTGTTTACACTGGGTTCTAAAATGAAATAAATAATGCCGTATAAATTCGTTAAACCTCCACTTAAAAACCATGACTTCATTATTTAAACATCCAAAGATAAACTCATTTTTTTATATAAGAAATGAAACTGATTCTTTTCAAAGAGCTTAATCCAGCAGTGACTGCAGCAACGGTGCCATGCAATCAAGGAAGTGCTCTTCAAACTTCTCCTCACTAAAATCCTGAATTCTGATACTAGAAGGAAAACAAAATGAATCTTACAAAACCTTTTCCCTACTAACCGTGCTGCATGAACAATATCTCTCCGTTGGTCATCATCCATTTCATATATAGCTTTCATTTTTGAAGAGAATTCATTATCATTAGCAAGCAGACCAGAGCACTGCTTCATAACAGGTCGCAGAATATCTAACTTTGGTCCACCTGAATTATGAGCTAGAGTCACCAATCCAGCTGCCATACACTCCACAACAGCTACGATATCTTGTTAATTAAGTTCCTGCTTTAGAGGAGCACACACCAATCCCAAAGTGCTCATCTCTCATAACATGCACTGCTGCATGTGCTTTGCTGAGAGCTGCATACACATCTTTATGAGATGGATCTGCCACAAAAGTT
Organism: Raillietiella orientalis; assembly: GCA_036172245.1. Taxonomy (NCBI): domain Eukaryota; kingdom Metazoa; phylum Arthropoda; class Ichthyostraca; order Raillietiellida; family Raillietiellidae; genus Raillietiella; species Raillietiella orientalis. The sequence continues at coordinate 4,816,627 of JAYWIR010000002.1, read as the reverse complement.
ACATGGGGTACCAATTCTAATTCAACTGTCAACTTCTGTAATTCAGAAAGACGTTTTTTATCCTTGCTGTGCCTACAGCTTCCAACTAGCAACAGATTAATTTGTTTATGATCTTTTGCTGGAAGTGAATCCAATAGGGCTCGGAAAGCTTTCAAAAGAAATTTGTGATTTTTCTCAGGCCGAAACTGTGCAACTGAGAGAAAAATGAAAGGCCGAATAGCTGCAGTCCTTACAGGTAAAGACTGCAAAGATTTTATATCACATGGAGGATAAACAAGTCTCAACTTTCTTGAAGCACCCCACATTTTCTTCATATGTGAGAATGTCCAGCTTGAATTCACCATTACCATATGTGTAAAGAAACCAACAAACCAATACGCCCATGCAAACATATCATAATACGCCAGTTTCAAGTGAGATGACAATCTGCTTTGAGTTGCAACCATTGCTTTCATATCACTGCTCAGCTGGGGATAGTGAATATAGCACCCAATTTTTGCACTAGTTAATACTCTAAACACAGGATATGCAAAAGCATAGCCTACTGTATCCAATAAGATATCTTTAAGAGCCATGATTAAGATTATCTAGATTCCTTTCATTTACCTGGATTCAGTTTGTAAGAAGCTTCTATGGCAACCAGCATAGATCCTAAAGCTTGCCCCAACATTGTCAGATGTGGATATTTTTCAGCTCTTAACCAATCATGCCATCTCAATTTCACAAAATATACATCCCTTATCAATTCAATATTAAACTGTTCTTTTACTTTGTGCAGAATGTTACAAGATCTGTCTATATCTGCTACATAAATATAACAGTCAATCCAAGTAAACCTATTAGACATTCATGATTAATTCTCTTACTCAACAGATCCATACTTTTTTTGCAATGCTCGTATTGCACACCACAAGACCCTTTCTCCACCTCCACCTGCATCACACCAAGGATGGAAAAAGGCTACTTTGAGCTTCTTTTTTTTTTGTTCCTTTTTTGGTCTATAGACCTCGAAAAATAAAAAACGTTAAATACTGCGGTTGCAACTCCATACACAACGCAAATGTGCAGTCGATTAATTAAAAAAATTAAAAGCACTTTTACTTTAAATTTGTATAGGGCCATATTAAAGGAAAATTTACTGGTACAGACAGCACTGGTATATTAACGCACAAAGATGAAACATTTGCATCACCGACATACACAATAGAAAGGATATGATGAGGATTTCCACGTACACAAAAATGTTTCGTGCATATATGTGAGATGTGAACATTCTAGTGAACGATAATATATACTATCAGGAATAATGAAAAACCTATTTATTGTGATAGCTTACGAAAACATGGCATCATTTTCATTTTATAAGTCTTCGTTTGATACTTGCCTCAATAACCAAAATGCATAAAATGGATAGTACCAATATGTACACAAGCGAACTAATAGTTTCTGCAGCAGAAGCAATTACACTCATATCTAAAAAAAAAAAAAAAAACAACCAAAAAAACAACACACCAAACACGTGATCTATTTATGCACAAAACTTTCCATCTTCACGGATTCACAGCTGTCCACCTCATCCTCGTAATTCGCCGTTTCCCTATTACGCAGATCACCTGCCTCAATTCGTTTCGCCCTGCTTTCTACCAAGCGCCTGGACAAAGTCAACTATTTACGTTAAAAGATAATTTCTTCTCGCAACCCAAGCTGAAAACCCAATCTGCTCCGCAGAATATTGCATTCTCAATTTAAACATTCTGCTGAGTTCCTTAAATAACCGGTTTCAATACACGTTTACATTCATAGCGCAGTTCCCGAAGGTTCCGATAAACCCCCATGAAAAAAAAGAAAAAATTATTTCAATCATAAATCGAAAAATTTTTTCTCTCTGCTTCTTCGGATACTGCTTTCTATACACAGTCGGCATCATTAGAACTTGTCTTTTAACCATGGAGTCCAACTCATACGAATATTGCAATTACAGGACAATTATTCCATCTATCCGCCACGTTCCTGAACCTACGAAAAGTAGCTACTTCCGGAAGATAAACCAACAAAAATTTAATTTATAAGCTCGCCAGCAATAAGTGAGGCAGTACAAATAGCGAGTGAGGTAGATTTAGTGATTCTGAATGATAGACGTAATAGCAATAAATAATCAGGGCGATATTCGTTTTCCAATGATTCGCATGTAAATCAGCACGTTGAAGGCATTAACCATTACTGACTAACATTAGTGTTTTTTAACGTTCCTTTCTCAAAATTTTAATCATCAAATCACTATAGAAAGCTAAAATTTTCAATTCCATACAATTTGTAGATGCGATTAATAAACGATTTGTTTGTGTCAAAAATAGGTAAACACTAAAAATTAGGAACAGAAAAAGCAAATTGTTACATGAATCATTTCGCTATATTATGATATCGATCTATTATTGCGTTTCGAAAACACCAACACAACACCGATAATTGATATGATTCACTTCCATTGGAACTTCCCTTTCTTAGACTACGTACTCGAACTCAGAGTACTTCAAAAACGAAATTCCCTAAAACAGAGTCAACACGATCCAGAAAGTATTATCTGAAAACTCACAACTTATGTCGTAGTAGTTCTCTTATGATTTTTTCAAAAACCAGAGCAAGCCCACTCTTAAGTTTTCGAATTTCAAGACTGAACTTGCTAAAGTGTTCATATGATACCTGTTTCCAAGTATTATTACAAAAACGTAGCTGCAAAGCTTTGTAGTACCTTACCAAAACATTGTTTGGTATCTACTCAATATTCATGAAGAGGCATTGGCGCCTGAGGAAGAATATATTTAAAGAATCTCAAAATGATGGCAATCCGAAACTCAAATCCTCAAATACTTTAGAACATTGTAGTATTTTTATATAAGGATAATCAATAAGAATTTCCAGCATTGACTGGAATACGTTCACAATGAACGGAAAAGTAATATGTTAACAAAATCAGAGAAGATTTGTTGAGTACTATTTTGGGTAATTCTGAACGATTTTCTCGTCTGCACACAACAAAACCCTTGCTCTGTGCAGAGTTTCCGAATAGTCTTGAATTTGAACTGTTTTTGCTAAGGAAATATAGAAGAAAGTATGTTTAAATCTCCTGCCACTGGAAACATAGTAACAACCATGTCCCTTACACAAAAGTTGTAATTCCTACCTTTGGAAAATCATGCATCAGTTTGTTTTAATATCCCAATATTTTTTTTGGATGATTTGATGATATACAGTACTCTAAAGCAAGACAACTTGAAGGTACCGAAAAGACAAACTATTACAAAATCTAACAGTGGACTCTTTCGCATTATGGGAAATGTCTTAAATTATAGATATAACTTCGAGCATAAATTTTTCCAAATTTTTGAATAAACCTCTTTATGTTTTAGTAAAACCAAGATGGAATCTCTTGTGAATTTTACCATAAATTATCAAAGAGAAACACTGGTATAACATCTTCATAATACAGTGATCTGTAAATTGTCGATCATTTATACCATTTATGGCAATTTTTTTGGAGGTCTAAATATCGATTTCAGCGCTATCTACTAGATGAATTTCAGTACTTAAGAGCTGCTTATATCTGTATATACTCTGCGTCTTTCTATGCTTATGACTTTATTGAATTTATAGATCTAGGAATATTTTTTCATTTCAGATGAAACTATCTATTCTAAGAGATCTAAATATAATAGCTTTTTAAATACTATTATTGACCATTGCATAACAAAAAGACAAATAAATACAAGCACACTTATTTTGACTTTTTGCAATTTTAGATCGTAATTTTTTTCTCTCAAGAAAAATTTATGCGAAATTCAGAATTCTGATCGATGTCGAGATTTCCTTTACGATTACTCTATTTAAAATTGTATTTATTTAGTCTCTTTGTTGAAAATTTTCTTCCAAGAGTTCATCTAGTTAAAACCTTTCTCATTAGATTCTCTACCTAATGCTATGCGTGTAAGATGTGTGTATGCTCGGCTACTTCTTACTTCATGCATGCACAATAGAAGGTATTTTTCGCGTTGATAAAAGCAACTCTTAATAAGTATCTTCCCAAATAAAATCATATGGAGTACAGACCTAGATTTATTTACTTCTTGTTAATAATTAGTAAAAGACATGATAATCGCCAAGAGTCTTCTCTTTTCTAAATTCCAATGTGAAGTGAAATTTGGAAACGTAATTATCGGAATTTTCATGAAAGCTGTGTTTTCTTTCATAAGTTCTGATTAGTTACCCATTCTGCTGAAGATTTCGGGCTGCAGGGTTGGTGAAAACATGAATTGAGGGAATGGGCTTTGCTTATTTGAAGAAAAATTTACTTGTTAAGGACCAAGATTTCAAATTCATAGTTGTTCCATTCTCAAAAGTTACTTTTGTTAACACTGGATTGATTGGGCCATCAGCTGTGTTCAAAACAAATGAACACCTATGGAATTTGTAAGTCCAAAACATTAGGACTGAATCCAAGCAAGCAAACTGTTCTAGCAACGACTATTATACTCTTAAAAAGGTAATTCGTTTTTTCATAGTTCACTTGTTTAAATGGGTGACCAATTTGATTCTCATATGCTGAGAAACGACTTTTTTTCAAATGAATCACAGGCTTACAATAAAGATCATTGGGAACTCAAATTAAGCCCCTTTGTAGCTACCCTCTTAATATCTCCCTTTTAAAATATTTTTTGACTGGTGTTCATGGGAAATTTCAACTGTCATAGAAAATGATTCTAGCAACATAGTATTATGAGGTTATTTATACAATCCATTATTTATTCATATCAGTGTCAAGAGTTAGTTTCACGTTTTCTTATTTGTTTTATTATCTTGATATTTATAGTTTTACACGTATGTTTTTTGACAAACGAAATGTTTTTTTTCATCCAGTATGTACTTTTGGTACAGAAACAATCCAAGTTTTATTGAAATAATCGGTTAGAACTGAAGTTGTCTGTTTATTTCCTTAATAAACGGCTAATGGAATAAAAAATAGCTTGGGGAATTTTGTAATTAGTTTCCAATAATCTATTTTATCTTCATCTGAAAGCTTACCAACACTTTTTCCACAATAAGGATTTATAACCTAATCAAATCTATATTAATTTTACTAAAATAAAGATTTAAATCAGTTTCTTGGGTTTTTTCATGTAAATATCAGTGCTTACTATTGGCAGATTCTAAATCAATCCACCTGATACTCAGCTGCGAATTTGAAACTGGATCTTCAATGAAGTAATACATGCTTTTGAAGCAATGATAAAAGTAGATGGTACAAGCAAAATGGTGTCACAGAATATCTGTATAATTAGATTACTTCAATCGTTACTTCATCTTACTTTTTAAAAAAGTTGATTTTCTTTAGTACACAGAAACTTTTTTTCAATGAGCCTCCAGCCTCAAAAACTTCGTCTTCTGAACCACATGCAATAGCACAACATTAGCAAGGCATAGGGTTGATGTTTTTTGACTTGAACACCATTAGCAAAATGCTTGTCACAAAGATCTACTCTTCCAAATTGTACAAGTTGTTCCTACAACGTCTCAACCCTGTTATGTGTTTATTAGCTCCCTTTTTGGATGGGGTGGATTGATGGCTCGTACAGTACCAAAGGAAGCTAGTCTTGCTTTAGCTGGTCTTATTCAGTCTGCCCATTCCATGGTTGCAGTTTTGAGACACACACTTATCAATTACTGATAAATGTCGAATTTATGTAATCACAAAAAAAAACAAAAAATGCTAGTGAAGGACATGGATACCTAAGAATTCGATCAGTAGCTGGAGATCACACAATTCTTTGTTTCAATAGATGTGCATATGGCATGGGTTTAAAGTGAATCAGAAATCCCCTAAACTATACAATACAAATTGAAAATTTTATCAACTTGATTTTTCCATGATGCAGATAATTGATGGAATGGAAACCATGAAAGCAGTTTTCATTTTCTGTAATTCATGTATACAACAAGGTAATGCAAATTCATTTCACAAAAAGGAGGCTGAGTAAGAAATAAAACTGATGATTGGGAAATTATACTTTATTGATAGTTTTTTTCACTAATGGCTATCAAATCCACTGGGTGATATCTTAGTACTGATTCCTATTAGATGCTTTGTTTACTTCATCAGATTGTGTTTTGGTGTCTTGCAGATGTTTATTGAGTACAGACTGTAATATGCTGTACCAGTGATCCTGATCCAAGGCGACTTTCTTTCCTATATAACAAATAAAAACTAATGAAGAATTGTGTGCTCACTCACAGTCCAAATAAAGCTCACTATCCAAATAAAGCTCTCTTAATTTTGCCTAACAAGGATTCATGATCAGATACATCTTGATACTTTGCCTGAGCCTCAGAACCAGCCATTTTTGTGGAACCTAGAATGCCACAATGAAATGAACTATTCTTAACAATCGGGACTGTAACTGAACAGTTTGGGATTTCCATTCTGTATGCTTACCCTCCCTAAATATTTGACTGATAAAAAGCTTTTGTTTCTGAAGCTCAGGGCAAAGTTGGTATTCATGGAACAAAATCTCTTAATACTTCTTCAATGCTTACCGGATTTCTTTCGTGTGATTCCTGCAATAGTTCCAGGGGTGTTACTTTCAAGTTCTGCATAAGCCACCAACAGTGCTTTTTGCTTTTCTGTCAATTGATCAGGGATCTTGATTTTGATGGTCACATAATGGTCACCATATCCATAAGAGTTCACCTTTTTCACACCTTTGCCAGATAAGCAAATTTTTTTATGTGATGATGTGCCTGCAGGAATCTGGATATCAATATCTTCATGGATACCCTGAATGCGGATGGTTCCACCAAGAACAGCTTGAGATAAACTGATTGTTGCATCAGAATGAATATCAGGTCCTTCTCTTCGGAAGTAATTTGATTTTGACACTCGGAATGTCACAAATACTTCTTTCTGGCCTACTTGCACACGCATGGTCTGGCCATCCTCCACACCAGCAGGTATAGGAATTGTAACTGTTTTACGTTGCACTGTTTGTCCTTTTCCTTCACATTCCACACATGGATATTTAATAAACATGCCAGAGCCCATACACTGACGACATGTACTGCGCATTACAAATGGGCCAGTAGATACTGTCTCCATGCCAGAACCACTGCAAACACTGCAACGTGTGGCTTTATATCCTGGTTCTGAGCGAGTACCAGAACATTTGGGACATACATCAACAACATTTAAAGAAACTTGGCGATTTACGCCTCGAGCAGCTTCTGCAAATGTCAAGTTGATTTCCACCTAAAAACAAACTATATTGAGATGGATGGAACATAAACAAACCCCCTACCTCTTTTGCAGCACCAAACCCAAACCGTGATTCCGCATAATCATCACCAAAATCCGGAAAGCCTTCCCTAAAATTTCCAAATATTTTGCGAAACAATTCTTCTGGATCAATGCTAGACTGGAAATTCCAAGCATGTTGCTGAAAGCCACTTCCCATGCCCATTTGTTCTGAAGTAGTCCCCCAACTGTCATATTCTTTCCTCTTGGTTTCATCACCTAATACCTGAAATTCAAAACTTTGCCTTCATATCAATAAATGAATAATATACAATCTTTACACCAAATATGTAAAAACACTTGACTTGGGATTAAACTAGTGCAAAGAATCAAAATTAAATCAGATCCTAAATCTAAGTTACAGAACTGAAAGTAATGGATAAAAAAATTCCAACTATTCACTGCATTCCAAATGACATACACTAGGTTTTTCAAACGAAACAGAAATATGTAAATTTGAAGCCACTCATTTAAATACCTCATAAGCCTCAGATACATCTTGAAATTTTGCAGAAGCTTTTGGATCATGTTTGTTGGTATCTGGATGGTATTTTTTGGCCAAATCATAGTAAGCTTTTTTAATGTCTTTTTGTGATGCATTTTTGGGCACACCCAAAATCTCGTAATAGTTTTTCCTTTGCAGTTGCAGATGAGATGTATGAAAACAACGTGAAGAACCATCAATACCTATAACGAATACATTTATACGACTAATAATTTTATTTCAGATGCATGCTAAGCAAGATAAATGAATTCCAAATGCAGTATTCAAAAAATTTTTACCATATTTTCGCAATATGTTTGCATTTGAAAACAAATGGGATGTACTCCTGTGCACAGAGTGATGGTATTTTGCACAATAGTAGCTTTTAATCACATTGTTTCCCAAAATTCTCACAAGTAATTTACATCCACCAGAATGGAATGCCAATGGGACAACAATACAGATTCTTTCCATTTATAAAATGGTGGGCAAAGGAAACAACCTAAGTGGCATATTACCCAACCATTGATCTTCAAATCCTGAACTTAAGTTGCTAAATTTTTAAAACATACTTCGTGCTGAAAAAAGGAGTTTTGTCATATTTCACCATAGTCCCATATGATGGGCTCACACACAAAGCACCAAATAAAAATCCACAAACAATGATTTCAAACTGGTTTCTTAGATCCGATAGTTACGGTAATCACCTTTACGAAAACAGAATGCAAAAACGGGTATTAAAAACATTGTTCTTAAACAAAATTCAAAAAGTGTGCAAACTTTCCTATCAACGTTATCTCACACGAAATAAATATGAAGTTACATTACACTAGAAAGTAAACTGGCATTTTCTTATGTGCAACTGCATATGAATTTTAATAATTACATTGCCTACGGTTTTCATGTACCACATTTTGTGCAATCTCCTTCATGCTCGGCACAAACCGAAAATGAAAATACGACTGCCATAAGCACGTGATTTCGCCAGGAAGTCTCCACAACTCTTAGTTCATTCTGCATCACAAAATGTCACAATTCATTTTTGTATTTTGAAGAGATGCGATTATAGTACAGATCCAGGAAATATTAAAAATATTTTTGCAGGTAAACTCAAAGAATAGCACGATTTTTCTTTTAAAATTAAATATACTATGTTATGACAACTCGTGCATGTTCAGCTACGTACAAAATTCTATCAGATTCACAAATGCTTCATACGAAAACCAAATATAATTCAGATTTATCTTTAATTTTCTATTTATGATATACAAATCACATCATTACTTATAACCTATATAACGCAGTTTTGAAAAATATGGAAAATAACTCGAAAGCATTACTGATGCAAGAAATTATATTGATATGTATTAACATGTATATAGAGAAGCATTCAAATCAAAACTTTTTCAACAAGCTATATGAAATCAGTCAAACGAATCCACAGATTATAAAATTATACAGTTTATTGGCCTTTCGTAAAAGTTCATAGTCTTCAAAAATACAATTATTTAATTGCAATAAACAATTCCCCTGAATTTTAAACACGTGAGCCTCTGATTAAATGCTTTAGCTTTTACTATGTCACTGATCGTTATTGACGTTCATTTTTAAGTGATAAATTTGGTGCCAATTGAAACACCCATGTAGAATTCCCCAGAAAGTGTGCAGCAATAACTGCATAGTTAAATACGTTTTTGTATATGATTCCTGAAACTGAACCCATTTTCAAAGAATTATTTGGAACAGGGAATTTGTGCAAAATGCATCAGCTCGTGTTTTTCTGGTGGCCAGGGATTTTGCATGTTATCTAATTCAGCTACCACCTTGCATCTTTCGTTGCTCTATGCCTTTAGGAGCAGCTCATAATAATACTGACAAAATAGGACAGGAGGTAGCATGAAATGTTGAATAGCCACTAATACATGACACTTATTACAATATTATGGAAAACATGGACATATGTTTGCAAAGAATATAAAAAAAGCAAAATGTCACTCCTAATATGGTAGTTATTTTAAAGAAAGCCATAAAACTTCAATTTTAAAACTGCTCGATTGCTTAAACAAATCTGAAAATTCGGAATCCATTTAATTTACTTTCAATGCCACTGTGCCTGCTTGAAACATTTCGAGAGGAGATAAGAATCTAAGTGATGTATAAAGACAGTAGTTATGGTATTCAAGCAGCTAATTTCCATCCTTCGCGGAGGATCTTTGAAGAACGTCTTCTCACCGGAAATGACTTCATTATTGAAAATGGTATTTATCTTTGTTTCTCTCTCACTTATGAAAGCAAAGCATTGTTGAAGATAGTAGCTACGAGAAGCCTATTTGTAATAGAATTCCAGAAAGTGGAATTAAAGCCTAACTATAATGCCCTGAATAGTATTGGAAACAATCAATTTTCCAAGTAAATTATGGTATGCATAAATGTGATGGCAAGAATGACAAGGATCTGTATAACTCATTTTTGAAGAGAATGATAAACTGATTCCGAAAACAATCATCAAGATGCCATGCAACTGATTTTAATCACTTGGAAAAATTAACTTACAATTTAGAATTATCTGTTGATGCTTGAGATTTTCATTTATAAGTATCATTAATTGCTTAAAACTCCCATTAGTAACCAGATTATTAACAAGAATAAGTTCACCTACACCATGTAAGGCAAACAGCCACATCTCGTGGCTGTTTGCGCTAGTTGCAAACCAACTGCCTCAGTGTACAATATTCAGACTGGGTCTCCTGTGAACCCACGGCAGTAACACGAAGCAGGGAATCACCAAAGCCAATCCTTCGTCCCAGAGTTCTTCGCTCCCATTTTCAGCAGATGAATACCAGCAGCTTTTTCCGCGGTCGCGTGGGGTAGGCCAAATCTCACTTGTCATCTTTGGCCAATAGGGCTGTCATCATGCCTCTGGATTGAGCGTTATGTACTACTGCACCTTGCTGTAGGTTCTGTGAGCACCATAGGGAGCTCGTTCCAGTTCTCAGTGGCTTCCAGCGTCAGCGAGCTGGATCTCCCATTCCATCGGTTTCATCCCGGTGTCAGCTCCGCCCCTCGGATGGCACAGGTTTTTGAGTCTATACTTAAGGTCTAAACTCAGGGTCTAGACTTAAGTTCCACTGCAAGTTGCGTTGTATCCTTCCCATTTGTTGCTTTTGTTTGAGCTTCAGAGGGTAGAAGGCCGCCCTGAAGGGAGCCTTGGGAAGCAGCACGCTGTTCCACAAGTTGGCCGTCTCGAATCCGAAGTCAGTCCAACTGTATTGGATGTTGTCTTTCATCATTTTCCCCTGCTCCCATTGGATCGCTGGTGAAGAGACATCTGGCGCTGTCCACCTCTCGGAAACCTTGATCCGTCACCGTGGTGAGGTTCAGGATCCCCATGGGCAAGATTTTTGACTTCGGGGCGTTGATTTTTAAGCTCAATCCTAGTTCCATCTAGCTGACTAGCCCCAGGAACTCACGCTGATCCATCTGGCCTTAGTTTTCACTCGGGTTCGCCGGGTCGTTCATCGCAAAAAATAAATATTCACAATTAATTGTCCCTCTCGCCTCAGAGGAAGAACTAAAGGTCGTCATTATAGAATTAAAGAACTAAAGTCGTCATCGCATTGTAGCATCGTTACAAAATTCAGTTTTTACCTCAAGTTAGAATTCATTGCAATTCAGGCTTATGATTACAGTGGAATTTCAGTTTCCACTGAGATCATTTCCAGCGTGGGACGTGCATGCATGATGATCGCTGAGTATATAAACTTTTTCTTGCTTTTCAACATAGTTGCTGATTTGCATCTTGTTTGTGAACACATGAAGACTAAGTTCGATATTATACAAAAAAAAATACAGTTTACAACAAGACTTACAACACAGTTTCTGTGCCGTGTGTTGTACATGAATCCTTTATTCAACAAAGTAGGCACTCATTTCAGAATCCCGAGGAGTAAAATTAAATGTTCTTCTTGTACCATGGGCATAACTCTTGAAGGTCTTTGTTCAGAGATGGCGAAGTATACGTGGAGATCGAGTGAAAGCAACCCTTTCTAGTAGAAGTACTCAGTGAGAGAATTCTTATTATAAGCAAGCGAAATAACTCATGTTGCTTCAGGCTGAAAAAAATACCTAAAGCGATACCAGCGTTTTTCATCTTTTCAGATATTTCTGATGCTGGAGACTTCAGGAGTATGATGACATCATCCTCCTTTCTAGCTCAGCATGCGTAACACAAATAAATCTCTTATGAAAGCTGGTGATCTAACTTTTCGTCTCTGTCCGTAACAAATATAGGAGTCGGAGGCACCACAGCTGCTGGATGCTTCATATAGTTCATTCTACCAAATCTCATAGGTGGAAATAGACGCAAATGTTTCATTTTCGATGTCGTCTGGTATGGCTGAGAAACACAAAACATCTCATTTGTCAGCTTACAGACTTCGCAAACTTTCACAGCATAATCGTAGATTCCTCCCTTAGAGAACTGTATCTGTGGTCTTATAATTATTCTAAAAGCATTTTGTTATCGCCTCAGCCTGCTGTTCTGAAGAGGCGTCCTGGAAGAATCTGGATTTCCGTAGCAGAAGCGTCCAGAATACTGGTTTCATTAAGATTTTGACAGTTTGCAAGCCTGGAGTATACCGAGTCCATGAGAGCACGTTATTTATTAAGTCCATTAATATTCATGGCATCGCGTTGCATCACAATTAAGATATGAGGAAATTCTATCAGAATCGAATCATACATGAATAAGTAAAGAAGTACGCAAAAAGTGAGGACACCTACATGCAATGCATGCTTGTTGGTTTCGAAACAGCTACAAGAATAATATGTATTCCTTATGTCTGTTTATGCTGAATCTAAATGGTGATCATGTTCGTGTTGAAGTTTCTCTTCCCCTTGTAGTTCTGCTAAAATTCCATTGGCACTAAGTAACAGTTCGAAATCTGCACTGCCTCCATTTATTGTACGTAAGACGGTATTGTCATTATAATCTCCTTACATTTCCTTGTGCCTTTTGAACGAGGACCATCTGTTCATTATCAGTTCTTTTTGTTTGTGCAATTGGAGTAATCTTTGTAATAAGGGCTCCATTATCCAGATATCACATGTTGGGTATATATAAAGTTTAAATATAGGGAGCATGAGTTTTTCCTGTGGCGCCGATACACTTTGAGAAGGGGTGGCAGGAAACCACAAAAGTTATGAAATGGTAAGACTCGGGAAATCAAGTGTATCATGGGTATACTCACCCAGTGCCACACCACCAACTCTCGGGAAAGGGTTTCCTGGCTATGGTAGTTCAAGTTAAAAAGGGGGCAGAAAGAGTAAAATCAACTCTAAGTAGCGTATATCGGCTTGCGCAAGGAGACACTGCTATTGGCAATTTGCTCTTGCAAAGCAACAAGAAGGAACAGACGTTGACATGAGATGTACAATCCTCCTCCACCCAAGCAGTTCAGACACGACAGACGAGTCAGCATTTGCTGCAGATGATGGGTCGGTGGATAGTTGAACAAACGTTCCATCGTTTCGGAGGTGTCAATGTCTTGGGAAGTAGCTTGATTAGAGGCTTTCGATTCCCACGGACGGATTCGTTTATTACACTTTTGTAATTCTCTTTTTTTAATCTGCCACCGATCTCACTTCACTTTTGACTTTGGTCTCACTTCACGTCGGACCTTTCCCTTTAATACCCTAACCTTGTTGGGGTAAGTGCTTCCTATTCTATTATATTGCTCGTGTTGAGGCACGTCAACAACGACTTGAAAAGAATCTTTCTTATATTTTTTTTTTACAGTTTTGAAAAACGTTCGTTTCTGCTTCCTCCTAGCTCTTCGGATTTGTTCTCCCGTTAGATCCTTGTTTTTGCTGCTACTTCTTTCGGGCATCTCCAGCTCACCTATCACAACGTTCAATTGGAGTTTGCGCGTTTATTAAGAGTGTGCGTTTGCGCCCAAAAGTCCACCATCTAGAACTGTTCTTTGGAAATCATAGACTTTTGGAATTCTCAACAATTATGGAATTCTAACGTAAAGTCAAGTATACAAGATTTTCCAACTCCACGGGATTCCGGAAACCGGAGAAATCATTCAAATCCAGCCATAACACTCAGGTTGAAATGTACCAACACAGATTAGACAAGGTAATAAGAAACCAATTAATGCACCATGGACAAACATCCGATCAGACGCTTATGATTGCTGACATCGCATCCACTCATTTGGAAAATGCTTACGAGATATACTCTTTTCGTTTTTTTTTTTTTTTTTTGTCTTTCACTTTCATTGTCTCCATGCCTCCTAAACTGTGGATATTAAAGAGAGAAAAATTCAGCTGATGTCATAGCTATTGATGTGTGTGTGTGTTTTCAGCACGATTAACGTCCAAGAACATAGAGACGATCCGAAACTGCGAAGTAATGAAAGCACAAAGTCTCACGGCACCTAGTAAAATTGAGCAGCAATTAATTGAAGCTTTAATTAGCACCTCAACTCTGTATTCACAGACCGTGTTTATGGACTGAAGATGAAAGTGAACATCCGATAATAGTTCCTCAGCACTCCAGCACTTAACATGGAAAAAGTGATAATACATGTACTCGTATACTCCACCTTGTTGTTACTTTTATTTGCTTTTCATTCCCACAGCTATGCAATTAGCAGGTAAATTCGTCCGATTCAGTTTTTAAAGCTGAGTTTAACCAATTGTCCCGATACTTTCACTCGAAAAACATTCATCTCAATAGAAGAATCAAAAGCGCTTCTATGCTAGAAGCAAAAATGACCACAGGAACTGCTGGCCTTGCCAAACGTGCAATCCATTAGGAAAGGCACATTCTTTGGTGCCACTTCACAGAGAAGCATCTCTACTCACATCTTAACAACAGTTCAAGAAATTCCATCAAACGAACTCCCTGATTCGTATTTGCTGCTTGCTTACTGGGTCTGCTCGTTTGTCCAAGTGTGGGGGTCCCTATTCGAGATGGGCAGCACAGTCTATTGAAAGAAACTGATTCTACCTCGATCTACTCTACTCTAGCCAACCAGTTCACTGCTTCAATCTGTTGTCCTTCTTTTGCTTAAAGCGAATACGGAAATGGAGAATTAATCTCACATAGTGTGTATGGAGTTCCATCTTGTTATCACATCTTGCTCCAGTTGAAGTTGAGCTAAACGAATTTGCTTTTGCATTTGCTCCAGTTCGCTTGAAGCATGAGCGCTTTGTTTAAAGTGCAGAAACACAGCTTTTACTTTGCAAATGACATCATCGATTTCCAACAAACCATTCCGAGCAACCAAATTCAGGAAGTGAGCAGAACATGGCATGTGCCGCCACTTGTACAGACGAACAGCAGCAATCGTATTTGCTGCATTGCCGGTTACGATTGCTGTAATTTCATTTCTGATACTCCACTCGGAGGTGGTGGTCAGCAGTCAAAAGACGTTTCTTCTGCTGCATGCTTCCCGGCAAACTCTGAACAGCGTAGAAGACAGGATTGAAAACAGGACTCTGGGCTGGTCAGCACAAAAGGGAGCGCAGCGAGTGCCAGAAAACTTGTGTTCTTTAGAGAGATCTGCCCATCTGTGGTCAAGCAAATAGCAGAAGCAAATAGCTCTCTTTTCGTTTCTGCGTGCAAACTGGGGACAAGGCTGTTTGAAATGAAGTTCTTCGAGATGGCAACTGATGCTGGATTTGAAAGAACTGACTGGAGTTCTTAAATTCAACATCTTCCACCAAGGAAGATGCACTGAATTCCTTACGCATCATTTTCACAAGTTGATTATCGATATTTTTTCTAACTGGGACTGCTTTACAGTGTCTATAAAGGATGTTATAAATGATTGTCTGTTGAGCTCTGTCTGAAGAGCTCTGCACTGGAGGTGAAAAGCTCAGATAAAATATGTTCACCGAATATTTCTGCGACTTCCTTGTCCGGTGTCGAGGTGACAGTAGAAGGCTCTGCATCAGATGGGGAAGAAAAAGAAACCCGTGTTCTTGGGATGGATGGCTGATGCACTTTTCCGAGTAGTGTTACTCTGGTCAAGGGATGCTTAATTTGCAAGTGTCGAAACAGATTCCCAACGCTGCCTGCCTCCAGTTGCATTGATTGTGTTCTTGCCGTACCGACATTTCTCCTTTTTTGAGTCGTCATCGAACGAGAAATGGTACTTCATGTCACTCGTTTTCTCCTCCTTAGTGGCTGAAAATGATAATTTTGCTACACAGAAATTGCATATAAAAAATCGAAAATATGCCCTCTTCTCTCATTCACCAAACAGTTTCAGTAATAAAATTCCAGGAGAAGCTTGCTAACCAATTTACAGATTGCAGCCGGATGCTGCAAACAGATGTGAAACGTGATTAAAAATATTTAGAAAGACGACTACTCGGATCTCAATACCATGATATCAGTTTGATTCCGTTTAACATGGCTGAGCACTTGATTATTAAAAACATTAAAAATGGAATGTAAGTGCCACAAAAAAAAACCTCCAAATATATCCGGCTGTAAAATCTCGACGCAAGAAGCTCACAGGTCGAACGAGCTAACCGTGCGGGTAGTTGCCGAACGACCGAACGAAATCGAAGTAAACACCGGAGAGCGAGTCAACCGAATGACCGGTCAGCGAGTGTCGGATGGACACAGCTCTGAGTTGCAGCAGCTCACTCTTTCTCGAACTAAGTGAACCATAGCCTTGCTCGGTAACTATTGAGCTATTCGAACTAAAGAAGCGAAGTGTCTTTTATGGCTGGGGAATTGACATGTATCTGTTGGCGCTGCGTGATGTACAAACGCGTCCAGACGCCGCAGGAAGCAGTCTCCTTCGCCTGCCCTGCGTCACCCCTATGGGCCCAGTAATTATTCCTCTGATCTCGTCGCTCACCCCATTTCACGTCTACCCATGTTCCCACGCATTGCAACACAACTACTCGGGACTCTTAGATGGCGCGGAAGCAGTTTCTCTCTCAAAAAGGACCTCCAAGGGTCTGCGAAGACCTTTCTAGGGCTTAACGCTTTCATCCTGGTCAACTTGTTTTGTTGTGCAGTTATGTAGGGGGTGAGGGTCGTCAGGAATGCTGTTCGTGCGAACTACAGTTCTTCACCGCGAACGTTGGCGTTCAGTAGAGCAACTGAAGGATTCGTTCTTTTTGACCCGTTCGAGAACGAACGACGCACCTCTAGCCCCTATGGGCGGTGGAGATTCTGGGAGAATGTGGCGGACCATGGGCAGCAGTGTAAGAATTCCGACTAACAATATTTTAGAGTACATACCAGATATCTCCCAAAAAATTTTCATAACCCAGAGTCTTCAAAACTTTACTTGAACAGTGACTGCAGCTTGGAACTCCCATTCATGACCCTCAAGATCTGTTGATAAAAACTGGACGAATGTACTCCTTTAGAGCTCCAAGTCTTTCAAATAACTCCCTAAATATCCATGAAGACAGGAAACGAATAACTGAAGGTCTTAAAGCAATGTGCTCCTAGAGCTGCATGCAAAATCGACACAATCATAAGCAAGCATACATGAGCATACTGCTGTCCTGTCTACAGAACCATTCCTACCAATTTTGTTTGCAGCCTTTCTTAAGCTGCAAACAAAAAAAATCTTTTCAATATCATGCATTTGTTCACCATGATGCAGATCGCTTGCACAAGGAAGTGCTCAAGTGTGACTTCATTTGGAATCGCTCGTTATCACAAAAGTGTCAAGTTTCTTTATGATACATCATTTGTATCAATTGGAGGAATTAATCAAATTGTAAATTTGAAAGCTCTTTACTACATCGACATACCAATGTTTGGGTCTGCATTCAAACATTCAGGATTATAAATAAAAATAGCTAAAAGGTATCTATTTTGATTTGATCCGAAAAGGAGCTCAATGTAAGTATCACGGTACAAGATGACCGGATGCAGATCTTCTCGTTTCCTAGGTCTTCATCATAGGTTCTTGAAAGGTGGTTTGGGCGGTAACAGAGGAACCGTAGCGCACAATTCAAATTCACAGAGACGTTTGTTTCACTCCACAAAGAAGAAGAAGAAAAATCTAGTCAGGAGTCTCAATGTCCGGTTTCATTTTCGGCTACTGCAATCATTCTGTCCATAGCTTCACAGATTGGTTCTCGGTAAACCAGATTTCAGATGAACACCCTTTCACAAAGTATGATGCATTCCATTATAACCAACGATGGTCAGAGTAAACACTCCTACGCGCCTGCTGGAAGACGTCTTCCAAGATGAAAAGCATCGACTGATTCACAGTGCACCACATTCTAAATCACTCGATTTGCCTTGTGTCTAAAGAGGTACGAAATTTTGTCAGTACAGCGAGCATTACTGTGAAGAAGAAGAAAGAAAAAAAAAATTACGAATACACTGCTGCACGCTAACGCTGCTCGGTTTTGATACTTCCCAGCTTTTGCTTTACACTTCACGTTCACCGCGTTCGGCTGACACGAATTCGAAGCTGCCAACAACACAAACCATAGCTTTATTCGCTAACCCATTAATAATTCTCGTTCGAGTTCCAGTGCTGCCGTTACAATCTTTTGGACAGCCATTTTTGGGATTTAATTGTAAATTTACGGGAACACGGCTGCTTCAGCATACCTTTTGTCGAAAAAATCGAAAAATCGACTTATCGAAAAATCATTGCAGAATACAGTAACGTTCATTGCATATTGGGTTGATGTACGTAGCAAAGGACAGAACAGGACATGTATACAGCAAAGTATCAAGACACTTGGACTTTGTGTTCCGAATGAATAGTCATTTGTGTATTATTCAATTCCATATTACGTTGCTCTAATACTATGATTTCGTGCTTTAAATCGTAAGTTAAAATCGTTACGATACTAATATGGTAATTCGAAAAGTGAACATGAAAGAATTAATCCAGTCTTCAACATCTACACCATGTAAGGCATAATATAAAAATTTATTTTACGTCTTTAGTAAAGATCAGTATCAAAATCTAAAACAAGTAATTTGGTCTCCTCGGTTCCGTTTCGGCTACCCACAGCACATATCAATTTTGTATGGTTTGCTTTGATGCGCCAGACAACTCCACCACTGCCACCAGATTCCAATGTCACAAGATTTCGTACAAATTCACCAGTACGTACATCCCACAATTTCACAGTACCATCATCTGACGATGTTATAACAAATTTTTTGTTGAATTGCAGGCACGTAACAGCTGACTGATGTTTGTTAGGGCCAGATAATGTTTGCAAACATTGTCCTGTTTGAATATCCCACACTTTTACAGTTGAGTCAGCATTTCCTGACACGAGAATATTGTCTTTGAGCTCCATACCAGAAGTAAGAGACTGGTGACCCACTAACGTATGTCGACATACTCCTGTGCTTGCTTCCCAGACTCTTATACTTGTATCCAAAGACCCACTCACTACATAACGGCCATCAAATTGTAGTGAATACACACGATTAGTGTGTCCTTGTAGGGTGTACAGGCACTCTTCTTGTTCAGGTCGCCATACCTTCACAGTGTAATCGTAAGCACCACTCACTACAAGATGACCATCATACTGTACACAGCGCACAGCTGCAAGATGTCCCACCAAAACATGCATGCATTCTCCAGTAGTTACATCCCACATTCGCAAAGTAGCATCCCTAGATCCACTCACTACATGCTTATCATGGAGATGCATACAGCGTACAGTGGAGGTGTGTCCATACAATGTATACAGACACTCTCCACTTTCTGCATCCCAGACTTTGAGGGTACGGTCTGTACTTCCACTGACAACCAAACTACCATTCATTTGAGAAGACCACACACCACCAGTGTGGCCCACTAATGTTCGCAAACACCTGCCAGTCAGTGCAGACCATACTTTAAGGGTATTGTCATCTGAGCCACTGACAATCCAATTACCCGAAAATTGTAAACAAGTGATCACATGGTCATCATGACCTTTCAGGACTAAGGGCATTTTCAAAGGTCTGCTACGCCAGTTGGCTTCCACATTGCACTCATGAAGAAATGCTACTTTCCACAAAGAGGTCTGTGAGGAATGTAGTTTTTTGCGGAGCGCCACTTCATTCAAGTCAGTTAAACCTGCTTCTTGGCATTTCTCCCGCCATAAAAGATTGTCTTCAGCTAAAAGTCGCCAATACTGGCAGGTCTGGGCAGCACGCAACAGATCGCAGGGTTTTAGAAAACTCAGGACATAAAGTGCCAGCTAACAAACAAATAGTCTAAATAAATCAAATTTTTGCCATTACCTCTTTAGGAAGAAGGGATATGAAATCTCTCTGAAAGTGGGGTTCAATGACTTGCATCATGTGTCTGACTTGTGGCAGTTCACAGCTATCAATGAGATAATCCAATGCAATCAATCGTTCATTGTGACTCCATTTCTAATCCATCAAATACAAGTGAAAAGCTCATGAAAGAAGTGCTTTACCTCAAACATAGCTAACCAATTCTTCAAATCAGCAGCCAAATGTGCTGAGCAACTTTCATTAACACAAGAGTGAACTGATTTGCTTCTTTCTTGATTTTTGATGTTTAAATCACTGGAAGTGTAGATTTGAAAATGAGAAGAAAAGTATGAAGTACTCACTAATAGGGAGAGGGGATGCATCTCCATTTTTTGCCACACAAATCATCAGCATGATGAAATAATTCCTGCTTACGTTTCACCTTAAAGATAGGTTGATTAGTAAGAGAACTTTACAGTACATTGAGGAATTATGAGAAAAACAGACTCGCAATTACCATCAAATAGTACAGCAGTAAATATGGTGCACATTTTTACTATGTAATAAACTGACAAGCTTTTTTACAAGGAAAATGCTCAGCATTCAAAGACACAATCACAGTTCAAAAAAAAAATCCTTACACTTCTTTCAACAAGAATATTCAATAAATTTCTAAAATGAAGTTTGAAAATAAGTTGGTGGAAAAGATAAATTCTTTGGAATAAATCTGAACAAAAGTCAAAAAAGCTTTTGAACGATCCAGTACAACTTTTCATTTTGCGGATTGCTGAGATAAATTTTCAAGACTTAAAAATTCTGTATTTTTCAATCTCTGAAATGCATTGTACATTTTGTGAATATGCAAAGCTGTAATTATAAAAAATTACATAAAAGCCATTGAAAACTAATCAATTCTAAATGGAATTAAGATCAGAAAGTAAACCAAGGAGGAAAACAATAAGAAAAAACGATTAAATTCATATTAGAAATTTACTAGAAATCAGGATCTGACAAACACTTGAAACCTTGAAAATTTTAGCACCAGATTTCTTACAAAAAATGCAATTAACAATACTTAAAGTGTCATCAAAACTTAAACGGACATGCAATTATATCAATTGGATGTATGCTTTGGTAGCATCATTACAGTATGTGCTTGTATGGAGATGTTGTGCCCAAACTTGACTTGAGACAGTTGGCTAGTTACTTCATGCTAAGAAACCTAAATGCATGAAAAGCACAAGGCAAAAACAATAAGCTATTCAAAAACCTTAATTCTGGGGAAATTAGGATTCAGCTAAATGTCATAAAAACCTTACTAAAACTACAGGAGATATTTAACTTCAAATCAAAGTAACACAAAGAAACAGGTTGAATAGGATATAGTACTCAAAGATAATTCTGTGTAACTAGAGAAACTTCTTTAAATGATGGTTCTTAAAATCTTTCAAAATTATGCATGATACCTAATCAAATAATGGTTCATGTGCCATTTATTTGCCACCCAAAAGCAGAATGAATTTCAATGATTTGCACATGTATGGAATGTTCAATCCTATATACTGGACTATAAAAATGTATTACAATCAACTACTAAACTGCACACTGAACTCATAAGCTCACATGTTAAAATGAAACTGATTCCTACTTCGTGTCATTAGAATCACATTTGCTTACAATATAATACGGATAACGTCACCCATTCTTTTTTGAAAGAGTTCTGTAAAAACTGTCACTGTTTAACTTTTGAGTAGAATCGAGTCATTAGCAATGCACCCATATTGTTTATCGGGCACTCTCTCCCGCAATAAGCGCATTTTTTTTCATAGATTCTGACCAAAGCATTCCTGTAGTATGAGAGAGATTCCATCTGTAACTGGATATCCTGCATTTATGTCAACTTCTAAAAGGCAATCAATTCTGACTAGCATGGCTAAAGTTGGTTGGTTGAATTAAATCGTCATTCTGAATTCATTTCTGTATCATGACACGAATAGGAGGAAGGCACTAATAATAAAACACTTGAACCGGATTTAAAATGGGGAAATATGGAGAAAAAAGGAAAAACACCACACATGCACACACATGCAATAAAGCATATCCATAGGCAAATTCGCAAGAAGTTTTATGACTTACCATGACACTGCGTTCGCAGTTTTCTGAACATTCACTTTCATCACAACAATGATTATCACAAATGTTGTCATCAGCACTCTCACTCTCAGGATCAATATCATGATTAATATCATTTTCATAGTCTGTTACCACAGATGAATCATCACTAGACATAGAATCACCATTTTGAGATGGCAGGTAATGTAACTTTGCATCCTTAAGAGATGAAAGACCAGGAAAAGATATATCTGCTTTGCAATCAGATATGGAAACACATGTAGATGGCACAGGATCAAATTTTTCATGCATCCCACCTGAGCATCGAGCAGACATTCTTTATGGACTAGAAACTCTTACACTGATGCCCAAAAGTGGCTGTCTGGACAGCAAATGCAAGATAAAAACTTTCCTGCATTTCAGGTACACTAAATTAACAATAAATTACTTTCGGGCTGAAATTTAAACATTTTATACTTGCTTGTATATGGGGGAAGCAGTATTTTCTTCATATTAATTTAAACTCTACTTGAAACTTAATCCGAAATTAAACTTTCAACACAAGATGAATTTTGCAATCCTTCCGTCTAACAAAACCTATAATGTATCGATACGTCTAGTTTGTTCGAAGCACAAAAATGCCCAGCAAGCTTTTCAGGAATCAATACAAGATCCACTGATCGTTTTTCCAATATTTTTGAATTCTCTGAGTTTAAAATTGAAATGTTTAATTTCACCACGAACATCCCGCATCCTTGAACACCACGCATGTGACTAATGCTATTAGAAATTACAAAAGAGCATTTGCAACCAATTTATACAACAGTCATGTCTCTGAATATCTCATTCCTTAAATGAGTTTCATTTCATCATATACATAGTGAGTAATTTGATTTTTTTTTTTCTCTTCAAAAAAACCTAATTGTTTAAACGTGGAATATGTACTTTCATTTGCACGCCGTTATCACCAACGTACTCCTCCACTACTCGCATACACTTCACTGAGTACAAAGCGATGTTTTAATTCGAATTCGATTCTTATTTTTTGCCATCACATGCCACGCACAAATACATCTTGAAATGGAAAAAAGGGAAACGTGTCTGCAAGAAACGGAGGCACTAAAGTAAGACATGGATTAGAAATAATAAAGCTTGAATTTATGTATCGTAATGAAGATGGGATGTTTCATTCCCACTGGCGAGGAGCACTCGGAAAGTCCACGTTCAAAAATTCCATCTTTGACTTTCGTGAAATTCATTTTCTCTCGAAGAATCCGTTTAAGAACTTTGAATGGCTTTTAGGATCCCCCACTGCAACCACAACATTGCAAGATGGTAGAATTTAGTTCCTGTTGGCAAAACGATATCCTAAAACAAAGCAAAAATGGAAGACATTTCATTAGTCAAATGGAAGACCACAAATCGTGGTGCTGAGGATTCATAACAGCAAAAAGCCACAATAGGTGCAATGACCACCAAACTCGAGAATCCTTACAAAATCCCGTCAGCATTAATTCAAGATCTGTTTCAGTGATAGATGCTTAGATGGCCAAGTTTGTAATGCAACACGACGGTTGCAGAAAACGAAAAACAATTCCAAAGTATTATTTCTTCAACTTTTAAAAAGAAATCTGGAAGTTTCAGCTGTTAGGCACCCAACATCAAGGTCCTCATATTTATATTCTTTTATGTCTTTGATTAGATTTGTTTTATGGTCCCTTTTATACATTGTTTTAATGTATACTTGCTTTCATCAAGCATATTTGCTTTTTCATTAAAAAAAAGTCTTGGACTATGGTTTCCTCGCATTAGACATATACAAATAATTGTTATAGGAATCAATGCAGAAAGATACTCACTCTTCAACTCTGGTTTTAACTGATCCATTCATCGTAATTTAAATGCTTGGAGGCCCTTGGAAGCTCTGCCTGTATTACATTATTGGTGTGCCATTTCCACTTGTTATTTGAAGGTTCCGCATCCGAAAGGTTCTTATAGATATTTTCACCATCAGCAGAAAACAACCTGTTATGAAAGTTTTTACTATGAAGTATGTAATGTTTGGATTACTACGTTCTTATCAGTTGTCAACTTTTAATCCTTCATTGCGTTACTGATGTAGGTACACACATATTTTGTATACGAGAATCTAGAGTGGCCCTACATTACATAAATCTTGAAATACAAATTCTTAATTTTTTTCAAAAAAGCTAGGACATGTTCTATTTGAAACGATGATTACATAGCTGAATCGAAATCATGTATGCTTGATGAACGACGCAAATACTTTCTTTATTCTTCACTTGTACTATAAGCTCTTATGCTATGAAGGAAATACTATTTTATACAATCGTAGTGTTCCATCTCTGAAATTCGCTAGCACTGCATTTTGCCACTACGGACCAAGCGCTCATATTCAAATATTAATTTCCCGTTTTTTCCTAGAGGTTCAGAGAACAAGCAAAGTGCAATTCAGTGGTGAAGCACAAAATATCATGATTCTTCATTTTTTTTAAAAAGTCCAGTAGCATTCTTCCTGGGAGATCATTACCATTTGGCCTAGGACGATGGAAATCCTTTAGGCTTTTTTCTTTTGTCTTTCCAGCTTTTTTTTTTTTTCAGTTTTTTTTTGGTCCGTTAAGTACTCAAGAACCGTTTGCCTCACAGCTCACGAAGCTCTTTGATACTGTTCCACGCCATCCGAGTGTGCGTGTAGTAACTCTTCAAGTGAGGGGGTACCCCAGGTAGGAACCACACCATGAATCCAGGAAGGGCCCCAGAGAAGGATTCCGTTCCTCTCACTCTTGGCAGGGAATTCCCAAGGGAACCTCTTCCTTATTTCCTCCGGAAGGACCCCCCACCTGCTTCTTCTTCGAAGGGAATCCGGAAAGGATCCGCTCCTGAAATTTCTTCTCCCTGTTACTCCTCTGAAGCGACTCCCGAAGGGACGCTTCTAAATTTTCTCTGAAGCGTCTCTTCCGAAGGGAGCAGCGCACTTCACACTCTGGAGAGGCATCAATCCGCCACCTCCATGATACGTGATGGAGGTTCCCCCCCCGAGGGGGGGGCGAGGACGGCTCCATTTTCGCAACCGGAGGGGAACTCCGGATGGAACCGATTCCATGATTCCTAGGACTACGGAAGGTAAACTTCCAAATCCCGGCCACTCTTCGGTGGCGTCCAGTTCCCGGTTCCACGCCAGTGCCGCTCCCGAATATAGGTCAACCAGCATTATCTTTCAGGGCCAACTCGAACCTTGACGCACCCATTTCTCCGGAGGGTGATCCTTTACGGGTCTTCGAACCCTCAGAGCTTGGTGCCACGTGCAGAGACCGCAGTCACACGGCCTCCAACGCGGGCTCCAAAATACTCTGATGGGTGTTCTATTTGTGGGTATTTATGTATAAGTAAATATGCACGATGCAACACAGAGACTATTAATGAAACCTGATAGAACTTTCACTGTTATGTGAATGCCTCAACATAAATTGAACCAACAGCTGTTTTGAAGATGAGATTTGAGAGGATTTTAATGAAACCTGATAGAACTTTCACTGTAATGTGAATGCCTCAACATAAATTGAACCAACAGCTGTTTTGAAGATGAGATTTGAGAGGATTTTCAAAGACTGTGATATATGTTTGTATAGTATGTTATCGTCGCCTGTGAATCATTTTCTGAATCGGGTTGGAACTTGCATCTACAGAAGCAAAAAGTAAGTGCTGCGTGATATAATGTGTAATGATTTATCAATTTGGAATGCAGTACTCATGTTCCATCAGAAGAAACAGACCTCTACGAAACCTTCTCATGATAAAGTTAAGTAAAAATTGAAAGTCCTCGATCATAATGCAGAAATCTTTTCCTGAGGACGACAGGAAAATAACATAAACATGCCAAACATGCAAATATTTATATTTCTTGAAGTGTTTTCATTTCTGAATCTTCGATGATAACCATCAGGAATCGAATGTACATACATTAACGGAAAACTAAATCGTTTCTTTTTGACCTAACCTAATTTGCAAAAATGAAGAGCAATCACAAATCACACAAAGCTCGTAATACGGAGCATTACATTTGACAAGTTTAGGTGAGTGATCACGATTATAGTCTTGTATTTTCTTTTCCCAGTTTTCAAAAAAAAAAAAAAAAAAACAGCATTTATGATACTTTATCATCTTATTCATATCGATATTCTATCCATAAGTAATGAATATTTCTGAAATTTATCATTAATCATTGCAGACACTCTGCAGTTTTCGAATGCGATCACTTTTTTTTCTATTTTTTTAAATAGAAAAAAGTTAGGGTTACCCTACACGCAAAGCATTCAAAATATCCAACTGAAAACAGCGACTGCTATAATCAAGTGAGTTCAAACCGTTGTCATCCATCCAAACAATCTATCATAAAATATCCCGCTGAATCAGTGAATACAAAACTGACATTCAAAATACTTTAGCATTATTTCCTTTGTTCGCTGATATTCTGTAGAGTTTGATGATGATGAACGCATTGGAGGCTGCAGTTAATGACAATACGAAACCACGAGGACACGTACTGCGAGTAATGAAGTGAATAAATAATTGTTAAATTGCCACTTTTAAAATGGTTTGCTCAGCATATGTTAGTAATAAAATACACTCACAAAAAGTACAGGGCATTTCGCAACATAATCAGATCTTGACTAGAATAGCTGATCTTGGCTTTTATCATATAAACGTTCAGATTATCTAAGACTTTCGCTGTATAGTGGATTAAGGAAAATAGGAGATTTAAATGTGACTTTTAAACATGGAACCGAAACGAAGACACGTACACTCTTCCATTTGGAATATCATACTGATTGTTAATCAAGCCTGGAAATTCGATCTGCAAATCGACTGATGGTATAATTTTTAAAAGATAATCTTCCGAGTGTGGGTAGATTTATATTAGAAAGTTAGAAACGGATTTTTCATGAATATTCTTGAATCAAACCAAGTAAGCATCGTTAAGTGCAGGATTTTGTAGATGCCTGCCTTGTAGTTGAGGGATTTGAGTTGTTTAAATACCGATCAGTAGGAAAAATTGCTGCGATGAATTTTTAGATTAATTACATGAGTTATTGCACGAGTTAAATATGAAGAAAGGAGTATCCTTAAGTATGTGATGAACTAAATATAATTTGAAATTTTGAATAAATTGAATTTTGAAATCAAAGATGGGACGAATACAGTTTTAGATTTGCCGTCTTTGAGGTACATATCGAGTTCTTCCGGAAGCTGCATAGTATTCAATATGCAAGGGCTTGATTTCCAGTTAATACGTTAAACGTCTTAATCATAGATGAATATTTCGAATTTGCATGCAGCATGGAAGGAATATTTTCATTTTTCAACAAGAAATCCCTGACTCCGTGATGATATACTTCCAGGTCAAGCTGAGCACTTCCAATAATAAAAATCAGGACTAATTAAAAAAGAGTTGGAACCTTCTGAGGAGATCACCTTTACTACAATTACGCTATTCAACTAAGATAACATGAAAATGATTGTCAGATTTATCATGACGCAAGTGTTAAAGGTGAAGTACTTTTTCAGTAAAAGAAAAGTGTGCTTAACATAATTAGGACTTGCAGCAGCACGCAGCACTTCATGTAATGCCAAAATCCTTCTAAACTATAGCTCATGATTTACAGCAAATAACCGGCATCTTAGCTTTATGAAAATTAACTTTGAAAAGACAGAGTTTTAATTTAGAACGGCTTGTGTTGGAAGTGTTGGATCTGTTTAAAATTCCAAGGGAATTTAAGACAACTCAAACGAAAGGGAAATACTATACTTATGATGTAACGGCTTTAATTGTAGTAATGTCGATTGATCAAACTTTACTACTATGAGGAGAGTTATTGTCAGTGACGAATAACTATCAAATTGGAAGCATCTATTATTAAATGTTGGAAAATCCAGAAGTGCACATTCTTCATAACTCTGAAATTTTGATGTTTAACTTGTTGGATCGAATTCTGTGCAACTGTTTTGGCGAACATTTATCAACTGTGTAGATTGTATCCTTCTCTTCAAATGCATTCATAAACAAGTCGATGGATACTTCATACCTGAGAGTGGTCTGCTGAGAGGAGCAAAATCCATAGAAGGGTTTATTCAGGAAAATGACTGCAGGTTGAAAAACTGGAAAACAGGAAAAGTATGTCTTCAACATAATGCTCTCGACTTCATCTTTGGAATACTCCTTTTGCAAATCGGTGGAGTACGTGGAAACTATCTCATCAATTTGAGGTTTGAACTGGACTTGCATGAATTCAGGATTTGAGTGCATTCAGTGGGTCCGATGGGCCCTGTCAACGTATGTGGTTCCTTCTGAATTTTCATGTTAGATTATTTCGATCGGGACTATGTGTGAAACAGTCAGTGATGTTCAATCATCGTTTCCTCGCAATTTCTCTGCAACGTAAGAAATGCATTAGCGGAGGATTCTGGATGCTCCTTTCTTTCTTTTTCTTGCCTTCGTGTGATTACATTCGTGCAATTCGTTTCTTCCACTTTGGATCATTTGAAAGTCTCATACTGCAGTAGCCATTCCATTTGAAGAAAGTGAAATTCAGACAATAAAGCGCAGTTTAGAATGCTATGAATTCTATCGTTTAACTCGAAGTTGCATGGGGAGTTGCAGCAGGAACTCCAGATGCGACTGTTCGGTGGAGTGCAAAACACTCCGGATACTTTGCAGAGAGAACTAAGTACTTCTTTAGCAACGGATTTCGTTTTTCATTCTATGACTAAAACCACTGGTCACAGAGTTCCTGTTTCTCAGTTTCCAACTCGTATGCCCAAGGCCCTGGGCTTAGGCAATAATGAAATTAATTTGCTATGGCCAAGATTAGTCTAACTTGATGAAGAGCATTCATTCACTGCAATCTGGGAGGCATTTTTCTTTCTGCAGATCATAAACAGAACATGAGTAGCTAATGAAATTATATTTCCAATCGTCCCATAGATCGCTACTACTCAAAGATCCAAAGTATATGGCAATGAAAGTAGTTCATAATCAACAAAGCAACGTTATCGTATAGATATTACACTATAAACAAGTAAAATGATGAACCGACAAGGAAGACATCTCACAATTTTCGTACAGACATGGGTTCTGATCAGCCCCCCAAAATGCCTTGGGGAATTATTCAAGACGGTCAGTTTTCATTTACAGTGACTACGGTCCCTGTACACGAGACTGTTAGTCACCTCGGGGTGTAGCTACGTCTTATTTATCTACAGTCACGGACAATCAAACTGTAGAAAGACCAAGATTTTCATTCGATAGAACTGCAGCATCTCAACTGCTATTCCTAACGGGAATATAATGATTAAATGATTCCTGCTACATAGAATGATTAACATTTTGGATCTTCGAAGTGGATAGCAATAAGATGCTTACATTAATCCCTTGCTAATGTGCACTGTGAAGTCTACTCTATTGAGCTGGTAGCGAAATTCGCTTGATTTCTTTCAGACAACATCAATTTAGTTTAACAAGGTTTTTTTCTTTCTCAGAAACGGTAGCAAACTTTTTTTGTAAATGAAATTGGATGTGTGAACTTAATTTTTGTGGCTGCATTTTACGTATTGAGGAGATGCATATTAAGAGTTTTTTTTAAAGCAAGGGTTCATACGTTCCACTTACAATCATTAATCATTCCAGAATTTCATTTACTTTTTTGATCATAGGAGAAAAAAAGGCAAAACAACAAAATTCTCATGTGATTTCTGCACTAAAAATTTTCATTGGTACTTTGATTTCCATGCACATTCAGTAAAATTGTGGGCATCATTAAGTTCAAAAGTTAAGTTCATCATTAAGTGCTTGCAAAAGTAGCGAAATTTGAATCCCAATTCCTAAATATGTGAATGTAACAAATCTGCGAAATGTACATAAACATCCCGTTTCATCACATGGTTGCTGACAAAGGTACTTTTTAAAGTTTCACACTGAAAATGCATTTAACATTAAACTGATAAAAATGTCGAATTTCATCGGTCTATCCTTTATCTTTTCATTTAAACACCACACAGTTTCTGGAAACAAAAATTTCTGAACATTTGCGAATTCTCTATTGGCTTCTGTGACAATATTCATGAGGTTCAGTCAATAAATACGAAAATAAGAATAATTCCACAAAGTGTAGAAATTAACCACATAGAAATTATGGTTAATTTCTACAATAAAAGAGATTACTGAGTTCACATCCATTACTTTTAATGGGTACAGTGAAATGCTTTTTTTAACTTCCTTAGATTGAAGCATTAATCAGGTTTCAACTTTTCTTTCATGATTTGAGAAGCATCAGCCATGTTAACCCGACCATTTGTGGCTTCTCTTATTTTTCCCATGAAAAAATTCAGTACTCTAGTCTTTCCTTTTTGATATAGTTCCACCTAAGGAAAAGTGAATGGCCAATCTCAATAAAACTCCTGCATTACCTGTTTTGGATATTCAGTAATCATTTTTGCACAGACACTCTGTAAATGTGTTTCATCAAGAAGACAATGATTGTCTTGAACAAACATCTGCAATTGTGGGATAAATTAATAATTTGCATCATTTCTAAGACATCATAATGCAACTCATATCACCAGAAAACAACAAAGAATTGTAAACACATTTGTTAATTCCCTTTTCATTTGCATAATACTTAGTACACACATTCAAGTACAACAGTGTTTCAAGTGCTTTTACTGTCATTTACAGGAAATATGGTTCATACAAACTATCTTTCTTTTAGTTAATACTGTTTTGAATGTTTTCACAAAGCTACTGAGCTATTATTATTTGCTATATTTTACCACACAACATCCATTCTTTTGTGCTGTGCTAAAGAAAAATTACAACTGAAACAGAGGTAGTACGAAAAATATAATAATTTTTGCTTCACAGACTTGCTAAAAACAAAAAGCAATTTCTAAATTAAGGCATTCAACTTGTAACAAATCTTCCTGTTGTAAACATTTTTTACCTGTTTAGGAGAACAAGATGTTCCTTTTAGTTTAGCAACCAAAAACTCTTGGGCTGTGAGCAAGGAAATATGCTTATCTTTATAGAGAGTTGCTATTTCCGCAAGGTCTTTTGGATGACATGGGCTGCAAATTCCTTTGCTATGTTAAACTTATTAATGTTTGAAATACCTCTGATGCAATCCAAGGCCTTCAGTATTTAGCAAGGGAATGAGGTTTTGAAATAAGAACTTCAAAACTGTATGAGGGCATGCTGTACTGGCAGCTTCTTCAAAATATGTGCATAATTCAGGAGAAACCTAGAAGATTGTT
This sequence comes from Raillietiella orientalis, assembly GCA_036172245.1. NCBI lineage: Eukaryota > Metazoa > Arthropoda > Ichthyostraca > Raillietiellida > Raillietiellidae > Raillietiella > Raillietiella orientalis. Next base: position 4,785,127 of record JAYWIR010000002.1, on the reverse strand, counting down.
GACATAATGTGAGTTAAAAGTGTTAAATGCATGTTACAATCAGATCGGCTGCATCCTTTAAACTAATCCCATATGTATCCATCAAGCGAAGCCTGGCAGCATTAGGTAACTCAGGTAATTTTTGGGCAACAATTGCGGGATCTATGGATCCTGGGCCCAAGTGCAGAGGTAGAAGATTTGGTTCTGGCATATAACGGTAGTCGAGTTTCTCTCCCTTATCTCTAATTGGAAGTGTCACCTTCTTCTCACTGTCATAAGTACGTGTGTCATTAATAACTATTTGATTATTTTCTCGTAGTCTGATTTGTCTTTCAATTTCATAAATCACAGCATGACTGATGGATCGGATGCTATTTAGATTTTTAATTTCAGTCCTAGTTCCCAAAGGTTCACTTTTCTTGTGAACAGATATGTTCACATCAACTCGTAAGCAACCCTCTAACATTTTTTGTAACCCAACTGATGACATGTTTACATACCGTTCATATGGCATGAACAAGTAGACACTGCTTTCAAGATAGCTATCACTTCTTTTACTAAGCTAACAACCTCATCAGCATCTCTCAAATCTGGTTCAAAAACAATTTCCATTAAACCAATGCCAGCACGATTTAGGTCAATAAAGCTTCTAAGTATCATAAGTAATAACTGTTGTCTTTGAATCAGCTGACCTCCCATGAGCCTCATCATGTAGGGATCTGCCACTATCCTGTTCAAGATGCAATTGTTGAATGCGAATTTGTTTCAAATATGCACCAGTTCTCTCAATTACAGGAAATGTCAGCAATCCATTTTTGGCTAAAGGAGCAAAATGTTGAGTAATTTGATATCCTGCCTGCAATAACAGCATTATTCAAACATTGTTCAAAAATGTAATAAATGGGAACAGCTAGCACCCAACATTCACAACATTTAACTCATGAAATTTTATTATTAAATACAACAGCATACCAAACTGTTCCTAACTACAGTACATCTTAAAATTCCTCAAAACTATATTAGATTGAATGACAAGTTTGAAATACATGAAATGTTTTTATGTTCACTTCAATTAAGAAGGAATGCTTAGTGACAGCTAAAAAAGTTTGCAAAGCATTTGATATATTTCTCTTTACTTCATCATTTTTTTTTCCAAAATATTTGCATTCATTTACTAATATAGCAGCCAAAATAAACAACCAAGATATATTCACATATTTTGATCTTTTATTTTACTTAATGCAGACAATTTAAATTTAAATTTGTTCCACCCAGCATTGCATAAATTTTCTATGCTAATCTAAGGTTAGGAGCACTTTGGTAAAAGTCTCACATACAACCAGTGAAAATTCTTTTCCAGTCTTGCACAGCCAAATTTTTTTTTTACAAGCGCGATCATTTTTTGCAAAAGACAATTGGTATAGGTTTCACTTATGCAGCATCTTTAGAAATACCTATGCTATATTGTGCTCAGACTTCCAAAAACCAATCAGGTGTTCTTATTTTTCCAAGCACAACTTTACTATACAGCTGCAATCATACATTTACTTACAGGAAGGTCTGGATAAAAGTAATGCTTCCTATCAAACTTAGATATTGACTGGACTTCACATCCCATTGCCAATGCTGTAAGAATACCAGCTTCCACACAGTGCCTGTTCAACACCTATCACCGTGTAATAGTCATCTTCCTCACTTACAGGCAAAGTGCCAGGAAGAGCAGCATCAAAAGAGCTCACTTGTGAGTTGACACATGATAAGAAGTACGTACTAGAACCTGAAAACAACTTAGTATGGGTAGCAATTTGGGCATGCATCTCCAGGCCTATAGCAGCACACCATTCTCTTGCTAGGTGCATAGCCTGTTGGATACCACCATAATTATATTTCTATATATTTAGGCTTATACTATACATACCAATGGTGGCATTTTACTAGTTTATCAGCCAACTGTGAAAAATTAGATAACTTCATATACTACAATCCTTCCCAATGTTTATTAGCTGCACTGAGGGTTTTATCTTCATGTAACACAAACCCACATTGCATATCTTTGAAGTTCCAGTTTGTATGTATTTCAACATTCAGTTTGATACTTGAACCCTTGAAAATGAAGACACGATAGCTGCCTATTGTTACCATAGTTGACAAACCTATTTATCCACTTTCAAGTTACATCAGCAAATATAATACAAGCTTTATTCCATTTTTGATTGCCTTACTTTATTAAGTCGTCTGCATATCAAGAATGTAAAAACACCTGCTTGTAAGTTTTGAACTGACTATCATTAATTGTTGGAATAGAAATTTAATTTTGACTTCGTTTCATTCAAAGGCACCAAACTGACTTCTGATTATTACTAGAACTTTGTATTAACTGTTTTTGCTATAAACACCACATGTATCTTTCAATTATGGTGAGTTTAGTTAACAAAGTGATCCCTGTCAATCAGATAAGCTAGCTTTCACAGTAACATGGACTATTTCGGCATTCTGTAATGGGTGCTGAATTTTACTTGATGCAGTTTAAGTGTGTTTCATGGAGAATTAAATTCAGTGGTGGCATTTATGTGCACACAATGCTCTTTCTGCATAAGCAAAAAATGCACTATTCTTAACGAATATACTTTCCAGTACACTGCTCCACCCGTACCTCGATTATCAAACATCAATGCTCAGAATTAATTTGCCAAAATTGGTTTCCGTTTTCTAAAATTTTGTCTTACTAAAAATGACTCACCGAAAAAGTAATATTAATATTCAAGATTATTTGCAGATAAGTTCCTGAACGAAAAAACTATTTTCAAATTTCAAAAACTGATAAAGTTTATTTACAAAAAAAAGAAAAAATTTTGATTTCAAACAATGAGCAGTGAACATTTTTCAATTGTGTGACATCTGATTAAATACTAATGTATTATGCTGCATCTCTTACATATAATCTTGATTATAAACATTTTCAATAATGACACGGATGCAAGCATCATTCTTTAAATTCACCAATTATAGGCAGGAGCTTGCTTCAAGTACTAAAAATGCATGTGTTTAAAACGAGCAGAGCTCTGGGAATACTGTATGGTTACGATATACTCGATGTCGTTTAATTTGCATAGGATCGAATACTATTTGAGTTAAAAAAAGAACCATTCTGATAACAACTTTTTCCAATATGTACGCAATATGGTAATATCAGTAATTCAGAAATGACAATCTTGGATTTTCTGGCGCAGGCGCGTGCATCACGGCGGGCTACAGATTTCTGTTTGCTCATCTGACAGCTGAATGGAAACGGATTACGAAATGTTACCGTTGATCAATCCCAGCTCACTGAGTTTGAAACATTGATTGCATGAATAATAAATATATTTTAAATTTTTAATGTTTGCTAATTCTTTATTACTTCTCTTTTATATTCAATCCGTCCCGTTGATTTTTTAAGCCAAAACTGCGTGCGAAATATGAAAACGTCAAAGCATGAACTTCGTTTTTGGTTAATCATAAAATTTAAGAATTATTTAAGCAATTCAGGCTAGGAATGCCATTTAAAGGAATGTTGCATAAGATGTAGGTGTAGTTGAACATAAATGTAAATCAACAGACGAACAGCCATAATTAACACACTATGAAACTCTAAATTTAAGAATCACGCTACTAACAGAAAACGAAATATAAGCTGCATTGTGTTTCATTAATCGTGACTATGAATCGCTGCCAAATGAAAAATATGACGGCAATATTGAAAACAAGCTGTATATTAGGATTTTAAACGTAGTGTATTCAATGGAAAACTACTGGAAACAAGACACTATTATTTATGACAAATCATTTCGAAAAATCCACGCAAAAGGCAAAGTTGTAGGTTGGGTTTCAGAATGTGCTGTGTTTCGTTAAACCATGCTATTATTAATGATATTCATGATCCAGTTATGATAAACTGAAAATGAACAAAAATAGTAGCAATGAAAACTTTTGAAATAACTGATTGCTTTTTATGTCTCAGTTATTTATTATTTTTAAATTCATGTTTCCATTGGTAGATCATTTATTTCAATAATCAATTTATTTTTGAAAAAAAGCATCTTTCAGAAGTTGGAAAATTTTAGCAGTATAAACTATAAAAGTAGAAAAGTTCAGGAACACTGAAAACTAACTTATAAAAATGAGGGCGAAAATAAAAAATAATACACTGCATTGTAAACTCTTCACTGGCGAATTTTGGAATTTGATCGACATTAGCTCTAAGTTCATGCAGTTTGAGGCTAATGCTCAAGGAAAAAAAGAAAAATCAAGAAACATGAAAGAGAAAAGTAGACCGAAGCTGAAGAATAGTCTTTAAAAAGCATGATTAAATTATGCTTTTACTTATTTTATTACTTATCAGAAAGTGCATTCTGATTTCTTTTTCCATATTCCAAACATAATGTTCTATTCTTTTGAAAAAGGCATATATTTCTCAAGTTTCAGCCTTCCAAGTTCAGATGATAACATTTCATCTATTAACACATTCAATTTTAATCACTACTATTATTTCATCTGTCACTTAATGTAGTATCATATTTAGAAGAACGATCTGACGATCACTTGCTACAGAATCAATATATAATAACTCTAGGTTGATGAAATAACAACACCAGATTATCATAAGCATTATGTGGCAATGCAATTCGTCTCAAATATAGGAAATTCAAATCCTGATGAAATAATCTTCAATAGAACCCACCAAGAAAAGAGAACCAAATATTCAATAGAAGGAATCTTCGAGTATGATCCGACAAACTAGAGGCCATCTTGATACGATGATCTACTTCACCTGGAAGCATTCGAATAGATATGGTTCGTCGTAACAAAAACTGAGCAAATAATAAAAAGTATTCTTTGGACTGCAGAAAGCTCGTTAGTTTTAGGAAAGCTTGATTGATGCTTAAAATTTAGATGAGAAAAAGTTTCCAAAATCAAAGTGTTGTTAACTGAACCCCCCTCAAAAAAAGGCATTTTTTAGGACTCTTCAAAGAAATATATGGAATGATGATTTTAAGATTAGGACTTGGAAAATTCATTCATGCTAATAAGAATCATAAATGACTTCTACAATGATATGAATGTCATTTGGAATTAAACAGTTGTATTTTTTAAAGCAGAAAACATCATATATGTGTGTGTTAACGCTAATTATAGTACAGTAAGGTCAGAGATATTGTTTTCTGTACTTAAACAAGCATGAATCCAATGTTTAAAATATTTGAAGTTCTAGGCATTAAATTTTTGTTTGCATGAGTTCAGCACAAGTAGCAAAAAGATTTCTTGAATCATTTGTTAATGGCATTTCTGATTACTGCTTTAATGGTAGATGAGCGGTATTTGGGATGCATTAGCGTGAAATGCTGAAAATACCGTAGTCTTATGGAGGAATGTGGATGTTTTTTCCTTAGTGCTGTATTTGGATTTTCTGTTAAGCAACTAGGATCAGATTTTCATAGTTTCCACTTGCATCAGTGTTAATGTTTGAAAGAAACAGAATTTGAAATTTTAAGAATGTAAGAGTAGAAGCATGTAAAATTAGTATGAAAGTTGGTGTTTTCATAGATTTGTTTGTACATAATATGTCATGTATCGTGAATAAGTTCCTTAAATGGTTAAGTATAATAATTTTTTTGCCCCTACGCACAAGCATTTCAGTTAGATAAATAGCGGGGCAGTTAATCAGAAATTAAATTATACATTATGCCATAATTGATTCCATCAGTTAATGTATATTATATTGACTCGCTGTGGCCAGTGTACGCATGTCAGTGCAAATGGTTTGATCATGTGTTTGTATGGTGGAATCTTAATTTATCTAGTATGCAATTTTAAGCCTTTTTTTGAACCACGTTGTTGTGGAGGGTCATTATTCATATTTATGCCTTGTATGTTGAGTGTTTTTGTAAATTTTCCAGGAACTCCATTATTTATAATGGAGTGACATTATTTTGCATAAATACTTTATTTGCTGAAAGATTAAAATGCCAGAAATTTAAAAGCTAACTCCAATTGACAATGGATAACTCCATTACCAAGAATAACGTGCTCTTAGCGATAAATATGTTGTACCATAACCCTGAAGATCAAGAGAAAAAAAAAGCATCATATTGGCTGCAAGAATTCCAGAAATCTGTAAGTGTTTGAGTCAAGTTTTTTGAGCACAGTGAATTTTGGCAATTTTCTGAGGATGTAACTGGTGGGTTAACTTCATCATATATTTTGGTACAGATTTTTAAGGTTTCCCCAGTAATAACAAGAGTAAGGATTAGCAACCATTAAGGGCATCCAATTATATCAGCAAGTAATAAAAATTGTATAGCTTTTGGTGACTTTAAGAAAAAAGTCCATTTGGATAGCCTATATTAAGTAGTTAAATATTATGCAAGCTAGAAAATGGATGTTTAATTCTCGAATTTATTTTTCAGTTCAGTAGTTCTCTGTGGATGGTCTGTGTGGTTTGTAGTAATAATCTTTTAGCTTTATTTAGCCATTATTCTTTCTGTATAGTGATTTGTAAAAGTAAATGAAAATCAAGCCTATCAAAAAAAATCCCTTTTTTTTTTTTGCTATTTAGGCATTGAAAAGAGACCATGAAAACTATTTTAAGCAGTCTTATGGAATTTAGTGATAATATGGTAGCATACAGTAGAAAAGTTGCTTTCAGTCCTCATAGTTTCATTCTCTGAAAGTTAACAAAGAATTGTTTATCCCAACACTACTCTCGAGTTTCTTATATTTTATGCTAGAATTTTTTTTACAACGAGATGAATCAGAAATATGCATGTCTAATCCCCAGTTTTCAAATAATTGTCTTGCATATTCAAAGTTAAACAAGAAATTTTTGCTGAAGTGTTCAGTTTTATGTTTAGTTTTTCCCTTTTTTGCATACATTTTGTGTGATTATAAAATGTGCTGGTACCATTATTGAACACCAATGTATAGCTTTAATGCATTTTATACTTTTGCATACTTTAAATGCTTTAAATTCAGATAGCAGTTCTTACAGAATTCGTCAGTTTTGAAATTTTTTTGTGGCTTAGGATCACTAAATTATCCTGAGTAATTTTAAAGTCTGTTCTTTGTAGATGTATGCCTGGAAGATTGCTGATGAACTTTTACATGAAAAATGGGACTTAGAATCATGCTACTTTGCTGCACATACAATGAGAACAAAAATTCAGCACTCATTCCAAGAGCTCCCACCTGAGGCTTATTCTTCTCTCAAGGAATCCATAATGGATCATATCAGTCATACCAATGAGAATACTAGTAATATGATTGTCACTCAAGTAAGTTGTATCTTACATCTGTAGCATATAATTATAGTTTTTTGCAATGCTTTCTATTTTGAAGTTATGCTCAAAAATCTCTACTAATTGTTGTCACATAGTTAATTACCATAGGGAATGTTTTTTTAAACTAAAACAGTAGCTGCTAAGGTTTTTGCTACTTTTAGAAAACATTCTTGGTTAGGGATCCTTCTAATAAATGGGATTTTTGTTTGCTTCTTTGTTCACACAAGGATTGGAAAATGAGAGGAAAAATAGCCATGTAGTTCAAAGGATTCACGAAATCTCGTGAATTAGTTTCGTATTGACATGTAGGGTTTTGCATTTTTCATTGGTGTGACACATAGTTATCTTGTTACTAAATTAAAATTAATTATGTTGCTGTTGTATGGATGGTCTATTCACATATTTGATTTCCTGTGTGATAAAAGTGAGGATTTCTCAAAATCTTCATCCAGAAACTTTTTGTTTTCTTAATTGTTTTTTTTGACAAGCTTCTTAAATAAAAGTTGAAACCAAATTGCTAAATTCTGTATCACTGCACGAAAAGGTCATTGATAGATGTTGGTATAGAAGGAAATCGAAGATTTATGCTACCTTGTCTCTTTGATTGCAAAGTTTCCCTATTAAAATCATCTGTCACTAATAATGAGTGGCATGGTGTACAAATGCTTGTTTCAAAATCCTCAGTTATGGAAAACAATTTAATCATCAAAAGTGAGGTGAAAGAAATTAAGTTACTTGAAGTAGCATGGAAAAGCATGATTAGGAAAATTAAATTACTGTGATCATCTTTTTTTCATATTTAAAATAAAATTAGCATTGTTTTATGTCAAGGTAAATAGTTGATATAAGCATAAGCATAGGATGGATAACAAAGTGATCATTGAATTTATGGCTACGAGTTTTAAAATGTAATTGAATTGAATAAGAATTTAAATGGCGAGCTAATTTTTTGTTTGCATCTCACAAGTTGTGTGATATTCTTAGAACTACAATTCTTTATATAAGGGAGTTAATTGCACTTGATTAAAGAATAGTTAGAAGTAGGGCGATTTACATAGCAGTTAATTCTAAAGCTTTTTAATTTCTGTGTTTATGCATACTCAGAAATTGTGCAAAATGAATTGTTCAAAAGCTGATGAGATTGAAAATAGTTTTACATGTTTCAAGTGATCTGGGAAATATGCTTGTTTTTTACTTTCTTATGACATGATATGATAAAGTAGTTATCAAATGAGGTTTTCCCACTAAATTGGATGTAATGATTTAAGTTAGTAAAGGCAGACTGTCAAGTTCAGAAATCAAAAAGTCATCCATCATGGAGATTTAACAGCTGTATTACAATAAACTTGAGTGCCAAAATAGTAAAGATCAGATCAGATAAGCTTTTTTATTTTTTTTGGTGCTATTAACAAATTGCAACCATATATAGGTTTGTGAAGCTCTTTAAAATGAATATCTCAAGGGAGTAACAGTGTTATCTGTGAAAAACAGGCATGGAGATGATAGTGCAAATACGTTGCAATGTAAAAATTCCAGCGAAAAGTACAAAAGTTTGGAGAATGCAACTGAAATAAGTACAAGTTATTATTAATAATAATAACAAGTATAAGTTATTAAAGGATGAAGTGAAAGATATGAAGTCAAAATGTAGTTGATAATTAAGTGATGACACTTTGATACACAAGTTTTAATAGAACAAAGTTGAAGTGCATGTATTGAATTATCGAAAATCAAATTTTAATTTTCGTACACCAATGATGTATGATGTATTATTAGTAAGGAAAGTAAATTGTGCTTGCATCCAAGTAACTGGCAGTATCTCTAATAGAAATAGTTTCTACAGACAGAAGTTTTGATCATAATGTAGCGGAAACATCGAATGTAGATTCCTAAAGGTATGCAAACTGATTCCGAACGTAAAGTAATTCCTAAAGGAATGTAAATTCGATTCAACCATAAAGGGTAACTAATCAGCTATCAGAATGGGGTGGTGAACTTGGACATTAAAACTTGAGTTTTAAAGCTTTACTGTAATAACATGAAGGTAATCACAGTGGATTTTGTAAGTGAGATTGTTAACTATATGAATCGAGAAATGCTTGATTAGGGATTAAGTTGTTTGTTTATGATCGATAATTATTGATTGGATGTTTGGGAAATATTCAGAAACATATTTACATCAATATCCATTCAGCTGAGCTTAGCCTTGGCTGATCTGGCTCTCCAGATGGAATCATGGCAAAACCCAGTTCATGAGCTGCTGCAAAAATTTGGTTCAGATCAATATTTGCAATCTTTGCTGGAAATACTCATTGTGTTACCAGAAGAAATAAGCTCTCGGTATTTACGATTAGGTGAAAACCGTCGTCACCAAATTATTGATCATTTTGTAAAAGTTTCTCCTGATGTAGTAAATTTATTGGTAAGAAGAAAATCTAATAAGTTTTCAGATTTTAAATTCTGATGTTAGAACACATGTGTCTTACACTTCATGGGTGGTCAACATTCATCTGTTATTTTGTTAAAAGTATTGCGTTGCATGGGATCATGGTTGGCAGTTCAAGTTCTCCCAAGTGACTTATTAGCTAAGAGTGAAGTTTTGCACAAAGCATTTGATATTATGAAAGCTGAGGTATGTGCAGCTTTTTTGAAGTGCATGTTTCTTTTAGAATACCTGTGAACTACATGATGCTGCTACAGAATGCATTTGCTCTGCTTTAATGGTTCTTGATGATGAATACAATAAACATAGAACTCTTGGTGATATGGTATTTACCAAAATCTTTGAGTTAAATAGTGCCTATCAGATGGCAGTGGCAAGAGAAGATTCTCACAAGTGAGGGAGTATACATCAAACCATGTAGCATTCTAATGCTTCGTCCATGAAGGGCGATAAATTTCTGTCGCATTTTTTCAGAACTAGGAGAAGTTCTCCTGCCTGTCCTGATTGATGGTACACAGCCACAAGCCTTTCAAGTGCTGGAAATGCTTTTGATTTGTATTAGTCACCATGATTATGAAGTTGCTGATGTTACTTTCAATTTTTGGTTCCGGCTTGCTGAAGAGCTGTTTCTTGATAAGGATGATAAACTTTATCAACAGTTTGCACCATATGTTCTACGCCTTCTTGAAGCTCTTCTGTTCCATTGCCAGATGGAGCCAGATCACGTAGGTCAAGCAAGGACAGTTGACCTATCCTGTCAAGGACTGTGTGTATTAGGATGAAGTATTAGATGAAGAAGATGACTTTGCCACTTTTCGAGCGCGAATAGCGGATCTGACCAAAGACATTGTATTTGTGGTCACTTCAAAAGTCTTTTTTCGCCGGCTGTTTGTTCATATTCAGAATGCCAGTTCCTGGGAAGTCTGTGAAGCTGGACTATTTTTGATGGCAGCTGTAGCTGTATTTATCAGTCCAGAAGAAGAAGAAATAGTACCTCTTTTGCTCCAATGTTTACTCACCCAACAGAGAAGCAGTAGTCATTTAGCTGTTCGTCATGCTTCTGTTACATTGTTGGGTCAGTTGGCAGAGTGGATTTCGAATCATCCAGATATGCTGCAAGCTGTTTTGAACTTTCTTGTGTTTAGTCTGAATGAAGTGCCCATTGCTAATGCTGCTGCTCGAGCTTTGAACAGAATCTGTAACCATTGCAGAAAGCACATGACTCAGCATGTAAATGGTTTGTTGCATATTGCCGAGTCTCTTGAAAATTACAAATTGACCAATGAGTCAGCTGTTGGTTTACTTAAAGGCATGGCTGGAGTCTTGGGTTATTTGCCTAATCAGCAGTTGACAAGTGTTCTGAGGCAGCTGTGTGCCATTCAGTTGCACAATTTGCAACAGATTGTGACAAACAATACAAACCATGGGGATCCTGTCATTTGGTTAGATCGCCTTGCAGCTTTATTTAGTAAAGTTGAGCCAATAGTTGAAGAGGGCAAGCCCCATCCCTGTCAATCTGTGATTACAGAGGTAACCTTAAAGGCATAATTCATTTGTGAAAGAATTATTTTTCAGGCTTGGCCTCTTCTTTCTGCTGTTTGCAATAAATATCAATCAGATGTAAGAGTAATGGAGCGTTGCTGCCGTTGTATTCGGTTTGCTGTTCGCCGTATTGGACAAGAGTCAGCTCCTTTACTTGGTCCTCTCATTCAGCAGCTGGTTTCCATGTATTTGCAGAATAGGCATAGTTGCTTTTTATATTTAGCAAGCATTTTGGTGGATGAATATGGTAGCCAACCTTTATGCACTGACATTCTCCTTGATATGCTTATGTCATTTCTGCCTCCAACTTTTAACATGCTGCAAGAACCTGATGGCTTCCGTCTTCATTCTGATACAGTGGATGATTTCTTTCGACTCTGTACGAGATTTGTGCAGAGATGCGGTATTGCATTTTTGCAGCGAGTGTCAGTGGATAACATTGTGCTCATTGGACTCACAGCAGTAACTCTTGAGCACAAAGAAGCCAATGCATCATCAGTGAAGTTTTTTATAGATTTAGTGGATCTAGGTCACAGTTCTAGTGATCAGGAAGACTTTAGCACACGTAGAAGACTTGTGCATCAATTATTAGAAAGGCATGGCCCAACACTGATTACAAACATTTTAAGTGCTTATATTTATTTGTTGCCATCCCATATGCTCCCTGATATATCGGAGTTATTGTGGGAAATGGTGTGCTATGACCGACAGTTGGTCAGTTGTTGGCTAGAGAATACGCTTAAAAATCTGCCTCCTAACAAAGTTACAGCCCAGCAGATGATGCATTTTCATCAGTGTGTGATAACAGCAGAAAATTCGAAACAAGTATTGTATTCTGTAAGAGAATTCAGTAAACTATTTCGCTGATGTAGTGGTATTAAACATAAAAGAGTACTTTATAGTTTCACCAATGACTTGATCTTTCATTGTTTCAGAAGTTTCCTCATCTGAAAACTTTGTTTTTCTTTGTTTTCTTTAAATATATCAATTTTACTTATCAAAAAAGCATGAGGAAGTGATAAGTTTGAAGACCAAAGTAAGAAAATGTAAACAGGCTTCTTTCATTGAGTTTCTGCATAGTTTGTGTGTATTTTGAACAGTTGCAGAGAGAAAATTGTTAAAGTACGAGAATTATGTTCATGTCTCAAAATGGATATGGAAGCATGAAAGTTTTCTGTACAGTTCATTGGTGGCTGTAAGCCATTTACGTTGCAGTTCTTGTTGATGTGTAGCATGTTAGACAAATATTAACGTAAAATAAAAAGTAAAAATGCAAGCGATGAAACATAATAATTGCAAAACAAAATAAAATGCGTCGCGAGTGATGCAGTATTAAAAGTTTACGTGATGGCACAGTTCAGAAATTGAAGCAGATTTAGTAGTGACCGGATCCGTTCCTGAAGAGGTAATGAATGCTTTGCTTTAAATGTAATTTGCCCACACTTCGTTACGATGCTGTAAATTGCAGCAGCAAAATATTCGGGGATTCGGAGAATGCGTAGAGATCGCAAGGAATTGGGTTAGGCTGAGTTAAGGTCAGGACCTGATGAATGAAACTGCTTGTGCCTCCATGGAAAGTCTTCCCCCGGTGCCGTGATGCCTTTGAATTTCGAAGGTTTGTTGACTCGAGTCGTGCTCCCAGCTTAATTCCTTTGCATGTTCGTGCTGAAAAGGAGCGAAATGTAAACAGCTGAAGAAAATCACCGTACGTAATGCATAGCAGAAATTATTGAACTGAATCAGTTGCCTGTGTGCTTCATTTCAGCATTGCAGCCTACTTTGTCTTTTCCGCTATTTCTTTACTGTAACTAATTTGATCTTATAGAGAGATGCTGGTTCCAGCAGGACCGACTTAGTGCTCATGGAATGAGACCAAAAAACGAACAAGGCAAACCATAGTGTCCTAATAAACTAGATGCGTCCAGGGATTAAATGCTGGATGTCCAGTTGCCACATTCGGGAATAAAACAAAGTGCACGTGATGTTTTTGTATTCATTCTGTGCTAGCATTGTGAAAAATCAAAAGGTGTCAGAAAGTCACACAGTAAATTAGTTACTTTGTCATGAACAGATTGGGTTTCTGCGCTTGTTGAAGGTCTAAAAAGTTCATGGTTGCAAGTCTCGTTTTTAGCTTATGAGGAAATGCTAAAATCCAAGAATTCCAAATCCGGAATACTTATTCCTCAGAGGCATTTTTTTTTTTTTTTTTAAATTCTTGCAACTTGTGTAAATCTTAGAGAAGAGGAATCCAATTCTTATGAAGACTTTTAAGTGGGGAAGAATATAAGTTTCCCGACCTACGTACGCACGGTTCATCCTCATCTTCGTGCACTCTAAGAACTGAACATCAAAGGCTTATAACTTTGATCTACCGTAAATAAGAAATTCCCGTTTATGCACAGAGGTGTGACTTCCTTGCCTGATTGTGTCTGTGGCTTCCGGTCACGAACGAAATATCCGAGCTGGAAAACGCAAAAAAAAGTCTGCCGTCACGTCACTGTTGCCGGTAGGAAATTCCTTCTACATCCTATGTAGCTTTTTTGTATGGTTTGGAGTTTTTACAAGGTGCAGCGATTTGTTTTGCCAGTGACAAAACAGGAACGTTTACATCTGTCGCAAAGTTCGCAATGAATGGATGTTTCGCTCTTCGAATCTTGCACACTCTTAGAGGTCTTCCACTTACGGGACTAACAGTGATGAGTAAATATTTTACATTTCAAGAATCCATGGAAATCTTCGTTCAGAGCTGCATCACAAAATCTCGACTTGTATCTATAATGGTGTTGTCCTTTCGAAGGACTTTGCTAAGTATTCTCATTTCATCTAGTTTTTCATGATCTTCATCGAATTTTCACCTACTTCTTAGAAAAAGAAAGAATGGGAACGTGGTTGAAATTGTGCATGCAATTCTTAAAAACCATAGAAGGTTTGATTTTCTGTCTGTTAGATTCAGAATCTTAGATGACTGACAGGATGAGCAATGGCAGAAAACCGTGAACATATGATCAGAAAATTACGAATTCAGTGAGTGTGATGTGGAAAAATTTCATTTTGGGCATAACACTTAAGGAACCAGAAGAGCAGCGCATCATGAGGTCGAGGTTGTGACAACCCGAGCTCGGTGTCTTTGGGATAGCAAAGAAAGCTGCACAAAATCCCGCTTACTTTAATTACTATGATGCCAATGCTTCTATAATTTTACTCGTATTTTCGTCAATTTTACCAATTACGATTTTGTTTGTGTTTTCCGTTAGGTAATTTAGCAGCAGCCGAATCCTAAAGAGTCCATCTTGAAAAGATCCTTCTCATAGCTTCAATTTTAATACATGGGAATATTTTTGTCCTAATTTTATGGATTTTCGTTGTCATCAGACAGTGCAATCAGTAGGGTTGACTGTAATTGGCAAACAGTTAAAACAGTTAAACTGTTTGTCAAAATGTACGCTGCTTGGCAAAATCTCAAAACGAGTGCCTTCTGTTTCGAAAATGATCTCTTCCAGGAGATGAAATGTTGGTTTCTGTTCTTAGCGCAGAGGTTAGTATCGGCTTCAGGCTGCAGCGCCAGTGCTCAAAGTGAAGCAAATCCCATTAAATTCGAAAACGGAAAGCCAAGAACATTTCTAGGGCGAGGAGAGCACGTAAACCGAGTGCCTTGACTAGAATTATCGGTGGTGATCCAAGCTTCAAGAGGGCGTGATTTTCTTTCTTTTTCCTTCAGAGACATGTATTTTGCATTCTTTTCAACACAGCGCCTCGTTCTTCTTTTGAAAACAACAAACCTAGGCCATTTTCGATTTTGAATACTACGATGATAGGTGAAGACGGGATGGACGATGCCCTAGTACTCCCCTCCTCCCCCCATTCCAGGATTCCGTTGCATCGGAGCAAATTGCTTCTGGGTACGTCACGAATTACGACGGTAGCTACGCAATCGGCGGTTGCAGTCCGAGACAACTGGATAGGAAAATATGCTATATTAATATTCGAGATTGACTGTTTTGTCACTGCTTTCCCTTCCCATTACTGAACCTACTTGGGATTCGAGTCTTAAACTTGAAGTCTTCGTCCTCTGATCGAGACATAAACTATCCTGCGTCAAATTTCAACTCGAGCTGCCTTCGAAAGTCGTGCCTGGAGTGTGTGAGTTTTGTGTACAACTGTTGAAAGATCATGAAAGTTTGCTGAATAACTTGAATTGTGCATATAGGCAAAGCTAGGAATCTTTTTCGGGCTGGCCCCAATGGGTTATGGAACGTATGTAACTGGAATCTTGCACCTTGAATGAGAGAAGTGAAATCTGTACTGGCAGGAGACTCAAGAAAAAGTTTCGAAATTAATTGATCTTTCATGGGAATTGTTCTCGATTAGACAGCAGCATTTTTTTTTTTTTTTTCAGACGTGACCGAAATTGGCATCCAGGATTTGCATGCTGTTTTTTGATGCCGTTACGTTTTGAAATTTTCTTTCGGCGATTGCACTTGCAACGGGTGAATTTGTTGCGGATTACGTAATCTGTTTATTCAGCTGTATTAATGTGAAGCATGCATTAGTAGTAAGAAAAGGGAGGAAAAACGATCGTCCTTATTTTCTGTATACGGAGCGAAGCAGATTTGAATTTCTGTATTGCGTTTTTGAATTACTTTGCTGCCCCCCTTGATAGATAATCCGGAAATTGTTCACGTTGATTTCAATACCCCCAGATTTTTTTTAATAGAGTCGAATGTTGCACGGATGGAGATTTGGTTGTGATGTTAATTCTGCATAAACTCCGAAAATTTTTCAGATGTGTTAAAGTGAAAAGATATTTATTCACATGATGAGTATTTCTAGTGAATGGGATTTTTAAAGTCAAGTCATAATGGATTCAACCTCTGTTGATAAAAAACCATATTTAGATGATCCTGATAAGGAGGTAGAGAATTTTTTGAGTTCCAAGTTGGAACCTGTGCCATTTACCTCGACTACATACAAAGTCAGCAACGATAAACTGGTGACCAGTGTGGTTCAACCTACCAGTGTGAAACGCCGAAGAAAATCACAAAATATGGGACACAGACCTTGTCGTACTTCCCAGGTTATGGGTTTTCCCCCTTCCAGCACATGGACTGATACAACAGGGCGTTGCAGTGCTTTCACTCCTTATAAAGTTAATGGTCAAAGTAATCAACATACTTGCATGCAGTCCACCACGCTGTTGACTAATTTAACCCGTGGAAATACCCAAACTCACTCCTTTTATCCCAAAATGGAAGTGGTTAGTTTACATCAGAAAGCAGGACAGGGTGAAGTTACGCAGGAGATTTTGGATAAAGGTAGTGAGAGTAGAACAGCAGAGATCTTAAGTTTTTAAGCTATGCAGAGGGTGATGCATTTAGAATTGATGTTCATGGTTTGACTGCTATTATGTGGGCTGCAGGATATGGACAAGGACCTACAGTAAAACTGCTTTTGTCTAATGGACATGATCCAAACTGTATTGGCCCTGATGGGGTCACTCCTCTTTTGTTTGCTGCATCCAGAGGTCATTTGGAAGTTGTACAGCACCTGTTACTTGCTGGTGCTTGCATCAATCATTGTGATGACGTGAGTTAGATTTCAGGAGTTTTCTATTGTGAAGATGGATCAGTTAGGATCTACAGCCTTAATGTATGCTTGCTATGGTAATTTTCCTAACTGCGTACGTGAACTTTTGGAACATGGTGCTGATCTTACTTTAACCAACATGATAGGAGATACAGCATTTGATTTGGCAGTGCACAATCAGAGCTTCTTAGGTAACAAAAGATGCAAAACAAGTTATCAGATGTGTAGTGGATTGCTTGTTAGCCCAAGTGGTTTTGGAGGATTACCTGATGTTGCTGTTGGATGATATGTAATAGGTTGGTCACAGAGAGAACTAGCCATCATAGCTGTGGTTTAGATGAAATGAGGGCCATTTTCTAGTCCTCACATGGGAAAAAAAAATTCCATGAAAGATATGCATGTAAAGCTTCACCAGTCATTAACACTGCATTGACAGTTTTCAGAAATTTTTCTTCAAACATTTATGAAAAGTTATCTTGCATTTTCTGCTGTTTTTTTGATGAAAGTGCTATTTCTCATTTATCCAGGTGCATGTTTCCTTTTAGCAGTGCTGTTGCAAATCAAATAGTACAATTTGAGGTAATTCCAGATGAATGAATGGAATTAAGTTTCACAGGAAACATGAAAGAGTAAAATAAAAAATCACCGAAGTAAAAAATTCATTAAAAATTGTTTCCAACTCATTCTAGTATGTTTTCATTTGGACGTTTCTGTTGAGATCATTATCATTAAGCATGCTGGGTTTCCTCATGAAGCCATTTAGTAAGACTGGTAAGCTTCGACTGACCGAAACGCGTTGAGGCTTGTGCCAGGCATCCAACAGAAATGACACCGTCGGCTGTTTATGCCACGGAAACTGCGCAGTGTGCGTCCACAAATGCCCTTTGGCGAACGCCTGCTCGTTTTTGAGAACCCTACGCGTATTACCTACCATTTGCCAACAGCAAAGGAGCACCGCTGTGAACGAATTGGAAAAGCAGTTCAAAGGTCCCAAGCCAGCGTTTCCAATATGCAAAACAGCTGCCTGGTTCTGATGATTCGTCATTGCTGACGAACTCTTCCGTGCGAAGTGCCTGTCGTTTTCTCAAAAGTATGCTGAAACACGGTGTGTCACGAGGAGGTAACCAAGTGGCCACTTGATTTCTGCTTTGGAGATGCAAGAGCATTATTATTGGCGAATTTCATGCAAGGGTCTTATTTTCTGTTCTCATCTCCAACGAGTCGGAAAGTAAATGCCGCAAGTTTTTTGCATCCTGGTGAAACCACCAGGCATTCGTATCATGGATGATGGATGCGTAGTTGATTTCAGTGTAGTTCTGGGATGATGAATTTGCACATAAACTTCGTGACTGTATTCGTGGTTCATCAGGTCTGCAAGTCGGAGAAGTGGCACACCTTGTTTTGTATCATTGACTATTTTTCGGCAACGCTGGTGTGAAATTAATTGCTTCCAAACTGATCACAGCTACAACCGTGTTTTCATTCTAGTTTCATTTTATGATTCTTTCATCTTTGCAATTGCATGGTTTACCTTCTGTTCGCCAGCAGTAAGATTCTCGACAAAGTGTCGTTTTCATCTCTGTATCAAATTTTCGATAAGTTCCTCAAACCCGGAAGTGTAAAGTGAGAAGAGTGCGTGACATATGTCACATATGTGACAACCGAGTGCCCAATGATTCAAGTATCACTTTCTCCAGAAGAGCTTACTTTACACTGCTTAGTAGCTCCGTTTTCTAGAAGGAGCTGCTATCTGAAGCAGGATCCTGCCGCATATGGGGTAAGCATTCCCGTGCTGCAATAAAGAAAGATGAGTGGACGCAAATGATGAATCTCTGCTCTGATACACATCTTGTGATGAAAGTTCTCAGCCGTACTCTTGAACAGTTAACAAAACTTGAAGTTTAAACTCTGGAGTTCGGAGTATTTTCCCTCCTCACCAAGGATGTTGCTTCTGCGTTTTAAAGTTGCATGTCCCTTGAAATGCCGAAAAAAGATGCATCTGCTTATTTACAAGCGAGATTTCTTGCAAATCGCAAGCAAATTCCTCTATTCCTTCCGTTGGGAATTGTAACTGATTCCCGTAGAAGGGTTGTGAGCCATTCTTGGTGGAGTTTGATCGCTATTTTGAGTACGATTTTCCAACCTCTGCTCTTAGAAAGCCTCCTGAAAGTTTTTCTCCACCTCTTCCTACTTTATTTCCGGAACGTGATCGGTTTCTGAAAAGTGTGGAATACAACTTCAACTTTGGGCTATACGTATCACCCGAAGACTTTTTGGAAGAGTTGAAGATCTTGGTACACTGAAGGGGGGAAATGAAAATCAGCATTCCACAGATCCCATTTAGAATCGTTCGATTAGTAGCTGGAAGAAAAAAAAAATTAAAAACAAAGTGAGCACAGTTGCATTTCCAACATTGAAGTAGCAAATACTGAAACTGGATTTCACACATAAGCGAAATCGATGATTTCAAAACGGCAGATCAGTGGGTGTTTTCAATCTTTATTCCTAGAAACATAATGTTGCAAAGGCTAAGACAAATCTCTGTTTACAGTGAACCAACCAAAGAGTTTATGTAGTTTATCTAGGTTAAAAAGAAAAACGCCTCATCCATACATGCGGACTCATCCATACATTCACAAGAGCATCTCATTGCACGAATCAGTCTGCTAAGACTTTTCTGAAGAATGATCATCTGACAGCACTGCAAGAAGCAAATTCTCCTCGAAGATCTCCTCGAAGACCGCGGTTTCGCTTTTTTTTTTCTCCCGCAAGCTGTCTGTCAGCAAGGCGTACTTCCTGCAATGGGTTCGTAGAATGAGTAGATGTGTGTGTACAGTCAAAACGGTGTATTCAAATGTTTATCTAATGCGAACCGGAAGGTGAATTTATTCGTATCAAATAAGCGTGTTTCTTAAGTTCATATTTCTAGGCCTCATTTCGGACCTTTAAATGTGCTCAGCACGGCAGTACAGCGGGCAAGGGAAAAAATCATATGCCTATGTTCTTTTCGAACGCTACATGATGCACCCTGGGATAATGTGAAAGTTGCTGCTGCCGAAAAGCTTTTCTTTCTTTTTTTTTTTTCATGAAAGCCATCGGATCATTGTGCTAATGTTAAACAGAATAGGGATGAACACGCAGTGTGTTGGGACTTTATTCACAGTATTGCGTATCTGATAATGGGCGAAACAGTGAAGAAGGGAATGCGGTATTCAACACAGAGTTGCCAGACCTGAAAATTAAGTGCCCACGAGATCCAAAACAAAGTGAATTGCAATCCTGTAGCGTTCGAGAAAAATTCGAATATTACTTTCGAATTTTTTTTCTCCCCATGTGTAGGCAGCATCGGGATCGATGAGAGGGGATCAACATTTCAATCCAGAAAAGGAAGAGATTCTCCCCCAAAACATAAATCAAGTATTTTGTGTTTCCGCTGATACAGTGACTTGGGAATCAAGAGAGGAATCCAACGAATATACTGCTCAAGGGTGCATCAGTTGGAGAGGATGGTCTCCATGAGCACTCCATAGGCACGCTCTGCGCATTTTGGAGTTACAGAGATTTAGCTCCAAGAGAAGGAATTATGTTCCAGAACATTGTGTTTACTTATTATTCTGTACTTGGAAGATACATTTGCAGGTATTGACGCTTAGGGTATAGCACGTTGCATTCAGCGCTGATACCTTCGGCCAGCTTTTGAACATCGATGCCAATTGTGTTCTGCAATCCAGCCAACTTAAAAGCATGTTGAGATGTTACGAAATTTGAAGAAAAAATGTGGGAAAAGTATTTTTACTTTTTGTTATTAATTTCTCATCGATTATTTTGTTTTGTTTTGTTTTTGTTGCAAGATATGTTCCGAAAAACGAAATAAAGAATCCCATCTTGGTAGCAGTGATTTTTTTTGACGGATCGCATTGCAGTATGGAGCCATTCTTCTATGCAGAGTCGATCCCATCGACGTGTCCATCTTTTCTGTAATCAGACACTGCATTCATCGTTCCATCCGCATCTACACCGATTGCACAAACGACAGAACCTCCGGGTCTGAAGGCTTTCACCTTGTGTCCAATAATCTTTAAACTCTCAACAACGTGCTGAATTTTAGCTGCTGAAATTCGAATGTGAAGGTACGCACCCTATCTAATCCTTCTTCATACAAAAGGTGCGTTGAATGTTGATGGATTCTGGGATGATCCACAGCCGTCTGAAGGCTTGTATTCATCCAGAGATGCATCGCAGAAACCTACAATTTCGTTACTCGTAAAAAAAGAAAAGAATGAAAGGAAGCAACGAGCAATGGTGTACAATCAGAAAAGTATCAGATCTTCCAGCCGCTCATCCAAAGCGAACTTTAATTTTGCAAAATTTAGTTTTAGGTACTTTCGTGCAAGCGATGCTAGGGAGGCTGCTATCTCATTACCTCCTCAATATTCGAAAGGATAAGTCGAATCCTCAAAGTATGAAAATTAAAAATCGGAATTTTTTTTTTTTCTTCGATATCGGCTACGGGCACGGCTCCTAACTGGGAACATGAAAGATCATTCCATACTTGGGCTATTGTGGATGTGATTCTCGTTCCTCCAGCAGCTCCGATAACCAGACGAACTCTTCCATCCTGATCCACGAAGACAGATGGCGCCATGGATGAAAACGGGCTTTTCCCTGGCTCTACTTTGTTGGCGCTGAGAGTTTCCCCGTTTTGGGGCAGAGAGAAATCGTCCATTTCGTTGTTCAGAATGATATCCGTAGATGGAGATCGGAAGGCTGCTCCAAAACTGGAGAGACAAAAAGGAGAAAACAGTGGAAGGGAAAAACAAGATCGCACATCACACTTCCGCTTGCTGTTTGCGTTAGCCCCGGAGTGAAAGAGTTTCCGTAGCGTGCTGTCCCGAGAGCCCGGAATACAAAACGCATTTTCAGAAAACTGCTTTACCAGAAAATCCTGATTAGCCAAAAGAGATGTGCAGAAACCTGCTGAGGACACGAAGCTGAATGTTAACGAAGGGGATACATGCTAGTAGTTCTATTCCAGTATGGGAGTAGCGCCGCCTCTATCCTTATTTACTCCGTGATCCTTAGTGGCACTGCGTAACCTCTTGTCAATTTTTAACATCGACTATTTGCAACCTCAGCTCCCCAAAGCTCTTCTTCTCGTTATACCTTAGGCATTATTTGCTTCCATGCACACGTAGTAGTAGTTTCAAAGCACATCGCCATTTTGTCTAAGAATCTTCCGAAGTTTAGAAGTCCCAAGTGGTTTTCCGAAAAATCTGACATGACCTACAGTGCCGGTTTTCTGTTTTAATGGAAGATTATTCGTGGAATCAGCTGCTTGAGTGGAAGGTTTTCTGGATCTTTCCGATGAATTACCTGTAAGAGAAGGAACGATCCGACGAAACTCTGAAGAGTAGAGGCTTCTTCGTCTCCCAGACTGAGCGTGAAAATGAATACATTTGTCTTCCTTTGCTACCCTGCGTCTTTCAGCATCACCAACAACCATGTGTCAAGTTACCTGCCATTTGCCATGGCATTTCGCTTCTCATTGCAGTCCACAGCAAGTAAACGGACTTCCCATCACTCAAATCTCATCATTTGTTTTTGTTCTCACTCCACAGCTGAAAATGCTTATCCAAGATACTTTGCGTTCCCATCTCCAAGTTTCAGTTTGCCAAATGCTACTTTCTATGAATCTGTGCGCTAAGCTACAGGCTTTGACTAATGCACGAAAGGATAAACGGCGGACGCTGTTTTCATGTTGGAGTGATCTTGTTGGCGGCAGATGAGGTGGAAGCTTAGCAACGTCCCGAATGTTTGGCGTTGCAGTCGAACGAAAAACTGAAGATGCCAGCCGATGAAAACAGCTGAGCGTGACTGGATTCTCCTCCCTTGTTTGGCTATCTGTGTTACTGCCCTGCCGTGGCAGGAATATGCCGGGCAGCTGAGTAGGAAACATGCTACAGTTTAGAAGACCGTGCTCGGTCCTCCAAGCGGGAGAGGGTGGTAATTCCAGATCACGCCGATCAATTCGAGATTCAAAGCAACCCGCGCGGTCGCATAATACGGGCGGGATGAGATCAGTGGCCATCGGAGTTCCTTCCTACCCACGTAAGGTGCAAGGAATGCGTGACCCTCGGTTTCGCGGTTGCAGGCATTCTTTTCCGTGCCGTCTGAAAGCGCTACGCTGAAGTGAACGGGAGCCAACGACCATTCCAAACTCAGCTTTTGGAGATCGAGATGCGCGATTGTCCTCTCCGTGTTACACCTGCTTCAAATCTTCCGAGCACCTTTGCGATTCTCAAGTTGCGGCGAGCAGTTAGGGTTCTCCAGGAGACCCTGATCTCTTCAGCGCGTTATTAGAGTTTAGCATTAGAACAGATTACCACGAACAGGCAACTTACTACGTGTTGATGCTGCTGGATACGGAAACTGCGTCTCCTCCTGCTGTGAGGACAGACACGTGCGACGTTCCATAATCTTTCGGGTAAACTCCTTTCACGCCATAGTAAGAGGGATTTCTGTTCGTCTGGTGTTTGTGAATCTTCCTCAGAGTGGATTCAATGGTTTCATCTGACACCATCCTGGAAGACAGCTTGCGATTTCAGATAGTGATCATTCCAAGATAATGAGTACTTGCTCCATATCTTCGTGGTCCCCAAGAACCGATCGAGAAGCCTGAGCGTGCTTTATGACTTCTGATAATCCGTGGTAATAAGAAGCTTTCGAGTTTATGAAATCATCCCCGAGCTCATCAATCAAGCGCATCATCATTCCTAGCACGGGACCACTCCCGGGAGGATGAACGCTGTACAAGGTAATGTTCCCTCTCAGCCGGACGCTGAAAGCTCTTTTCCACCGGGGCCTGCAGTTGAATGCTGGTTAGAAACAATGACGAAACAGAAGAACGGAGATAGGAGTGAAGATCACTGACGAGTAGCTGGCGAGATCTTCTGCTGAGAGGAAGCCTCCTCTAGACCTCACGTCGTTCACCAGGTTTTGAGCGATCCTTCCTTTGTAAAGGGCATCGGCCCCCCTTTCGGCTACTGAACGAAGCACGTCACACATGTGCGGGTAATGCAGAATGTCGTTTTCTTTCAAGATGGTGCTGGTGCTGGAGTTCACAAATATCTCTCTGCGCGGAAGAGAAAAAGTAAACGAGGCGCTCCCCCAGGTCTGTGGTACTTGAGAGTGGGTTCCGATTTCAAAGCGGGATGCTTCCTTATGGCGTTCGCAAGGTGGAAATTGACCCTGACACCTCTGTCGCAAAGCGAGATGCTTGGTTCGACGAGTTCGCTCCACGACAAGTGGCCGAAACGCTGGTGGGCTTCCCAGTATCCTTTTAGCTCTCCAGGAACAGCAACAGCTGTTCCCCCTACAAGACAAAGCCGGAAGTGCGCATCTGCCTCTCCGCCTTTGTGGCGGCTCGAAATGTCTCTTGAGCACCTCGATCAGCAGCTTCTACGAGGCGCATTTAAAAAGTAAAGGCAGCTCGGATATAAAGAAAGAACAAATAAAAGAAACACAAATGTATTGGTGGTTCGAAACACATCCATCCCCATGTCATCTTCCTACGTAGTCACCATTTCTTTCCAAACATTTTTTGATACGTGGAAGAAGCTTTTTTCAACCCTCTGCATGAAATTCCGCCGCCTGGGAGTTCAGCCAGTTCAGCAGCACTGCAGTTTTCAACTCCTCACTTCTTGAGGTGCAGGAAGGAAGACGTGGTCGTCACTGGGTCAGGACTGCAAGGTGGGTGATATTGAAAAGTTCGCATCTGAATTTCTGAATTATCCGGAATGTGCGGACAGCGTGTGTTGCCAAGGCGCGCGTTGTCATGAAGAAGGAGGACAATTCCTGATCTCAGCATTCCACGTCGTCGGTTCTGAATGGCACGCCGCAGTTTCGAGGGTGTTTCCCAGTAGGCTTGCGAAGTGATGGTTGTTCCGGGCTTCAAAGCACACCCTTTTGATCCCACACACTGCCGCTGTCCGCACATTCCGGGCAATTCAGAAATTCAAATAGGAACTTTTCGAGCACCCACCTTACAGTCCTGACCCAGTGACTACCACGTCTTCCTTCCTGCACCTGAAGAAGTGTCTCAACGATTCGAGAGGGAAAGTCAGAAGTGGAAACGTCATCGAAAACTTTTGCAGCCCCCTTCAGTCAGGTGAGAACAAGGTTTGAGGAGTGAGAGTATTTCAACTATTCAGAAAATAGCAAGGATCAAGAGCAAAGGGTTCAAGGATGCTGCGAGAAATAGCCACTGCGAGGGGAAACCGTCGCCTGCAAGGGCGAGAGAAACTGCACCGAAAGAAAGGGCTGTGGGAAAGCATGGGATGCCTTGCGGATGACTGTGCCAGAGTACAGGGAATATTTGGTCATCTGGCTTCTCATCTGCAGAGATGTACAAGAGTAACCTGCCCTTTCTATCGGGCACCGAGCAGTTCAGTTCACGGTGAGGAAAGGTCCGGTGTAATTTGATCGTTTTCCTTCTCGATGTTTTTTTTTTCTTTTTTTTTTTTTAAAAAAAAAAAATTGCAGTGCTATCGGTAAGTTTCCCTCCTCAAGTCGCGTTTTCGCAGCAACAAATCGTGTTGTGTTTTCTTCGGAACTCACCAGCAAATGACGCCGTCTCATTTCTTGCATAAACTGTAGGGTGCACTCCATTCGGAGCCACTTCTCTAGAAACCAGAGTGACAGCTGAGCGGCTCCTGCGCGTGTATATCGTCATCAGGAACCCTCCTCCGAGTCCCATGCTGTGAGGATTGGTGATACCAACGCAGAACAGGGTGGCTATAGCTGCATCGACAGCGCTCCCGTTCTTTTCAAGGATGTTCCTAAAAGGAAAACATTCTGGAAATCCCTCTAGAATGTATTTTTTTTTTTGTTGTTGTTGTTTTTGTTTTCTACAATTCGGAGATTGCTCCCCTTGCATTTTGAACATTTAAAAGAAAAAAAAAGAAGAAGGATGTACAAACGGAATGATGTTTAGTCATTTCGTTCATTCCGTTCGATTCATTCCAACTGCACTTTTCTCACTGTTAATTCCTCAGGATTTCGAGATGTGAAGAATCGAGATGATTTCATCGGTTTGCTATCCCTCATGATTCATCACGATTTCATCACTCCCGTGGAACGCGTTGATGCCCGCCTAGGGACCAACGATTCCTAGTGAGATGTCTTGCTATTTCTCGCGCATTCACACCACCGTCCCTCTCCAGCAGCATACTGTTCTTGACGGGTTTGCTCTTCCGTGAGGAGTAAGAGCTTCTCCATCCTCTTTTTCTTCCCGGAAATTGTACTCCTCGGACTTCGCACTGGTCTTGCTGAGGCGTTTTGAAGCACCACAGCAAAGTTGAGAAACCTTCCAATGGGAACGTCCCAAAGACCGAAGGCATGATTTCTGTTTACAGCCTTGCTCTGTTACGTTTATCTTTCGATAGGGAAGACTGCGTCTTTTATTTCGGCTGCTGGAATATTTTCTTTGTCCACCTTCTTACGAAATCCCAAAGGTCATTACATTTTTGCTTTGTTTTGTGCCTGTCCACCTAATTAAGTAAAGGCATCTTTTTTTCCCCACTCGCTTCTCTGAAATCTGTATTAATTGATTTTTCCATTAAGTCCTTCGAATAGACTCAACAAAGGCAGGCAGACAGAAGTCCATTGCAGAACACAGGTTGCATCGTTGGTGCAGTCTGCACCAACGATGGATCCCCTAACTGCTTTCACGCATCAATGAAAAGCACTTGCAGTATAAGTAGGAACTAATATCAACGACGGTATCGCAGTTCTTCAGTCCTTATTTAAGCGGTTGCAAAGCTTCCGGGATGGGGGCAGGTGAAAATTCTCTCAAGCGATCCTTTCAAACTTCAAATTTTCCGAACCCTAACTTTTCCATGGACGGATGGAAGATTCGACAAGTCACCGATGTCAACGACCGATGCACCAACATTGCCTTGTAACGGAATAGCAACGTCCTCCTCCAGCAGCAAACCGAACAACACAGTGCCAGTGCCTACAAAGTAACCAATATCCGTTAAATAAAACATTGTTCAAAACAAACATTTATTTATTCAAGGTTTCCGAAGATCACAACTGTTGTCGAAGGTCACGTCTTTGAGCACTCTTTTCGTCTCAGCCAAGCTGCTTTCGCGCGAATCCAAATCCTTTCCATCAAACATCGCATCCTTCCCATCCTTAGCTTTCCTAAAGTCCCAATCAACCACTGGCCACTTGCTTTCCACGCGAGAACGCATAATGGACTTTCACCAATGACGCATTTTCAGACAACTTCCCACGCAAAACTTTCGCTTCATCGTTCATTCAACTGAAGGCAAATTCAAACCAGCCACTTGCCGAAACAACAAGATACGACCAGGAGAAGCCTTAGCATTTCCTTCCAAACGAGGCATAAAGCATGAGGATCTGCCTCCTATGCACAATACCAAGCTAAATGGGCATCGACACTTTAATGATATACGGCATTCACGACGCCTGGAAAGCAACGAATAAACTTATCTTCCTGATGGCCAACCAAATTCTGAAATTTCACAGAATTATAAGACCTACCACGGGGTGAACCAAGGTGTACTGGTCTACAAACAAACTGATGCACAACTTTCTCGACATAGCTACGCTCAGAACCAACAGTAGAAGTATCCTATCCACTTTTCCTAGTGATCCGAAACGTGATAACAAGCTTCCCATGATGCATCGATGAAAGTATCTTTCATTAAGTTGCTACACCCAGCCTTTTCCAACATATCACTCAATCTATCTTTCAATGTTCAGAGAAGAAGTACAAAAAAAAAAAATGATTCAACTTCTCTTTCACACCATTGGCATCCAAAGGCACCAAAGACCGATGAAGCCTTTGCCTGGAAGACGACCCAGAGCAGGTATTGATCAACTCAAACTCCTAACCCAAAGTGCTACACAGGTATGCATCCTTCTTCAACGAGGAAATCACCAGGTTTACGACAGCAACCACGCCACCGACGCCGCTCATTATACCACGGGTGACTACCATTAGCAACAACGCTAGACAAGTCAGGCACGGAATCTTGCTTCTCCACCGAAGCCTTGGGGGGAGAGCGACCCGGGCCTTCGTTCTCAACGAAACCAGCATTGCAAGCAACCAGAGCTACTGCAACCCCCAATGCGCCGACGAAGCAATTTTCCAGCCTCCAGACTCCTTTCACGATGACTGAACCCTTTCCCACGATTCCCTGCTAGACAACCAGACGCCATGGATCCGCAATCACGTGCACACGTTGCATGGGGCGGGAATTAGCATCTCCGCTACATAGGCGGTGACCTCGAGACAAATACCAATATAAAGCCACTCCACGGACCAACCTTGCCGGTCTTCAGATTCGAATCCTTCGGTGGAACTACTTGGGAAGCCTAACTTGACTAACATCAAAGTGCAAAGATGGCGATTCCGACCTTTTATTTTATGTATTCCCTCTCTTGTTCCTATAATAGAATCTGCTCTAATAGCTGATACGCTACCTATCCGAAGACCAGCATGCCATACGTCGGAGGTCTTAAAGTGCGTTTAACATTCAACAACCACTAAAGACCGCAAATACACCCCACTGTTGGATTAGCAGGTCCAGAATGCTCAGCGCGCCATGGTAGCCAACTGAGAAGAAATTGGGCTACGAAGCACACCCCATCTACAAAGCTATTCCCAACTGCTAAGATCAAAAAAAAGAAAAGGAAAAACCTTGCCCCGCCTGAAGCAGTCGCCATCCAAAACATCGGCTACCGTTTGAGGCGCGATCCTCCTGCATGGATTCGCGGACTCCCGTATGACGGTAAATCAGGCAAAAAAAAAAAAAAAACCGAGAAACATTGTGCTTACTACAGGCTGGTAAGAGAAGGTTGGAAATTTTAGGAGGCGACCCAACATTCTGCAATAAAAATGTCAACTAGGGGGAGAAAAAAAAAAAAAAAAAAAACGTAGGTCAGGTCAAGAAAAAGGCAATGCCCAGAACCGCATGCGAAACGGAAACTTGAAATATTGCCAACGCTCTAAGCGGAAAGGCTTCAAACGACATGCTTTGAATTCTACGCCATCCTCCACATCCTCGAAGCATTCGCGGGCTTCTAGGCAGCAGAGGGAGCACAGGAAGAAGCCCGTTCTCCTAATGTCTACATGCTCACAAAAGATGCATCTTAAATCACAGGTTGTAAGGAATCCGATGCTGCTCACCTTTACAATTGTGAAGGTATTTTATGCGTCGCCCTCACACACACAAGAAAGAAGAAATCCAGCATGGATTCATGGAACAACTCAAAAAACGGTGCGGTTTCCCACCCAAAATATCAGGGAGCACTAATGTCTTGGGAACATCTCCACCACCACAATCCCCCCCCCCCCATACACACACACATACATCCCATTCTGGTCCCCATTTCAACGCATAATTCTTTACATCCCATCATAGTGTCCACCAACTGGGAACCAGACTACAGGTCCTAATTTTACGATTCTGAAGGACCAACGTACTCAGGATGGAAGCCTTGGTTTGCTTCCTCATGAGCTCCTTCCTGCAAGATTCTTTGAAAACCAGGTAATTCAAGCATTACAAGAACGATTTGAATTTGGATTAAGAAGAGGGTCCACGTGGAGTGACCAAATTCTACAATTAATTTCTCAGATTGCTCTTACATTTTTACGATTGTTTTCCATCGTTCTCTGTCGCTCTTTCAG
Organism: Raillietiella orientalis; assembly: GCA_036172245.1. Lineage (NCBI taxonomy): Eukaryota > Metazoa > Arthropoda > Ichthyostraca > Raillietiellida > Raillietiellidae > Raillietiella > Raillietiella orientalis. The sequence continues at coordinate 4,755,543 of JAYWIR010000002.1, read as the reverse complement.
TGAATTACTTTGTGTGTGTGTGTGTTTTTTCATTGAAAAATCTGAGCTTTTATAGCATTTTTCTTATTTTGAGAATCACATATCAAATATGATATGCGATTTCCACTATGCATGCAGAGAGCATCTGGCACTCTCTAAAAAACGCCTGTCTCCTGGGAAGAGGGTGTTTTCTTGTGACTGAACGCTGAAAGCGCTTCGGGTGTTCGCACTGACCATACTTTGCCGACATCTGTGTTCAGGTCCTGAGTGCTTTAGGGAGAAACTTCCGCTGGTTGTCTCGAAGAAGAGCGCGACCGATGGAATTGAGGGCACGGGAACGTGGATCCGAAAAGAGAGAAAGGAAAGCATCTTGAGATCAAGAGGAATGGAACCTTCTGGTTCAAAGCTACCAGAGGCTCACTGCTAATGGGAAGACTCACGTTTCACGATGAGCATTCCGAGTTTCGCGCAGGAGCGATCCTGCCGATCAAAGGAACGCTTCGTGCGTTCCAAATTGCCTGAGAAAGGCTCTTCGCGTGCTTTTCCATTCTGATCGAGCAACCTCCACCTACTCTCTTCGATCGAGCCCTATCAAATTTGTGCACAACACCCTTCCAGTACGATTTGCAGTGTTCCACGCGGAGTAGCTGTAAATTGAAACACAACATGGAGGAAACTATGCATGCATTCAGATCGTTGTTTCAAATCTCCACACCCATTTCTATTTCCTTGAGCCAGGAGTCTATTCGCTGATTGGAGTTTCAGGAAGAATTTGCTAAATACCTTCCTAGCTGATGAACTCAGCTTTTGTATTAGTTCCATATGATTGGTTTCTTCGGCTGTCGTTAAAAGCAGGTTGCAGATACAACCGCTGATTTTCTTCAGTTTGTCTTTTGTATTCCAAGATTGCCTTCGTCTTTACCTGCCATTTTACTGCCTTTTCCCTTTGTAGCGGAAGTGCATGCACGTGGATCTGTATCGCAGCTGTCCGGTGAATCAGCTTTGGCGCGCAAGAGTAGGCTCTTTCTGACCTGGTGGGTGTGGAAGTGCACTCGCATGCAGGACGCAAGGACCGAAAGACAGCCGGATGTTAGAATCAGCTGGCTGGACCTTGTGCTACCGGACTCTGTGAGGTACTTTCCAGGAGCAAAAAAAATAAAACCAAAGTAGGTTCTCTCTTAAAAAGGAATGTACCACTGTTGTAAGAGAGTACCAATCTGAATAGGAGGATTAGTAAATACGAAATTCCCAGCAGGGACTTCGACAACTCGAGAATATCAAGAAAATGGAATCGATCCTACACCCGGAGATGTTTATGCAGCTTCGTGTTGTGATTAACTGAACGTAACTCACAACACGAAACAGAAAACCGGTAGGAGAGGAATCTAAAATTCTATTGATTCCCACTCACGACTCACAGAACTTCCTTTTAGCTTAAGAAGAATCGGAAAAAAAGACATTAGAATTCCAGCTGTGGATTGCAGGCACAGAAACGGAAGTACCCCCAGAGACGCAATCTCATTCCGGTGCTTTCTGGCAAATCAAAATCTGTTCTTTTGCTTGCGATGAGTAGGAAATCTTTTTCGCCATCAAAACGCACTGCTGTGAAAATTCATCGTTCCCAGTGTTCACTCGTGTTTCAACGTTTCCTTCCATCCTGCTATGCTCTTGTGTTTTCCACACACACACACACACACACACACAGAGAGAGAGAGAGAGAGAGAGAGAGAGAGAGAGAGAGAGAGAGAGAGAGAGAGAGAGAGGAAAGCAAATGCGCAGTTCTTCCTTCTCCTTGTGAGCATTTTTTGGCTCGGGTTCAAATGTGCGTTTCGTAACTCGGGAACCGGTGACTTCTGGACAAATCGCCCTCTGGCCCTGCACAGTGAGGTGATTTGGGCACTTAGAACATCACTCAATGGGTTACGAGAATCGAGCAGTTTGGATCGAGAAATCCCAGGGCATTTGAGTTCAGTTCATTGGACGGCTCTCATTGAAGAGAGGTTAAACCGGGAAAAGCATAATGGAGAATGAATTTACAGGGAGCGTATCCCTGGTAGAGAACGATGGCGTAACTGCTGGTTTGCGCTGCAGTGTCCGTGAACGAGGACTCTTTTCCATCGGTCGCTCTGAAGTTGTCTTTGCACCTGAGCATGAATGGGATTTTCCACCATGTCATGAGGACTCAGTTTTCTTTGGAAGCTGAATCAGGTTATGCTGATGCAATATTCATGCAGCAGCAGAGTCCCACAGTTCGATGAAGTGCGTTAGAGGTGGCGGCGCGAAAAGCTTCAGCAAGAAAATCGTTACAATGAGGGATCGATATCTGTAATTTTTTTCTAGAAGACATCTCATAGTGAAACCGTGCTTCAGCAATGCAATGTGAGTCGGAACGGGGCTATCCTCTGTTTTGAGAATGTGCTGCTATCGTATTCTGACTGCTTTACTGGTGGAGGGAAAACGATAATGAAACTCTTTAAACCAGAGAGTAGACGTTGAAGCAGCACCATATTTAATTAGAGAAGAAATAGAAGCATGCTTTTATCCGACTCCTTTCCTTAATGACGAATGAGATCCTGGCTGAAGAGGAGAGCAGCATAATCTTTAATTGGCGATACGAACAGATACGAAAAATTGCGCCTGGAGGAACATTCATTTCGAGGAATCTGAGAGTTCTTAGACCTACTTTCAAAGAAAGCCAACTGCATTATCTGAAATTAATCGAGCGGATGCAAAATGACCCCGGCAGTTGGTTGAACCTTGTGTATGGGTTTAGAAGGATGCAAATCTCGCTAACAAACTTTTAACACCAAGGAGACGAATATGTCGGAAAATGGCACTGGAGGAATCTTGCATTTCGAAAGCCAAGAAGACAACCTCTGGCTCCAGACCAGCTCTCAATCGCTTCTGTTACAAAAGAAAAAAAAAATTTGTGTTGCAGAAGACTTCTATCGAACAGAAAGATTAGACTTCCTAGAAAAAGACTTCCTCGGATAGAAGTCCAGGTTCCCAATAGGTAACTCGATAAGAGAACTCCAAGCACTCCTGCGGTTTTCATTTCCGAAAAAATTACAAAGGCACTGTTGGTAATTAAGAAATGTTATTTTGGTGCAAGATCTTCCTGACCGATTGGGAAAACAGAATAAGCATCAGTAAGGGAATTTGAACGAAACTGTCCTAGAGGAATGAATCTTCGTGGACCATAGGAAGAAAGCGCATATACCATCGCGTCGCGTCTTTTGAAAATTTCGAGCTTGATATGCCAGAGACTTCCAGGGATTCACAGTACAGGAAGCCACAGAAGCTGTAGTGGTGATGATGGATGTTGGAACTGCAGCAATGCAGGGAACTGAGGATCTCTCATCAAAGTTGAGATGTTGAGCTAAAGACAGGCAGTATCCAATCACGAGAAGAAAGTGCTGAGCAGCCAGCAGAACCAAATCAGTGAATCAGACGCAGTATTTACTCGAACGGAACGAATAAAGTTTCCTGAAATCCATCGACTGAGAGAAGGAGGTAAGAAAAGCACGTCAGGAATCAAAGACGCCAACATCACCATCGCGCGGAATCACAAGGAAGAAGGAAAAGAGTGCTCTTATCCACAGATCCGTGATAAAAACTACTCCAGAGAAAGAGAGGCAAGGACGAACTCGCCTCCAGCATCAACCAGATGTCACCAGGCAATGCTTCCAACTGCACTGCCAGACTGCTTGGTGTTTTTTCCCAAGCACTTCGAACTTTCAAGATAACTATCCGCTCTGTCTCCGCTGGCGAATACCGACGCTTGATAGTGTATTAGCCTTCCCTTTTTCAGTATGTTACCATCATTTGTGTATCTTAAGGAAGTAGCTACCTACGTATTTGTCAGTGTACCGCACATTTGGTATGTTGCTTCCTGTGATCTGAAGAAAGTCATTATTCATCGCGGCTTTGGATTGAAAACATGAGACCACGGAAGCATCTTCCATTATATGATGCTTCGTGAAAGTGGCTCCCAAACGTGTCCCTCAGAGACACGACGCCTTTTCGCAGAGCGTATCGACGACACATCAACGAATCGTCGTATGTGACCAAATAGGACAATGCCCTTGGGTCGCAAACGAGACACTGGTTCTATAAGCCAGTCGGCTATCAAGTATACCTATAGAGTGCTAAGTAAACGTTTGGTGAGATGAACATCATCGGAAAGCATCTGAGGCTGTACTCGTCTTTCCCTATTAGGGCCGAAAAGGCGATTTTCTGACAGTGCTGTTGGCAGCTTCTTGAGTGGGTTGATATAGCTTAGGGACATGGAGGTATAAAGATGTGAAGTCCACGACAAAGCACGGCAATAAGCAGAACAACGATCTACTGAGAGTGATTTAGAGAAGAAAAAAAAATTGGTCTGCATTTCGATGAATGATTTCTATTCTTACTCAAATCAAATATAGAATAAATAATCCGTTCTACAAATAGTGCATATCACAAGGTCTTTTTTTTAAAAAAAAAAAATCAAGATGCAAATTCATTATTTTTTATATGGGAGCAAATCCATGCAGTCTTTCATCCGATCTCATTTAGAACATGCACGCGACTTTTGTAGACTTCATGGATGCAAAAATGTAAATTAATGCAATAAAGAGTAAAGCGTTTTTGAGTAAGAGCCAACCAACTAAAAAAAAAATGCACGTTGATTCAACACTGCTGGTTACCCACCACGATTGAACTTAGTGTTTGGACTCTCGAGTGTTCAGCCGAACCGATACGCAAGCCAAGCAAGTAAGCTGTCTCCCAAGGCGAATGCCATCGGGCATCGATAATGGCTGATGTCAGCCCTTATCAGTGAAATCCAATACGACAGATCCCCACCCGTGAGAGGAGCCCATCAGTGAAAGGGCAGCAGCAGTGCACTTCTTTGCGGGACAGACGTTCGAACCGGCGGCTTACCTTCCGATGGTGGAACAGGGCGTCCCATCTGAGCTCACTGCTCCGCTCCGGTACCCCCCATGCTGGGATCTGAACCCGGTGATAGGTGCCTCCTCGAAGCCCTGGGCCTCCATTTGCTTGCGGCGGAAATCTCTGTGGCCTGGAATTCGGAAAGGCAGGCCCGAAGAACGTCCGAGATGCACAAGCGTGATGCAAATCAGAACCGAAGTTGGTATCATGCTGGATGCGGATGCGCCTGACTTCGAAACTGCTGATTTTAGTAGACGAATTGAAACTGCAAAGTGAAAACTTGCAGCAGGGTTTTCGTATTGTTGAAAGTTTTTTTTTTTCTTTTTTTCTTCTATTTTCCGTTAATAATGCTTGAAGATTTGCTTGTTTCGCGATGGGGTGCAATTTCGGGTATATTCCCACTGCGAGGAACGAACGGACGGATTCTACTGAGATAAAGTATCTCTGAAAAGCGAAAAGAAAATAAGCGAAAACAACATCCAGTGCTGGATGGATCCTGCGTTTCTAGTCTGAGATCCACGGTGCTGCTACCTTTTGTGTTCCCCAGCCCTACGCGCGGTGGGGCGATTCTGTTCTAACGCTTGCAGTCTGCCGGGCAGGTAGTCGAGCGTCAGCGGTGGGCACTTTCACGAGAAGATCCCTTTGATGTCTCCTCACGGGGCAGAGTCGTCTTTCGCAGGCACGGGGGAGGAGGGTGAAGGGTCAGGAAGGGGCGAAGAGGGGAGGGGAGCAGACGGATGGCAGGTGGGGTACTTTCGTTCGAAGGAAATACTCGACAAACGGTCTACCGCGAGAAGTGCCAGTCAATAAAAGCCGTAATTTTCCTTCTCCAACAATGGGGATTTTTTTTTTTTTGAATTTTTCAGGTCAGTGAAAAACTGAAAACAAACACAAAATGTCAATAACTAATGCTTTTCATGCTCAGGATTAGAATCAAAATTCGCATTATTTTCACTTTTGAAATCAAACCCTCAATCGTTACTTTTCATTGCAAACATAGCTATTGACAAGCGAGAGAACATTTATAATTGTGAGATTTCAGTAGTTACAAATACTGGATAGCGATCACATTCTCCAAATAAAATGATCCAGTCAGTGTAGGAAGACTGAAAAAAGACCGAAAGGCAACTTTACTCTTGTGCGACTAACAAACTGAGTTTTATTTAAATAAATTTTTAAAAAATACATATTAAAATTCAGTCGTCCTGGTCAGGTAACAAAGAATTGAAGACTCGTGCCTTTGATTCACAAGAGCTGGACCTTTTGAAGAATAAGCTCTTTGGCAAAGAAATTAACTGATTCTGTGAAAACGAATCGAATGATAAAGAACCTAATGATATTAAAAAGCAAATAGTAGGCGATGAGCAAGGTAAGAATTTTGCGAGGAATCATTTCGAATGAAACATTAGGGAAGAGGTTTAGCCGATTTTGGTCATCAGCAAATATCAAACTGATGACGGATAAAGTATCTTAAAGTATTTCCCGATCCCATGTTGGCCAGAATGTGGCTCAGGGACATTTGTCAGACTCAAGTTCCACGGCGAAAGTGTTACGCAGTCATCCAACATCTGAAACTAAATCTGATCCCTCAAGTTTCTCACCCACGATGTGCTCTGTAAAGGAGGGACAAGAGTTTCGATGCAGAATTCCTGGACTGATTGTACGCCTTCTCAATTTGCTCGTTGCATGCTTAGAAGGAAAGCACTTGAAAACACCACCGAACCTTGTTCATAGGACTGACTGAGGAAATCCTTGAAAAAAGACGAAAGCGAATGCGGGGAACCATCTTAGCAATGGGTTCTTCAACTCTTGGAAAGTCCCTTTTGCTCGATTCAAAGTTTAATTCTTCACTACGAAATCATTATGGATGCATATTTTGCCCACGCAAAATTTGCCCATACCAACATTTCACAAGGAAAAAAATCATGAGATGCTCTCAGCATCAAAAAAATTTGTTAAATATTAGTAAAACAGTAGTTTGTAAAGAAGAACCTTCAGAAAGGTGTGCTTCGAATTTGCATTCGTAATATAAGGGTTCGATGTATGATGTAAGTGCACACGGGTAATTTGAATTAACGATTCAAGTTCTTAGCTTTTGCCCAGCTGTGACTGCGTTAAATTATAAATTAAGATTTCCTAGTGGCAGCCATTCACCATTCGTCTGCCCTAATAGAATAACCACCGATGGCTTCAGTGATGCCCAGTCAGTTCGTAAATATTAGAACTGTAGGAATTACAAAGCTCCAAAGGAAACGTTAGAGAGGATGGGGAGATCTGTGCGGCAAAGTAATCTTTAAATAAAAGGCATAAAGTGGAAAATTTAGTCGGATTACACTAGAGTTAAGTTTAATGGAGATTGTTATTCCACTATAGGAATGTAGGTTTGAAAGCTTCCCACATACAGTGGGAAGTGCAGGGGGAAATCGAGTTTTCGGGAGACTAGGCACAGAAAATCATGGCTCCTCTGATTAATTCGTTACATTTTCTACTGTCTCTTTTTCTTTTGTGAATCTATAACAAAGTAGATTTGTCCAAAAAGAAAGAAATCATGTCAATGTTCTAAAACTGTTCTGTAGGGTCCAAGATGAAACCCTTCAAATACCGAGGCCCCAGGCATCATTCTGTTTTCTCTTATAGAGCATGGAATTCACCCTTATCCAGAGCTACCTTGGACTAAATCCACAAGAACAGTGCACGTTGCTGTCTAATCTGTTGTACGAAAGAAGCAGGCGAAGGTTTGGGCTTCCAAGAACAGTGCGACAAGCAGTTATGAGAATATCGTATGTGGAGATTGCTGCTTAAATGGAAGAAGATATGGATGTATTTTCTGATTAGAAAGTGTCGATATCGATACATGATGTGTCGAATGCTTGGCTACGTCAAATAAAAATTATGCATGGTTTTGGGATTATCTTCTTTCACAATACAAATCGATTCACTAATTGGCCATTTCTTTATGACAAATTGAATGTCACAAAGACTAGCAAATGGGTAGATGTGCTAAAAGTTCGCTTCTCCAAGTACACGAAAATATACTAAGAACCACGAATTACTTTAAATCAGCTGTATATTTCAGCTGAATTAAAGTTTCAGTTGTAATTCGTGAAGAAACATACACGAGGAAGCGCAATCGAAGCAAGTCACATATGAATTTGACTGTTCCACTAAAATTCCAACAGGAATTAAAGTGCATCCTAACATGCCCATATTGGATCCGGCGCTTTTATCTTTTTGTTTCAATTGGTTGTCTAGGCTTATGTTTCTTAGTGAATTTAATATTTCAAAAAATCAAGATCCTAAAGCACAAAAGGAAAAACTGTTTCAACTATAACTCTGAAAAGTATTACATTCATTGGTGATGAAAACAAAAAATGTTTACATGATTCATCATTAACATCTTTAGAATTTGCAATAGTCCCAGTGGATTTTTTATTCTCAAGATCCTCAAGTATAAGAATTTAGTGATCATCTTACATTTAAGCTGATTTCTGTTGTGGGATGATAAATGATGCTAGTGAGAATATGGAGAAATGACATGCATGTATAAACTAGAAATAAAAAAACATCTTAGCAAATGATACATTCTGAATTTCTAGAATAACTTTTCTTTGGGGAACATAAATATGCAAACAACAACAGCAACAACACCAACCATTACTGCCAAAGTCCTTGCTAATCCATAGTTCAGTATTTCATATGAATGTTTTGTATTTGATGTAGTGTTAACTGGAGTTGTCTTCTGGTGTGTTGTGATTGCAGTTAAAGGAGTTTTATGCAGCTCACAGTGATTTTCACATGGCAGTTTGAATCCAAGCTGCTGTGCAGTAGTGCAAGGCAGTTCACGTTTTATTCGTTTACAGTGGCATCGGAGTTGCACTTTTTTGGTGCATGATTGTACCTGTGCACATGCATCTGGGTGGCACATTTTCTGACAGCGATGACCACATGGCATCTGGAAAAGTTATTACTGGAATGAGTTTTATCAGTTTACCTTATGAGGGCATTTGCCAGTGCAACATAAGAATTTGATTTGTTCATTTTTGCTCATGTGTGACCATTGGCTGCATCGAATGTACATCTGAGATATTCCACAGTGACATCTCAACCTCATCTGTTGCATGCAGTCAGGGCAAGGGCCAGAATGACAGGTCAAATTGCATGGGTGAGAGCAGGAAGGTAATCTAGGTTTGGTACACTGCTGCTCACAAGGACCACATTTATCACTCTACAGATACCAAATTTTTATTTGATGAGTGATACAGTTACAAACCAGTGGATGGCACTGCTGAGGACATTTGTGAATCTTACATTCTAACAAGTTACCACATGGCTGTTCACATGCAAAAGGTCTTCTTTCACTACATGGCTGCAATGTGGTTTCATGTTCTCCATAGCATGTTACAGCTACTGGAATCTGAGGCCACATGATTGGGAAGTCCTTTAACTTACAGGAATCTTACCTGGCAAGGAGGACAACTACTTTTTTCATCTTTGGATTTTTTTGTTGTATTGTGGCATACTGATTGACATTCATGACCACAAGGCAACATTTTCTTGCAGACAAGACGACAAGGTGGACAGAGACCTCGATGACATGGATGGGGCTGAATGGCAGGATGATGGCATAATGGAATTATCCTTCAAATGAACAAAAATGGAGTGAAGGTTCTATCATGACTAATTTCTTGAATAAATACCTGCACTGTTGTTGACACTTTGGAGGTTTTGTATCACGTTCCCGACCACATGGTACTTCTTCAGAAGTACTGCCACATCTGCATGTAATACGAACATTCAAAGGACATGGATAACAAGGCCCTTTATGACAGGGAAGCATGCAGCGATGATTGCGACAGCTTAACAAGCGATCACACTGTTGTTCACAAGGAGGACAGAACCCAGGACAACACTTTCTCTTGCAAGCATGACGACCACAGTTTCGAAGTTGGCGACATCGATTGGAACAAATGAATTCTTTGCTGCAAAGTAGTTCTTTCTGGCTAGCACCACACCGACATATTTTTAAACGCAACTGTATGCACAGTCCACAAGGTCCATAATGACAGCGTTGGGCACACTGATGCCAGCCACAGGACAGTAGTTTGTCACAAGTATTGCCACATGCAGTTGGCTCTTCAGTACAAGGTAGCTCATGAATTTGCTTGCCACAGGGACATGTTCTAGGTTGCAAGCCTGGGCATGGAGGGCAATTCCCTGAGTGACAGACACTTTTACAATAATGGTGACCACAAGCCAATGCTTTGCCACAAATCTAGAATGTCCATGCAAATGGATTCTAATTCACCTCATTATCTCACCTCTTCACACTGCCAATGTGGCTTGGCACATGGCTGCAGGCACCTGTGCTTGCCACATTCACAATACTGCAAGCTTTGTTTTGGACAAGGATGACAAGCACCTCCATGACAAACTTCACAACACTTGTGCAATCCACATGCTAACATGCGTCCACAGACATTACCACATGACCAATGACTATTGCTACAGCGGCAGCTAATTGGAGGTGCCTGCCTGCAGTGACATGTAACAGAAACAACCTTTGGACAAGGGGGACATGGGCCTACAATATCACTAAATGCAGTAGCTTTTTACTTTTACCTGGATGGCAAAGTAATAAACAAGAGTGACCACAATCAGGCTGCAGATTCTTCCCACAAATCTGCCCACAAGAATGAGGGATAATCCAAGGGTCAGGTGGCGGATTTTCTTGCTTGCCACAAAAACACAAATATACTCTAGGTAGATCAGCTTTTCCATAGGAGCAGCGACACTTAGGGCTGGAACATCAGTCAGTACTATGTAGTTCCTGTACCCCATGTACCAACACCACACTTCTTTGTCTGGCAGCTGAGCACCCAGACTATCCACAGCCCACTGAGTGATGCAGTGCAAATGGAAGGATGAAGTACACCGTTGGCAATTCCAGATCTTTAAAGAGTCAGAAGGCAGTATGCACAAAATTATACCTGGTCTGCATGTCGAATGGAGCCAATGCATATCAAACAAGTTTGTGAACTAATGTGAAAAGCTTCTAGTACTGAACTGGCTGCTGTGTCTTTTGAATAACTGCCACTGTTGCTGCCATTGTTGTAATTTGCTGTTAATCTCTCTAAAAATGTCAGTTATAAGAATAAAAAATTCATCAACAACCTAGAAGCTGTTCATCAATATCTTCTTCATCTGAAGAAATGCACTCCTCTGGGGGCATGTTTTCCAAGTATTTCTGGAGTGAACTCTGAATTCTGTCAACTGCATCCTGGAAACGCAAGTTGCTTTCAGCAGAACCATGTTTCACTGCATTGGATGATCCCGGCATTGTAAATGTAATGTCTATGATAAAATCACATTCTGGAGGCTTAACTAAGACCCTTGCTTACAAAACAAAACACCTGCTCCAAACTGTTAAATTCTTTGTGTAAAATTTAATTATTTCAGCAAATGCAGAAAACTCCTTCCATTGCATGAATAAGGGAAAATAATCTGAAACATGATTTGCTTTTTCCTTTTGGTTTTAAAACCGAGGAACATCATTGAAAATGGCTTTGGTCATTGAATTAACTTCAGGAAGCCAAGAGTAAGAGATGTATGCTGATTAAGTGTAAGAACATATTCAATGCTGGAACAATGCACATTACCACATTATATAATCATCACATTTTATAGGAATCAGCTAAGTTTACACATAGCAATCAAATCACCTGATTCTTTACTTCAACAACGATTTGAAGTTTCTATTGGAGAATATTTGTATTCGTTTAAGTATGAAAAGAAGGTACAAACAGTACAAAAACACTGAATATCAACCGGTATGCGATGGTTTTTACCGTCCGGCATTCATTAACAAGAATGACAGAAAAAAAAAAAACATTGGCGGCCCGACAACGTGGGAATTTTTAACTCAAAGATAAGATTCGACTCTAAGATTGCTGCAGCAAAACACAAGCATGAGAAAATGCTTTCTAATACTAATTTCGAGTAATTCACAAAAGCCAAATCATAAAACGTTTCCAACTGCAATTCCTTTGTTATCCTACGTATCCCTTACGTCAACATTTAGGGTGTAAATCAATACAGTTTTAAATGGACTACACTTTGCAACCGAGAAATTCATCACTTATTTTGACTTCTTAGGATAATTTATGCTACACCATTATTAGCAGAGTATGTTTACATATTTCTTTTGGTTGCTGTTCATGTAATTTATGATTCTTTTCTGCATCCACTGCAATCGGACTTCCTCAGAATGATAGCAATTTTTTCCACCGTGTGCCAATCGCTTCCTTTCCGGACGGTGTTCCCCCAGTTCGGGTTTTCCTCATCTGGGTCGAAAAAAACACTGTTTCAGAATTCGTGTGTAGTGTTTTCGGGCTACGATGATGACGAATCGGTCTTAGCCGATGGATGGCCGTCTTCAGGTCTTCCTGCACACTCGAAACAACGTGTCGTCACGTCAGCCATTTCCCCTTAAACAATTCGTCCTTTGACTTTTGTGTCGTCTCCACTGAAAATTTTTCGAGAAAATCACCCATGGTCACAACATGCTCGTGGTTTCAGTTTAGAATAGCTCTCAGATTTTGGGGGATACGCGGAACCTGTGGACAAATAAAAAAAAGTGGATAGTAGTGAATGATGTCTATTGTTTGTTTAAAGATGCATTTTGAAAGTACTTTTCAACAGACAGCAACTTGTCTATTTTCATACATACATATATAAGAAAATAGTGAGTCTAATTTTATTGGAATGGCACTTTCTCAGTATCCATGGGAGTCTGAGCTTCTCAAACTTTAAATGTAAGCTGTTTACCCCAGTACACTACCAAAATTGTGGATTGTAGTGAAAATCTATACAAAAAAATTGGAAATTGATTGCTAAACGAGAAAAAACATAATCTCATAGCGCCCACAAATTTACAACGTTACAGGATGGAAAAGTAAAAAGATTCCAGAAAACTGACAGTTTGTCATCCAGTGTACTGTTGCAGAGTGGCTAAGCCGGTATTCTAATCTATAGCAGCATTGTACGGAAGCATACAAAAAACAAGGTCACAAAATGGGAGAAATACATGTTTTGCAACCATGCATTATGTACACTTTTTGAGGCGGATAAAGAGGCAATCTTTGTGTACCAACAGATGGTCTTCACATTCAGTGCACTTCATACACTAAATGTATACCAACATTGCCACCAACACTAGTGACTACTTTCTGGCCACACAGAATGGCTTCCTGTAAACATATCTCCTTGATCACCAAGACCTCGTGCGTCCTATGGCTACTTTGAAAGAATCAGCAGTTTTCCAGAGACCCTCACAAAGTTTCTCTATGCATTAGAAGAGCTGCCCGGTCCAACTGCTCGTCCCGAAACACAGAGTAAGCTTCTCAGAATATGCACGTATGCTGCTGTGGACTCTTTCAAGCTTTCTTTTCGCTTTTTACAGACAGGTTTTGGTTTCTCGAACCCTCCGGATTTCAGCCGTTATTGAAACTGCTTCCCGGAGTTTTTGAGGAAGGTGTGGAATGTCCAGGTATGCCATCAAAAAAATCCAATGCGACACTTCCTTCAGAATGCTTTCTTTCTTCTTCTTTTTTTTGGAATGCAACGCTGCTCGCGATGTTCACGATTTTGGAACAAAAAAGAAAAAGAAAAAACGCCCATATGATCTGGGCCTGGTGACTAACTGTTCCAAACATTCGTTTTTTTTTAAGCTTGTTCCGGGAATCCGTCTAGTTCGTTCTTCTACCATAAGGAGTTCTTCACTCCTTATCTGCCTTAATCCGCAGGTACTCCATGGCTTTAATATGGGTTCTCGGAAACATCTCAGGCTGCCCATTCTTTCCGTAGAGAATATATTGGAGTATTACTTTATTTGACGTTTTCTTTGAACAGTTTTCTATCAAGGGATTCCGAAGTGGCAAGTAGAACATAACAAACTTCCGAGAGAAATGAGAATGGCACAGCATAATGGGGGCAGAAGTTAGCAATCTATGCTTTTGGATCCATGTTGCAGTAGGGTTGGACCTCTTGAATTTTCAGTATGCTCCCATATCTTATCTGCAATCATTCATTTGCACGATCTTCTTCTTACAGGTCTTCGAATGCCTGTTCTCTTCGGAAATGCCTTTGCGTGCAGATCCGAGACACTGAGCATTGATCCATCTCCAGGTGTCACTTTTAGGGGTTTCGAATGTGGTAGGATCGCATCACATTATGGAGGATCCATTATTCGACATCAGAATATGAATTGTAGATATGCGATCTTATGAAGGCCATCAGGGAACTTACTTGGAGATTCACTCCCTTATTTGTTCTAGAAAAAGTCCCGAAGCATCACTTTATCAGCCACAATCCCGAATTTTGTTTTCAACTCACTCTTTTTTTTTTGCATACCTTTTTAAATCTTCCGATGTTACTTGAAAATTCACCAAACCATTCATTTGCCAGTTGGCTCATAGGTTCTTATGGTATTGTGCTCTCTAAATAAATTGCCCCACTTCATTTTAGCAAGATGCCCGCAGTTCAGTTATTTCAGCTCAGAAAATTCTCTTGATTGGGAAATTCATTTTTCTTGAAGAGCGAATTGATTCTGAGATGGAAAGATGAAAATAATCTCTAGATTCCACTTGCGAAAAAGAAAGCTTTCAAAAGCTGCTTATCCCGGCACTGGCAAGAGGAAGAGCTTCATCATCGTTGCTTGCTTTCGATTAGATATGGAAATTGAACGGTAAATATGGAAACTTTTATTAGATTTTAGAAAATATTCAGATTGCCTGCGTGAAGCTCTAATCGATCTTCTCGATGTATTGCTCTCTACTGAAACCGGAGGTTTAAGCCAAGTTTCGCTTGTCTGCTTTATCTATATTTGAAGAATGACGGCTCAACAGCAGTATCTACAGAGATAGCAGTTTTAAATTTGACCCGAAGAGGAAAAATTTCATCGAGATCCTGACATCTGAGCTTTCTTTGGGATTGTAGTTTCTTGATGTGAGTTGACTTAAACTACACTACAAGTGTACCCATTTCAGTGTCCAGGCATAGTCTCTGCTCTGGTGTCAGTGTGCGAAAAATTCCTATGACCGTGTTCTCCATGATAAGGCAGATGCCACCATTTTTCCGAGCATTCAAGTCATTGCCCGTTAAATCGATCATGCTGCATGCATGGATTCCAAGAGGTTGAACTCACGTATTTCAGTCTAGCAGAAAACACTTCGCTCTTGCAGCTAATCATTTCCTGAACAAGGTTTTATTTTCATCTGAACAAGAGATAAACCATCACATTGCGTGTTAGAGAATGGCTGCCGCGAGTCAACTAGGACTGTTGTTTACTCTGTGGTGTCCATTCGCTTGTGTGCTTTTGGTTTCCTCTTTGTAAACCACGCATTTTTATTTGACACCGAGGGGTTGTGTGCGTGTGCTCGGGTGAAGTTGACGGAAATTTGTCCTCAACTGCATGTTGACCATCCATATCGCTTGCCGTTTCCTCAGGTTAAAACGTTGCTTCGAACTGCCCATAACATGAAGGTGATTATGTCCTTCTCAGCAACTCACATCAAGTCCCAACATTCATTCAGCTCACACGAAGACTTTGTGTGTAAGTTTCTGTTTTCCAAATGAAGTCCTATAAGGCGCTTGGTTGAATACCTTAAGACCAACACTTATAAACTGAACTTTGCTGACGCCATTTGGTTAAGAACTCCCTCTACATCCCTTAGGTCCCACATATGCCTACAGGCGTCTGACCACATAGCTAGAGGATGGAATTATTTTGACTTGCAATCGTGTCTTTCAAGCGGTCAAACTTGGTTTCTATCTCAGAAGGGCAGTTAGCCAAAAGAATCTCTTTTGGGCTGCAGGAGTGTCTTCAGGAACTTCGTAACAAAGTCCTCTACTCGATCTTATCTGTTTAGATCGATGTTAGCAATGCCACACCAGCACAGAAACATCCCTGGCAGTTTTCAAAAATAATTTCTGTTGATCCAGAAAGGAACAGCGTACTGGATTTGCTTTTCTCAAGATTGGTTGGATGAATAAGGGACGCGCCTTCTGTGAACAAAAGCACGATAGCATGATGCCCACACCGACAAAAGTCTAAGGCTCCATTAGCACGATTTTAAACTAAAGATTTTGGAGTCCCAGGATACCTGCAGATTTGAGACTAGTGTCGGTGTATACATCTCTAGGACGATGTTCATGGAAATGATTCGCATCCCAAGGGCTTCAGAGATGGTGTCGGAACATTCGTATCAACAGTCCTGTTGAGCAATCGCAAGCCGTGTATATTAAGCACTTAAGGCCATGCAGGTGTGTAGAAATGAGATCTGGAGAAAATGTTTTCTCAATGGGCGTTTCGTTCTAGCTTACAGTTTCCATAGTGCAACGTAAAATTTCTATCAGCGAAAGAAAAGAATTTCGTGTCTTGGTACAGCAAGAAAAATTCTCCTGGTCGGCTTCTGGATGGCGAAAAAGAACATACATGTTGTCGTTTCGTATTTTATGGATACGTGGCGATAGGCTCATTATGGAGGATGCAAATCAAGATCAAGTGTTGTTTAATTAGCAATCTCAGTTGTACTTGATTACCGTGGCATGGGAAAAACACACCAAGGGGGAGGGACTCGTCTGGCTGAGTCTTCAGACTAATTTTTCGACAGCACTTTAGGACGGAATGCCTGGTGATGTGATGAGATCAACAAAGTATGGCAATGTTTTCTCAGTCCTTCGTCTAATAAGTGCCTCATTAGTGTTCGCCAGATCTGGCACTTCATCTGTCATGTGTTTTATTTTAAAGGAAGGGTTGGGGAAGGGGGGGTATTCTTAGGAATTGGAATAGTTTTCTTAGACACCCATTTATAGTTGGTATCAATAACTTCGTTCTTTTTAATACGGTTGCGCATCTGCTGTAAGTTCTGCTGTGTTGAAGTTCAAGCCGAAAAATTTTTCCCCATCGGCATGCAAACGAAAGTGTCCGACAGAACTCCAAAATACATTCTTCGCCGTTTGGTTCGGCTGATGAGTCCACCGGTCGCCGCTGTTGTCACAAATGTGCTGTTTTTGCATGCTTATCAAAGAATCCTTAGTTTTCAGGACCATGAGCAGAACTAGGGAAGAACAGCTGTTGCAGGTTTGTCCAGAATCTTCAGTGATTACGTGCGGAAGGGTACATTGAAACAGCGAGTTGCATCGAAGTCTGAATCCATGGCTACGCAATGGCCAGAGCTTACGGAAGGATTCGGAAATGTTCCCAGAATCGCCAGATGTTATACAGACGTGGTCGTACGGTTCTCAAGGGCAAGTGTTGTCTTCGAAAGATGCATCTAGGGTCTGTGGAACAAAGTTCCGATCCAAAACTCCAATTCGTAGGGAACAGACCTAGAGGACGAAGCCTATTTTCCATGATGCCTGCGTGCCCTGTATCGGAAAGCCTGCTCGTGAACGCGGAACGGAGGCATTCATTTTTGTGATGACCTCACAAAGATTCCTGATTTCCAGCTCTGTGAGCCCCCAAAAACTTTTTTGCCAAAACGATGTCGAAGAACTGAATTACTACTTTCCTTCTTGGATCATGACAAAATGTGATGAATGGGATGCGAAAGTATTTGTTTGCCGTGAATGAAACAAAAATGCATTCAAAAGTGATCTTTGTACCCTTGACTGGTGAGGGATTCTTTACCCATCCGCTTCCCACACTTTGGGAAGAGCTGAAGTAGGAAATTTATACTCAGGGCAAAATCGTAATTTTACCACTCGAGCAGATGAATCAAGAAGGAATGTCAGAGCGGGGATGCGAAAGTCCTTGTCCTCTCAGCTGCTCGTTCTTTGAAAGCACGGCATCGAAACGAAAACAATGCCAGTAGTGGGGAAAAAAAAAAAAAATAGCGCCTGTGGTAAAGAAAAAAAAAAAAAGAAAAAAAAAGAAAGTGCATGTCCACTTGTCACTCTCGAAAAAGTTTCGTGCCAAACGGCATTCGGGGCTGTTATCCAGTGAAGATAAAGGTGGCTCTAAAACCTTTCTGGATCTTCACTCGCGAAGTGCCTACTCATCCACATGAGGACGCATGCGTGGATAGATCAGGATGGTTGCCTTTTTGCTCTTGAATTTGATACTCCTACACCAATAAGAGAAATGATTACCGATCGAGAACTATCGAATTAATTACATGATCGCTTGCCTGATTAGACTAGGAAGCACCGCATCCTAGATGGCCAGCTTCCAAAAAATGCAGTGATTAGAAACGTGCATAGCACGGCTCTAACGATTCATTTTCCTACGAATGGTGATGGACCCTAAAGCAGACCAGACTCGAGGACGAGATCATTAGCAACGGAAATCAGAAAGGGTTGACAGATTTGGAATTTTTTTTTTTTTTTTTCACGACCCTGTTTTTCGATTTTAAACTAACAACATGGGGACGTGTTATTTCGATTCGTTTCTTTGGCAGTTCTTGTCGCTGATGGAAACCACATCTTCCTTGCAGAACTACCCGATCTTTCCCTCCGACGTCAGGTTTCCGAGATGTATCTCAGTGTTTAGGCGCGTGCGTTTGACATTCGCTTGTGAGTAGCAGCAGTGCGAGTTGGGAAGGAATGCGCTCTGGCATCCCTATTCCCTTTCCTTTTCAGAAAAAACCTGACGTCTGAAATATGGGGAAACTGTCCAAATCTAATAATCCAAATTAGGAGGGGCTGCAGTTCCGCAGGATGGGCTTGAAAATCGGCAGGAAATCTACGTGGTTTGCTGATTCTTTCTCTCATTTGACGCCTGCTGTAATTTTTCAAGAACCCAGTAGCCGCTTGGCTGTTGTTTTCCTTCGGGAAAGTCCGAATTTTGCACACTTTCGAGTCTTGGGCGCTTCACTGATTTATTATTCTCTTGGGTAAATTACGTATGAAGAAAAATAAACAGGAAATTATATAAATACATAATGGTAATATTATAGATCATGTGATATATATATATATATATTGCTCACCCTAAAGTTTACAAACTCATGCCACGAGTTTCTAAACTCTAGGGTTTTTCCACAGGGGCTCGTTTTCTCGCAACCTTGGGACAGCAAACGGAATGCCCTGAAGATGCATTCGAGAAAATTCGGCTTGTTGAGAAGGCATCTCTCCTTTGAATGCCGCGAAGCAAACAAGAGCGTTATTTCTGATGACCGGTGTTAACTAGCTGGTTGACCGCAGTTTGTTTTCTACAAGACACTGGGGTAAAACACTGAATTGTACGTACGGAAAGAGTCTTTCTTATTAGATCTGCCTTCCTCTTGTATCCGCGTTTGACGTTTGGATTTATGTAGGGCAAAGTTTTGCACTGCTTTGGTGTGTTAAAAGCATTCAGCTCAATCCCTTGTCAGTGCCGACTTCTCATTCATCTGACTCTCATTTTCTCTTCAAGACACCTTGGCACTCAGGAGCAACGTCCCTCGATGAAAAACAAGAGCAAGGATGGCGCGTCCTTCTGGATGAATTTTCTTCAGACTCCGCGCTCCAGAAAAACCGCTCTTGAAATTACGCAAAGGAGAAGACTTACGGATGGAACGGAGCAACAAAAAATCTGCAGGAAATCATTCCTGCCCAACATCCTTTACTGTGAGGGAACTCGAGTTTGCCGTTCCATCAAACAACCCAAGACTTCATCACGAATCAGCAAACCGGTAAAGCGTCTGCGTTCTTGTCTAAAGAACGGCGCAGACTAGGCGATCGCAGCTTCTTGATTGATCTCCGGGGATCTGCATCTGGCTGCTCGCACGCATTCGGAATTCACTTGCCTTTCGAAAACGGTGGCCAAATCGATATCCTCATCTTTGTAATTGGCTCGCTTATCAGGAGCGACCGGCATTGGCATCGGAGTTTTTCTTACAATCATGCTTTCTTGTAAAAGAGCGGGAAAGGCCGCATTCTGGATGGAGAAGCGCTCTCTAAGAGGCAATTTCTCACTATTGATGGTTATAGGATAAGATCGAAAGGTATCGGATGAGATTGGTTAACGGCTTATGATGTAAGAATCTTCTCACTGAGATTCTTGGAAAATGCATTCAAAATTCCTAGTCTGATGGGCATGAAGTTACGAACGGAGGTACGAGGTTAACGCATCATTTCTTCCTCATGGAGGATGAGATGATACGTTACCAAATAGAGTGCTTCTCAGTGCTTCTTTTCGGTATGCTTCCTTACCTGACACTGTTTAGGGCAACGGTGCTTCTTCTCTATAGGACTTCATCATAAATGGGGGCTGCGCCTGTTGCCTAGAGAATGCAAGCACTTCCTAGAACCTTCGTCTCCGGAAGGAAACTTTTTGCGAACTCTGTTCTCTGCATCCGCTATCATGGAAACTGCAGCATTCGAGTGAGCTGAGGAATATGACAGCGCATCCTAAAGCATCCCGAAACACGCGGAAGTTAAAAAGGAAGCGATTCTCCTCTCACTAATCAGGCGAGAAATTCTCCATTTTCTTGAAAAACCTTCTCCTGTTCGAGACCGGCACTCGGGTTTGGAGTGCTGGTCCTGAAAAAATCGATGTCCTCTTTCTCCGGAGGCGAAAAAGGTTCCATCTTGAGGAGGAGCTCGTCGGCTAGCAGGCCACGATTCACAAAAACGCAGCTCTCTAAAGCATGCGGGCTTTCCAGAAACTCGTCAGTACTTCAAAGACGGGCAATCAGCCGTGAGGTCACCAGCAGCAGGTGAGGAGTCAACGAAGCGAGGAATCGGCTCAACGAAAGGTAAGCGACGGAATTGTGAGCTTCAACTTCCATGGAATTTCGACGCCTAATGGAACTTTACTACATACTGTTGAATGAGGACCATAAGCGTTGTTTATTGCATACTTCAGCAGTACATCCTTATTTCTTGACAGCGATCATTCTATTTCTTGTGAACGGACAGTGGCAGGGATTTTTTTTTGCTGCTCATGTGAGGACGCGTAAAGACAGAAGGAAGATCGGTTCCTGTGCTTTCCAGCAGAAATCACTCGGCTCCCATACCTTTGTTTATCAACCCGTAGCGACGATTGTGTATTCGAAGTATTTCATCTCCTAGGTGCGTCCGCAGTCGTGGTCGAAAATACGATAGGTGGGTTCGCTTGACAAGATGTGAGCGCCGAGAGCAGGCAGGTATACTGAGTTCTCGAGAACTTTCCCTGCTGCCTGAGGTGGAGAGTTCTTTTGAGGATGCGCATCTCTCCACCAGAAAGGGGCTCAGCACAGTTGCAGCAGCGCTTGCTTTCTGGTGGATGCTGTGCGCTGCTGAAGAATCCGAAGGCATTACCGGAGAACCTTGCGCTCCGAGAACCTCACTTTTTCTCGTTCACTCCTTTGAGATCTGAGCAAGACTTTAGGCAAGAAATACGTTGAGGCCGCGCTTGGACCATGCAGCTTCCACCTGTCCGCCAAACAGAAATGCTCCGTCCCCTGCACTCCTTCCGCCACCTCCCACGGGGAGATTCGAAGAAGTCTGCCCGTCCGGCCGCCGCACCCCTCGCCTCAGCGCTGTCTGCCTTCGGGGCAAGCAGCGACAGTTGCCTGCCGGCGGGGTGGGAGATCTCTCCTGCACCATTTCAAGAAGACCCAAACTCCTGGGCGGCTGGACAACGAGCGAGCTGGTGGGCGCCGTCATCCCGATCTATCGGGCGAAGGGACCCCTTTGGTGGAGCGAACTGCGGAGTGCGCCCCTCCCGAAGAACCCGCTGCCCCTCCCCGGCCCATGAACACTTCCGTGTTCCCCTTGAAGTGGGAACAGGGTCTCTTCCTGTTTTCGCACTGGATTACCCCAGTGCGGAAACAGGAAGAGACCCCCATTAAACTTCGTTCCCGGGGGAACTGTTCAATCGTTCCCGCACGTGCTGCTGGACTGCAGCGCCCTCCAGGAACTTTGGCGGAGGCTGGAGTCAGCACTCCTGCACTCTGAGGACTCTGCTGAGGACTTGCTGCGGCGACTCTTCGCGAGAGGCGAAGTCGCGCCGCCGTGGTTGCGACGACATGCTGCGTCCGCGCCATCGTCGCAGCCCTTCATCTGTTGGAGTTTCGGGCGCAGCTAAGGGAGGTCGCCTGCGTGGCAGGCGCCTACATGAAGGCGGCTGCCAGGTGGCCTCACCTGGAAGGAAAGGTCAGGAAGGAGATCGAGTGTCTATTCTAGAAAGAAGGAATGTCCATCAGCGGTGACCCCTGTATTCACCCTCCCTTTATTCATTTATTTAATTGTTTTTTAATTTTCCTTCTCAGTCGTCCCGGACTTTTCCCAGTTTTTCAAGTAGAAACAAGACGAACCAAAGAACCCCGTCTCCAGCTTCCATTTTCTTTCTTCCCTATCCCCGTCCCCCGTTATGGACTTTTCAAACTCTCAACTTCCCCTTGAACTTCTTTTTTTTCTTCGCGATGCTCTTTGTTGTTTCAGGAGCAGTTTTTTCTTGTCAATTTGCCTGTTTATTCTTTTTAACGGAACGTCCCGGCGCCACCAGGTGAAAATCCGTCCGCCAAGCAGAAACAGCAACGTCCCTGAGTAGCAGAGAGAGTCGAAAAGATGAGGCAATGGGAATAAACTCCGAAGAACAATTTGCATCATCAAAGGATGAGTTTCAGATCTTTTGCCAAAGCATTCCTCAGAACGACTTTTGGAAATTTACGGCATCCTAAGAATCCTAGAGGGCTGTTCTTTGGGGACCCCAGCTACCTCCTTACTAACGTCTCGAATTCGATGATCGCGGGTTCCGAGAAGGCCTCTTTAGTACCTGGACGGATCGAAGAAAGATCGACCTTGTGGATTCATCACGATCGTCCGTGATGACAAGCGGGTCTGCCAGCTTGATGCACAGAAACTGAGACAGGTGGAACGAAATCACAGCTGGTCAATCCGCAGGACATCCATCCATCTTCCACGTGGTATCTGTTATCATCTTTTCGAAAGTCCAAGCTGGCTCACGGAAGTTGCTTGTAGATCCAGAAGGTCTTTCGGCCTGCTCGTGTTGCTTTACTCATCTTCCATGCACACGCGCTCGCGATCCTACCTTCTATGCAATCGGCTCTCTTGGAGCCAATTTGGAACATACCTCGAGTTCTTCTCTCCCTTCCTCGCTCGGTTTCAGCGCTCGGGCGTTCCGTGGAGCGATGAATCTCCTTCGTTTCCTTTAATTGGATCAACGTTGCGGCAGACGTGCTCTTTGGTTTGATTTGATGTCAGTCAGGATCATATTTCGAAACGATCTTTCCGTGACATCCCGTTTAAGCGAATCCGAGTGTGCGAGCAAATCTGGTTACGGTCACTGATGTAGATAAAACAGACCATGCTTGGTTCTTTGTTCTTTTGGGATGTTTGCGCTTGAGAAGGAAGTTTTCTCGAGGAATTCGAGAAGGACTGAGAGAACGTTTCGAGAAACGGAAAACAACCTCGTGATCCCCCCAAAATCCGCAATTCAAGGTTCTCTCCTCTCTAGGATTGCCTCGACGTTCTCTGGAATCGAAGCGCGTGCTCACACCCATGCCAGAGGCAATTCTTCAAGCTCCAGCGGCATGGGAGCTTCGAACGCTGCCAAAATTTTCTGCGGGAGATGTCGACACCCGCAAGTCAGTAAAGAGGAGGTTGATTAGCGCATGTCCGGTTCTCTTCATGCATAAATTAAAGTACTCTCGTTCCAGCAGCTCCTCCAGGTGCAGAAGTTTCGAAATCCATGCAGGAATGCGCGATGAAATCCAACAAAAGAAGTGCCACTCTCTTGGAGTTCACTGATCAGAGAGAGCTTGCACCAGCCGTGGACTTGCAGACGAGATGGACGGAGTTTCTTTCACAGCGATCAGAACTGCCCGGCGAAGAGTACGCTCGAGGCACGTGGAAACGTTTCCTTTTGCAAGTGTGCTTCAAGCTCCGCAAAGTGCCTTTCTGGTTCACGTGGTAGGCACAGCAATCGTCCCTGCAAACACGAGCTGCAGATCAGTTTCGTAGTTAATGCGCCACTAGTAAATTTTATGAAGGTGGGGCCAAGTTTGAACCCCCTCCCCCTCAAAAAAAAAAAAAAAAAAACTGGGTTTCCAAACCTAGGTAGGAGTGCCTAAATAGAGGCGTTCTAAACAGGTAGTCTTTGTTTGTAATTCGATGCCCAAATGTCCAAGATAGTCAATCGAACTAACCTTGCAGTTGCTGAATACGACAGACAAGTCACTGTCAATGAATTTGACCTCTGCTCCAGGAAAAGGGACGCAGCATCAAATAAATCACCATCATACATCAGTCGTTTGTACAATTAAGACAATAACACGGAGATGAGAAAGCATTTACGTTTGTATTTGCACCTCACGGACATTCTTTCTAAAATAAGAAACTTTAAGGTCAGGTGTCCATTAATCTCCGGCTGTTTAGAGAAGAGACGATTTTTCGTTCCGTGGGTGTCGGGGCAACGGCGAAGTTCCCTCTTCAGGAATGCCACAGGTAGCGTAGTCAGCCACAGGCTAATCGTTCCTGCTGCCCGTCTGAAACCTTCCGAGATTTACTGCGGTGACCAGGACGGATGACTTCGCGCTTTTAGGTTGCTGGCCAATAGTCACGTGGATCGCGTGAGGTGTTCTTCGACGATTTCCTGTTTTCAGAGCGGAGTTGCGCTGGATCGAGACGGAAGAGTTTCAAGGAAACCTCCTCGTTGGGCAGGGTCAACTGATGAAGAGACAAGGGCACCCACTCTACTAAATGGATGAACGACGGAAGAATCAAAATGGCTGCTCGCGAGCGAGTGAGGGTCAGGGAAGTCTGCGACCCGATGCTTCCACGCTGCTCATGGGACACGCACGCATCGCATTCGAGGAGGTGGCTGTGGGTGTTCTGGCAGGAGAGCAAGAGTTTGCTTCCCGACGCTCCGGTTCCCAGTGGAGAACATCCCTGGCAGGCGGACCGTACGAGATACAATCCAAAAAAAGAAGTTCGCGACCTTGTTTCCTAGTGCCATCCGTCGCGAGTCGGTGGCCGGAAACTTCCACTCGGTTCTACTAAGAGACGGGGTTTCAGAAAGCTTCCCAGATCCACTTGAAGAGTGGTGAATGGTTTGCACTGTCTGCGCCGCCAGAGGGTACGTGTGTGACTCTTCCAGTTGCACGGGGTAAGGCCGCAGGGACCACACTATGAATCCAGGAATGCTCCAAAGGAAGGAGTCTGTTCCTCTTACGCTTGGGAGGAAACCTCGAAGGAAACCCTCGCTTTCCTATTTCCACACGGACACTCCGGAGAGTTTATTAAGATTCAAAATAAACTCACAAATTGTGGTAAGACACGTGGTTCTACCACACTACATTTGTCCATGGACCTGCCGGGTCGCCGGTACGCAGACCGGCGGGGGTCACCTCGCCAGAGGAGGGGGATGGGGGAAACCAACAAGAAAAGGAAAAAAAAAGAGTGAATAAAAATAAATAAAAACCTTCAGGAGGGTCAGAAAAGGGGCCATTGTCCTCTGGATGGAGTCTGCATCCTTTCCAGGATATTGCCTAGCTCCGTCCGAATAGGCCCCAGGTGGGACCATCCGACTGCTATCCACAGAAAGCGAACTGCCAACTGGACGGCGTCCCTCTCGCTTCTTCCACTGTCAGCTTCGCTCCAGGCCGCCACGATCCCGCGGATGCAGCAAAGCGCTGCTGTGGCTGCGGCTGGCTGCAGGGCACACCGCACGAAGAGGAGCCGTAAGACATCCCTGGAGGGGTTGAGAACCGGAATCCGGAGGGTCGTTCCGAAACGTCCCCACAGGGCCCGGAGGACAATATGGTCCACGAGCAGGTGCGGAAGAGGGATTCCCAATCCCCGCACATGCGACAGTCTGATCTCGCTCTCCCCAGCGTCCAGTGGTGTCGGCGTGCGCTGCACGGAAGAAGCCAGTGCAGCAGCAGCAGCGCTTTGCTGCATCCGCGGGATCGTGACGGCCTGGAGCGAAGCTGATTTCGGAAGAAGCGAGAGGGAATGCCGACTTCTGCCACTCAGAAGTGCCGACTCCTGCCACTTCAAGGGGAGGGAGTGGAAAAAACACGTCCGCACCGTATGGTTGTCTCCGAAGGAAACTTCGAAGGGAAACTCTCCCTTGTTCTCTTCAGAGGGAATCCCTGGAGGAGGCTGCTTCTCGTTTCTCCACTGGAGGAAACCCGCAAGGGAACTGCTCCTTGCTTTGCTCCTCTGAAGAGAACCCAAAGGGGGCGCTACCAAATTTCTCTTGAAGGGTGCTCCCCGAAGGGACCAGTGCGCTTCTGCCACTCTGAAGAGGCCACCTCCAGAGGGGGAATATAAACCAGCTCCGTGGTAAGGACTCCTTTTCTCAAACGAAGGAGAGTCCGAGGGCTCCTGGATTCCTGGAGGGACCCTGGAAGGCGTCAACTTCCAATCCCGGAGGTCAATCAACAGGTGCATCCGGGGGTTTCCGGCTTCCTCCAGTGGCTCACCCGAAGCCCGTGGACCAACCAGCGCCATCCTGCAGGGGGAGGGGGGACTCGAAACCCACAACGCCTCCCCCCCCGATTTCTCGGTGTCGATCCTCCGCGTATGGGCTTCGAACTCTCAACGCTTGGTGCCACGTGCGGAGACCTCAGCCCCGCGGCCGCCCACGCGGGAGCCGATCGCTTGCGCTCCATGAGAATGTTCCTTGAGTCGCTGCTGCCGACCGCTCAAAAGCTTTAGCCGAAGGAAGCGTTTCCACGACACTGCACTTCCGTATCCACCCGACCGTGATCCCTGCGATTCTCCTCTGTCATCAAGATGCGAATAAAGCCGAACGGTAGAAGACATGACCTTCCGGTGATCCATAAGAACACGAGGGCGGAACTCAATCTCTCGATCCGGATCGCTCCCAGCAATGGGAGGAGGTTCGGGCGTCCCACTTGCATGTGTCACCAGAGGAGATTTGCCTTGAAGATCATGGAAATTCGCGCGCATTATTCTTGGAAGCAGGGCCAAATTCTTGGAACTGTCCGGTCCCCTATCGTGTAAGTACGCTGCCTAGCTGGAAGTACGAGTACTACTTCTGGCCGTTTTTTTTTTTTGCAAGCCATCATTTCAATGTGTTGCAGTTCAAGCATGGGAGTGCTACTACGATGGATGTGTACGACGAAAGATTTTGTACCTATTTTCGAAAGCAGTACGGCCACGCGCTCGAAATTGTACATCAACAGTGGCCTTTTTTTTTTTTGCTTTTTTCCCTGCTAAAATTGGCTTGAAAATGTGCCTTCCAGAGAAGCGTTCACAGAGCGAACCGTCACCTGTTAGATGAATGATGGCAACCTTCGAAGATGCGTCGTTACATGGCAACGGCGACCTCCAGGACCGAAATCTTGCCGGTAAGCCTCTGAGGTGGGAATCCAACGATGACACCGAACAAATCATTCCGGGCCATTAGATTTGACAAAAACACCGTGCAGTGTGTGTGTGTGTGTGTGTTTTTTTTTCACGATTCGACGCGACACGTCCGACATCTGCCAAACGCTGAAGCCTCGTCATCGAAACTTCACATAAGCTCTCATCACAAGCTCTCACGTCAGATTCTTCTATCATGCAGCAGCTTCTTCAAGTGCACCTTTTGTTCACATTGAAAGGAGGAAAAGGAAAACAGAAAGCAAACAAATTCGGTCTCGAGATCGCTACGGGCTCAGCTTCGTTTCCACTGATCTTCTCAGGCGCGATCTCCATGGAAACGAGAGGATCTGATCAAAAAGAGCTATCGTACGGCTCCTCGGCCTTTTTCTTTCCACTGAGGCGAGTCATTGCCTCTGGTCACCATTATTTCATCTCCAGCTGAGGAACCGGCGCGCTTTGCTTTTTCCGGAACGCAGCTCATGTGAGCTCCCTCGGGGGCGAGCCAGTCAAGCGCCTCCACTCCACCCTGAGATGCTTACCCCGGGGCATTGCGAGTCAGTCGAGCTGTCCCTGTGTCACGATTCAGCATCCGGGACGTACGTGCGTGACGTCTCCTCACCTTCCAGGTTACAACGCTTTCCTGCAAGGGATCGGCGAAGAGGTTGCGCCCGCGAATCTTCGGTGAGCTTTCCTGCTCCTCGGAGGACGAGGGAGTGGTTCGGGGAGACAGGTGGCACACGGGGAATCGCGAGTGCAAAAGGAATAAAAGAACACGCATCTTCCAGCCGAATAGCGGAGAAGCGCTAGCTCGACCTGGCAACAGCAGAGGAAGGGGCGTTTCCTGTTGCTTGCGCCAGCGGGTGAGCCATCTGGTGCCCGGCCGAAGCATCCGGGAAGTCCAGTCGGAGGGCGTTTCCTGGAACGCGTGCTCCTCCTCCTCCTCCTCTTCCTTCCATACTCAGAAACGTCCAAGAGCAGCAGTCAGCCGCCATGACGGACGGGGAAGGGTGGATAGCCGTGATTGTCAAGTCAGGGGGGCTGCTGGAGGGGCTCACAGTCCTCTGCGCGTACGCGGAACCCGTTCGGAAGGCTGAAGAAATGAGACGGCGTCGCTCTCTCCGGCACCAACATTCGTGAGGACGTGCACTGACCGGGGACAGTGGCCACGGTGGGCCGCCAGCCACCCTGCTCCTCCCCTCCTCTCCCTCGAGGAGACCAAGACCGCAACTCCGCATCCCTCGGGACTGGACCAGGACGATCACGGAGATGGCTGGGAATTTCCTGCGAGCATCCCTTGAGGAACAGTGCAGTGCGAAGGAAGAAGAGTGAAGAGGAATGGAAGAAATGAGGGGGTGGGGTCAGTGGGTCAGCAACGACGAGAACCGTTCCGAAGTCCCGTCGCACCGGGATGTCGGCTTCGAGAATCCAGGAGTCCGGGAGGCTGAAACTGCAGATGCGGTTCCGGTCATTTGACCTGGTGGCACGAGGCAATCGCTAACCCTGCCGTCTTCCGGCTCCCCACGCACTCAAGAGTGCGGTGGGCTGCGAGGGACCGGAACCTCCACTTTTACTCAACCAGTACAGGATGGAGACTTTCCCTCCTTCGGTACGACACAGGAACCATGGAAACCTAGACTCGGCTGCAAGACATCGGTCGAGGAGGGCTCCATCTCGGCAGCCACCTCGGGAGACTTCCCCTTGCGGTGGTGACGCGCGCGATCTGGTCAATGGACCCGCGCATCCGCCACGCCCTTGCCCGCCCTAAGAGAAAGACGCAGCAATGGACGACCGGAAGGGGATGGGGGGTCTTCTGCACAACTGCAGGAGTGACTGAAAGGATGTCGGCAGTCCAGTTGGCACTTGGCCACACTGAGGATAGAGGGCTCGGGGAACTTTGGGGACGTTGACGGTCTTGTGACTGCGGTCACCGCGTGTGGCATTAGACGTCGCGGGTTCGAATCCCACCCGAGGAAGGATTGACGCTGAGAAATGAGGGGTGCGCCGTGAGTTTCGAGTCTCCCCTCCGCAGGATGGCTCTGGTTGGCCCACAGGCTTCGGGTGCACCACTGGTGGAATCTGGAGACCTCCGGATGACCCCCTTGACTGGCTTCCGGGATTGGAAGGTGACCCTCTGGGGTCCTTCCAGGAATCGAGGAACCCTTCATTTTCACAACCCGTCGCGGGTTGTGAAAATGAAGTCGTCCCCCCTTTTTTTGGGGGAGAGAGGGGGCTTCCTTTCATCAGGTATCATGGAGCTGATTGATCGATACTTCTCCACGCTGCTCCCTTCAGAGAAAGCAGGAAGCGTCCCTTCGGAGTCCTCTTCAGAGGAAGAAACAGGGAGCGGATCCTTTGTGGGAGGTCGCTCCGGAGAAGAAATTCCAAGAACGGATCCTCTCTTGTTTCTCTCCGAAGAAGAGGGGACCTCCTGCGAATCGCCTTGTGGGGCAAAGGGAGGTCCTGAGTTCAGCTGAAGGACTCGTGTGCTCAGCGCCTGGGTGGTAGCCTCGGCCTCCTGACGCTGGAGCGGATGGAAATCCAGCTGCGATGATCGTCGCAGCTGGATTTCCAGAAGATTATCAGAGAAGTACTGGAGCACCCCCTGCTACGTTCCTGAGCACCTCCTTGCCAGCCGGGTATCCCCTACGGAAGGACTTGCTTCCTACCTTTTGTGTTCCTGCCGGAAGGTGAGAAGATGCGGACTCCCCCTCCAACGGATGGTTACCATGGCGGAGGAAAAGGGTTGGATGGCCTGCTACCACGCCAGCTCTAGCACCTGACTAGAAGAAAACAGTTGGCACGTGGGCGAAGGTGAACGAGCCGAGCTCCGAAGAGTCGAACTGCCTGCGACTCGGTATCTGCGCCCGCTGCTAGCTGCTGAAGATCGAGGCGGAAGAGGAATGCAAGAGGTGCATTGCTCCCTTCGGAAAAAGTCGGAGACACTCCTTCGGGGGTCCTCTTCAGGAAAGGAAACCAGGAGCGGATCCTTTCCGGGTTCCCTTCGGAGGAACAGTGGAGTAATCCGCACAAACCAGGGGTTCCCTTCGGAGAGAATGAGGAAGAAGGTCCCTCCGGGATTACTCCCTAACTTGACGCGCACCCTCCGGTGGCGTGGACTGTGTCAAAGAGCTTTGTGGATCCCCTCTAAGGAGGCGTCCGGTTCTTCGGCACTCCTGGAGAATCAAAAAAAAAACTGGAAGGAAAGAGGCGAAAACAGGAAAACTGGAAAGGAATTCCAGCTGCCCCCAGGTCTTCTTGGACAGCTATACGCCGTCCCTCCGTCTGCTATGCGCGATGACGCTGCCTTTGCTCTGGGGGTTGCGTTCAGTGAGCGGCACCATCAGTGGGCCAGAGGCAAGTGCTCCCCGATCCGGACTTCATTCCCCCCCTCCGGCCTACGCTACTCCTTCCCTGGTGCGCTTGGTGACCACGGTAGTGGCGATTCCTGTGCCGCGCCCGCGGAAGGAGGAGTTCTGGGAAGAAGGGACTAGCGCCATGGCGCGTCGTCCAGCACGCGGTCTCCCCTCGTCCCGTCCGAAGAAGAGCGGGACTCCTCGGGGAAGCGAAGAGCTGGACTTTGCTGTGCCTGGACGGCTTCTCCCCCCTTCTATCCTCCCAAACACCTGTGCACACTTCCCTGCGGTTTCGCACTCGTCCACACCTCCCCCCCCCGTGCGACTGCCTCCATCTCCCGCGTGGACCTTCCGTCCTCGCCTGTCTGCACGGCAGGGGTGGTGGTGCTCGTCTCTCCCCTGCAAGGTTCCTTCGCCGACAGGCGTTCCAGTGCAACCGGGCCGCAACAGATCAGTGCCTTCCGATAAGAGGCAAGGGGACGCCGCGTCTGGAAGCGGAGGGGGGATGGGCAGCACCGGCGAGTTTCCGCAGGAGCAAGCGGACCGAAATTCCAAGGGAGAAAAGGTCAGTCCTGTGACCTTCGTCGTGTAACCGCACTGATCCGTATCTCTCGACGGTTACGCCGGCCGTGGCTTTTGCGCGGAGGCTTCCTGTTGCTGGGAAACGACGAGGAGGCGCCGATCGGGTGGTCCGACCGCACGAAGCCAAAGATGCGGAAGGGAAAAACTCTCTCACGGCTTTCTGCTGTTCCTTCCCCCTCCCCCTCCCCCTCCCCTGTGTGTGTGTATGTGTGCGCGTGCGGGCGGTTTTTTTTTCTTCTCTGCTGCTGCCTTCTGAGCTGATGCGCGCGTGAGGAATCGCCGCTATTCCACCAGGGCGCGCCACTGTCGTCGTTACGGAGAACTGGGGAGGGCTGGAATGGAGTGGAAGAGAGCGTCGTGCTCTGGCACCATCGACAGCCAGGACTCGGACTCCTTCATCTCCCCTAGGAGCTCTTCGGCGCCCTCTTCGAGACGCTCCCTGAAGCTCGCTCACCGGAGGACTGCAGTCGGCAGTGCTCCGAGAGGAGTGTCCGGAAGCATCTCGAGATTCCCCCGGTAGCGTCGCTTGCGTCCTTCATCTTTTTGTTTTGGCAAGAAGTGAGCCCGAGGCACAAAGAGGAGGGGATCTCGGTTCGGTCGCCCGGGACCGATCTATCGAAGCGGTGGCTCGTGCCGCCAGTCCTCCGAAAGGCAGTCGCGTTCCGAGAGTCACATGACAGATCACTTGGTTCTAGCTCCAGGGGCCATCTCGCCATCCACCGGGGTCTCCGTGGATGCTCCGGGTGGTCCACTCTTCCTCCTCGGAGAGCGCGGACACAGGAGAATGCGAACCGCCTGGTGGGAGGACAGGAAATCAAAAGGCTCCCTGCCCTTCCCCGAGGGCAGATCTAAGCTACCTGGAGCGGATCGGGAGAGGAGGATAAACCTGCAACCTCCTCTTTCCCACATCTCATCGACACGAGATCCAAGTTGGCTCCAGCAGGGAGTAGAAGACGCGCCTGGGACACTGATTCACTCTTCCTTCCTCGGAAGCCAAGACAAAGCGGCGCTTCCACATCCGTCTAAGGGCAACTCCTTACTGCGCAGCTTCTCCTCTTCCGGTGTGCTCTCCTTCATGGGGGAAGAGTCATGCACAGCAGCCATGCTCGTCCATCAGTCCCTCCTTGAAGACAAAGCAGGCTTGCTGTGAGGACCGCTGAGTCCTTGATGGATGGAAGGCCGGGGGCATTTTGGCTCGGTCACCGTGGGTGCAAACGCGAATGAACCAGGAGGACGCCTCTGTGCGTTTCCTGCTGCCCACTGCGCATCCCTCGCGGTAGACCCTGCACTGCCGTGGAACTGAGACAACCCATTTCACGCGTGGGCCCCCTTTCCTTTCTGAATAAGGAAGAGGAAGGGAGGAAGAGAGAAAGAAGAGGAAGGGAGCAGGAGGGGAGGAGGAAACGAGAATGTTCAGGACGGCTCTTCGCAACGAAGGGAAGGTGACTAAAGAGAGTCCACCCTCTCCGGCTCGTGAGGAGAGACCTGGAGACCTTTTGATCCTCCTTGGACCGGGTCCGAGAGGAGCTCGTTTCGCTAGCGGTGATGGATGCTCGAAGTGGTCCTTGGGGTGGGCAGCTCCACTGCTTACCTAGCGCCGGGGGTGAACGCAATGCGGGGGAGAGAGGCAACAGAGACGAGCGGTGGGTTTGCCACTTGCTCGCGAGGATGCACCCAGAATGCCGCTGCTGTGGAACACGGAGGGGGAAAAAAAAAATTGCCTGCTTCGAGGGGGCCGCAGCGGAGCCCTCGGCCTTGCAGTCTTCTCGGGCGGGCGTTCGCCGATTGCAGTTTGGCGTCGAGCGATGGCAACCGCGAGCGCGCAAAGAATCGATGGCAGCAGCGCGACAGCGGTTGCGTGGGAGTAGAGCACGGGGGTCTCTCGCTTTCATATCCTATCGGCAGATGCGTAGCTGCGTGCCCCGTGTCGGGGCAGGCTGCACACGCGTTCGTGATGTGGGGAGAGCGAGCGGTCTCTGCGCCCATGCGCGCGCCACCGCTGAAAGTGGATCCTCACCCCACGGCAGCTGACGGACAGGGGCGCGCGTACAGAAAAGCGTAGCAACGTCCCGTGGTTCTCGCCTCTTTCTCGGGCTTGTTTGCAGTGGCTGCTGCGCCTGGGTCCTCTCACGGGGTCACGTGCACAAATCGCACGCGCGTACTAGGATGCCCCGCCGCGGAACTGGCACACGAGTTCCCGCGAGTACCCACTCGCGGGTGCGCGCGAGCATATGCAGGCTGCCGTGGTCTTGCGTGTCGCGAGTTCCAGGTGCTTCCTAAGAACGGGAGTTCTGCGAGTGGGAGGATCAGATTCCAGCGGACGAAGATCAACGAGTGCGATGCATGCATGAAAATAAACAAGACGAGGGAAGCCAAAAAAAAAAAAAAGCGCCAGCAAAGGGGGCTGTCGGTCGACTGACGACGACAGCCGCTGATTTACAGCAGTCAAAGCCGAGAACTGCCCGTAAAGAAGATGGATGCCTAACAGGGACTCGGGTCTCGCTGCAAAGACGAAAGTCCCATGCAGCAAGGGAGCGTTCCACGGCGACACCTCAGCAGTTCTCCCGTCGCCGCGCGCGCGCCTGCCAGTTCCGGCATGGCGCACGCAGCCTTGCGTCAGGGCGAGTGGTCGCGCAAACCCATGCGTGACGTCCGGTGATTGATTTTCCGCTCTGCTTCACTTCCCACTTGCATCGCACACATCGCGGTCGCGGGGAGAAGCGGGGGTCGACGTGTGTCCGACGTGCCCGTCTCTCTTCTCGATCGCATCCTCCGAAAATCTTCAGTACTCTGGGCAGAGAGAGAGGGGGAGAGAGAGAGAGAGTGAGAGCATCTTTTCCTATTCTTCTCTTTGATCTCCGGTGAGATAATCCATCGGTGCTTGAAGCGTTTTGTCAGATGAGGAGCAAATCCAATTTGGGAACGAATCCAGAGTTCCCCTCACGTCTCGTCAAAGTCCCGCGTCTTGACAGCTTTGGGCAGCGGCTGCTTGCTACCCCTGTTATTTCTGCTACGTCCGTGCGTTCCTACGCGCGCCCCACGGGTGAGCATGTGACCGCTGCGGCATTCTGCAGTCTCCGTTACGCGCGCATGCCTGCGTGCTTTCGTGCGCGGACACGCGTGTTCCCGCGTGCACGCTCCCTGCTGTCCTTCGTGGTCTTCTCTCAGGCTCCGCGGGACGAGCACGGACACACGCCTCTTGCTGCATGCGTTTTTCTCGGGAACACGGACGGCTGTGACGGGGAAGAAAGCAACGCTAAGGGAAACGCGTGAGTGCGAACTTGGCACCCCTGTTTTATCATCAGAGGTTTCCGGAGCTCTGCTGTAAATCGGCGGGACTCCCAGAGGAGCCCCTGACCGAGCCCGCGTCCGGTTTCCTCTTCAGTATGGCCTGCCCCGTAACGGTTCCGAGACGTCTTGGAACCAGTCCGGGATCCGGGATGACGCCGGGCTGCTCAGAGAGGAAGAGGCATTCCCGCGGTCGCACGAAACAATGCTCCGTCTGGAGTGGCACTCGCATCTCAGCCACGAGCACGGGGACCGAGTCGGGATTTCAGGGAAAGCAAAAGGCCGCCAGCCACTGCGAGGACGGCGCTGTTGGCAGCCCCCCCCCTTTCCTCCCCCCAAATCCCATGGGAGACGCAGCTTACTGCTCCCCGACTTCCCGAAAGGCATCCCAGCACTCTTCGTGATGGCGTACTTTGGCGCAACACAAAGGTGCCCAGAGAGATGGACCGTCTTCGCTGGGCACGAGGATCGCCTCTCGGCTTCGCGCGAGGCTCCAGCCTTTTTCTGTTCGTGGGCGAGCGAGCTCTTGACCGACGCGCGCGCGCTCGGGCTCGAGCAGCCCCACACCACGACTCAAAGAGATCCATCCAACCCTTCCCAGGGCGGGAGGTAACGGGGCAAGGAGCCTGAATCCAGCCTGGGTGACGCACGTTCGGGCGTTCGGGTCCTCCGACTCGGGAGTCGGCGTGGGCAGGATGGCATCGACACGAGTCCCCGCCGCATACCATGGGAAGTGACACATCGGACAACAACATGCGGACTGAACCAGAGAAGAAGACCTCGCGACTCGTCTCTGGCGTGACGGTCACGAAATCGGATCGGCATGCAGATCTGATGAGGAGTCCGAACGCTCTTCCAATGGAGCGAAAAGCTGCAATGAGAGGGATGAGGCTGAGGAAGAGGGCGCAAGCCAAGGCCGCTGCCTACTCCTATAAGAGTCTACAACTCCTATTGCATATGCATACACATATCTATGATATATATATATGTATGTGTGTGTATCTGTTTGTGTGTCTCTGCGTGTGTATGTATATATATATACCCACTATATATATATATATACATATATATAGTGTATATATAGAGAGAGACACATGTATATATAGAGAGAGAGACTGAGTATGTATGTTCATATACATATGTGTGGGGGGTGCACTCAGTCCATCGAGAAAAAAAGCCATTAATGGAAGCGGAGAGAGAAAGCAACTCGACCCGTTGCCCGTCCTAGCAAAGCTGACTTTGTGGTCAAATGCCTGCGAGTGAGGCGAATTCACGCTGATTGATAAGTAATCGTGGGAATGTCGCCGTGGACCGTTTCCAATGCGAGGTCCATTCCCATGCTGCTCGTTCGTGTGTGAATCGTGCAATCCTCGCGTTCAGGAGGAAGCGTCGAACAAAACGCCGGCCGTTTCCGTGATGCTCGGAAAAAAAAAAAAAAAAGAAATGTTAGGGGTGAGCGCGGATCCCGGAGGCAGACTGCGTTCTTCTTCTTGTCTGTTAGCTCCAGGCGCACTGGAGGCACGGCATGTGGACGGTGGATTGTCCCGTCTGCTGAATGGAAAAGTGGGATCACGGTGCCTGAGTCTGCAAGACCTGGGGGAAGATACGGGAGGGGGTTCTGACTGGTTCGAAAGAGCGCGTGACCTTGCTTGCTCACCTTTCCTCGAGGGTGGCACGAGTAGAGATCGAGATCCGAGGAAGCTCTTCTGGAAGAGAAGAGCACAATGATTCTGGTTACGTTTCATAACTAAGTGCAAATGCAGTAGACCTCCGTATAACGTGGCGAAGAAAAATGCGGCAGCCCTCGTATAGCGCGGTGGCAAATCAGCCCCGTACGGCGCTGTGGATGAATTTGGATTTCGTGGCGCCGTGTCGGTTTGGCTGCCTTTAACGCACCGTTTCATTAGCTTGAACCCCATTTTATTCATATGGAGAGAAATGGTATGGGAAGATGATTGTTTTTTTTTTTTTTCCTTCAAGTTAAATAATACATACTTCCAATTTTCTATCTACTTGTTTTAAGTCAAAGCAGTGCATATTCAATCGCTACAACGTTTCAGATACGTTTTGTACCTTTTGTACGTGATATCTATCATATTATCCCTGTATAACTCACAGGGCGCTCGTACAACGCGAATTTCGCATGGAGCAGAGCGTACCCGCGTTACACGGGAGTCTGCTGCAATTTATATCGGATTACAAATCAGGAATTCATTTAGAAACAGTTTCGGTGCCTGCCGAAGGGGAATTAGCCGTGGAAAAAAAGAATCAGCGATCAATCAATAACTTATTCCAGGTCATCAAATTAAGTGACAATGATTAAGAAGCACGGAATCCTCACTCAAATACCAGTAACGAGAAAGTAAACGAAATCATTAGAATCCATCAAAGATCCTCTGAAGTCTTATCGGGGACTGAATTAAGAAGAGGGTACAGCCCAAAGGGCTAATGGGTATGGGCGCACAACTTAAACTTTGATAAGTTTCTGGTGGGATGAAAAGGAGAACCAAACAAGTGAGCGTTGCAGACCTCGAGCATGCGCAACGAATGTGTCCGCATTCTGCACAATTTGCTTCAGGCAAGGGGTGGTGATAAAAACAAAAACAAAAAGACTATTTTATTCCCAGGATGAGACATCACTAGAGTGCAGTTTCGATCTTGCATCCAAGTTAAGAAAAGTCCTCGCATTCCAGTCTCCACGAGCCATCGCCCGACTGCCACATTGTTTTGGACCACATGAGAGTTCTGAGGGGAAAAGAAAATTCCTTGATTTTCAGTAGGAACAGCTGTTGGTAAGGATCTCCGGCACGGAAGCTGAACAAGATCCCAGAATCTACTAGCAGAGAAACGCAGCACAAAAAAAAGATACCAGCTGCCATCTTCCGGATCTCTTTCTGTCTCCGAAGAAGGAGAAACCAAACCACCAAGTTTCCAAGAGTTGCTGTCGAGTAATCAGACTCTTTTGAGTGCGAGCGCATTTGGATGGATTTCCGAAATTTTCCGAAGCGGCTTCCAGCGAAGGCTTCAGTCACCAGAGCCATCTCTGACCCTTAATGCTGAGCATCCATCTTTGTAACAACAAAGATGGATGCTTGTTCTTCTTGGACCTTTCGGCTGGGGGAGATGCTTTTCTCAACACCATTCCCTTTCTTTGAACCTCTTTGGCATCTGATTGACATTTATGAATGCTTTTCAATTAGCTGCCGCGGTTCCATTCAACGATGTCTCCCTGAGGAGAGTGGTCAGATGAGAAATGAAGGCTGCTTGCGAGCGACACTAGGGAGCGCGCACACGCACAACGTAGTTTTCCAGAGGGTGACCGAAACGCAAGAGTATTTCGTTTGGAGACGTCGTGACCACTTTCTCCTCTGCGATTTCCTCCCAGCTGCAGCTTAGATACGCATCCTTACAGGGAACAGCCAGTTCGTTTGGACAGATTTCTGCCGGAAGATCCAACCATTTCCTGCCGTTCTCCATAGTGGGAGGCCTGACGGCAAGAGGCACTGGAGTCCTGGGCTGCCACTCTGGAATTGAGCCCAGAGGAACTTCTTTCTTTCCGGAAACTCCTATGCAAGCCACTGGGAGTCCTCCTGCAGGACTCGACGCAATGGTCCCAGATAGCCGTCTCGTCCCTTGCCGCAGCATTGTCTGCCCTCAGGACAAACGATGACATCAGCCAACCGGCGGGGTGGAAGTGGTCCTGCAACACTGCAGGAGTCGAGAAACTCCTCGACGGCTGCAAGACAAGCGAGTGGGTGGACGGCGCATCACTCCTCAATCCTGGCGAAGGGCGCCTTCGGCGGAGCGACCTGCTCGATGTGCCTGCCAAAGATCCTGCGGCCCCTTCCCTGTGGGCGGACACCTCCGTGTTCCCGCTCCGTTGGGAACGGGGTACCCTGCGGTTTCTGCACTGGGCATTGCCAGTGCAACCAGCACAAGCTCCTGGTTTCCGAGGGAGTTGTCGGATGGAGGCAACTTCCTCCCCGAACTGTTCCAGGTGCGGGGTAATGGAGTCGTTCCGCATCTCCTGTTGGACTGCAGGGCCCTGGAGGGCATTGGGCTTCGGCCACCTGCAGACGTGGCTTCGGACTTCCTGCGGCGCTTCTTCCCGCGAGGAGGGGGAAGACAGCGGAGACTATCAGAGGACACCGTGATCTCAGCACTCTGTTGTGCCTCCGCGCCATCGTCCGTCGCAGCCCCCTCCGTGGTGGAGCCTCTCTCGCAGCGAAGGGAGGCCACCTGAATGGCAACCGCCTTGATGAGGACGGATAAGAGGTGGCCTCACCTGCAAGTCGTCAGGGAGATGGCCTCCATACAGAGCCGCCTTTAGAGAGAAAGGAACGATTTCAACAAAGACCACTGTCCCTTTTTTTTTTTTTTACTTTATTTACTGTCCCCTTCCTCCCGTTCCTGACTTCCTTACAAGTCGACCTGCGTGCCAGTGGTCGTCTCCAATGAATTTATTTTATTTTATTTTTTTGGCATATTTTTTCTATTTAGGGGCCGCTTCTCCCCTGATTTGTGGTTTATTTTTAAAATAAACCTCTAGGAGTGATCGGGTACAAACCCAAAAATTCCACCTAGGAGTTTTTAGGCAAAACTCACACGTTGGTCCAGCGTCACGGAAGGAAGCATGGGCATGGTGCTTTGGGTACGACAGGTCACCTGTATGCAGCTGGTCCATGTCATCACTGGCAGGCAATGGGCAATGGGGTGGGCCAGCTGCGCTCCAGCGTGCGTTCGGTAGTCCAGAATGCGTCCCCATCAAGCGCTTGCGAAACCCCTTTGTCCTGGCATGCCAAATCTTCCTGCGTTTTTCCTGGGGATCGACTGTTCGATCTCTAGACAGGGGACGAATGCGCGCTCGTTTCTAGAGCAGAAGAGGATGAGGAGGTATCAGGAACTTAAGGGTGTTACTGCAGCATCGGGGACGGGAGCTCATTCAGCTCGTCGTGGAGGTCGCAGCGGTAGCGGCAAAGGGCCTGTAGAGCCGGAAATACCCACAGGATGAAGCCTATTCCAGGCTGACATCACTGTGAACGCAGCCGCGGTTAGAGTCCACTGCCGACAGCAGTGGGAGGGGGCAGCTCAATCCGCAGATTTTTTTTTCCTCCCGAGAGGCCCTAAGGTTTCATCCCCTCTCTTGTTGAGGTCAGGTTTTGGGAACGTTCCCACTGTGGACAGGAGAGACGGGAGGGATTTCATTTGCAGATCCAGGATGCTTCCAAGTGGGTGTATCGCAAAAGCTGGGTCATTTCCAGCATCCCCAGGGAGAGAGCACCCTAGGAATCTCGCTCGCTCTTCCTCACCCTTTCACTGCTCCAGGAAGCCCCTGGAGCAGTGACAAGACTACAGACTCGCTTCCGGAGATCGCCTCCAGTAGCAGCCGTCAAAAGTACCTTTGGACGGAGCACAGGGAAGAAGGCGTTTTCCACCACCTTCTTTCATTCTGGAGGGACGCTTCCGGTAGTGGACTCCGAGTTCCGGAAATGTGGACCCGATCTGTCAGCAGTTTCTGCAGGATCTTGAAGGATTCCTTGCGGGGCTCCCAGCATCCTTCCGCTCGCACCCTCCAGCATCTTGAAGGACTGCCTCGAAAAAGAAAAAAAAGGGGGAGGGGGGGAATCACGCATGTTGGCAGACGAGTAGACGCACCTTAGAGAAATCTCAGGGATTTTCAGGGTTGACGACCTCGAGATCGGGGAAAAAATGCTGGAAGATCACTTCGGACGCGGAGACGAGAAGTATAACACTCGGCACCCCCTTAGCAGCGGGTGGCTTTGATTTCCAAGAGCAAGAGGATCCTGCCAACTATTCCCGGGACGAAGTTCCTAGCTGCGTAGGAGGAGGACTGCAAGCATCGTCCTGCTCCTTGCTTGGGGCCTCTTCCGCCGATGTCCGCCAGCGGAGATTTCAACAGCGAAGCTCTCGATGCCAGTCCGCGCACCTTGAGCCCAACTTGCGAACTGAGCGCGGTTTCGAGGTCGAAGTCGAGGCTAACGCAAAGAAGGATGAGATTCCCTCCCTTCTCCCCGTCTTACCCTCTCCTCCCACCCTCCCCAAGAGGGACAATAGCTGCTTGGAGTTCAACTTCCCCATACTGTCAGTTCCCGACGTAAAAAAGGAGGAAGACAGGAAGAACATTCGCCTCTGAGCGAGTCTTCTGTTACTTCTGGGTTCCTAATGGGGAGGGTCCTTGGCACTTCCCTTCCTCAACACCCGGATGGTCGCTCGAAGAGGGGGCTGATGCCATGCTCTTCCCATGAATCTAAAATTTGGAAACTCGAAAACAAACAAACAAATAAAAACAAAACAAAAAGGGATGCAGATGGACGCCCGTTGCTAGGCGATTGGGGGCACGAACGTCCAGGCGAGGAACACCGCACAGAAATGCTGCATGCGAGAATTCCACATGCGATGCGATGAGGTTCGTCGGACTCTTCTCGCAGAGAGACTCGCGGCGGCTGCTACTGCTTCCCGGAAGCTCACCAGAGGGAGATGCACCCGCCGTCGTGACCGACTCGGGAAAAAAAGGGAAAAGGGGGGGGGGGGATCCTATCTCTCGTCGAGGTTTGCCTTCGTCATTTGCCCTGCACGAATTCAACCCCGTGATATGGATGAAGATCTTCCCCGTTGCTAAGGGTCCCTTCCAAACCTCCTTCCCCCCACCACGCGAAAATCGAAAATCCTTTGGAAAAATTCGGCCTCTTCATTCCGACGTAAAGGAGTCCACCGATTGACCCCAGTGCTACGCAGAATGGCTGACTGCCAATGATGAGGAAGTGGGTGCTCCTGGTTTTCCTTTCCGGTCAGCCCTGGCTGATTTCTTTTTTCTTTCTTTCTTCCCCCCCCCCCTCCTCCCCCACGTCCTCGCGCGCTGGTGCTGGAGCCAACGACACACGACATTATCACCCATCTGAGAGATTTTTCAGTTCCCGCATTCCCTGCTGCTCGCACCACGAACGAGGTGAGCTTCGGATGGCCTCCGTCCCTCCTTGGGGAAATCCTCCAGTAGGGACGGAGGAAACCCGTCCCCAGCTTGCCCTTTGCCCTTTTTTCTAAAGGACTGGGAAAACCAGAGATGAGCGTTCGATCTGAGTGTGGTCCTCACATTCAGACACATCCCGGAGGCCACTTACTGCAAATAAATGAATAAGAACACGGCAGCAAGATCTTCCTTCTTTAGAAGGACTCACTGAGAACATGACCAAGGAGGAAGGGGAAGGTGGGTGGAGAGGGCATTTTATAAATGGACAAATGGAGGTGGATGCGGCCCCACGGTGGTGATCGACCATGCTCGGGGGAGCTTGCGAAGATAGAGGAAGGGAGGGGGGGGGGATGAGAGGCCTTGTCGATTACGACTCACACTGTCTGAATTGTCTCGAGGTTCTCTTTTATTCCATCTCCCGCTCTTCACCCCACCTCGCACGCAACCCCTACCGGATTGTCCACTTTACAGCACCTCGAATCCCAACCGGGGAAGGATCGATGGAGAGAAATGAAAGGTGCGCCGTCGGTTGCGAGTCCCCCCCACCCCACCCCAAGAGGACGCTGGTTGGCCTATTCAGTTGCGGCACTGGTAGAAGCTGGTAAAAACCGGATGCCCTGACGATGGGTTGGAAGGCGACCCTCCAGGGTCAACTTCAAGGGATCCACACGAGTCCGTTCCCTTTGGGGTTCCCCTCGGTTGTGCAAATGGAGCCGTCCCCGCCTCCCTCTGGGGAGGAAAGGGGCCTTCCATCGTGTACCAAGGAGCTGGTTGATCGATACCTCCCCAGAGAGTCAAGAAGCGTGCTGATTCCTTCGAGGGACGACCCTTCAGAAAAAATGGGGAGCATCCCTTTGGGATTCCCAGAGGAGGAGGAATCAGGAAGCAGATCCTTTCCGCGTTCCCTCTGGAGAAGAAATAATGGAGTGGTCTCCCCTCCGGGGATCCTTCAGGAAAGAACAAGGAAGAGGTTCCCTTCAGGGTTCCTTGTCAAGAGTCAGAGGAACAGACTCCTCTCTCCAAATCCCTTCCTGGATTCATAAGGTGGTCCCTCCGGGGTTACCCCCCAACTTGAAAAGTTACTATAGGCACCCTCAAGTGGTGTGGACAGCATCAAAATGCTGTCCACACCACTCGAGAACCCCTAAGCAAACTTTGTGAACCCCTAAGCAAACGTCCTTCAGTATTCGGAGAACGAAAAAAAAAACCTCCTTCCCCCCAAAAAAGCTGGGACAAAGGCTTCCCATCATTAAAAATGTGACTTGCTGCACAGCAGCAAAGACGAGACTTCTGGGTGGGTGAAGAACTCGGGAAGTGACGGACGCTGCGACCCCAAGTGTCCCACCCCACGGACTTGTACGCTGGGAAGAGCTGCTCGAAACCCTTTCTGAAGAGGTGAAGTGGCTCCCAGCGTGCTGGAACAGCGGCGCCCTCCCCTTCGAGTGGCAGGAGTCGGCGTTGCTGGTGTTGCATGGGGGAATCCCATGAGAAGAGCGCCTCCACCACTGGACATGGGGGGAGCGTGGACGCTCAGTGCGACAGGTGTGGGAAGAAGGAGACACTCCCGCATCTTCTGTTGGACTGTGCTGCCCTCCGACCCCTTTGGGATCGCCTCGCGACGACCCTCGGATTTTCGGCTAGCAGCTCCAGGGCCATTTTCAGAAGCCTTTTCGTGCGTGGTGTTGCACTGCCACCAGCCGCGCCCCTCTCAGTTCTCCGCTGTTCTTGAGGGATCGCGACTGGCTGAAATGCCAGAAGAAGAGACCAAAATGTCAGGGACGCCAT
Organism: Raillietiella orientalis; assembly: GCA_036172245.1. Taxonomy (NCBI): domain Eukaryota; kingdom Metazoa; phylum Arthropoda; class Ichthyostraca; order Raillietiellida; family Raillietiellidae; genus Raillietiella; species Raillietiella orientalis. The sequence continues at coordinate 4,712,316 of JAYWIR010000002.1, read as the reverse complement.
CCACTAGGTGTGGATCTTCCTGAAGACCGCTTCGTGGTGGCCCCACCTGGGCGCTACACGGACGGAACTTGCCAGCATCCTGAACAGGATGCAGAACAAGCCTGGCAGCGTACCGTGATCCCTTCCTTGATCCCTTCTCCCACCCCGTGTAAAATTACCCCTCCCCTGTTTTGCTTGTTTACTTTTTTGTTTTTGTTCCCTTCCCCGACGCTGCCGAAGCGGACCTCGCTGGTCTGCGCACTGCTCTTCGGCGGGTATTATGCACGTGGTAGAACCAACGGTCCTACCACGAAGAATGTATTTTTATTACTTTACGTAATACATGAGCGGCATGACCGGATGGGAATCATCAAGAATGTGGCCCCCGATCCACCTATATCTGTGAGGTCTGGGTCTTATGATGGCTACTGAGCGGATTTGTATGCAGACCTCACTTCTCAGGGGTGCCCAGTGATACAATGCTGAAATCAACGCAGGAAATTTTGTCCATGAGACAAAAACTTGGGATCACAGACAGCTAATTGGACAAAGCACGAATAGTGGAAGCAAACTTCGGTAAAGTTGGTCAACTTGAACTTCCACCCACTTCGGAAGACATCAAGGCACGAGCTAGGTAGACCCGAGAAACAAACTCGGGCAACAAACTCTCTCCAGTGGAGGAAAGAAAGCTAGGAATCGTCCCGAGGAGCAGGAAACTCTGAGCCAGAGCTCAGGACACGGTCATTCCGCTTTTCATAAGCGTGCCGTGGGTCACAGAAGGATGGCTCCAGACGAGGAAGCAACTGACCATAGAAGACTGAGAGAACTTTGCAACAAGTGGAAACCCTTACGTAATGAGAGTTCTGCATCATAAGCACCAGCTGCAAGGATTAACGACGAGAATCCACCTCCTTGAGCTGGGTGACCATTTCAAGCACAGAAGCCTTAGAAACGACGAGGCAAGGTTTGGCAGACTGACCTACCTCGAACCCACACGCCATCGAGATCGTCTTCTGAAGCCCTGAACAGCCGTCAGAGATCCAGAAGTGCCTCCTGATGTATTATCAGCGAGGGATCTTGTGTGGCCCGAGGATCCGGCATTGGACCGGCAACCCGAGTGACGGAGACTGCCCTGCATGCGAGACTTGAGTCTCTACACCTGCAAGACCCCCTCCCAACACTGAAGAGTGGTGAAGAAGGCAATAAATTGACTAGAGCAGGACTCTCTCGAGGACAAGGAGTCACCCCCCTGTACGACCCCACGTTGAGGGCCATTTTTGGCCTTCTTCGCTAGAAGCATCCTCGTCAGGAAGACAAAGCCTCGAAGGGGTGTGCAGGCTGCCGCCTGGCCCATCTTAACGGACCTTCTCATGGGAGAGGCCTGTTAAGATGGGTCAGAAGTACGAGGTTGTGGCAGGGTTCCAGCTTGGGCCATAAGCTACACCATGCGAACGATTCAGCAGGCCTAACAGCGGGTGGCACCTATACCAGGAGACCGGGGACAAAGTGCTATGTGGTAGATGATCAACCCTTTTTTCCTCTCCTCCTTCCCCTCTCCCCCTCATACAGTAGACAAATCTTTGTCCAGTGGAAAGGACACAAAAAAGAGAAAATGAAAAGGACTAGAATAAGCCATGGGTCTGCTCATAAGGTGTGTCTGTATATCCCTTGATTGTTTGGTTGTTTCTGTTTGTCTGCTTGTAAGAGTTGGAGAAAAAATAAATTCACCCTCTCCACAAGTTGTCGGACCTGGGAAAAAGTCATGAGGATACGATGTCAGCTGTCCTGGGGCGATCTTGTTCTTTTGAAAAAATAAGGTACTAGATCTTGAGTTCTTTTTTCAAGGGGGAAAGGGGAAGGGAAAACCCACATCCCTTTTCAGTGGTAGTCACGTGTTGTTACACGTGACTACTTGCTTGTTTGGGAACTGCTGTTTAGTTTTTGATGTGTGCCCTTACCCACTATGTTTTGCATCACTGCCCTTCTTCCACTGTTGCACGAAGCCCAGGTGTATCTCATCCTGCCTTTTCTCACAGCCTCTCAGTTTGCTCGAGGACGATCGGAAATGCTAGTTGATGGTCGGTTAAAGCGGTCTTCTGCAGTCTCGCAGTTCGAGAGCAAAGGGCATCCGATTCATCGTCCTTGAGCAAAGGGTGGTAGCTGTGCATGTGCTTTCGAGGGTGAATTTTCAGCCATCGTCGTTACTTAACTCCTTAAAGAGTTTTTTCCTTCTTTCCCTCTGTGAAATCTCCCATCATCCCCAAAGCTGAGTTCTTTCCCGAAACCTTCTTGTGGAAATGGAGAACAGTGTTCGGGGGGATTCCACAACATCTACATAAAAGACACGCACACGCGCACACACATAAAGCAGCATCCGCTACATCATCCCGAGATTGCAACCAACACGACTCTTTTGAGAGTTTCAACAGGTACACCAGTAGGTTTCACAGAGAAAGGGTCTTGATCTTCAAAAAACCCGGGTCATGGGCAATCCAACCAGTCCTTCCATCCAACGAGATGTAATTTGCCAGAATCCTTCAGTGCAACTTCACAGATCCGCTCCTATGTATCTTTATGTGCTTTTTACTTCTGTTTCAGCTGCTACGCAGTGAAAGAGTGCTCTTTCACTAGTTGAGCACAACATTTCCCTAGCACTGGACGAGGTTTATGAATTTTCTGATACATGAGAGGTTGTGTAAACATTGGTTCATGAATTTCCTTATGACCACTGCGCCTGTAACCGACCAGATCAATAACACGTACACCCTTAGGGAACTTGCACCTCTTGTCCACAGCAACGTTGCAAACATGTATGATTGACTGCCTCTGGGTCATCGGCATTCACATGAAGTATGGGAGCATTGAAACTCGTGCCACATTTGCACCATGCAACACGAAGACCCGAAAACAAAAGCCGGCGAAGAGGAAGAAGAAGAAGAAGAAGAAGGAATACCTAGAAGCTCTTCAGAAGGTGATCCTTTCTGCGGTGCTCCTCGAGTCCTCACAAAACCTAACCCAAGAGGTGCGGGTTGCTGCGTGCATTGCTGTTTGATCATCGAAGGACGCTCATTGGTCCGCAGGCAATACCTGGAAGTTTCCTCCGCCGCGTTACCAAGATCGGCTTTCCTCCCACGGGGATGCTTCTTGAGAATCCTTCGTCCCGCCACCGCCAAGGAAACTCAAAAGCTCATTGTGCTGCACGGATCCGCAAAGTAGCACCGAACGCTCCGGCTGCATATCATGATGCTGATTTTCGTTTCCCTATTTTCTGAAAAGATCAGAATGATGACGGATGACCCTATCGCACCCTCAAATTGCTTTCCAGTGCAGCCCTCTCCCCCCCTCCCCAAAACTACTGAGCAGATTGCTGGGCATCCTCATTTCGGAAGATGGGAAAACCGGCTCAATCCGTGGCTTCGCTTCCACCGCTCCGGAACGCGTGGCTCCAAAAATTTTCAGTAAGACGTCGATTTCCAAAGTCTGTCGAATCTCTGGTCCCAATTTGGGCTCACTACAGGTGGCCCTGTGTGATAAAAATAGAAACGCTCCATCAACTTCGATCTGGGGTTTTTGAATGACGTATGGTGCAAGTTACTTTTTCTAATTATTCCTTTGGGAGAAAATGACCAATAATTTATCCCATGAGACAGATATTGTGATGAGAAGGCATGCTTTTGCATAATCGAGATGCAACTCTAGTATGACTAATGGCGTCTAGTAGCTCATTAAACCATTAACGGCTACTAATAATATCTTGCAGAGTGTCTCAAGCAAAAATCACACAAGAAAAATCATTCCGACGTTATTATCATTACCGTCGTTGCGTCGTCTGGCGTTTAAAGATAAACTCCGGTGGTTCTCTTTCGATTCCCACTTCGTACAAGCAGCCTAAAGGTACGCGTTGCCCTGAAGCGCCAAGGAAAGTGCAATAATTACAACGGAGATAAAAGGGTCACATTGCATCATGACTCCTCAATGACACAGGAATAATTTTTGCCTTGAAACCGGGATTTTCTGCTCATTTTTTTTTTTTTTTTAACTTTCTATATATTCTGGAGAAGTTTTTGTCTTGCACTACTTCCTCGTTTAGAAGTACGAATTCGCGAGTGCCCCTCGTCCACGCTTTTTCGTTACATCTCCTAGGAACGCGGGATCCGGGAAGAATTCTGGACCCGGTGCAGAGTTTATATCATCTTGCAAAGCCACTGGAATAACGTAAAGGCTTGAAACGGGAAGTCCATGCTGTGCACACATACGCACACGTACACATCACGGGATGCGGGTCGTATCACATCTGGAGTTCCTGAAACAGTCTGTTGGGCTTTCCAAACCACAGCATCACGAATCCTACGCCTCTCCTAGAGCTTCAATCAAAAAGTGTGTACGTGCACTTAGCATTTGTTGATCATCCGGAAATGCTATAAAGGGGGTTCGGCTCAAAATCCCGAATGATCAAAATCGAAGATCAAGAGGTATATTAGTCCATATATAATAAATTTGCATATTTATGTATAATAAGCACATTACTAATTATATTAACAAAATGTATGTTAATAAATCTTGATAAATATGTCACAATAATATTACTATTGATAGCATGTACATCAATATACATAAATAAATACGTATGGTAAAACAAATTTGCATATAAATATGCGTATTAATCTCTACATAATAAACATATCTATTGTTTTCAAGATCTTTCGGAATTTCGACCGGCACCCCTGAAAGCCAGGAGTGTTCGGCATTCCCTTATTCGTGAGGCGGAAAGGAATCAGAAAGCAGCACCGGGAACAAGGAGGGAGCGGAGAACAAAACCGAATTTGCAGACGAAGTTTTTTTTTTTTTTTTTCTCGTTCTTCAGATCACTCTGGTGAGCCAAATCTTCACCTGCCGGAAAATCATCGTCCGGGGGTCGTTTCTCTTCCTGCCGCCCACACTCCCCCGCGAGCCAGGCAGATGAAAGTCCAAGCTGCTTCCATGTTTACCCACTGCATGCTCCAAGAAAGAAGTCGATCGTTACGAGAACAGAAGGAATTGGAACGAGACATCGGCATTCGTGGGGCCGATAGCCTGCAGCACTCCTCGGGTACGCAGCTCTTTCAGCAGGTCTTCATGCCAACGCAGAAAGTGGCCGGGTGACCTTCCACTCTGGTGTGTTTCTCTACAATTTCATTTTCGATAAATGGACCACCTTTCACTTTTGGATTCCCTCGGCCCACTCGTGAATTTTCCTTTAACTTCAGTAGGAGTAGCAGTTTTGGAATCGGGAAAAGGACCAGAAAAATGGGGAGGAGGGGGAAGGGAGGGCGAACACGAAATGGAACCAGGAATAGATAACCGATTCTTGAAGTCACGACCGACGTCCTGCACGTCATCCCGTGCCACACGTTTTTTCTTGGAGCAAAAAGTTCATGAGCCGCTTTTCGACTTGGATCTGTCGGCGCCACGCGCGAGCGCGCGTTTGACTTATGGGTTGACCCCCGTTGGGCTTCTGACACTCTAGAGAGGGAACCCCCCGAGGGGGATATCGACCGGCTCCATAGTGCGGCTCCATTTTCACAACCGCAGGAGAGAAACCCCAAGGGGATCGACTCGTTGGTTCCTGGAAGGACCTCGGAGAAAGTCAGCTGATCCTTCCGGCAGGTCAAAGCGGGGCATCCGGTCTCCGGCTTGCTACCGCGCGCGGAGGCCGCAGCCACACGGGCGTCGGGCTGCAGAAAGACGAGGACGCTCGTGTTGTGGCCCACGGGCGCGCTCTGCCCATCTTAAGCGTTCTTCCACATTCTGGCTCCGTGTGGCCAACTAGGTCTGGTCGCCGCTCCAGATGCCCTCCCTTGGAGCGAAGGCTCAATAATTTGGCTAACTTTTCGCGTACGCCAGATCCATTACGGATGACCAGCAGTTGGCTAGCAGCACACACTTCACTGTTGCGTGGTCACCCCAGGTCACCCCAATGCCATCTTCTGGAACTGCAGCGGCGCCTGGTTCTTCCTCGGAGCGCAGAGCAAGAGCATCCGAATGGAACAAAAAACATACGCAGCCCCGGTACTCTTCGCAACGGTTCTGCGACTCGAGACGTCATTTCCTGGGAGACTCGCGGCTCCGCGCGTCTGCCGCGCCAACTTCCCCTCTGCGGCACTGCGCTCTCTCGCAAGTGCAAAGCTTGGCGCCGATTTGGTAAGCGTGGGTGGCAGCAGCAGCCTGCCCCTGCTAAGCAGAGACGGCATTCCCGGATATATCCTGTTTCGCGAACCCGGGGCTTTCGTCGGGGCCTCTGCGCTCGGCTGCACTTTTCGGACGCGTTCGATTCCACGCGGGGAGGCCACGGGGCTCGCTGCTTTCCGGAAGGGGGAAACCAGGGAGAGGGGGAGCCGTTCGCTCCCAGCCGCCGCCGCACTGGGAGTGCTGGGCGAAAACGAGGAACATCCGGATCCTCTTTCGCAGTCGTCGTCGGAGCACCAGAGCTCAGTTCCTGAGGCGAAGGGTCTTTCCCTCTGCTCTTCCCGGGGGAGATGACCCGAAGACGCAAAAAGTATTCTGACGTGCTGGCTTCGGGTTCTCTTCAAAATCCCGAATGCGGAAATCCCGAAAGCCGAAGTCTCGAAAGATCATACAAACTGAACATATGTGTTCATTATACACAGCAACATATATATCTTTATACAGATTTATGTATAAATTAATTTATATTGTAAAAATTATTAAAATTAAATGTGTATGTTCATAATTCGATATTTACATATTTAACATGCATTTATTGCATGCATAAATGTATATTAATATATATAATAAACACATATTATTATTTTTCATGATTTTTAATATATGTGCTAATAACGTATACTATAATATACAGTATCAGTTATATCAATAAATATGTGGGTTAAAATAAAATTGTACTCTAATCTATACATGGATATATATATGTATATATTAATATACATAATAAGCATATACATTCATTTTTACACTCTTTATGATACATGTTAGTCAAGATATAAAAATATACATCTTAATATCTATATAAAGATATTATTATGTTAACAATATGTACATACTATAGATTAATGTACATATTATTGAGGCACATATTTTCAACATAGGTAATATATTATTAATATGTTAATAATATGTACGCGAATGAATATTGAAAAATACATATGTTGAAATAAATCTATATATCAATCTATATACAAACACGTGTGTTTATTTTTTATCTTAATCTTTCGAGATTTCGACATTTGAAATTTTGACCTTTCGGGATTACGATCGCTCCCGGGTGGTTTTCAAAGTCGCCACAAAGAGGGGGGATTTCTTCGATCCTCTGATCCATCGGAAGGCTGGTAGTGATAGTTGCTAGGAGTCCAGAGCCACACCCAAGTGCGAACGGGATGTCTTTGCTTGCTTTCCAGCGCCGGAAGAGCCTCTGAAGCGTTTGAAATGTGCCTCTTCGTGCAGAGGAAGGAGGGGGGAGGAAGGTGGGGTGGGAATGACCTCGAGGCCCAGGGGATCCCATCCTGGAGACGCAGCTTGCGTACCATTTTTCACGTGCTACCAGTCAACCCCGCAACATTTCCTACGCCGAAGATGCGCGCGCCGACACCACTGGACGTTAGGGAGAGCGAGACCGGACTGACGCACGTGCGGGGATTGGGAATCCCCCCTCCCTCACCTGCTCGTGGTCCATGTTGTCCTGCGGACCCTGTGGGGAAGTGTCGGAACGACCCTCCGGATCCCGGTGCTCAACCCCTCCAGGGACGTTTTACGGCTCCTTTCTTTGTTGAGTTGGCCGCGGTTGGGCTTCGTACCATAAAAGTTGTGAATTTATTTTAATTAATAAATGCCCCGACGTGACCTTCGGGTGGCAACGCAGAAGATGCGAGCCGGGCGAGAACGCCTTTCTGAAACACCGTCCCAGGCATTTGACCAGACGCCATCGGACACCTGGTCGAATACTGCCTTCAGTCTCCGCGGTGCCACTGGCGGCCGGCCGTAGCGCTGCTCTTCCATGAGGGGTCAGAAGTGAGGGAAGTCGGATTCCCCTCGCTCCTGGGGGATCACCCCGGGTCACGCGCGGTCGTCTCCGATGGTGAGCCTCCTGGTTGCGCTGAAGAGGCCCTGGCGGGCACCAGGATCCTGCACACCCAGCTCACGCAGGTCGCCGTCGCGCGGCCGTGCCTGGAGGAGGTGTCGAAGGAGGGACAAGCAGCCCTCGCTTTCCCTAACCCAAAGGGGCCTTGCTCCCTTCGAAGCCCTGGAGGGACCCCGAAGCCAACGTCGAGCCATCCCCCGGGAAGCCGCGGGCCGCCGGCGATCCACCTGCGGAGGACGTGGCCCGGAATCCGGCGCAGGGGCAAGACGGCCGCTCCAAGCACCCTGAGGCCTCCGGAGAAGGACTGCCCCCTCTTGGGGCAGGGTGCCGTCCGCTCGGTGCGCACTCCGCCACCGACTCTCCTCGCAAACGTCCGCGGAGCGACCCGAGAGGGTTGGTGGCGATCGCCCGCGCGCCATCTCCCTGATGGACACTGCGTGCCCGGGCCTCAGGCCGCAACGAGCTGCCCTTCCTGCGCAGCGACACCATCGACGTGTCGGAGATGAACCTCAGCGGCATCCCAGAAAATTGGAAGCAGGTGCGGATGAATTATCCCGATGAGTTGATCCACATCCCTCACATCTCGAACGCGCTCAGATCTCAGTGACTCCTTCGTACTGCTGCCATCGATCGTAGTCAGATGGAGCACGAGGGAACCTCCAGATTCCGACCCGTTCCAACTTTGCAGCTCTGAGACAGCCAAAAAACTGGAAATCACGATGATGGACCGGCTAGATCGGAGAACAACGCGGCGAGGGAAAATGCGGCAGCCCTCGTACAGCGCGGTGGCAAATCAGCCCCGTACGGCGCTGTGGATGAATTTGGATTTCGTGGTGCCGTGTCGGTTTGGCTGCCTTTAACGCACCGTTTCATTAGCTTGAACCCCATTTTATTCATATGGAGAGAAATAGTATGGGAAGATGCATTTTCCAACGACGGGAACCATGGTGATGAAAAGTGGAGAATTGCTTAAGGCGATTAAATACAGTGGACTCCCGTATAACGCGGGGGATACGTTTTGCGTTAAAGGAAACCGCTATGAGGGCTACCGTACACTCCTTGATTAAAAGGCTGTAGTTGGTTTCTGCTTCATCTTTCCAGTTCTCTTTTCCTGGAGAGAATAGTGATTGATCAATGATGCACTCTACGAAGCATTACTTCCTATAATGTTGATTCTCTTTTCTGCCTTTTTTTTGTTTTGTTTGGAAACACCTTGGAAAGTTCCAGTACAACCGCATGCACTCATCGAACGCATCAACGACCTTGCTACCCTAGGATTTAGAACACTTCTGGTGCTCTTTTCGTCACCTGGGGACCGACCACTTGCGGCTGTTGTTCTGATACCTCAAGCCATACTTTTCCCCATTTTTCTGCCGGCGACGAACACAACACGGGATTTCCTATCCTGCGATCGAGAATGCCGCGAGCGATTTGAAATCCACCGTGAAGTGAAAGTTTGATAACTGCTGTTGCTGACGTTACAGGAGGTTTATTGAGGGGGGGGAAGTCTTCAGATCTTCAGCGGAGGAGAATTCAGCAGCATCATGGCTCCCATTCAGGGATAACGCAGAGTGCATCTCCGCGTGCTTGCGGCAGGAGGGATCATCCGGTGGGCTTGCGCGTGAGAGCCACTTGCGGCGCGCGTGGGACGACGGCGCCCCTCCTGGGATCCTGAGCTGGGCGCTGCAGCGGAATCTCCTATCGCTAGCTCGGCCGTCCCCGGGCTGACGAGGCAGCGCCCTTTCCCGGGATCCCGTCGCTCCGCGGTGTCGAAAGAACCTTCCGGGGGGGGGGGGGAATCGACCTCGGGACGCGTAGGCGGTCTCCGCCGGGCCCGCACACGGCCGCCGGGAGACCAGCTGCCGTCCCCGCGGAAGCCACATGGGCAAAAATCCGTTTCAGGAAGATCACGGAGACGAGCGGCTGCCGCTTCCAGGGCGGGTGTTGCCGAGAGCGTCGGAGGCAAAGGAGCGTGTCCAGAGTGGTCCTCCTCCATCTTCTCACTCCTGTGATCTTGGTCCCAGGACGACAGGGTTCCCATCTGCCCCGGAGAGAGTGCGGGGAGGGCAGGCGGCGTCGATCGTCCGCCGGAAAGTCTCCGGCTGGCCGGAGGACGAGATCTCTTCCTCGTCCGTGACGGTTTTTGCCGACGAAAGAAGATGAATCCCCGTGTGCCTTTCGCCCGCGGTGCGTAACGGGGTGGCGATCCAGCTGCTACTCTTCCCGAGATGCCGGTGGTTACTCTGGCTGACCCGTGCTCTCCTTTCCTTCTGGAGCCAGGAACGGGGGGTGGAGCTGCCTTCCGAGGTGCGTCTTCGGTTACCCCGCGAGGTTGAGAAGTGGGGAGATGGGGAGTAGGGGGGGCAGAATTCCACCGTTTCACTAGTGACTCCGCGAGTGACCTCGCATTCGGCAGGGCCCAAGGAGATGACCAGTTCGACAGGGGCTCCTCGGAGGAGCTATTACTGGACTTCATGTGCGCATTAACCAATTGTCTGTCACGACCACGGCATATGTCACATTCCTGTGTCCCCCCTCCCGCCTTGATTTCCTCCCCAGAGTGTCATCTCCGTTAATAGTTTCGGATTTCTCCGCACGAAGGAATGCCCGCTCAGGACTTTCCCTTCTTCCACCTGTGCTGAATGCCGAGGTGTTGTTTCGTCATGCTTTGGCGCCGCCGCCGCGCGGCGGGGGGTCAGCAAACCAGCGCAAAAGAAGGGCTCGCGCTTGCTTTACCACCGATGAACAATCCGCAGGCATGCGTTTCTTCTTGAAGGGGTCGCTAAACGTGGTCGGCGGCGGCCAGCGAATCGGGGTGCTTCGTCAGAGGGACGCATGGCGCAAGTGGCTGGGAGTTTCGAGTCTTTCCGCGTCGAAGAAGATGCTCCCAGGATATCCTCGGCGCCTGGATGAGATTCTTGCTGCCTGCGAGGATGCGAGTTTTGCTCGCACGTCCGAGCGCCCTGGAGGCGCAGCTGTGGGTGATCTCGCTTTACGGCGACCGCCATGACGTAATGGTTGGCTCGTCGTACGAGATTGAGGGTGTTAAGAATTGCATCCTGGGGTGTGTGTACGTGTGTGTGTGTGTGTGTGTGTGTGTGCGTGATTAGAAATCGCTAATCGATGTCGGCGAGGAGCGAAATGAATGTGATGAATCAAGAAGGCAATAAACCCCGCAGTTCTGCAATTACGACCGCACAGATTCTCACCTGAACGGCAGATCCGAATCTCCCTCCTGCCCAGTAATGGGAATAATGCGCTCCATCGGCTCCGGAAAACGTGGGTCCTGTTGGATCCCTCGAAAAGGGCCAAGCTCTCCTACCGCAGGCGCGAAGGAGCGTTTGGTCTCCGCCACAGCCCGCAACGGAAACACCCAGCCTCTGCTGAATCCGACTCGTGCGACCGCGGTTTGCCTTCGCAGCCGTCCAGCAACACCCCCTGGCCGACCCGGAGCGGGAAAGGCGTGGGCGTTCAGACGTGGCAGCGTTCCCCGGCACGCTCGCCTCCGTGCCGAAGAACTGGTCTCTTGCTGTTGAGCGTACGAGAGCGACCTCGCAGCTGCTCCCTCTACATCAGTGATTGCCCAACTCAAGTATAGCGATAGAAAGTCACAAAAGATTTGGGCAATGAGACTATAAGTTGAACCCTGCGAAGCTGCCGAAGAAAAAAATTTTTTTTTTCGAGCACGCTGCAATCTCCAATGACACAAGTGAACGATCGTCTTGAATCCTTGGATTTGGCTTCGATGGAGCAAAAGAAGGCTAGAAAGCTTCCGTTGATTCAGAGGCTGTCAGACCTTTGAATTTTCATCGATGGTATTGCACTTTAAGAATTGGTAGCATTTTCCTCAACTTCCAGCCCTGAATCAAAGATGCCTCGTGCGACCGTACAGAGACTAGACGAATGATAAAGGGCAATGGGTTTAAAGCGAGGCAGTTGAAAATGAGTTTCTTTGGCTTTCAGATCTTCGTTTTCTTCTAATGAATGATTGAGTTCTGTTTTCTCTAAGAAACCCAGCTTTTGCATCCCGATTTATCTTCCAGATCGGTTCGCACCATCTCCCAAAGTTGGCAGCGGTTGTCCAGGAAACGCACTACGAGATCCTTTTTCCTTTGCAGTGTGCGTTTTTCGCTTCCCTCTTATCTGCCTCGTCAGCAGTAGATCTCCCCACATCCTTCAATACGATCCTGGTCGTTGAAAAGATTTTCCGGGTCCATTGCGTCACCCTCCAATTTCTGTTTACTTCAAATGCTTTTTTTTTTTTTTAGTAAGCTGAGGGGCGACGTCACGATGCATCCTCTGTTCTTAAGATGCTCTGGATTTGTATCTACAGCACACGGCATCATCCCTTTCACGGATTTCGCCGAGTATTATCCCCTATAATCCGCAAGCAATCTGATTTCCAGGTTGACACTGGTTCGGGATCGTACGAGCTCAGCTGCTGAACACCGTGCATCAACATTGCCTCCAAAACAGGCTAAAAATCTGTATCCAAACTGCGTGATGGAGGCTGCTTTTGCAAGCCGTTTCACTCTACTTATTGTGGACTTGGTCGCCGTCGCCGCTAAGCGCCGCTGATCCATAGGGCAACCCATACCAGCATTGTATTCACCAAGTCCACAGCCGCTGTTGGTCCGTCACCATGGCACCCACGGCATCAGCGCTGTATTTACCCACAAGGGAAAATGTGTACATCCGAGTTTCTTCATCTCTTGTGTTTCCTTTTTCAAAGGTGTTTCTTTCCTTCCCGCACTCCATGGTTTAGGAAGACATTCTTTTCATTCCGGCGGGAGGAGCTCTTGAAGAATCCTTTCGAAATGGAAATCGAAGTCAGGCCCGATTCATTTGACCACAGAAGATCAATTTAGTATCACAGCTATCGTTTCTTCCGATCCACTTCAGCTAGGATCGTTTCCATTTCGCAATCTGGAAAGCACGAGCTTTTTGCAAGGCGGAAGTGGATGACACTTAGGAAAAGAAGGAAGAAGAAGAGGACCTCACCTTCTTTGCCTTTTGCACCCAAGTGCACATGAGACTTCGGACGCCGAAGGGGGAGTGTGCACTTCCATTCGATTCAATTTCTTGAAACCTCTCTTGGATTTGAAGAGCGTTAGCGGCACGCACCGGCCTACCTGTGGTTGCAGCACTGTGTTCCGGGACGGGCGGGACTGGGACTCAAGAGGGGGTAGGCGATCTTGCAGGAAGGCTCCAGGACGGCCATGGACTGCCTCGTTTGGAGATCCCCTCTCCTGAAAGCGGGAAAAGGAAACACGCGGAAGAAGGGAAAACTCATCCTTGGCACGTTCGCCCTGAGAGACGGGCATGCGCTGCTCTGGAATTCGTTGTGCGCGCGCACTTGACGCGCAGGAGCGTGATGGACCAGTTTCGATGCGCAAACAGCGTCGCCTTGCCAAGAACGCAGAGTCACTCTGCAGCTGAGGAATGGTGCCGCTCTCCGCTATCTCGGGCAGTCTGGGTTTCGCGATCACAAGCTGGAGGGAAGGGAGCACGAAAGAATCGGAAGAGTTGAGTGCTTGGCGAAGTCGACAGATTCCCCTGAGGTCCAAAGAAGTTTTTTTTTTTTTCTTCTGAAGACTACAGTTGGTGTCAGAGGCGTTTCATCCTCTTCGGAGAGCGCAGAAGTTCATTCCAGCTAACCGGGTACGGAATGGGTATTTCGTGAATGTTACTCGAGATAAGACCGGAAAGACCAGTTCCTCCTGGGCGCAGGTCAGATTAGGTCTTTGCGTGAAATTCCCATAAACGAAGAGGCACAGCCATCTGCCTGCAAGGACCTGCACTCCGGAGCAAGGAAAATTCACGCATTCGGAGGTGTTCGAACTGTGCATGCCGGAGACCTGATGCATTCCAGCAAGCAGGGTAAGAGAAATGTCGAATCCTGCTTTGAGGATTCGGGTGCTGCTAGGTAACTCTCCTCCGGCAGCCGTCTGCGTAGCTCTCTTGCACCTGAACTCTACACTCTACATCCGATCTTTTCATCGCATGTTTCGAATGCCAAGGGGGCGGCATTTCCACCCTCCCTGACTCATGCGTCACTGCAGTTGGTCCCTGCCTTTCGAATGTCGAGTTTCGTTCAACGATTCGCTGGTTCTCGAGAAATTCTCGAGAATTTTCCGGTGGGAAGTCGCATCGGTTTATTCTCCAAGCCGGAATTCTTCTGCACCATCGTGTCGAAACCGTGCGAGAAGGGGAAGAAGGGATGGATTCTGAAGACGAGCTTTCAACTGGAGACTCTGGGATGTTTATTTATAAAAACAAACTACAAGAGGAGGGGGGGGGGAGAACCCCTCAAACACAAGAAATGCCAGAAAAGAAGTTCAATCGGGATAACCACTGGCACGCAGACCGGCTTCCAAAAGGTGGGTAACGGAGGGAGGGCACAATAGATAAATAAAAAAAGACTGAAATCTGAGGACAGGGGCTTTGGTTGAAGACGTTCCTTTCCTTCTAGAAGCGGCTCTGGAAGATGGAGATCTCCCTGATGTCTTCTGGCAGATGAGCCCACCTTGCTGCTGTCTTCAAGAGGACTACCGCCGTGTTGGTGGCCTCTGTTCGCCGCGGCCTGACTCTCACACGTGGCGGGCTGTTACTATGGAGCGGATGCAACAGATTGTCGCCATCATACTGCTCTTCTTCAGTCCGCTTATGGGCCGCGGTGTGGAACAGGTTCGTGGCCCCCCTATTCTGCCTCCTGCTTTTTGTTTGCTCCCCACCGAGTAACATTAAAAGGCGGGCGAAGGACCTCCTCAGAATTGTCCTCTGTGGCACAGGGAAGACTTGAGTCCTCCTGAAGGACTTGTGCTCTCCGCGTGGCGACGAAGGCCTCGGCCTCTTGATGCTAAACGCACCTGGAGCGGCAGCTCCAGTGTAGGATGTTCGCGCTAGTGGCGAAGCTTTGGAGCACGAACTGGTGCCAGTCACCACGATACCTGGTCAAGCGAGCCACTGGCTATGCGGGACTGCCTTCGTTCCTGGAGCGGCGGCGCAGACGCAACGTGTTCAGCTGGGGACTGGAGCTCCGGCGGGTGGCCAAGCTGACCAGACCCAACAACTGGATCTTTTTCCGGCCCGCGAACGGTAGTGCCTGGAAACCATTCGCTCATGAGCCAACAACAAGGAAACGAGTCTGGAGATGCGGCAGCGAATGCTGCACTCCTACAACAACCGCTCGCTACAGGATGCCATCGTGCAGCCCACCACGTGTGCGTGGGCGCAAAGAACCTTCCTAGCCGCGGCACCACTCTCCCTCAGGGAGCATCTGGGCAGTAACCAGCCGGTCAAATGAGAGGTCAGCTACGAAATCAGTCAGAAGACGAGAGAACTAGGTGGTTAGGCCACAGGCCAGCTCATGGACGCTGCGCTCCCAATGCCCCACCGAAAAAACTATTGTGCTGGGGTGAGCTGCTGGGAATCCACAGGAAGACCTCGAGTGGCTCCCAGCTCTGAAGACAACCTGGCCCTCCCCTTGAAGTGGCAGGAGTCGGCACTTCTGATGTTGCAATGGGGTGTCCTGTGCAACGTCCGCCGCTGTTCCTGGAACCGGGGGACTGTGGACGTCAACTGTTGCAGGTGTGGGGAACGAGAATCCCTCCCGCACCTGCTTGTAGATTGTGCTGCCCTCCGTCCCCTGTGGTTGCGTTACCCAACGGTCCTTGGTGCACCGACGGAAGATCCATGGCACGTGATGAAACACCTCTTCGTGCGCGATGCCCTTTCTCCTGGTGCATCCCCAGAAGCCCTTTGCTACTGCCTACGCATGACTGTGGCGGCCTGAAGCTACGCGAGAGGAGGACGGCGCGATAGGGACGCCATCTGCTTCTCCCTGCGCTTCATGAGGACGGCAGCAAGGTGGCCTCACCTGGAGCGTATTCGGATGGAACTTGCCGGCATCCTGGAAAGGATGGAGAGGACTCCCTCCGGTGGACAGTGATCCCTTCCCTAACCCTCCCAATTTTTTTGTATATATATTTTTTTGTTTTATTTTTTTTTGGTTTGCCCCCTCCTCCTAGAGTCACCTTCCCCTCACCCCAGCACAATAGTCCTTTTGGTGGGACACTTGGGGTCGCAGCGTCCGTGAGCTGATCCGTGGTCCAACCACCTGGCTCTCTCCTCGCGTCGCAGATCATTTTCCGACAATGTGTGGCCAATGGCTCTACACATGTATCTTTATTTTGTGTAGTTTTATAATTTACGTCCCGCTGTGATCAGGTGATAAACCTATGATGAAGAAGCGTCACAGCAAGTCCAACGCGGTGTCCTGTCATTGACGGAGCGCCGAAGCGAATCTCTGCCACGAGTCCTCCAGAGAGCATCAGTCCAGCAAAATGTGCGGGAGCGATCCTACCGCCCCTTAAACATCTCGGGAAGGTGACTTCCCCGGAAACCAGGTGCCTGCTCTGATTCCGAAGAGACGGTTGCTATCATTCTCCCTGAGCGTCCTTATGGTCCGAAGACGAAGATCTTTATGGTCCCCGTGCTCTCATCATCCTGTAATATGGGTCCCTGATCTAATTGGAGTGCTCCGAGACTTCAAGGAGATAGGTGAAATCTTCTGGGGTTTCCGTTTTATCCTGGACGGTGGCGAAGATCATCTGTAGATGATCCAAACGCCAGAAGAATCAGATTCATCTTGCTAAACCGAGGAAGAGATCCTCGATGGTTTGCGAGAAGCAGGAAATGCAACTCGAAGATTGTGAGATGGCTTCGAACGGTGATGGACGCGGCAACCACAGTGCATGAGAGTTGAGATTCTTCGAAGGGACAAAGAATCCTCCGAAGAGTCCTGTACTTCTCTTCTGGGAGACCAAGTTCCTCGAATTAGTCTGGGAAGCAATCCCTGAAAGGGTAGGAGGACGCTGCACTCGGCAAGGGAGCAACCGGATGAGGGGGGGAGGCAGCGATTCCCAAGAGGAAAGCGCCCATCCACATCCCTAAGCCGAGGGGATCGCATAGGGAGGGAGGCTGGGATCCCAGGAGCGCTGCAGGATTCTCGGGACAGCCCTCCGTATGGAGGAGAAGCAGCTCGTTGCTATGGGGGATCCGTCGGGACGACTAAGGTGTGGGCGTGGGCAAACAGGAAGAGGCGAGGAGCAACCGACACTTTTTTTCTCCTGAGGAACATTCGAGATGGAGGGAAAGCCCAGATGGATGCTCCTCCTCAGCATCCGGTCGCTTTTCAGCGACGCTCGGCATGTCAGAGGAAAAGGACGCATGGAAGATGGAGTCAGGGAACCGGGTTCGACCCCCCAGGATGGTAAGGAGTGAAGGACTTGCCTAGATTTCCAGAGGAGGGATGATGGCATAGATCCCTCCACAGAATCCCCTGGTGAGGAGGCCTCTCCAGAGAGGATCTCCTGGTCTGCGGACTGTACAGCTCGAACCAGAGGGACTCCAGCCCATGATTTGAGGCACCCCGGATTTGGAAGAAATGCAGGAAGAGAAAGTGAGGGGCCGGGAAGGGGGGAGGGGACCCACCTGGAAGCAACGGCGCGATACCGGAATGGCCAGATGGGTGTGTTTGTGTGCCGTAGGAGCAGAGCGCGACGCGCGGTGCTCGGCGGACAGGGGGAAGATGATGAATGCTGACGGAAGAGCATCTCGGGAGGCGACGTGGCCGTCGATATGCAGCAGAAGAGACACCGTAGGGGCATGAAAAGGACTGTGTACTAATCGCCAAGGGGATTCTTGGGAAAGCCGGAGAGAGTTCGAAAAACGGGAACATTCCCGAAGACTTCCCTGCAACCTTGCTCCAGGACTCCCCTCCCTTCACGGAAACGGGAACCAAAGCGGATTCTGCCCGCCCTCCTTCGCACACGTGGGAGAGGCGAGTTGTCAGAGATTCTGGAAGGGACCACTTTCCCACCTTCTCCCAGGGGGTCTTTCTCCAAGGAAGGGGGGGGGGAGAAGTCCCCTGCGAGTGGCGGCACCCGTGCGCTCTCGGCGGGAACCTCTCCCTTTGGCAAAGGGGACACGGATCTGTCGGATCGATCAGCCAGTGACAGGGAGGGTGCCTCGCGAGGAAAACTTTCCGGGGAAAGAGAGGGCGGGATGGGAAGTTCGGAGGGACACGCCAGGGGAAGGGGGTCCTGAAATTTCCTCCCCCGTAACGCCTTCCGCTCCATCTCTTTCGGATTTCGGGAATCTTCGAGCCTCCAAGAGCGTCCCTCAGACTTCTTGGGCGGGTCAGGAGGCCTCAGAGTGCCGTTCTACCCCCACGTCTCCCTCGGATCCCTGAGACCTGCAGCCGCATGTGTTGGGTGTTCAGGCCGGAGTGCAGAGGAAACTTCATTCCCCTTTTGATTCCGTTCGTCCTCGGTGATGTGATCGCCCGCATCACGAGCGCCGTTTAGTCCGGTCCGGATCCCTCGGGGCAGACTGTCGCCCGAGGCATTCCCCTGACTCCGTCACCAGTGGTCCCCGAAACCCCCTCGAGGTCAGTCTGCAGGTCTCTCCAAAGGCGTGGGTCGGTTTTCTTCCTCATCTGTACTCGTGCCACTCCGGCTGGAGAAAGACAAACTGCAGCTTCTCCAGAGGTCAGCCGCCGCCTCTTCTCGAGGAAAGAGGGAAGTGGGGAGGGGGGAGAAGCAAGAAAGGAGTCCAGAACTTTCCTTTCAGTTTGGTGTGACTGCCCCTTCAGCCGCAACGGTCAGTCCCGAGGAGGCGACCTCCGTCTTCTGGAAGTTCTGGTTCGGAGCTCCTTCTGGACGTCTTCGCCGCGGATCGCTCGGAAGGCGGAATGTGCGTGCGCGCACCGGACAAAGAAGGGGGGAGGAAGGGAGGAAGAGGAGGAGGAAGGGAAGAGGAAGGGACGAGGGAGGGAGAGAGGAGAAGCTTTCCGGAAACCTTCGAAATATCTCCGGTCAAGTCGGCGCCACCACCGTCATCACCGCGAAGGAAGGTAAGGCGGATCGTTGGACTGACCGTCCGAAGCGGGAACTTTCGCCCGAGGGCGCGGGAAATGCCACCGGACTCTGAGACGATACCGCGCGGCTACGAGTCCGTAAAGAAGGGGGGGGGGGATTTCGGCGTTGCATCACGAACGGAAGCCGACGGAGTTATCGCGCTCTCCGTTCTCTGGGGATGTTGGGAAACGCGCTGCTGCACCGGCAAGGACGCCGGTCGCTTCCGGCGTCGCACCGCGAGGTGGCTCTGGGCGGGCAGAGTCGCCGAGCAGGGAAAAGGGGAGAGACGTCCGCGTGATGCCCTATCTTCGGGAGCCGTTCCAATCCCTCTCCGGCGTTCTTTCACGGCCTTGAGGGGGAATGGGAGGCTAACCCCAGAGGGGACCGAGAGAAAGCTAGAACGCGTGCAGCCGGGGACGTTTCTCGCGTCTTCCCCTTTAAGCGGAAGGGGCGCGCCCCTCCTTCCACCGCCCCGCCCGCAACCTCTGGATCCGGAATCACTTCGTCCGCGGTGCTGACAGACCCCCTCCCCGTCCCCTAGAGCTGTCATTCCGTCTCCGGGATGCTCGGATCCGAAACGGGACTGCATGCCTCACTCACAAGGATGGACCGCTTCCTCCTCCTCCTCCTCTTTCCGGACACTCTCGGTCCACCCAGCATCCAGGAAGGGGAGGGGGAGGGGAAGGGTTCTCCCGTGCCTTCGTTTATTCCACTCCTGCTGGGAAGGGGCCGACGCGCGCGCTCCTTCTGGAAGGACGTTCCTTCAAGGGGCAAGCAAGCAGCCAGAGAGCGTCGTCTTTCCCTTTGCCTCCTCCTGGGACCGGAGGAGAGGGGCGAAACTTCCTCCTCTCCCGTGTCTCGAGTCGCTGCATCGCCGGCCGCGGGAAACGCCTGACCCAGGGCGAGTGTGCACGCCTGACCCAGCAGCTTCTCTTCAGCGACGCACCGTTTGCTCGTCCCCCGTCGCGTACGACTGCGGACGGTTCTGCAAAATCTTTGCTCTCGGAGAGCCCTCCTGACGTAAACGAAGATGCAACTCTACAAGATAAATAAAAAGGCAAACAAACAGAACTTGGCCAAGGGCGAAATATGCCATGCGGAAGGAAAGTTTTGGCACGCTAACCCCGTGGGCAAGTCTGGATTCTTCGAGCCCAACAGAAGTGGGAGTGGGGGAGAAAAAACTGTCTGCATCTTGCGAATCCTTTTGCTGTGTTGAGCGCCGTTGCATTGACGTATGTCTCCTTGGTTGCATTTGTTCAGGATGATGGAAAGAAGTTTATAGCTTATTCTTCAACATCACATGTGGGGATGTCATGGGCTGCTTTTCTTTCGTTTCCAGCATGCTTGGAAGATTTATGGATATGACTGCCAATAGACAAATCTTGACGCAACGCCTGTCTGTAACCTTTCTCAGCAGGCCAAGCAGACAACCAGGTAGCAATTATCTTTAACCAACACCTTTCAGGATTTTGCACTTCTCTTATTGATTTTCTATTTTTAGAAATCATCTCTGTGTCGATCAAAATCCCGAAAGATCTTAAATATAAATGCACATCTTTGCACATATATATATTAATATATGTATGTATATCTAGATAAATGTAGAGATTAATATATGTCATGAAGATTATAAAAAACAAATATACACGCTTTTTATGTATATTGATATATATACTGATATATAGATTAATATGCAAATTTATTTCACCATGCGTACTTGCTAATATAATTAATAATATGCATTAACGTATATTATCAATATTATAGTAAAGATTGCAAAAAGTAAATACACATGCTTATTATATATATTTTTATGCATAATAAATGTACATGAAATGAATATATAAATATGGGATTGTAAACATAAAATCCCGAAAACAGAATTTCGCCATTTCCTAAGGAAGTGCCATTTGTTGAGTTCTGGAAATGATGGGAAAATGAGGTGCAGAATTTCTTTTTTGTCTTTTTAATTCGTTTGTCTTTTTATTTTTTTCCACTGTTTTTAATTGTCATCCCTATTTTTTATTTTTCTACATTCATACATTATTGAATACATTTATTATTATATATATAAATGTACATCAATGTACATAAGAAACATGAATATTTATTTTTTTACGGCCTTCACTATATATGTTAATAATATATAGTAATGCATATTATTAAGTATATTAGAAAATGTGTATGGTAAAATAATGAATTCCCATTTAAATCTATATATCAATGTATATATCAACATACAAATGCATGTATATCATAAACATGCGTATTTATTTTTGATAATCTTTGTAGTATATATTTATCTGTATATTGATCCATGTAAAAATATATATAGGAAACATATGCTTACTGATATTAATGTCTATAATGAACATACGTATATTTATGTATCTATATCTATATATGAAGAATATATATTTACCTATATATTAATTTTTATATAAATGTACATACTGATATATATAATGAACATCTATATTTATTTTTTGTAATATTTACAATATATATTACTCTAGACACAAATATATATATTAATATAGACACTATCTATATAACATTAATCTATACATAGATATATATATTAGTGTATATTATAAACCCATAGTATTAAAAACACAATGAACAAATTTTTTGTAATCTTTACAATACATATTACTCTTCATATGAATCACTCTATATTAATATATAATAAAAATTACTTATATTAATAATAGGTGCTAATAAATATGTGTTAAAATAGATTTGTATATTAATCTATATATATGTACATAAATTTGTATGTAAACATATACATTAATACGAACAATAAGCATACGTGTTTATTTAATATATCTTATTCTATACACACACACACACACACATATATATATATGTATGTATGTATAAATTCATATACTGATATATATATAAGAAACATGTGTATTTATTTTCGAAATCTTTCCGGATGTTAATCGTTGGCACTTCCGAAAAAAACCAATCGTACAGTTCCCTTCAATTTTACCTTGCTGTTACGTTTACTATATATATATATATATTACTATATATATAGCATACATGTTCTATTAGCTCTCTACCCACCGCTCCTGAACATCTCCTAGGCAAAGTAGGAGGCATACCTATTTCCTCTGTATGCAAATTATCGGTATTCCCATCCACGATCGT
Organism: Raillietiella orientalis; assembly: GCA_036172245.1. Lineage (NCBI taxonomy): Eukaryota > Metazoa > Arthropoda > Ichthyostraca > Raillietiellida > Raillietiellidae > Raillietiella > Raillietiella orientalis. Next base: position 4,690,158 of record JAYWIR010000002.1, on the reverse strand, counting down.
GTCGATCGTTAGCAGCCGAGGCGCCTTTTCCTTCCGCTTCCAATCCTGCAGGTTCGGATGCCCCATCCCTTATTTTCGCCCAGACAGACCTGGCTCTCGTAGTCATTGCACGAGACCACTGGGAGGGGGGCAGGTAGGTCCGCACGGAAAAAACAAATGAGCAGACCACCTGCCACCACGAGTCAGTCGGCACGCGAGGTCCGCGTTCCTGTGCTCCCAGCATCCGAGCTTCTTCTTTTTCTTCTCTAGGGAAGTGGAAGTGGGTAAGCTGCTTCGAAGAATGACACGGAGAACCAGCATCGTGGTCTTTTCTCTCGGAAGGGAATCTTCGCAGGAAAGTTCCTGCGAAGATTCCCCGGAGGTTCAGAGTTTTTTTCTCGACGATTCTCCTGTCCAGTGACAACGGGAAGCAGGATTGTAGCTCTCGCCGAGGAACGGAAGCCGTTCTTCCGCGCGAGAGCAGTTCCTCTGTTCTTTGGACACAGCTTCTCTGTTGTTGCTGATGCTGGTCTTCGAGAGAGACATCCAGGACCACGGCGACTGATGAGAAATGGAAGCCGTGCTGTGTCGTAGCTGCCGAGGAACTTGTCTCAGAGAGGTGGCGCTCCCTCGGAGGAGACTTGGCTGGAAGCAGTCGCCGCCTCCTCGGTGATGAGCCTCCCAGAAGTCGATTCAGGTGCCCTCCGGGGGTCGTCGCTTTCCATGCTTTCCACTCCGAGGTGTTTACGCTGCACTCACAGCAAACTTCCCGGCTGCGACTTGCCCGGAAAGAGTGCAGCCTTCCGCTACCACGCCCGCGACAGCCCATCAGTCGCGAAAATGTATTCCGGAGACCGTCATCTTTATTGGTTCTCCTTCCGTCGGCCGGATGTCGCGGGGCGAGTCCAAGCTTCCAGGACGCCGGCCCTGGTTCTCCTGCTGCAGGACGTTCGGAAGAGCCTCCCTTCTGCTGATGACTTCAGCGGAAGAGCGGACGATTGGGCACTCACAGGCGGCTCCGCAGGGTGGGCAGTAGCAGCGCGTCGGAGTCTGGGAGGATCTGGCCATGAGGGCCTTCCGAGCATTCAGGCAGCCGGCACGTGACCGACCTTTATGGAGGAAGAACACAGCAGCCTCACGGTCTTCCCGTCGTAGTCCTTCACCGGCCAGAGGCCGTCCCTCCGCCTCGTTCCGTCGCAGATGTGCTGGCTGGTAGTGCACACCGCCATGTTCTGCGTCACGTATCTTCTCAGATGGTCTCTGGCGGTGCCGCCGCCCGGTCCCGCGGGCCGCGCACATGCAAGTCTCGAGTTCCTCATCCCCCGCGTCTTGTCGAAGGAGTTCAGAGCAGATACTGCATCCAGCAGCTGTCATCAGGGAGGCGTTCCATGGATCAGTCATTGGCGATGCCTGCATGAAGCTCTAGAAGGAAATAGCTCTAGAAGACTCTCTGACATCTTCTCGGGGAGGAGCGTGTCCTAGAGGTCTTCTCGCTCGGCTCTGACACGCGGGACGGAGACCCCACGACCTGGCAGCTCGGAGCACGACTTGACTCCACGACTGGAGACTATCATCGAACCGCGAATCGAGCGGAGGGCTGGTGCAAAGGGTCTTCAGTCCTGAATTCTTGCGCTGATGAGGGTGGGGTGGGGGGCAGTTTCCCTCCCGCAGTCCCACTCAAAGGGACCTTCCGGCAGTGGCGCTTGCCTTCGCGTAGGGAACGTAGGAAAGACCGAAGGAGGGAAAGCATCAGAGACATTCGAGAGACGCTTATTCGCTCGAGGTGCGTCGTCCCCGTCGGGATTCACGCGCTCCTTCACATCTCGCAAAGGCCTCCTCTAGACCGCGAGGAAGACTAAGCGTCTGCCAACACGTCTTTTGCTTGCTAACTTTCTTCGGCCTGTTCTCCGTATTCTTCCGAACAGCATCTTCGATCAGCTCTCCGTAGGAAAGAGGAGTGTTTCTCCCCTTCCCCTCCCTATGGGGTTCCACGTCGAAGGAACGGCGTTGCTTTTCCTCAAGGGTTCCAGTCCTGCTTTCCAAATTTGCGTGGATCCCGGCTTTCCATTTTCACCCGGTTACGCAGGAGCGTTTCTTTTCCAAGCAAAGAAAAATGAGATTACCACGTGGATTCGTGAATCCACTGGTCTATAAAAGTTTCAGGGAGAGGGATAAAAAAAGGGGGGGGAGGGGAGGAAAGAGAAGAAGAAAAGACAACCACCGACTCGCAGACCGGATACACAGAAGGACAGGGATGATGTAGAGGAGGAGACAAAAAATAATTAAGGGAGGAAAGGACAGGGCTCACCGGTCACACATGCCGCGTCTTCCGAAACCTGTCTGTGGTGCAGGCGGCTTCCTCTTCGACTCTGATGTTCGGCAAAAGCCATTTGGCCACATCCCCTGGAACTGCGGGGTTGAGGCGTGCGGTATGACTTCCTCGCTGGCCAGCTTCCTGAAGTTTCCTGGACGCCACAATCCTCCTGACGCAACACGGGATCGGGCGATCGGGAAAGCAGGAGAAAGGTCCTCCCGCGTAGTACACTAGCGCAGCGGCCCTTACGAAGTGTCTTTGGGTGGAAGTGGAGCAGCCGCGGGCGTTCCCACAGCGCTCCACAGCTCGCCGCGTTCCGGCGGCAGCGGACGCCTGGAAGTTTCCGTTGCCCCTCCAGCTAGCACAGTTGGAAGAGGCGCTCCGCTCCTCCTCGGACTGTGATGCCGCCGCGGACGAAACGGGAAGCCCCAGTGCACGAGCGGCAAAGAGTCTTCGTGGTGTCCGTCTGAGGGGGAACACAGAGCTGTCCAGACAGAGGGCAGGGGCCGCCATCTCCGAGCGCAGAATGTTCAGGTACTCTGCCCAACGGAGCGGTCCCTTGGCGTGGGCTCCCAATACCCACGCTAAAGTTATAGGGGGCTTCAAATTATAGGGTTAACCTGGGAGGGGCCACCCTCGGAGTCCAGGAAGTCTCCGGAGGGAGGAGTCCGTTCCTCTTACACTTGATGAGCGAATCCCTAAGAAAACTCCCAGAAGGGAACCCCGAGGGAAACCTCTTCCTTATTCTCTCCAGAGGGACATCTGGAAAGGATCTGCTCCTTGTTTTATCCTCTTAAGAGAGCCCCGAAGGTGTGCTACCCATTTTCTCTGAAGGGAGAAGAGCGCTTCTAGCACTCTGGAGAAACAACCCCACGACGGAGACCATTTAGCTCCATGGTACGCGATGGAGGGTGCATTTTGGGATCCATTTTCACAACCAGAAACGAACTCCGAAGGGAACCGGCTCCATGATTCCCGAAAGGATTCCAGAGGGTCACCCTCCAATCGCGGGATGTCCGGGGGTTCCTGGCTTCCACCAGTGCCGGGACGGCGGCCTAGGCCTTCTGACGCGGGAGCGAATGGAGCTGCAGCTCCAGTTTCGAACCCTTGCCCTCTTGGGAAATCTCTGGAGCACCACCTGGTGCCAACCTGCACATCTTCTCGTCCAGCAAGCCACCGGCAGCATGGGGTTCGCGTCTTTCCTTGCGCGCCGTCCATGCAGTCTCATCCACGGCGGACTGCACCTGCGGCAGGTGGCCACACTGGCGAAAAAAAACGGATGGATGTCGTGCCGGCCCATGAACGGTAGTGCCTGATTGCAGGAAACCGCCCGCATGTGGACGAGGATCCAGAAGCCAAAGCGGAACAGGGGCGAGGTTTCTTGTGCGCGCTCAACAACAACTTCACGCTCCGGGAGATCCTGGAAGATCCCGCGAAGAGTGCACGGGCAAAGGAACCTCCTTCGCCTCTGCGCTACCCTTCCTTAGGCAGCATATGGGCAGCAGCCTCACCGCTCGATGAGAGGTTACTGTAGAAATCTCCGGAAGGAGAAGAGGACTGGGCGAGTGGATGACGGGCCAGCTCACTGATGCTGCGACCCCGAGTGTTCGGCCTCGTTGACTTTTGCTCTGGGTCGTGCTACTGGGTATTCTGGAGGAAGACCTGCAATGGCCCCTGGTGCTCCTGACACCCGCACCCTTCCTTTAAAATGGCAGGAGTCGGCGTTCATGATACTGCATTGGGGCCTCGCGTGCAACGCCTGCCGGCATCTTTGGACACGGGGGTGTGTGAACCCAAACTGTGCACTGTGCGGGGAGCAGGAGTCCTTCTTGCACCTCCTGGTAGACTGTGTTGCCTTCCGACCCCTTTGGGGACTCTTGGCCGCATGGAGCAGCGCCAGAGGCCAGAATGACAGGGACGCCATCCATTTTGCTGTCCTCTACATGAGGACAGCGTCAAGATGGCCCCATCTGGGAACCATAAAACAGGAACTTTCTGGCATCTTTACAAGGATGCAGAGGACACCATCCAGCTCACAGGGATTCCTTCCCTACTCCTCCGGTTTATGTTTTTTGTTTTATGCTTTTTTTCTTTTTGTTTGTCTCTCCTTTCCCTGTGCTGCCGAGGCGAACCCGCTGGTCTGAGTGCCAGTTCCCGGCAGATTCCTTCTCGTAGTTATAAGTAACATGGCAGGATCAAATGTCCTGTCACAGAGGTGTATGTTTTAAAAATAAACACCCCGACCAGTGTCAACCAGTGCCATCGCACCCGAGGTCTGTCGGCTAACCAGCGTCATCCTGGGGGGAGAACTCGACACCCCACGACTCACCCCTCATTTCTAGCTTCGATCCTTCCTTCTTCGGACGGGGTCGTTGGTAACCCTCCTCGAGTCCTGCATTTGCATTCTTCCTCCATGTCCTTCCACACTGTAGGATGACTGTGTCTCCTTGGGGCACTTCCGATCACTCCAATCGGTCTTTCTGGACGGCCAGAAGCGGGAGCCGGCGTTCGGGAATGATTCGGACCGGCCAGCAAATCCCCACACTCCAAGAAGCGCTGTATTCAGCCTTTCCTTCTGTCAGCAGCAATCCTGCTCCGCGAGAGAGGAGGTGGGAGGAATAGTCTGCCCGAAAAGTGTCGGTCGCGGTATCGTCTCCGCCTGTACGTCTGTTCCTCAGAATCCTTGCCCTCGCTGAGGATGCACTTGGTGGCAATCTACTGGCTACCGGTGGGAAGCCTCACGTGAGATCCACTCCAGAAGAAATGATTTAGATGGTCGGACCATGGGTCAGCTTGCGGACGCTGCGACCCCAAGTGTCCCCACGGAAAGGACTTTTACGAGGAGGCGCACTGCTTGCAATGCCACCTGGAAACCTCTAGCAGCTCCCGGTGCTCCGGAACACTCACACACGCCCGCTGAAGTGACAGGAATAGGCGCTTCTGCTGCTGCACTGGGAACTTATGTGCAACCCCCGCCGACATTACTGGACACTGGAGAGTGTGAGCACGAACCGTAGCATATGCGGAGACAGGAAATCCCTCCCTCGTCTGCTTGTGGATCGTGCTGCCCACTGGTCCCTGTGGGAACGTTTTGCCATGGCCCTGCGAACTCCCCCCCTCCCCCCCCGACGGCAACCCCAGAGACGTTTCGAAATGCCTCTTTGTACGCGATGCCCCACCGGCAGCCGCGTCCCTGGCAGCTCTTTGCTGCCTACACGGGATCGTGGCTACCTGGAGTGCCGACGAAAGAGAAGTGCCGAGAAGGACAGGAACGCGCCATCCACTTTGCGGTCCGTTTCCCGTTCGGATTCAGCCCTATCTCCCACCTCCTGGACTATCGGAAATTACTGTACACCCTGTTTTCAAGGTCGGCTGCACGCTTGCTGAAATTTTGCGTCACCACCTGTCCCGGTCATTGCAACAACAGCAGGTCACGGGGAGTCGCTTCCTTGGAAGCTATCTATGCATCCACAGATTGTCTTGCTAACGAACAAACTCGTGTGCTCTGATTATGATTCCCACGCCCCACGCAGATCACTTCTGCATCCAAAGAGTTCTGATTCTGGCAGAAGAGAACTCGACCTCAGCCGACAGGCTGCTTACTGACTGCACGCAGGGTATCCCACCTTCCGAAAAAAGATGGTGCGAAATTGAAATCTCGTGCCAAGAGTTTCAGAAACACACAAGTTCTTTCACTAGCAAGATTCACCCCTCTTCCTTTTATTCTCAAGGATCTGTTATCAGTTTCAACCCTTGCAGCAGATGTTTCTCTTTGCATCTGTTGCCATGACCATGGAAGGTGCATGCTGCTTCAATCTCCAGGGAATCGTTTCCGTGGCTTGTCGCCTTGTGTTCTGCACATCGTCGGTGAAACTTCCGTTCAGGTGAGATGTGAATTTATTGAATGATACTGTAATTGTTCAGAAATCAGTTCCACCAGGTGACGGGAATTTATCCAGGCACTACATGATGGAAAGCAAAAATTTTGATCCTCCAGGTGGAATCAATCTTCTTCCCACACCTTTGAGCTATGGATGTCCCAGTTCCAGAAACCTGGGACGCCAACAGCATTAGGAGCAAAGGCTGCCCATAACTCTGTGCCAGTGGGAGATGTTTCTGATTTGACTTCTGGTGAAGGCGTGGGGCATAGCTTGACAACCAGAGGTGGATTGAAAGACATAGCACATCAATGGGCATTTCCCTTCCTGCTATTGGATCTGGATCACGTGTACATTGTAAATCTTCAATGCTTCATGAATCAGTACACGCAGGTCCAAATGATGGAGACGAGAAGGGGAAAAAATGCTCTCAGCGAATCTGCAGAGGGCCAGCGTGGATCAGTGCGATATGTGCGCGTTGGGAAAAACGCTACACATGGTCGTGCTCATGGGGCATCTGCAAGTCCTTCTGCACCCTTTGAAAATCGGCTTCAGTTCGAAGAGGAATATGGCTTTAACAAGCTAATGAGAATTTTGAAGGACTGAAAAGTCAGTTTTTTCAAGGACAGGTATCACAAAGTGGTAGTGCAGATGAGATGATTCTGGAAGTGAGGAACCTTCAGAGGAAACACAACGTCAGTGTTTTACCGAAAGCTTATCGTTTCCATGGCAAGTTTGTGGCTGGAACAAGCTGCTTTCTTCATGTAACGCTGCTGCACGAAGTCCATCCTTGCTTTATTCAATCTTTGACGAATCGAAACTTTTCCGTCCTCCCTAAACTGACGTGGAACAGTTCGTTTGACATCTCTTAGCTGGCTTAGGAGATGCTTCCAATCAAGATGAAATTTATGGATGGGAGGCGTGTTACTAGAGGCAGTTCACTCAATCGATTTGCTAAGCAATGAACATAACAATTGCTCATTCTTTCCCGTAAGATTCCTCTTAGCTGTTTCAAGAGGTCACAGGATCTCGCACTTCAATGGCTGACTCCATTTAGAATTGTTCCTAAAGGCAATAAAGAGCTTCGAGTCGGCACAGGGACTCCCGTGTAACAATCTGTCTCGTACAGATGCGGAACAAGAAATGGGAGCTGTCATTCATTGCACCCACGCTTAGGAAAAACACCTCCGCGCAATCCTTCCCTCGGAATGCCCGGACGGAACTTTCCGTGCAGGAAGTGCATGTTCTGCAAGACGATTGAGAATGCCGGCCGTCGTCCACGGTGAAGTTTGTTGATTCACTGCTTGATGGCAGCAGAGCCGTGGGTGATAAACGCATGGAATGCCAAAAAGGAAAAAAGAAAAAAAAAGCAATTCTTCGTCAGGAGCCAGTCTTGGCACACAATGGTCCATTCGCTAAACAGATTACTTGGCTCCGACAACAGCCGTTGCGTTCGCAGCTGCTTATGCTTTATTTGTGAGTTCAGGGGGTACATTGCAAAATCAAGGGAGGGGCTGCCCACCGATTTTCATGGCTGCTGTAGCCAAAAGGTGCCGCTCAGACCCCCGACGTGTTTCCAGGGATGAATACAATAGGTGACACCAAAGCTGACTAAGCGAGGGGGTTAAAGAGAATGGGGTCTGTTGGGATTGGGCTTCTGGCAGGATTTCGTCAAACGCAAATCGAACGATCAGTCTTCGTTCTTCACGATCGGCCAAGCCTCTCGAAGAAGATCTTCATTTTACTGGGAAGTTCCTTTGCAGGGAACCCAGATGCGTCCGCAATATCAACCGCTGTCTCAACATACGGAGGAAGGGACATGAGCGTGTTTCATGTTTTCCGCAGAGGAGCCGAGCTCTGCATGGTACGGAAGCTGCCGTGTTTCTCTGAAATCGACGATGACTCAAGATGAGCTTCCTGCAGCTTACCTGCGAGAAGGGCTTGATGATGAAACAGGGAAACTTCTGATGGCAAATTCGAGATCAGGTTTTCCAGCCCTCTCTCCGAAACAATGAGATGCCCGCCATTTAACTTGAAGGGTTCCACCATGGGTTCGAACCAACTCCAGGAACGTCTTCGTCACTCTGACAGATCCATCCGAAACTCAAGTTCAAGCGGTCGTTCTTCGCACTGCATCCAGAATTCAGTGGACGGTTTAAGGAGGGATGTGGGGATGGAAATCTCACCGAAGGTAGGGGGAGGGGAGTGGGGGCATACCATGCGGAATGAAACAACTTGGCAACTCTGAAGAGTACTTGACTGGGTAAACTTGAAGAGAATGCATTTTCCACTCTTAAGCAAACAACGGCGGCGCATGCGTTGCAACCCACGACTGCGGAAAGTTACGAAAGAGGAGCGAGCGTTTCTCTGGGCAAGATGAAGCACTCGTCTGAGGGTGGACAGTGTCAGCGTTCCGGAGAAGATGTGCACGATGTTACAGATGATAAGGGAGGAAAATCAAATCTCCGTTCATCATGTGTCGGCAAGCTGTTGTTTCTCCCCTGAGTACCAAGTCGCATGCGCTGAAACTAAGGGAAACAGGTCCAAGGCACCTGCAGCCTTCAAGAACGCTTTCGCTTTCCGCCTTTTCCCACTCTGCCTCCTCTTCCCCCTCCCCCCCCATCCCTTACAAGACTCGCTGCTCCCTCCACCTCCACCCTCCACAAGCAGTGGAGAGCTCTTGGAAGAATACAGTCCTTTTAGCTTGAGCAAAAGAGGTGCATGCAAGCCTCGATCCAGAGACGTTCGGCGTTGGAACCCGCGCTCTCCTCCACTGCTACATCTTCCACGACGATCCGTTGCGAGAGTGCAGGGAGGGAGAAAGGATGGCTTTCTGCTCTTCACGGAGGAAGCCAAGTGGCTTCGTTCTTGCATGGCCGTTTCACACGCTGGCGGTCGGCAAATCCCGTCCTTCCATTCGTCCTGTGCCCTCACCCGGTCCGCTAAGAGCATTGCGGAGGGGGCAAAAAGGCACATTTATTCATCCGTTCTGGCGGCGGTCAAAAGCCAGTTCCCATCAGCTTCGGGTGCAGACAGCATGCTGCGCCTCTTCCTGCGAAACCGAAAACGATGAATCCTTGCTGGCGGAGCCGAAGTCTGGAAACTTTTAATTAGTCAGCTGTTCCTGCGGTGAGCTGCTGTTCCGTGTTGTTTTTTTCCCACTCAGCTTCCATGAGCTCGGTCGGACGGCAGCAGGTTCTTCTGTCGTCTGCCTGCGATTAATCTTGCTGCTTCTCGTCTTGATCAGCAATTGTCGATCCGGCGGCATTTCCTGTCTCCGAGGAGCAGAAAGAAAACAGTGTGTGTTCCGATTCAACGCTATGCTAATTTGAGGGTGTGGCTTCTTTTTTATCTCGGAGTGAAATAAATTCATTTTTTATTCAGACGTCAAAATCATTGAGGATTCTCGTTGCCGGGAGATCTCGGTCGTCTCGCGAAGGCTGATCAACGCTCGGTCTGCAGAAATGTCATTTTTTTTTTTCCCCCTCCCTTCCTCCTTCTCCCATCGTCTGGAGAGATGGATATATTACGTAATATGGAGACGTGGATCTCTTTAGGAGCAAGTTTCCAAAGCAGAGGTCTTCCAGTGTCCACCCAGCGTAAATGTCTGTTTCTTTGACGCTCAGAGTTCAAACTTCAGGATGCGATAACAGCAGAATGGAAGCAGCGGGAGCACCGGACAGCCAGCTGCTGCCTGCCTTGCTCCTCCTGCTTTCCACTCAACTTCCGCCCGGGACAGTGCTCAGCTGCTTGGGATCCGGCAAGTGGCCATGGGAACCGCGTCGTTCGATCTGAGCATCTGGATTCTTTGCTTTCGGCTGGAATTGCTTTATCTGTTATCCTGACTGCCAATGGATGCTCTGGGCCTGTGAGATTCCCTCGAGCGAAAAAAAGAAAAAAAGAAAAAAAAAAAAAAGACTGCTTCTGCATGCAGCCACACCACCAGTCTCACGAGGACAGGAACAGAAGCACTTTTCTGATCCAGCCGCAGGCAGTCGAGGAGAGGAACACGGACGAGGCGCAACATTTCACGGGTGATGTCCGGAACAGCAGATTAGAAGGGGCCCGGGTACGGCACTTTCTTCTCACGGAAACGCGCTCGTTGTCGCAGCAACCCAGGAACGGAGTGGATGATTCTAAAGCTTTATTGCAAGCCTGAGTTAGTGAAATGGCAGGTACATTGTAAAAAAAAAACCTCATAGGACGCCCCTCACACCAGAGTGTCCAAGACGTAGTTGGCGTCGTCGTTGCTGCTGTGAAGTGAGCTCAGCCCTGTGTCAGAGTTGGAGTCGCTATCCCCGAAGACTTCCTTGCTCTCGCAGAAGGTCACACGGAGGTTCCTCCGCTGCTCCGACTTGGAGGTATCCTCGCGGGCCAAGGACGATTCTCTTTCGCCGGGAGAAGCCCTCAGGGCCACAGAGCGATCGAAAGCTTCGACTTCCTTTTCGAGCTCCGTCGCGAAGTTCCGTTTCCTTTCCAGGATCTCGTCCAACTCCTCCAGGTTCTCTTTCATCTTCTGGCTCTCCAGGGTGTTGGACACGCTGATGGCTAGGGCTCTCTCCATCTCAGCTCTGGTTGCAGTCAGCTCCAGACGAGCGTCCACCATCGACCAGACCTCTCCGAGCCGCGTCGAGTCTACGCGGGCGGTCTCTGCAAAACTGCCCTTGTTCGAAGGGCACATGGGGTCTCGCAGACGTGTGAGATCGACAGTCAGCTTGGACAAGGCAAGCTCGCAAGTCTCCAGCTTGCCGTAGGTGACTAAAAGTTTCTCTAGGAGGCGCACGCCTTCCCTCGTGGTTTCCAGGGAGGCTTGGGGGGAGCAGTCAGAAATGTCACCGTTCCTTGGGATTATGCTGCTTCGCAAAGTCAGGTCAGTCTCGGCACTGGGTGGGGTCCTGCTGCTGCTCTTTGCCAAGGTCTCATCGGAGAGATCCATGGCTATACCGCTGTCGTTGCTCTGCTCACCTTCCGGGTCCCCGAGGTAGGACTCGATGAGGTAGTTGGTACCATCTTCTTTCTGACGCACTTTATGCGCCTTCTCCTCAAGGATCTCGATCTCCTTCTGCCTCTCATGGAGCTTTTGCAGCTGCATCTGTATTGTCTCTCCCTGGGAGATGATGACGCGTAGGAGTTCCTCGGATACGGATTCACCCTCTGATCTAGTTCTTCCAGGCAAAGACTCGGAAGGGTGCCGAGGAGCGAATTCACGGTTGTGCCTGCGCGATTTGGGGAGCTTTGCAGCATCCGCAACGGATGCGGGAGGGTACAGTTTCCTGAGGAAGAAGACCACGTCCTTTTTGTGGACTCCCCACGTCTGCCATATCTTCAGAAGTCGGGCGTCGGGATGGAGGGGATTTTCCACGTCGTTCCACTTTTCCACTAGGCTGAAGCTCGAGAGCTCGCCCCGCTCGCTTGGGAATTCTGACAGCACCAGAGCGCGCACGACATCCGCACACGTAGTTTTCCTGTGGATGCCGGAAACCCATTTCTGAGCTCTCCCGACTACAATTGGAATCTCCATCGGCAAAAGCAGAGTCCTAAGACACGAGAGATTTGTTTTTCATCTGAAAAAAAAAAGAAAAAAGGGAGAGATGTAGTTTGCATCTAAGCGCTGTTTTAGTTCACAGAATGTGCATTTGAATTTGCATTGTTAGCACGGTTTCTCATTGTTTACTTCGATTTGCATTGTTAGCACGGTTTCTCATTGTTTACTTCGATTTGCATTGTTAGCACGGTTTCTCATTGTTTACTTCAATTTGCACTGTCAACAGTTGCATACTGTTTGCTTCTCTTTGCCATATTTCACTGTTTCAGTTACTGTACATAGGTTTGCATACGGAAGTATCGCAGAGTGTTTGTACTTCGCATTCCCCATCAGATAAGCAAATTAACTGATCGCAACAGAAAGTCAGTTCCTTGAGCACCATCATTTAATTGAACAAAACAACCACGAATCCAGGTGCCAGAGAGAGAACATCCTTTGCTATAGTGTGAGCTGACGGAACTTCGACTCCAAGCGAATCGAGATGCAACTTTGCAGGAGTCCACATTGTACTGATAGCCCCAGGAGTTCGCCTGAATCACATGCAAAACGATACTGTCTGTGCAATTAGGTGCTCCATGTGCGCAGCATCGTCTGCTTTCACCAGCGTGGGACTTCTGCGCTACGCAAAAGCACCTGCAGCCTCACGGCAGTTGCAGAGGGAGTCGCGCCTGAAATAAGCAAGGGAATTCCGATTTCGGGGAAATCGTTCTGACAAGGCTGGGAGAGTCGTTCTCCTTCTCTGCTAGCACGGAAAAATTAGGGGGAGGGGGGGGGAGAGAACGAGGAAAGAGAAAAGAGAAAAAAAGTTCCCTTCGACGCTTGCCGCCGCCTTTTAATTTTGCCCCGAAGGCGTTGCTCGCGACACCGGCGTTCTCCTCGACCGCTCCCTGAGGATGCTCTCCCACATCGCGAGCTCACCCGCTCGTTCGTCATCGCTCGAAAAACGGCATCGCGGCTTCCTGGAACTCCTGCCCTCGGGCGACTCGGCCCTTGATCGGCCGCCTCGCGTCCTGGCTACGCGCGCACCCGGACGAGCCCGGCCCAGGTTGCGCTGAGCTTCGCGGTTCCGGCGGCTACTGCGGCGCGGCGCGCGAAGGCCGGCGGGCGTGCCTTCGTCGCTTCCTGCTTTTGTAGGGCAGCGCGCTCTTCTTTCTGGGGAGGGAGGAAGGGAGGAGGAAGGGAGGAAGGGGAAGGGCTCGCGAGAAAGCGAGCGCGCCGCCTTGGCGGATTTCTCGTCTTCAGTTTCCCCAGCGGTTCTCTGACCGACCATCTCTCCACGCTTTGGGACCCTCCTGCCACGGACGGTGGGGATCCTTTCCTGCCAACACGACGTCTGGCTCCAGTTGATCCCAACCAAGGAAAGTCTAAGAACTACTTCGGAAGATAACTCCCTGCAAGCCGAGCCTGGAGCTTTTTTTCTCGGGAGTCCTGCACGAGTCAAGCATGCGTCCCGGAGTGGCAGATCTCTTCCAAGCTCACGAAAGGACTTCCTTCCAGGTGCGCGAAGGTCCTGCCGTGTCCCTGTCTGGCTGTTGCTTCCCACTCCTGTACGCGAACGGACCGCCCAGCGTGCGCGCGCGGCGTGGTCAGCAATGACTGCCGGCGTAAGAAAACTGCCAGCTCCTTCTGCTGCCTTTCGCCCTCCGAGATCAGCGAGAGACCCTCGGTTCTCCGCGGACGGGAAGGGACCTGGGTCATTGGGCGTCACGCACCCCGTCGTCTGCTCCGGCATCTCTTTCGAGATCCGAGGAGTCGCCCACCACCCGGCGATGGTGGCGCAGGGCGAGTCAAGAGACCTGGGAGGGCCGCGCCGACGCAGGGATGCAACCAAGGAAGGAGAGGGCAGGAGAGGGCGGACTGCGATTTCCAAAGAAGAAAGACCTCCTCTTTTGGCGCCTGCCGGTAGCAGGGAGCGCTCACCCGAGCTCCCTTTGTCCCCTCCCCCCAGTGCACCCCGAGATGACATGTGCTCGGGAGGATGCTGTCGGTTTTTCGGACGCTTTCGCTGAGTCCGCTTCCCTGGAATCCGGATGGAAGGATCGCGACGGGATCTGTGCATCCGTGCACGCCGTTGCTAGGAGATTCTCCTCACGCGTTCTTCTTCCTGGGAGAAAGGCTCGAGACGCCGCGTCATACCAGGCGGAGGGGGGAGCATCGGGTCACTCTTCGTGCAGACCCTGCGGGAGGGAAGGTGAAGGGGAATGGAAGGCAGTCCACCCTCACTGGCACGGGAACCCGGAATGGAGCGGGGAACAAAGCCATATGCGTTCGTTCCCGAGGCGGAGTTTGGGGTGGGCAGGGGTAGGGGGGGGGGGCGACGGCGGGCTGCAAGGCGAGCTCCTCCGAGAGGGAGACTCCCGGGAGACCGCGAGGTCGGAATGCTGTCCGCTCTTTCGGAGGTGGAGCGGAGCGAATTCGGACGGGGAAGGGCCGAGAAGGAGCGGCACGTCGGCCCCAGAGGTTCCGCCATTGTTCGACAAGACGAGGAGCCCAGGGGGTGCGAGCAGCGGGAGACCGCGCCTCCTCAAGGGGGAGGGGGGCTGCGAAGGCGCGCGCCCGCGCTGACATAGCCTGGAGCGCCCGTCAGTTTCGGCGGGCGAGCTAGCAAGATCGTCGGGGATGCTGCCGCGGACGAGGGGGGAGATAGGGCTAAGGATGCGCAGGGGGACGGATGGTTGACTTCTCCCCACGCGACCCTTGTCCTTGAGGAACACCGTGCGAACGACGGACCCCAGGGAGATCTCTACGAGCATTGTCAGCAGGGATATCGGACCTTCTTCCACTCCCTGAGACGCGGCAGTCCGGGGAAACACGAGAGAAGGGGCTGCCGAGAGGTAAGAATTCGCACCTCCTTCGTAGGACGAGCACCGAAATGCCAGTTCCTTATTTCTCCCGAGGGCCGGCTGGGGCCATGCACCGCATGCTCCTCTCTGAGGAGAAGTGGAAGGAGGGTGCCCCGTCCCCCGGCGGTGAGTCCGCTCCTTCGCTCAAGCATCGTCCCCCGGGAGCCTGCTCGTCCCCGACTGGCAATCCAGAATGAGGCGCTCCCTCTCTCCCCGAAAATGGTCCCCTCCTCCACTCTTTACCCCCTCCCAAGTTCCAACCGGCTTCCAGCTCGCATTCTGGCGTCTCCAGGGGCGACGGAATTCGGATCATTGAGCTGCACAGGCGGGCGAGCGGTCCCTGCCGAACGCCGGCCTCCCCCGTCTTCACCCAAAGGAGACACGATCGCCCCCCTTCCAGTATACGCATAAGCCTCACGTGCTGTCCCTTCTCGTCGCCAAGGAGATGCGTCCAGCGAGGGGGGGAGGGGAGGGGAAATCCAATCCCCGCGAGAGTGGTCCCCGACCTCCAGGACGCATCCCTGGGACCGTCCCCGATTGGGAGAGAAGGCGCACACATGCCCCTGGCGACTCGTCGCTCCCCGCTCCATCTCTTCCATCTTCCCCACCCACGCCGCGTCCTCGCCTCCACCATCTGCTCCGCGGACCGTCTGCAGGGGTGCTCAGCTTGCGGAGCGTGGGTGGGGATGTCTCCCCCCCTTCCTCCTCCTCCTCCCCCACGCGCTCGTCCGGATCAGGAGAACGCCGACCGGAGGTTAAGGGTCTTTAGGCCGCCGCCGCTGCTGTGGGCGTGGCATGCGCGCCAAGGGGCCGGAAGGGAGGGAGGGGGGGGGGGAAGAAGCGGAGGCCCGGCGGAGACCAATAGAGTGCTCCCACAGCATCCCCTGAGTTTCCCGGTGAAAAGAGGGGGTGATGAAGGATAGGTGGGAGGGCGAAACTGGGACACATTCATCCAGGGGCGGGTAGGTGGGGGAAATCCCCGAGACGCACCTACGAGCCTGCCTTTTTCCTGGTCCCCGGCCACCTCCTCCTTGTCTCCCCCTCGGGCGACAGAAGGGGACGCGAATAACTCCAGAGGACCTGAGGATCCGTGGAAACTCCGCAGTGCGCAGCTCTCCCCTCTCTTTCCTTCGCGCACGGAACGGCCCGCCCCTCGTACCATCCGGATGGGTCCATCCCCTCTGCTTCTCGCCCGTTCAAGCGAGAGCTGCCAAGGAGCGGGAGGAAGGGGAAGGCATCTGGAGCTGCGGCGTCCCCGAGTCCGCCGCCGCGCCTTCCTCTCACGTGCCTTCCATCCCACCCCACCGCACCCTTCCCCATTCACTCAGCACGCGGAGGGAAGGGCGCGGCCTCAGAAGTTGGCTGCACGGCCACCGTGGGGATTGGGGGAAGACGTTTCCCTCCTCCGCCCCTCTTCACCCTCACTCCTACCCCTTCTTCCAGAGAGGAGAGCCGGAACGGTGAAGCTTGAACTCCGGGACCCAGGAATGGTGGTGGTGGCAAGCGTGGGGGGAGGAACACTGGGCTGGCCCTCCTGTCCTTGAGGGCGCGAGAGGCTCGGGACCTCCCACTGTCTGCTGCTAAGCCATCCCCGATAGCCACCACCCTTCCCCCTCCCTCCCCGAAGACTACTATTTGCAGCCTCATTCTGCCAGTCGACCTGGGGCGAGGGGAACGTCTCCGGGGGATCACGAAGCTGGGAAAATCGGGAAAGGGGCGGCGGCGGCCCCTGGCTGAAGCAGAACGGGTCCTCCTTTCCTTGGAGGGGGGGGGACGGAAGCGACACCTGGCGGCCCTCGACACAGACCCGGAGTGGTCTGGCAGGTAGGGCTTCAGAGCCTTTGCCTGGGGGGAACACTCGATGTGGCTGCGGGATGCTCCGGGAAGGAGGGAGGGCGTTTCCCGGCGACCCTTTCCTCCGCCTCCTCTGGAGCGGCGATCCCCTACCTGCCTCCCGCAGGCGAACCGAGAGCGGTGCGGCGTCCCGTTGCCAGGGATACGCTTCCCGGACCCACGAGCTCTAGACGGACCTTCGGGACCGAGTGCGGAGGATGGGAGGGTGCGGGGAGGAGGCGAGCGCTGGGAAAGAAGGAAAGGCTCCTCGGAGCGCTGGGAAGAGCTCCGGGGGCTCGCCCTCTCCCGGCGACAGCGCCTGCGGGTGCTTCCTCTCTCTGAAAAAGAGGAAGGGAAGAAAGGAAGAGGAGAAAGGGAGGAAGGAGAGGAAGACAGAATGAAAGGGGGCGAGGGCCGGGGGAGGAAGAGCAACGCAAGAACGGCGGCGTGCCCTCCCCACGGGCGGCGCTTCTCACCCGGTTCAGACTCCCCACACGTTCGGGAAGGAGAAGGTGCTCAGGGCGCCCGCGCGTCGCCGCCCATCCGGTGGGGTTCTTTTTGCCTCCCTCGCAGGGTTCGTTCGCGCCATGCCATCGCCCGCTCCTCCCCCTCCACCCGCGTCTCCTCCCCTGTGACGGTTCCCCGGGGTCTTCCGGACGAGAGAGGGTGCAGTCCTTGCTGACGGCACTTCCTTCTTCTCCTCCTCCCCCGCAAGGAGAAGCTAATTGCAGAGGGGTCGAGTCCAAGGCTTCCCCCCGTTTCTCACAGAATGCGACGGCGAGATTTTCTCAGAGTTCCCTCCACCCACCCCCTTCGGGAAGGGGCGGGGAAGGGAGGAGCAAGAGCGGGAGGAGGAGGAGGAGGGAAGACGGGGAGGAGGCGAACAAACAAAACCCTCGCTCGGTTCAGTTCGCCTGGAGACAGGATCGAGAGGGGCCGAGCGGGAGACGCGCCGCATTCTTCGTCGCTAGGCGACGGAGCGTCTCCGCCCTCAGCGGTGCGCGAGCGCAGAAACACGCCTGAGGGGTTTCCTCGCCTCATCCAATCCCCCCGGGTGCGGACGGAGGCAGGGGCGGCGGTCATCTGTTCCCGGGGAAACCGAATGACCACCGCCGCGCCTTCCCCAGAGGATCCCGTTCACGCGAGTCCCCGAGCTCTTCCCGCGGGGAGTCGCTGCCTCGTAGCCGCCGGCGATGTTACCGCGACGTCGGGAGCAGCCGCCGGGTCCGCGGGCTGTCGGAGTTCCGCGCGCGCGGCCACGGACGGACTGTCTGGAGGAGGAGGGGGGGGAGGAACCCATCCGTCATCCCACCGTCCATCTCCCGCTCCACGGTGATCCGCGCCGTTCGTTCACCTCGGCAAGCGACGCTCTCGGAGTGCGCTCGCGCGCGCGAGAGGCAGATCACGGAAAGCAGAGGGTCCCGGCAGCGCGTGCGACCCACGGGGGCAGCACGCGGTGGCCCCCGTGGGTCGCGGAGCTGCAAGTGTCCCCCTTCCCCCTTCCCATGCAGAAGAGCCCTCGGGGAAGAATGATCAGGTTCGCGTCTGGAACGGAACCCCTCCCGCAGGTCGCCACGGAGGCGCGGCGGCTGCCTCCCGACCACCGCCTCCGCCTCCCGCAGAGTCGGAGCTCAGTGCTAAGGGGTACGGAGGTCTCAGAAGGAGTTCCCGGAGCCGGTGGAACTTCCCTTGCGCTCGCCGGCTGCTGCTGGAGGAGATTCGTCTCCAAGATGAAGAGTGCACGACGAGAGCGGGCGGTGCGGCCACCCCCTTCCCTCACAGCCGCCTCCATGGAAACGTCCTTGTAGTCGACCTCCCCTTCGCCCCCCCCCCTCTCTCTCTTTTTTTATCTCGTAGCTTCCAAGATCTGGAGCAGGAAAAACGCTGTGGCGTCCACGTGCGCTTACGCGCGCGGCGCCGGACGTTGATCAAGCAGCTAGGAGGTCGGCGTGGACGGCCACCACGTGGACCTCGAAATCTCAGACTCTCAGGCAGGGGCGCTTTCTCCTGCCTGAAGGTGCGGGACTGCGGCTCTCAGGACGTCCGGTGACGTCACGGGAAGGCGCGGAGGGACTCCGCCGCCCCTCCTGCCGAAGTCCGCGGGCGCCTTGCCGATGGCAGCGCCGGATGGGGGGGAGAGGGGCTGGAGGCACGGCTGCTGGAGCGGTGTGCTCGCGGGAGGGGGTGAAAAAATGGAGGGGGAAGCAAGGGGTTCCCACGGCAACGCAGTTTCCCAGGTTGATCCAGCGTGGAGGAAAACCTCCCATGCTCTTGAGCCCCGCCACCATGTTCCGAAGGAGGCGACCGAGTCCCGAGGGGTCTCTGCGAGGGACGAGCACCCCGGAGCCAATGCGTTTTCCTCGAGTAAGGCGAGCGAGCGGCCGGGAGACGACGAGGAAGGGGGTAGATCCGCAGGGGACAGCTGCCGAGTGGGAGTGCCGCGGGCGGACCACGCGCTCCTCCCAGAGCCGCGGGTCGAACACCCTGGCAGACGGTGGGCCCCGTCCGTTGTCTGCGATACCGGAACGAGGGAGGGGGATGGGGGTGGAGCTTTGCAGCGGCTTCTCCCGCGCCCGAGCGAGAGCCGCGGGTCAAGTTTCTAACGTCTCCTGGCCGCCGCCAGAGCGCAGAGTGGGAAATCCCGGAGGCGGCGTTTCCTCCAGCCCCGGAAGCGAGGAGATCCCAGCGAAGCGCGCCCATTCGCCGCCAGGAGGCCGGGGACTGTGTCCCCCAACAGGAGAAAGGGGGAGAGGCTTCCCGTGAGAGCGAGGGAGAGCCCAAGACAGCGAGCCCTCTCCCCGCTTCCCTCCCACACCCTTCAAGTCAGGGGGCACCGCGGGAGGAAACCACCCCATGAATCCTGGAAGGCCTCGGAGAAAGGAGTCCGTTCCTCTTATGCTTGGGAGAGGGATCCGAAGGGAACTCTTGCCCTGGTTGTCTACGAAGGGACCCTCTTCCCTAGGCTCTTCGGAGGAACCCCCCGGGAAAGGATCCGCTCCCTGTTTCCTCCTCTGAAGGGAGAACCCCGAAGGGACGCCTCCAATTTCTCTGAAGGGCTGCTCCCTGAAGGAATCAGAGCGTTTCTTAAGATCCTGGGGAGGCGACCCCCCAGAGAGGATCATCAAAGCTCCATGGCACGAGATGGAGGGCTCCCCCCCGAGGAGAGGGCGGCTCCCTTTTCGCAATCGGGGGGAGGAGGGGAAACCCGAAGGGGTCCTCGATTCCCGAAAGGATCCCGGAGGGTCACCTTCCAGTCATGAAGACCAGCCAAGGGCGGTGGACATCCGGGGGGGGGGGGGAAGGGTTTCCGGCCTCCACCAGCGCCGCAGCACCCGAACAGGCCAACCAGTGGTCGTCCTGCAGGGGAGGGAGGACTCGACCCTTCCCTCCCTGGGCGGGATTCGAACCCGCGATGCCTGCTGCCACATCCTCCCCCCTCCCCTTTCTTTTCTCCGCCACGGGCCGGGTTCCCCGCAGACCCACGCGAGAAGTCGACGTGCCCGACCTCTAAACAAAAACAGTGGGGGTTTACAACGACCGTGGACGACTGTGATTGCCTCCGGGCGCCGTCCCACACACTTTTGATCTTCCATTAAACGGACAGTGATAAAAGTGTTACCTCGAGGTCCCCACGGGAGGCAGAGTTCGCGCGGGGAGCGCGTCGGCCACATTCCAGCGCGAACGATCTTCCCCGCTCGGGACCATCGGCTACGCGGCGTGTCGAGCTAGGTTCTCCCGGCTCTCGGCGAGCGCGCGCGCGCAAGAGAGAGAGAGAGAAAGAGAGAGAGAGGGAGAGCGGGTGCGCGCGCGGGGGGGGGGAACCGGGTGGACCACGCCGGCCTCAAACAAAAGGCCGCCATAAAACTCATAATGAGACGGCTGCCACTTGCGGATCGGCCGCATCCGATGCACGGAAAAGATAGCGAGACGCGCGCGAGATGAGGGCATCGCGCGCGGTTTCGCGCGACCGACCGGGAGTGAGGAGGAGTGAGGAGGGGGGGGGAGGGGACGAAGGCGAGCGAACCCGCTCGAGACGCTGCCGGGAGCTTCCCTCGCGCCAGCAGCGCTTCGGCTGGGCATCCTTCCCTCCAGGCTACGGTGGCCGGAGAGCGGCGGCGGCGGCGGCGGCGGTGCTGTCAGGGAGAGTTCCGCACCGCTGAAGTTATTTTAATTATTGGAAATTCCCCCCCACCGCCTCCTTCCCTTCCCGAAAAGGGAACACACAGGCGCGCAGAGCAAAAAAAAAAAAAGAGGGGGAGGGGATAAGAGAGAGAGAGAGAGAGAGAGAGAGAGAGAGAGAGAGAGAGAGAGAGAGAGAGAGAGAGAGGGAGGGAGGGGAGGGAGGTCCTCCGAAGATTCACGAACGCGGGACTCCGGGGAGATCGACCGACCGACCGACCGCTGCCGCCGCCGACCGTCCCCCGAGCGGTCGCGCAGCCGGGCAATTCCGGGAACTCGTTAGCAAGACGATCGTTTGAGGACGGGGATCATTTGCGACGTTATCAGCTTCCACAGATCTGGCGCGCGTCTCCCGAGCGCGAGCGCGAGCGGGGGAGGATAAACCTAATGCCTCTCTCTCTCGCGTGCGAGCCTGTCCTGCCGCGCGCTCCCCGGGACGCGCGCGCGTCGCGGAGTCCCCGTTCCGACGCCGAGAGGAACCGTGCAATCCTTCCGCCCGCCTCCGGGTTGTCAGCCTCTCCGAGAAAGAGAGGCGAGTCTGCCCTGGGAGTCGCGAATCCGGAGGGGAATCGCTGCCGCCGCCTGGATGAACACGGCATGACCTCTCCCCCCTCCCTCCCCTGCTGGCCGAACTGGAACGCGACGCGGCGAAACGCCGTTCCGGGAACGCAGGCGCGTCCCCCAAGACCAACGCCGCGCCTGCTGGCTCCGTTCACTCCCAGCGCGCGCCACCGCCCGGGTTTCCCGGGGCGAAACAGGAGACGGCGATGGCGTTGCGCCGCCGCCGGTTCCCCTCCAGCTATCGGACCCGTTTGGCAATCCTCCTCTGGGAGCATTATCTGCCGATCCAACCACTCCGTTGCCACGGATGTCGAAACGCGAGCAACCGCGCGGGGCGCGCGCAAGCGGAGACGCCGTGTCCGAAGGTTAGAGCACGTCGCTTTCCGTTCTCACACGCCGACAACGCGACCGCCGGGAAGCGAACGCCAGGAGGGAGAGAAAAAAAAAAAAAAAAGGTGGGGGGAGAGGAAGGGGGGGGGGGGAAGCTTTCCCCCTTTTCCCTGGGTGTCTCCGTCTCGGAAGAAGCGCGAGCCGCTGGAGGAGGGAGGAGGGGAAAGCACGGGCGTCTGCGGCGTTCCCGAGTGCCTCGGAATCGCGGGCCGCGCCTGCCGGAGGCGGCCAAAGCAGTCAGAAGCGGATCGAGACGGAGATGGAGAACTTCCCTACCCCCCACACGGTGTCTGTCGGCGACGAAGGCCGAGCCCGGAAAAAGGGGTTGGAGGGGAGGAAGACTACCGCGCGGGGGAAGTCGCCGCGAAACCGAGGACCGTCAGAGAGAAATCACCGCCAGCCGGACTGACTTGTCCGAAAGGAGAAAAGGAAGAGGAAAGTGCCTCAGCTCCCCCCCCCCTTCCTCTCGGCTATAAGCAGAACTTCCTAGCGAGGCCACGCGCGCGCTTTCCGGACGTCGTGATGAGACGTCACCGACGGCAAACACACACTGCAAGTGCTCATCGACATTCCTTGTTGATTCAAGTAACAATTCGATGCACCCGGTTGCGCCATGGGGCCCGTGCTTCTCCGTGACAAGCGAGTGGGGGGAGGGAGTGGGGGGGGGGGGAGACGCGAAGAACGGAAGGTTTCATAAGCTACGGTGTCCACCTTGCGATACAGATCGATCTGCATGCCCGTCCGGACAAGAAGACATACGAGCTCAGCTTCCCGATTTAGCACGCACGTTTGTGCCATCTCCTGCAATAATCACCGGATGCACACCGACGTGCTAATTCTAAAAGTGACAAATTCATTCCTGTCAAAAAGTGCGAACCCTCGACGGCACACGTGAAGCGGAAAGCCTGCTCCAGGTGCGCGCGAAATTGCGGTACGTGGCGTACGCACGCACGCACGCACTCCTACCATACCACGGAAGCGATCGTGTGAGGGACTCGGACCGTGGCAAAAACAGGGAAACGGAGTTTGAGCTCAAAAGACTATGAAAAAAGAAAAAAAAGTGGGGCTCCGTATCGGCCTAATCAAAGGGGAAAATTCCGCGCGCCTTTTCCTCATGTACTGGACGACGATCGTCTTGGGAGATGGTGGCATCTCTGAACCAGGGGAGCTTACAAAAGCCTAACAGTCTTGCCACATCACCGAATGATAACGGATTCGGAAATCGCTCGACAGGAAGCACTTCCGAAAGCAAGACGAGGAGACAACAATGACGATTTCGGAGGACGCGATGGGGGGGGAGTGGGGCGGGGGTGGGGGAAAGGGTGGGTGGGTAGGGGCAGGATTCCACTTCCAAGTTCAGCAGGTCAAAAAACCAGCTCCCCCATCGCAACGCGAAAATCGGACGTGTGGTACTCCCGGCCGAGTTCGCACGCCGCTGCTGCCTCGGTCGCTTGGTATTTCCAGCGTCCACAAGGGGAGAAAACCACACCACGGGACGCAGATTCACGTTTCCTCGGCGACGCTCATTACGAAATGAACTATATTTTCTGAGGGGTTTGGCAGCTCGGCTATCGAGGTCGAACAAGTGGAGCCTACATTTGCCCGCAAAATCAATAAAATTGCTCAACGAAAGGTGTTTTTGCGACTGTCGCTTGCGTAAGCGAAGTGTCGATTTCATTAAACGTGCGTTTTGGCTCGGATGCGAAACCGGCTGAGATGCGGAAAGTGCGCGCCGAAAATGTCGCTGCCCAGGGATGCCAGATTTGATCGTAAATACCTGGACATCGTTTGAAGCTAACGGACAAAGGTGGAAAAACAGACGGATGCAAATATTCCCTTGACAGCAAATAAGCTTCTCCAAAAGCCAATAAAAAAAATGAAAATTTTGAGGAAGTGTTACTTCTATTTGCAAAACCGCATGCAAAAAGAAAGGAAAAAAAGAAAAAGAAAAAAAAGGCACCTGATTCTCAGAAAGTTCTCAACAATAAATAAAATCCAATTGCCTCAGGCAATGGCCTGCCCATTTATCGTTCAAGATTGTTCAATAATAACGAAGGGACATCGGAAAGGGCCTTCAGTGATTTCGCAGCAATCCAACAACTACGAAATAGCAAAACAAAGCGCGCGGATACTTCGCCAGCTGTTGCTGCCCCACATCTTCAGAAATACGGTATTGGTATTCACTGCGCGTCGCCATAGCAGACAAATCGACAGATGCGAGTGCAAACATATGTTTTGATATCATCGTAAATTATCCCGGGGAAAAAACAAAGCGATTTGTTCCAACTCTTCCTTAACTTGTTTGCCTCGGGAGGATGCTCAGAATCGATCATTTCTCGTTTTAATTGCAGCTTAATTTATTTTCAATTGAAACTTTATTCCTGCCGGACGAGCCCGCCGCACGTGATTTTTTTCGGCTGTCGTTGTTTGTGCTTCCTCCCTCGAGTTTCGCAAACGGGCGAATTATTTACGAACGTCTTCCTCCTCTTCGCGAAACAATTAATCCCGGCACATCATGACCGTCCTCGTCTCGGGCGGTTGGATTTGGATTGCCTCTTTGTCCAACGGAATCCAAAGCCAGGAGCTGGCAACCCTGTCCTTGAATCGACCTGCAGGTGCGTTCGACGCCGGGCCCGATCCGGGAGCAGGAGCAGTACCCCGACAACGGCGGTCCTTCCACCTCTTCCGATCCCGAAGCGCGACCTCGGACGCCCTTTCCCATTCGTCAAATCCCGACAGGCGATTTGCGTGCGTCCCGTCCGAACCGCACGCTGCCGGAGCGGTCGCTCGGTTTCCGATCTGCCTATAAAAGGAACGACAGGTTGAATTTTCCTCCGGCCGAAAACCCGCAGAATGGGGAACCATTTGTCCTTTTTTTTTTTTTTTCTTTTCCTTTCTTTCTTCTCTCTTCTGATCGGTTCGACTTTTGTGCAATTTCTGTTTTCCTCCTTCTCAGTAGTCATAAAGTCGTGATCCTGGAGATAAACACAAGTAGACAAAGCGAAGCAATAAACTATTATCCGATTTTATGTTCTACCCGTCTTTTGTTCTACTCAGCATTGAAAACGCCTGCGCGACGCCCACAGATCGAGATTTATGCCATGTTCGCATAATGTTTCGTGTTCCGTGCATCCGAAGTTACGGCCGCTGGATACGGGCAACGCACACGCGGTGCCTTGCCGAAGCTCCTTAAGCAAATAAGACGTCGCGAGGGAGGGAGGCGGCTCAGGGAAGGCGAGCAGCCCGGAAAAGGACGTGTACCTGGAGCAACACGCGCATGCTGCCTCTGAGGCTCCCCTGGGTTCGGGGCTGGGGCAGAGGGCTCTCCGGGGCAGGAGGCCCACCCGCTGCCCTTCGCCTCGCCGCTCCCACTCCGTGCACGCAGGAAGTGCACGCGAGAAGGTGCTGGGCACACTTGGGGTTTACTGCTGTCCCTCGGCACACGGTGTAATTTATGTCTCAAGGGGTGCACGCGAGCGCTCGTGAGTGTTCCATAATTAACCGAGGTATCTGCTCAAGAATCCTCCCTTTTTATCTTCCAACTGAGTAAGATGGATGTCGGGAGCAAGAAGTTTTTCTTTTTTATCTCAGGACCGTCTACTCCGCAAACATCTTCCACTGTGCCAAAGGAGACAATGAGAAGCGGAAAATCGGAGATGAAAAGACGAGTGCGTGGAGTTGACACTGGAAGCGCAAGGAAGAGGGCACTGTTAATGAATCCCCCGATTCCTTTACCCCTTTCAAGAGGCAGCGTGCCGAAGAGGTCATAAAGAAATAAAGGCAGCTTCGAACTCGTCTAGGAAAACACGAAGTGTCGCAGGGTTTCAAAGACGCCCTCTGAATTCGCTTCTCCTCCTCCTCCTCATCCTTCTTGCAGGTCCTTTGTTGTTGTTGTTGTTTTTCAGCATCCCCTTCACAAAACCAGGAAATCTCTGCTTCCTCATCCAACCCGGTTGCGACGACAGCTTGAACGGATGGCAACCGGGAGGGTGGGCGCCCGGTTCGGAAACAGCTTCCAGTTGCCAGGAGACCGGTCACGCCGCCACTCGCTTCCGCTTCCGCTGGGCGTTTGCCCGGCCGCTCTTTTGCGTGGGAGGTGATCCGCGTGCGCGCTGAGCGAAAGGATGCCGAGAGCGGAGCAGGGCACTTCATTGCTCATGTGCCAAAGCGAACCGCCCTCACGTCATCAAGATGACAACGGTCTTGCGTGTCAGCTGTACCGATTTCGGACGTCTCGAAGCACCGGACGACGCGTGAAGCAAACTCCTCGCTGCGGAGCAAGGGACTTTCGTGCCGGGAGATACGGAGTCTTTCGAGGGAGGTGGGATGGATGCTGCGTAGGGGAGACGCCCCACGGCTGCGGACGGCGTCTCCTCCCGCGGGCCTCGACACCTCGCAGCAAGGGAAGCGGGCTCTTCGGGAGGGGGGCGGTTCGAGGAGAGGAAGGTCGCTGCTGGATGCAGGGAAGGAGCCGGAAACGGGTCTCCGCGTCCCGTTTCCGGAGCATGCTTGGGGTCTGCCTAAATTCCCTGCTGACGCTGACGTACGTCGGCGGGACACCGGGCCAATGTTAGCGCCACAACGACCGACGAGGACACGCAGAATCCGAAGGAGACCTTTGAAGAGCGGAGGGAGGAGGGGGAAACAAATAAATAACGGGAGTTGATGCCAGGGAGGGAGCACTGTGGGAAGAAACGGAAGGGAATCCGTCCAAAGGAGGAGTGTCCGGATGGGATCAAGAATTCCACGTGCGGCACACACGGATCGACACAGGAAAGCTGTGCTGCCGAACGTGTGTCAGCACAGAGCGGACGTCCAACTTTGCGTTCCTAGCGCGTGCGCGCGCATTCACCTCCACTTTGCGTCTTCACCCGCGTGGCTGCTGCACCGCCTTCGCGCATGCGTGAACGCCACGGCCGTTTGCAGCGATGCGTTCCGCCCCCAGTCCGAGGGAACGCGCGCGGGCGTCCTGCGCGAAGGTTTTTTGCGGGCACTCGCGCACCGGGAACGGCATGTGTGCACTCGTCGTGCAAGGGCACGCTCAGGGGACAAGGTCGAGCGAGCAGCTGGCAGGGAGCGCTGCGGCAAACGCGTGCGCAAGAGTTGTGAACGGTGCCGCACCTCCTCGGGAGGGAGGGAGAGAGGAGAAGGAGGTGAAGGCGCACCCCCACGACGCGGGCCTCCCTCCCTCTCTTCGAAGAGAGACGAAGAGAGAAGAAGAGAGAGAAGAGAGAAGAACGAAGAGAGAAGGAAGGCGGGGGCCTTCCTTCTCTCTTCGTTTCGGCAGCCGGCGAGATGACCCTCGCGACCTTCCGCGCGCGTGCCCAGGA
Source organism: Raillietiella orientalis (assembly GCA_036172245.1). Taxonomy (NCBI): domain Eukaryota; kingdom Metazoa; phylum Arthropoda; class Ichthyostraca; order Raillietiellida; family Raillietiellidae; genus Raillietiella; species Raillietiella orientalis. The sequence continues at coordinate 4,663,306 of JAYWIR010000002.1, read as the reverse complement.
GGCATCTCTGCCGGTCCCCGTTCTTTCGAGTATTCCCGGGTAGCTTCCTCGGGCTCTCTGGGAACCCTCCCCGATCGCGCCAGGATTCCCTTCCCCTGCCTACCATACCGCCGCCTCCCTCTCGGAAAAGCAGGTGGGGCGAGCGGGCGCCCTCCCTCCCTGCGCGTCGCGCGTTGCCTGGTTACCTTTTCCGGAAAGGGACGCTGTTTTCTCCCTGGAGAGGGTCCGCGGCCCGCTGTGGAGCCGCGGGTGAACGCGTGGGGAGGCAGAGAGGGGAGCGACGCTCCAGCACGGTGGGAAGGTGAGGCGGGGGCAAAGGGCCAGCGAGGAACCTCGTATCGCCTGCGCTGCGTGATGGACGCGAGGCATCCTCCCCTGGGAGGGCGGCGGGCGCTGCAGATGGTCGAGGAAGGGAGGGGGGTGAAGCGTCACGAAAGGCGCAACGACCTCGCGGGTGCTGGGAGCAGAACGCCCCCGAAAATCTGCCGCCAGACCTGCCTTCCCCGTTCGGTCACCTCCCTCGCAAACGCGGCCGCCTCCAGCGAGGCGAGCGAGCGCCGGGAGAGGTCGGGTCATCCTGAAGGGGTCCGGAGCGGATGAAGCAGGTGCGGCTCTGGCTCCAGGCGTCCGAGGAGCGCGCGGTCTCCATGGCGACGGCGCGCTCGGAAGGGCGTCTCCAGGAGAAAAGGACGGGGGAAGGAGGCCCCAACCAAGATCACGAGAAAAGCAGCGAGGAGAAGGCTCGCGACCACCAGGACATCGCGGGCTCCGGGGAAGAGGGTACGGGAAGGGAGGAGCTCCGCTGGTCAGAGTAGCAGCGGATCATGAAGGGGTTTTCTCCCCCTTCTGATCCAGCGAGGGGGCTGCGAGTCTCTTCGGACCCTCCAGGCACTGCCTGCAGGAGAAGCCGTGTAGTCCCTTTCTCGGGGAAAGGGGAGCGGGAGAGACGCGCCGACACCTCACTCGAGGGGAGGAAGGGGCACGAGCCCGACGGGGAAGAAGGGGCAACGTTCCTCCCACAATGCCTTTCCTGCCGGGGATGGCGCGGGGGGGGGGGGGCGAAAGGACCCCGTGGTCACGGCAAAAAAGCCTTCTCGTGACCTTCTCCGCCGCTGGGGGGGAGGAGGACCGCCCTTTCCTGGTGCCAAGAGCACCCGACTCCTCCGGAAGGGGATGTCCGGGGTCCGGTGCCCATGACGCGAAAGGATGGGAAGGGTGTTTCGTCCCTCCTTCCCCCTCCCCTTCTGCTCCCGCATTCCGGACCTCCAGCCCCCTCTATCGCTTCTCTCCACCTTGCGGGGGAAGGATAGCGTAGGGACCCCCTCCAGACTCCCCTTCTTCTGCTTCGCGTCTTCCTCCCTTTCCCGGATCGCTTCTGCGAGGCTGGTCGCCTGGAAGCGTTTCCGAGGGATTCGAATGGGCGAACCCCCTCCTCCCCCCTTCTTCCCGACAGGGCGCGTTCCTCTCTCCCCCTCCCGCGAAGGAGCGGGGAAAAGGAGGTAGGGCACGCCCGGTCAGGCTACCGGAGTCGCGAGGGAGGTGTCCAGCAGGGCCGAAGCCGCGCCCTACCCCTCCACCTGCTCCTCCCGTAGAAGCGGGTGGTGCGTGACCCGCGCTGGAGAGCGGCAATGATCCTCCGCCCCGAAGGGAGGTGCGTGGTCAGGAGGTCCCCCCCTGACCTCTCCTATCACGCCTCGACCCGCAGGAATCCGGCACCAGGAGGTGAGGGAGAGAAGGACGCTGGGTTCACCTCCCTGGGGAGGGCAGGGAAGAGGAGGGGGGAAGCTCTTTCCACTCCCGCTCAGTTGCCGCTTCCCGAGTGCTCGGGACCCTCCGTAGCCCCGGCAGAGAATCCGGGAAGCCGGGGGTGGGGGGGAAAGACGGGAGGAGGGAGGCGCGTTCCATTGCCGGGAATGCAGGGAGGGAAGAGGAAGAGGAGGAGGGGGAAATCTCGCCCTATCCCTCAGACTGGCGCTGCCACGTCCGGGCGGCGTCCCGCTGTTGCCCCTCGCGGTTGGGGGTTCGTGGGGCCTCTCTGGACACGGGGTGGGCAAGCGAGGGATGGACTTCCGGGGGAGAAGGCGGGGAAAGAAGTCAGGGTCGAATCGGGAATTCGGGGGGGCTTCCCTGGAGAGAACAGCGGGGAGTGTGAGGCACTGCCTCTGGGGTGAGGGCGGAGGAGGCACGCAGGAGACCCCCTTTCTCCTCCATCTCCTCCCAGTCACTACCCGAGCTTCACCCCGGAGGAGGGAGCGGTCTCTCCCCCGGAGTGAGAATAAGAAGAGGGGAGGAGGAGGAGAAGGCGAAGACGTGCCCCCACCTATACCACGACGAAGGCCTCCCTTGCCGCCACCTTCCTCCTTTCTTCGTTTCGGCAGCCGACGAGACGACCCTCACGACCCTCCGCGCGCGTGCTCGGGAGGTTTCACCACCCCTCCCTCCTCTTTCGAATCTTTCCGGGTGATTCCCCCCGGGGAACCCTCCCCGACGCAACGACGGCGCGCCGCAGTCCACTCCCACCCCCTCACCCCAGCATCCCGCCGCCTACCTCCCGGAGAAGCAGGTGGGGAGAGCAAGAGCTCGTCCTCGTCCTCCTTCCCTCTCTCCCTTCCTGCGCGGCTTGCGTTGTCTGGTTACCTTTTCCCGGCTCGCTGTCCTCTTCCTGGGGAGGGGCCGCGGTCCCCGCGCGCTTCCTCCTCCGGGCTTTGCCGGAGCGGCGACGATCCCTGGAATGCGGTTGCCGAGGCAGACGCTCCGCGCAGAGGACGCCACCACTCGCTTTCATCCGTCGGGGGCGGACTGATCGTCGCGGCAGCCTCCGATCGGAACCACCTAGGCGGAAGAAACGCCCGGGACGCCTCGGGGCTCGAATTTTTTTCCCGCCCGTCGGCCGGGCGCGCCTCTCGGAGGACGCGCCGCGCCCCGTGCCCAAGGAAACCGCGCGCGCGGCGGCGGCGGCGGCGGCCAAGCTACAGCGGAGCGGCCGCGGGAGGCCGACGGAAGGCGGCGCGGCGCGTGGGAGGGGGGAAAGGGGGGGGGGAACTCGAGCCCTCGTGTCTTCCTCTCCTCTTCCTCCTCCTTTCGTGATCTCCAGGGCAGGCAGTGGGAGCGGGATGAAGGTCCCCTGAGGACGGAAGGGGGTCGCCCTGCCCCGCGTGACGGCAGGGAGAACGTGCTGCAGTTGGTAGCGGGGCGCCGTGAGGCGGTGGACAGAGGAAGAGGGTAGCACCGGATGGGAAAGAGGTGGGGACGCTCCTCTCGACCCCGGTAGGTCCGCGCCTCTTCCGTGAGATTCCCGGAGGGTGGGAAGGAGAGGCGAGGCGCACGCAGGCGCGACGCGCGGTCGCCATGGAAACCTCCAGCAGATGGATAGGGAGGAGAGGGAAGGGTCACCTCCTTGGCGCCGCGTTCCTTCCCGTGTGCTCGTGCTGTGTCCCGATGGCGCCCGCTGCGCACCCGACCCGCATGCTCCTTCGCGTCCTCACTCGTGGAGGCTCACGTATCAAACGCGAGCTTGAGCGTGTGGATTCGGCGCCCGACGCGTTCCACCACCGCATGCTGTGCCTCCGCACATCGGCACAGCGCGAACGCGAATCCACACAGCGCATGCGCACACACGCGTGCGGTGTATACGAATGCGCGTTCCTCCTTGCGCACATCCCACACGAGCGTGCGGATGAATGTGCACGTTCGTTTTTCGTGCCGCTCATGTACGCATGCAGAACGGATACGCGTATACGCGCATGCGGAACCGGACGCTCACGTGTGCGCGTCCGCCGCGAGCGTGGCGCCGTACGTACCGGTGAAGCTTCTGCGCGGGGGACGAAAGCGTCCCGACGCGCAGCGGAGACGACGCGGACGGGCAGCGCCGTCGTCCGCACGTGCCGCACTCGCGCGAAAAGAGGCGGAGGCGTTGCGTCCTCTCGCCTCGCTCCGCGGCTGCGCGCGTTTCGCGCCGGCGCGCCAGGGCGGCGGTGCTGCCCGTCCGCAACCCGCGGGTCGCTCACGTTCCGCCGCTCCCGGCTCCCTCGCTGGGAGGGCGCGCGCGTGAAACGCCTCTTGAGCGAAAGGAAAACCGGTCGCCCGGCAGACGCCGGGAGCAGCGGAGCGGCCACGACCTGGATCTCGGAGCGCCGGGAACTCGTCGACGTCGTCCTCCGGCCGCTCCGCCAAAACGACCGCGCCGGCCGCCGCTGGGACGGCCCCTGTTCGTTGGGTCCAACGCTGCGCGACCCCTCCCAAAATGGAGGGAGGGAGCTCCTGTGCCAGGAGACCCAGGTGACCACCCTGTCGCGGGGTCGCCACTCTCTCGATACCGCGCGCCAGACCGGGAAAGTAGGTAGGCAGGCGGGGGAGACTTCCTCCACCTCCTGCAGGGTTCCTTCGAGGCAGCGAATGACGACCGGAAGGGCAGGGGGAAGGGGGCTTGAGTTCTTTCCCCCGGGTTCGTGCTGCAAGAAGACCGGCGGCAGAAGCGTGTGCAAGGAGGGTCTCTGGAGCGAACCAGCTCATGCCCTCTCCTCCGCCGCTTGACTCCCGGACGGGCCATGAAAGAGCGCCCTCATCCCCGACCGGGTCCCAAGCGCTTTCTCTTCCTCTCCTTAGGCGGTCTCCGTCCGGAGGCAGCTTGCGCGCGGGCATCTCACGGTTGCCACAAGCTCTTCTGAAGAGCGACTCTGGCACCACTGAGAGTCGATTGCCATCTATCCCGGATCTAAGGTCAGGAGCACTCCAGCGAGTCCAGCAGAGCGAGACGTCCCCGCCCCCTTGTAGCGAGAGGCGAGCAGCGCGCTCGAGGAGCAGGGGAGACTCCCGAGGGGGTCGCCGCGGAACGGGTGGGTGATTAAGGGAGATGCACATTCCCTGGGGATACTTTGTCTCCCCGTCGCTTCCTGACTGAGGAAAGAGACGAGGTAGAGGGGATGCCCTGAATCCGTGTTTCCGCGCACGCGAGAGCGGTGGCCCCCAAAAGGTAGACACGACGGTCGCGTGTCGCCAAAGCTTTCGGCGAAGGAACCCCGCGAGCGCTTTTCGGTACCTCGTTCCGCCCAGGTCTCCACCAGACCTCCTCTCCCATCCCCTGCCCAGCCGTCGCCCTCCCCTCCTGTGCATTGATGGCAACGCTCTTGTGCAAGTGCATCGCTTCCTCCTCCCGGCTCGTCCATCTTCACCATCCCAACGTCCCTGCAGCCTCTCAAGGTCACAGCAGGCGATCTGATCGCCCGTTCCGTGCTGGGACGGGGTGCAAGCTCAACGGAGCGCGACCGGTCAATCTGCCCACTGTCCCCTCTCCTTTTTTTTCTTTTTCTGAAAACGTCTTCCAAGGATGCCTCAGACGTGTTAAACCAAAGGCAGCATCGGTACGTGCAACTCTTTAGCTCCGAAGGAAGCAAACAGGACGAAGCAGGGGACCGAACCGACTCACGTGACGTCGTTCTTTTGGAAGCATCCACAGTATCCGTGCGTGATGACGTCATGCCTCAGGTGCCGTTCCTGTCACGGCCTGTTCGACGACGCCCCGCCTCTTTGACCGGACACGCACGCGCCGAGGTCCAGAAGCAGGAGAAGCCGCCAAGCGGGTCCCTCCGTCCGGGAAGCCGAGCTGTTCTCGCCTATCTCCTGGGGCTCAGAAAAGGTCGAACGAAGTGCCCCGACTCCTCAACTAGGTGATGCAGGGTCATGTGCACCATGCTTGAATAAAGCTGCTGCTGGAAGGCAAGGGGTGCCGGCCGACGGGGCTCCGAGGTCAGATGCGTTTGCCAGCGATTCTGGGAGGAACGTAGAAGCCGCGGAGTTCGCCCGCACCAAACTAAGCGCGTGTGCAAGCGCGACCGCGATGCTGACTGCACCACCGCCGCTGAAGAGCGCTGGAGATCGTCAGGCAGGTTGGAGTCGGTGGCCATTTCGAGAGTCTTCCACTCTACAAGGAAGCATAGACGTTGGCGTCGTCCTTCGGAGCTGCGACTTCGCTCGCTGTCGTGTCCCTGAACTCAATTGGCTCCCTCAGCTCTAGGCAGCCAGTTTCCGCCACAACCTCCAAGCAGGCGCAACCTGGCAGGGGCCCCACCTTTCGATGACAGGCATGCTAGCAGGGAACCTTCCGACGTGGGAGCGTAAGAAGCTAAGAAGTTCCGGGATACTGAGGTCCCTCGGTGCAGCGTCTTCACCAGTTTGGCGTCGTCTTTCCTGCAGCCTCACGTCACCACCCTGACCTTCGCCTTTCTCAAGCCTTCTGACGAATCACAGGAGGTTTTGCGTCCTGCTCGACTCCTCTCCAAGTCGACGTGCCATGGCTACCAGTGGATATCTTATCTGTTCCACTTGCATTCAATGCACCGGGGGGACACGGGATTCTGTTTCTCTACTCCATCATCTCCATCCTTGTCGATTATACACGTCAAGCTGCGTTTCGAGTTCTTCATTCACCATCAACCCCAGTGTGCTGCCACTGTGACCACTGCCACCTTCCCTCTCCTATTGCTGGTAGCTGCCGTGGATGAAGAGTGTGGCACAGTTCGCCAGGAGCAGAGGATCAAAGCACTGCATGAGCGGCAAGCTGAGCCACTCGTGATGTGATCAGGAAGGTCCCAGTCGCGTGGTGCCTGTTGCATGCCCTCTCTGGCTGCCGTGTGGCTGCGGTCTCCGCGCGTGGTGACGAGCGTCGCGGGCTCGAATCTCGCCCAGGGAAGCATAGACGCCGAGAAATGAGGGTTGCGTCGCGGGTCTCGGTTCCCTACCGTGGGGTGATGCCAGCTGGCCTCGGTTGGCTTTGGGTGCTCCACTGGTTGACACCCGGTCACGCCGGAGCGTTTATTTCTAAACCTACATGTCTGTGCCAGAACATTTGATCCTGCCATGTTACTTATAACTACGAGAAGGAATCTGCCGGGAACTGGCACTCAGACCAGCGGGTTCGCCTCGGCAGCACAGGGAAAGGAGAGACAAACAAAAAGAAAAAAAGCATAAAACAAAAAACATAAACCGGAGGAGTAGGGAAGGAATCCCTGTGAGCTGGATGGTGTCCTCTGCATCCTTGTAAAGATGCCAGAAAGTTCCTGTTTTATGGTTCCCAGATGGGGCCATCTTGACGCTGTCCTCATGTAGAGGACAGCAAAATGGATGGCGTCCCTGTCATTCTGGCCTCTGGCGCTGCTCCATGCGGCCAAGAGTCCCCAAAGGGGTCGGAAGGCAACACAGTCTACCAGGAGGTGCAAGAAGGACTCCTGCTCCCCGCACAGTGCACAGTTTGGGTTCACACACCCCCGTGTCCAAAGATGCCGGCAGGCGTTGCACGCGAGGCCCCAATGCAGTATCATGAACGCCGACTCCTGCCATTTTAAAGGAAGGGTGCGGGTGTCAGGAGCACCAGGGGCCATTGCAGGTCTTCCTCCAGAATACCCAGTAGCACGACCCAGAGCAAAAGTCAACGAGGCCGAACACTCGGGGTCGCAGCATCAGTGAGCTGGCCCGTCATCCACTCGCCCAGTCCTCTTCTCCTTCCGGAGATTTCTACAGTAACCTCTCATCGAGCGGTGAGGCTGCTGCCCATATGCTGCCTAAGGAAGGGTAGCGCAGAGGCGAAGGAGGTTCCTTTGCCCGTGCACTCTTCGCGGGATCTTCCAGGATCTCCCGGAGCGTGAAGTTGTTGTTGAGCGCGCACAAGAAACCTCGCCCCTGTTCCGCTTTGGCTTCTGGATCCTCGTCCACATGCGGGCGGTTTCCTGCAATCAGGCACTACCGTTCATGGGCCGGCACGACATCCATCCGTTTTTTTTCGCCAGTGTGGCCACCTGCCGCAGGTGCAGTCCGCCGTGGATGAGACTGCATGGACGGCGCGCAAGGAAAGACGCGAACCCCATGCTGCCGGTGGCTTGCTGGACGAGAAGATGTGCAGGTTGGCACCAGGTGGTGCTCCAGAGATTTCCCAAGAGGGCAAGGGTTCGAAACTGGAGCTGCAGCTCCATTCGCTCCCGCGTCAGGAGGCCTAGACCGCCGTCCCGGTGCGGAGCACAGAAGTCCCTTAGGCGGACTCGGAGCCTCCCTTTGCCCCAGAGGGCGATCCTGAGGAGGTCCTTTGTCCGCTTCCTAATGCTGCATGGTGGGCAAACAAAAAGAAAGGAGCGGAGGAGGGGAGCCACAAACGTGTTCCATACCGCGGCCCGCTCCGGCAGGGAGAACCTGACTCGTTGGAACGGGCCGAGCGCCTGCAGTGCTTTCTGAAGACGGCCGGACCAGGCTTCTGAGGGGCAAAAGTTCCTCAACGGAACGCCCAGGTACTTTAAGTACCGGTCCGTGGGGATCCCCAGGAGAACCCAGTCCGGCCGCACTGCCACGACGCGCCAACGGGAACCACGGACGACTTCACCTTGTTCACCACCAGACCCGTTCCACGACTGAGCAGCTCGAAGAAACCGTCGAGTGTGCATGCCGGCGTGGACATGGGGAGCAACAGCAGATCATCCGCGTATGCTGAGATGGCAGGCATGCCGGACATACGCGTGGGTGGGGAGCCAGAGTCTCCCTGTGTGCCCTCAGCACCAATTCGAAATAGATGCTAAAGAGCAGGGGGCTCAGGCTGTTGCCCTGCCGTATGCCGCATCGCACCGGCACGCCATGCACCGTCTGTCCTCTGAAAAAGATATTGATCAGCGCGTCGCGCCAGCAGGAGCGCAGGTAGGTCATCATAGAGACCGGGAAGTCCAAGAGTTCCAGGAGCTCCAGAAGGAGCCTCTGGTCGATGCAGCCGAATGCTTTATGCAAATCGACCGCGACCGCAAGGGCTCCCACTCCCGCCCGACCTTCCGGCCCCTGGTCGACGGACGCTTCGGAATTCCGGTTGCCCATCATCTCCCTTCCCTGTTAGAGCGCGAACCAGGTGCTAGCGCAGAGCAGGTTGGCGTCCATGCTCCTCCCGGAAACAGCATACGACTGCTCCGGGATAATGAAGCTTTCTGCCACCCGCCCCATGCGCTCGGCCCACAGGACAAAGTTTTCTCATGAAAGGAGCAAGTATTAATGAATCTGATAAAAATGGCGAGACACCACTACACTTGGCTTCTTGGGGTGGTCATTTAGATATATCTGCAGCGTCTTATAAATAATGGGTCTAATGTTGGTACTAAAGATAGTAGTGGCAAAACACCGCATCAAAAAGTGCAGAAAACACTTGATGTAATAAATCCTGTTTTTCTTTTGGGAGTGGGATAATAGTTCCACCCATTAAAAAAGAGATCAATGTGCTGCCAATAACGTTATTTTCAAGAAAGACTTGTACAAAATTTGAAGGAAGGAGTTATTTTAAGTATGAAAAGTAGTTGTAATTGCCATCACTTACGCTTTCTTTCGCTAGCAGCTTGGCGTCCGCGTTTACCACGGTAATCGGCCGCCAGTTGCTTATGCTCCGTAGGTCTCCTCCATTGGGAAGAAGCCGTACCCTTGCTGAACGAAACGAGGTGGGAACGTCGCCTGCTTCGCGTATCAGCAGGGTCAATTTTTGTATCAGAGGGGTCAGCTCTCCCGCGAAGCATTGGAAAACTCCGCAGGCAGGCCGTCCTCCCCTGGAGCCTTGCGCCTCTTGAGCTTTCCGACGGCGGTGATGATCTCGCCCATCGTGAAAGGCTCGTCGAGGATGCTGAGCTCCTCCCCGATTGCTGGCGCACCTTCCGGAAGCAGGAATCTTGCGAAATCCCGGTCAGGAGGTGCTCTCGCGTACAGGGAGGAGAAGAACTTACGTATGATGCTTCTCACCTGGGCAGGAGCCGAGTGTTCCCGGCCCTCGTCGTCCAGCAGGCTGGCCTACCCGGATTGCCAGGCTTGCCTCTCGGCTCCCGCTTTGAATTCTGCCAACTTCCGGATATTGGGTGTTCTGCTGTAGCAGCGGGCGTATAGGTACGCCCGCTCGTTACAGACACCGTCTCCGAAGCCTGCAGGTAGGCGATGCAGAGGAAACTGCTAGCAGAACTCTCGTACCGAGAGCTTGAAGCGGTTTCAGTCTGCGAGAGTCTACAACCTGAAACCCTGTAGGAATGCACGGAGGTGTTCCGCGGTTCCCGGGAGGTTCACTCAGTCCCCTGGGAGACTCCACGCATCCGAGGGTAGACCCCGGTCGCGCGGATGGATCTCGAGTACGATGGGGGAATGGTCCGACAGCTCCACTCCATTTTGCCTCGTCTGCCCACAGGTGAGCAGAGATGCTGGTCGAGGAAGACATGGTCGATGCTGGTCTCCATATCCGGTTCCCCGGCCACCAAGTTGCGGGTTTGCTTCGCCGCGCACACCTCGTTGACCAGGTCTCATTCAGTGTCCGGCGCATCTGGCACCAGGCGTACATTAAAGTCACCTGCCACCAGATGAGCTTTGCGTACGTCAGCGTCAGCCAGCCATTCGCGCTTCAGGGCATGGAAGAATGCTCTTCTTGCCGTCCGCGCGTGGGTGCCACTCGGGGCGTACAAGTTAGTGACGGTCAGGTCGATGGAATCGGTCAGCTGGCCCACTCGACCCGCATTGTCGAACCGCACGTCCTGGACGGCAGTTGCAGCCGCCGGCTGAAGCAGGTAGGCGACCCCACTGGATTGAGAGGTGCCGCATCGCCATAGCAGCCGCCCTCCCGAGATCATCTCGATCTGTTGTGCTTGTGCTGCGGAGATGACGTGTATTTCCTGCAGCAGCACAAATCGAAGGACCGCAGGATGTCGGCCACGCCCCACCTCTTGCCGTCGTTGCATAGCCCGTTGACATTCCAACAGGCGATCCGCAGACGACATCGAGAAGCGAGTCCCGGCATTACTGCTGGGAAAGCGGTGTGTCGCCCCCCGCCACCTGAGCGGGCGGCAGGATTTCGGGAAGGCGGGTACCTGAGGTACCTGAACAGCTTCTACCCCTCCATCTCCTCCGTGGCGGGGCGTGGGACGTTCTCGGGCTACGAGTCCCGAGTGCCCACGCTCATCGCACCCTCGCTGCAGGAGGCAAACTCTTTCCCTTCGACGAGGGAGATGTGCCTCCGACGAGTCTTGGACTGGAGTCCAGACTTCCGCGAGGTGCTTCTGCGGCGGAAGATGCTTTCCTGGCTTTTGCGTCGGAGTCCGAGATCTCGCGATCTGCTTCTGTTTGTCAGCCTTTTTCAGGCCTTTTTTATTGGTAACTACCTGTCATCCGCTCTGTCTGTCTCCCTCGACCTCTTCAGCACTCGAGGCTGAGGTCGATACGGCAGCCTCAGCTGGTGACGCGGAGGTAGCGGTTTGTTTGGCGGCTTTCGCTGCCAATTTTTTCATCTGCTCAGCCGCGCGCTTTCTGGCATTCCGAGCGGACGCGACGCGGACGATACTTTGCGGCCACACCGCACTGCTGGCACTGCACACTTGGACACCTCTTTTTGAGGTGAGCTGGAGCGTTGCAGTGAGCGCAATATTTCGGTTTCCCCACGTACCACAGGTCTACCGGTTCCCAGGCGACCTGTAGCTTGTGGGGTAACCCACAGCCCTCGCGCACGGTGATTCGCGCTGCCGCGAGGCCTCCCGAAGTTCGCGGTGTTCCACGAAGGGGGGCCTTCATCTACAACGCGTGGACCGTACAATATTTGGCAAGTTCGTTGCGGACGTCCTCCTTGGTCATCCGCAACGTTATTTCCAGAAGGTGGACCACTATCGATCGGTCCACCGTGATCGGGAGGAGCCTCCTGCTGCCCATCGCACCGGGGTCCTCAGCAATCGTTGGGCTGCTTGCAGACCCAACGATTGCTGAGATCAAAAAGATCAACGACTTCAAAAAGCCCTTGGGGGTTCCCCTCCGTTTGTGAAAATACGACCGTCCCCCCGCTCGGGGGAGAACCCTTCATCGCGTAGCATGGAGCTAGTTCATATCCCCCTTCGGGAGTTGCCTCTCCAGAGTGAGAAGAAGCTTCGCTGCCCCATCAGAGAAATTCGGCAGCGTCCCTTCGGGATTCTCTCCGGGAGGAGGAAACAAGGAGCTGTACTTTTCGGGGGTCCCTCCATAGAGAATAAGGAAGAGACTCCCTTCGCGATTCCCTCATCAAGCGTAATAGGAAAGCACTCTTCCTTCCGGAGCCGTTCTGGATCCATAGGGTGGTCTCCTCCGGAGTCAACTCTTATAACTTGAAGAGTTACACGCACCCTCGGGGAAGTTCTCGGGCAATAGGGGTGGAGCAGTGTTCAAAGAGCCTCCCTCAAGGAAACGAACAGTCCTTTAGCACTTGGCGAACCAAAAAAGAAAAGCTGAAAGGCGAACAGCGAAACAGAACCCCAAAACGTCTCTAAAGGTCATCATGTCTTCTCATGGGAGGGATCCACGGCGCGAGCTATGCGGGGCGAGCCTGCCTGCAGCGAGGCGTCAACTCTCGCATGTCGTTGGAGGAGATCGTCCACGACCGCAGAAGATGCGATAGGTCTCGTCTCCCCCTTCCCCCAGTGCTGTCCTCCCTAAGGGACGCAAGGGACAGCGTAATCCCGGAAAGGTGGGGAAGTGACTTGCTGCATAGGAGCAAAGAGGAAGCTTCTGGGGGCGTGGAGAACTCGGGAAGTGACGGACGCTGCGATCCCAAGTGTCCCACCCCACGGACTTGTACGCTGGGAAGAGCTGCTCGAAACCCTTTCTGAAGAGGTGAAGTGGCTCCCAGCGTGCTGGAACAGCGGCGCCCTCCCCTTCGAGTGGCAGGAGTCGGCGTTGCTGGTGTTGCATGGGGGAATCCCATGAGAAGAGCGCCTCCACCACTGGACATGGGGGGAGCGTGGACGCTCAGTGCGACAGGTGTGGGAAGAAGGAGACACTCCCGCATCTTCTGTTGGACTGTGCTGCCCTCCGACCCCTTTGGGATCGCCTCGCGACGACCCTCGGATTTTCGGCTAGCAGCTCCAGGGCCATTTTCAGAAGCCTTTTCGTGCGTGGTGTTGCACTGCCACCAGCCGCGCCCCTCTCAGTTCTCCGCTGTTCTTGAGGGATCGCGACTGGTTGAAATGCCAGAAGAAGAGACCAAAATGTCAGGGACGCCATCCACTAGGTGTGGATCTTCCTGAAGACCGCTTCGTGGTGGCCCCACCTGGGCGCTACACGGACGGAACTTGCCAGCATCCTGAACAGGATGCAGAACAAGCCTGGCAGCGTACCGTGATCCCTTCCTTGATCCCTTCTCCCACCCCGTGTAAAATTACCCCTCCCCTGTTTTGCTTGTTTAATTTTTTTGTTTTTGTTCCCTTCCCCGACGCTGCCGAAGCGGACCTCTCTGGTCTGCGCACTGCTCTTCGGCGGGTATAATGCACGTGGTAGAACCAACGGTCCTACCACGAAGAATGTATTTTTATTGTCTTATGTAATAAATGCTCCGGCATAGCCGGGTGACAATCATTCTACTAGAAGGGATTGAACTGCTTCCAACATCACCTTTTAAATGAAGCTTCCCCATTAGGGACAAAGTTGCTTTCGACCACCTGCAGCTTTAGCCTCTCAGAATCGTTTTCGTGGCTGTATTTTTCAGGAGCGTCAGTTGCGTCATTGCTGACATGGGGGGTCGTAGAGATTTTCGCGATGGTCTGCGATGGTCCATATCGGCAAACACCGGCTGGACGGAAGCTGAACAGCGGAATGCCTACAGCCATTTGTGCTCATAGAACGATGCTCCCTTTATACGAATCCATTATGTTACTATTTATGTGCGTGTACTGACAACGCTGTACGCTGTACGCTGACAACTGTCAGCGTACACGCGGAATGATTCCACGAGCCCTACAACCTATTCCACATCTGTGTTATCTTCAAGGTATTGGAGGGCACATAACTTTGCCATGCTTCGCCGTCCTTTTGCATCATTTCACTCCAAGAGTGCCGATCTTTCTTTATTCGCTCGCACTTGGTTTCGTCGGATCCGTGGTTCGACCCCGGGGCAGCGGCAGGTGACCAAGCTGCGCCGAGCCGCTCTGATGCTAGGGGAAAAGGCGATCTCTTGAGAGATGAGATTCCATGCGAGGACGAGTTCCTCCGAGAGCACACGCTTTTCTGGAGCCACCCTGCAAAATTCCAGCCGGGACGCGTGCCTTCCTATGCGAGTGCCGAAGTGTCGAGGGCGAAGGCTTCCTCCGGCGCCAGGATTTTTGCCAGGCAAGCGCCAGAAATGCAAAGTCATTATTAGTTTGGCTTGCTCGAAGGTGGGAAGAACAAAGTTCAATAAAAGCACTTAACAGCGTGCAAGAAATTGCAGCGAGTGGGGAGTTGACGGCAAACAGCGTTATGGGACCTGCGTAATTTCCGATAACCCACGAAATGACTCGTGAAAAAAGAAATAAAACGAAATATGCGGGAGAAAATTTTCTTTCTTTCTTTTTTTTTCTTTTTCCTTTTTTTTTTCAGCACAATGAAAGGAGCAGAGATATCGTTAAAATCCCATCACGTAAACATGGCAGCCGCCACCGAGGTAAGATGGCGGCAGCCTGCAAGAACCCTCCAGCCTGGGCAAGTGTGCTTGGGATCGGATGCTGAAATTCTGTACCTGTTTCCAGGTTCCGGTAGATCTAACGGAATGCCCAGCGTGATCGCATCGAAAAGGGAGGTTGGGAAGGAGTGGGGGGAGGGGGGAAGCGAAAATCATCGGGGCTGCACACTTGTGTTTCTTCATCTTCTCTCCAGAACTGCTGCTGTTCCTCGTTACTGAGAAATGTTCAGAAAGCCCTTGGGAACGAAGCTCCAAGAGCACCTCCCCTGAAGTGCTCTTAGAGGAGGAAGAACGAAAAACGCGGTGACCGACTTTAGGAATTTTCTGCATCGCTCTCCGCGGTGGTCCAAACCTTCCTTTTCCCCGAACCCAGATCCCTCGAGCAATCGCCGGCCTCATCCTTATCCTCCAGCCTCACGTGTTTTCCCTCCATCCCTCCTTCCCAGTCCTCTTGCTCTATCTTATCAGAAGGTGCACCCCTGGATCAGAATCCTTGCATCCCGAATTCTCGAATGCAGCCAGCCGCCGGCAGCGTAAGCAGCTTTCCTCCTCATGGCAGGGCGCCATGCGCCCAAGAGACCTTCAGGAGACCTTTCGGCACCTTGCTCTTTCTCGATGAACGGACAAACCGATCCACCTGTCACGGGATGATCCATGAGGAATGGCAGGCGTATTGGTTCGTGAGGAAGATCCTGTCCGAAGCTACTGCTGCCGACGAGGACTACAACCGGATCGCCAGTTTTTCGACCGGCAATCGCTCCGGCTCCGTTCCTGTCCTCGATTAGGATTCAGTCCGTGGGCGAAAGAGGGGGGGGGGGGCGTCCGCCGCGCCTTGCGGAGCTGTCCGAAGGCCAGGCATGCGCAGACGCAGGGATCGCTTCTCTTGCCGTCTCCCCATCCTTGTGAGCTTTGAGAACTTCACGTATTTTGGCGAACGTGAGAGCACGCGCCCTCCTGACGGCAGCGAGTGGCGGGTCACGCACGCTTCTGCCCCATCCGGGGGCCCCTCCTTTTCGTAGGGCGCCGTTCCTCGGATCCGCTCGCTCGCGGGAATTCCAGAAAGCGCTGACGTGAGGCTTCAATTGGAGCGGTGAGCCGCCGCAGCAGCACCCAGTGCCGTGTCTCCCGAGTTTTTCCTTTCCTTTCCTTCTTCCTCCCCCCCCCCTCCTCCCTTTCCCGAGGAGGTCATTCTTCCATTCTCTTTTACAGCATCCGAACAAATCAGGTTGCGGCGGGTGAAAGCGCGTAATCTCCGAGCCGTTTCTCCGTGTTTCACCTTCTGCTTGACACCTGCCTTCGGCTGACAGCGAGCCCGGGAATGTGCTTTACGACGCGAGTTCTTCCGGGAAAATCCTTTCATCTCTCTGAAGCGCTCACTTGTTTCCTTTCGCCTTGCTTTTTTCTTCTCCCTCTTCCTCTTGGTGGCTGCAATCATTTCTTTCTTTCTTTTCTCCTCTCAGGATTGTCATTTAATTGCCCGCATCACTCTTTTAGAGCGCACCATCACCCTTGCTGCGGATGGAGAATTTACATTCGGGGAGATGGAACGTCTCGTGGTAAGCACTCCGTTCCAGACTCGGCTGGGGAGGCACGCTGGTCTCCCACCCAGAAGGCTGCTCCGATGAAGGGATGTGGGGAAAGGGGAAGCTTGGGAAGCTTTGGGCGTTTTCCCTCCATAGAAAGAACTTCGTTGCTGCTGCCGCTCCGGGAGGAAACTTCTGCCTCGTGGGAACTGCCTGCCTACATCAGTCAAGTCCTGTCTTTGGTGTGATGACCTCGTCACCCGCACCTTACCAATGTTTGAGCCTAGAGCTCATCGTTCCAACGTCCTTGACCGAGCGATCTTTCCCTTCCTTCCATCGTGCTGTCAGCTGCCCGCAGCAGCAGGGAGAAGTTGCCCATCGACGCAAGGGGACGTGACGGATGGGTGGTGAACCTCCACGGAAGATTCACTGCTTCCACGCGATCCCGGGTGATGTCCGGCATCTCGAGGGAGTTTCCTGCTTCTTCGCACAGCATTCGGGAAGGGAGATGCAAGTTCGGCTGGTGTTCCTCTTCAGCAGACTTCCTCTGCTGGGAGCATTCCGCCCTGCCTGCCTGTCGTCTTTGGACGCTGAGTCTCCGCGGGACGCCTAAGTGCACCCGACGAAGGAAGTTTCGACCCACCCCTGACACTGAAAATTTCCTTCTCCTGCTTTCTGTTCCTTTACGGGATGCATGGAGAGGACGGCAGGGGTCCTCTACAAGGCAACCATAGGGGTGGAGCAGTGATCTAAGAAAGGACATGTGGCTTCCTGGAGATCTCGTGAGAAACATGTCGGGTAAGGAGACGACGCTGACTGATCCATCACATCAAATGGAAGGAAGAGCCCTTTCACAGACCCCGTGACCTTTCACAGAGGTCGAACCAGTAAGAGTTAGCTTTGCTCAGGATGAGATTTCCGAAGAACTGGGAAGGACCTTTAGGGGAGTGCTGATGATCCGATGAAGCGATTCTGTTGGTCCTAAGGGTTGACCGCGGAGATATCCGAAGCAAGAAGTGTGTTCCTTGTGGACGAGGAAGGATTCCACGATGCGGGTACTCCGGAGACCAAGAACGCGGGTGCAGACAAAAGGTAGGGAGGAAAGGTTCGGGGAGAAATGAAAGGGACATGAGGAAGGCGAGGCAGGGCTCAGATGGGTAAAGGAGGAAACCGCAAAAGGCAGCTGAAGTTCAGACCTCTGCTCTGAGATCTTCGAAGAAGAATGCGGAGATGCTCTGTTTTCCCGAGAAACGGTACAGAGCTCGTAGAGGACAAGATTTTTCGTAGAAGGGTTGCGGAGCTGAAGGTGGCCATGGACTTCGAACGTTGGGGCTGGTACTCTTTCCCCCTTCTCTGACAATGGGGCATTTTCTTGAGCGGATCCTGCTCCAAGAACGATGCGCATTCTCTAGCGCGAGGGGAAGCAGCGGGACGCAATTCATTGCTTCTAGAAATTTTCTCCGTGCATACCTCGCTTGTTTGTTCCCGCAGCACCTCTGTCGTCGCTCTTGCCGATCGCTGAGGCTGGTGGCTGAGCCACTGTGCTTCCCGAAGTCCTCGAGCAAGGAACGTATTGCCTTGGAAAAGGAAACCTGCAAAGCGTCGGCTTGAAGAAAGTCTTGGAAGGATTCCGACCTTCTGCGAGCTCACGGGTCAAGGTCCGTTGCTCAGGGAAGAAAAACGAAGAAGCGGGGAAAAATTCTCGGTCACCTTGCAGCATCTCGACGCCACGGCGAATCTGTTTCTGTTCTCCTCGAAGCCATCCATCTTCCAAGGCTGCTCTTGGTTGTGCCTCCGTAGGGTTAATCAATTAACCCGAAGAAAAACGCGATGCACGAAGATGCGAAATGCTTCTTCAGGGATTCGAGAGTCTCCCAGCAGCAGAAGAAGATGGGGAAAAGGACTTCCTTCATCGTCAGAATCTGGGGCTCGAGCTCGATTGATTAGGGTTTCAGCGGAACTGGCAGAAAGGAAAGATTTCTCAAAAAAAAGAAAAAAAAGGAAAAACAAAAGGCTCACACAGGCTGAAGAGAAGTTTTCAAAGGAAACCGAGATTTGAAGATAACGATGCGAAATGTGCGAGATAGCGTATCGGCACGGGGGAGGGGAGGAGGGACCCTCGATTTAGAAGGGCAATGTTGTTTCGTCCACTAACAAAAAGAAAAAAAAAAACTGCACAGAAACCAGCTGGAAGAACACGCAGACCACAAGCGTCCGTCGTGGAACAATGCAGAAATATCCAGGAGTTATCTCTGACTAAAATCTCCCGCGAAGGCCATTCATCTCGTTGGGAAGTTTTCGAGGCATTTCCGTCTCCGCCAGCTCCACCTTCGGCAGATGTCGTCCATAAAATTGGAGCCACACGCTGGGTCCCTTCCGCAAAATAAGCAAATCGAATGAGGAAATCGGGCAGAGGAGAGCAAGGCGGGACGCAGCGTAGAGTCGGCGGGCTTTGCGGCGGAGCGGTCAGCGATTCCCGTGAACGGGCGTTTCGTCAAGCGACGCTAGCGGGACGTCATCCTCCTACGAAACAGGGCCCCCAGGAAAGCGCGCTTGCGCTCCGCCGCCTGGCGATTCCCTTCTAGACGGTTCGCTTTTCCCGCTTTCTCCTTCCCTTACTTTCCGGAAGGGTTCGCTGCTGCTGCTGCTTTCGCGTTCGGACCGTCGCTGCGGAGTCCCGTTCCCTCAGGGGGCGCCGGGCTTGAGGAGGTCGCGCTTGGTCGTCGCGCTCTCTTTCGACGACGAGCGGTGAGTCAGCAGCAGCACTCTTTGGCTTTGCTTCCCGATTCTTCTGTCCTCTCTCCCGAGAGAGTCTTTACGGTCTACTGCGGTGTCGTGGTTGCGCTGTCGGTCCCACCCCCATGGCACGATCGTCGAACTTCTGACCATTACTGGGCGGCTCGGAAAGACATCCCGGACACTCCTGTCCAATCTCATCCTCCCCTTGCTGGCTGGGCACTCCTCCTCATAACTCTTTTCTCCTGTTCCTTCCTTCTTCGACTCTTTCTTCAATCCCTGCTCCTCTCTTCGTTGAATTTTTACCGGGGAGGCAGCGGGAACCGCGTTCGAGCGAGTCGCCCGGAGAAGAGATGCAACCAGTGCTCGTGATACCGAAGTCATCTACAGATTGGCAGCTACCACTGCTGCCTCTTGTTGGTGGATCTACAGAGTGACCACGGAGCTCTTCCACTAAGATTCCCAGGAAGCATGCGGCAGCTGGAGCAACGAATGCTTTTCCTCTTTGTCTTCTGGATTGCTGTGAGTGTAGCAAGTTCCTTCATCGGCACATGCATCCTCTTCTGGGTCAGACCGTGTCTTCTTCCCCGTTCTGAAGTTTGCAGAACTGGCGGTCTCTTCCGCTGAGAGTGGCGACTCCTCTCCTTCGAAGCTTTCCTGCCTCTCGCGGCTTGCTGATAGGGGCTCTAAGCAACGCGACTCGGCCCATCCCGGATGGCCGATGCGCCTGGAGAGCCATGAGCGGTTCTCGAATTCCCTCCCTCCTTGCATCTCCGATCCTCGAGTCGGGGACTGGCGCCTTCCGAGAGAGCTCCTGCATCCCCAAGGATGTAGTCCCTCAGCATCTCTCTCCCTAACCATCCATCGCATAGGCAAGGGATGGAGGCACCTTCCCTCCCTTCTCAACAGGTCTTTGCCGCGCCTTTCGGCTTGTCTTCCCCGGAAGCGCTGGGCATTTTCCCTCCGCGTCTTCTGCGCGTCGGAGGCAGCAGGAACCTTCGGAAACCTGGTCTGCACAACCTCCTGCTGTGATCTTCCCTTTCTTCTTCCCTACCCTCTTTCTCCCTCTTCAGCGGGAGGTGGCATCGGCATTAGCAGCGGCGAGGTGCCGTGAGGCTTTCCGCTCTGGAAGTCCCACGACGAATCCCCCGAGGAAGCGTCAGTTTGTCCGGATCGCCTTATCAGACTTCCGCATCGATGCTTTCAGCACTGTTAAGGCCGTCCGGATGCCTTCGTGAGATGTTTACAGCTGCTGGTCCTCCCGCTTTGGGTCCAACTTTTCCATCAGCTGAGAAGATCGCGCATTTCTTCCCAGCTGGGTTTACGCCCACACACACGCACACACACAAAAAAACTCTCCCTTTCAACGGTCCGGCGATTTTTTTTTGTTACTCCCCGAGCTCTCTGGGCTGGTTAAGCATCCCTCAATCACCGGAAAGGTCCTTCCCTAATTGTTTTTTGTCTCCGGAGTCCCCCTGAGTATCGCTCCCACACTTTCTTCGGAGCAGCGTTCCCAGGAGAGAAAAATCTCACTTGCGGCTTGCAGAGAAGGCGAGCGCACCCCTGCGCGCCTCTTCCGGACGGGCGATCTCGAACCGCCCCGAGCATAGAGGGAGGGAGACCTTGCCTTTGGTCAGAGGAGCTGGTGAGAGAAGCTGCAAGGGTGTAAACGAGGAAACAGAAGAATGAGGATGCAGCAAGGGGGAGAGCGGGAGACTGCCATGCCTTTCTCTCCCCACGAAAGCAGAATATTCCCCTCCGGAGGTTGTGTCTCCAGAGTGCAAGAAGCACACTGCTCCCTTCGGAAAAAGTTGGAGACACCCCTTTGGGGGTCCTCTTCAGAAAAGGAAACCAGGAGCGGATCCTTTCCAGGTTCCCTTCGGAGGAACAGTGCAGAGACCTCGCAAACCAGGGGGTCCCTCCGGAGAGAATAGGGAAGAGATGGGTCCCTTGGAGTTCCTTCCTTCCCAAGCGTAGGGGGAACGGGGACTCCTTCCTCCGGTGCCTTCCTGGATTCATGTGGTGGTCCTTCCGGGTTCACCTCCTGACACTTGAGTCACACACATCCTCGGGTGGCTCAAACAATGTACAGGCGATAGGTGGAAGCCTTTCCATCGTTTCCTCCAGCGTCCGACTCCTCTCATCATGAAAAAACACCCATCCTTCTTCCCTCCCCGGTCTCGCTTCCGCTGCATGCCTCCCGCTGTGGTGGTGTCGAACTTCACCTTCCGGCCATTGGCTTGAGTCACTCCAGATACAAACTTTCGGTTGGTAGGATGTTGGGAGCACCCTAAGAGATTGAAGGTCTCCGTTCCTCCACTGTTTTCCAGAACCTTCTGGGGGTCCAAGGGTAGCAGGCTCGCAGTGTCCTCATGAGTTGACCTGAGAAGTTGCCCCTTCCCCCCTCATCTTCCACGCCCTAAGGACCCAGAGCTTTTCATCGAAGTCCTTTCGAATTCCGTTTTCTTTCCAGGAAGCGAGGACTGGCATTCCTTCCCGAAAGGAATTCCTCGTCCTCCCTTCCATCCCGAAGGTCAACTCGATTCAGCTCCATGGCACATCCGGAACGAGAATCGAATCAGAAGACGCCCCTCCTCCAGCAGCTCGTGTGGAGAGCATCCCGTGTTCACCAGCCTCCATCACCAAACCGCTCCTGCCAGATTTCTGACCTTCTGGAGCGACCCTTGGCGGCCTTCGGGCGCTGCTTGGGGAGACTGTTGGCTTGCCGGACATCTTCGGAGGACTCCACGGACTCTCCTGCTCGACTTCTCACTGCGTGTCCGGTCGCCTCTGCGTTTCTCTTCCTCCTACTCTGCTGCCGCCGTGGGCTCCACGTCGTCGCTCCCCTCCCCTTTCCTCACCCTCGACTGCTAGGACCAGACTCCGCCGGGAACCCTGCTCCTGCCCTTCTCCAGGATCCTTCTCGTTGTCTTTTGCTCTTCTGGACGAGTTCTCCCCTGGGAGGGTCAGCAGAAAATGTGCAAGTCACCTGTCAGCCGGGGTACGCCCGCTCCTGAAGGAAAGAACCCCCGCAGCCTTCGACTCTGACTTTCTGAGGATGCCTACAAGCGTTTTCTGGATAGTGCCTGCCTCCCTGACTCCTGATGGAGGCATATACTCCGGGTGATCCACTCAGCATCCAGCTGAGGGAACTACTATCTTCTGGTTGTTTTCATAGGACTCTGTCCAAGGACGTCCTCCCTTAGTCACGCAGAGAGATGAACTGGTAAGAAATCCGCAAAGATCCGGAGGAAGAGAATGCTGCCGAGAGGAATGAAGCCACCTGGGGGATGCAACGTGGAGGCCACACGAGAATGAATCTCTCTTCCTTGGTCTCCGTTCTCATCCCAGCCGCCTTCTATGCAGCGAAGGATTTGCGTCTTCGTCGGAGGAATCGACTCCGTGGCAGTTTCCAGAGATCGCAAGGTAAGTCGCTTGGACCCTCCCCCAAGGGGTCACCTGTTCCCAGCTTCTTTACGGCATGACCGAGGGAAAGCGGGATTGGTCCGGTTTCCACCGAGGCAACAGGTTTCCACCCGATGACCCCAAAGCGTTTGTTTGAGAAGGGCGAGCAGGCAAATTGGGAAGAAAACTGCTCCCTAAACAACAGGAACATGGAGAAGAAACTAAATGAGTTCAAGGGAAGGAAGATGCATGGACACTTGGGTCGAGATTTCGGAAAGTGCGGAACGGGAGGACGGGAACAGGAAACAAAGAAAGAAAGAAAGTGGAACGTTGGGACAAGGGTCTTTGGTTTGTCGCGTTCCTTTTTGAAAGTCCGGAACGAATGGGAGGAGATAAATGGAAAAAATAATTAAATAAATAAATAAATGGGAGGGAGAGGTCAGGAGTCACCGGTGATGACCATTCCTTCTTTCTAGAACCAACTCTCGGTCCCCTTCCTGATTTTTCCTCCCAGGTGAGACCACCTGGCAGTCATCCTCGTAGGCGTAGGTGGCCTCTAGGCAGGGGAACTTCTTTCGCCGCGCCCAAAGCTCCAGCAAATGGCGAGCTGCGACGATGCAGCACGCCGCCGCAACTACGGCGGAGCGACTCCACCTCTCGAGAAGGATCGCCGTAGCAAGTCCTCAGCAGCGTCCTCAGAGTACAGGAGTGCTGAGTTCAGCCTCTCCAAGGTTCCTGGAGGGGACCGCAGTCCAGCAGCAGGTGCGGGAACGGTTCGATCTTCCCGCACCTTGAACAGTTTAGAAACGCAACTCCCCTCGGGGCAGCAGACTGAGGGAGGCTGAGGACACGTTGCGCCATATAGGAGATGGAAGCTCCAAACGACAGGGGATGAGCAGACGAGTCGAAGTCTCGAATTGTGGAGCTATATCCCCCCTTTCAAAAACAAGCATCTTTAGTGGCTTCTGTGGTTTCTTTCCTTCAGGGGCGGATATGCAGCATGCAGGAGCTCACTCGTCAGATATTCTTCCGTGAACCAGGCGCGTGGGAGGAATCGTTTAGCACACTTCCTGGATGTTTCCGGTACCAGCCTCCCTCATAGACCACCGTAAAAACTTCCACAACTTCTGGGAATAGCAATTGTTTTGCACCAAAAAAAGTGAAAATTCCTTACTTGGGATTCAAAAAGATGATGATGACGTCTGATTACGTTTTTTTTTTTTTTTTTTCTGCTTTTTTTGAGGAAATTTAATGCAAAGGCTTTCTTGTTCTTATTCCACTTCCGGTGTATTCCGGGGAGCGGTTCGTCTCCTATTAATCTGAAATCGGCTCCATTTTGGGAGCGACACGATTACTTTGAGAGGAGCACCTCGCCTAGCTCTGGGATGCACCACTGTTTCAGGGTGCACAATTGCTATTCCCAGAAGTTGTGGAAGTTTTTACGGTGGTCTATGAGGGAGGCTGGTATCTCAGACAGGAGCTCATTTTCTTGCTGCGCGCCGGTTCTGCATGGGACGCCTCCAGACGGGTTGGACTTTGAGCACTGCTGCAACCTACGTCCCAAACAAGGTCAAGCGGAGACTCGGATAGTCAACTCCAGAATTGGTTTCGTTTCCTATGTCCGACCAGGGGGGCTCCCAACCGACCCGGCCCGAAGCCTCCCATTAAGGAGGTTCCAAAATTTTTCGAGTCGGGGTCGGCTTCGTCGGATCTCAGGAGGTTGGGTTTCCTTCATCCGTTCTCACATACCCAGAATCTACCCGAGCAAAGAGCAAGGAGCTCTCCTAGGGCATTCAGCACGTCGGGCTGGACGCTTCCCTCTCTAAGATTCTCAATTTGATTCTCTCCATGATCTCTCTCAGTTCGATTCTCTTGGATGACACGGGGGGTAACGCATGCTGAGTATCCAGGAGAACTTGCAAAATCTCCGGACCAAGGAAGAAGCTGACACTTTAGAGTGCTCGTGTTTATTTTTCTTGACAATTCCAGGGGCACCATGCTGAAGAGCCTGGACGAGGAACTCCACCAGTTTCAGGTCATCAACCTTTTCGAGCAATTCGGAACGGGCATGAAGAAGGGCAGCCTGCCGGCGATGGATGTCAGAGGCATCCCTCGACCGCGGTCCCTCTGCGGCTGGCTGAAACCTGTCCTGCAAGTGGATCTTCTACCCTAGCGCCTCCGACGGGGAGGGCAACGTCTTTGCGTGCTCAGAGACGAACCTGGAGGAGTGAGTTGCCATTGCAGAGGGGAGGAGCCTTCCAGAGACCAGACGAAGATCCACTCCGGCAGATTCCAGGTGCCCAGCATCTCAGACAGCGGGAAGGGAGGTCCAGAACGAACTGGACCAACTCAACTCCATTCACTGCCACCCTTCTTCCCGGAGGTTCCTGAAGTCTCCACGTGATCCCGCCACCGCCTCTTTCCGAGCAGGCAAGGGAGGAGTATTATATTCGAGAACTCTTCTAGGGAGCAGGGAGGAAAGCTCTTTTTGAAACGTACAGCCCCTTGATCCAAAGAAGAAGAAAAAAAAATCCAGGGGGATTGAAAAAGTCCGGGGTCGACCGGAGGAAAAGGTCTGCTCCATACCCACCATGACACCACTATAGGGAGCACCTGGGCAGTAACCAGCCGGTCAAATGAGAGGTCAGCTGCGAAATCAGTCAGAAGACAAGAGAACTAGGTGGTTAGGCCACAGGCCAGCTCATGGGCGCTGCGCTCCCAATGCCCCACCGAAAAAACTATTGTGCTGGGGTGAGCTGCTGGGGAATCCACAGGAAGACCTCGAGTGGCTCCCAGCTCTGAAGACAACCTGGCCCTCCCCTTGAAGTGGCAGGAGTCGGCACTTCTGATGTTGCAATGGGGTGTCCTGTGCAACGTCCGCCGCTGTTCCTGGAACCGGGGGACTGTGGACGTCAACTGTGGCGGCCTGAAGCTACGCGAGAGGAGGACGGCGCGATAGGGACGCCATCTGCTTCTCCCTGCGCTTCATGAGGACGGCAGCAAGGTGGCCGCACCTGGAGCGTACTCGGATGGAACTTGCCGGCATCCTGGAAAGGATGGAGAGGACTCCCTCCGGTGGACAGTGATCCCTTCCCTAACCCTCCCAATTTTTTTGTATATATATTTTTTTGTTTTATTTTTTTTGCTTCCTCCTCCTCCGTTGCCAAGGCGAACCTCGCCGATTTGCTCACCGATCACTGGGCAGGTTACGGACATTTTGGGATGTTGTAGGCCCTATACATATATGTTTATTATTTTTTATAATAAACTTCCCTGCTTGGCCGGCTTATAAGCTATGACACCACTACCAGTCTGCTATCGCAACTGTAAAGCGTGACTTTGGGTTGGTTTCAACGCATGGCTTTCCTAAGACCTAAAAATTGAGTTGGGGGTTGTTTGCGAACAGAACAGGCCTCGTCCTCGCCGCGCACTTGCTTTTCCATGCCTGGAAGATTTTTTCGGTTCATGGGTAACATCCTGGTTCCTCCATCCCATGCCATAGCACGCCGAACTGCATCGAGAATATGCCCCTTATGGTGCAGTCAGGTTGTGCACTTTGGGAAGGTCGACCTTGTTAGCCCGTTTGCAATTCTTCGCCTCTCTCTGCTCATGGAGCGTTAGCGCTCGTCCTATGAGTTGTGCAGTGATCACTGCAAGGATGCTACCGATGAAGATGAGACGGGACGGCCTCTCAGGAAGATTGCTGTTCACCCGCAGGGCAAGTTGCCCAGCCGGTGCACGGAGATGAACTCTGTCCGCAGAACAGTCCGTGTCGAGTTTCCTGGAACTCGAGAGGGAAATCGTTGGAACCTGGGGCGAAATTTCGATAATGGCGGAGGGCAGAATCTGAAAGGGGTTGAAAGGAGCGAGACAACTCCAGAGGGCCAAGGAGATGATGAGGGGCACATGAAGAGATAGCGCAAAGCGTGCCCGCAAACCTCTTTCATCTTTGAGGAACTTTTTGTGAGCTTGACATTTTTGGGCGCATGTGTTGTACCCTTTGATCTGATCATTGCGCCGCTTTTTCGCCTCCTGCAGCAAGCAGTTCTCATTTTCTTGTTCTTTCGAAGTCTCACATCTTCGAGGGAGTTCGCTGATGATGCGATGCTCTTTTGCACGATTCCATGCTTCAGCCACTCCCTTCTCAGACAAAGAGCCGCAGAGGTCAGCACTGGTTTCGCATTCATGCAACTCACAGCTCCTTATCCAATTCTCATTGTGCGCTATAGAAATTCCCGCTGGATGCTCACATGGAGCATTTTGTTCAGCCAGGACGTAGCGTTAAGGAGCACAATGACGTCGACTTACCAAAGTTGAGCTCGCGGGAGTAGATGTGGCCGGCGCTGCGGCCACTTCTGTGGCTGCAGCTTCGCGCGTAATACTAAGAGTTAAGGGATTCTAATCCCCACTTAAAGGATCGACTCCGAGAACGGGGGAGGCGAGTCGTGGGTTTCGAGTGCCCCCGCCCCCCTCCTCCCTCGCGAGATGACTCTGGTTGGTCCGCGGGCTTCGGGTGCGCCATCGGTGGAAGCCGGACACCCCCGTTGAGTGGTCGAGATTGGAAGTTGAGCCTCCGGTTGTGAAAGGGAGCCGTACCATGGAGCTGGTTGAAAATATCCCCCTGGGTGGGTGCCTCTCCAGAGTGTCAGAAGCGCACCGCTCACTCCGACAGCGACTCTTCAGAGAAAAATCAGGAAGCATCCTTCTGGGGTTCTCTCAGAGGAGGAAACCAGGAGCGGCTCCCTTGCAGGTTCCCTCCAGAGACAACCAGGGCGTGGATTCCCTTTGGGGCTTTCTACCAAGTGTATGAGAGGAACAGACCCCTTCCTCAGGAGCCTTCCTGCATTCATGGGGTGGTCCCTTCCCGGGTATTCTCTATAACTAAAAGAGTTACATGCACCTCTGGTGGTGCGGAGAGTCTTTAAAGAGCTTTGTGCCCTTCCCTCCCGCCTCCCCAAAGAGGCAAGCGGTTTTTCAGCACTCCTTGAGACCAAAGAAATAAAAAAGCTAAAAGAAGAGCAGCCAAAATCGTAGGGCGAAGTAGGGAAGCAGCCATACCTACTTTTTTATCTGTGCCAGAGGAGTGGCATCCCTGTGAGGTACAGCTTGCAGCCATCTTCCTTGCACTCATCTTAACTCTGGAAGCTTGGCGAGTCCTCTGCTCCTTCTTCATTTCTTGCTCTTCGGACAGGTCCTCGGCTGGAATGGAAGGGAACGTACTGGGAGGGGCATCTCTCCTCTCTAGCGAAAGGCTTAGGACCAGCTGCTTGCCTTCCTCCCCCAGTGCCAACATGGAAGACATCGAGATGCACCAGGGAGAGGACGATGTGAAGGACACCGGCTACTTCTCCGAGCCGCTTCCGTCCCAAGTGCGCAGGGTAGTCGATCCATTGAAGATCATGCATCCACGAATTTCCGGTTCGTGACCCTGTATTCAGTTCAATCGGTACGGCTTGGCCATCCTTCACCTGTATTGCCCCGTGCAGTACCGCTCGAACATCGCACCTATCTGTCTCTCCCTCCCTTGCGAGCGTCCTACAACGGATTCTTCAGAGTTGCAGCTATGGGGTGGGGGAGGGAGGAATGGATCTTAGATCTTAGTTGTAGGGGATGAGCACCTTTGCCGCAGTGAAGATGAGGTGCTCTCTTTCTTTCTTTTTCCTCCTCCTTTTCCCATCTTCAACCAGAGTTCCGACGCTTCCGCTTTCCTTGGTTTCTTTCAGCGGCGAATCTGGGAATCTGTCTCGTGAAAAAGATGCCTCGCGTTCCATCGCGTTGAGTCAACTCTTTTCCAAGAAATGCACAAAAGTAAAAGTTACCAGAGAGGAAGGTTGGCAAAAAAAAATTAGGGATCGGTAAGTGTTGCGATGCATCCGTGACACGGGAAAAAAAAAAAAAAAGATTGGATAACTTCAATAAAGATCCTTCTATCCATTTTCCTTCGAGAATCCTCCTTATCCGCGTTGGTGCGCTGTCCCTGTTCCTCTCTTTATCTTCGTCTTGATCTTGAGCCCAACTGATTCTGTTCCGATGTGCGGTTGTTGAGTGGGCTCACATCACGCGCTGGTAGAGATGACATCGCGATCGTTTAACTGCCGAGAGAGGTCACCTTCATCGCACGCGGAACAGAGCACAGATGCACGAAGGATACAGCAAGATGCGAGGTGAAGATCACAAGCGCCGGTGGAAGCACCGTTGCATCCACGGATACGCACGCATCAGTGTCTTGGCGCCATTGGGTAATAACTGGCAGTTCCTCGACCAGGATTCTGGCACGAATGGTCCTGACGCGCGAGCACCAGGGCTGATAGATCTTCTCTTTCTTCTTCCTGGCATGGCAATGACCGGTGCTGTCTTCGTTATCGGGATCTGCAGGACCTCCGTGAGTGGAGCCCAGCCTTTTCTCTCCCGACGCCAGCTGTGGCCTGCATACCGAGATGGTAGTGGTGATTTTTGCAGAAGGCACAACGCTAAGCGGATTGAACCGTCTCGTCCGCTTCTCCGTTACTGATGACACGGAACAAAAAAATGATCATCAGAGGCATACCGGAGCAGAGATAAACTGTTGCCAAGCGACTTCCCACTCGCGAAGCGGTAAGCAGAGGTCGCTTACTCGCTGCTGCCGCATTTCGCTGACGAGCACGGAACCGATCCTCATCGTCTGTACAGAGTGCGAGAAACAATTGATGGGTTCTACGAGCGTCATCGATGATTCGTATTACCCACACCGAAACTTGTTTACAGGTGAGAGTCTGCTCCTGTACAAAGGCAGATTGTCACTGGATCAGTTCATTCCACCGTGTCTCCCCGCTTTAAAGTATGTTCTGCTGAATTATATTATCAATCCATAGTATCGTTCATTTATTAAATTATTGATTAGGCCATTGACCAGTTTGAAATGTGATAATTATTCGAATGCCTTTTTATCTCAAGTAGTTGGTACACCGGCGCAAGATAACAGACTGATTACGAGGACCGTGCCTGATGCTCATGGCACGGTGTCCCGCGTTGGCAAAAGTGTGGCTGCGATCTCCATGTAAAGCGTTGCCGGTTCGAATCCCACCCGGGGAAGGATTCGAGCCGAGGAATGAGGGATGCGTCCTGGGTTTTGATTCCCCCCCCCGCCTCCCTTCAATATGACGCTGGTTGGCCTGTTCGGGTGCGGCACTGGTTGATACTTGGTCACTCCGGGGAGTTTATTTACAACATAAACACACACGTCCGTGGCAGGACATTTGATCCTGCCACGTTGCTCATAACTACGAGAAGGAAACTGCCAGGAACTGACACGCAGACTAGCGGCTTCGCCTCGGCAGCACAGGGAAAGGAGAGACAAACAAAAAGAAAAAAAAAAACATAAAACAAGAAACATACAGTTAAAAAACTGGAGGGGAGGGGGCTGGGAAGGGATCACTGTGAGCTAGAGGGTGTCCTTTGCCTCCTCGTAAGGATGCCGGCAAGTTTCTGTTTAATGCTTTCCAGATGGGCCATATTGGCTCTGTCCTCACGAGGAGGACGACAAAATAGATGAGGTCACTGTCGTTCCGGCCTCCTCTGGCGTTGCTCCATGCAGCCACGGTCCCGCCGCGTGGGCAGCACAGTGCTGCTAGGGATGGGGCCGGAGTGAGGGCGTCTCCCAGGAGGAGCCGCCTAAGAACATGTCTGACATTGCCGCTGGGAGTTCCAAGGGTCGCAGCAAAGCGTTCCCAAAGGGGCCGGATGGCAACACAGTCCACGAGCAGACACGGGAGGAATTGCCGCTTTCCTCACCTTGCACAGTTGGGATCCACAAACACCCTTGTTCAACGATGCCGGCGGGCGTTGAACGGAAGGGTCCAGTGCAGCAGCATCAATGCCGACTGCTGCCACTTCAAGGGGAGGGTGAGGGTGTTCACGAGCACCGGGGCCACTTCAGGTCTTCTTCTGGAATACCCAATCTTCAAGCCCCAGAGCAACAGTTCACGAGGTCGAGCAATCGGGATCGCAGAGTCGGTGAGCTGATCCGTTGGTACTGAGCACCCGTTCGTTCCGTGGGTCCGTTCCCGCGAGGCGGGACGGGACCTGTCGGAAGAATCTCGAGGTCACGAATGAGAAGGGCAAAAGTGAGGAAGCACTGGTAAAAACCGGAAACCTGATGTCCCCGATGAGTGGTTGGGAATGGAAGTCGACCTTCCAGGGTCCCAGGAATCAAGGACCAACTCCCTTCGGGGTCCTCCTCCGATTGCGAGAATGGAGCCGTACTATGGGGTTGGTTGATACCCCCTTAGGGGGGGAGGTTTGTCTCTCCAGGGTATTAAGAAGAAGTGCTCTGCTCCCTCCAGAGAAATTGAGAGGCTTCTTTTCGGGGTTCTCTTCAGAGGAGGAAATGAGGAACGGATCCTTTCCAGTGCGTCTTTCCGGAGAAGAAATTTTAGGAGCGCCCCCCTCCAGTGAGTCGTTCAGTGGTGGCATCCTAATGGACAGCTGCGTCGTAGCGAAACGGCAAGGATGAGAGGCCGCCGACGGAATCAGCATGGCACAGCAGCCCTCGCCAGCACCTGTTTCAGCGGTCGGAAGGCTTCCGGGGTGCTGGTGCGGTGGACACTAGGCAGGGTGGCGACCCGGCTCCTGCACTCTCCGGTACCCGCTTCGAGTCGGTGCTGAGAGCACGCATGGAGACTGCGGCCGCCACTTTGCCGAGCCCGTGACCCGACGTGCCTTCCGGGTCGGAGTACCATGTCGGCGTTCCGACTCGGCCTCCCTCGTCAGTCTCGGAGGCAGCGCTCGAAGCAGGATGCTTCGTGATGATCTTGTCGCGGTACTGGCACGGTGGACAGCGGGACGAATGTGTCCCGCACGTGTGTGCAGCTGGTGCGTCGCGGTCAGGGCAGCCTGATCGGATCCGCTCGGGAACCCGCACAGTTCGGTACTTCGCGTACTTCAGTGCGCCTCTGGGGAGTTTCTTCCCGGAGAAGGAGAGGCCCGGCTATCTTCGAAAGGCAGAGTCGGCCCTCTGCCCGCTCCAGGATGGCGGGTTTCTCTTGTCCGAACGGGCCATCATCTGGAGCACTTTCTTGGCCCCCATCCTCCGATCCTTCCTTTTTGTTTGGTCTTCCCTCCCGGTAGCATGAAGAATCGGACCGAGGTCACTCCCAGAAAAGCCTTCTGGAGCAGCAGAGGTCCCGAGTCCACTCGAAGGGTTTCTACGACCCTCGCCGGGACGGCTTTCTCTGGACTCCCGACGCTTAAAGAAAAGGAGTGTCAGCTCCAGTCCCGAAGAACAGCCCTGGAGGCGAACTTCTGGAGCCGTTGACGCGTGCCATCCAGCATTCCGACCAAGTGGGCAGCCGGTTCTGAAGGACTCACCTCGATCCTCGTTCTCTGCTACCGAATACGGCCGCGGTGAGGCGGCTGCCGGCTCCGGCAGGTGGTTGCCTTGGCTCAGGACCACTCCTGGACCCTTAGCTCACCGACGAACTGTGGTTCCTGGAAACAGGAAGCAGCCCAGGCGAGGGCGAGGATCAGAGGCGCGAGCGTGGAAAGAAGGCAACACCTGCGGAGCTCTCATTGCCCTCGTTGCTCTCTGAAGGCGATGATGGACTGACCGAGGAAGACCCCGTGGACCTAGCAAACCCCTCCTGCTGCGACGCCGTTGTCCCTGCAGCACGGCCAGGGCAGTCACCAGCCCACAAGATGGGAAACAAACTGCGAGTTCGCAGGGAAAAAGAAGAGTGACTGGGATAATGGGCGGCGCGTCAAATGGATCGCCCTTCCACCCTCGCCACCCTCTCCACGTCGGAAGCCACGTGGTTACGATCTGCTCGCGTGGCCTAAAGCGTAGCGGGTTCGAATCCCACTTGGGGGAAGAGCGATGCCAGAGAAATGAGTGCATCGTGGGTTCCAAGTTCTCCCCGCAAAATGGAGATGGTTAGCTTGCATTCGGGTGCGGCACTGGTTGCCGCTAAAAAAAACAGATGCCCCCGATGAATGGCCGAGATTGGGAGTCG
The DNA here is from genome assembly GCA_036172245.1 of Raillietiella orientalis. Classification (NCBI taxonomy): domain Eukaryota; kingdom Metazoa; phylum Arthropoda; class Ichthyostraca; order Raillietiellida; family Raillietiellidae; genus Raillietiella; species Raillietiella orientalis. Next base: position 4,631,219 of record JAYWIR010000002.1, on the reverse strand, counting down.
ACCCTCCGAGGTTCTTCCAGGAAACAAAATCGAGGAGTGAGGTTCCCTTCGAGGTTCCCCTCCGATTGTGCAGTGGAGACGTCGTCCCCTTCCTCAGTGGAGACCCTCCATCTCGTACCATGGAGCTGGTGGATTGATGACGCCTCACCAGTGTGTACAAGAAGCACGCCGCTCCTTTAGGGGAGCGCCCGAAAGAAAGGACCTTGCCAGGCGGGTCTCCTTGGAATCCCGTCGGAAGAAGTGGAGATCTCTGCAGCGTTCCCGGATAGCTCCGCGCATCCTCGGAAGTGACTTAACACCAGGTTGCGCAGGGGTGTTCATTTATATAAAAATAAACATACAAGTCAGTCAGTGGCAGGACTCTTGGTCCTGCCACGTTACAAATGTAACCATGACAACCTGCCTAGAGCTGGCACACAGACCGGCGAGGTTGTCCTAGGCAGCGGGGTGGGGGGTGAGGGGACAGGAAAAACAAAACAAAAAATAAATCAACAAATATATACAAAAAAAATTGGGAAGGTTGAGGAAGAGATCATCGGTTGCTGTAGGGCGTTCTCTTCATCCTTTGCAGGATGCTGGCAGGTTCCTGTTTATCATTCCCAGATGAGACTATCTTGACACTATCCTCAAGAATAGGACGGAGAAATAGATGGTGTTCCTATCGTCCTGGACTCCTCTTGCCTTGCTTCATGCAGCCACGATCCCGCGTAGGCTGCTAGAGATGCGGCCGGCGTGAGGGTTTCTCGCGGGAAGAGGCGCTCCAGAACGTCTCTGGGGTTGCCCTCGGGGATCCGCAGGGACGCGGAAAGCGCTCCCACATGGGAAGGAGAGCAACATCATCCACGAACAGGTGCGGGAGGGACTCTTTCTCCGCACTTGCAGTTCGGGCTTGCACTCCCACGGGTACGATGATGAGGCACGGGAGGCTCCAATGCAACAGCAGGGTCGCCGATTCCTGCCACTTTAGGGGATTTTTTTTTTTTTTGACAGAAACTCCCTCATTCTTCTGAAAGGGAAGAGGAAAGAGGGCACATGAGCTCCACGTGCATCCATCCCTGACTTTCTGAATCTTGGGAACAGTGAATACCTGCGGCAACCCGTAGTCTGGCTCTCGCATCGCTCATCAACTTTTCCGTTTTCATCGGGTCGGTGGTCATCACGGCACTGTCTGAGAGCCACGATTTCCTCCTCTTCTACTCTGGCATCAATCTTTCAACGTACCCCCCCTCCCCCCAACACAGCTCATTGATAACCGCACTTTCGAAGAGGCAGCTGCTCTTGCACGCCTTCTGATGGACTGAGGAACAGCAAGGTAGAGAATGTGGACAATCTGCAGGGTGCATTACAAGATCGAGGATCCACAAGGTGAACGCTCATCAGGAGAAAGACTTTACGAAGATTCCAGTCGAGTGAAGGAGGCGGCTCTCGAGAAGAGGCAAGACTCGGCGTTGTGACTTCTCATGCGACGCGCACCTCCACTGCTGGATCAGGGGAACCGTGACCCCGGACTGTGACAGAGGTGCAGCCAAAGAGAGACTTTGCGCGCCTGCCTTTCGAAAGTGCTGTCCTCCGGTGTGTGAGTGGGCACGTTTGACCACGTCCCTGACCCTCTTAGAAGACTATCCCAATAGAGTCTCGGTCAGATGGCTCCGTGCCACCTGCCGCGGCGATCGCGGTTTTCGCGCTGCGCTCGCGGCATCGTGTCGGCTGGAAACCCCGACGACACGGGTCGGAACAGCAGGGAAGCCGCCATCCCCTTCTTCTCGCTCCTGGGGAACGTGGCGAGGTGACCGCGCCTGAGGCTGACGACCAGGAGGAAGAACTCACCGGCAGCCTTGAGGGGATGCAGTGGCCACCAGGGAGAGACCTGTGATCCCTCCCCTCACCTCAGCATTTCGGTACTTTTTTGTTTAATACGTATTGATTTTTTTTTTATTAGCTCTCTTCCCTCAATTGCTCTGTGTGGACCTCTTCCGGCGACCGCTCCAAGCAGAGGAATCCTCCGGAACATGCGGAAGTGACCGGGTGAAAAATGCAGTTTGTGACGTCAGGGGATTTCCGGAAAACTCCGGGGATTCGTCCGAGAAAACTTCTCTTGAGGAATCGCTTAGGAAAGCGCCCATTTGGGGATCGGGTCTCCAGGTAGCCGCTCGAATGCTGAACACGCTGACACGTGCGCCGGGGGAGTTGAATGCACCTTGTGTCGTCGAGTTTCCTCTCCAGGAATCAGGAAGTCACCCTCCCCACTACACGGTACTGGATGCCGGCGGGATCGCAACGACCCAGCCACGCGGGGTTCCTCAGAGCGGGCAACCCAGTGCCAGACCGTGCGCTGATACTGCGGAGAAGCTTGGGAGAATAGGAGAGACCGTGCCTCCACTTCCCACTCCCACTCGCCATGATTCGGGGCGGGGTCCTGATGTGCAGCTCCTCCGTATTCTGAGGCTTTCCGTGCACAAGAAATTAGGAAGGCTGGCTGGGGTTTCCGTTCGTTCCGTGGGTTCGTTCCCGCTAGGCGGGACGGGACGCCGCCGTTCGTGATCTCGGGAAGTATCCCGAGGTCACGAACGAGGAGGGCACCTGTGAGAAGAGAACGAACATCTGCGCAAGGCGACTCCCATCCTCCAGCGGACCGTCTAGAAGTGGAAGCTTCCTCTCTAACGTCTGGCGGTCTCGTGGAGAAACAGCCATCCCGATGAGGAGACGAACCTGCTCCTCTCCCATTCGGATGCATCTCATTTGCGGAAGGCGTGGAGTTCCTCTACTTGCAAAGACGTCAACAGTGGCACTGTTGCAGCACAGACAACAAGCAGTACCAAGGCGCAGATTCCTGCAGGGAGACAAGGGTGACTGACACCTTCGCCCACTTTCACCGAAGGATGCACCCTTCATCCAACAACAGAAACCCTCAGGCAAATTTTCGGAGGCGTCACGAAAGGGTCTCTTCTGAGCTGCACCCTTCCAGATGTGCCCTGAAAGAGAGGATCAGTCCTCCGCCCTGTGTGCATCCAGAGACGTGCTTTGGTTCCGATCTCGTCGCCAGAGGAGCCATGTGCTTCGCCTGCCCCTTCCTGTTCAGACTCTTTCCAGGATGAGGAAAATGAGAATCCATGCTCATCTTCGGTGCCCTGCGGCTGCCGCTGACGATGATAGCGCGCCCGACGGGAAGGATCCGAGCCAAACTCCTTGCTTGGCGGCATCCGAAAACCTCCATCCGGTGGATGCCGCTCCTATCTTCGAGCTTCTTGGCAGTGTAGCGCGTGATAAGAGGAAGTTCCCTTGGTCACCATCTTTTTACTTCAGCTTCTGAATGCTTGAAAATCTCGAGACACACCGTTTCGCCTGGGCGGCGTCGTGGAGGGAAAAGAAGAAAAAAATCAGCACGAGGAGACCGCGTCTTTGGGAATCGTCTCTTCCTCCCGTGGTCGGTTCTTTCGATGACGGCGAAGATGTCTTCTGCTCCGTGCATCCTTGTTACTTTTATTCGATTCTCTTCAGCGGCTCTCCGTTCAAATGGTTGGCACCCCCGATGTGACCTTTCAGCCACTTCCAGTGACCATTCATGAAACTCTGAACGCCATGTTTTGGAATCCTTGGAAATTCAATCTGAATTCTTGGCCACAAAGAAAAAAAAAACATCTTAAAAAAAAAACTGCTCAAACTATTTGTGGAGATGCAAAGAGAATGAAGGCATTCTCGAAGGAAAGAGTAGTGAAATTATCTTGGTTTCTGTGCAGTGCCGCCAAATTCTAACCACAGATATAATGTATGATCAAAAGCAGAAGAGTGCAATCCACAAAAGGGCGTTATGGGAAAGGAGCCTCAAGCTTGGGCAGGATTCCCGAAAGCAAAGGTCGTCCAGGTTCCTGTGGAGGCCTGGAATCCGTTGGGCCTTGCCTTGTGAAGGTCAAGTCTTGCAGCCCGGCGCGCTTTCAGGTCCGCGAGTCGTCGTCCTCGCCGCTGGAGTCCCCAGCGTTTCGCGTCCCATCGGATCCGGGCCTCAACCCCTCCGCCTTCCCCTCCATCATCTGACTTCCTCGCTTCCAGTCACGCTAACCGAGAAGAGTGTTGCATCTGCCCGAGGCGGTTGCGATTCTACCATTAGGCCCGGAGGGCGCAGCAGCAGCACCCGTTTGCTTCGTGCCTCGGTCCATTTCGCTCACCAATCCCTCGCCCTTCGTCTTCCACCCATTACTCGAGGCAGCCTGTCCTTCTGTGGAGCATCCAGAGCTTCCAGAACAGAGGGAACCGAAGCGTTCCTCAGACCTGAGGGAAGTCTTCAAGAATGGGTGGGCCGTGGGTCTCAGAGCTGCCAAGAGAGCACGCCTTCCATCGCATACGACCGCTCGAGGAGGACAGGAGATAGACAACGGGGTCTTCCGTGTATCTGGAAGGTTTTCGGGGGACGCAGCTAGTGTCTCAGCAAAAGGTTCTTGAGTGTTGAGGGGGAAGAATGCGTCCAGAGGGAGAGCACCGAGTAGCCGCCGTGGAATCGGTAGGTGCAGCGACGGATGGACGAGACGATTCATGAGAAAGCTCCTTTTTCGGAGAAGCCTGACTGCGACTCTCAGGGTCCCTTCAGGACACCTCCAAAAAAAGAAGGGGACGAGTTTCCTTTCAGCGGGAGGCTCCCCAGTCCCAAGTCGAGGTCACGAGATATCGAGAAAGGGGAAAAAGAAGACTTTTTCCCGGATCGAGGTTTCCTTGACAACGGAGACGAGCTGCTCGAGCTGCTCATATCTGCTTTGGAAACAGAAGGTATCTGGGGTTGCTGAGATGCACGAAACCGCGCGATTCCTCCATGGAAACGTGGGGTGGAACAGGAAGCTGTTTCTGGTTCTCCAGTCCAGAGAAGCGGAAGAGGAGCTCCATCTCAGTATGACGACCTTTGGACTGGTTTTTCTCCGGAATGAGCAGGAAGCATCGTTCAAATTCGGCAGGAACTCCAGAACAGGCACGCTCTCATTTCCAGGGAGACGATCTGAAAAATACGAAAAAGGAAGAAATCCCTCTCATGCGCCCACAGGAGACAGATATTCACTCCCAAAAATGGAAAATCGCGCCCATCGTGCCTATGCTGCTTCCCGCCTGTGAAAATTCTTCCCGGAGGCGTTGTCCGCGACACCGGCGTTCTCCTCGACCGCTCCCTGAGGATGTTCTCCCACATGGCGAGCTCAGCCTCCCGTCTTCGTCATTGCTCGAGAACGGCATCTGGGCTTCCTGAAACTCCTGCCCTCGGGTGACTCGGCCCTTCCTCGGCTGCCTCGCGTCCTGGCTACGCGGTTGCGCACCCCGATGAGTCCGACCCCGGTTGTGCTGAGCTTCGCGGTTCCGGCGGCTACTGCGGCGCGGCGCGCGAAGGCCGGCGGGCGTGCCTTCGTCGCTTCCTGCTTTTGTAGGGCAGCGCGCTCTTCTTTCGGGGGAGGGAGGGAGGGGAGGGGAAAGGGAGGAAGGGGTATGGGCGCCGAAGCGAGAGGGCGGCCCGCCTTGGCGGGTTTCTCGTCTTCAGCTTCCCGGAGATTCTCTGACTGACCCATCACTCCAAGCGCTTGGCTGGAAAAGCTTCCCTCATTACTCGGGACCCTATCACTGAGCACGGGTAATCGACCTTCGCTGCCGCAAGCACAAGATACACAAAAACCAGCATCACTAAAGTTCTCTTGAGGGATCTTCGCAAGAACTGGTCAACCCCCGAGTGTTCCTTTTACAGGGTGCACCAAAAAGCCAGTGACGGTGCGCCTTCTCAAGGCGGGGTCACTGTAGGTTCGAATTCGCTTTTCGGGTCATCCCGGCAGGCGATGGTGCCATCAGCAAAGTGCCAACGCTGGGAAAACTTGGTCTTCTCGTTTCATCTCCCTGCCGACGGTTGCTAGGCTGTATTTGCACGGTGCGTTGCGCAAGAGTGCATGGTAATCACACCAGACTCCCGACTTCTTCGTTTTTTCCTTCGGATTTTTTTTCTTTCTCTGGACCATCGTACGCGTAGCTTTAACTCATTTGTCTGATATATAAATTGTAGGTTGCATCTCGGGAAGCACCCAGGTGTAATCAGCGAATGGATTTATCTTCCGTTCCATTGCGACAGCCATGGAAACCTAACTTACTCCTCATAGATGAATGTCAATTGGATGTCTGTCTTCCCTGTCTTCCTGTTTCGCTGTTTTCCTACCATTTTTTTTTTTCGTTCTCAAAGTACTGAAGAACCGTTCTCCTCTTTACAGAGGTCTCACGGAGCTCTCGAGCATTGCCCACGCCACCCGAGGGTGTGCGTTAACTCTTCAAGTTAGGAGGACCACCCTATGGATCCAGGAAGGGCTACAGAGGAAGGAGTCCGTTGCTCTCTCACGCTTGCTTGTTAGGGAACCCCGAAGGAATACCCCTCGTCCTGGTTGTCGTGGTTGACGAGAGGCTGCCGCTTCCCGGGCGTGTGTTGCCGAGAGCGTCGGAGGCAAAGGAGCGTGTCCAGAGTGGTCCTCCTCCATCTTCTCACTCCTGTGATCTTGGTCCCAGGACGACAGGGTTCCCATCTGCCCCGGAGAGAGTGCGGGGAGGGCAGGCGGCGTCGATCGTCCGCCGGAAAGTCTCCAGCTGGCCGGAGGACGAGATCTCTTCCTCGTCCGTGACGGTTCTCGCTGACGAAAGAAGATGAATCCCCGTGTGCCTTTCGCCCGCGGTGCGTAACGGGGTGGCGATCCAGCTGCTGCTCTTCCCAAGATGCCGGTGGTTACTCTGGCTGACCCGTGCTCTCCTTTCCTTCTGGAGCCAGGAACGGGGGGTGGAGCTGCTTTCCGAGGTGCGTCTTCGGTTACCTCGCGAGGTGGAGAAGTGAGTAGATGGGGAGTAGGGGGGGAGGAATTCCATTGTTCCACCAGTGACTCCGCGAGCAACCTCGTGTTCGGCCGGGCCACGAGGATGCCCGGTTCGACCTAGTGCTGGTGGCGCAGCGGCTGTTTGCGATGCGGCTGCATTTCTTTCTTCAATGGAGATGCTGCCCTCCATAACTCACACACGCGCGCACGCGCCATGGCCACCGTCTTTAGCGATTTGAACGTAGGCGACCCAGTCATGGTCAACCTCGTTCCTCGGCTTCGAAAATTCCCACCGCGTTCCGTAGCCGTCGTTTGCAAGCCACTGCCAGTCAATGAAGAGCTAAAATGACTGGCAGTTGTAATGATAATGGTTTCTGTTTGTGCGTTTGGCCACGTGGATTGATCGACTGACTTTGTATGCGCGCCTACTAACTCGGATCCGATCTATGCAGACCAAAAATTCCAGTTCCCTTCGGACTTCCAAAAATTAGATACAGTGATGGAATCGACACCGATGATAAAGAAGTTGCAACCTTTAAGTAAGGATGATGCTTTTAGAGGAAGGAGGGGGGGGGGGATATTCGATGGGAACTATGGAAGTGGAGTTCTACCGTGCGCTTCTCTATCTACGAGTGATTCTTTCCTTGCTGCGAGATGAATGCCCATTATGATGCTTGACCAGTTCCCCCAGAGGTCCCTTCTGCATTGCGTCACATACCAACCAATTCAACGAAATATCCGGCTGTAGTTGTGCCCCCTTTACGAACAGATATGCGGACCACTTCACCGGCTAACTGTCTCTTAACAGTCCTTGGAGCTGAAGTAACGGAAGCTGATGCTGATGAGGGACTGTTAGACCCCCCTCCTCGTCGACTTTTCTTAAAGCTTCTCTGTACGTTTCTCAAGAAGATTTTGATTTTTTTCAGAAGATCTAGCAATCTCTAAATCATCTCTAAACCCAGCAGTCGGAAATTCTAAAATGTGTGCTCGGAATGGCTACATCTCGTGGATGCGCGTGTCTTCTCCATTCCATGAGACCGCGAGGCGCCGAAACGGATGAGTGAAAGCTGCCGCGCGGGTCCCGGAATTGCTTCTCCCTTACCACAATTTATTACAGTGGTACCTCGGTACTCGACGGTATCGGAACTCGTCCGTCTCAGTACTCGTCGCATTTTGACGAGAGAAAAAATCGATACTCTGTGCATGCTCGGAACTCGACACCCGACTCTCATGATGCAACAGGTAAAAGCTTTCGTCTCATGGTAGCTCGCGAACACTGCCAAACACTTCCGTAGGGTGCCTCCCGAATCATTCCTTTTTTTTGTGCTTTCCGTGCATTTTAAGCATTGATCATGGCTCATGAAATGGTTAAAAATGATGCCACGAAGCCTAGAAAGGAACTCGTTCGGTACTCGTCGGTCTCGGCGCTCGTCACGAGTTCCCGAACGAATTACCCCAGAGTACTGAGGTACCACTGTATTTGGAAATCCGGTTCTATTTTCTCTCCTCGGGAATCTCACAGCTTGTCCCATATATATCCATTTGTCAGCTTGCCTAAGCGAAGATGGTCCAGTTTGAGAAGGAGAACCACCTGCACCACTCTTCCTTCGATCCATGCTTTACAATTCATCAGTAGTCGAAAGTCAAGGTGGCTTGATCGAACCATTTACCGGAGGGAAGTCTTACAGTCGTCGCCTCCAGTGGAACATGCGGACGACGTCTCTCCTTTCTGCCCAGCCACTATCAGGGACTGACTTGCTGGATGCGAGCGAAGAGTCTATTCGAATTTTCCGACTCGACTCCTTCAGATTTTCCCTCAGGAAGATTTTCAAACTGATACAGGAAGGAGCTCGATCTTTCAGGTTCACCGGGGCATTTGCATCACATTCTCATCCAGGCATCAGCAAGGGCAGGAATTCCCTACTCCCTTTTGTTGCGCGTTCGAAGCAGCATTGGACTTTTAATTGATGGGTAGGTGCGAGCTCATCCAGTTACGGAAGGGTATGGAGAAAGGAACTCGATTTATGCAGAGGATGGACGTCAAGGCGGAATGGATGGAAGACTTTTATAAGCCTCATGTTTCCTTTTAGTCACAGGCTCCTCACAGCTTAAAAAAATAGGCAAAATAGGCAATGCACGGTCCAGACGCTGGGGGGAACACCCATCTCATCTTCCAAAGTAGAAACGCACTTTTCGTTCGTTCCTCCTCAGCCCGCGCGTTCAATCCAGCTGCAAGAACTTTTGTTCCTCTCCCAGACGTGTGGAACCTCCCTGGCAAAAAACACGTCCAGTGTCCACGAGGTTTCCGACGAGTTTCATTCAAGAAGCTGCGGAAGTCATGAATGGAAAGTCAGGTTGGTTTCGAAACTTTTCAGGATGAAAATGACTTGCCTACCGCTGCAGACTTCTTGTGGCATGATGCCCTGTAAGAAATTGAGAATCAGCAATTAAAACTTCCTGATCATTTTCCCAAGATTAAATTTTCTCTTTTGTGTTATCCTTGCAGCAACAGGCAAACTTCCAGTCCCTCAAAGTTAGAGTGACACGAAAGATTAGATACGATGCTCATTTCAAAAGCAATGGCCTATCGGGTATAAAGGAAGAACAAATGAGAGAAACAAAAGTGTATTGGTGGTTCGAAACACATTTATCCCCATGTCATTTTTCTACGTAGTCACCATTTCTTTCCAAACATTTTTTGGTACGTGGAAGAAGCTTTTTTCAACCCTCTGCATGAAATTCCGCCGCCTGGGAGTTCAGCCAGTTCAGCAGCACTGCAGTTTTCAACTCCTCACTTCTTGAGGTGCAGGAAGGAAGACGTGGTCGTCACTGGGTCAGGACTGCAAGGTGGGTGATATTGAAAAGTTCGCATCTGAATTTCTGAATTATCCGGAATGTGCGGACAGCGTGTGTTGCCAAGGCGCGCGTTGTCGTGAAGGTGAAAGAACACTTCCCGATCTCAGCATTCCACGTCGTCGGTTCTGAATGGCACGCCGCAGTATTGCAAGTGTTCCACAGTGGACTTGAGAAGTGCACCGAAAGCACACCCTTTTGGTCCCCCACACTGCTGTCCGCACATTCCGCAGCCACTGGGCTCGAGGTCAGGACTGTAAGGTGGATGATCAAAAAGTTCCCATTTGAATTTCTGTGAATAAGCTGTTTCGAGGGATACTAGCGAATCTTCCAGAGGATCTTTTTCTTATTAGAAACTTGCAAGCTCTTGCACAAGAGATGGAAGCCGTTTGCAGGGATTTCGATGTTTCGAAACCAATGCTTAAGAATCATCGGGGTTTCGACACACCGACATGGGTGACGTAAGCGTGAAGTTCTGAAGATTACTCGGCGGAAACCGCATTCAGATTCCGGAACTCCTGTTGCTGGAACGGATTCGTATTCCAGTAGGGAGAGAAGTCAGAAACGTCTTCACGGTTCCAGAGATCACGCGAGGAGCGTTCTCTCCGCAGGAGGTGAGACAAGGATTTCCGTGGTTGCCTTGGGGCCAGCCATTCAGACCTGCCACGCAGATGCATCTTCAGCAGAAGTTTCCGTTGCGGAAAGTTTCATTGCTTCTGCCGTTTCCAGAGCAAATGCTCTTTCTTTCTTTCCTCCTTTCCTTTTTTATCCTTTGCAAACAATTTTTTTTCTTCACCTGGCATACTTGGAAATGTGCGTTAGTCAGTACCTCGCAACCATGCCGGAGTAGCACGTGCATGTTCTCTCGCCGCCACGTGACTTCTAAAAAAAAAAAAAAAAAAGCCAAGGTCAACACAAACCAGCCTCCCATAATATGGACCTGAACATAACTTACATTGTTACAATACCTCGGAAATCTCTGGCCCCTCCCTCACCCGCCTACGGAACACTCAATTCTCCCTGATGGCGCCATTCTCCCTTTCCTGCTCAGGAGAAAGCCGTTCGTCTCCGATCTTCCCTACCTTCATCTAGGACCTCCTTCATGTCACCTTCTCGAGTCTGTGGTGCTCCCGCCGTCCAAAGTCTTATAAAAAAAATAAAAATAAAAAAGCGCCTTAGCGTTTTCTACTAAGGCGGAGGCGTAGCTGTTGCTATCAAATGAACATCTCTTTCCACGTCGGCGGCTCTCTCATAAGAAAGCGGGGTGTTTCGCGTCACTGACTTGATCGTGGAGAAACCCTTGATAGATCGGATGTTTTCTTTCCACTGCACAAGAGGAATGCAGGGCTTAGACAGCCTGCCGAGCATCCACCCGGCCCCCATTCCGTCCCATCGGGAAAGCCAAGCTTCCTTTAGCTGGAAGCTGCTCTCCGCATTCTGCAGGCGGCTTCGATGTGGGGCCATTAGGGCTTTTGGTGACGGAGCTGCAGCCCGCTCCGCTTTCTCCCCTGTTTCCAGGAGGGAAATCCAGCCACCTTTCGGCGCAAACTGCTTCGGGATATCCGATCGCTTCCGCTTAGTTGACCTCTGGCTGTTAGCAGCTCGAAATTCCACGCAAAGCAACGATGGACGTCGAACCTCACGAATTCCAGCGGAGAGGCAGGCAATGCGGGTTCTAGCCAAGTGTAAGCATGGGTAACCCACATATCGAAGCCCCCATATATCTAAATAGGCATTCGTTCCTCGCTCTAGGGGGAGCTCCACTGTGTACCACCATCGAATCTGCTTCGCCGAGCCATCTCTTGTCTTGACGCCGTTACCGCTGCAAGAGCTACTCGAAAGCCTCCATCCAGGACACACCACTCGCACTTGTCACACGGAGGACTGGAGCAACCTTCGCCACGAAATCGGCAGGCACCATCTTTGATGGGATGCTGCGGAGGCACTGGTGCTCTTGTTACCGCGTTGAGGTCTTCCGGAGGCGGTGGTAAACTGCGTATCCTTACGGCCGAGGGAGAACTCCCCAAGAACTCATCAACGCCCTCGGGTTCGCTTGTCTGAGCAAGCAGAAATGAGGTGCGTTCGCTGCGGGCTATTCTCCAGAGCCTCGTGGGTCGCGCTCCCGGAGATCCTGAAAAGGCTGGGGCTGGCGACGGTAACGTGGCTTTGCATGCACAGGACGCTCGTGACCACCGGGAGCACCGAAAGAGGCGCAAAGGTGGCTTCCTTCCCCCAGAGCGAAGGAAAGAGGAGCTGAAGGAGGGAGGAGAGGGTCACCCCTCTGTTGGCTGGGGGTTCCTCTTCGGGTGTCGCGCCTCAGGGTTGGCAAAGGCTGCTCGACGAGCACGAAGAGGGACTCGTCCAGCCTCTGGACCGCGCTCTGCTGCGTATGGGTGACTCCAAATCAGAGGGTGTACCCCTGGAAGGCACCGCCCCGTGAATCCAGGAAGGGCTCCAAAGGAAGAAGTCCGTTCCTCTCATGCTTGGGAGGGAGCCCCGAAGGGAACCTCTTCCCTGTTCTCTCCGGAGGGGTCCTCCAGAGTAGGGAGGGGGGGGGGGATTCATTCTTCTCTCAAGGGAACCTGGAAAGGATCTGCTCCTGGAGTTTCTTCTCCAGAAGGAAATCTCGAGGGGAACCGCTCCCTGTATCCTCCTCTAAAGAGGACCCCGAAGGGGCGCTTCCAAATTTTCTCTGAAATCTCGCCTCCGAAGGGAGCAGCACCTTCTCGAAACTCTGGAGAGGTATCGATCAACCAGTTCCATAATACTGCGATTGAAGCCCCTCCTTTAAGAGGAACGACGGCTCCATTTTTACAACTCGAGGGGAACCTTGAAAGGCTCCTCTATTCCAAGAAGGACCCGAAGAGTCAGCTTCCAATGCCGGCCAGTCAACGGGGACATCAGGGGGTTTACGACTTCCACCAGTGCCACACCGACGCTGCGACCCCGATCGCTCGACCTCGTGAACTGTTGCTCTGGGGCTTGGAGATTGGGTATTCCAGAAGAAGACCTGAAGTGGCCCCGGTGCTCGTGAACACCCTCACCCTCCCCTTGAAGTGGCAGCAGTCGGCATTGATGCTGCTGCACTGGACCCTTCCGTTCAACGCCCGCCGGCATCGTTGAACAAGGGTGTTTGTGGATCCCAACTGTGCAAGGTGAGGAAAGCGGCAATTCCTCCCGTGTCTGCTCGTGGACTGTGTTGCCATCCGGCCCCTTTGGGAACGCTTTGCTGCGACCCTTGGAACTCCCAGCGGCAATGTCAGACATGTTCTTAGGCGGCTCCTCCTGGGAGACGCCCTCACTCCGGCCCCATCCCTAGCAGCACTGTGCTGCCCACGCGGCGGGACCGTGGCTGCATGGAGCAACGCCAGAGGAGGCCGGAACGACAGTGACCTCATCTATTTTGTCGTCCTCCTCGTGAGGACAGAGCCAATATGGCCCATCTGGAAAGCATTAAACAGAAACTTGCCGGCATCCTTACGAGGATGCAAAGGACACCCTCTAGCTCACAGTGATCCCTTCCCAGCCCCCTCCCCTCCAGTTTTTTAACTGTATGTTTTTTGTTTTATGTTTTTTTTTTCTTTTTGTTTGTCTCTCCTTTCCCTGTGCTGCCGAGGCGAAGCCGCTGGTCTGCGTGTCAGTTCCCGGCAGTTTCCTTCTCGTAGTTATGAGCAACGTGGCAGGATCAAATGTCCTGCCACGGACGTGTGTGTTTATGTTGTAAATAAACTCCCCGGAGTGACCAAGTATCAACCAGTGCCGCACCCGAACAGGCCAACCAGCATCATATTGAAGGGAGGAGATCGAAACATACGATGCGCTTCTCATTTCTCGGCACAGATCCTTCGCCAGGCGGAATTCGAACCTGCGGCGCTTTGTGCCGCGCGCGGAGACCGCAGCCACACGGCCTCCAATGAGGTCCGCCTCCCGGGCCCTCCGTGCCGCGTCCCCTGCACCCGCACCCGAGGACGGGCACTACGGCGCTCGGCGGCGATCTCTCGAGCGGTGCATCCGAGCCGAGCGCCCTCAGCGTGAGGAAGCAAAACATCCGGCCTGACGCCGAGTCCGAGAAGATCGATTTCTTGCGCGCCTCCTCCAAATGGCTCTCAAAGAAAGAGGAGTGCTTGGGTCACTGCAGGGAAAACATGCCTGAGGTGAATCCCTCTTTCTCCGCCTCAGAAAGCAGTTTGGGGACCGACGAGCTGCCGCCTTGCCGCGTGGGAACCGGCGGAGCCATCGGCGGAGAATGCTGGGGGAGACCGCGCGTGAGAATCGTTCGGAGGAAGGCCGAGACTGCCCGAAGGGCGCGCGCTGCCTCCGAGACATGGCCGGGTGCGCCCAACCACCACCCATCTACTAGGACCACACCTGTCGCTGGGGACGTCCATCCGAGGCGCGTTTTGCTGCATTGGTCAGCCGCACACGCTTCTTCCCTGGAGAGCTATTTGGAGGAGCCACGAGAGATCGCCTCGGTTGCCCCGGGCGACCGGAACGTCCGTTAGGTGCGGAAGGTCTACTGGTTCGGCCGTGGTTCCCTCGGAAGGTCCTCTGTTCGACAGGACTCTCGGAAGTCAGTCCGTGTTTGCATGCTGCCGGGATTTTCCCGGAGCGAAGAACAGATATTCACCATCCTCCTCCTCTCCAGAAGGGAGGCTGTGGGATTCCACCTTTCCTGATGAGGACACACTTACTCTCTCCGTGATGCTGCGACGCCTTAGACTTCTCTCTTGGAGCTGCTTCCGTCTCGAGGACCCTCCTGTCTTCTCCTCCCCAGCTCTAGCATACCGAGTGGGTCGGACTGGAAACCGGGGAACTGGGAAATGAGGAGCGGCCTCTCCAAGGCCTCCCTTGCAGCGGTGGCGGCGAAGCACCGCGGCGTCTCCGGGAACAGCTAGGCGGTCGCGCCTCCCGGAGCAGCGGCTCTGAGGGAGACAGCTCCATCTGTGGTTCGCTACCGGCGCGTGCGACCGCTTACTCAAGAGATGGCTCTGGAGCGCTCAGGGAAGCTGCAGTCTGGCCGGAGAAAGACGGACTCCACGGAGATGGGACCTGTGGCAGCCCCGAGCGGAAGGTGAGTCCAGCTTCTCCCGTGGACCCAATGGAATCGGCAGCTCCCCCTCCGGGTTTCGCCAGAGGGCGAAACCTGCACGTGGATTCCCTTCCGTCTCTCCACGCGAACACGCATTTTCCCCCCTCCTCTCCTTCCCCTTTTTTTTCCGTTCCTGTCTTTCCTTCTTCCCTTCCACTTTTCGCCGATCTTCTTCCCGGATGCAGAATCTTCTGCTCGGGAGGCCTCCAGAAAGAAGCGGACCTGGAAGCAGCGCCTTAGAGAACTCGTTTCTCCTTTCTCCTTTCCACGGACCTTCCGACGGGAGCCGGGGAGGATTCCCCCTTCATCCCTGATCGAGGAGAGGAAAAGTCCAAGGGAAGAAGGAAGGAGACGGAATGAGTGGACAGGAGCTTCCGACTCCCTTGCCGCTCCTGTTTTCCTGCTGCCAATTCACGGCATCGACCCCGCCGTCGGGAAGCGGCGGTCCCCTCTGGAGTGATTCTTGCGACTCCGGGACGCGCATCTCGCTACGCTCCTTCTCCCACCTCGTCTCACCAACGTCCCCGAGTTTCCTCCCTGGAGGAAGAGGTGCTGGAGGCCGGACTGAGCTGGGAGTTCCGGGAGGTCAAGGAACGTCAGACCTTGCAGACCCTTCCGGCACTGCCATTCTCTCTCCTCCTTTCCAGGGAGCATCCACTTCGTGCTTTCCTTTTCCGATTTGTCGTCTCCCGCCCTCTTTTATATTCCTCTTTGCAATTCCTTCCTACCCACCTCCTACGTTCCTCTACCCTGCCCGCAAAAACTGCGGGAAGGGGCGGAGGGAGCGAGAACGGAGTCGCCTCCGTCTGGAGAGAGCGGGATGCTTGTCTCCTGCGTCCAGCGCAGAGAGGTGGCCAGCCGGGGATTTGTAGGGCGTCATTCACCCGGCAGCGGCACCTGCCACCCGAGAGGCGAACTGCGTTGGAAGCCTTCGGCTTTCCCCCATCCCTGTCCCCTTCTCCCAGCTCCCCGCAGAGAGTGCTGGGCGCCCCCGTCAAGTCATCGGTCCCGCTGGCGGCCTGACATGGGTGAAGCTCCCCACGTCCAGGGTGCCACTGAAGGACTTGGTTTCCTCCTCTCGGAACGCGAGAGTTTCCAGCCAGACGGGTGCGGATTCAAGAATCGCTGCAAAGGTCGACCCCTCATCACGGTCATGGCTGTGCAACACGCACTCGCGTCTCCCCTCTTACACTCTCACAAAGAACCCAAAAGGTCGGCTTCCCTCCTCTGGCTGGAGAGCGAGATCGTGCGGGGGTGGTCTGTGTCTCCCTTGCACTCAGCGGCCGTTTTGCTGGGGATCATGAGGGAATGCCCTGCCGTACACTGAAGAAGAGCGCTTGGAGTCAGGAGCCAGCGGAAGCGTGGAGACGACTCAGGAGTCCAACCCTCCTTCTCCCCTGTGGCAGCGCCGTCAGCAGCGTTTGGGGAAACTCGGAGACTCCTCGACGGTGCTTTCCAAAGCTCATCGAGAGACCGTGGAGACCCAATGCGCCCTCTGCTGCATCGGCGGGACGGGAGAGAGGTGGATCTTCTGCAGAGTGGGAGAGCACCTTCAAGAATGGTGGGAGGGAGGGGAGAAGGGTCACCAAGATCATCGCTCGACGGGAGGCGCGTTGTCTGGCAATTAAAGTTACCATGCTCAGAGACTTCTCCCGGGATCCGCAAGGGCGAGTCCGTTTTTCCCGGCATTCCCCTCGAAAGCGTCGGGATCTAGAGGGCTCCCCGACGAGCGCCTCCGTTCATCGGCTGCATTGCCAGCAGCTGGTCATCTTCCCGGCGCACCGAGCTCTCCTGGAAACTGGGGACGCCATCACGACGCCTCAGTGGGGAGGATTGCCTAGGGGAGCTCCCGCTGGGGGGTGACGCGGGCACTCCCGCGCGTGTTCTTGGGGTTGCTTCTCGGCGCGGCACTGGGGCATCTGAGTCCCACGCTGCTGCCCTGCGGGACCAGCTCGGACGAGCGTCTGCCTTCCCGGCCTGCCAGTGGCCCCCTCGCTGGCGAATCTCCACCAGAGGCAGACATCGGCGATCGCCAAAGTGGACGGAAGGGCAGCCGTCTTCCCAAGGAGCCATCCTGCCTCTCCTCCTGCACGCGCGAAGAGCGGAGCCGTTCAATCAGGGAAGAGAAAAGCAGGGGATGATGGAGAACTCTCGTGGGGAGCCAATTCTTCCCCTTCGCTCCCTGTGCGCTGCAGGGCCTTAGACCAATCACGTTCGGTGCCATCAAGCCGGTCTGCCCTACTTTCTATTCATCTATTCGCAAGCCTTCTCTGACCTCTTTCGTTCTGTCCCCAGGGAGGTCGGTCTCCCCTCTCCAGCTGAGTGTCAAGGCAACCAGAGATAAGGAGGGAACTCCGAGGAGCCAAGAAGACCCACTAGGAAGGAGAGGAGGGGGAGAATGGCAGAACAGAGGAAGAGACTACGGGTTCGGCTTTCAAAGACTCAGGAGATGGCAGGAGTCTGAGGCGCCTCCGGGCAGAGTTCACTCTCGGATCCTTTGGGGCCCACTCAAAGGGGGGGACAAGAAGGAAGGGGAGACAGCGCGACTCCTTATCATGCGACATTCTCGGATCAGACGGGTCCTTCCGTAGGCAACGCGCCTCTCCACGAGAGGATCCCAATCTGCCGCGCAGGGAACGGGAGGGTTCCTTCGGGAGTGTGGAGTTTGTAGGGGAAAAGAGAAGGGAGGTCAGAGAATTCTCCCACTGCCGGAGAGCTCCCTTTTTCTCCCCTGACTGGACAGTAGGCCAAGAGGGAGGGCATCTGTTCCCGAAGGGCCATTGAGTTCCTTCTTCCCGGATGCTTCCGCCGGACGTCCCGACGGGACGTGCGAGGTCGCCAAGAGGGAACCTGGACAAACCTTTGGCTCCCTTCGGCACGATGAACGTCCGGGGTTCCCTGAAGGGGAAGAGAGGACCTCGGAGACTTCCATTGCCCCTCTCTGCTATGGGTGGGAAGACTCCTAGAGACAGGCTGTTCTTCTGGAGCTCGAGCGACCGGAGGAGAGATGGTCTCCATGTCTGCGAAACGTCTTCCCCTGATCTCTGGGCTGCGAGGGAAGAAGGTGTCGGGCTGTCCACGGGACGCAGGGGGCGGCCATATCCCGGCTCCTTTACTGCTGCGTGGCTTCCAGCAGCTGCAGACTCTGAAACACCGCGGGCAGGGACGATGTGACCTACGCCGTGCAGGGCGCTCGCCATCTGCGGGGAGGAAAGGGGGAAGAGACCTCCGTCCGCGACGTGAGCCGATCTACTGCGTCAGTAGACGAGATGGATGGCGCCCTGTCCGACACGTCTCTGAACGCACCCCACGGGAAGAAAAGGGAAGCCTCTTTCGGGGGAGGTGCGACGGAAAGCCACCGCGAAAAAGCATCCTCCTCCCTCCCCGTCGCACGGCAGTAGGTGCTTACGGCCGCCTCCTCTTCGGCACTTCGCAGTCTCCGCCAACGAGCTGAGCTCTTTCTCGGGGGGGCGTCGGAGCTCTCCGCCTGACCGCCTTGGAAGGAGTCCAAGGTCCCACGGTTACCTCAGGAGGCCATCTTCTGCAGCCACGGCTGGTCGCTGCTGCTGCTTCAGCTCGCCTCGATCTTTCCTCCACCATCCTCGCCACGCCCTCCGTCCGCGTTCCCCCCCTACGGAAACCGGGACGCAGAAACTTGGCCCCATGGTACCTTTGGCCGAGTCCCCGAGATGACAATGAGAGCAGCTGTGCACTCCCCCCACTTGTTCTTACCCTCTCCCCCCCTCCCCTGCTCTTCCATCCCACACAAAGCTGCCTCACCGGTCGCCGCCTTCCCGCCTTGGCTGCCTCGGTCCTGCCCACCCGCGCCATTCCGAGTTCGCCGAGCGCGACGGTTCCGCGCCCGCAAACTGCCCCTCCGAGGCGCGCCAGCGTCCTTCAGGCTACGGTGGCTTCCCTCCCTCCTACGGGCGATCCCGAATCCGTGGCGCGCGCGCACGCAGCTGCGCGCATCGAAGCTGCAAGGCGCGCAAGAAGGACTGCCGCGGACTTGGCAATGATCCAAGCGTGGCTCCCCACGGGAGCGTTGCGTCCGGGAAACCGAAGCAAAGCCGTGAAGTCCGTTTCCCCCTGCGGCGCTCCCGTTTTCCGTGGTGACCTCGGCCACGGTCAGGAACGCTCCAGGGCCCACGAGTGTGTCCACTGCGGAATTGCACACGACCCTGCCGACCGATCTTCCCTTTCGTGCACAGACGAGTGGAGGCGCTTCGGATCCACTTCCTCTCACCGAGACTTCCTGATCGTGGTGGCTGCCAAGTCGGCTACAGAGGGAGGGAGGAGAGGGGGGTGAATCTGGGCAGCTCCTCCGATGGAGACCACAGTGCATCGTCATTGCCATCACTGGTCACGCATCACCTTCTCGCCGCACGCCGGTGCATGCCGCTGGAGATGGGTTCGCATCGCTTCCCGTCCATGTGCATCGGGCTGGCGGATGCGGCAGCGAACGCGAGGTGACCAGCCGCGCGTGTGACCGTTGTGGGGCTTTCCCTCGAAGCGTTCGTCCCTCAACGGGAGAGAAGCGTCTTCCCTTCCCCTGCGCGGAACGCGCGCGGTGTCCCTCCCTCCTGCCCTCTCCGATTCCACGCCTTTCCGTCCATCCTTCCGGATTCACCTTCGCTTAGTCCCCCAGAGAGACTCCTGCTGGCTTCCCACCGGTGCGGTTGCTGCCGTCTCGAGAGCTCCTGGAAGTCGATTTCCTTCGGTCTCTTCTTCCTTTCCTCTTCCTCTTTCTCCACCTTCCAGCTGCTAGCGTTCCCCACAGACCCTCACCCCAAAACTCTTTGCTACTCACCCACGAGCGCTCTGCCTCGTCCTTACCCTTTTGACTGCCTTCGCCCCGTCCCTGACCGCAGAGCGAATCTTTCGAGACCGTGTCTCGGGTGTGTTTCACGCGTCCGTGCACGCGACCCCACCCGAGTGCTCCGGCACAACATGACCCCTCGTTCTGGGTTCACGTTTGGCGAATGTCTCGCAGTGCGAAACTGCCTTCCCCCCTTCTGGTGCAGGGCGACTCTTCGGAGAAGGAGTTTCAAATTGCACACGTTCCGGGAAAGAAAATCATCACTTCGGGATGCACAGAGTGGACGGGACTCATCCAAGGATGTGAGCCTGAGAGGATTTGATAAGGGGATCTTTTCTGTCTGCCTGTGAACGTGCGGTCCGAGGCATGGAGAGCTTAGCGGTGACTATGACTTTCCCGGAGGATGTGCCGGCCTTGGGTGCTCCAGAAAGAAGCACCGCATAGCAGGTGAGGACGGTCGAGATGTTCTCGTGAGAGGAGGACTAAATGGCAAGATATCTATCATGCAATTTCGCTCTCTCTTCTCTCGATAGGGGGTGCACATTCCATCGTGGTATGATGGAGCTGGTTGGTCGATACCTCCCCAGAGGGTCACAAAGGCGATGCTCCCTTCGGGGAGAGTTCTTCAGAGAAAATTTGGAAGTGTCCCTCCAGGGTCCTCTTCAGAGGAGCAAAGCAAGGAGCAACCGCTCCTTGCTTTGCAGGTCCCCTCCGGAGAAAGAACAAGGATCTGTCCTCCACCCGGAGAACTCATCCGGAGAGAACAAGGAAGGCAATCTGGCAAGAATTATAGGAAAGGGGTGTTGAATACACGTATGAGAGAAAGCCATCCTGTTTCCGTGTGCGCGTTGGTGATGGACCATGGATGCAATCACTATCAGCAAAATTATTCGCTCTGCATCTATGGAAAGCTTCGAGGCTGCCTAGGAAACCACCTCCGATCGGCGCGTCAGGCCAAACTCCTCGGCACAGTCCTCAGCTGCGGGATCAAGATCAGGGCTCCAAATTGCATTCGAGGGAAGAAGCCAGAGGTCACCTCTTTGATCTACCTACTCACTCTTGCTATTCGGAGAGCAAAGAATGCAGCTTGTTTCTGGAAGCTTTGGACAAAGTCAAGACAAGAGCTGGATCCGACTCCCTTAAAAAAGACTCCTCCACCTTAAAAAGCCGGGAAGAAGCATCTCTTCGTATTAGCCCACGCAACTGGAGTTTCGACAAAAGAAGAGACCCTGCGCACCCTTGGTTTCGAAGGACATCCCAGCACCAAATATCGTGGAGCTCAAAATCGTATGCTGAAGCGACGGACGAGAACGAACCTGCGGAAGGCACAAGAGAAGCTGCAGCAGATGGAATGCTTGAGGATGCTGCCGCCAAAATGACAAGTCATTGGAAAACTGACCGCTGCCCGTTATAAAAATCGCTTGGACATTTGAGTAACTGAAAAGCTGCGGGCAAAGGGGTAGAGGATCAGGAAGAGGACAACTAAACTTGTGGAAACCTTCCGAGTTGACTTGGCCCTGTCTTCCTTAAAACATCACGCGGACGCGCGCTGGCGGCTGCCGTGTAGCTGCGGTCTCCGCGCGTGGTACCAAAGCGTCGCGGGTTCGAATGACGGGTTCGAAATCTCCGCGTGGAGAATGGACGCCGAGAAATGAGTGCGTCGTGGGTTTGGATTTTCCCCTCAAGATGACGCTGCTTAGCCTTGGCTGACTTCGGGTGCGCAGCTGGTGGAAGCCAGAAACCATCGGGTCCCTTCTTTGACTGGTCACCGGGATTGGAAGTTGACCTTCCGAGGTCCTTCCAAGAATCAGAGAACCCTTCGGGGTTCCCTTCCGTTTGTGGAAATGGAGGCGTTCCATGGAGCTGGTTAACATACTTCCCTTTGGAGCTAGCCTCTCCAGAGTGTCAGAAGTGCGCTGATCCCTTCGGGGAGCGCCCCTTCAAGAGAAATTTGGTTTCACCCCTTCGGTGTTCTCTTCAGAGGAGGAGGAAAGAAAGGGCGCTTCCCTTGCGGGGAAAAAATTCCAGAAGCTGATCCTTTCCGGGTTCCCCTCGGAGAAGAAACGAAAAGTGGCCCCCTGCTAGGGGTCCTTGCTGAGGGAAGAAGGAAAAGGTCCTCTTCGAAGTTCCCTCCCAAGCGCGAGAGGAATGGACCCCTTTCTCCTCCCTCTGGATTCATAGGGTGGTCCCTTATTCATATGGTACCCCCTAACTTCAAGAGTTAACACGCACTCTCGGGTGGCATGGACATTGCCAAAGAACTTCGTGAGACCCTGGGCGAACGATTCTTATGCACTTGGCGAACCCCCCAAAAAGATCGCCACCTCCCTTAAAAAAAAAAAAAAAAAAAAAAAGAGCTAGAAGGAAAACAGCCTAACAGAATACCCCAAAAGGATTGCCATCATCCTAGGCCAACAGCAACGATCTCTTCGTGAGGTCGCTGATGGCCTTACTGTTTACCTTTACTGTTTAAAACATCACATTGGGCGCCCAAACACCACGTCTTTTGATCCCATTCCAAAGAGGCTCAAGATACAATGGAGTGACCTAAGCAAACAGGACGTGTCTTTCTGCATGAGCAAGCTCATTGAGACCGACATGGCCAGTGGCAGTCAGGGCAGGGGAAATCCTGAGCAACAGGGCCGACATCCGCATACTGAAGATTCAGGAGATGCCGAGGGGAACACATTCGAATCCTCCCCCCCCCCCTCTGGAATCAGCAAGCACAAAGAGCAAAGTTATCCCTCTAGTTTCCTAGGTTTCCGTTTGTGCTCATGTTGTTGGAGCCAGCTGTTTAACTTTAGAAATCGCTGTATAGCGACCGAAATCTGCTCTGCATCTGCTCATCATTGGTCGAAAGAGCACATCTGGCCATCGGCAGCGACCAAGGTACCAGCCAGAGAATCTTAGAAACGTTCTAGAAATCACGAAGATCCTCAGCAGGGAATGACGAGAACTCCGTTGGGTCAGGCAGGTTTCTCGGTTCTTTCGCCTCACGCTCTTGCCTCTTCAGGGCACGCCCTGCGCTTTCCATTCGTGCCTTCCTTGGTCGGCTTTCGGTTTGTCGTGCCGTCCGGTCTCCCCCTGGGCAGGGCCGGCTCTGCACCGCTGATTCCGCCGAACACAAAATCCTTTCCCGAGAGGAAGGTCCTCCTTGCTTGGGCTCTCAGAAGGGCCTTTCTCAGTTTCTCGGTTCAGAGGTTCGAGGAACCCCGTGCTGGACCCCTTCGGAACCACCTGCATCTGTGAGCGCTGAGCCTGCAAGCCGCGTTGATTGGCGTCTTCCGCTCACTCTGCATTAAAGCTTCTGCATCCACTGCTCTGACAACCTGAAGGTGGCCTGGGGGACAGTGCCCGCCCTGCTTTCTCCCTAATGAAGGGAGATCAAAGAATTTTCGGAGGTGTTTTTAAGGGTGCTGGCAAGTGGTTTGGGTTCCGAACGATCAAAATCCCGAACGATAGAGTCCCGAAAGATCTTAAAAATAAATACATACATGATACACATGTATGTACATATTTATATATGTATTTTTGCATAGATTGATATGTATTATGAAGATTATAGAAAATAAATATATATGCTTATTCCGTATATTAATATATATATTCATACATGGATTAATATACATAATCTTTTTAAGCACATATATTTGTTAGTATTTTTACTGGCATACATACTATTAATAGGAATATTATTTTCACATACATATTATTAATATTCATCAACATATATTATCAATGTACTTAATAACACGTATCAATGTATTATTAATATATGTATCAAAGACTAGGAAAATAAATATATATGCTTATTATGTACATTAATATCTATTTACATATGTAATGAATATATATTAAATGAATATGCAAAATATCTACTTTAAAAAAATAAAAAATAATGGTGTCAATTAAAATTAGTGGGAAAAACATGAAAAGGCAAACAAATTGAAATTCTGCACTTTATTTTCCCATCATTTCCAACACTCAACGCATGGCACTTCCTCAGGAAATGGCGAATTCTATTCGCGGGATTTTGATCGTTCGACGAATGCATACGTTTATAATTCGAAATTTATATATTCATTCCATAGAAAATTATTATATGACTAAATATATATAATAAACAGATTCTTGTTACATGCAATTTATTAATATAAGGAATAAAATGAACTAACATATATATAAAAAACAAACGTGTACATCAATATACATAATAGGCATATAATTTATTTTTTCTCATCTTTAGAATTCATATAAATCTAGATGTTAATTCATGCATCAACATACATATTAATATATATAATAAACACATGTGTTTATTTTAGTATTATATATATAGTAATCGATATATGAATATCTACATTAATACTTATAATAAATATATGTATTTATGTTTATGATCTTTCAGGATTCTGACTGGCACCGCTGGAAAGTCTCTTTCTAAAGCCAAGCAGACACCTAACGATTCTGAAGGACTGTCATGATAGTAAGCAGAAGTCCAAAGGGAGGTCACAAGTAGTATTCGCTCCTGAAACAGAGGTTTTCGTTTCACCTGGCAAAGACATTACTCTTCTCTTGGATGTGACTACATTGCATTTTGAGGGAATTGGAGCACTTGATGAGCCACCTGGAACATCCAGCTGGCTAAGCTGGGGAGAGATGCAACGATGGTGGAGCTGCGGTTCTTTTTCTGGAAATGGATTCCAGCTTAGCAATCATGGAAGGGTGTAGCAAGTTCCAGGAGAAAATCACTCATGAATCCATTCCCAAGAGAACTCTTGAGATTCCCATCTTGATCTGGATGCTTGTCACATCTTCAGACAAAGATCGCATCCGTTGAGCCTCACGTGGCCACAATTTCCAGTTGCCATGATGATTCAGCAGCAACAACCCGATTATGACTGTGATCCCAGGCTCAGGTGGAACGTCACGGAACGAAGGACTCCCCGGCTTCGATCCCTTTTCAAGATTCGATAGATTTCTTCCGTGGTCAAGTCCGTTGCAACTTTCAAAGTTGGTCGATGTACGTTTTTTTTTCTTCCCCCTCCCCCCTTCCCCCTCCCGTGGACGGAATAAGCGTGGGAAGTTCGACAGCTTCGCTTTCGCTTGGAGATTTCCTTCCTGCACTTCCTTCGCGAGAGGCTTCGAAGCTCTGCAAACTGCTTTTGCAGCATTTTTCCCGCTTTATTGGAAAGAAATAACCAGCGATCCTCCCTGAGTTCATCTTTCAGTAGGCGCGACACCCAGAGTGGGGATTCGTCCCCATGGCTCGATCTGTGATTTGCAGGCTAGTGGTCAGAGGCCTTCAAACCGGAGAACGTGACCCAAAAGTTGGGAAATCTCCACGGAAACCTTCACAGAAAAAGCGGCAGCCATAAATTCTTGGTCTTCGTGCCACCTTCCCCAGTCTAATTGCTAATTTAATTAGGATCGGCAGCAATTTGCAGGAAATCGTCATGCCTAACGAAGAACCTCATGCGCGTGAACCACACATGCGCAACTTCGCATTCCTGACCACTCTTGGCAAGACCACGGTCTGCTCAATGGTGACAGGTGGTGTAACTTCAACTTTTCATTTTCGGAGATGACCGGGATGGCTTGTTCCCCCGAATAACCGAATGCCCCTGCAAGGAAAAGACTGCTGACGGATGGAAGCTTCAAGGGTGGAATGCTGATTTTTCACGCGAGACAAACAACGATGGAACAACGGAGGCTTCTGGCTGGAAAGAGATCAAAGGGTCGTTGAGGAGCAGATTGCACGCCACCTATTCCTCTGTGGTGCCGCTGTGATTGCCTCACTTTCCTTTTGGCGTCCAGCCTCAGTCTCTAGGACCGGTGAGTACTGAGGCGCTAGTCGTTGCCTGATGGTTGCTGGCAGGAATAGAAGGGCCGTTAGGTTCGCTAAGCATGGATGGTTTCACGAAGCAACAGGTCCGAATGAGAGGGAAGATTGAAGTATATGGGCTGCAGGTTGTTTTGTGGTTGTTTAACTGTGTCCTGTGGTCTTTGGTTACCCATATGCAGTCATCATGTGTTTTCATATTATTCTGAGGTTGGTTACGTAAGCATGGTGTGTAATGAAGCACGTTGGGAATACGCACTGCTACGTTGTTTTCTTATGGAATCCTCAATTTTTCTCCTGCCTCTCGAAAGTTTCCAAAAGTTTTCACCGTTCCACAGTGTTCAAGATCCGAACAAGCTGTCCCAGACGATGCCTCCCGTTCTTGAGAGCGGCACACTTCCAGTAACGAGCTGTCTCACCTGGTGTTCCGAGTCTGGGAGACGGTTTTTTCCTCGTGTCCCCTCGGTAAGAGATCGATGGATTCTCCTCCTCGCTTCCAATGAGGATTTCGTGAGGGTGAGGTGAACGTCAGCAGCCGTTGGTTGATTTCTCCGATTCGGTAATGAGGCCCAGGAATTAGGTTGGTGCAAAAACAATTGCGATTTTTACGTGTCGGGTATGAAGACGCATATATCAGGTGGTCCTCTTCGATTGACTCATCCTGGTCGTAAACGATGCAGCATCTCGTGCATTTTTTCAATCTCCTGACAATATTTTTCTGCTGTTGTTGTTTCACCAGGATTTAAGAAGTCGTGTTGCACGATGCCACTTGCCGACCGCCAAACAGCGACCATCATCTTTTTAGGTTCAGGAAACTGTCTGGGTGCTCCTCCTCGGTCCAGCCACTGTGATGAACGTTGCCGACTGCCGTAGAGATTCCACTTTCATCACATGTGACCGTGCGATCGAGAAAGGGACCGCCTTCGTCACGCAAAAGAAGTGCTGAGCAAACTTCGTATCGCCGAATCGCTTGATGTCCGTTTCGCCCATGCGGCTCCCGTTGATCCAGCTTTTTTGTTTTAGGCTCAAATTAGGCTCAAATGCCGGACAACTGCTGAACGATCAACATGGAGTTCCTCTGCCACCTCTCGACTTGTTTTGTACGTGGGTCCGCTTCCGTAATGGTTCTTAAATCATGACTGTCTACAGCTGAAGGATGTCCGCGACTCTTCTCAAGGCTTTCCTTTCCATCACGGAAATCCTGGAACCAGTGCTGAGCTGTACGTTCACTGATTGACTCTTCGCCAAAAGCGAATTGGATATTCCGAGCCAATTTCTGTTGCTTTACGTCCCAATTGAAACCCACACCACAAAATCGAGCGAATGTTTTTTTTTTTCCATGATCACTCGAAGAGGTTACATCTAACATTGCTAAAGAATGAAAGCAATAGGCATGAGCTGAAATCAGTAGTGCGAGTTTGTTTACAATGATGTATCGCATGACTATAACAAAAGATAACGGTAACTAGAAAAATCGGCGTCCAACTTGAAACGATAGAACTGCAATTATTTTTGCACCATCCTAAAAATATTGGGAAACTCAGAAGCGCGAGGATTCGAAGTCTCGATTCCGGGATCAGTCCTGCTTTCCGGCACGCGAAGTTTCGGCGGATTTTCTCGTATCCTCAGGTTTGCCCTGATAAATCATTCGTAACGATGTCTGTCGACTTTGCTGTCCTTCATAGATCTCCGCGTCCCCGTTCTTTAGACGGCACTGCACCTCAGAACTAAATTAAGGATGAGTGCACTCTTTGAGCAGACGCGTATTGATCCTGATGCCCGCAGGTTAGGGTTCTCTGCTCCTCTCAGCCAAGGATCGACAGTTACGAAGCTTCGCGGAGTTACCACTGCCTTCGGCCGAGGACAAACCAAGAAGATCGTTTCGGCGAAAGCTACGAATTGTAAACGCGCGCTTTCCAGCTTCCTGGAAACTCTTTCTAGGTACATACCTAAAGATAACCTGGTCCATTTCACAACTTCCAGTGAGAGCAGTGAGTGTGATTTTTTTTCTTCTTCTTCTCCTCAATCCGAATCGAATATCTCGAACTTCTTGAACGGAACTTAAGATTTCGCTCAAGAGAGACAGACTTCGTCCTCTGCATCATCTGGGCTGCCTGATTTCTTTCTGTCCCTGCTCTCATGATTTCTTGTCATCTCGATCAGTTACTTTTCTTTTCGTCCGGTAGGTCGAGACAGTCTTTTTTGATATCCAAGTTTTCTCACTCCTTGGCTCTATTCTTTCTCTCCCTTTAGACGATTCTCGATCATCCTACGTCTTCACCTATTCTCTTCAGATCATCATTTTCTTGGGATGTGAATGCCGTCTTCCTCAGGACGGTTTCGCACTCCTTTGGAAACTGAGTAAATCCCTTATTCTTTACGAGTGTTCGTACAGACGCGAGTGACGTGGGTTTTCTAGGTCCCGATGTCCGCTCTCAAAAACGCGCTAAGAATGCTTGGTGGTCATATGAGATCAGAGAGCCTGGTAGCTTTCGGGCATGTGCTTCCATCTGGGAAGCAGCTTCGCACACTCATTCACTCCAGCCTTGTAGACACGTCGTCATGACATCCACGCACCCCACGTACTGGGATCTCTTCATCGGAGATCGGATCTCTTGAGCGATAGTTTAGTGTAGAATACAATATGATGGAATGAGCTCAACTCTTGATGACATGGCACTTAATGACGAGATACACCGTTTGAATAATAGGAGGTCTGAAAGGCATCTCGGGTTTCCGATCTTGCAAGGGAGGCGTGAATCCACAGTTCTGGAACGAACAAACTCAGCGTGCCGCAGAGTGATGCTTCGAAGAGAAGTTCGGAAAGAGAGAGCGTTTCCACCTTTGTGGTCAAAACGAGAGCGAAGAAGAGGCATGGTTCCCAGATCTCCCGCTCCGGATGAGAAACTTCCTTTCCTATTATGCTTTAGGCTTACATGCTGGTTCGGTGTGTTGGGTAAGACAGGAGAATCAATTAGCTAAGATGAAGTAATGAAAAATTTAAAAATCATGATGAAAATGGAATCCAAAATGAAGCACCTTTTACCTGGCTGCCAACGACAACACGAGGTTTCGTTATTCGTTGGCATCCGCAGTCTTCAAATGGAACATGTGACGGGACAATTGGGGTAGAAAATAGGATTATTCAAGTGATCGAAGTCTAATGTGGTTACTCGCACACACATCGTCTTATGAAAGGAAAAAATGAGTTCAAAGGATGAGGCCTGCTAGAGGACCATCGGTGACAAAGAATGGTTTGGAAATGTAACAGACTTTTCATCAAGTGCTGCTCTTCTCGAAAGGCAACAGGAAAATTCGAGAAATCACGCAGCCCTTTTAGAAGAGAGCTTTCATATTCATTTCGCTTTAAGAGGTTCAACACATTCCAAAATCTCTCGCTAAAGATGTTGGAATCATCATCAAAAATGAATAAGAGAAGACTGAGAGGATTCTGTGATTACATCTTCAGCAGCGCCAGCAGAGTACAAAATACCCTTTATGCCTTTGGCTCCACTAGTTCTTTTCTCTTCCAAAGTAATCTGAGATTCTCGAGACCAGGTCTAATACTACAACGTTTCTGCTGCCTCTCACTCGAGCTTCCATTTCTTTGTTTAGAGTTGTTCTGATCCCAAAGATTTCCGATATGTGGCTCAATTTCAGATTTGCGGTAAACCCTGGATAACACGTGCTTTGATCATGAGTCATGAGCTGTCACAGGTGCATTGCGCGCAGGGTCAAAACACATGCTCATATCTACCGTACAGAATTCATGTTCCCGATAAAGACGGAAGGCGGGCAGAAATAACTGGTTGGGAAGCAGCAATGGAGCAGTCAGTTTCTCACCGCCTTCGTGCATGTCAGCAATTCGATTCGCTTTTTCTCCCATGCACATGCGCTTGCCTCCTGGTAAAGTCCATCTGTCCTGCCAGATGGGCTGCGTCTCTATGAATGTCCTCCTGCTTGCATCCTGCTGCTCGCCTGAACTTCCTTGTTCCCTTGGGACGAATCATCACAGTGGTCGACTCTCTGGGAAGCAGCTCTCTGAACAACACAGGTCATGCACTCTTCCAATCAGTGCTGCATTTGCGTTTTCGTGCTTTCTCAAATTTGCTCCTGAGTTCTTTGAGTCTCTGATGAACGCAAAATGTTCTCACGATGTTGTTGGGCACTTGGAACTTTGCCGCCATTTTACTCACCGAAATATGTCCTTTAGCTTTCTTCCTCCCATCCATTGAGGCTGGACGCTGTCTGACAACTTGCCACTCCTCCGCATGCAAGTTCCGTTTTCTCTTATAATTTCCAGCCCCAATATTGATCCCACTATAGGTGAATCCACAACTCATCATCAGAGTCCTCTGACCCAGAGGTCACTTTTTCCATGGCTTTCCTTCCCAGCCCTTCCCATATACGGAGAAGTAACTACGACAACACAGTCCTACCTACCAAACGGTCTTGAAGGTGGACAGCTGTAGTTAGCAATGCAGCCCGCCTGAGCTTGGCTTACGGGGGGATGCCTGGACCTTCCTTTCGTTTGCCCCGGGCATGATGCTGTTATCAATATCAACGAATTTCCACATTTTCCTCTGGTGCCGTCTCATACTCAATTCTCACCGATTCTCTGACTGTTCATTCTTGAATGATTTTTCTCGGATCAGGAAAAACGAGCGGCGGTTTCTCCGCTTCAGATTTTCAGATCAATCAATCCAGTCAGAATTTTCTAAACTCAAGCCAAACAATAAAAGGAGAAAGAAAAAAGAGGGGGAAAAAGAGAGAGAGAGAGAGATAAGGAGTTGAAGAGAATTTCCGTCATTTTCTTCTCCAGTCTCTCTAAGACGGTGATGGAAACGTCTTCTCAATATAGAACGCCTTTTTAAAGATTGTTTTACAGCACAAGAAAAATCGAATAAGGCAGTGAGCCAAAGAAATTAAGACCCTGGTAATCCCTCTGGCGGTGCTCGCACGAGATGCAGGGAAACTTCGTTCAGTTTTTCCTTTTCATCTGCACATCGTCAAATGACATATCCAAGAGATCGCTGTGATTTAGACTTAAAAAGAATGATAAGACAATCGCTTGGAAAACCTCATTTCGGCCGTAGCTGAATGGTCATCCAATCCTTTCTAAGGCCGTCTTCTCCTTTAGAATGTCTCCTTCGAATGTATCTGCATCTTTCTTGGTTCTGTACCTCAGATGCTTCAGAATGGAAATCCGTGAAAACGTCGACATGCTTGAATATTGATTTCAGATTTGTTCCTTGAGTTGCTTTCTGCTCCTGAGGTCTCGAGGTAAAAAAATGGCAAGCAACACAACCTTACGATCGCTCCCACACGTGGAAGCATGTTTCGGAAAATGCACTGTCAGAGGAAGCTTCAACGTTCTTCCAGATGAGCTGTTGCATCTCAAGGGATCATTTTCTTGTCTTCTTGGATGAGAAAGCTGCTTAAATCTCATTCCTCATTAGACTTGTAATTCCAAAGCCCGCGTGCTGCCCAAGGAGGTCTCGCAAGAGTTCCTCGTTTCTCATTGGAGTTCTATTTATCACTTTTACGCCACTTTTCCATGATTCTTCGGAGAAAATCTTCCGAATGATAACCGTCTGGTGAGATAACCGTCTAGTGATCGTGTGCCAAACGTGTTACGCCCTACTGAATGTGGAAAACTAATCCAGCATCCCCTTCTGGCATCACGACTTGTGACCTTCAAATAGATTTTTTTCGTGCTCATGAGTTTTGCACAGATTGCTCCCGCTGTGGTGGTGGCAGTCAGGGAAATTCCCTCTGTCTGTGGTGATTCTTCTCCGACCCACGTGCAGCTGCCTACTGGCTGATTTCAAGAGACGAAGGTCTCTTTGGTGTCCCTCCAATAGAGCATATCGAACGTACTGCCTCTGCATTTTGTTTTTCTTGGGTGCTACTGCTGCGTCTCTGCCTCGCTTTCTAACGTAATGAGATGATGACCCTGAAGTAACAGACCTCTATGACAATCCTTGGATAACATGGCGTCTCGGGTGGAATTCTTTTTCACAGAAACTTGAGATTCGAGGTCCGGCGAACTCCGTGATTTCGCCACCAAAGAAAATAGGAACGCCGCTGCTGATCCCTCCGTGATTTGACCACGCCGCGATCAAAAAGATTCACGGGGCGCGTTGATGCCGAAAGTGACGGACGACGCGTTTCTGAAATCGCTCCGTGGTCAAAGAATTTCCTAGCGCGGCAGTTTCCTGAAAGTGGACGGACTGTCCAATAGGGCTCGCAGAAATCCTCTCCAGGATGCTGCCGATAAACTTCTTGCAGCCGTTGCACCACTCCCGCTCCTGAGGAATTTTTCCAGTCTTTGTGCCTCCTCGGCTTCCTTCCTCGCCGTGTTTCTCTCCCTGAACGAGCTTCAGAGACGAGAAGCTTTACCTTGGCAGGTTTTTTTTTTCTTCCTTCCTTCCTGAGAAAGAACTACGCTGACCGTTGCATCCAATCCTTGGTTCCCTACTCTTAGGGTCCCACTAATGTCGACGCGATTCCTTTCTCTCACGCACTGAAGCACGGAGAAAATACCAGTATTAAAATACCAGTCTGGCCATAAAATGAATTTTGGCATTTTCACCATTTTTTTCCTCTTTCTTCTTGGAAGAACGGTAGCAGATCCTTCAACAAAAACATCTTTTATCTCCATAAACACTGAGATTTACAAGCAAGGGTTATCTTATTATGTCGCAAATTTATCATAGTGACAGCAAGCCCTCCTCAACGGAACAGAGGACCAGCCAACCTGAATCCGAGAGACGGAAGAGTTGTCGCACACGCTGGGGTGTGTCGTCGGAATTCTCGACCTGAAGGAGCTGACCAAGGCGCTCCTGTGCGTGCTCCTCCGAGATGGAGCTCCTTCCTCCCTGGCCGAGCGGCATCTCCGCTCGATCGCCACCACCTGCCAGGAGCGTTTTTCCAGCGGAGGAATCGCTGGCCTTCGCGCTCTTCGGGAAATTCGGTTGCGTCCGACACCACCAGCACGTTCACCCCAGTAGCTCCCGGGGCATCCGTCTTCGGACAAGAGAAAAGCACTCGGAAAGCAAATGCCCACCACGAAAGAAAATGCCTCGTCTCGTCCGGGAAAAGGGGCTCAGGGGCTAGAAATGCAGGCTACGCAGCACGGGACAGGGGTTTTGTTTTCGTTTTTGCTTTTTTTTTTGTCTGGCTCGGAGGGGCTTCGAGCCAGGTCGCGCAGGCGATCCTCCACGGAAGCTTCTGCAGCATGGACACGACTGCGATCTGCTCGTCCCTGCGTCTCGGCCTCATGCGCGCGGCGGCACCAGCGCAAGCACCACCATCTACCCGATCTGACGTGCCCTCAACTGCGTGTTTCGGGATGCTGCAAGCTCGAAGACGCGTTTCGGTTCCGACCCCGATGTTGACCTCTTCCCAAGCGTTTCCGGTCCACCTTTTCAGAGAACACCTGCCGCTCTTTAACCGATGCTCAGAGGTATGAGAGGAGTCCCTTGCTTCCCATTGCGATTTATGTCTTTAGTCTCGGTAGATCTGCTACCTTTTTTTTTTTTTTTTTGACAGGAGGTGGGGGTGGGTGGGGGTAAATCCCCTTTAAGGGAGCCTTCTCCCTGGTTGTCTCCGAAGGGAATTTCGAATTACGGAAGAGCCGTTCTTTCTTCGCGGAATTATCGGAGAGGCGCTCCCTCGGCCGGCGATGAAAACGCGAGTGGCAGCGAGAAGAAAGCGTCCTGGCGTCCTGGAACACAAAAACGGAAATGAAACCCTTCCGAAGCCGGTCCAGCGCGCGGCATGATGCACAGTGCCCCAAGCTACTCGCGACCCCGAGGCATCGCGAGGGAAGGCAGGAAGGAACATGGCGCGGACCCTGAGCAGTTTCGCTGATGAAAGCGGAAATCGCTGCTGCGTCCTATTCCGAGGATCTCCTTCCGTTTTTTTGCTGCTCTGCTCTCAGATCTTTTGGAAGGGGGGAATCAAAGACATATGAAGAACCATTCGCCTCCTCGGGGGGGAGGAGCGCACAAAGCTCTATGGCACCATCCGCGCCATCCGATCCACGCCATTGTGCTGCCCTCCGCTCCATATGAGAGCGCATCCCTGTGGATCTCCGATAGCAACCCCAGAGACGTTTTGAAGCGCCTATTTTCGCGCGACGCCCTCACACCTGCTGCATCCCTAGCAGCACTTTGCTGGCCACGGGGTAGGATCGTGGCTGCATAGAGCAAAACGCCAGAGGAGCCAGGATGACAAAGACGCCATCTATTTTGCTGTTTTCTTTATGAGGATAGCGTCAAGATGACCCCATCCGAGAGTCTCGAAACAAAACTTGCGGGCATCCTCACAAGGATGCAGAGGTCACCCTCCAGCACACAGTGATCCCTTTCCAAACCTCTCCCCTTTCCTTTTTTTGTTTTATTTTTTTCCTTTTTGTTTGTCTGCCCTTTCGCTGTGCTGCCGAGGCGAACCCCGCTGACCTGCGTGCCAGTTCCCGACAGGTTCCTTCTCGGAGTTATAAGTAACATGGCAGGGTCAAAGGTCCTGCCACTGACGTCAAAGTTTTATTTTTAATAGATAAACGCCCCGGCGTGACTGGATGCCATTCCACGCCACCAGAGAGTGCGTATCACTCCTCGAGTTAAAGGGAACACTCCATGAATCCAGGAAGGCTCTGGAGGAGTCCCCGTTCCTTCCTTACGCTTGTTTGGCAGGGAATCCCGAGGGGAACCGCTCCTTTATTACTTTTCTGAGGAGCTTCCCCGAAGGGAAGGTTTCCAACATTCTGGAGAGGAATCTTCCGAGGGTAGCGGTCGACTACATGACACAAGCCGGTGGGAGGGGTGGAGGAGACTCCCGAAGCTCCGTAACTCCTTGAAGGACCCGGGAAGCTGTTTCCGATCCCAGATGGTCAGCGGAGACACTCGGTCTCCGGTGCGCGCGCGAGAGTCGCGGCGGTCTTCCGCACCCGAAGGCAGTGAGCCAACCAGCGTCAAGACCCGCGCGACGACGCACCCACCCGCAGCGTCGATTCTTCTACGGGATGGGACGGATGGGAAGTAAGGAACGCATCTCTGCGATTTCTCTTTCTGTCTCTACGATTCCCCTTACCGTCTCACCAAGGACACGCAGTGCCATCACACTTTCGCGTTCGGTGACCGAGCTGGACCAACCGCCACATGACTTTCAAGATGACGAGATAAAGCAAGATTTAAGGAGTGTGCCGCTAGGAACGAAGAGTTACGTGCCGCTGGTCCATAAAACGTCCGCGTTAAGAGTTATCGTTGAATTTTGCAGGTAACTCCTCCACCCTTCCAAAAAACTACCGGCAACACTCCATAAATTGAAAGCGATTCTGGAGATCCCGAACTCGAGGAGGAAACGCGATCAGATCGGAATTTTCTTCTTCCTCTTCCTCCTCTTCACGTCATCAGCGTCGTCTTTCGAACGCTAGCAGCTAGTTGTCTTTTTTCTCCTCTTTCCAGATGCGCGCGCCTCGCGACATCCTTCCAAGGCCGCTCCTCGTTTCCCTCCCTAGCGGGGGGAAGGGGGGAGAGTTCTCGCCGAGACGAGTCCCCACGGGGCCTGCATCCCCCTCGAAGAACCGCGGCTGTTAGCATTTTCGGAGACGTCACCCATGGCTCTGCAGCCGTGGTGCCAGACCGCGAGCAGGTGCGCCTCGCTTAAGCTCTGGACCGCGTGTTCTGGATAGAGCCCTTCCCGTGTGACCTCCCCCCTCGTGTACTCAGGCTGCAAAGACCGCCCCCCCCCCTTCTCAGGGAACCAGCGCCCTTTGTTGCTTGCTGCTAAGCTCGTAAATTCCTCTTCGTTGCTGTAAATCCTTCAGAGGGAAAGAACGAAACAAAGGCGATGCTGACAGAAGGCTGGCGTCCAGTTGGTCATTCACCAGCTGCTATTCAGCGGCCAGTCCGTGCGTGCACCTTCCGCTGGGGAACGCGATGGAAGGGTCTTTTTTTCTTCTTCCCGAGAAAGCAAAAGCGCGAGACGTCAAGGCGGATGGACGGTGCTCATGAAAGAAAAGCGGATGCTTCGAGGGGATCCCCTCCCCTTAAAAAAAAACCAGGGTCGCGCGCGCCACTTTGCGGAAGACGCTGTGCACCCTGCGTTGCACCACCAAGCTCCACCGATCTGTGCGTCCGTGGTGTCTTCGTCTGATTTCCCTCTCGAGGGCCTGCTCGAAGACATTCGCTGCTGAGAGCCGAGGCTTCGCCACAAGACAACCGAGCGGCGGAGCCACGTTACTTTGGAACCCATCGCCGCCGGTGCCTCCTGCGCCGGGAGCGTCACACAGAGCTGGAGCGAAAATTCCCGAGACGAGGGAGCATCCCAAGCCTCGGGTCGGGTTTGCCCTGTTTGCCCTGGAGCTCGCGGCATCCATGCGGAGCACGGAGGTGGCTTCTTCTCCGCCAAGCCAAAGGAGGAGGATCCTCACCTCGTGGTCTGACGAAGGGAAGCCAAGGTGACATTTACGAATACGCGTGTAGCATCAGGAAAAACCATGGAAATGCCTCAGTATGCCTGGAGAATGCGTTCCAAGTCGGATGACGAACGCTGTTCCAGACCGAAGATTCTGAGAGTCAGCTTGACCCGCGTTGGTGGTCGTGCGACCGCGGTCTCTCCGCGTGGAACCGAGCGCTGCGGGCTCGAGTCCCTCCCGGGGGAAGGATACACGCCGAGAAATGGGGGGTGCGTCGTGGCTTTCGAGTGATCTCCCTGCAGGATGACGCCGGTTGCCACAAGGGCTTCGAATGCAACCCTGGTGAGAGCTGGAACCCCTCTGATACCCCCCGTTGACCGACCTCCGGGATCGGAAGTTGCCCTTCCGAGGTCCTTCCGGGAATCGAGGAATCCTTCGGAACTCCCCTCCGTTTGGGAAAATGGAGTCGTCCCTCCCCTCGGAGTGACCCTCCATTGCGCACCATGTAGCTGGTCAGTATTCCCCTCCGGGGAGTCGGCTCCTCAGAGTGTTAAGGAGAAGTGCTCTGCTCCCCTCGGGGAGGCGCCCCTCAGAGAAAATGGGAAGCATCCCTTGGGGTTCTCTCTTCAGAGGAGGGGGAAGCAGGGAACGATTCCTTTCCGGTGGTCCCTCTGGAGAAAAAATTCCAGGAGAGGACCCTTTCCGGGTTCCCTTCGGAGAAGACAAGAGGAGCAGCCCCCCAAAACCGGGGCATCCCTCCGGAAAGAATGAAGAGTAGGTTCGGGGCTCCCTTCGGAGACAACCAGAGCGCGGGTTTCCTTTGAGATTCCCCCCTTCCCCCCCTAAGAGCGAGAGGGAAAGGGCTCCTCCCTCACGAGCCCTTCCACGGTTAACCAGGGCATTCCTACGGGGCGGGCTCCTGGCTAAGCTGCACGAGCCTTCGTGCAGCGCGGACAATGGCTTTAAGGAGGTTTGTGAGCCGTCCACATGGCATCGTCGTTGAGCATCTCCGACGTCCCTACTAAAGGGGGCAACCGGTTCTTCAGTACTTAGAGGACCCCTTCCCCCCCCCCCCCAAAGAAGAACCTTAAGTCCCCCCCTTTTCCCAAAAAAGGCAGGAAAGTGACGACGCTAAGGAAGAGCACGGGGCTGCGCGGCTAAAGAGTTACCTCGTTCCTCCCTCCTCCCAAAGATGAACCAGCAAAAGATGAACGCGAATCGGCTCTTCGCCCCACAGATTCACCTGCGCTGGTTCCCTACACAAAGAAAACAAGCTGAAAGGGGACTCCTGGAGCGAGATTGCGCTGGAGAGCCCCAAGCGTCTTCCTCCAGCGGCTGCTGCCGCCCTCTTTGTTCTTCAAGCAGCTCCGGATTTCGATCCGGCACCGCCCGTCCGGCCTATTGCCGTGGCCGCCGCTTCCACCGTAAGCTCTCCGGATGTTGCTAAGGGAGGGGCGGGGCGGCAAAGTCCGTCGCTCAGCAAATTCCCTCACCACGGCATCGAATTCGAGCTGACGGCCTCCCGCTTCATGCCGCTAGCACCTGGATCTTCGAGTAAGGAGTTTCATCTTTCAGGTCGCTGGGGACAGCGTCAACAAGGGCCAGTGCTGCCTTGTCCAAGGTAGGCACGGCTTCCTCGGATTCCGGACTGCCTTCGCTCCTGGAAGCATATTCGTGAGGGTGGGTTCCCAAGCAACCGCGAAGCATTCCCGCTTCTGCCGCAGCCGGGCGAGTGCGCGCCGCTCCCGCCCCGCAGCATCGAAGATGAACCTTCAGCAGAAGAGTGGTCCCGGAAAAGCAGCAGCAGGCGAATTTCCATCCGGACCGGAGCGATGCAGCTTGGAAACGAGGAAATCCTGAAACTGGGTGCTCGAGGTCCTTTTCGGAACCATCCTTAGGATATTTCCATTTGCGACTCACCTGATCTTCACAAGGTGTCTTGTTGACCCGCCTTCTGGATTTCTTTCCAAGAGGCACAGGGCAAACGTGCTTAGGCGGCCGAAGGCGGGCGCAGTCCAAGCTCTTCTAATCAGATCATCTTGAAGCAGAATCATGAATACAAGTTGGGAATGGTTCCCGTTGCCAATAAAAAATATGAACTGAAATGAATAGATTAATTAATTTATTTTTTTTAGTGTTCGCTGAAGTTTCGAAAGCAGTGCATAGCTGACCCATCAAAAACTTGGACTGGGTTGACAGTTAATTACAACCAAACAGTTGCTGGAAAAAAAAAAAAAGAGCAATGTATATACATATATTTACATGTATGTATGTATGTATGTAAATTAAACCACTTTTCTTCGGTTCGTCTTGATGACATTCGGCAAACGACATGAAGAAATCGGTTGAGAAGCATTCCGTTGCGGGAATGCGTTCCCAGAATCTTGAGAAAGCACCTTCCACCTTTGCGCACCCGAGCCACGAGACCACTCGGGTCAAAAAAAACGAAAATGCAAAGCAGATCGGATGAGCAGCGGTATCACTAGAGACGGAGAACCTGTTAGGATCTCGTGTGCCCCGTGGTCGCATCTTATTCCGAGCTCCGCAGAGGTAATTGGAGTTGGAACCTGCTCCCTATTGCATCACGGACGCATCCAGAAAACGGGGAATTTTTTGTAGAGCTGAAGATTGTGACTGGTAGCAGTAATGAGTTATTTGACGAAAGGAAAAGTATTCCGAGATTAAGGCTTAATCTCGGAACACTTTCTGAGATTGGTGATTAACGAGCGCTTGTTCAGGACATCCTCTGAATATGCATGTGCAATGCACCCGACATTCCCTATTAAAGATTCTGGAATCCAATCAGCCCACTGCACCACGTGGACTCTCGTGGTACAGGGAGCATGAAAAGCCACGGATTGGTCAATACAGCCATACGGAGATTTCAGGACGAACTCGAGTACAGCCAGCGATCAAAGCTAAATGATCAGTTTCGCCTTAATGATCAGCGTCCTGAAGCTTTTCAAAACTTCAAAACCTAACTGACTGAGAACGTGCGGTCCTCTGACCCTCCAGCAAGGGATGCTTAGTCTTTCTTCCGTTAAATGCTCCGACAAGTTGCAGATGTTCACGCGACAGGGACTGAGAGAAGACCAGCTGAAGAGGGACTTTCTCCTGACTCACAGGAACCTCGAGTCACACGGAGAGCTCCTGAAAACACGACAGCAGCATCTCTGATTCGTTGAAAAACTCAATCTCTATGTCATCCGC
This sequence comes from Raillietiella orientalis, assembly GCA_036172245.1. Lineage (NCBI taxonomy): Eukaryota > Metazoa > Arthropoda > Ichthyostraca > Raillietiellida > Raillietiellidae > Raillietiella > Raillietiella orientalis. Next base: position 4,592,174 of record JAYWIR010000002.1, on the reverse strand, counting down.
CACAAGAACCATTAGCAGTTGTTCTACTAACCCTCTATCATTTGATTTGATTGTACCGATAAATCGCTTTTTCTCTATTGTCTTTCAAATCATAAAGTTCTGGTGGACCACTCAGAACTAAATGGATAGTTTTTAGCTCCTTCAGGAGCACAGACTCCCGAAATTCACTTTCGTCAGCTGAAAGTGAATCCGGTTCTGGAGTTCAGTAATTAACGTGGCGGCGCGTCCCCTAATGAATCGAAGTCCTCTGACATCGAGGACGTTCCCGGTGCTGCACCGGCCGCAATGCAGACTTACACCGCACCATCTGACGGGATGCCTCGCCCTGCCCTCCAAGAAACCTGCAGTGCCCTTCAGCCGGATGAATGAGGACTCCATGCCAAGCCTGACGGAAGATTTTGACGGCCAGCTCCGTACGGAGTCATGTAACGGAATAAGACGGCATCATCCTGGCGTCATCACGATGATGACTCCTTTCATCGTAAAAAGCGGTTCGTCTTCGTCGATGAAGCTCCAAAGGTGGAGAATCGGGCCCACCACGTCTTCGCTGACTTCTCGACCAGAATACCATCTGGGGACCTGTGAAGGAGAGCTCGCTCACGTTCGTGGGTTGGCCATCCACTCCTGCCCCCCTAAGACACCCTCGGTGGTCGCTCCCGCGCGCGAGTTTCTCCCAGTGAGCGCGTTCCCCGGGTGTTCCTGGAAACTCCTGAAGCTGTCCCTGTTCTCCTGTCTCCGCTATGTAGGACTTCGTCAAGCATGACCACCCCACACTCAAGGAGAGTGCAATGAGGAGAGCGGAAAACATAGCCGCCCTTTCCGAATCGTAGGGATAGTCAGTCGTGCTTCGGATAGTTCGAAACCCTATCTGAAATAGGCCGTTTCTTTCCTAGAACGATTGGGGTCCCCCCTGCGTACGATATCTTTCCGACCCACAGAGCGAATCGACAGGCTGAAGCTTTCCCTTTCTGCTTCCCCACGCCTCTCTCTTTCCATCCCGTCTTATCCTGAAACGAGGGTTGAGGCGCGCGGTGTAGGGCCGCAGCAATCTACCGAAAAGGCAAATCCAGGAAGGCATCGCGGGAATCAGATGACCGGGACATCGCGGCTGCGAATCGATGCCTTCGAAGGAAAGCGTGCCTGCCTGAGCATGCGGATCATGCGTGCTCTCCCGTAAGCGGCGGGCTGCTCATCCGGGTACTGACGAGACGAGCGGTCCACAACCGACCGATAGCGGCTAGCGTTCCTCTGAAATCTCCACACAGCTGAGGCTCATGATCAGAAATCCGACATCTCCTCCTTCCGCCGCATCTTTGATTTGTTCCAGGCGCCCTGTTACCAAAGAGTTTTTGCGCTTCCGCGGAGGAGGAGATTCGCTGGAGCGTCCGCGCCTGAAGTCTTCTGGAAACGAATGGGTGCACCCGTTCTCCCGACCCCTCAAAAGAGAGATCGCCTCGCCACGTAAGGACGGAGAAAGGGGGAACAAGAAAGGAGGAAACAAAGGGAGAAGAGTGCGCTTGCTTTCTGTCGAGCTAAAGACCAAGGGGCGTCGCGACGACTCTTGTAGACCTCAGAAGGGCGATACCTCGGCTCGTGATTTATTTTCGGATGGATGATCTTGGAAGCTGCCAATCTGGAAACACCCTCGATGATGATGCTTGCTGCTGACCGCTTCCGTCCAATCCCCTGAGGTTTGGCAGTCGCTCGTCTTCGACCACCATTTTGGCGTCAAGAGAGAAGTCGCGCTTTGTTTGTTTGTTTGTTTCGTCTTTTTCGCTCTGTTCTTTCCATCGTCCAGAATCCGAGTGTCCCGTCTTCTGGGTCCTGGAGACTGCCGTGATCGAGGGACATCCCAAATGTTGAGAAGGTGGAAGGGGAGGTGGGAGGGACTTGCCAAAGGAAATAATACGGTAGGTGCGAGTCACGCGCTGTTTTTTTGAAGTTCCTGATAAAAAAAAAAAAAAGTGCTTGGTCGACGTCACGAAGAGACAATCCGACCGCGCGGTTGCCAGGCGAATCGAAAGAAAAAAGAAAAAGAAGATGAAAGTGTCTCATCCGAGCAGTCTGCCCTCACGAAGGGCTCCCGCGCGATGGGTCGAACACGTCCCATTTAATGAAGCGCTATATCACTAAGAACAATCGCGTCCTTTTCCCTCTCCTTCTCTCTCTTTTCCCGACACATTCAAATCACGTACTCTTCATCACCGCAGATTCACGAGCCTTCCGTGGTTCCAGGAAGTCGGTGGCGTGACTCATGGGAGCTGAGGAATAGTAAGAAGAAGCAACGGGGTTCCGGAGAAGACGGCTTTGAATCAGTACGCGTCGTCCATGTGCCTTGGATCTAGATCATGTAGCGCCAGTGTGAATGATGTGTAGACCGCGAGAGCGTCCCCGGTGATCCTCCATAGTGAGGAAAGAAATTCTAGATCGGAAAGGATGCTCCCAGACTCCAAGGGGGAAGGACGGACTCGGATCTACGGATGCCGCACTTTCGCCTTGGAAGGTTTCAGCTCTTCCTTCGCGAAACGTCCGCTCCGGAAGCAGATCCGTCCTCTGGATCTTTTTTTTTCTTCTTCGCTTCTCTTGTTCAGCAGCGTGCTGTTAAAGAAGCACAAAATGTCCACCAAGCGTTCGATTTTTTCCTTGTGGATGGAGTCCTTTGCATCCAGCTCATCGTCCTCCTCAATGCGAGCAGCAGGCGGTGTCCTGCGCTCTCTTTGGCGCCGCATGGAATACTCCATACCAAGAACCCCGACGCTCTCCGGAACCACATCTCCGGTTTTCTGGGAACGCGCGTTCGCTTCGCTTTCGGCTGGGGATCGAATTTTTACTCCGAAGACCGAAAAGACTGCACCCAACGGCGTCTGACCTCTTGCATACCACAGCTTCACTCGCTTGGTCGCTTTGGTCCAGAAATGTGATTCGGGTCGGTCTGTTCGGATTCCCGCAGATCGATTTAGTAGAGAAAAAACGCTTTCTCCTAGGAGCTGACTCGAAACCAGCACGAAAGCGGATTCCAAACGCTCTAAACGGTGTGGGCGCTCCAAACGTCCGCGTTGGCGGCGGCCGAGGCTGCAGTGCCCGCACGAGGCACAAAGCGCCGCGGGTTCAAATTCCCAACGTGGAGGATCGATGCTGAGATATGGAGGTGCGTCATAGGTCTCAATTCCCTCCCCCCCCTCGCAGGATGACTACGGTCGGCCTATTCGGGTGTGGTTAATAACCAGTCACGCCGGGGCGTTTATTTATAAAAAATAAACATAAATCTCTGTGGATAGTTGCAAGTAAAATGGCAGGACGTTTGATCCTGCCACTTACTTGCAACTAAAAAGAACCTGCCGGGACCTAGCACACAGGCCAGCGGGGTTTGCCTCGGCAACATAGGGGAAGAGGAGACAAAAAATAAAACAAAAAACATATAGTTGAAAAAATGAGGGGATTCCGGAAGGGATCCTCGTGAGCTGGAGGGTGTTCTCTGCATCCTTGTGAGGATGCCGGCAAGTTCCTGTTTAATGGTTCCCAGATGGGCCATATTGGCTCTGTCCTCACGAGGAGGACAGCAAAATAGATGGGGTCACTGTCGTTCCGGCCTCCTCTGGCGTTGCTCCATGCAGCCACGGTCCCGCCGCGTGGGCAGCACAGTGCTGCTAGGGATGGGGCCGGAGTGAGGGCGTCTTCCAGGAGGAGCCGCCTAAGAACATATCTGACATTGCCGCTGGGGGTTCCAAGGGTCGCAGCAAAGCGTTCCCAAAGGGGCCGGATGGCAACACAGTCCACGAGCAGACACGGGAGGGATTGCCGCTTTCCGCACCTTGCACAGCTGGGATCCACAAACACCCTTGTTCAACGATGCCGGCGGGCGTTGAACGGAAGGGTCCAGTGCAGCAGCATCAATGCCGACTGCTGCCACTTCAAGGGGAGGGTGAGGGTGTTCACGAGCACCGGGGCCACTTCAGGTCTTCTGGAATACCCAATCTCCAAGCCCCAGTGCAAAAGTCCGCGAGGTGGAGCAATCAGGGTCGCAGTGTCGGTGAGCTGGCCCGTGTTCACTCGCCAGTCCTTTTCCCCTGCAGGGATTTCCAAAGTAATCTCCCATCTAGCCGTGGCTTCGGGTGAGGCACTGGTGTAAGCCGGACACCTCGGATGCCCACGTTAAGTAGTCGGGATTGAAAGTCCGGGATACTTCCAGGAATCGAGGAGTCCTTCGGGACTTTATTTAGGAAAACGAAGCCATGCCATGGAGCTATCTGGTATCTCTCCAGAGTGTCAGATACCCTCTGGTCCATTCAAGGAGCGCCCTTTAGAGAAAATGGGAAGCATCCCTTTGGAGCTCTCTTCAGAGGAGGAAGCAGGGAGCGGGTCCCTCCCAGAGGGTCCCTCAGGAAAAGAAGCGAGGAGTGGCTCCTTCGGGAAGACCTCTCCGGAGAGAATTAGGAAAAGGTGGTTCCCTTCGGGGTTTTCCTGCTAAGCATCAGAGGAACGGACTCCTTCCTCCAGAGTCTTCCTGGATTCATACAGCAGTCCCTCAGGGGTAACCCCATACAACTTGAAGAGTCACGCTCACCCTCTGATGGCATGAGTGGTGTCAAAGAGCTTCGTGAGCTCCTCCTGAGGAGGCAAACGGTTCTTCAGCACTCCTTGAGAACCCAAAAAAAAGAGAAACACCTGAAGAAAAGATAGCTGCGAAAACAGGACCCGAAAGGATTTCTCCATCATTCGGATGAGACTTTCTAGTTGACTTCGGACCCTGGAAACCGGAGGGAGACTCGATTTCGGGGCACAGAAACTGCCAAAGTGCACCACCACCACCAAGGGAACATCTGACGGAATCCTCGGAATGCGGAAAGCGCAGTCAGCACGCGGGCCGAGCCGCGTCGCCGTCACCACCACAGCGACCCAAGTGCTGCGCTCAGTCTGGAATGCCGAGTGAGCACCGGGGAAGAAGACACGTGCCAAAGACACTTCCCCATCCGCGGTACAAATCCGAATCTGAATCTGCACAGAAGAAGGGAACGCCCCTGTCTCAACCTGCCGAATCGCGCGCCTCGCCATGATAGGCGGCAAAGGTTGCAGTGAAGACGGGTTAAGAGGTGCGTGAGAGCGCGAAGCCGACACATTCAGCACACCCTTTCAAGGGAAGGGATTCTTCCAGGTCATCCGCCGTGGGACAGCTGCAAGATAGCCATTCTTAAGGAGCCAGTCGTTTTCAACTTTGCACTTGTTTTCCCCGCACCTACTGAAGCTCGTTCTTCAGCTGCTCCCATCAAAATGCCTCATGAACAGGGAAGAAAGGAACAGAAGTTATGAGCCGGTCCTCTGGAGAATAAGAGTTTTCCGAGAGTTTTTCTTCCTCTGCTCTTGTTGTCGTACTGGCGATGCTGAAAACTATTCTACTCTGGCCACCTGGCATGTCGCTTAATTTCCGGGCAAAATTCCAAAGCGTGATGGAGGCCTTCGCAACCCGAAAGTGCGTGATGCTCTCCTCGAGCATCACATATATAGCGTATCTTCCTCATCATACGTACATCTTTCCATCGTATATGTCATCTTTCTCAATGTGCATCTCTTCACACGTCTACATATGCTGGAAGGATCCAGATGTTCACTCGGACTATCGACTCAAATTCCTAACAGTGCTCTCAGTGCACTTTCCCCCTCTACTACCAGATTCTCTGGCAGCTCAAGATGGCGTCCGTCCTGAAGAGAGAAAGCGGCGAGAGTCCCTGTATCGAGAACATGGACTCTTCCGAAAGCACAAGATGCACAGACAAATGACCTTTGCTCCCGCTGTCGGCTGGTGACGCTTGCAGACCCGAATGGGAGCGTATGCAAATGCAGCGAAGTTTCCATTTCTCTTGCGAGCAGCTCCTTCACCGCTCTGTTCCAAGGAATCCGCCTCAAATTCTCGCTCTACCGATTCGGGATGAAGAAGAGCTCTTCCTTCTCCTCGCAGGATCCCCGGAGCAGATCTCTTCATGATGTGCGAGCGAAGAGAGAGGGAACTTCTCGTACTTGTCCGGTTTCCCCTCGAATCAACAGAAGTTTTCGGCCATCGTCGGAGGAGGAATGGCAGAGGACCTTGGCAGACAGCTCGCAAAATCGCAGCTGTTCAAACGTTCCCTTTCTCGCGATCCCTTTAAGTCAGAAGCGTTTCCAGCAGCGCCTGCTGAAAGCGGTTGCTCCGTCCAGCTCCACGCTCCCGCCTTGGGGGGAAGTTTTTCTGTTGTGCCTCGCCCTGGAAGGCGGAAGATTCCAGGCTGCTATCCGGCGGCAGCGGCTTTCAACAGCAGACTACCTCTGGCCATTCCTGGTTCAATTTCGAAGCCTGGTTAGTCCCCCGAGATCGCGCATATACATGTGTTTCAGTAAGTGATAACGATGCGTGGTGCTCGGGGATACTTCGAAAAAAATCGAGACAATTAACTTTCCACATCCAAGCCAAATTATGGAAGGCAAATCTTTCTGCCACCTTCGGAGGAGTCCTTTTGAAATGCCGGGGAATCCTCACATATCCTTCACATATTACCTTAAGACTTAGCTTCCTCTTGTCCTTATTAAGAGAGGCTCACTCGAAAACCTTCATGCATGGTTTCCTCTATGAAATTCTTCTCTGAGGTGTTGCCACTCCTTCGTATGCTCGACGTCTCCTGAACTCTCCGGCGTGATCTTGTCTCTGTTACCCGTGGAAGAGCAGGGAACACGCGACTCCTTTCCTGGAAAGAAGACAAGAAAGAGAGTTGGAAATGTCCAAAAACAGATTTGAAAGTGCTAGGAGATCATGCGATTGGAGAGGAGGCAAGTCTCCGTAGCCTGCGCTGACTAAGAAGAGGGGTTCCCGAATGAGTGGTCTTGACTTGGCCTTACAGGCATGGTAGAACAAGAGTAGAAGCAAGAATACTCATTCCAGGGATTGTAGCAGGAGCTCTGACGTCAGCGTATCGAGCGTCCCTGGAAGAAAGGATCCCAAACAACGACAGAGAGGCTGCCGTCGCAAGCTAAATCCCTCAAGTGAATTCGTTCCAGTTCTGACATCCTTCTTGCTAGAGACGAGAGCGCTTCAGAATGTGAATGCTGTGGGATGTGTACACGAGGTTTCTCTCCATCTTATGAATCGCAATGATCCTCGGAATCAGCATGGAAACTCTGAGACATTCTTCCTGGTGCTTACATCCCATGTTTATCGACTGATGGCCGTTTTTTTCCATGGAGGATCACGGTGAATCATATGCGAAGCAAGCTCGGCTCTTTCTGAACAAGAACTTAGCCACCTCATTGTACGGCTTTTAACCTACGACGTCTAACCCTGAAAACATCCAAAAGTCGCTTGCTGCTTATTCAGCATTTCTTCTTTACAGACTGTGGCCAACGTAAGGAGGATCTTTCCGCACCCCTTTTCTGCACCGCAATTTTCAAGTTTCTTCCCCCGATGCACGCCATTTGAACTAGGTTTTTTGGAACAGAAAACCGAGTGAATATCATCCGCATAAAGGCGATTCCGAAATAGCAACCCAATATCTTATGCAGTCCGACATCTCATCGGAATCGATCTTATCCGACATGTCTCTGCAACATGACCAGACGGCCATCGGTGTTCGCATTTCTAGCTAGCGATTGGGTCTGCATCGCAACTTTGATCGAAGTCCCAGAGGCACCTTCCAAACCTCAATACGTAAACCCTTGCTTAGTAAGGCCATAGCTCCTCCGAAGTGAGCTTGGACGATCGCGAACGCGTCTCGTCTCTGGCCTCTGGGAAAGATTTCTCCCGCCTCACTTCGCATCGTTCGAGCACGATGTTTTTTTTTTTGCTGCCACTCGTCTTCCCATAGCAGCCATTCCCGTTCTCCTATGATTTCGTATCGGCGGCCTCTTCAGAGCAAGAATAATGCATCCCGTTAATTTTAGAATGCCACGCCTGAGAAACTTGATCTCTTAACTGCTCATAAGTCATTCTTGAGCGAAAAACTCGACAAGCAAATCACATTTCTGCCGACAGTAGTTTCGGAGGCAGCTGAGCAGCAAGCATTGCAACTCTTTGTACCCTGATAACATCTAAAGAGTGGGAACAGCAAAAAGAAAAAATGAGTCTGCAATCCTGGTTGCGTTCTCCATGGAGTTCAGCGTGCCTTTTCATCCCTCATCCTTTTCAATGACGGGAGTTTGCCTGAGCATTCCTTCCCAACTGCTGCTCTCACATGACCAGAAAGAGGATAGGTTTCCCGAATTCGGTTCCATCCCGTGAGTCTTTCTTTCCCCGTGTTTGGTCGAATGGTCCGATTTGAGTCCCCTGAAACTGTCTTGGCGACATGGATCACCTGTACCGGACTCTCCCCCTCTGCAGGAACGCCGCCCTGTTGCGCGCGCCCTATGCGCGTTTTTCCGCGCACTCCATTCGGATCGGCGACATCCGCCCGTTCCTTCCGGTCCAGGAGACTTCGAAAAGAAACCCTGAGAGTGCGTGCAGTGCGGTGCCTGCATCCTGCGCCTACTGGCAGGCGGCACCGCACCTGTGCGCGCCGCCATCGAGACGCTTGAGGAAGGGAGGGAGGAAGGGAAGGGGAATTCCTGCATTTCTTGTTTGGCTATCTCGAGAATCTCCCTCGTCATGCTGCCCATCTTCAAGTGGGAGCAGCTGCTTTCTTCCGCTTTCTTTCTCGAGGCACATCCCGAAGATTCCGTTATCCATCTTTGCAGGAAGAAGCGCTCCCTATGAAGCGGGCACCTTCTCGGCTCTTCGGCTGAGATCATAGCTGGAGGGGAGGGAGGGGGGTGAATTTTCGAATTTTCAAATACACACAAGATTAAATACATTCATATCTGTGTATATTCCCCCTCCACCCTCTGATCGTCAGCGAACCTAAAACGGGACCCTCCCTCTCATGCGGACGTGGTTGGATTCCGCTGCTTTGGGGAACTCGCAAAGGGAAGGGAGAGGGGAAGGGGATGAAAAGTAACCACTTTCTCGCCGCCGCAGCCACCGCGCACGCGCCTGGGTTGGTGCGGTCTTCCACCGAGGATTGTCACAGCCTGGTCCCCGTATGCGCGGAGCTCCTTAAAATTTATGGATGCAGCGGCTGAGCGTCCCCCTACAAGGATCTGACAGTATTTTGGTCTCGTCGCGCCGGCGCGCCACTTTTTTCGATCCTTTCCGGACACCATAAATAATTCCATTTTTTACCAGCCACTTTCTTGTCTTCCCTTTCTCCTACTTGCGCGGCTTTTCTAGCCAAAGCTCTCGCTCCTAATCAGAATTCAATCAAAGCAACAGGTTTCTTCTTCTCTGGTTCGCAAAGACGCCTTGAAGAGCTGACGTCTTCCACCTTCCTTTCCTGGTGTTGGGCTTCTTTCGCTGCTGCCGCGCATCCTACGCCGGAGGACCGGATTCGGCTACCCCTTGATGCATTTGTCCTCGCTACTGGCAGCTTACCCGTTGATCTCCTGCCACCCCACAAACTAGGGGGTCCGGAGGCGGAGGCACTGGAGTCCTGGGCTACCTCTTTGGAAGTGCGCCTAAAGGAACTGCGATCTCTGCAGGGTCTCCTACGCAAACCGCTGGGAGATCTTTTGCAGTATTGGACTCAGTGGTCCCGGATAGCCGTCACATCCCTTGCCGCAGCGTTGTCTGCCCGACAAGCAGTGACAGCAGCTGACCGGCGGGGTGAGAGTTGTCCTGAAACATTAAAGGAGTCGAAAAACTCCTCGACGGCTGCAAGACGAGCGCATTGGTGGACGGCGCGCTACTCGTTCCCAGGCGAAGGGATTCCTTCGGTGGAGTGAACTGCTTGGTGTGTCTCCCGAAGAACTCGTGGTCCCTTCCCTTTGCCTGGACACCTCTGTGTTCCCGTTCCGGTGGAAACAGGATGTTCTGCTGTTTCTGCACTGGGGATTCCAGTGCAATCAGCTCAGACACCTGGTTTCCGGAGGAACTGCCTTCCCGAACTGTTCTTTTTTTGGACTCCCTGGAGGACATTCGAAGGAGATTCGCTTTGGCGCTCCGGCGACCGCAGGACACTGCAGCCAACTTGTTGCGGCGATTCTTCACGGAAGGCGGACTGCAGAAGGGCTCTGTGATCGCAACGATCTGTTGCAACCGGACCATGGTGACGGTCCGCTACGTGTTGGAATCAAGTTTGTGACGAAGTGAGGCCACCAGCATGGCAGCAGCTCTCATGAGGACAGCAGCAAGGTGACATCATCTGCCAGAAGAAGTCTCCGGAGAAATTGCCACTGTCCAGATCCGCTTCTACAAATTAAGGAACCTTTCATACTAAAGACCCCTATTCCCATCCTCCCGTCTTTTTGCACTTATTCACTGTCCCCTCTTTCCTCCGTTCCCTACTTTTTGGAAGCCAGCTCGCGGGCCGGTGGTCAACCTGGAGGACTTTTTTTTTTTTTTTTGACATTTCTTTTTTCTGAGGGATTCTTTTTCACTCTGACTTATTGTTTGTTTATGTTTTGTTTGTTTTCAAAATAAATGTCCTTGTGTAACCGAGAATGAACCCCTTACCTTTCTGTCATCCCATGCGGATCAGGGGCTCTCCCGACTTTCCCTTCCTTTCCTTGAGCGATTCCGCCGTTCGCTCTTACCCCACTGCATCATCGGCTAGGGGCAGCGGCGGTCCTGTGCTGCAAAGTCTCCTTGATCGTCCGGCGGTTGCTTCCCTGACAACCATCGCCAAAGGGAGGAGATGTGTCCGGAGCGCAAATCGATGCGGCTCGCGACGGATTTCCCTTCTGAACCTTTCCCTTTAACTTCCCGATGACTCGAAAAACTCCTCGAGAAGGGTTTGCAAGAGACTCACTCTTGCCAACCCTTCTCCAAACTTCGACAGCTCAGCAGTCTCGTGTCCTTCCCAAGCTTGATGCTTCGGGATCTTCTGATGCACTTCCGACTGCGAAAGCGCATTCGAAGATCTTATTAGGCGAGGCATGATGTACTCCACTCGAAGCAGCGCGGAGAGCTCTGGGAAGACTAGCATGGCGGTCTGCTACCCACCTTCCCCCGAACGTGCCGTTCGAGGCGAGCTGGAACCCATGGGTTGAGCCTTGGGCGGAGGCTCCTTCCATTTCGCTCTACGGATCTGCGTGAGGTTCGAAGGCCTCTTCCACTGTTGAGGGAATCCTCTGCAACAGGGCTAAGCGCCGCAAATCTTCCGACGTGCTTTATCTCGGCATCGCGCGTCAGCGGACGGTACGACGCCTGCGCTCCATCTGGCGGACCCGCCTCCGCGGACGTTAACTCCTCGGGAGTCTGGTCGGGTGCGCTTCCAGCGTCAGTGGCCCTGGAACCTGACCGAATCCTTGCGAGCTGGAAGACGAAGGAGGATCCGCGGTTACCATGGCAGATGGGAGGCTCCCCTTGTCTCAGGAGGGTCCGCGCGAAAGGTACGAAGGAGAGTGCGCGCGCATGAACTGGCTGGCTGACTCCAAACAGATGTCCAGCATCTCCTCCTTCCAACTGAGTTCTGTGCGCGCTTTCCGGACGCTCTTCCGGGCGCTCCCTGCTACTTCTTATCCAGCGTCCAGAGCATTTTCCATGCATTCCTCCCCCCTCTCGCCCCTACGTTTTTGTAGCGCACGCTTTGGCGGCGTAGCGTCGCCTTGGTTTGAGATCTAGGATCCCGGGGTGGCAGGAGCCCATCCTTCCAGCATCTCCCGCTGCTCGCTTCCATTTCCGCTCGCTCACTGGACCTCTGCTCCTTCCTTTCCTCATTTAAGCCAATCCTGGACTTCGAATCTCCAGGAAACCTGAACGTTCTCTCCCCGCCACCTTCACGACTTGTGGGTCCGATTCCCTCCCTATCAGGCCGCGGACGGTCCCCCGCGTTTCCTCACATTCGCATCTTCTCAGCTGAGCATCCCACCTCTCCCTCCCCCTTGAGCTCCAGTAGCCCCGGGTGAGCTGGCGGTGACGACGTCGGCGAGAATGATGCCTGCGTAGCTTCAAGGACGCCCCTCCCCATCCTCTTTTCGTGCTGTGGAACAGAAAGCCGATGTTTCAGAGCAGATCGCGATGAAACGAGAGAGGGATCGGCCGATGGAGCTCTTGGAATCTTCCGCCCCAAGTCTCTGGTTGTTCCTGATTCTCGTTCAACGCGATGAGGAAAGTTCCGGATTGATGCTTTCTTTCCTCGGACGAGGGATCGCCCCACTGCTGGAAGAGGTCCAACCGAGGCTCCTCCGATGCTCGTGTCGCAGAATGGTTCCCGGTTCAGCAGACGGAGAACGCGCAGCAACGTTCGGTGGTGCTGGCAGATAGGGACCTCGACGGTTCCTCGATTTTCCTGAGGGGCATCGCACGCGATGCCATCTGACCCGCGTGGCTTGGCCTTGAGAATTTCCAAGGTTCTCCTGAGCGTTGCTGGCGGAGGAGCACGAGTGGTGTTCCCGCCGTCCACTGAAGAGGGACGCGTGGCGGCAGGAATCATCGGAAAACAGAGATACGGATGGAAAGTCCCCAACTCCCCCGAGCAGCAGTGCCATCAGTCTTCAGGAGAGACTTCACGTTTTTCAGGGTTGCCGGATGATGTTAACCGGCTCCCCCTGATCTCAGCGCATGGCCATTGAGGATGACACTCTTTACCCACTTCGTCATTGGATCGGGAGGAAGGAGACGCCCCTGCAGGGTGGTAGGTGGTCTGCCGTACCTCCGGGCTCCGGGTGACCATTGGCCAGTGGAAACCTCTCTTTCCTAGCGAACGAGGCTGCTCCAAAAGATCCAGCACAGGGATCCCGAAAGACAGGTGGCATTCCTGGGGACGGATCCCCAGGAGAACTTCGAGATCTTGTGCTTCTTCCCAGTTGGTGTCTCTCTCTCCGGTACCGCCAGATCGTTGCCTTGATGGCGCGCGGGGCACTCTTTCCCCCCAAGCGAGGAGAGACGCCTGCGCATCCAGGCCGTGCTGGTCGCCTCGTCGCTGACCACACTGCCCTGCCAGTGATCTAGATGGAGGAAAGGCGAGCCCCCCCCTTTCTCCCAACATCCGGTGAAGATTGGTGCATGACCTGGCCCAGGGAAGTGGGGTGCGAGGGAACCTTCGAAACACTGGTGGGCGGGCCAACCCAAAATCGGTGAGAGCACTCCTTCCTCACCTCCCACTCTCCCTTCAGATTCTGTTCCTTTCCTGCCTGACGCAGGCCCTCGGGAATCGAGTGGAATGCCGTGGGGCCGGTCCACCCCATCTCTATTTATCACCGTCCCCCTCTCCTCTCCCTGAGATCTCTCCCAGTTACTCCCCCTGCGGGGGTAGTCCCTTTGGGTTCGAGCCGAGGCACGTCGGTCCTTCTCTGCCCACAGCTATCTGACCTTGACTTATTGATTCTAAACAGATGGCTCTGCTAACTGACACGAAGGGGTCGCTCATCCGCTACGCCCAGTGGATCAAACGTGAGTGGCAGAGGTTGCTGGGGACCCCTACGGCGAACTTTTGCACAGGCGCTCGGTCCGCCTCCGTAAGGATCTCGGAGGATCCCACGGAGGTTGCGAAGCCCCAGAAGCAGCTTTCAGGATTTTCAGGAGGAGGAGGAGTCTCCAAAGTCCTCATCACTAGAGCACGTGTCGAGGCGAGATGCGCTCTCGTGGAGGAGCACGTAGTCAGCTCGCGTGTGACACCAGCCAATCTCCGAAAAGTCAGTTTTTTGCGCCGCGCGCGATGGTAACCCGACCTTCGACTTTGGAGCGTTGGGACCCGGAGCACGGGACGTTTAAAAACGCCCGTTTCCTTTACGGCCCGCTCCGTTCGTTGCCTAGAGATTTGTTAGTTCTCTCGTCACGCCTTCGCTCGCTCGATGTCGGGCTTTCAAGGACCCTGAGGCGATCTCTTGTGCTGGCGCGTGCGCTCTCCTTCGGAGCCATCTACTCCTAGGTGTTCCCTCCCTCCCCTCGTCTTCGCTCTTCCGCGTCCCTTTTCCCCCGAAAGGCCAGGAGGCATTCTCCTGTCCACCGCTCTGGAGCATCGGGTCTGCTTTGCACACCCGGAATAGACTGGCTAGGGACAGCGGCCCCTAGTATGTCCCTGCGCAGTCCTCTTAGTAGTCGGAGAGGACACTTCGTCCTACCCTCGGGCGATCGCATCCGGGCTGCTGGTGCAGTGATCCAGAATGCCCTTGAAAAATTCTTCCCGCGGTGGGTCCTCCCCGACCCCTACCGATGCCTCCGGTGGAGGTTGCACCCGCAGACGGCACGCTGAGCTGCGGCGCGCGGATGAATCCTCAGTCTCAGGGTGTTGCCGGTCCCCAGCAGAACACATCCTGAGGCACGAGGCTGCCAAGCACAGGGCATACCCGTCCCTTGGCATCCGCGATGAGGGAGCTGCGTGTCGGATCGCGAGCGAGACGGAGGTGATCTTAGGCTGCAGACCAAATGACAGATCGCTGGGAAAGAACGGTCGGAACGGCGGAGATTCCCATCTGTCCTCCCGTGCATCGCCGCTCTCGGAGGCCTTCGAGACTCGAGAGGAGGCCGACCGCCTGGCCTCCACGAGAACGGAGTCACGCGCCGCTCCGTCAGCCGGCCCGCCTCCTGAATCTGACCGGCCGATCGCACCGTCTCCGCCGATGGGAGAGCCGCTCTTGGCTGCTGGTACCGACTCGTCTTCGAAGTCGAAGATACCCCTTGCCCTTCGATGGAGTTCTGCGCCAATTTCTGCCCCGGGAACCGGCAACAGCTGCAACGGGGGGAAACGGTGAATATGACGGCACCCTCCTGGGCGCGCGTTCATGAAAAAAACTGTTGATTTCCCGCAGTGGAGGCGGTTCCCTGGCAGGAGAGAAAGCAAGCAGGGGTGTAAGCATCTCTTCGAAGTCTCCGTGTTTCTCCGCTCTCTGCTCCGTTCACGTCGCCATTCTCCACGTCCTCTCCTCGATGCCACTCCCTGCGTCTGTGCGCCACCGCCGTCAGCATGTCGATTGTCGCTTTCGTTACCGTCGGTATAGGGGGGACTCGATAGGGCGGTGGGGATGGGAGACAGTGGAGACGAGAATGAGGACTGCCGTCTTGGATACCGCGCTCCCTTCCGAATGAGGGCCTATTACCGCAGGGGCGTGAGGTATCCAGGAGTGCCCTGCCGTATCCTTTTTGGTGAAGGAGGAAGAGCGCGGCCTTGGGGTTGTGGCCTTGTCCGCACTATGCATGGCACTTGCCTTGAGCTTCCCCAATGGGTGCGAGTCCGAAATCTGAACCAGGAGGCGGAAATCGGGATCGGGATGACTGCCCAGCAAGTTCGGAAGAAGGGTCTGAAGTCCTCCCAACAGCATCCCCCAAGGAGACAACAGCCCGCCATCACCTGAGGGACTAGAGAATACCGAGAGGACACACCCGCAGGAGGAAGAGGGCTGAAAGTTCTCCCGTCTGATCGCGGCGTGGCTCCCATCCGATGGCCCTCTGGGACGAAAAGGAAGGAAGTGAGGGGAGGGACCGTGGTCGGGCTGCTGGCGCCTTCTCGCCAACGAGCGCGCCGTGATGCAGGGCGAAGGAGAGTCGATCCTCGCTCCCCCTCTGGAATAGGGGGGAGGAGGAATGCTCTGAGCTCCAAGGAGTACCGGGCGAGACGCCTAAGAAACAAGAATGAACGAGCGTCACGGGAGGCTCGTTCCCGAGGGAGCGCAGAGCTTTGGGCGGGAATCTTCCGCCTCCCCCCGAGCCTCGGAGCAGGCGGAGGTGGGCGTGGCTGGTCTCCACGGCAGGAAACTCGATGGAGAGCAGTCTTCCCCTCCTCCCGTCCCCGCGACGCGCAGGGAGCGCCCCGGGGAGTCCAGAAGCAGGCCAGTCCTTCTCCCTTCCCGGGGGATTCCGACGGAGCGGGTCGCTGGAAACGGGAGGAGCGGGAACGAGCATCCCGTAGCCGGAGGAGGACAGGGCATCTCCCTGCGGAAGATCCGGGAGAGAGCAGGGAGTTTGAGCGTCCTGGCTGCCGTTCCCGGAGCTGCAGCTAGAGCGGTGGCGGCGGTGCCCGTCGGGAGCAGAGGGCAAGGTGCGCTCCTCTTTCCCGGGCGGAGCCCCATGGATTGCTTGGAGGAGAAACCTCTTCTCCGTCTCCAGATAGGGGTCCAGGAGGAGGTGCAAGGCCGTCAGGAGGGGGAAGGAGCAGAGAAGAGGATCCCGAATTCCCCTTTCTGCAGCTCCCTTATGAAGGAGAGTCTTTCCGGTGCAGATGCCGACACCGCCCCCTGTCTGGTGGTGAGATCGGCAAGCGGCGACGTACCTCGGGAGCGTTCCCGCCCTCAGGCAGAGCTGACCGCCCCTGACGCTGGACGCGCTCGACTCGTCTCGCGGGGCCGACCCCCACCCGGTGGGCGGACCTCCCCCGCCATGCGTGACGGCGCGCGGTTGTTCCCGCCCTCCAGGAAGGCGGCGAACGGAACCTCCGTGGGTCGTTCCGGAGCATCCTCACGGCGCTCCCAGTTCGCCTGACCGTGACGGAGAGGGAGGACAGGATAAAAGGGGACCGGACTAGGGAAGGGGACAAAGGTCCTCCTTTGTCCCCTTCTAGCTCTCTCTCTCCATCCTCCTCCTCCTCTTGCATTTCCTCCTCCTCTGAATGGGACCCAGGAGACGTCTTCCGGGTTCCCCAAGAAGGACGCCATCCGGGAGGCTCATCTCGCCCTCCACCTCCTCCTGGAAAGCCCTCTTCCTGAAACGATTCAAGCATCCTCTTTCTGAAGTGGCAGGAGTCGTCGTTTCTGGTGTTGCACTGGGGTCTCCCCTGCAACGCGCGCCACCACCAGTGGACGCTGGGGAGTGCCACCCGCTCACGCCGGGGTGTTTATTGCTAAACACTGTACATTTGCGGTACTAGGCCCCGCTGCGACCAATAGATCGTGAGGCCTTCCGGGAAGCCGGTACGCAGACCGGCTTGATGCTTTCTCCCCCATCTCCTCGGCAGCGGAGGGGATGGGGGAGAAAACAAAAAGAAAAAGAAAAACAAAAACAAAAGGTTGGACAACCCCGGGGGCGAACGGAATGAGACGGTTGCCCAGGAGGGATTCCATCCAATTAGAATTCGGAACTTGTCACTTCCTGATCTCCATGTCGAACGGTGGTTAATCGGCTTGCAGGAGCAACAAGCCTCTATCGGAACGCACCCCCATTGGAGGTGCCCTCCGATAGGGACTCCGCCGTCATGCGGCGAAGGCTTTAAAGGCAGGCAAACAGGCCCTTCGATTTTCAGTGTGGAAACACACAGGCTGTATACACACTTCCGTGTAGCCCGGCAAACCGGATTAGGTAGGCACCCCATGTCCTCTTCTGTCCTTGCTGTGCTGTCCGCAACGAGTCGTCGACCCGAGTAACGTTCACCTCAGTCTCTCTCTGGCCCCAGGGCTCCCGCCTTCCTGCGACCTTTTTGCCGATTTGCTCCCCGCATCCCTGCTGATTGCGCAACTGTGCATGGTGGAGGCGGATCTCGCACGGATTGTTGGATAAAATAGTCCATCTTCGGGAAGAGTGCCTCCCTCTCCTGACAAAAAACGACTTTGGCCAGAAACCCCTGGTTCATCGCGCCGAGCTGCGACTGGACTGCATCGGAGAAGTAAGTGGTTTGCACTGCCTGCCGCTTTCTCGGAATCACTGGGATCGCCCTCCCCCCTCTCCTCCTGCGATCTCCTTCTCCTCCTCCTCTGCCCGCTGCAATCAGGTTCCACTTCCCGTCCGCTCGAGTTTGTTTACCTCGCGTTACTTGTGTTTTTCCCCCGCCCTCCTTGCTTCACCCAGCATCCGTTTCCTCCGTGGACGCATGAGGTGGCGCGGAACGAAGCGAAATTTCAACAGGGGGTTCCCTGATATCCTCCCGATCGGCCTTTCGAGTGTGCATCGGGATGTGTGGTGGAGCAGGGAGACCAAGAACGGCGCTCACCTCCAACTCTGCTCCCGATGGAAGCTCTACGGGTTCCTCTAGACCAGTGATACTCAACCTTTCTTCTTCTCGCGCCACCCACATAAGTTTGCAACATTACGCGGGCTGTACATAGTACGTTATATATTACAACACAATCATGTAAATAATAAAACCCAAAATCTAAATGAAACCAAGCGTTTAGAAGCTTAGAAACAAGCGTCTGAAAGACTATAGTGTACTATTTAATGTTGGGACTTTTTGACTATTTTAGATAAATCAGATTGTAATTGCTACATGCTATTCTCAATACAATGATATGGGCCTCGCATAGAAGCTTGGTGGGCCGTAGATTGAGTATCGCTACTCCATACTTCCGGATGGGAAGAACACGCTTAGCTCCCGGCTTGTGAAAAAACGCTCCCTCTGCCGGGTGTACATGGCGCGTGCGTCAATAAAAAAAAAAAGGATAAATGCCGATCTCGATGGCTGGACTTGCTGGAGTTGTGCTGGTCGACAAGCGCAGAACGATGCGTTTTTCTTTTCTTTACGCGCGTCGCCTCAAGTGGCCACGCGCCTAAAGAAACCACCAAACTGCAGCACCTGCAAAATCACTGCTGAATTTGAAACCACTGATCCCCCCTGCCCCCTTTTTTTTTCTTCGGCGTGTCGTGTCCGATAGTTGTCTCCATCTTCTCCCCGCCACGTACCGTATGCTTGGAAAAAGTGAGGTTGCAACGTCCTCCTGATCTCCACCGACGGTGGCTGATCGACTCGCTGCACCCCACACATACAGGATGGCACGTGTGTGGGGTGGGGGAATCACGGAAACTCCCAGACATACCAAAACCGACTCGTGAACTCGGGGTGCTTGCGAAAAATGCGGCATCTGCAGTCCCGAATAAATTATGCATGTTCCGTCTCGTCTTCCCGCCGGTTTCGAAATTTTCGAAATTCGATCAGGTGATCCAGTATCTCTGTTCCAATTACCAGTTAATTGGAGCAAAGAAATCAGGATCATGAGCGATTAACGGACAGAATCTCCGCATCGATAAGTCACTGATACCGAAGACCATGAAGTTAACAGATGCCAACCACACTGGCTTCCGATCAGTGAAATTCGGTGCCGAAAACCAGGATGTAAAGAATTGCATGACTAGATAAATTTGCTGAGATTACCCGGCTGATGGCTTTCTCTGATTTTAATTTTCTCCTCCCCCCTCTCTCCCTTTCTTCCTCTGTGTGTTTCAGGAAGGAGCGGAAAAAAAAGTTCTTCAACATGAAAGACCACATCTTTGGGATAGTTTGCGGAATATGCAGTTCTCTTTCTTCTTCTCTGGCTAACCTGCTGGTCAAAGCTTTGGGATCTCACTCTCCTCAAGAGTTCCTCATGTGTCGTTTTGTAATCATGTTCGTATCTTCCTGCATGCCTAATCTTTGTTTAAAAACAAATCCTTTTTCCAAAGCGGATTTATCTCTGCTATCTCTGAGAGGCTTGATGGGATGCCTGTCTCTGTGGATGGAGTATTACGCCATCCATCTCATACCTCTCGGCACGGTTGCCACAATCGCCAACGTGAGGCCGGTCGTTGTAACGATCCTAGCCAGGTTTACTCTTAGGGAAAAGTTCACCACGATGAAAGGCATCTGCATTGTCCTTTCAATGACCGGCGCCGTGCTGGTCATTCAGCCACCGTTTCTGTTTGGTGTCTCCGACACCTTCAACTCTGAGTACCTGCTTGGAATTGCGGCAAGCCTCTGCTTTCTCTTAGCTTCGGGTGCGGTGATGATTCTCATGAGGAAGCTCAGACACGTGGCAATCAACACAATCCTGGTGACCTATTCGGCCATGGGGCTGCTGCTGACGTCCTTCATGAGCCTCATTCTCAGCAGCTTCCAATTTCCTTCGTGTCCGATAGACATGCTCAAGCTGCTGTGTTTCACAATTTGTGGAATGTTCGAGCAGTTCTTCATCAGCTTGGCTACCAGAAACGTACAGTGTGGGACACTGGTTATCGTTGTCGCCGTCGAAGTAGCATTTTCCTACACGTGGGGCCATTTGTTTTGGGACGAAGAACCGAATGCATACACTGTTACGGGAGTGACATTTGTTCTATTGAGCGCTATTTTAATCAGTTCGAACAATCTGGACACTCTGATAAGAACATGCACTGGCAAGAAAGTGATCCATCTCCAGAAAGACGTTCATTAAACCCATCGGCATCTCACGTGATGATGCATCCCGTTTCGTTTGTCTTAGAGAAAAACTACTGGTTTGCTAGACAAAAAGTAAAATTCTTTCCCACGAAATTTCTCCCGAGAATTCCAGTTTCCGGCTTCCCTTCTCTAGGAGTCTTTTCAAAGTATTTGTCTTTCGGAAATCAGCAAAGATGTTGTGCATGTAGAAAAGAATAAAGCATCCTTCGTGTCAGAGATTTTTCCTTTAGGAAACTCTGCTCCCTTTTCATCTGAAAAGGGAGCAGAGGAAGAAAGAAATTCATCTATCAGGAAAGAAAAAAAGCAATGGCAACGGCAACCGGAAGCTAAGCAAACCAACCTTCTTTTCGACGCCCCTAAGATTTTTCCTGCAGCAGTTCCACTCTTGAAAATTTTCCAAGATTCCCGGCTTAAGTATGCTGAACGCTGCTGCACATGGTCTTCATTCTTCTAAGCGACTCAATCTGCCTTACCAGTTGACAGGAGCTCTGAAACAAATGACCTCCGAATGCACATCCCAAGATCATTAGATTCCCTTGGCATTGTTTCATCTAGCTCTTCATAGCCTGAAGTTTTGGCCGGGGGAAGATGACATTGCGTTCTTCTGGTCATGCCTTCTGCGGAAACACCTCTAGTTCGTTTCCTTCTCTTGCTCGTCTTCGCTGAATCACGGAAAACTTTCCTGATTCGTCGCAGCTTGCGGACCGTTTGCCTGATCGCATTGATCTCCTCGTGAATCCAGCACGCTTTGCAGCCCACCATCTGAGGATGCTCAAAATTCACCCGCTCTGAACCGGGCATCATGGCTGCTGGAATCGTCCCATGGTTCTCCGAGACGCAGCTCCGGTGTCAGGACTGCCTCCGAGTTTCTGACGGATGAATTTGGCCCTCAAGTATGCATCTTCTTCCTACCGCAGTGTCATGAATCCTTTTGAGATGCGAACATCTGCAGCGACACGATTGCATCAAGACAAGCACATGGCACGGCTGCAATGTTTCCCATTTTTGCTGCATTCCCTTGAGTCTTCCGGGTTGGTTGCACACACTCCCGACGGATGACAGCTCGACCTTTCTTCCGAAAACCTTCACAGATGAGGCCTTACTCCTCTTTTCTACTGTCCTGAAAGGATCTGTGGATTCACTGACCCGTTTGGATTGCCGCCCACTTGCCTTACTCCTGGATGACTTCTAGCCCCGCATCATTTGTAATCCGAGGGATAATTCAGTCGCTAAAGTCTTCTGTGTTGGAAGTCATGTTCTCAGATGCGTAAGTGCCAGCAGGGAGCTTCCTTTGCCCCCTGTCTTCCTCCGAAACACCCCCATTGGGGCACCGTCGCTTGGTTCCAGAATGGAGTCCTCTCATTCAGAGCATTCTCATGGGATCGGTACCGGTGAGGAACGCCAGTGTCCCGGATGATGAAGCGTTGGGTGAAAAAGTTCAAATTCCAGACTACGAATCGGCCTTCTAGAACGCTTGGAGCTCTTTTTTTTTTGCTCAACCAGACGGCAACGACGCTGTCGCGAAACCAACGTCCTCAGAAGGGACTGTGTCGGAGTGCTAAAACAGAAAACGGAAGCAGCCGAAGAAAAGACAGATAACTCGTCAAGGGGCTTCCATAGAAGACTTCAATGGCTGCCTCAGCTGCACTTTTATTCTCTTGGGCAGAAGAAAATAATCCGATGCTTCTGATAATTCGCATTAAGAAAAATTCGCCTCAGTTTCTTGTCGAATAGTCATAAAAGCCGAACCCAAAGAGTCAAAGCAGTCTCAGGAAGACAGCAAGAAAAAGAAGACTATGCGAAACTCCAGTGAAGAGTAAGCAAAATGAGTATTTGACTTCCTCTTAGGAGAATTCGGGTTCTCGGCCTGATTCAAAGACTGACCAGAAAGAAACACGTGCGGCCTGCCTGAGAACGCGTCCAACGAGACGATGCACGTTTCAGTGACGGGGAACACGGAAACACAGATGTGCCACAAAAAGGCATTGACGTACCGGAAGTGACAGCCCGAAGAAGAAGCTGCTGCTCACTTAGGAAAGTGAAGATTTTCAAGAATCACTGAACAGCAATACAAATCCGATAGGAGATGTTCTACCAGAAAAGAATTTCCGCTGCTGCAGAAGAAAATCTCAATCTACCGAGAGAACTCACGAAGGCTTCTTCCTCTTTGCATAAGAAATAAGTGGGAGTGGCAGCAGAGTAAGCAGATACCAGTGACTCCATCAGATCAGAAGAGCTGTCTGCTGCCTTCCGCTACTCGTGCAGGAAAGTAGTACAATGTAGCACCAAGATGATCTCTGGGCATGGCTGCCCTTACCCCGAGTCCGTGCAAATGAAATTCTCGAAAACTGTTGTCTGGGAATACCACAGAATGAATGATCGGCAGAGTTCCCATTCCATAGCAAATCAAGAATGGCAATCCAAGTGTTCTTTCATAGGCAGACTTTCATCTCTGCCTTTTCAGTGACGCATTCTGCTAATCTCGAAAAGGTCTCTAAATGGGTGCGCCGCTTTCCCCGAAGTGGGTCAGCAACGCACATCCTGCGATCGGCATGTAGAGCGATGTAAACACACCCCACGATTCTTACAAGAAAAGCCCTTGCGATGCATAAAACAAGCTGAGTAGATTTCAGTCTTCCGGATGCACAACTTGGAAGTATGAGAAGCGGACTTTTAACAACGATCTGCAGCTCCAGAAGTGAAAATCCATCCCAACTTCAGGTGATTTCATCTCATGGTCGCAACGTGGGAAACCCTTATGATAGTTGCAACCAGTCATTTGTAACAGAGCACTGGATACGCGACAAAGGCAGACTTCTTTCCTGTGTGCTCCGAACCCGCCCCAAAGGGCAGCTCCGTCCAGAAACCAAAACTTTGACGGAGACGAACCCGTTCTGAAAACAGATCCAAAAGGCGGACGCACCAGCAAAGACATTGCAGTGTTCCTTTTTTCAATGAACAGGTCCACTCTGTAATTCTTCCGTGACCTCGGATCTGTCCTTATCTCCGGTGGGCAGCCTTGCCTCGCAGGGGCAATGACTTTCCACTTGCGAGTGCCATCCGCATTGCAAAGAACCCGCACGCGGAAGGAGCGAAGCGGGAAAACACATTGCGTTAGTGTTTCTGCCACAGGTGATCGATTAAGAAATCATGGCGTGTGGCTGCCGGAAAATAAGTTCATGTGGGACTGCTGCAGGCTGCTTCGGCGCATCATGAAACAAAGAATTCCCGACAGATTCTGCCCTTCATTCGGAATGATTCAGATAGCCAAGGTAACCGTTTCTGAGATGCCAGCAGCGCCCCCTTCATTCGCAAGACGCACTTGAGAGGAAGGTTTATGTTACATGTGTGGAATAAAAATGCATTTTTCTGTCTCCTCTTCTTCCCAATCACCAACAAACGAAGCTACGCATCGAACGGGTGATGCGCTCGCATTCCATCTGATGAATTCAGATGGCTTCGATAGATTTTTCTAATATCCTAGTGAACGTCATTTCATTCTTGCTGGCAACGGGAAAATCAGATTTATCTGTGCATTCACTAATTAATGGATGACGCTTCACGCAGAAGAACCGTCATGCATATCTACTAAGCATCACCAAATTATAGCTCTGCATGCACAAACTTCTGTCTTTCAGAGCCCTTCCGCAGCTTCCCTCCCTCTGTACGCAGCTTGCATTACAGCATTTCCTTTTTTGTTGCAAGGCGCCATTATTGGACTGAACAGTCGCATTCTACATCTTTGGGAACCCTTATATGAGAATTAAGATTGCAAAAATCATCCCTGACAAAAGAGTGGAGAAATCTGCACAATGCTCCATTGGCGGAAGTTTATTTTGCCAGAGCATCAAGCAATGGATAGAATCAAAGTCAACGCAGAACTGATGTTAGTTCCGGTGTTTAGTATTGTTTTTGCTGTTGTTGTTGTTTTTCCTATTGCTGTTGTTCTTATTGCTATTGCTGTTTTTGTTGTTATTTTTGTTTCGCTGCTATTGTTGTTCTCGTTGTTGTTGGTATTGAAGTTAGGTTTATCTCTGATGAACAAATTCGCCATTGGAAAGCTGGAAGAATCATCCATCAAACCTTTGACTGTGTCTTTCTGGGATTATAGAACAGCAGGAATTCACTCTGCCTTTTAGCACTTATTCCATAATAAGGTGGAGCGGTCCTTCCTTGCTGATGGGAATCTTGGGATGGGGAGCTCTCTCGTTGATGCACTAAAATCCCTTGTATTCGGTGAGCTCTTCTTTTCTAGATTAAGGTAAGTACCATAAGCAAGACTCTGGCTACTTTTCCATAGAGCTCACGGCCCTTATTTTCGTAAACCATAAATAAAAGCCATTTCGAGTTTCAAATACAAAACAAATCCCTGGGGATCAGCCTGCCGAACTGCCTCAGTTTCCTGCAGGACATTTTCCTTCCTGACTTCCTGTAGTCACATGCCTCCTGGATCCTGTGGATTTTTTTTTTTCTTTTTTCAGGAGCCTCCACACTGTTGCCTGCCAGGTCGAATTTACGGCCTGATTCGTCTTTCCGCACGAGATCCTTCGGAAGAACCATGAAAACACGCTGATGATGCTCCGACTTTTCTTCTCGGTGCTCTGGAAAGTCAGCATGCAAATCATGTTCGCGGACGGCGTGGAAGAACATGGCCAAACCTGCGCCTTGATTCTTATCGCTGATCATTTTTTGCTTCTCGTCGGATGAACGAGTCCGTCTCTACAGGCTGGGCGCGAAGACGGGAGAAGGAGGACGTCTCTGATTTTCCTCAATTTCATGACATACATTTCCTCCGTTTTCGTATCAAATCAGAAAGTAGGCAGCAGGTAGGGGTCCCTGAGAGATCATGATCGTTCTCTGATTGCTTGTGTGTTCATGGAGAGATATTTTTAGAATCTGAGAAGAGGAGGCGTTTACGTTTACTGACTCTGAATAAATCCGGGAGAAGAAGCATCCAAACCGACAGGAAGCACGCAATCAGAGCTGATCAGGGAAACGAGCACTCCCCCAGCTCCCTTCTCCTCCCTTGTTCACTGTTGATTGACTGCTGCTGCTTGCTTGCGGAAAAAATGTCTCTCGTGGACATCGGCACGCGAACTCCTCGACGTTTCCTTCGGAAAGGCTCTTTCGTCCTCGGCAGCAATGAATTCCGTTGTCCTTGTTGGCAGCTAACAGTTCACGGAGAAAAGGAAGTAGGGCATTCGAAGCATTTGTGTGGCCGGCGAAAGGGGCCTGTCCGAGCGCACTTCCGGCAGAATAGGGAAGACGTTCCTCTCGTTACAGCTATTGTGACCTATTGTGACTCATGTACATGCGTGTGGAAGAGAGCTACAGGCTGCTGTTGGAGCGCAACCGGGAACTGCCGGTTCTTGCCCGAAAGACACGTTACTTTCCGTAACCTTCTTCGCTCCTTATTCTTAACAGGGTCAGCGTGAAACTTTGTTTTCACCCGTCACGCCAGCGCGTTTATTGTAACAAAATATTTGCTAAAGAAAAAAAAGAGCTACATAAAATACGAAAATGTCTTTCTTCGTAGTGGCTTCACAGCACCACTGCGAAAGGAAACTCCTCGGAGGTGCTGCTTCTCGTGCGCAGCTCCCTCGATGAAGTCCGCACAGGAGGAGTGGGGAAAGGGGTAAACAAAAACAAAAAAAAGCACAAAAGTTCAGTTTGAAAATGTTTGAAGGGGGGAGAGGGGAAGGGACCGCAGATTTCTTCCGGGTGTCCTCAGCACCCTCTGGAGGATGTGGACCGCTTCCTCCTTTCGTTGGCAGAGATGTGGCCATCTTGCCGACTTGCTCACGGACGAGCGGACGATTGCGATGACCTCACTGTTCGACTAGCTCCTTTTTGGCGCAATTTCTCGCCGCCGTAATCCCACGAAGACAGCACGGAGATGCAAGGGGGGAAGCTACAGGCGACATCGAGTCGCACCTGAAGAGGCGCCGCAAGACCTCTCCGCCGTTGCCCATCGGGAGTGGCAGGGCCGCAGTAAAGCGTTCCCGGACACTCAGCAGGGCAATCGCACAATCCAGAAACTGGTGCGGGAAGGTTTCCCATTCCCCGCACCTGTCACAGTCTGGGGTTGCACTCCCTCTTGTCTCCCTGTTGTGTGGACTCGCGCGTTGCATGGGATCGCCCAGAGCAACAACTTCAGTGCCGAGCCCTGTCACTTCAGGGAGAGCGTGGAGCTGCCCACAAACGCTGGGAGAATTTCTGCTTCTCCAGGGGGAATGTCCAGGAGTTCCATCCAGCGACGAATCCCTTTGGGGAGGGGGGAGGGGGTACATGCGTCAGCCAGTTGACTCATCATCCAGCATCCCAGCTGCTTCCTTTTTCCCGCGATCTCGCAAGATGCTTCCCATCTCGCAATGCCATCGCCACGTCCACTTTGTTGGATTGCGTGGAGAGTGGCGGCAAGGTTTCCGTGTCCAGGTGGTCTCCCTTGGGCAGCCCACGATTTCCTGCAACGAGGAGCGAGCGCAGTTTGAGAACCGCAGGCATCGCGATGGCTTCGGGCCTCGTGACATTTCTTTCCGCCTATGCCTGAACCGTTTCTTGTTTCCAGGCGCCACAGTTGGCGGGTCGACAGGAAATCCACCTGCTCTCCTGGACCGAGGCGACCACTTGCCGGAGCTGGTACCCACATCGGGGCAACTTTCGCTGATCATGCACGAGGAACGCACCGAGTCCCTTGGCGTCGGCTGCTCACTTGACCAGGAGTCTGGCTGGGACACACTAATGGGTGGTCCAGAACTTCGCCATTAGGGTTAATCGTCTACACTGGAGCTGACGCTTCATCCTCTCCAGCTCTCGATGCGGAGCGAGCACGCTAGTCCTTCAAGCGGACCCAGAACCTCTGGTTTCCCCCCCCCCCCCAGAAGGCTTCCCGCAGAAGGTCTTCGGTCCTCTTTGTCACATCTCCAGGAGAGGGTCAAACAAAAAGCAGGGGTCGGAGGAAGGGAGCCACGAACGTGTACCACAGGACAATCCGTTCCAGCAAGTAAAATTTGCCCTCCAGGAATGGGGCCAAGAGCCATCTCTGCTTTCTGGAGACGGCCGGACCAGACTTGTGCTGTGCAGAAGTCCCCAAACGGGACTCCCAGGCCAATTCAAGCACCTGACCGTGGCGATCCCCAAAAGGATCCGGTCCGGTTGCCCTGCACAACGGGAAGCACGGTCGTCGACTCCGCCCTGTTTCTGCGCATGCCTGCTTCCCAGCGGATCAGCTCGAGGAATTCTTCGAGCGATGCTGCCGGGGCTGACGTGGATGACAAGAGCAGAAAATCGTCGCTACAGCCCGGCATGGCAGGTGTGCCGGGGGGGCACGAGCTGGGAAGGGCAGCAAGGGCGTGAAACTTTAAGGATATGAAGGACACTGCGGCTAAAATGAGTGCTCCGAAATATCCAAGGAGACACCAAGCTGCGGTTGCGAGGAGGAATGAATGACCCGATGAGTGGCCGAGATTGGAAGTCGACCCTCCGGACGGCCCCCGACGAGAAAAGAATCCGTGGTTCCCAGTCGTGGAATCTTTTTCAGGGGCGATAAACCCCGAGAAAGGGATGACGATTTCGTGATCCAGTGACCTAACAGCGAACTATGCCCGCGTCGGAGAACATGTAGTTTCGGTATTCGCTCGTGGGCGCCACCAAGCGTCGCCGGTTCGAATACTCGGAATGAATGGACGCCGAAGGACGGGGGTGCTTCGTTGGTTCGAGTTCCTCCCGCGAGATGACGCTGGTTGGCCTCCATTCATTCGAGAACGGGGCACTGGCAGCGGTTAAAACCGGATGCCCCCGATGAGTGGCCGGGATTGGGAGTCTACTCGTCGGGTCCTTCCATGAAACAGAATCAAGGAATGGGGGTTTAACTCCTGTTGTGCAAAGGAGCGGCATCCGCCCTTCTTCCTTCGAGAAGGGGCGGACCTCCTCGTACCATGGAGCTGGCGTGGTACCCCTCCAGAGTGCAAAGAAGCTTGCTGCTCCCTTTGGGAGCTACCCTGCTGATAAATTTCGTTAGCGTCCCTTAGGGGTTCTCTTCAGAGGAGGAAACGAGGAGCGGTTTTCTTCGGAGACAACCAGGGTAGGGGTGCTCCTTCGGGGATCCCTCCCCAGGAGTGAGAGGAACGGCCTCCCTCCCCCTCCGGAGCCCTTTCTGGATTCATTTCCGGCCAACTCGGTGATTCAAGCAGCAGCGAGGCATCCTGCCTGACCCTTGGAATGTTCCTCGAGAAAGACAACGAGGTCGATCCCAACGCATGTGAATGGAAAGTGGAGTTGGTCGAGCACAGGGCTTAGGAAGGAGGTCTCGGGGTGAAGGGAAGCACTGGGGTTGATAGAAGATGATCGGTTGTGATAGAAGGTGTGAAGGAAGGGTGCTCGGTGACCTACCCCACGATTCCGCGTCGTGGGTAGGATGGGTCGAGAGAAACCACGAATCCTAAGACAGGGTTCTTTGGAGGGTCTGTTTGTTTGTGGTTTCTTGGATTTCATCTTTGTAAAAAAAAAAAAACAGGGACGAAGTCGGTGAATTCCCAATATTCTGAAAGTTCTTTTAGAGTAGATGGGGAAGGGGTGGGGAAGGGGGGAAGGAGGTGCGGATATCGCTGTGTTAGGGAATAGGAACTCGCTCCTTAGCATGATGTTAATTTGCATCATTAGCTCTCATTCTCAGAATGCATGGCTACTAAGCAGCCTACAGTCGGAAGCGTAAACTTTTTTTTTCGCCAAATCGTGTGAGAGAGAGATGTGTTCGAACTGGACCTGAACGAGATGTCTTGAAACGACTCTTTCGAGGATCAAGGCGCGTCCCAGCGTGATGCACGCCCGCAAGACCGAAGAAAGTTTCGTGAAAGTTGCGCGCGGCGAAGATGGTGGCCGGGTCCGGTCTGGATAGCTGCCAGCGCTGGCGTCAATGCGACGGCTATGATTTAGGACGGTGGTCACGACGGAATCCCTGTGAGAAGCGTGTCCGAGAGGCACTTGCGTCAAACATGAAGCTGGCAGAAACTGATCCACCTATGGGAACTGGTGGCGTCGGGTTTGCGGGCTTGAAAGACTCAGTTCTTACAGAAGAGGAATAGGTCACAAGGAGACGTCAGTTTATCCAACTGATCGATCAATTCGATCCGTTGGGAAGGAACGAGAGCAAGCCAGTGCACCCTTCTTTCGCTCTCCCTCTTCCTTGAGAAACGGAGAGGAACGGAACGAACTGAAATGCCACGTAGGAACGGTCCGGATGCCCTCTTCTCGAAGTTCCGCCACCTGGCAGCTCTCGTTCTGCATTCGTAAAATTCCAAGAACCGCCATCAAATCCTTAACGATCTCGTCAGCGTCTTGAACTTTCCCCGTCAAAAGCTTGGCCTTCTCCAAGCAGATGGGAAGATCGAATGTCCAGGACTGGGGAGATCAGCTCCAGTTCTCCGTTGGCTTCTGATGGCTGCAAACTAGCGTGCAGTCTCACAGCATCCTGCGACAGAATGGCATTTCGCATTTTTCTACTCTGGTCGAACGCCTTTCAGGCAATGATAGGATATTTCCGGGAACTCGTACCCGAATGTAGTGGTCGCCCTTTGCACCATTTACCGAAATAGCTCCCCTTCCTTCAGGTTCAGACTGGGAGGCCACTGCGACCACCAAGGTTCAAGCTGGATATCACACATTTTGCCCAGCGTTCAGTCGCTCTCGGTTCGACAGCGCCCTCCCTACAAACCTCTAGGCGTTTTTGACTAATTCATTGCTGCTCACTTTGTTGCACCCTGGTGAAGCCTACAGTGGAAACCCTCCGACTCCACGGGTTCCCTATCGGACGCCCTTTCCAGCACGGATTGAAGCCATCACGGAGAATCCTAAATTCGTCAAGGACTGGATGCTGAAAAGCAACAGGAGCTCACTCTGGAAAAAAAGAATGGAGCAAAACTTAAGTAACCCTACTTGTGACGAGGGTAACCATGAGGAACACTATTAAGCACTAAGAAGGATTACCTTTCAGTAATGACCAAATGGAACTCTTTGGTAAATCATAATAACCCCTGAGCACAATAAATCTAAAAAGAGCTTCCGAGATTCTTTTATATTTCCGGAGAGCGCTATGGTTTCAATTTTAACAACTATTTGGCAGTTATACCTCGGTACTCGTCGGTAATTCGTTCCGGAACGCGTGACGAGTGCCGATATTGACGAGTACCGAACGAGTGGCTTTCTAGGCTTCGTGGTATATTTTTAACCATTTTAGGACCCGTGATTAACGCTTAAAATGCAAGGAAGGCACACAAAAAAAAAGGAACGATCCGGGAGGCACCCTATGGAAGTGTTCGGTGGCACTGCTCGCGAGCCACCATGGGACGAAAGCGTTTACTGATTTCATCAGGTGTCGAGTTCCGAGCATGCGCAGAGTGTCGAAACTTTCTTTTTCTCGTCAACATGCGACGAGTACCGAGTTTGACGAGTTCGAGTACCGACGTACCACTGTATTTCCAGCAACATCCGGATGCAGCACTGGAAACCTCCAACGGGCCAGAAGACGCTCACTTTTCTGCACTGGGTTTAGCTTTACACGGGGGGTAATCCGATACCCGTCCCACTTCAGCTGGCCGTAGTGCATGGATTTTTGTTGCAGGGTACCGAACCAGGGGATGCAACGCGTGCTACTTTTATCTGACGGTGTTCCTTGATTTCTGATTTCCCGTTCCTGTGCGTGCTCGCACGCAATATCCGGCCATCCATTGCATTTTCACAGTGAGTGGTACCTGCTCCTTGCAAGAGCGTCTCGTTCCTTCCTGATCGCTTTTGGTCCACACCAAACGTCAGACAGCTTCGTGGCTGTCTAGCGTACCGAGAATATCACTTTCGCATCAGTTTCCACCCATCTGTGCAACTCGTGGAATTGGTATTTGCTATGAAACGATATCTCCCTCCGTCGTTATGATGACAATTCGCCACTCCTCAGCATGTTTACTCAACAACCTTTAGCGACGTTGCCATCGTGCTTAAGGGCATAAGAGCGATAAACAACATTCGGTCTTCAACCCGTTTTGTCGACCCGACACATGGTATGGAAGCGAGCTGTCTTTCAGGACTGGCACTTTGAGACACAGTGAGTCGAACGCCATTCCAAGCAGCATAAATAACTCGTCAATGATTTGGAATATGGTAAACAGGACTTTCCCACCAACAACAGTCCGTGGATCTCTCGGGAATGCTGGGTGAAGAGTCCAAACGGACACTTCCATGGAGAATGCCTGAATCAACTGCAACGAGGCAAATTGAATTGCTCAAGCTTTCGGTCGGGTTGTTGCCTCTAGTGCTGGGTCATCATGGAAACTGGAACTCACATACGTAATTTCGAATTCGCTGCACCTAAACAACGCAACAACGAAATGGAACCACCGCGGAGGACGTGTTGTTACAGATCGTCCTCCTCCCATTACACATACACAGCAACGTAAGAGTTATAATAAAGCTCGTTGAAAATGAGGTCGAAAGGGTAAAAATTTACGCAATGACGGACAAAGAAAGTGGGCACAGCGAAAGATAGAAATGGATACAAATGCAAATGGCGGTCAAAAGTTCCATTTGCTGGAACAAATGCTGCTCTTGACTTGGAAGAGGAAGTGTGTTCCAACATGCTTACTGCTTGCACTTTCCACAAAGCACAAGAAACGGAGACTGCGGATCCACGTTCGAGATCACAAAAGCAACTCCTTCGCTTTTCATGCCAGAATTTCTATGAAGTTGAGTTCCCTCATTTATTTGAATTGCTGGTCGTGTCAATAGAAGCGATTTAGACAAGAGTCCCTTTATTCGAAATTTTATCGTTCGTTTTGTGTGGTTACATAGCTTGTATGCAAGGGGCTCTGGAGAGTCCTCCGCAGTTGTTATTTCCTCCCCGTCCTTAACGGGGCTTCGTTGATTTGCTCAGATTCCTCCGGAGGGAGGTCATTATCTAGAGGATCGAGCTGGTTGTCGGTTTTCTTCTTTGCGTGGGTTGCATATATGGCGCTTGAGTACCGGATACAAGTGGCCACCATCCGCTGTCTCAGCTCCACAAACCTTCAAGCAGGTCCTTCGTTGGATTCCTTCCGGGAAACATAGTTTCAGGAAAGAAGTTGGGGAATGGTTTCTGAGAAAATATTTTCTTCTCTAGAAAAGAAGATCCATTATTCTGCTTCATCTCTGGCTGCTTCGAGAATATCTGCAAGTATTGCTTTGCCGCGACTCCAAGAGAGAAACGGCAGACACTTCGCCAAATCTTTCCAATTTATTCAAATTATCGAAGGTTTCCTTCTGCTATTTTAGGGATGGACTGCGTGAAGCGTGCGCGATCACTGTGTGATGAAAAGCAGAGTGACCAGCCAATGAAGGATCCAATTGGTCATGGAAAGTGGAAATCATCGGACGCAGTGCGTGTTCTTCGTTGTGGAAGTGATTTGAAGAATCCTGAAATCACGCCTTTTAGTGAAAGAAGCACTTCTCTACTTGGGGAATGGCAATACCATTACCCTAAAGAAAACGAACCCGGTGTGGAAATCACTTGTCGTCACTCTTTCCAGTCACCCCAGAAACCGTTTCCACGGAAAGGAATGCATGCCTTAGGACTAGATCCGTGTTCTTCCTTTATTCATTGCTTCTGAACAGCTGCTCTGCTTTTCATCATTTCAGTCAGGCATCCATTCTCGTCTAGAATGATTCTCGGTTCTTTCCATGAACAAATTTCACTTTAAAAACACATCGATTATTTCAAATGTCCAAAACGGAAGCAGTCTTTCAAGCAATGGAAGTGTGAGCTCTAAGGACGTTGCTTTTTGCAAAAACTAAGCATTTCCCTTGTTTTGCTTTCATCGTGCAGAGTCCAAACTCTTCCCAGTTCGGAGGTCACCTAAGGTTCGTTCCGATTCTGCGAATATATAGTTTCATCCCGGCACTTCCTTGAGGACAACATGCTGGCAGCACTGTGTCGGGGCATTTTTACTCGAGTGTAGTAAACGTGAAAGTGTGAAGTGACCTATTTCATAGAAGAAAAACACTTGATGACACTTTGAATATTTAGGATAAACTGGCGTTACCAGGAGGGTGCCATTCTGTAGTGTCTCGAGAAATGCCACCTCAATGAGCTAACAGCGTCATCCTTCCTTCAGTGAGAACTGAGTTTAATTAATAACAAAGATTCTCGATACAGATCCTCTGATGCGGAGCATCTGAAAACAGAGTTTTAGGAGAAACTGTGCTGTCTCTGGAAGACGGCAAGTTGATCTCCAAGAGACTAAAGCAGCAGTTTGTTCATTGAAATTTATTCGGTATTTATTTCCTCTTGATTCCCTGATGCAGAGGTCCTCGTTCTTGAGCACTCGAGTCGATTGAATGGTACGGTGCCATCGATGCATAAAAAGTGAAGATAACTGGGTTTAAGCAGGACGATCTCGGGCATCTTCGTTTTTTTTTTTTTTTTTTTTCTTTTAGGAACACTATACATTCGTTACACAGAATACTGTAAATCGACCGAAGATCCACAACAGATCCCATGCAAACAAGAAGGGTCAGGTCATATTAGGTACTTCATTTCTTGGATGAAATATTGAATATTTCCCCGAGTTTTCCTTCACAAAACAATAATGACAAAAGCATTGAAAGCATAGCTATTCAAATGAAATGAGCAGAAAAGGAAAGCATGTTAGGCACATTTATTGATAAAGAGCCTGGATGTCCTTTTTCCCTTGTGAAATTTACCGTTTCATTGCTAAAATAAACATTATCTTGCAAAAAGGAAACGAGACTAGCAGTAGATGCTGCCTGCACCTAAGGGAATCCGAAAGTCCTCCTAGGAAAAGATATTTTTTTTTTTTTTTTTACAATTGAAAAAGTCTTCCAATTAAATCGTGGAATATTCAAGGGTAATATTTGAAGAAAATCGCTCAAAGATTATGTCTCCACCATGGGGGTTCGTGATGGAGGAAATCAAATCTTGTGATTTACCCCAATGTTCTTGATTCCCAGGACATTTTCTTTGCTCGAAGGTAGACGAGAGCAGGATAAATACGCTAAACCAGAAACGACCCCATTTTCCAAAAAAAAATGATAGACAGTCCCAAATTAACAACGGATCTCCACGAAAGCTCACACATAAGAAAGCTTTCTTCACGAAACATACAAGCAGACGTCCATGATGCATCGCATATTTTGATAGTATTTTCCACATTTACAGGCGTGAATTCAAATGCATGGAGTGTTTTTAGGTTTCTTCCCTCGTGAATCATTCCACACAGTAGCAGCATTTTGAAGATCAGTCGGATTGCCAGATGAATGATGCTGCGTTTTTGGAAAGTTTCGTGCTTCGTTGGTCTCTCCAGAACATCTCTGGATATCATGAAACGCACCACCAAAGATATGAAGTTACCTCTAGGATTTTTTTCTCTCTCAGTGAAAGTGTAGAGAGCATTTGAAGAAGCAGTCTTTGTTTGTTTGTTGACACTAAGAGGATGAATTTGACCCATTTGCACAGAAATTTGCATGGACATTGGAAGATAAGTGACCTTCAATAAAGTTCCGGGACTTGCATTATGTGATGTTGATGGTTTATAATCAGAATAACGGTCATTATCTGCGTTGAAATTTGGGTTTGAGATTCAGCTTTTTTTAAGTAACTTCAAAAAACATTCCTCATCATAAAGAGAGACATTTCTAACTCAAACCAAGTATCATATCCATAGAAGCATGAACTAGCACAAATGTGCACAGCAACGTTTGCACGCATTAATAGTATTCTTTCGAGATATGTTAGTTAAAGAGAAAGATATCAAAGAAGCTACATTAGCAAAAAAAAAAAAAAAAAAAAGGTGCTCC
The DNA here is from genome assembly GCA_036172245.1 of Raillietiella orientalis. Lineage (NCBI taxonomy): Eukaryota > Metazoa > Arthropoda > Ichthyostraca > Raillietiellida > Raillietiellidae > Raillietiella > Raillietiella orientalis. Next base: position 4,557,291 of record JAYWIR010000002.1, on the reverse strand, counting down.
TTTTGCTTTGCAAGAAAACTTTGTTTGGAAAATCATTTTTTTTTGTTTTTGTTTTCCATAAAATATGACGTCATGTAATAGGATCAAAGCAAATTAGAAATACTGGACCCTCTAATGTTTTCTCCAATGTCAACCAAAACTTGAAAAGCTCTCTTGAGTATCTTCCATGAACATAACTATCAGCACCTAAAATTACAAGGTTCGCAAAAGAAACAGAAGTTCTTATAGCTTCTAATGGAAAGGTCTTTTGTTTTGGAATCAGTACTAGAAAGAGATTTTCCTGTCACTATCCGGGTGCATTTTCGAAAATTTGTTGGCAACTGACTGAATGATACATCGGCACAATAACATCAATTGAACTAGAAAATGTCCAATGAAAAGAAATAAAACATCCATAACACTTTGATTTTTTCATCACTTTTTTTTTTATCGAAAATGTAAGTTTTTCAAAGATAGGAATTTCTGCGAAAATCTTCACTCCTGCAATTTGTCCCTGTTGGTCAATACTAGAAGGTCAATACTAGGTCAATACATACCTGTTGGTCAGCAGTCAGTCTTCTCAATCATAATTAGATTACCTCATACAAATACACTAACGGTAATATTTCTTGAGGTATCACCATCAGAATCGTCAATTCTTGTACCATCACAGTTTAGATGTTTAGAAGAGAGTTTTTGGAGTTATAGTTTTTCAGTCTACTCATTTGTTCCAAGGATCTCTAAAAAAATTATTTAATCCAAAAAGAGTAATGTCTAAAATAACCACTAAAAGTATAAAGAACTGGTTCTTTGTACCATATATTTATTCACTATTCTAAGCACTGATAAACAGTACCTAAAGTCATTGAGCATATCTCCAAAATCAGCTATGAAGTAATTACAATCATGAAAAAATCAATATTTAAAAATTCTACTTATTCGAGAATTCAGAATCAAATTCAATTCATTAGAAACTAAATTCTAAAGAACATCAATACAATCCATCTTCCCAAGACAATGAGCGTGTTCTAAAGAGCCTGGCAATCATGCTCAGAAAGTGACGTGTCAATGTTGAAATTAGGTACAGGAATGTTGTAAAAAGGTGACTTGCACAAAATTTTTGTTTGGAATGGTTGTGAATGTGCATCGTGTTTGCTAAATGTCTGATAGCGACGAATTCGCAAGTGCAGAAGAGGACGGCGATTGTCCAATTAATGTTGCTCTCCAAAACCTAGCATTACAAGAAACTAATAAACACAATGCAATCTATAACGGTTGTAAAACAGAAGTCTATAGAAGCTGTGCATCCGAAGCGAAAGCATTGGAATCCCGAACAAATCAGGGAGTAGAAATACATTCTAGTGGACAGGAACATATTGCAACATCTATTATTGAAGTTCATGGAAATGATAACCAGCAAAATAAAAATAATCCTGAACAATTACCATTCCATGGTTGTATTAGTCAAAGACAGCAGATTGCTGAAACTTCTGAACAATTAGCAAAACAAAATAGATTTTTTGATAATCCTGATACTCATCGTAATGTCAGTGATTCAGTTTCTTCTGCCAGAAACAAAAATTCACCTAGCTTCAATTCCAATGAGATTACAGAAGTTGCAGAATTGAAATCTTCCGATGAAGGATGGGATGATTTTAATTTCGACGAGAACAAGTGCATCACAACCAGCGAGATATCATCCGAGAAAAAGGTACATATGAAAAAATTCGAGATGAATTTGGTATTGCAGATACTTGAAGGGTTCTTCAGAGACACTGAAAAATGTCAGGGTACGGTCCAGTAGACCTATTTAGAAATTTTTTAATTTGCAAGTTTTTTTAGAAGTTATAATAATTGCATTCTTAATGGAAATGAGGAGAAAGTCATACATAATGACTTTTGCAGGTGTATTGTCTTGCAAGATGAAATTTTCTTTTTACAAATTTTCATTTGCCTCGTTGTGATAGAATGTGTAACGTCTGTAAACAAGTATTCTGATCGGTGCAAAACTTGTGTGCTGGTAAGTTAGAACAGTATTAGTTTGTAGGCTTTCAAGCCAAATCATTTCAAAAATAAGGGTTAGGTACTTGTAATTAAGGTGTTTGTATGTAAAAGGCTTTGTGGTCACTCAAATGGAGGACAATTCATAATCTTATTATTCATAATCTTCAAAGTACGTTGTGCATGTGTTTATGTGGAAAAATGGAGCTACTGGCTAATTCACTGTGGGTTTTAATGTCTTGATGTCTTAACCAAAAGCATTAGATGTTATCAAATCACGGATAGAGTGGCATAGTGTTCTTGAAGAAATTAAATACAGTTTTGTGGGACATGTGATTAGTTTGTTTTAATGTGCAAGGCTGACTTATAGAGTTAGTTTTCTTCCTCAAAGTCTTAGAATCAGTTAAAATATTTTGTGTGTGATAGATGATGCAGTTGCCACAGCAGTGTATGGTTTTCTCGATGAAATACCGTGTAGCATATCGTATTCTTTTTTGTGTATTGTTTTGCCCAGTTACCTTATAGATTTAAACTTTTAGAAATGATTCGGCATTAAATTTAATCTACAAGCTGGTGTAACACACCAGCCAGTAGAAGCATCTGCTTATTTCATCCTTCATTGGTCTTCCAGCAAATGTTGTAAATGATATCATTTTAGATGCTAGCCTTAGAATTCATGTGAGGTATCAGATAATGGTTTGATGTTCTGTATCAGATAATGGCTTGATACATAGAGTGGGCAAAATTGCAGCAAAAGTTTTCAGAATGCTGAATTGAAATAACCAGTAAAATCGATTACAAATGCATCTTTGAAATTTTCAGTGATCCAACAATGTGGAATATAAAAATCTATAAATTTGAATGTTAACTTAAAAATCTAGGCAAACCTAATGATTTGCCTAGATTTTTTTCTGAAATTATTTGCTTTATATGTTATCCATAGAAGCTTACACTGCTATCACAGTACTCTTCATGTTAAGTGTATAGGGTTAATTAAAAATTCTTCTTTAATATAGATCTTTTCAGAAGTTTTGATTTGGGAGCACATAAGAATACAATGGACCTGTGTTTTTCTCCTCTGATTAGTTTACTAACCCTGTTAAAAAGATAATTCAACTGTTAAAATAATTCAATTCTAATTCAGTTTTCAGATTTGGTTACTCTTATTGCAGTTCCCTAAGCTGTATAAGTAAGATGGTACAATGATGTTGCTTTTTTTGTATTTAACGTTAGCAAACATTGTTTGATAGACATTATTATGTATTGTGACAACTAATTAGAGCTCCTTATTCGTTACAGTATAAAATTGGCATTGAAATTTCTGATAAGTTTTGAGGATAAGCATGTGTTATGACATTTTTGATGGTTCTGATGAACAGGAAGACTGATTCAAATTGTCTACTCTTTGCACATTTCATTTGTGTTGATTTATTTTATAGGTTGAATGTTGCATCTGGAGGATTTATTTATTTTTTTTTTACAAAATATAGCTTTTTGCAGCCTAGCAAATGGGACTGGAGTGGATTTGGTTCTTCAGTTTTGTCTGCTGCAACCAGTCATGTTGCTTCCATCACAACTCATGTAAGCAAGCAGTTAGATGGTGTACTTGAGTCGGTAGATGAACGTTTGGGAATTCCTAGTCCCAAAGAGCTAGCAACTGCGGATATCAATCCACAGAGTCCTGTCCAGTCCAAGATATTAGGATCTGATTTATTGTCAGGACTCATGTCTACAGGAAATAAAGTCATCGAAGGTTAAAATCCATTTGAGTTCTTATGACTTTACAGATCTTGACTAGGTGGTCTCAACACTTTGGAATTTATTGGCAAGAAAACTATGGATGTCATTCAAGAAAGAGATCCAGGTTTCCGTAGAAGTAAAGCAAGATTAACTCAGCATACAGAAACTTTATCCCAAGTAAGCTTTTGTTGAACTGATAGAGAGATGAAGGTAGTCAGTTATTACAGGAAGCAAGAAATAGAATTACTGAATCATCTGATGGTGATAAGAATTCCAGTTGTAGTTTCCAGTCATCTCCGTTTCTGGTTGCCTTTGACAAAGGACTTGGTAAGTTGATTTGTAAATAAACAGATATTTCATGGTGACTCAGAGCAGGCTCAGTATCAGAAGAAGCTCTTCAGCTGTTATCTTCACAGTGTGCTTTTAAGGTTCAAGGCAAAATGAAGAGAGTTTCAGCAGCCCAACAACAAGTTTTAAAAAGAATTGAGGAGTTGTGTGTTCTACAGGAATTTGAAGATCTGGATGAAGAAGAGCAGGATTTTGATTCCTTGCTTGAGAGAGAACAGTTGTTCTCATTAAGTTTCTCCCCATTTTTCAAGTGGAGGAAAGAAGCTTGGAGCACTGTGAAAAATGCATCATCTTCAATACAGTTACATGATGGCATTCTTCAGATTCTAGGCCATCTAGCTTCAGAAGTATTGCATTATTTTCAAAAAGTTGGAGAATTGCTGCTTCTGAATGAAGAGTCAGCTGTAAAATATGCAGAGACATTGAGCAGGTGCTGAAGGGAGTAGCACTCATCACACTATCTAAAATTAATGCAGGATAGCTGAAATTTGGGGGAAAGAATCCAATCTGTTAGCAACCCACTGCTGTATGCAGATGAATACATTTTCTTCATCTGAGGAAGCAGCTGCTTTGTCCACAAACATTTTCATAGAGGTTAGGTGAACTCATTGTGAAGCAGACTTTTAATATTTTACTAGGAAGGGCACTGCCGGAAACTAATCCAGAAAGGATTAGGATTGTTAATTCCAGTTTTGCAGCTGAAGGCTTTGCGAGAAAAAGAATAGTCCAGGTTTTTTTATCAATAGAGTGCCCCTAGATGTCTGAGTTGTTTTATTTTCGTGATTATCCAGACCAGTATCTGGAAAAGGTGCATTATATGAAGAAATTCGTTATTATTACTGACCATGGAATAATGAAAAAAATATATTTTTTGATCTCAAGTGGTGAAATTTTTTCCTTTTTTGCATATCTTCTAGCACCTTTAAAAATGGTGCCAGCAGAAGTACTGTAATTCCAGACGTGAAATCTTGAAAGCCACGTTCTTCTTGTGGGTACTGTCTGAAGCAAGTTTGCTTGTAATCGGAAACAGTTCATCTACCATGATGGAGATCTCGGTAGTACTGTGATCAACACTTCGGTTATCAATGAACTTCAAATCAGGAATTAGTGAGAGTTTGATTGTTTTCATATATATAGTTTGTCCGATACAAAACAGAAAGAATTAAAATAAAAGAATATCAAGCAATACGTTTCCGTATTCCGTTCATGTGGACGACATACAGTTGCACGTAGATCATGTTGAAAAGCTGCAATAAACATCGAAATTTCAAAGTGTTGCGAATCGTTACAGTGAGTTACAGTCCAATATTCAGTTGCAGTCATCACTATGCCCTACAACCTAGCAGCTTCTGAAGTCTACGATGATCCCAGCTTTGAATACCCATTCCTGGTCGGTATTTCGATTCGTCATGATTGGCATCTCACTCAAGTCGGCTTGGGCAGTCCACTAAAACATACAGCAAATAACCAAATCACTATCACCAAGTTGCAGCTAAGTGATCTGGTTATATTCAACTGTTTCAGTACGTGCTGGCTGTCGAAGTTAAGGTATCGTGACGGCAAGTCTTCTGAATTGGGGGAGCAGATTCATTACAGAGAGTTTGCCGTGCACCTTTTATTCCTACTTCCATGATCTTAGTGCTGATGCTAGTGGTAATTACTCTATTATTCATAAACAGAAAAACATGCGAGCTGCCCGTTGCAGTACATGTTTGCTAGTTCCAATGCTTGATGATGTTAACAGTCTGCATGTATATTAATACAATGACGTAACCGGCAATGACGACAGTAATAGTATTGTAAAGTCGTAATACAGACAGTTGTCAAATGTTCGTTCAAGTGTGATAAAAGACTGTAAATTATCTGCATCAGGGAAAGTGCTTCTGCATTCAAAACATGTAACAGATCTTAACTAATATCAGGACCCATCTGTACGATTTCTTCCTACACTGGTGCGGTGTGGACGTGGATCCGGATCGAGTCGTGTTATGGTAATTGCTAAAATAGAATACTCTTTGGAGTGAATGTGCTAATATTAAAATCTTCATTATAATAAACAAACTGGTGATTTTATTAAATATTTGTGAAGTTAACAGATGGAATTGATAAAACAAGTAATGAGATGCCTACTTTCGATCTCAAATAAAATTCAGCACTCAGCTGTCAAGCTGTGAGTGCTAAATCTTGACTGAATCTTCTTCATTCTCAGGTATAGATAAAAGTTTGGAGTTTGTCCTTAATAACTGAACAAACGAATGGAATACAGCAGGATGCTTTTGGTTTATAATGAAGGCCTTTAATGTGAGAAAGTGAATGCGTACGCGAATATAACAATATAACAGTCGGTATGCTTCAGATAAAATAACAGTGGAATTTGCTTTGAAAGTTGCTTTGAAGTGATTTCTACTGTTATTTTACCTAAGATATCCCCGAAGAAACTCACTTAGAACTGCATCCGCTGTATTTTTTGACACATAGCGTACAATCCTCTTATTTTCTTGTAAGTTGATACGCTTATCTAAATAAATAATTACTCTCCAGATTTTGCAAGTGTTTTTGCAACTTCTCTTTACAAGAATTTCTTTACAAGAAAAGTTCGAAACACCTTCAACAGAATTTGAACTACGAATGAAGAGTTGAAAACTTGGATGTAGAATGAATTTGAACCCCATAAGACAAAAACGATTTAAAGGTGGTTCCCTCTCAGAGAGTGGGTGCTTATAATAATGACATGTTTCGAATTAAAGTACTTGAATGGAGATTCAGTTATTTTAGCATTTGACGGATTGGCACTTCTCGGTTCTGGCGGGGGCTTTCTGGTTCCCAGCCGTGCTCGCACGTCGCTGTGTGCTTCGCGTGGGAGCTGCAGAGGGAGGCAATGTAGTCCGGCATGGGATCCCATCCGCTGCAGCAAAATTCGATGAAACTTCGGTTATCATTACTTTTTGTTTCATTTATCTACTAAGGAAAATGTCACCAGCGTGCTATTACATATTATATTACCATTAAGTGAGTTTCAAATAGGTTTCTTACGTTGCATTGCATCTCTCTGGTGTTTGTAAGGTGGTTTAGCATGTAAACATAGTTGTACACCCGTACATCACATGTAATGATTTAAATAATGACGACCACCACGCCTTTTTGCTTTTGTGTAGCCATGTGATGGAGCAAGGTGTTAAAAGTAAATGGGCCTTACCGATGCAGGCTGCATAAGAGAGCCCTTCGTGGATTTTGACAAAAGTTTTCACAGCAACATAATGAAGTGCGCAAACTGTCATGGATTTGTGAATCCTGCCTAGTTTTTAAAGGTGTTTTTTTTCAAAATCTTTGCACATGCTGTGATAAGCTTTCACTGTTTTCCTATTACTATGACTTTATAATGCATTTCGGTTATTCAATGAACTGATTCTTTCCTCATGTATCCTACGTGTTCATTGTTATAATTTCTGACTTACCAAGTGAAGTTTTCCATCTACCAAATGCATACTCAAACCTTCTAAAGCAAAATAGTTTTAAACATATTATGCCTTCAAGTATGTCCATTCTTGATACTAACGAAAATTGTGTTAACGTAGTTTTAGCTTTCAACATCAATAAACATCAGAATAATTGAGGAGCTATATAGGTGTAGGAATGCTAAACTGGTTAATCAGAGGGATCACTACAACTGCAACAAAATGTCGAGTATTCTGAAATGCAAAATTTGTAAAACGTAATTTCCATATCAAATACAGTTTTTTGCCCATTCTGTTATATTCTTACACCTTAACAAATGTAAAAAAGCACATTAGTTTTTGCAAACATAGCATTGCAGCAGGACAAAAAAAAAATGTTAAAGCCTCATGCATACATTTGCTTCCAGTCTGGGATCATGTATTAAATATTGTTCTATGTAGTGAATCATGACTCAAACATAATTCTTTCTGCATGCAGGTTGTATGTGAATATAATTGTCCTTGCCTTGCAAAGGTTCAGGCCTTTGAAGAGCCTTTCTCATATCCGTTAAATGACTTTGCATGATGATAACTAAACTATAGTCAAAATTTGGCATGCCTTTAATCATCATCAGTGGCTTTCCATCATCTGGGAAAAGCACAATTGCAGAAAGAATAAAAGCTGGATTTTCTGATGTTGGAATCCTTGCCAAAATTATATGTGATTCTGACTATTATGAAGACAAAAATGTGACATTCTCAGGTATTCCATGACTTTGTTTTCATTGTTTGAAAAAGACCATGTTAGTTCCACAGCATGAAAAACAATTAAGAAACAGAATGAGAGCTGAACTAGAAAGGTATGTGTGGATTAAGTTGCTTAGATTGATTAGTGCTAAATAGTCTCATTCACTTTGCATCTATTTCAGGGAATTACAATTAGATAAATTGCTCATCTTTGATGCAGGCAATTATATAAAAGGTAAACTGGATTTACAGTCAACTTGAGTTACTTTATCCTAAGGTTATCGCTATGAACTTTATTGTTTGACTAAATCATGCAAGACTACTCAGTGTACAGTAAGTATTGTTGTATCCACTGATCAAGCATGGTCCTGGAATTTAAATCAGCCCAAAGAGAAACAGTATAGCAGACAGGTAATTTATTAATGCTGAAAACATGTATCATGGAGGAATAGGTTTTTGATGATTTGGTGGCACGCTATGAACAACCTAACTTGAAGAGTCGCTGGGATTCGCCTTTATTTTGTATTGATTATAAGGGTGGCAATGCACATGTACCAATAACTGAGATATTCACTGCTCTTTATAGGAAACCTCCTCCCAAACCCAATGCATCCACTCTTCCAGTAAGCACAATGCCATTTACTCATAACTGCACTTATACTTGTAGGACTCGGCAGAAGGCACACAGGAGCTGCCTGCATGGGACCTCATTACTCAGCAAATTATTCAGGTATTTCCACACAATCTAGGAATGGTGTCAAGTAAAGATTATAGCAAGTCTTGGCAGCATCGAATGTTCCTTGTGAAGTACACATTGCAGGCACAGAGGAAAAAGTCATTTTGTCTTATCGTCCAACTTTAGCACAGCTATCAGTTTTTAGACGTCAGTTTTTGAAACTGATTCAAAGCTGTCCTAACAAGAGTTCCCCTGAATCACTGTTTGTTAATTTTCTGAATAGTCAGCTGTTACAATGACACTCAGTCAGGTGGCAAAAAGCTGTGCAGCTGATAACGCTCCCTGATCGGAGGTCGTACATCCTCCTACAACTAAAATAATACAAAATAATGGAAAGTTTTTAAGAACCTTTTCAATGAGAGACTGCAGGAAGGGTAGCAACTTTATCAGCTCACAATCATCTTTATCCCAAAACCAAGACACAATTGGGATACCATTCTCAAGCTAAGACAAATTAAGTGAATCAAATAAATGAGAACAGTAGTACCTGATAGCCAAATGCATGAGGAGAGTTGTCAATAATGATTGTTTTAGATAAATCACGACCCAAAATGCTTAAATCCTTAACATAATTCCCATTGATACAAATGCAGTGCTCCTGGAAAAGGCGATGCCTAGAAATACAAGAAAAAAAAAAAAATATTGCATAACACATAAACTGTGTTTACTTTATCCACTTGCGGCAAGGATCTAACAGATTCAGCAGCTTATTAGCGTACACACGCTTGGATGCAGTGAACAAAATCACTTCAAAGTGTTGGGACACGGATTCCAAGAATTCCTGGATGAAGGGCCTGGTTCGAACAAACACTTCATAGTTGACATTTTGGAAATGCACTGGGAAAGAAAAAGTGGTGCCTTGCATCTTCTGAAGACTGCAGTGAACCAATGTTTCATCCTAAACATGACATCAATAATAATCTCTTTTAAATATTACTACCAGATCAAGCACTAAAGAAAATTTAGGACTTCTCCGTGTTCTCAATGGAAGAGCAGGGCACTGAGCCTGCATTTCCTGGGTCAGAGGTGGCAAGTGTTTAATAAAATAATAAGGATCAAAAGTATCCCAATATTCTAGATGCTGGGGCATATGCATTGAAGTTGTGTCCTCAAATTCTTGTCTGCTGTCAAATCCAGAGGCTTGAGTCCCAGCAGCTTTCAGAAATTCATCTTGTAGGACCGTTTTTACATCTTCCACATTTAGCTGCTTGGCCATCTCCTCCAAATCAAGAGCTGTGCTCATAGGGGGATCATAATTTGGGCTAAAGAGCATGGAAACATCTACTGGTTCTTGGCACCTCTCTACAATCATCTGTACACATAATCATCACTGAACATAAAAGCCTTAGCATACCATCAATGATATAACATGATTCCGATACATTATGTTCTGAATGTAAAATCTGTTTGCTTTCATCTATACTTTCGAGATGCACTGTTTCAGCTTCCTTTGAATGTTCCTCACTTGCTATTGCATGCAGACTTTCTTGCACAGTAGCAGATGTCAAAAACATATCGGTGAAGGCAAAGAATTTCTTAATCTGGTTTTGGCTTTCATGTGATAACTGTACATGGCTTTTCAGAGAATTCTCCACGCTTGATGAATTATAAAGGGTCTACAGAGCTCCTAGGAGTACCATTTTAAGGTCAGAACTTACCTTAGTTTCAAGCATTTTTTTCTCATATTTGCATTTGCTCCTTCTCGAATGAGGCAGAGTTCTTGATCTTCCAAAAATCGACGCGGTCTTGCTGATTTTTTTAAACATTGATGAAAGCGTGGATATTTTGGCGATTGAAACGGAATCTGCATTGCATTTTCTTCTTCTTCGTAGCCTCATCTTAGAGGTAATCACATAAACCTCCCTTTGACATTATTTTATGAGCACACGTTAGAGGTAACCAGCCACGAACGATATTTCATTCAGCGTTAACGAACGCACCAGTACCGTTTTTGAAAACGCTTACCTTATTCACAAACTGAAAATCAGTCAACACTACAGGAGGTTAAGCATTCACGTGGACCCACTCGCTACGCCTGTATAAATTCAATCAATTTTTTCCGTTATAAAATTCAAATCGGCAAATGTTCTCACAACACCATGAGCCTTGAGCGTAAGCAGCATTTTAAGAACGCTCACATGGTATTATAGCACCAAAATATCTTCATCGATTCACGGGATCACGTGACCAAACATTACTGCTTTGGCGCCTTTATTTGATATTCGATAATCGTTTAAGGATTGAATACTACGCCAGCTAGCTAGGCACGTTTTCAGCTGTTGGCACGTTCGTACATGCTTCGGACACATATGTTTTTTTTCTTCTTTTTTTTTTTTCCCCCCCCGCCCTTCATTGGTCACTATTCGATTGGAAAGAGTGTGAAGATTTAGCACACTGTACATCCAGTCATCAGAAAGATGCAACCATTGCTTACGCAAGTGTCATCGCAGGAAACAGTGGACACACACACGTCTTGAGAAATACCATGTGTTGCAGCAACGTTAAAACACTTTTGGACTCTGTGCACAGAAACTCGGGGACGGAGGTTTGTCATTCCAGTTTTATCCATTCCCCCCAAAAAACAAACAAACAAGCAGTGGCAGCAGTGGATGATTCCAGGGTGAAATGTTGTACATATTCCAACCAATTTAAACCACATGCACTCTTGAATATGCAAATGTATAATACTAAGCACGAAGGTAATTGCTATAACCCCAAAAGTTATTAGGAGCCCTTATGGAAGTATACAAGTACATAATGCATTATAATGCATCAGATCGCTAGACTTTCAACCGAATTCAAGGATATGTACAATAAAGGTATACTTGGCGCATGTACATCTGATACGTCAATCATCTGTTTTTGCGTTCGTAGATTTAGAAGAAAAAAATTACTATATGTAAAGGTATGCTTGAATTTTCGGAAGTGTGATTTAGTTATCTGAGTATAGTTGGGATTTCTGACTTGTATTGCGAGGAAATACCTGGAATAAATCCAGAAAAAATCATTCACTCCCTGCCACAGCCTATCAAACAAAAAAAATGAAGGTCAATCAAATAAATAATCAACCGGTGACAAACATACAATGATCTTTGCAATGTTTTATTTTATGTTGCATGGTGCCGCTTTACCTTCTCTTTTTTTTTTTTTTTTCTTCGAGAAAGGGATGAACTGACCAGTCAATCCAGCATAATTATTATCATTATTGATCCATTCAATTTGCCTTCTTTGTTTGCACTTTGTAAAATCGCGACGAATAATAGGTTGTGTGTGCTTTGAAATTCCGTTCTGTTCCGAACGTTTCTGAATTTTCATAGTCAGTCACATTTTGCTAGCCCTGAGTGGCATACGAGAAGAATGCCAGCGTCCTCAGAGTGACAACGGACTCCGTTCCCTGAAAACTGTGGTGGATGGGGAATGACAAACCATTGTGAAAATCAGAGGTTAAAAAAAGCACACGAAGCATTCATTCTTCTGCAAATTGCTTCCCCAGCACGAAGGTGTTCATGAGGATTCACCGACGTCTCTCGAGTTGCCTTTTTTCGCGTGGCGTTCGTGCTAAATACATTTCAGAAGTGCCGCTTGCATTAATGGGACTTCAAAAATATTGAAGACGAACTTAGAAAAGCGTGGATTCCTGGGACGAACGAGAGCCAAACGATCTTATGCGGATTTCAGAATTATTCCCATTCGAAAAGAAAAGGGGAGAAGAGGGGGGGGGGGGAGGATCATTTGAAAGGTGACAAGTTTGTGTTTAGTTCTAATATTTCATTCGGACAGATTTGGCAACAAAGCCAATGAACTGTCTTGGGCTGCGATCCGCCTTCTCCCACTTCTGAGTCTTGGAGTTTCGTGCTCAAAGGATTACAAAATGAACTTCATCCATTTACACACATCGGAAGTTCTAAATAATTCCTTTGAACCCATGGGGATTCGGGGTCATCGGCAACTGTCCTCCAAAACGTATTTTGCAAACTGAACGATGTCCCCTATCCTTTCTGAGGTTTTGTTCCACGCGCGATCCTAAAATTACGGCGGAATTTGTTTGGAGGTAATTCAAATTTTCACGCAAAGAGCAGATTTGTCAGTTTTAAGGCTCGGGAGGCTGTGTGTACCCACATGTAATCCCAGACTTTTTTGTTGAGATGACGGATGAAATGATCTTACCGAAACCAAGCGTTATGCGACCATTAGTCGTCACCTCGCGCATTTCTTGCCCATCATGCAACCAATACAGATGAAAATGACGAATCCCTTTATAATCCTTACAGTGAGCGATTCATACATGCAAGCAATAAGGATTCTCTCCCAGGCATCCTGGACATATTTCGAAAACCCGAAACGGGGCAATCGTGCTATTTAAAACCACAGCCCAAAAAAAACAAAAAATAGAGTAGATAGGGGGGGGGGAGTGTCAGTTTCCGTTTTTAAACAGCATCGCTCAATATGCATCAGTATGCACTGATTCTAAATTAAAGCCGCACACCAACACACAGATGCACGTCAACCTCACTGTATATCTAGCATAAGATTGGAATATCTTTAACTCCTTACCGCGGTGACTATGCATGTTTTGTTTTTAAAGCCATTCAGTTCTCCCGAAATTTTTTCTGCTTCTTAGTCTGTCTCCTTTACAGCTTTCATGAGCTATTTCTATTATAAACTGCTCACCTACTATCCCACCAGAAGAAACAACAGTATCACCACTCTTTACTTGATCCATCATCTTCCTGAGCTCTTTTAATCTTTGCGCATAAGTGTTGAAAGTAATACGGAAAGGATATAATGAGCAATTATTGCGGAAAACGGAGGCAATAATGGATCAAATAGAAGGCAAACTAAACTTAACTAAAGGCGAAGATTTGGAAAGGCTCGGAAAATGGGTCGCACAGGCAGCAGCATGAAGGCTGCTCAGAAAGCTCCCACCATCCTTATGAATGTATGGTTCTCAGATGTCGAGTTTCCTCATGTAAAAGCTGATAAACTTGTGGGAATATTTTAACAGGATAACTCTGAAGAAGTGCTGTTCCGGTTCTGTGCTGTCGGGGGCAGCGCGCACTTCGAAGTGCGAAAGCGGGCCCAAGCCCAATGTAGCGTCAAACGAACTTCGGCAGCAGCAGGTGAGCAACCGCCTGTCGTACTCAAAAACTAACCGAAACCAATCCCATTGCCTCGAAAAGCCAACAGCCCCAACTTCCCCTTCAAATGGTACTAAAGTGGCGCTGTCCCACCGAACCGGGCTCAGGAGGAAGAGTTTTGATCAAGATAATCGTCTTCCTCTCCAGGAATGAAATCCTGCAAAGACACGTGTCACTGTGACCCTATTTCACTTTATTTTCCACGGCGCAGGAAAGCGGAATGCCATACGACACTGGAAACTGGGGAAAAAAGCTTCAGTGAGAGAAGCGCATGACGAATTGCAGTACTTTGTCAAGCCGATGAAATTAAGGGGCAGCGTGAATCCATTTGAATCCATCTCTACTCAATCATTGTGCAAGTAGGACTAGGCTCTGCCCCTACTTGCACAATGATTGAATTCGGGCTGTGTAGCCGAAGCCAAGAAGATTCGCATATAGGCGGAAGGAAATGTCGAAACGTTTACGGCCCTTTTCTTCCCCATTTTACGTTTTGGTTCCTTGCTGAGTTTCATTTCCGAAGAGCCTTTGGCAAAACGGCACGCGAAACTCCTGATGACTTGATACGTGTAGTGAGCAAGCTGAGCGCCGATTTCGTCTGTAGGAGGAGTCACCTAAGTGGGGAATATTTCATTAGTCTTTGGAAAGATGGTCAGCCTTCGCTGCATTACCTGGGAGGAAGGGAATCTTCCATGAATCTGAAGCCAGTTCTGTTCCCTGGGTGATCCTTCGGCACATTCTTCGAGTTCTCAGGATGCGTTGCTTCACGACGTCTACCGTTCCGCGTGGCGTGAAAAGCACATCCGTGGCGACGTTTAGAGATACACCGGTGACGTTTCAAAAGAATCTGAAGGTTTCAATTGCTGGCGTTTTGAGGGTGCCACTCACGTGACTCGGAATTTGGCAGATAGGTGACTACACCAAAGTTGCGTCCGATAACATGGGGAAACAAAAAGTATGTTTAGAGATTGCAAGAATCATCCAGCATCCATTTGCAGGCTTCCGTTCTTCTAGCGACAATGGGATTCCGATGGCGAAAAGACGATGAAAGAGAAGCATCCGTTTGCGTAATCATTAGAGGCAAGAGGCAACTTCGGATGTGAAGATTCGAGGCGATGAATGGTAAGTCATCTAAGCACATTTCCTCGGAACACTATTAGAAAGATACGTAGTCGTTGGAGCGCAACTGTGCTCAAGAATGAAATGTTCTCATAAGTTCATCGATCGGGCTCATCGGTGTGCTTCGTCATCCTGCATCGTTTCAAGATCCTGCATCCATTTAAATCCCAAGTGATGTCTCAGATATTAAGATAACGCGAAGCATATCTTCATCGTTCAGCATCAGTCATCAACGCAAACAGTGTAAGAGAACAGGATAACAAGATAAGAAAGATTTCCCTGGAATGTCTTTTTTGTTTAAAAAAAAAAAAAATTAAGCCATAATGAAATTAGAAAAGGAATACACTTTCAGATATGTGGCTAACGTGATGAGCAAACGAGGTGTTAAGATGAAAAATCGACTGCTCAGTAGCTCAGTGAAATTACTGAAGACCTCAAAAGAAAGCAGAATACGGAAGTAATTCCTCAACAAGCTAAAATGGCCGTCCAAACCTTATGGATCCGAAAGAAATCACGCAGTCATGTCGACTTGCAATCGTAATTTCCCAATGCATTGACAGCGGGCATCAGAGAGACCTCAGAAGACAGTCGCTGGCACAAGGGCGGACTCCGACAACGTAATCCGTGGAAACACCGAAAATTCCAGGTGGATAAAAAGTTCAAATAAACAAAGGCACTAAGAGAAAAAACGCATTTCTAAGACGAAAGCAATCGCAGTTATTTGCCTTAAATGAGAACTCGTGTGTCGGAAGTGCCCACAGGAGGCTCAAAACCACTACCAAGAAACTCGACCGATCCTTGAAGCTTATAAAGACATTCATGGGAAGAGAGACCGAAAAGCATTTTCTTTTAGAAAGTGGCACGTGAAACATCGTCAACGGATAGTTGAGATTGCCAATGCATTGGGGGAACGCGGGAGAACGTGCTCAAAGGGTTCCATAATAGGTACTTTTGCCTAAAATTCCTCGGAAAATTTTCTTGTCATTATCGGAGAGATCAATCCGCACAGCAGAGTTGGCCTTCTTGCATCTTCTTGCACCCACCTATCCCAAAGGATTTGTTTCCGATCAGTTGATAAGTACAGAGGCAGAAATAACTTTGTTCATTCCTTATCCATATGGAAGGAAGGCGGTGAGTAATGCAGGAATGACAGATGCTGTTCTTTGAAGAACTGTAAGCGAGTCGTTCAACATGTCCATTTCCACGAGCATGAATCTCACACATGTTCATCCAACTGTGAATTCCAAGAAGAGCTTGTCACGGATGCAAACGGTGAGGGAATTCCACGAGAGCAGATTCAATTTGGAAGGGAGAAACATCGGCACTGCTTCTGGCTTGATAAACCTTCAGCCTCCGACACCGTTTGTAAGTCGACTTGTCAAGATAACGCTTCGATCCAGCGTCCCATTATTTGGAAGAGTTTAAGCTTAAATGTACCAACCACATATGGGGATTTTCTGCATTGGGGAACAAGAAGCCCTCGCAAAGCCTAAAAGGTATTGTGGGGTGGGAACAAGTGTCTTTCTTTGACAGCCCCAGTTGGCGAACAGGAGTCGTTTAATCGAAACTTGATTGGGATTTCGACATCTCCAATCGCACTAGAGAAAAGAATCGGCCAAAAAAAATTCAAGGCCCTGCGTTCGATGTGTGCCGACTTCTATTTCAGGGTATTTTGAGTTTATTGCTGGTGCAACGATGGCTGATATCCGTTGCAACGCGTGGATTTCCCGAAAGATGCAGAGTGATTAGCTAACCAGGGAAGGAAGAAACTCAACGAAACAGCGTTGTTCTTGCTGGAACAACAGCAAACTCTGGTAAAGTTCGTTCTGTTCTCACTTTTGGTTTTTCAAGTTCCGGTTCCCACAGAACGGCACACGCCCGTCAGAAAATTGTTCTCAACCTCATATCAATGAGGTCAGGAGTGGTGGTAAAAGATCGCTTCAAAGTTCATTAATTTTCTCCGTCGCCAGAAGTATCAGCACACCCTCTCGAGTCTCCTCGAATCATCGACATCATGAAGATCATCTCTTCAATACCTCTCGATGGTATCGTTGGTACACAGGGATTCCCACACAACAGCACGTAACAAGCAAAATTTTTCAACATCCCAACAAATCTTCATCGCAGATACACAGAGACTCCCACTGTTTGACCTTGTTCCTTGAAAGACGCTTGCTAGAATGCACGTACATACACACACAAAATACATGCATGCTTTCTATGTACATATACATAGAAAGTATACAATCATCTATGTATGTATAGAAAATATTTGTATGCATGTACGGATCTATGCAAACTATATACCAATTTAAAGTAATACATGTTACTATACACATGTACATTGTGCATGTATGCATATACCTATATATATGTTGTGTATTTACACTACAGTATGTTGCATATATATCTATCTACATAATATGTATGCATGCACATAATACATATAGTTAGCGATCAGTCAGGATAATGGTTGTGTTTTAGGCATGGATACATATTTTTTCCACTCTGAGCTTAGTGGATATCCGGTTGAAAACCAATTTGCCTGATCGAAAACTCCATGGCTAACAAAGAATTGGGATCTCGCTATAAGATAAAGAATTTAGAGGCATTTCTTTGGATCACGCATACGTGCTGCTCTTGGTAGATAATCAAACCACACGCCCTGATCTTGCTCTGGAAAATAAACATTTTGTTGTCTCGACGTCACTCCGAAAGTGCAGGTCACCTGCGAACCCATTGACTTGCAATGCGTGGGGAAACCCAAGACACGGCACAGTTCTTTTCTCCGATCGCCCTGTGCATCTAGCATCACAGGATGTGCTTCCGATGTGCAAAACAGCACGTGATCCATAGTCATCATGGCAGCCCTGCATCGAACACCTCAAAAAATTTCTTTCCGTGTTTTTTGTGGTGTTGCTGCATGCACGGGAAGAAACCCAGTTCGCCTACGACAGTGGTGGCGAACCTCTTTGTACGGGCGCAATAAAAATGTACAAATAATAGTTATCAGGATGCTGAAGTGCCCGGGTGTTTTTAACGAGAGAAAACAAAAACAAAAAGCAGAAGGTTGATTATTGCAGAATTTTATTGAAATAATTTAAAAGTTAAGACAAAGTAATCCAAAGTAAGAATTTCATAAAGATTCAGAACTTGACGTACATCTTTTAATAATTAATGGGAATTTTGTTGTTGTATTTTTGATGCCAACTGACTAAGTAAAAATTGTTTTTGTGATTTTTTTTTTTTTTTTTTTTTACTTATTGATGCGCCAGCAAAATTTTCGCACGTGCCAGTAGTAGACTGGCATGCGTGCCTCAGACTCTCCACCACTGGCCTATGACATTTGCCCGTTTCCGGGGGCTCCTTTTTCTGGAACTGTTCATCCTTCAATGTGAGATGTGAAGTCCTTTCGGAGGACACACCAACAGGCAACAGTTACGTTTGCCACGCAGACTGAAATGGGATAAAATATAAATGTAAACGTTGCCAAGGGAGACGGAATCTTGCGTGTTATTTTCTCTCGACCGGCTAAAGAAGGAAGCGGAGCTTTTGATTTAAATTCAGTAGACACAGGAGCAGAAACCGCAACTGCTGCGCTGAATTTCAATTGATCTCCAGGACACCAAAGTCGAACAGCCACCATTTACAACCTTAGATGGAAACCAAAACCTCCTCCAAAGGCAAAAGCAGAGGCACATGAAGAGAAAGAAATCCTCAAAGCTGTCAACGAATCCAAATTTCTATTCGGAATCCAAGGGCGAGCACGTCCAGGGTCCTGGGTTTCTGTACCGGGGGAAGAAAAAAATCTGCTCTCAGAACGAGGCTGAAACAGAACCGGAAGAGATGTCCACGAGAACCTGGGGAGAAATCAGATTTCTGAAGGACATGCGCTCTCCAGGAAAGGCATCCTGTTATCCCGCACATGCTGCTTCTCGCATGCAGGACCCAAATGAACTGCTGCTCACCAACCGACCAATGCAAAACTCACGTTCCGAGTGAACACCATGAGCACCACACCCAGTTCGACTGCCGGCCGGTGCTGCTGGGAAAGACTTTCCGGTTTCCGAGAGCAGCGCTCTGGAACGCATTCCGAAGACGAGATTTAAAGCGAGCTTGGCGATTCACGCTGGTAATCACAGATACAGAAAGCACAGCTTCCGAAGCTGTGATAATCAGAGCGCTCTCTGAAAGGGAACACTAGCAGTGTGGTCCGCACCCCTAGCAGAGGAGGCTAGCGCTAATCTAGTCCTTCTCATGAGACGGATCCTGCACCCTCGTCACTTGCTGTCGAACACCCTTTCTCTCTCCTCAACTAAAGACGCCTTGAGAAAATGCTCAAATGTTAGAGGAGGTGATTTGTCTTGAAACAAACTGAGAGAAACCCTCAGAGCTCCAAGGCACATTACCTAGGGGATTCCTGGTCTCAGGAGGAATGCACACGTTCAAGATTTAACTTTTAAAAAGCGCGTCGCCAATAGAAGCTCTTTGCATGACGGTGTCTCCTCACCAAACGCTGAAGACATAGTAGTTATTCACATGGAAAGAAAAAAAAAAAACCTGTGGCCCCCACTATAAGGAACCAACAGCAAAGAAAACGCGGGAGGGAAGAAAATGTGTAAAATGCAGGAGAAAGACCATTGCATAAATAAGGGGAACAGAAGACGGTGGACTTCCTTGATGCTGCCTCTAAGGGATTGCAAGGTTTTTCGTCGCTATTTTGGTTTGTGTCACCGCTCTTCATTGGGCGCAACCAATATTATTATCTGCACATCAATATGCTGCGCAATTTAGTATTACGCGACACTTCTGTATGTTAAAATCGTTTGTATGACAAGAATAAGGGAACATCTCTTCCACCGTCACCATTCTATGCAGAACTTCTGAGGTGTTCGTCAGGGCATCCGTAGAGGATGTGGTTTGAGCTGGAAACGGCTACTATTCGAAGTCTACTTTAATCACATGTAGTGCTCGACTTACAAGATCGTTTATGTAATTTTGTACAGCTCCGGTAAACGTACAGGAGCTGTTGCATTCGTTTGCATTCCCTCTATGGACGAGAGTCGCCTTCTTTAGATGTACACGTTGTATGTTCACAGAATTTCAAGTTCTAACAAAGTAAGCAGAGGCGAAAGTAAGTGCTAAATGCACGTCAGCTGACTCACGACCTCGGGTCACGCTCGTGGGCACCACGGAGATCCTCGCTTCGAACGCAGGTGTACGTGGTCGAAAGCAGCATGGCCAGGGAAAGACAAGCCTCCTATCTCATGTCGGCAATCTGGAGCTTCAGGATTCCAACCAGGATTCCAGCTGGAGACCTGTCGTTCGATGCAGCAACGAGGAGGAGGAAGTTTGCCGCGGCACTGCGTAACGAACGAAGAGGAAGCTCATGGCTGCAGATGATCAACGAACACCCGGATCAAGGAAAGGCCATACAACGTGCAGGACTTCATCGTTCGTGCAGTTACTTTCCAACCAGTGGAGAGAGCCTTCGCTTCGCCGACTTCCGGTTCATCCATGCGGCAAGACCAAACCTGCTTCCGATTCGGGGCGTGCTAGGAGGCCCCGGGGAGAAAGACCATGCCGGAGCCGTGTACCTTGGGACGAGAGTTTGAATTTCGAATCACTGCATGGGGCATCCTCTCCTAGACACAGCTCGGCGTGATGCCATAATAGAAGCGGCAGCGGTGAAGGATACTGCAGGATGGAAGTTGGTGCCGGCGAGCAAGACTGTGCCTGAGGGGGGGGGGGGAGAGAGAGAGAGAGGGAGACTCCAGCCTCAGACCCGGATCTGGTGCTGCAGAAGGCGAATAGAACGGTCGCCCTTGAAGTCTCCTGTCCTTTTGATAACACGGAAGAGGCACTTGGTCACGCCAGAGTGGAGAAAAGGTGTCAGGGGATCGCCTTGCTGCTCACGAAAAAAGGCTGAAGCACGTGCATTCATCGTAGGTGCATTAGGATCGTAAGACCCTCGCAACGATGCAGTAGTTTGGGAGTTAATTATCCCGAGGCGGTATGCGGATACAATGAGGCACTTGATGGTGGCCTCATGTACCCAGTACGGTAGGCATACCTACTCGATTACCCGACGCACCATCTAGGACATCCTCCAGATGTTTCTAGACGGTAAGCCGAGGACATCTGCAGAGATTGATGCGTCATCTGGAGGATGGTACTATTGGTGGGAGGAATAGCTGTAGAGGAAAAGAGCCTCTCGCTTAGCTCATGAAGTTTAAACGGTCTGCTAGCCAAAGAAAGAGACACAGCAGAGCCATTCAGTTCGTGTTGTGTTTTTCAAGTGTTTGCAATGTGATTTTTTGGAAGAAAAGCTGTTCCTATCAGCTCGAAAGCAGCAGCAGCAACGCAGCTACTGGCACGAAGATCGAATCTGAAAGCTTCGCTTCATCTCCGGGATCTGATGCAGCATTCTGGATCTGCTGCGGTGAGCCCTGCCTTGCAGACTGTCCAATTCCGTCCGAATCCCTCGTCTGGGAACGTGGGACTCTGGTGCAGAAATTCAATTGGAATCATTATTTTCATTACTTAATTCGAGCCTTCGTGCCTGAAGACGTACGGTGGAGCTTTTTCTTCTCTCATGCGCGCGCTGGTGTATTAGAAAGAGTGTGGGCGAGTCAGGGATTCTATTTTCCTTCCCCTCCTTTCTCCCTCCTCCCCCCTTCCCATAAACATTCATCATGAGTTATGAATGCAAAGCATATAATCAGGCGTCTCTCCACAAAGCAATGAACAGTGCGGTGATGATAGTGAAAAGATGAGAGCTCCATTGCACTCCTGGCCGCGCTAAGAGCAGAACCTAAGAAGCACGCCCGGTCACATTCCTCGCTCTCGAAACTCTGAGCGGATGCGTGGAGCGACCGGCAACGTGGGCGCTGCATGTTTCGAGCCGCCCACCAGTCACAGGAACACAAACCCGTGTTCCCAAAGTCTCTACGGATATTCCTGGGAGTCCTGTTGTCTTCTAGCTAGGTCTGGCGCTCGATGGACAGCGCGTGGCGGCGGCGGCGAGCTGACCCGAGGATGCTGAGCTCTGGAGACGCCTTTCAAACAAATCAGCAAGCACAGCAGGAAGTGGAAAACGGAGCGTGGGAACGCTCTTCAGGGTCTCCCGAATCTCAGGATTCTCCTGATTCTGGAAGGTCCCTCCCAGTATCCCCTGAAAAGAGAAAAGGACCGATCTTTCGTGCCGTTCCCTCTTTCTCGGAGAAGGATGCCTACCTCAGCATCAGGTTCCAGTAGATGAAGGGGATGACGCTCTTCTTCACGAAATACGCCAGGCGATTCTCCCGCCGCTGGTCGAACGGGAGCGTCTCCACGGGCTTCTTCTCGTAGTCGAACTCGGCCAGCACACAGCGTTTGAATCCTGAAGGGCAGGGAGGCACGTTCGAGCATGGCGTGTGTGGGTGTGTGTGTGCCCGTGACCCCTCGCTGGAACACGCGTCTCAGCAGCGTGCAGCCGCGGCTGCAACCGGCATCGGCGAGGACCTGGCATGCGGGAACGGGGGATCGGAGCGAGAACCCCCCACCCCCCACCCCCTACCCTTCTCTGCCAGGTCCTCCGGTGCGCGAACTCCATCGCGCAGGCAGACACTCGGGGAAAGTCCTCCCGCAGATTTTTTCCCGTGCACGCGTGACTCGAGGGACGGACGAGTGGGCAGAGGGAAGTTGCGCAGCTTCCTCTCTTCTGGACTGCTCCGAGGCTCCGCAGGAGCGAGATGAGGATGGAACTCTCACAGAAGCTCAGCAGAGACTTCGAGACGAGAGGGACGGCAGAATAGGAAAGAAACGCCTTCGTTTAGGATTCATGGAATCGGGGAGACAAGGCAGTCGGGAAGATCCGATAGAATCCGCAGAGGTCCAGCGAATCCATGGCAAGCAGCATCTTTGGTCCAGCAACCTTGTCGGTGGAGCGGTGAAAGCGGGAAAGGTTGGAGGGAGGGAGGCAGTGGCGGCAGCTTTGCTCCTCCACAGCAGGGGCACAGAGAGATCGCTAGCGATTGACAAAACGAAAGACGCGGGTGTCGGACGCGTGTCGTTTTTTTCTCCCGAGTCGCTCGATTTCGCGGGCGGTGCACCCTTCTTTGCGCCCACCCGCGCGCACGCGCGAGCCACTTTCGGCGGCTCCCGGAAAGAGGTTCATCGCAGCTTTTGGATACAGCCGTCCAACTCCTCCTGGGCAGGGAGTTCCCGAACGCCCTGTGCAACCGGCCGTCCTCCCGTCCAATCGAAAGTCCTCCGCGGAGGGCGGGAGACGGAAGAGGCAAGACACCACGCTTCCGTCCCCAGAGTTCCGAGTAAGGCTCGCATAAGGATTGGGCCCTACCCGGGCTCTTTCGAAGTCGCTCGAGATTCCAGGATGGTCACAGGCGAGCTTCGTTGCGAAGGGATCAAGGAGTGTCCGAGGGCAGGCGGTTCCCTTGCGAGGAACAGCCGAATTTTCCAGAACGGAAGGTGGAAGGAAGAGCGGAAAAGCTGATGCCGTGAAGGCTCCTGGACTACGGATGCTGGGACGAGAAGTTTCGAAAGCGGAAGGAGTTGAAAGAGCTCACTCTGTAAGGCGAGTTCCGGTCGAAGAAGCGCTCAGAAGCCGCGCCTTCCGAGAACGGCTTCTGAGCGCGGAAGTCGACCCGCTGATGACTCCTCTAGGCCAAGACTCATGCGCTTCCAAGGAAAGCAAACGGACGACAAGAAACGGATGCTCTTGGCTGACCAGATGAAGTTCCGGATGGCAAGCGTGTGTCCACGAACCGACAATGAAGTACTGGAACCGGCCGTCTTTCGTTCGGGTGCTGGTGCGCTCGGGGGAGCGGAGTTTCACGACGACACCCACGGCGACCTTACCTTCGGGCTCTGCTCACGGAGCTAGAGTTTGCAGCGAGGGGAAATTTGCACCGCCATCCCAAACTCCGTTGCCAACTGCTGGAGGCAGCGGATGATAGGACGAAGGAGAACGCAGCTGCCAAGGGGAGCTGGCCCCGGGTTGCTGGATGCAGGCGCGGAAAGAGCTGCGGACGACTCGACGTGCTCGTCGCAGGCCGACCAAACATTCGGAGAAAATTGTCCCGTGCAGTCTCGGAGCTCAGCTTGAGAGACCGAGGAAGAGAAGAGCGGGAAGCGGCAAACTCTCGCGAATCTGCCCTCGAAATCGCTCGGGGCTTCCGGGACCGCTCACAGAGCAGATCGGTCCAAGGAGATCTCGGGAAAGGAAACGCCCCAGCTTCAGACAAATCGATCCGCTCGGCTGCGGGAAAAACGCCGGAGCAGAAGGGAGTCCGAGAAACCGCTTGTTGCTGAGAAACGGGGGAGGAGCGCGTGCAAAGAGATGATTGGAGCAACACAAAAATGATTTACCCGTAACAAGTGGGCAAGAAGTGTATCCATTGTAATGCTTCAAGGATCCTTTGCTCTTCATAATGGCGCACAAGTTGGATTTCACTATCCCCATTTGAGCGGCTGAAAACAGAAACAGCAAGATCAGTTTCGAAGGATGATGTTCCAGCATCAGTTGATCGGAAAACAGGCCAGTTGCAGCCGCACCCTCATCTCCGCGGATGGAAAAATGCAAAAAGGCCGAGATCGACTCCCATCGATCGAGACCAGGCGTCTCGCTTTGTATTTCCCCTCCGTACACATCGTACGCTCGTAAGGCAAGCAGCATGCAGCATCGTAAGCGCGTGTTATGATGGAAGAGACGGAAACGCTGAATTGCGTGTGACCGGTGACGCAACACGGAACACGGCAAATGTGAAGGAAGCGATATGCAAACACTCTGGCTGTTCTGCACTGCAATAGTAACGACTGCGACTTTGAATAGCTACTACTACTACGGCTGCTGCTTCTGCTACTACTACTGCTGCTACTACTTCTACTGCTATTACTACTATTACTCTTAACTGATAGCTGAAGCAAAAACACATTCCGTTCAAATCCAAAAGCGACCGGGACATCTGCCGACGCTTTCCGAAGTTCCCGAAGGAAGCCGGCATCCGATAGGGAGACCAGGAATCCTGGCGCTAAGGGAAGAAGCGAAACTGAAGAGTGGAGGAGAAGAGAACGGCAGGTCTTCCGGCGGAATACAAAGGCGAGAAGACAAGATCGGATTCGCAGCGGCGGAAGGCGGAGCAGTGGAAAGGTGGAAGGCTCTTACCGGCCAGGGCAGCGAAGCAGCCCAAAGCAGGAGGAGGAGGGTTGCTGCGAGTGACAGAGCACCAGAGCATGCAGCTCGAAAAAGCCGCGTTCAACGGAGTTTCCCTAGTGATCAAAGATGGTTTCCCAGAGTCATGGAATCGCTTAGGTTCGAACTGCTGTGAGAAGAGGAACGTGAAGACCAAGGGGAAACGCGAGAAGACACGAGAGGAGGAAGGTGGAAAACGAGCTATTCAAAAAAAAAAAAGGGAAGAACTGATTCGTTCAAAGAGCAAGGATGCCGAAAAAGAGAAAAGGTCGAGACGGAAAGTTTTTCGGAAGTTGGAATTTCGGAAACGATTTTTCGGAAGTTTCCCACGCATAACGATGCGGCCAATATGCGTTCAACAGACGAAGGTGACTGAGGGTCGACAGATGAGAGGACACGAGGCATAGAAAGAAAGACTCGCACTCGAATCAGGAAAGACGGTTACGTTTTCCCCTGGGCGTATGGTCCAGACTCGCGCCGTTCGCTCGTCCGGCACGTGACCGCGATACGAATGTCCTGTCGTAGTTCCCGAAGCCTTTGCCCGGCTGCTGACTGATGAGTTCTGGCTCGCATGCGTACAGACCGCTGTTGCTTCTCGAGATCATGCGGCAGTTCGGAGGATTTGCAGCATCGCATTCTACTCAAACAAGACGATTTGCTTCCAATTCATGCGTCATTTTACTCAGAATCTAGAATCTTCGGCAACGGCGCCCGCACCTTAGCCACGAGCTCGAAAGACATTAGCTATTGCTGTCGACCAGAAGACAATAGGTGTATCTCAACCGACATCTGGGAGGAGTGTGGAAGAAGCGAACGTTCTGCAGTCGCTACGGAAGACTTTCGGCAGATGCCGAAGCCAGTACGCACTTTCCGACTCGCCGTGGGCCCCTGCACTCCCTCCCCCAAACACTCCCGCAGTACAACACAGCACACAGCAGAAGGAGCCGTCACCGTCTTTCAGTTCCGTCTTGAGTTTACAAAGTCGAAAACACCGCCATCAGCCCGAGCTCAGTGGGCATCAGCGAATGAGTGCACAAAGGCTCGTGTTGGCAGAAAAAGCGTCCAACAAAAGACCATTTCTCGAGGTGCAGCTGCCACCACGATCGGATCGAGTGGAAGGCTTCCTATGGCGAACGGAACTTTGTCAGGTTGCCGCTAAGCAACGAGACCGGGAGAGGCAAGGCAGAACAATTACCGACTGCCGCGGCCGTTTTCGACGTCGGACAGTTCGTGCAGTCACCGATGCCGAATATATTAGGATATCTTTTGTGCTGCAAGGTGTACATGTTGACGTCGAGGTAGCCCGACGGGTCCACGAGATCCAGTTGGTTCAGGAGCGCCTCCCGAGGTTCCATGGATGGGACGACATGTATGAAGTCATACTGGGCGAGTAAGCTGTGAAAGGAACCAGAGGGAGAGGGGGAGCTAGGGTGCCTACCATGAACGTTTCCTCTGCTTGGTTGTCACCATCGAGACGCCTGAACCTGCTGACTTTATTCACGTGATCTACTTCGACCAGGTTCATCCTGTAGTTCACTTGAATCCTTCGTCTGCTGACTATTTCTTCTAAAATCTTGGCATATTTCGGAACACCGAATATAACTGAAAGGGAGCTGTTATACCTTATATGGTAATCGGTGAGACCTTTCTAAAAAGCATGAGAGAAACGACTTTTTGCTTTTTTTGTTTCTATTTTTTCATTCCTCCCAAATTCCGAAAAACAAAAATTTCACATGCAACTTTCGCGAAAGACGGAGAGAGGAATCGCGCAAGCAGCTCTCGATTCTAGTAAGACCAAACCTAGAAGAAAGCGTTTCCTGACGGTGCTGGTAAGAAGGCAAGCTTCGGAACAAGGGAAGACGGCATCTTCTACTGAGACACCCAATCTACACTGGCTAGAGAAGTGCAAAGTGCTCTTTACAAAATTTCCGAGGGAGAACGACAGGGCTGAAAATCGCCTGAGGGAAATGCTGAAGAGTAAAAGACGGATGCGCAACAGAACCTTCTCCACCATACAGGTCAGGCGCAGAAACGAATGGACAGTTGAGGACCTTCGCACGTGGGTTCTTCACATTTGCATTCCGAATAGATCGGATCTCTTCTTTTGGGGAGAAACAGAGAAGCCCCGTCAGCTGAACGTCCATTCAGTATCCGGCCTTCCCAACGAATCACGTGGAAACAAGGCAGGCCCTTGCTCCGCGGTTGATATTCTCCTGGTAGAGGTTCCAGAAAGCAGTTTGCATTGAAACCTGGGCACATGAACGCGATGAAGAGATCCCAAAGAGTTATGTAAGCCAGTGGTCGCTGACTTCCTCTCAGGAGATGAGTCTCTGCGTTCACATTTCCTTCTTATCTTCTAGCTCGGATTTACATAGCGTGCGGAAAATCTCGGATACGTTGATGTATGTGGCTGCACTTGCCAAGCCTTCGTACGTTTCAGGAAGGAGGAGTGGTCCAGCCTTCAACCAGCTTTCCTTTGTGGCCAGTCTTTGTCGTGAGGAGTGGGCACGCGCTTCTAAAGGAAACCGGGGAAAGTACGAGGAAACTGCAAGAAACTGAATCCACTGTCCAAAGTTTCTTTCCCGAACTCTGTCCGGGATGTTGGTCTCCTCTCTCGTCACTAGTGGACGGGGTATTCGTGCGATTTGGAGGGTGAGAAGGAAGTGCAGGAGTGAGCGCTTGGGGGAACTTGGAACAAGGGAACAGAACGGACAGCTCTCCGAGCGATAAGAGCTGTGGTAGCTAAAGCAATCCGATGTCTCACAACGGAATCATAGGACTGTGTGCAAACCCGGTACAGGTCAATAGGTAAACCGCGGTTAGCGCTTTTAATTGCCACATCCCAACGTGCTCTTGCGGGACTGGCATGTTTCCCGAACGCACATTTCCAGCTTTACGCTGCAGAGTACAGGTTATCGTAAATTGGGGTGCGAAACTCGTCAGTGACTGAGCAGACTTGTGGAGATGAATCCCACCAAACCGAAGGAATGGAAGGAAAAATGACAGGGGCAGTATGGTCTTTCTTGAACTTCAGGAAGCTACGCATTGCCTCCTCCGCCAGTCGGGAAGTCTTCTGATATTCTGGAATAAACGATCGCCTTGAATGCGCACTCCAAATGCATTTTTCTGTTAGTTAAGGGCGCAACGGGAAACTTGCCGATCAGATGTACAAGATCTGTGCCTTTCATACGGGAGAACCAATTCAAGACTTGGAAATTGCTTTCTGCATTCATTCTAAACAAGACTTTGAGCACCTCTTCGGTCAAGAACAAAACAAAACAAAAAAAAAAACAGAGCACAAAAAAGTGACTCGACGGATTGCAGTTGAATAACAACCAACTTACTTTCTTGAAGTAATCATCTGCCAAGTACATTATCTTTTGGGGAGCGCCAGGACACTTGATAGGAGAATCAGGGTACGTGAAAATCGCTTCTCCTCCTTTAAAATTTTTCAATGCTTCTAAGGTTTTGTGTACATAAAGAGGAGAATAATTGGAGCAGACCCCTGGAGTCTCAAATGCTTCGGGTAATCCCTTGATCTACAGCATAAAATCAAATAACCCATTCTGGGGATTGAGGACACAAAATGCTGATTGCAACTCACATGCTGATATTTCAGATCGATTCCCAGGGCGATGATCAGGTACTCGTAGCTGATTGTGTTCTCATCTTTGGTAAACACCAAGTTGTTTTCTGGATCGAAGCCGGTTACATGAGTTTTGAACCAGCGGACTTTCTTGGGCACAACGTTTCTCATGGGACGGACAGTCTTTTTAAAATCTACGAGGCCAGCTCCGACGAGAGTCCACAGAGGTTGGTAGTAGTGATACTGGAAACACCGAATAACCGATTACTTATTTGTGAGGCAGTGAGTGGGATGCGCCTCAAGAGGTTGCACAAGCAAACGAAAAAGCAGAAACAAGAAAAATGTATGAAGTAGAAAGCAAGAAGATGCGCAACACATGGGAAGAATGGTGGGAAGGAAAGGGGAGTTTTCCAGTTTGCTTTCGGTACATAAGCAGCGTTCCTCCCTCTCCGAAATCATCAGCCCCGAATCCATCAATGAATCCCGAAAGATGGCCGGCTGAAATGCAGCCTGAAGACCGATCTCATCATAAACGCATGTAATCTTGTATCTGCGGGACCAAATCAAGATGATCCCCGAAATTGCATCGCGTTGGAAGTGGGTTGTTTGCGAATGAATGGCACTTGGGCGGAAACTGGGATTACATCGCACTGTGGAGCTACGTGAAATGATCTGAATGATTTTTCGTTCTCGACGTCGCACTTTGCAAGATCGCTGTGTCCGTGAATGACCTTAGCGAAGCCATCGCTTTCGAGGAAGTAAACATCATTCTGCTATTATTACCTTGAAAAAATCATTCTTGGAAGATTAAGAACCTGCCGAGTACCGGCCTACATGCCGGTTACTCGGCAGGTTCCGAGCATTTTCGGACAATGTAGGGTCAATGGCGCTACACATCCTGTTTTGCTGGCCATCTTGAAATCTCTCATAGCGCTTCACTTCGTGAAATTCCAGTACCTTTCTTCTTCTTTTTTTTTTTTTTCGTGAGCTTACATGTGAAATACAGGGACATTTCTGGTTCGTAGCTCCTTAAAGAGCTTGCGAAGTGCTTACTCCACTGCACGTTACAGAATGAAGTGCGATGAATGGCATCAGTTTCCATCTCTCACCAAAGATGACAGGCAGTATGGCGCTTATCCACTATTTTGTTTATATTTACGAGATCGACGGCACTATGAAACAAGAACGGAACAGCGAATCTTTCCTCTTTCTTTTCGGCATTTTTTTTTTTAAGAGATCGACAAATAACGTTGCAGTAATTGTTTAGCAACGTAAGAAATCTTTGCTTCTACGAGCCATTCGTTCCATTTTTCGTGAGTTCTTGCGCTGCTCGGTGGACTCTGCGATTACTTTCATATGCACACTCATACGTAAAAACACGATACGGCATTCCTCTGAGTTCTCAGAATGCCATTGCCTTGCTGACGGCTGTGGCCATCTTTTCTTCATTCCGGCTACTTTTCTGTTCCGATGCATTTTAGGAAATTGCATGAAATTGTCCTCGGGCATCGCAAGCTTCCTCCCATCCTGCTGAGTCACCATTGATCGGACCCTCCGTTTGTTTTTACTTTCTCACACATTCCTCTTCTCTTTCTCCTTCGTTTGCACCTGTGTGCATTCTCGGGTGAACATGCATCTGTCCGTATCGTTGGCGACGGGATGGCAGTGTGTCCCCGAAATTCAGCATACGGCTCGGGGAATTGCAAGATCGAGGCTACCCACCTTTGAGAAGTCGTACCCAATCCTGCAGCTCTCGGTTCCCCAGCTTTCGCGCCGCCGGCTGTCCCTACCGAAGCCACGCAGGCAAGGTTTCACATTCCCGATACTCCAGAAGATGTGAAGCTGGGTTCTCTTTGCTTGGATCCAGAGTATCTCACTAACGTTTTGTCTGGTACTGATCAATGAATTTTTTTTTCCTTTGGCTCTCGTGCGCTAGCAACGTCAAGGGCTGTTTCCCAGTCAGTGCATTACGTTTGCATCTTTTCAGGAACACTCTTCCAAGCCAGGTCTGCTTCTCCGAGAGTGCGTCTCCTCATGAAGACTCCGGTATCGTATAACAAAGATGGCAAGGGTGCACCATGCACCTTGGATTGCGGCTGGTTTTCGTCTCAGCCTTCCACGGTTCTGCAAAGGAGTCGGTTGCGAAATGCCGCGCTGCACGCATGCGTGAAGCGGCGAGGCTGATGCATGGCCGCACCCTGCTACTCTTTCTCACGGGAGCTCCTTCCACGACGGGAATTACGGCTGACCTTCGGAAGATCTCTTTTCACAAAGATCCTTGTCAACAGCTTTACCAAGCTGCTGCCTTCCCGGCTGGGATGCCATCCTTGGAAACCGTTAGAAGGGTCTTGGGTAAATCCACTTTTTATAATCATGCAAAAAAAGCGATGGGAAGTTGCCAACGAAACCCTCCCAGAACTATTCTCCAAAGCAAGCTAGGCTTCGTAGGTTGATCCTGTCATCCCGGATCCTGGGCGACGAGAGGAAGAAAGCTACTGGAATGCCCCCTACGATGTCACATCGCATCTGAATGTTTCCTGCGCTCCTGTCGAAGCTTTGAGCTACCGCCCCACAGATGGTACTTTTGTGCATCGTTCCCGGACCCTGGTTTTGTGAGCGACGACCTCCTTCCCGACTGGGGAAGCGAAACCATCCCATTCGGAAATGTAATTCAGGTCAACCGGGAAGCGACGCGAGTTGGAAGCCGTGGAAACGGAAAGCAAGCCTGCTCTCCATCTTACAGCCGGGAAAGGCCCTGTGCTCTCGAGTGCTCGGTACCTGTCGCACCACGGAAGAGAGAACCAAGAAGAGACCGGTTGACTTCTGCTTCCTTCCCTCCGTCGCAACTTCTTCGCAGGAGGCGTTTCACACCGCGACTCCTCGTTTTGGCTGTTCCAGGGCCGTCTCTTGCCGCGTGGCTCCCCGGGTCGGCTGCTTCCCCGAAACCTGGACCACAGTCCGTGGATTGTGGCCTGACCCCTCGCGCCTGAACCAATGTCCTCCTTCCCGCCACCCGCGTTTCGCGCTGGGGTTTGCCGAAAGGCCAGCGGCGCGGAGGAAGTGCGCCGCACGTCAGTATCCGCCGGAGCCGCGCCAAGTGAACGACCCCCCGCCTCCCCGAGGTAATGCGGCGCCCCTTGGATAACGCGCGCGAGGCGGGCACGGGACGCACCGGCTTGCGCATCCTCTTTCTCAGGAGGCACGCACCTGCCTTCAGGCGGCGCTAGCACGCCGTCCAGTCATCCCAATCCCCACCGCTGCATCGTTGCCGATAACGCCCGTTGGCGATCAATGCTGTAGGCAGCTGGGAGTCGGCTCCTTCGGACGCTTTCCCAGCGGGAGAGGGAGAACAGGCAAGCCGGAAGTGCAAGAGAATTCTGCTTTCCCCCCTCCAGTTTTTCCTTCTCTTTCGAACTCTTCCGACCAGTGCGCGTGGCTCGAAGCCGCTCCGGCGGCGGTCGGAGGAAGAAGGAAGGCTGCTTACCTCGGAGGGCTCGACGACGGCGATGCTGTCCGCAGGGAGCATCCTGCTGAACGCCGCGGCCAGACTCGCTCCTCCCGATCCGCACCCGGCGATGACGAGTTGGAAGCTGCAAGAAAAAGGGGAGAACGGGAAGTGGAGTCTGGAAGCCGAAAGGCCCGCTCCGCGGTGAAAAAGCTCCAGGAGGGGCCGAAAGAGCGCTGCGTCGGAGGACGGGGACGCGCGACGAACGGAGTAGGCGCAGAGAAAGAGAGAGAAGGGGGGTGGCCGTTGGCACGAGGGCCGATAGAGGGAGAGCCCCCACCCCGGGGGCAACCTTCTGCACTAGCCAGCCCCAGCAGCAGGACGTGCTCAAGGAGGCTCGAAGGAAAAGAGTCGCTGGCACGAACGCGCCCGCTTCAGGCGGGACGTTCGCCGGAGGGCGGCGGCCATCTGGAGGGGGCGGAGGAAAACAGAGAACCTCAAGTAAAGAGACGTGGGGAGAGTGGGGGAGGGTGAACCGAACTCTCCCCCGAGTTCCACGTTCGGCCCCGGAGAGAGAGGCTAGCACGATTCGCACGGGAGGGGACAGGTTGACCAAGAACCCCTTCCGTGGTTCTTCGAGTCCGACCCCCTTTCCCTGCCCAGACGCGGGGCGAAAATGGGTCCATGCTGCCTGTGGAAGAGACCGGGAGCGATCCCAAGTCCCTTGCGCACTTCTTCGCTCCAGCGAGGAGGTGCGCAAGGATGTTTCCGTTGCAGCCCGCCACTTGCTGCGCGTTTCGACCGCGGGGTTTCCCGTCCTCGTCTCCGCCGCGACGGTGAGATGCTCCGCCCAGCCTCCGAGTGCCCATGAAGCACCTAATGTCTCCTCCTTCTGCCCTCCCATCTGGCCTTGGAAAAGTTTTCTCGACGCAGTTGCCTCTTGCTGTGAAGCACGCTGACTCGCGTCGGTAACCATGGCACCGGTCTGGTTTAAAATCCCGAACCATCATGAAAAATGAACATATAGGCTTCTTCCGCGTGGATTCATATACAAATTTAAATTAGTATGCATGGCTATTCATATTTGTTGGCATACATTTCATTAATAAAATTAATACGCAGTTGATTATATTATCGATATATATATATAATGAAAAATAAGCATAAGCATATATGTATATGCTTATTACATGTATTGACATATATGTTCATAGAGATTTTAATATTTGCGTGTACATATTTGTATTTATTTATGAATATTTATGTTAGCTATAGATATCGAAGTGTATAATAAGCACATATATTTTTTATGATCCTTAATATATATATGTATATATATATCGGCGTTATAATCAACAACTTATTGCGTTTATTAAAAAAATGAATATCACTGAATATTAATCAACACATTTGCTACAATAATATTATGTTAATAATATGCATGTTAATAATATGCATGTTAATAAATATGAATAACTGTGCATGCTAAAATAAACCTGAATATTAATCTACGTAGCATGAGCCTACGTGTTTATTTTTTATGATCGTTCGGGGCTTTGATCGTCACTGATCGTGGCACACGTGCCACGGATCCTCACTCGCAATCTCCATCCTCTAGCAGATGTCAAACGCACCAAAATTTCATTGAATCGAATTTCCTTGCCCTCCCCTTTTTTATGATCATCTTTTTTACACGTGGGTGTTTCCACCGATGATCTGTGCAGGAGGGAGGGGGGAGGAGGGGAAGGAAAAGAAACGCCGTGCCGTATCGCGCGCTTCGACAGTCTCCCTGGGATACGGGGACCGGCGTTCTCCAGGCGCGCTCTCGCGACGCATGCGCCACGAAAGGACATCCACCACCGTCGAGAAACCGCACCGCAACCGCTGTGGGGAGGACTCAACCACGTGAGGGCAATTGGGACGCTTCGATCGCTGGAGCGGCTCAAAGGACGGGCTGCATCGAAGTAATTAAAAGAGGTGTTTGCGGAGTCTGCGGGACGCGAGGAACACCCCAGAGATAAACCAACAAGCCGGCTGCCAATATTGGCTGTACCTCCGGGGACCGCCAGTCATGCTGCGCGCTGTGCAAAACTGATTAGGCGAGAGAGCGCGCGCGAGAGAGAGAGAGCTTCGAGTCTTGGTTGCCAGACGACGGGCGCTCGAAACGCTGCCGAGACGGAAACAAGCAGGGAATGTGAATGAGGTCGCCGAGGAAGCGAAATTAGGGGGGAGGAGGGGGGTCAAGGCAGTCTTTGCAGGTGATGAGGAAGGGTGAAGGGTGCAGGTCGATGGAAATGGAGCACCCGAGAGACCCTTCCGAGATGCAGAAGGAACTCTCTGGGGGCGAAGGAAAAGCGGAGTAGTGGACCTACGGCCAGAGCGGAGGAAAGAAAGAAGGAACAGGATCCGCTGAACAGGGCGGTGCGAGAGACGCCAGGAGGTAAGGACTTCGTCGCTCTTTGTTCCCTCTTTCAGTACACCGAGGTGATCCTCTAGAAGACGAGTTTCTTTTGCGCCGAGCGACGTGACGTATTGCGGCCGCTCAGCCAAGGTGGTGGTTTGTCAGCGGAACATTTCAAAAAAAAATATCATGTCCTCCTCTCCCTCTCAGATTTCAAAAACATTTTCTGCAACTCGAGCGGCTGCTTCAGGCAAGCGGGATGGATCCTTCAAGTGGAGCCTTGCACGCTTTAGCAGTTTTCTAACACCCCTGGGGCAAATCTTGAAACATCCGCCTCGCTTTTCAGTGAGACTTATTTTTTTTTTCTTTTCTTTTCTTTTAACACAAGCAGCAACGTCTTTTTCAACAACAGCTGAGAACCTCGACTTCCTGACGTTCCTCTAACAGTTCCTCTAATCTTTCCAAATCTCTTGATGGCCTTGACCAGCAGATACGCCACCAGCAGAACAACCACATGCCGCGTTCCTGCTACCGAGCTTTTCCAACTGCGAGGGGGGGGGGGATTGCTCTTCGAAACTTCCGTCGCTCCCTTGTGCAACTCGCCGCATCGCTCGCAAAGATCCGAGCCACGCCCACCGCGCCTGCGCACTCCCCGGCGGCCCGCGTCTTAGATGTGCAAGACCTCGTTCCTGCTTATTTTTCGGTTCGATCCTTCCGTCAAAACTCCCCTCTCCCCCCCCCTCTTTCCCCGCTGCTTGACCATGCTACCAACGCTCGCGTCCGAATCAATGGCGGCCACCTGGGGCGGCGGTATCCGTGATTTCCCGTTCTTGAGCTTTCACGGAATCCCTCGAGTGCTGCGTCCCCGACTGACAGACCCGATCGACCCGTGGTCAAAATGCAGCCGCAGCAACTCCTTCCGTCAATCTCCTGCTCCTTCCTCTTCCGCGGTTCCGACACGGCCGTGCTTCAACTGGCATTCCATCCACGCACGGCTTGCTTATTGGTGGGCTCCCTTCGCGGCGGATGCACACTTTGGTAAATACGGAAGCCTCTCTTCCGCGTTCGGAAGTAGATCTCTGCCACCTGCAGAGCAGACCGGCCGGAACCTTCCCTCAGGGCTGCAGCGAACTTTCCGAGATCAGCACACGCGAAAGACCTCCCTTACGAGTCTCTTGAACAAGTCCGCTGGTCTTTGTAAATGATTTCCGCAAAGATGGAGGGCTTATCGGAACGGGGATTTTAAAGGGCCAACAGAAAGGGGCTGGACACCTCTGCCTTTCTCACGCGACTTCTCCGGAAGGTCATCCCGGGTAC
The DNA here is from genome assembly GCA_036172245.1 of Raillietiella orientalis. Classification (NCBI taxonomy): domain Eukaryota; kingdom Metazoa; phylum Arthropoda; class Ichthyostraca; order Raillietiellida; family Raillietiellidae; genus Raillietiella; species Raillietiella orientalis. The sequence goes on along the minus strand of JAYWIR010000002.1, from coordinate 4,521,111 downwards.
GCTGCATCTCGAACAAAACGGGGGTCACTCGCGAAACCGGAGCACGAAGAGTGGAGTTCCCTTCCACGAGGCAGCAGAGGAGTTGTCTCGCGGCAACCGCTGCTCTTGAAACCAACCTGTGAACTGGGAACTGTGAGACGCTCACCTTGACCCTGGGAGCTCTGCCAGCGCGAGGGGAAGATGGAACGGAGCGTATTCCTCGGAGATACCGGGAACGCACGTCGCGCGGTACGGAAGCTGGGAGAGATCGCGTCGGAAGCAAACGCTCGAAGCGGGGAGCCCACGAAGAAGCCAAGCCTCTATGAAGAGCCGGTTTCGGGAACAAAGGAACGTACTGTACCGAAGACCCCTGTCTCCGCCCTCCTGTCTTTCTTCTTGTTTACTTATCCATTGTTCCCTCCCTCACGTTCCAAACGTCCCTAAAGGCAGGCCTGCGTGCTGATGGTCATGCCCCAGTGAACTTCTTTTTCTTCTTGTTTTCCTGTATTTAGGGGACGCCGTCCCCTTTGATTTGTAGCTTCTTTATTCTTAAATAAACGTACCCGGCTCGACCGGATACGACCGAGAAGTCAAAGCGCTGCAGCCGAGAAGATGCTGCTGCTCCACCTGATCGCCGTCCTCCAACAGGCTCTTCGCTGTGAAACCGGCCGAGATGCCCCACGTGGCACGTGCGTTTGGTGTCCGCGGTAGCCAGTGCCGACGACCGCTCGTGAGAGGAGGAGGAGGGATACGGAAGGATAAGAGAGGTATGGAGGGAAACTGGGGGAGCGTTGGATGTGCAAACGCTTATCGAGAGTGGAATGCAAACTAGCCCTCCTCCTCCCCCCCCCCTTCATCCAACGGGCAACACGGGGCGGTCAGGTGGGCACTCATTCCTTTGCCCTCGACAGAACGGAGCGTCCCCAGTGGGCGTGCGCAGGCAATACACTCTGGAACAGCGCCATGTGAGTGAAGAGTCGCTTGCAGGAGCTTCCTCATAAAGGGAGGCACCCCGCCTCCTTCCGTCGGAAGAGCCCAAGAAAGCACGAGCGACCGCGGCGCCTCCTCCCTCCACGAAGGGGTTGTCGCCCTCGGAGAACCTGTTGCTTCCCTACTCCCGCTACCGTGCGTGGTGGCTGCGCGTCAGGGACCTGCCCGCCCACTCCAAAGCCGTAGATCGCGGTCCCCAGTCCCTACGTTTTTTCCGCACTGCACCAGATTAGTGGACCATGGAGAAAGAATGCCAGGGAGAGGCACTGCCAATCCACCGGGAAAGAAGACGACGAGTTGGTCAGCTGGCAGAGCTCGAGTGTTGATAACAGACGGTGGTCCCCGGCTCACGAGCAGCGCTCGCAAGCAATGCGGAAAGTAGCAACCTTGCTTACAGGGGTCAGGTTCGCGTGCTCCTGGACATTCCTCTAGAAACGGAGAGATGAGCTGGGGGCAACAGGTGACGCTCAGTCAGCCAGCACTCTCGGTCAACCCTCGCAGCTGCGCACGGAGGGTGCACGCCAGGCTCGCCACCGCGAGCCGAAAGGGCAAGCTCGAAGGGCTGCACGTTCGCGGTCAAGCTCGCGGCTGCTCGAGGAAGAGCAGCGCCGCTCTCCAGAAGACACCACGCTCTATTCTAAGGGATGTCTTTGATGGAGAAGCGGGAAGGGGCGAAGTTGCAAGGCGAGCCCGGTTGCATTTCCTGGGACGAGAGAGGAACGGACTGTTCGCGGCAGCACGGCCGTTACCGTGGATGTTCGCTCCCGAGGAATGCGGGAAGCCATCGGGCCGGAGGAGCGCCGACGAGCGAATCCAGATTACGATCGGTCGGTACTCCCCGCAGCAGAGCCGGAAGCAGAGGGTGATAATCTGAGCAGAAAAATCTTCCTCTTTCCTTTCCCTTTCTGCTTTCCCCCGCTTTCGTCCAGGTTATTTACCGTGACAACGAGCCGCAGGAAGATCTCGCGTCGAAGATGGCGAGGGACGCCGTCTTCGCGTTTTGTCGCGTTTCCACAGTTTGGACTGAGAAAAGAGTTCCGACGGGAAAATCCTCTCGATGATGGGATCTCGTGGCTAACGAGGCAGGCGACTACACTCGGAAAGAAATGGGAGCACCAGGAAGAGAGGACCGGGGACAATGGACAACAGAGCTGCCAAACGAATACCCGAAATTGAAAAAGGAAAAAGAAATCCCACGAAAGGAGAAAACAGCATCACGAACGAGCCAGGAAAAATTTCTGGGGAAGGAAAGGATGAGCAAGGGTATCTGGAACTCTTTTAGGAATTGAATCCGATGACCCCAATGCCAACTAGACTCTTAAGAACATCCAGAAAACAGCCAAAGTGGATACCAAACGGCAACAGAAAGTGGCTAGACCAGCCTCCCATGGAAGCCACGCGAGTTCGTTCCCATCACGACCGAGGTGGTGTTAAACGAACGCTTTCTCTCCTTAACTCTTCGGTGCGACTTGTGGACGCTGAAGCCTCATGAAGACTTTCTCAAAACCGCGAACTAGAAGTCGATTTCATACCCCGGGTTTTTGTCTCGTTCGGTCCCTTTGCGACCACCAAGATCGCCAGCAAGCTGTCGCTTCGGTTGCAGCAGTGCAGTGCGTCGCATTGCAACGCGAAAGCTTTCAAAAAGAATTCTCCGTCGGACAACTTTGAAGGAGCGATCGAAGCGCCAGGTGGATGGCGGTTTCTGAATTTCCAGAAGCTGTGGGAACACCGTTGCAATGTTCTTCTGACGGGCAGGTGGTCACCGCTCTTTGAATTAGTCGCCAGATCACAGCAGATGTAGAGCTGACGCAGGATGAAAACGGAGCATCAGGAACGATCAAGTGTGGCTGCTGAGTAACAACGAGAGGATGGACTCGTGAAGAAGCTTTTGAAGCCTTTCGGGTCCAAGGGAAGGCAAAAAATCTGAAGGACGCCAACCAGAACGCCAGGATAGGCATAGCACGCGAACCGAAGCCCTTTGCAAGCAGACGAAAGCATCTGTTTCTTCCCGTCCAAGAGCTTGCGAGCAGTGCAAGACGGGACCTGCAGATGTCAGAAACACGCACTTTTGTCCAGTCTTATGATCGGAAGATGCGACCCATGCTGGAAGAAACGCTCATATGATCCGGGAAGCCACTTTCTACCTCCCTTCCTTCTTTCAAGGTTTGCGATCCCTAGCGCCGTTCTGAATCTCGCATCGAACCTCAGCTCATTTCGTCTGGGGTGTCCGATTTTTTTGTTAAAAAATTTGGAAACGGCTTGGCCTCTGAGCTGCACGCAGCTGCGAGCAATTCGATTTTAGCACCTTTGATGCAATCGCATTGTGCGCCAGACGGAAGAGAAGCGGAGTTTAAACAAAACCATATCGTCGAAAATTAGAAGAAATTTGATTGGGTTTCGAAAAAGCCGCTTGTTTTTTTTTTTTTTTTTTTTTTTCGAAATTATCAACACGAATGTTTCTAGATAACATGCCATGTGTAGAGTCGACTTGTCCTGCTGAATTTTTTTCTCCCACAAACGATCAAGAGTGGACATACAAAACTTAGGATTTGAAGAAACGCCTTCAGCCTGTTGAGGACACGAACATTTTCTCCTCTCTGGCTTCCGACTCTCAATGGAAAGGGAAAGCAAAAAGAAAACGACCATCAGTAAGATGAGAGAAGCTTAAAGAAGGAAGAGTTTCTGAAACATCCTCAGCTAAGAAGACGGAAATCCATTGGCTTAGGGGTCGAGGAGACGAAATTCGTGCAAAATGCAGAGGCAGACTGTTTTCGTACGAGTCACTTCCCTTGAAGCGGAGTTTGGCAGGAAGAACGGAGTTGGTCAAGTGCTAACCCGAAGATGTATCTAGTGCGCACAGAAGGTAAAAGCAATTGGCGAACCTTGAAATTCTGACGCACCCAGACAGCGGGGAGAAGCACTTTCGTGATGGTTGCCGTGTTTTCGAAAAGTGCATTCTCTTGAAACACCTCACGTGAAAAGACCTGACTCCTGATAGAAATGGACAAAGAACAAAGCTGTTCCAAGGCATTCATGGGTGTTTCCAGTTCAGTGGTTCACCAAAGAAAAGCGACAAGATCCCCTTCGCAGTTCTTTGTCCACGCAATTAAGCACTTGGGATTCAAGGCTTTCGTAAACAACCGCGACACAACACGAAGCTTCGCGTTCCCTGGAAAGAGGTTACTCCATCTGTTCCCCCTTTCCGTGGACATGCCTCGATTCCCTCATTCCCGCAGTTCGTACTGATAAGAGAACAGAGTAAGAGAGCACTGTGATGGTGGCATTATCATCATCAACCATTATAATGATGCCTTGGATGATCAGCCTGTATGTGACAAGTGAAGACAAGTGTGTCTTATTTGTGTGTGTGTGTGTGTGCGTGCAAATCATTGATGCAATTGAACATAATGAATCGGGCAAATAGGCTGAAGATTTCAGATCCTCATGAGTCAGTTGAGAATCAGTCGTGTTTCTTCCAAGTTGACAGTGGCTTAAGAGTTTGGAACATTTAGAACAAATTCCATGACTTTTGTGGGAAACACTTCTAACATAAAATGTCAGGCATCCTGTCAAGATATGATCATTACGTAACGTATGTAACACTCCATCCAGTCATTGGATTGGTCGCATATTCATCACGGTGAAACATCGACATGACACCTGCAATAGCTTGGGTATGTATACGCTATTTATATTACAGAGTTACTTGGAAGAGGAAGCAAACGAAGGACGAAAGTTACGGTCAGGGCCACAGGGAAAAAGAATTCGAGAATCACACAAACGGCCAAAGCGGAATTCGATTAACTGGAGATTAAGCAGGTCGAGGCGTTGCTGTCGCTTATGCGCCGGGAATCGAACCGACTTCGTGCGGTGATGATTCACATTCGAGAACAATCGAAGGACGGCGGGCTCCACCTTCGCGCGGGCAGGCGATGACGCGCGAATGCGACTGGGCGGTGACAACGCTCCCCCTTTTTATAGCAAGAAGGACAACAATGAGAGCGCCGAATTGCGGTTCTCGGTTAGGCCGGAGCCGTGTTGCGTCGCGTGTTGCCCTTGGAGACGAGGCATTTTCTCATTCGACGCGCTCTCGTGTGCGGGATACGCAAATAGGGGCGAGAATGGTCGTCCGTGATTGCATCCAAATGGACACTGAACACGCCTGATGAGGGGAGGGGGAGGGGGAGGGGACAGAAAACCGTTTGTTTTCCTCCGCTCACATTTTGACAGCATAGTAAAAAAAAAAAAAAAAAAAAAAAAGAGGTCTCAACACGTAGGAAAACGAGCGCTTTTCGGATTTCATACACAAACGACTTCACGACTCGTCACACAAACGAAATCACCAGAGGCCGCAACTGTGAATCACCTGCACTGAACTTTGCATGAAACATTAGACCGTAAGGTAAACGAAAAAGAATTCCTAAATGACAGGAAAATGAAATCGTTGCTTATTAACTCTACTAAAAAAAAAAAAAAAAGGGAGGGGGAGGGGGGAAGCGTGCTGCTGAAGAAGGAACATGTGATTCAAAGAATAAAATCTGGCAGCTCTGGCATCTTGGATCAATTTGGGTACCCTCTCTATTTTTCCGAGCGATATTCGTTCCATTTGTGGTTTCGTGAGACCAGTGCAACCGGATGAAACACAAGTGTGCTCGAATTCACGTTTAAATAACTTTGATGCACCGCGTGCAATAAATAGCGCCGACATTCTCATGTGAAGAGCATATGCTCATATGTTCCTCATATGAGAGCGCACTGACACACACATCTTTTCACTCGCGTGCATTTCGTGCCTAGGGTGCCATTAGCACACACACACACACACACGCGCGAGTATACGTATTCAAGAAATCCCACACTCTGCTCAAACAACACCATAGTAACGAACGGATGAATGGGAAACCGGAATGCGAACTATGCCGAAAATTTTCAGTGTGCTTACCTATGCGTTGCATACTCACGAACGGAGTCGACTTTTTGTGGTCGGGTCGACAGCCTCCCCCGGGAACGCAAATGGGAAAAACTCTTGTCCGCACTCACAACGGCGATCATTCTGCGAGGATGCTGCTTAATTGGATGGTGCCAAATGCTTCTTTTATACCACCATGCCGTGCAATGCACGCGAGCAGAAGGAAACAACGCAGGAGCAGTTCATCACGGCACAGGGGCAACACTGCTCTATTAGCTCAGCTTTGCCCGTAGCACATTTGTGGTTCTGCGCCAAAGGTGATGGAACAGCTACACTGCAAGAGGGTTGACACGGTTTATTTATTTATGTATTTTTCTTTTTTTCTTTTTTCTTCTTCTTCTTCTTCTTCTTGCGTTCCTGGCGTGATACAAATGATCGGCCGGCGCGCGATTCCTGCAGATTGATTCCACCTTTGCATTTGTAATCAACCTTTGCAATTGCGGATGCAGCTAAATGTAAAGAAAGATAATTTGTTGTGGGTCGCTGCGATTTTTCTTAGGTACGTGCTGCTTGCTTCCACCAAACCACAAGAGATTACTTCACTGATGTGTGAGTTTCCGAATACAAGCTTGCCGTGAGAAAGCACCCAATATCTTTCCTTGAATGTGTGTTTGTGCCCATCGGAGAGTTTGAAAACACAGGAAACGTTTGCCCTCGTTCTTTGAGTTGAGATCCGAACCTGGATCCCCTGTTACACTTCACGGCGTTTAGGCGTTTCCCCATCCGCAGAATTCCTTAGTCAGAGGCGGAAGCATGATGCGTTAGAATAGGGGCCATCATTCTGTCCACGGGTTTTCCAGCGCCAAGCTGTTTCGAGGTACGAAGAAGGACGAGGTAATGTTAAACACCCTTTTTCGGCCTACGCGTCACCAGACTTGGAGACTCCTTTCCTTTAAAAAGTAAAAAAAATAGAAGGGAATCTTTTCCGAGTGACCCGCAAGGAGTAAGAGCTCACCGCTCCCACAGTCCCTACTCGGTTCATAACATGGAAAGCGTCCGCCTATAGACTGTTGAAGGGAAAGGCGGCCAAAGTCAGGGATCTTCGCTTTCGCTTGATTTGTCATCTTTTAAATTAAAGTTGACGTTTAAAGAACTGGGTGGATTTAAAGAATGGATGGCTGCTCATCCATTTAAAGAATGGATGAGCAGCCGATAGCAAGTGGGATCAACCAGTTGGCAAGTGGATCCACGAGTTCACCTCTTAATCTTGAAAATCAGATGTGCGATCTGCAAAGGTTGTGCAGAATACGCTTGCACAAAGCGACGATTGGCCATGAATTTGAAGAAATAGGGAGCAGTTTCTCATACTTTCATATAGTCGAGGCCAGACCTAACTTGCTTTCAAGGTGAGCTGCAGATTAAGAAAATAGAATAACTGGTCCAGGAAAGGGCGGAAGAGGAGTGCAAAACTGTAGCTTAAGAAAGAAACGTTTCATGCCCGTGCTCACTGACAATGTGCCGGAGGGTGCGGCCAATGACCAGGAAATTCTCCACCATCTCCGCTGTCAGCGGAAGGGGACGGAGGGGAGATCCAGATGTATGTTCTCTTCGTTTCATCCTCCGCCCGAGGCTGCGATCTCATGATCTCTCTCGGCTGGTCACCAGCTAACCCGTGCCCCCCCCTCTCCAGTAGATATGTCTGGAGTAGAGTGTGAGGGAACAGCGTCATTCGTTGATCTTTCGTTCTCGTGGCACTTCGGATCCTACAGACTCGGGGAGTGGCGACCTCTCTGACAGATGCTGTCACCCATCTATCAGCGAATCGGAAAACCAATTCTCCTCACTTGTTCCCCTCACCTTGCACCCTCTAGCGCTACAGCGGACAACTCGTAAGAGCCTGGTTTTGTCGGGGCATTTATTATGAAAGAATAACAATAAAAATACGTCTATGTGTTAGAACACGTGGTTCCACCACGTACTACAAAAAAACACACACATTCAACCTGCTAAACACCGGTACGCAGACACCGGCAAGGTCCACGTCGGCAGCGAAGGGGGAAGGAAAAACAGAAAAGTAAAACAAAACAAAAAAAAATGACGGGAAGGTTTTCCTCTGGAAGAGGAGTGGGGATTGAGGAAGGGACCACTGTTCGCTGCGAGGCGTGCTCTTCATCCTGTCCAGGATGCTGGCAAGATTGCTCCGGAAGTTGCCCGGGTGGGGCCGTCTCTCGTGGGCGATCCTCAAGAAGATTCTCGTCCGGCAGACGGCGTCTCCCTTCCATTCTGGCCCCTTCTTGCACCATTTCAGGCAGCTATCATCCCGCGAGGACAGCAGAGAACTACGAGGGACGCCGCTGGAAGTAGGGCGGCACCGCTCACGAAGAGGCTTTCCAAAATGTCTCTGGAGATGCCCGCCAGGATTCTGAGGGTCGCCGCTAAGCGACCCAAAAGGGGTCGAGGGGCAGCACAGTCAGGAAGCAGATGCGGGTGGATCTCCCGCACTTCCCTGTGTTCAATGGTGAAGGCGTGCTTTACACAGGGAGGGATTCCCCAATGCGAGACTAGCAACGCCAGCTCCTGCCACTTGAGGGGGAGGGCGCCACCGTCCCAGCACGCTGGGGGCCGCTTCATGTCTTCCGGAGGGATAGAGAGTAGATCGCTCCAGGGTAGAAGTCCTTGAGGTGAGGCACTCGGCGTCGCAGCGTCCGTGACTTCCCAAGTTGTCCATGCATCCAATGGTTGCTGCAATGCAACAGGACACCTTCCACCTTTCTGGATGGTCTTAGGAGCAGGCAGGCGGCATACACTCTCATTTATTGCTTCCCTTTTCTCCCTGGAGCACTCAATTCGGTCGCATCCCCGAATCTGTTTCGGGAATGGATTGATTCGAGGCCACCAGCTCCCATTTTTTTGTAGGCAACCCTCTTCATCCGGGTTCCCAGTTCGTCTTGCCCCTCAAAGATCACATGATTTCTCGTTCCAGATGCAGCAACTGAAGGATCCCTTCCGTAACACATACCTCTTGCACATGCTTCTGGAGCTGTCCCTGGTAGGCGTTGCCCGTACAGGTATTTACGACTTCAGTCGCTCCTCAAGAATGAATCTACCATGGAAGAGTCTTGAATTTCCGCTGTCGAGCAGGAAGCGTGCCGATGCACGATACCGCTCCGAACAACACTCTCTCGGCTCCGGGTGCTTTGCAAATGAGGGAAACTCACGCTCTGGATTGCGTGTGCGGGATCGAGGTGGTTTGCCCAACCAAAACTGCATCTCCGGTCGTGATTCCGGGTTCGTCCTCCTTGAAGGTTTCACCTCTGCCTCTGGACCAACGTAGTTCGAAGCCAGTAGAACCTTCGGATCTTCACTGTGCGGTGTGATCGGAAGTGGATGGGTCACGAGATGATGCAGAGTGAGACGTGTCAAAAGCATGTCAAAGCGCTGTTCGTGAATGGTGAGTTCCCCCCGGTAGTTTTCTGTATACCTGGAAGGTTGGAAAAACTCGGTGAATGTTACGAAGCACAGGCATCGCCAAAGATTTGCATTCTCTCGGGCGTCAAGCAATGACCTCTCATGTGCTTGACCCCTCAGCGGCCAAGCAGCAGAGAAAGAGAGGGCAGACAAAGAGGACCCGTGGTGATGAAGCTAAGCCCAAATAGGCACAGAAGGATGGTGGACTTCTCTTCGGTAGCTGTTGCAGGACATCCTTCAACGTACGTTGCATCGCTTCAAACAGCGCAGAGTGTGGCGTCTGCTCTCGGGGACTCAGAGATGGAGTACTGCTGATGTGAGAACTAACTTTCCGTTAGTTGATTAGAGTCAGAGAGTCAGTTTCGGAAGGTCACCAGCATTTCCGGCCTTGGGAGAATAAAGTTCACGTGGGCAGCGTTCTAAACGTACACTACATTTCCAATTGTAGAGTAACAAAGAGTTCGAATTCAGAATAAAAGCAGAATTTCTGTCTCTTTTATTTCTGGTCCCCACGACCGTCGTATTTGTTGTTGTATTTTCGTTCTTTCCGGATCTGCCCTCTTCTCAAGGAGGGTCTGCTTACTACGACCCAATTTGGTCCCCCCCCCCATCCTTCCCGGTTTCCGACACTAGTGTTTTTCGGAAGTAGGAAGGTCACTCGACATTAGGGCGGGCGCCTCATTCTCCTGACTGGAGCTAAGGAAAACGTGCATCGCGTCGTGAAGTAAACCCGGCGAACCTAGGGCCGAAATCCAGAAACTTTTCCGTCCTTTTCTTGTATGCAGTATTAGGGGACCCCTAGACTTTTTCGTGGATTTCGTGTGCGACTCGATGGAGATTCGATCGTGCTTGCAGAGGCATGCTGCTGGATATCAAGCTATTTGTGGACGTTCCCAAGGTCGCAACCTTGTGAATATCTGCGGTTTGTGAATAAAGCAAATATTTCCTTCCGTGATTATTTTCGACAGATAGGCCCAACAGTCGCGACTCCCCTGCTGGTATCAAACACAGCCAGTGTTTTTCAGTCCCGAACACCTGCAAGGTCGATCTCTATGCTGGGCTTGCAGGTTTGAGGAAACCTTCCCTGTTGGCTGAAATCTACTGAACTGATTCGAGATCAACTACACAAGAGTGAGTAGAAACTAGAATTTAAAATAAAGAATTTGGAAGTTAACAGAGCAGTGGTCTGCGTTTACGCACGTTCTGATGACTTCTGTAAACGTTTCACCCAGAAAGCGCTTCGAGCAAAGCAGGGGTGCCAAATGTTCATAAAACTTAAATGTATTTTTCAATTACCGTCACAAATGACTCCGTGACGTTACCGTTGGCTTGGGTTGCAACGTTGTGACTCCATGCACACGATAGTCGCCACGATAAAGTAGAAAGTATGTCATCACTTTTATGTTTTAAGGATCATTCGTCATGCAAAGTATTACCGAGCTACTTTACACTTTGTTTCGCTATTGATGTGACTTCATTCATCGCTTTTTTGCAGTAAATGAATGCTAATAAAATCCACGAACTTTGCAGCAAAAATGCGGTGAAAAGACACAAAAGTTGTTAGGAGTAAAACATGCATTACCTTATAGAGAGTGGATTTCGAAACTCTTATACTGTTTTCATAATTGCTATGATTCTAATACAGTGGCAGCTGAGATCAGAAAAGTGCTTAAGTATAACAGACCATTTATGCTCATACTGATACTCTTGAACATCCTGAAGATGCATTTGAAAACTCTGCGTGAGAAAGAAGTTCTAAAAGAGCCCGCTTTTTGTACGAAAAAAAAAAAACAAGATTTACTGTGAAGCGAAAATGAAACAAGATGTAAGGAAAGTATGTAAAGATGTATTATGCACCCTCAAGTACGAAACAGTGTACGAAATGCAGTTAAGTGTTGAGGATTAATGTTCTAGCAGATTTGCCCATTATAAACCGTAAGGATGTTTCTTGTACATGTATTTTAGGTATTCACCATACTTTCATATTTATCTTCATATTATTACGATGCTAGATTTGTGCCGTACCTGCAAACTCTGAACAGTTAAAAACACGCACATATTTTGGATTCTTATGATTTTTCCACCAAACACTTGTCTGAGAACACTTGTTCTCGAGCAATTTTATGAATTTTCAAAGCAAAAATGTAAAATGCGAAACATAAAGTCCATTCTGAGAAATGGATATTTGATGTGTTTAAATTATAGTTTCAAAATGATTCTGTGCCTCAGGCGATAGGGAAGGAATAGAACATGGTAGAAGTTCATCGGAAGATCCAGTGATACAAAAGAGCTGGAGGATCCCAAGATCTGAATTTTCGCTCGAGTGGAGAAGAGACATACATAACGTTCGCGAAGGTGGTACCTGAAGATAAATGATCTTTCCTCGCTGCTGGTACAGAATGAGACTGTCGTACAAACAACGGATGCGGTTTCCACTACGGAAAATTGTGGCTGAAGATCAACATTTCCCTTTTCCAGTTCCACTTTTACGTTGTCTCTTAGATCTTTTATTTTAAGACATTTGATTTTTTCAAGCATGGATAGTTCGCCTACCTTGACTACCGCATCCAAAGGATTAAGAAAGTGACCAAACCATCAACCCTCTTCGTCTTATTTTGTTTGCGTTGGAGTGATTGCAATTCACACAGATAACTGAATACACAGATAACTGGATACGCGGTGAAATTCTTCCGCGTGTGCAACAAAAAAGAGATGTTTTTTCCAGCTTAGGAGAATCGCTTTAAGGACGCAACGATTTCTTCAATTAAAATCCTTCAAATGTCTTCATCTAAAACTGATCTCATTGCCTTGTGGCCTCCTACCTTGGCTTCCGTGATCAGGATTAGTTTCCTGCTGCGAAGATAATACGGCTCGCTTCCATTATACCCCTCTTCAAAACATCATCGGACTCTCGAGAACGCTGTCAACGCAGTCTAGAGATTCACGTCAAGACAGTTCACCTGAAGATCCCTGCTACCTTTTCATCTTTGTTTTCAATTCTTCATGCAGCCTCCTTCGTCCCTTCAAGTGGTTTTCCTTTTGGGAACTTGCTTTCTTCGAAATAAGGAAGAAGAAGATGAATTTGAAGAGGAAGAAACGGCGTGTTTAGAAACACCTGTCTCAACACTCTCCTGACTCCTCTTGAGCTTATTGTCACATCAGGAAGCATGAAACAAGTGGAATAACCATTGTCAAATGTCGTACATGAAGTGCAAAAACAGTGTTCAATGAAACCAACAGAACTCAGGAAGACCGAAAGAGCAGGTCACGTACTCATTCGATACTGCACGTTAGCAAGGATGGGCACTTGCACCGGATTTGGACCCGACGAAGAGTTTGCTCATTGGCTGCACGACGAAGAATATTTTCTGTACGACTTTCGCGGGAGCGAGTCGGCAACACGACCTTAGGGGAACACGCATTCGTACTGCTTGGGCGGCGGTGACAGGCGGCACAAGTTTCCGAAGAGAGCGCCGCCGCCGCCCGCTCGGTCTTCGGTTTGTTACTTGTTAAAGGGAACGGCAGTCTTTGAGGAGGAACGGCACCCGCCTTCCGGAGATCAAAGTCACTTAAATCGGAAGCTCACTCGGTTTATGACGTGTTGTCGAGGAGACGGAACTGTTCCCGCATGCACGGAGGTATTGCCCAAGGAGGACTTCGAGGTGCAGGCACCTCATCCACTTCTCGTGCCACGGAGTGCCGCTCCACGAACCGCTGGAAGTTGACCTCCCCGCTCCGTTCTTTGAGCCATTTTGGCCGACAGAATCACCGCGCAGTAAGAAACAAGGAGCATCCGAAAATCGAAGATGGATCCAACTAAACATCACTGCAGCTGTGTAGCGCAGTCGAGATAATACGGAGAGGAGCATTAAAGAAAAAGATGCCTGCTTCCCCCCCTTCGGCCCTATGATCTCGACCACAGAAAGCATAACTCGAAAGACTTGGACTCTCGTCGAAATATGAAGAAAACCCTTCTCTACCCCACCCACCCACACCCTTTTCTCTCGGAATCCTGCCTCGTCTTTGGGGGGAGGAAACGATTTTCTAAGACACGGAGGAAAGCCCTCTTTTTCGACAATCCGGTCGCGTGAGAGACATCCGCAGACGTCCTCCTCATTCCAGTGCGCAGCTACAGGCTGGTCATCGCGGGAGCTGGAGCAGCGGGCGCGAGCCTGACCAATATCTTCGCCAGGAAACTTCCCAAGGGATCCGTGGCTGTCGTGGAACCCTCCGAGGTGAGTGGGCAAAGGAGGGCTGGGCGGACACCACCGGAGGAGGATGGCACACGGCCTGCGGCGAACTCTCCATGGCTCCTTCATTTGTCCTAGTCGGCCGCCAGGCATCCATGAGGAGGAGACCGCCGCCTCGAGGAAACGACCTGCTTCCAGAGACCAGGGTGTCGCGCAACCCTGCTTCGAGCACCTTCCTCCTTCTCCTCCTCCTCCAGCTCGGTGTCATCCTTGCTTTCCGGGGAGAACTCAGGACGCTGCTCTCTGTCTTCCAGGTGCACTACTACCAGCCATCATGGAGTCTTGTAGCGGTCGGTCTCAGGGACCTGGAGCAGTCCTGCCGACCTACAGCCGACATCCTGCCATCGAAGGCAGTCTGGCTGAAGAGCGGCGTGGAACGCTTTGATCCAGAAAAAAATGAAATGGTCCTGGAAAACCGGGAGCGGATCCACTACGAGTTCCTGGTCGTTGCCCTGGGTATCCGGACAAACTTCCATCAGGTGAGCGTCCGATCCGACTCCCTTCCTCCCTCCGCGTGAATCTCCGGTTCTTTCCTCAACTCCCTTTGCTCAGGTGAAAGGGCTTCCCGAAGCTCTGGAGACCCCTGAGGTGTGCTCCATCTACTCCCCTCTCCAGTCCCAGAGGACCTTCAAGGCGTTCCAGGCTTTCCGGGGAGGGGACGTGATCTTTGTGCATCCAGAAGGTCCCGTGAAGTGCGCTGGCGCCTCCCAGAAGATTATGTACCTCTTCGACGACTTGTGCAGGGAGGTAAGTCCCGAGAGGCGAGAGCCTCGGGGGATGGAAGAGAGAGTGAGCACCTTTTCCCGTTCTGTGGGCTTCTCCCTTCCCTGGTACACGCTCGGGAGCTGCCAGAGGCGGACGCACCGCCACCGTTTTTCGGCGGCCATTTTTGGGATGCTCCTGAGCGAACCGGGGCAGCTCCCTCTCCAACCTTCTTCTGGAATTCGAGCTTCCTATGGCGCGAGTTTATTCGGTCCGGTACCTATTCTTCCCGGGAGCGCCGACGTACCGGTTCGAGGAGAAATCCGCGAGAAGTATGGGAGCCCTGCATTTCGCGTCGAGTCTCAGAACCACGTGGAAACGAGGGTAAGGAACCGAGCAACTCCATGTGCCCAGGTGGAAGTTCCCTTCTGAGCGGAGAGTCGCCTGTGGAACTCCATGGCAGCAACGGGAAGACACCCTTCGAGCACGCGAAACCATCTTGGGAAGGAAGAGTGGTGCTTGCTCGTTGCAGTCGAATGATCGGAAGCTACCAGTACCCTTCCGATTGTATTATGTGCGCTCCCTCCAGAGGGTCAAAAGTATGCTGCTCCCTTCGAGGTTGTGCCCTTCAGAAAAATTTGGAAGCGTCCCTTCGGGGTTCCCTTCAGGGGAGGAAACGGAGCGGATCCCTTCCAGGTGTTCCCTTCAAGGAGAATAAAGAAGAACTTCTTCCTTATTCTCCTTGTTCCTCCGGGACTCCCTTCGAAGACAACCAGAGAGAGAGATCCATTCGAGGTTCCCCTACCAAACGTAAGAGGAACCGACTCCTTCCTGTGGAACCTTTCCTGGATTCATAGGGTGGTCCTCCTAACTCGAAGAGTCCCACGCATCCTCGAGTAGCGTGGGCAGAGTTAAAGATCTTTGTAAATTCCTCCTAAGGAGGTGGGCGGTTCTTCATCACTTGGCGAACCAAAGAAAAAAGAAAAAGAGCGAAAGCAGAAGAACTTGAAAGGATTTCCAGAATCTCTGGTTCTCATTCCTTCTTCGCCTCCCGTCTGTGCTCCCACTACCTGAGCGAGTGGCGTGCACCTGCTTTCCTTCCGCTTCCTCATGCTGTATCCAGAGGCGCATCGCGGATTACCGGGTCATCTACAACACTTCTTTGCCGGGGATGTTTGCCGTTCCGAAATACGCTAAGGCGCTGGAAGCTGTCGTCAGGAGGCGAGGCATCCGCACCAACTTCCGCCTGGACCTGGAGGAGGTAAACAGCTCGACAAAGGAGGCCACATTTTCGCATCTGAACGACAAAAGCCGGAAGGAAGCTATGAAGGTTGGTACGTCGTGAAGCTGCGCTAAGGTCGGGGGTGGGAGGGAGACCAACTTCACTGGATTTCAGTACGATCTGTTACACGTCACTCCGCCGATGGGGCCAACGAGTGCCCTGAAGAAATCAAGCGACCTGGCGGACGACTCTGGATTCCTGGATGTCGACATGCACACGCTCCAGCACAAGAAGTACCCTAACGTGTTTGGGATCGGCGACTGCACCAACTGCCCGACGTCGAAAACAGCTACTGCTGTCGGTAAGACCTCCTTTCTGTTCTGAAATCTGGGTTCCCCCCGCACTTGAGCTCTCTCCACCTGCTCTCAGTTTGCGTAAACAAATCGGGCAGCAGGATCAACCCTTGCTCCAGCACGAACGACATCGAAAAACGAGTGCTACCAGCAACGATTTCTTACGCGGCAGCTCGTCCGCGAGGCGTTTCCAAGAAGCGGGTTATTCCGTCGACGCAGGCGTTTCGGTGCTGCAACCCATCCCTACTTTTCCGCATCGCTTCGTAATTCATCCCCGGCGAATGCACTCGGGCCTAGGAGAGGGTTGCTTCTATCGTACCTATGCATTGCTCCCTCTTCACATAGGAGCACGTGAGCGCGCAGTTCTCATGAAAGGCAGGAAGCAGGAGATGGCGGTGCATCATCTTCGAGATGAATCTCTCAGGTCGAAGGATCACTGGGGTCGAAAGCCATGGACCCTCCAGGTCATCAGAGACGTGTGGCAGTCTCTGGCTGTGGGCACTCTAACTTTCTAAAAAAATGAATACTCCTCCTCCCTCGCCTACTGGTTCCTTAAAGGGAAAAGAAGAAGAAACCAGTCCTCGCCTACCGTCAATACAGTAGGTCTCAGAAGAAGGCTATCGGGAAGAATTTCCTCCGATGATCTTTCGAACAAGGACGAAGCTTTCAAACCTCTTCCTGCCATGGAAAGATGTTTCCAGTAAAGTGTGCAAGCGTATGGGTGGTCTCTCACCCGAGATGAAGTCTCAAATCTTCCTTTGGAGAAGAGGAAAGGAAAAGAAAAACATGCTTCCCTAAGAAACTGATCTGCCTGCGTGCTGCAAGCACTTCTGTCTTCGAGGACTCCTTGTTCGGCAAATTTGGGTAGTGAGCAACGTTAAGCCTGTAGACGAGCTCGGCTGCCGCGGGTTGTAAGCATGGAAACCGCACAGAGGGAGAATTGTCACCCGGTCACGACGGGGAGTTTATTATTCAAAATATTACCAAAAACACAGTCACATAAAATATAAAAATGTCCTTTCTTCATAGTGGTTTCACAGCACCACTGCGAAAGGAAACTCCTCGGAGGTGCTGCTTCTCGTGCGCAGCTCCCTCGATGAAGTCCGCACAGGAGGAGTGGGGAAAGGGGTAAACAAAAACAAAAAAAAGCACAAAAGTTCAGTTTGAAAATGTTTGAAGGGGGAAGAGGGGAAGGGACCGCAGATTTCTTCCGGGTGTCCTCAGCACCCTCTGGAGGATGTGGACCGCTTCCTCCTTTCGTTGGCAGAGATGTGGCCATCTTGCCGACTTGCTCACGGACGAGCGGACGATTGCGATGACCTCACTGTTCGACTAGCTCCTTTTTAGCTCAGTTTCTCGCCGCTGTAATCCCACGAAGACAGCACGGAGATGCAAGGGGGGAAGCTACAGGCGACATCGAGTCGCACCTGAAGAGGCGCCGCAAGACCTCTCCGCCGTTGCCCATCGGGAGTGGCAGGGCCGCAGTAAGGCGTTCCCGGACACTCAGCAGGGCAATCGCACAATCCAGAAACTGGTGCGGGAAGGTTTCCCATTCCCCGCACCTGTCACAGTCTGGGGTTGCACTCCCTCTTGTCTCCCTGTTGTGTGGATTCGCGCGCTGCATGGGATCGCCCAGAGCAACAACTTCAGTGCCGAGTCCTGTCACTTCAGGGAGAGCGTGGAGATGCCCACAAACTCTGAAGGGATTTCGATACCCCTCCCCCCCGCTCCCATTCTCTATACTGCCGCGGTCTGCGCTCCCATCGCCACCACCTCAGTGCGCGGACGATCGCACTGCGTGCTTTCAGCCCCGCTTTCCCCTTCTCCAGAAGGCAAGTGAAGACGGAGGAAGCGAGCGAGCAGGGATGGATCGGGATCCCCCGTTGGGACGACAGCAGGCCGAGCAGAAAGCGGCTATTCCATCGAGAGGCTCGCTGGTCGGAGAAAGTGCTCATCTTTCTTCCATCGACGGGAAAGAGCGTGCGGAGATGAGGTCATCCTTCCCCCACCGTATCCTCCCTTGAGACATCTTTCTGGTCATTTGGCTCACTTTTAGCTCCTTTACAGAGTTCCCAGCGTCACTCGTGTACACGAAGAGTCAGTGCATGCTGTTTCTCTGCAAATCCAGCTGCCTACGCCTCCTTTCCCCATCTCTCTGCGAAATGGAGGAGACGACGTTGCTTGACAACATCTCCGCCATTTCACCGGAAAGACTTTGACCTCCTCGTTCTCGTCCCTCGGTCCTCATGCGAATTTCAGCACGGGCCGCTCCTAGTTCGGCCTTTAGGATTCTTGCCGCGTTGGGCAGGACCAGAGCCTATGTTTGGCTGAAATGGGGAAGCGGACGTTCAACCAGACGCCTTTGGAGGTCGCCTCAAGCTTCGGACGACCGCCGTTTGACGCGTTCCTCTGCTGGGAGTCGCGGTTCATGCCATCAGGAAACGGACCCGGGGATCGGACATTCCCCCTCTGGGTGACCGAGGAGTCAGAAGAATTAGGGCGAAAGCGAAGAACTCCGGGCCAGTTCCACGTCATGGGCGAAGTGGATCCATCGCTTCGCCGCCATCACCCAATCCCTCCCGTCGCCATCCAGGCCAACAACCTCTGCCATTCCATCAGACGACAGGCACAGAAGGAGATTCTCTGAGCGGGAATTTCACAGGCAGAAGAATCTCTCCCGGATCGAAGGCTTCTCTCCCCGTGCATCTAAGAGATTTTGGCGTGGAAGAATCGGGACGAAAGAAAGAATATGAACGTCCGAACCAGATGGTTCCAGTTTCTTCGGTCACGAGGCTATACGCTGCCCTGAAGAGCTGTTACATCCCTTGAAAGCATCCGTCGCTCGCGTATTCCCGCAACAGTCCATGCAGTCCGTGAGCTCAGGCGTTGGTGCGGACCGTGGCCAAATCTGCCGGTCAGATGTGTTCGTGCTTAGGGAGATGTGGAGGTTTTTGATGCGGCCATAAGATGGCAGAACACAGAATCGACTCTGGAATCTGATGATTACTGACTTTGTAATCACAGCTCCCTACCCACGCCGAGATCCCACAGGATGCTGTTCAAGAGGTTCCGCGGATATTCTGCTGTTACCTTTTATTCTTGGCAGGGTATCATCAGGCAGCCCCTGAGGTCATTTCAGCCAATCCAGTGATTTCACAGGGACCGCCACTAATCATTTGCTGGAGTGCCGTCGAAACTGGTGGGGTCTCATGATCAAGAAAAGTTGCAGAACGCAGATGCCTGTGTCGGCTGACCGTGTGGTTACGGTGTGCTCGCGCGTGGTACGAACTCCCACGTGAAGGATGCGACGCCGAGAATGGGGAGGTGCGCCGTGGGTTTCGAGTCCCCCGCTGGTTGGCTTTATGGACTTCGGGTGCGGTACTGGTGGGAACCGGAAACCCCTGGATGCCATCCTTGACTGGTCTCTGGGAGTGCAAGTTGATCCTCAGGGGGTCCTTCCGGTTCCCCTCCGGTCGCGAAAAGGGAGCTGTCTCACCTCGGGAGGGACCCCCCGTCGCGTTCCATAGAGCCGGTTGATACCTCGCCGGAGTGTAAGAAGCGCGCTGTTCTCTTCGGGGAGACCTTCAGAGAAAATGGGAAGCATCCTTTCGGAGATTCTCTTAAGAGAAGTAACAAGGAGCGGATCCTTTACACAGTATTCCTCCGGGAGAGGAATAATGGAGTGACCCCCTCGGAGGTTCCTTTCGGAGAGGATAAGGGAGGTTCGGGGTTTCCCTACCGAGCGTAAGAGGAACGGATTCCTTCTTCTGGAGTCTCCCTGGATTCGTGGGGTGGTGCTTTTCCGAGGCACTCCCTAACTTGAAGAGTTCCTGAACGCACCCTCGGGTGGCGTGGGTAGCGTCGAAGAGCTCCGTGAACCCCCAGGCGGGAGGTTCTCCGGTACTCTGTGAACCGAAAGAAAGAAAACTCTGAAGAAAAAAAATCAAAAACAAAAGCTGGCTGGAAAACATCGAAAACAGAAGAGCCCAAGAGGGTTTTCTGTCTTCATTGTTCTCCTAGGATTTCCACTTCCATCATCCTGGACCAACAGTAAAAATCTCCCCATGAGATGTCTTCGTTGCGGAGGAGTGTTCACACAAGTTAGTGGCTGTGGTTCATTGTGAATCTCATCATTGCGTTGAGTGTTTGCGGATGCTGAAAAAATTGTATTTGGAAATGCCAGGCAAAGCTTACCTTCGGGTCACGTAATTGCCAAAAAGTATTGGAGTCATCCCGTGAGGTCGCTGCTGACCTTTACTAATGAAAAAAAAAAAAAAACGTAGAAAGTTCACGAGCGCTGTGCGTTTTCATCGACGGGCTTTTGATAGCATAAAAGTTCGCGTGTTGCCGCCGGACTCCAAGGCTTTCATGATAACGTCATGATGATTCCAGAACCGGAGGAAGCAAACAAAGTATAGTGGGGTATTAAAACCCATGACTGTTCACAAAATTATTGATTGGACATGGTGGCTAACGTAACGTACGAGGAGCATTTCAAAAGTAAGGACAGCTCGGATATAAAGAAAGAACAAATGAGAGAAACAAAAGTGTATTGGTGGTTCGAAACACATTTATCCCCATGTCATCTTCCTACGTAGTCACCATTTCTTTCCAAACATTTTTTGGTACGTGGAAGAAGCTTTTTTCAACCCTCTGCATGAAATTCCGCCGCCTGGGAGTTCAGCCAGTTCAGCAGCACTGCAGTTTTCAACTCCTCACTTCTTGAGGTGCAGGAAGGAAGACGTGGTCGTCACTGGGTCAGGACTGCAAGGTGGGTGATATTGAAAAGTTCGCATCTGAATTTCTGAATTATCCGGAATGTGCGGACAGCGTGTGTTGCCAAGGCGCGCGTTGTCGTGAAGGTGAAAGAACACTTCCCGATCTCAGCATTCCACGTCGTCGGTTCTGAATGGCACGCCGCAGTATTGCAAGTGTTCCACAGTGGACTTGAGAAGTGCACCGAAAGCACACCCTTTTGGTCCCCCACACTGCTGTCCGCACATTCCGCAGCCACTGGGCTCGAGGTCAGGACTGTAAGGTGGATGATCAAAGAGTTCCCATTTGAATTTTTGAACTGTCTGGAATGTGCAGACAGCAGGGTGTGGGACCAAAAGAGTGTGGTTTTGGTGGACTTTATGGAGCATGGAACAGCCATCACTTCGCAAGTCCACCGTGGAACACTTGCAACACTACGGTGTCCTATTCAGAACCGACGTGGAATGCTGAGATCGGGAAGTGTTCTTCACCTTCATGACAACGCGTGCCCACACGCTGCTGCCCAGACAATTCAGAAATTCAAATGGGAACTCTTTGATCACTCACCTTCCAGTCCTAAACTCGCGACCAGTGACTACCACGTCTTCCTTCATTCACCTCAAGAAGTGGTTTAACGATTCGAGAGGGAAAGTCAGAAGTGGAAAACTGCAGTGCTGCTGAACTGGCTGAACTCCCAGGTGGCGGAATTTCATGCAGAGGGTTGAAAAAATCTTCTTCTGCGTACCGAAAAATGTTTGGAAAGAAATGGTGACTACGTAGGAAGATGACATGGGGATAAATGTGTTTCGAACCACCAATACATTTGTGTTCCTCTTATTTGCTCTTTCTTTATATCCGTGCTGCCCTTTCTTTTGAAATGCTCTTCGTGTATGCAATAGTACTGCAATGAGGAGGAAGGGGGGGGGGGGGAATGACGGATGCAGAGATGACCTGGAAGGTAACATCAGATAAAAATTATTTTTGCTGATTGTATCCATTTACTACGTTAGTGAGGTGAGCATGCACAAAGGAATGTCATTCCTAATCGTCTAGTTATCTGAGTTGGAATTAATTGTCTTCAGAATTCGAAAGATCTCTACTTGGTGTCTAATCAGCAAAAATTAGCTCTTTGGAAAGCTTTTGCATCTTGGACTGGGATTTCCATGTGTGTGTGAACAGCTGTGCTCAGCATTCAGTGTTGAGCCCGGAAGTGCCAAAAAAACAACAACAACTAGTAAAGTCTCCTACTATCGCTACATACTACTACGGCCCACAACAATCACAGGACCAACCAAAGCTATCAACACGAACTTGTTTAGAATTTTGTCTCGAACACGGAAACAAAATGTGCCTTGTGAAATTCCTTGGGTATGGTGACTTCCATACTTTTGGCAATTACGTGACCTAAACGTGGAGTGTGCTCAACATCTCCGAATACGAATTTTCAGCAAACACAAACACTCAACACAATAATGCTATTCGCAATGAAACACATGAGCACCAACTCACCTGAGCACTCCTCCCCAACAAACACACATCCATTGCCAGAAATTTTCTCAGGTGTTTCGTAGGTAGAAAAAAAACAAAAAAAAAAAAAAACAAAAAATCATGCCAACTGTTGTATTCATTTGCACTCGGATAAACCTCTAAGGAGAACACAAAAGACCGAAAAGCTGGGGAGATAAAATTCCAAGATGATTCGATTTTGCTCGTGTCCATGAGCACGATCACGTGTGAGGAGTTCTGCATGCAATTTAGCAAGGGAAATGTAAAGTTATGTGATCGCTAGAGGTAGGAGCACATTACGTACGTGTTCGTAGTATTATTCGTGTTTACTGTATGAAGTTTTATGGTACAGCCATTTAAGAAGGGATCTTAATCACAGCACGACCGTCGCGTCAAGCAAGATGTCTGTGAAATGGAGACCTCAGGGAGCCTATTAGCGAAAGATCAGTTAGGGAGAGGTGCTAATCTGAAAAGATCTATTGCTATGTAGCATTCGACGGAATTTCTCATGCAGGAGGGTTCCGAAATCAACGGATCATCGATCCTGAGTGGAATTATAAAGTGTTAGATTGTCTGAGCGAAGATGAATGTCATGTTAATAAGGAAAATGTCATCTCTGCTACTGACGATCAAGATTACACTATGACACAATGAAGAAATAGCTTCTGGTCCATCTCACTAAAAAAACACCTTTTCCAATGTATCCTCAGCTGCTCAGATAGGGGTTCTCAGACGCAACCTCAGTTCTGCGATGTCTGGCAAGGCCTTAGAAAGAAGCTACGAAGGTTACACTGCCTGTCCTATTGTGACTGGTAAGAGATTGCATTTTCCTTTGAATGCCTCGAGCCATGAGAAAGCTGATCCTTTTACTCTTGTATAGTAATAACTTGCTTTGCTATGGAACACTGGAATGAGCAGTTCCTGAGGAATTTTCCTTTTTCATGATTTGCTCAGGCGAAAATAAAGCTGTTGAAGGAAAACAGAAATTTCTCGTCTTTAGGTTTTGGACGCTGTATCTTGGCGGAATTTGACTACAACAGGACGCCTACAGAGACCTTTCCTTTTAATCAAGCCAGAGAATCCAGACTTATGTACTATATGGAGAAAGACTTGATACCCATCATGTATTGGAAAGCAATGCTGAGGTATTTTGTTGAGCAAGAGGCAGTATTCCTGCTTAACAAACTATTTTAGAGGCTTCTGGGAAGGACCAGCCTTCATACGCAAACTGTTGAGGTTTGGTCGATCCTGAGCACTACATGAAGGAAACTGTGCAAATGAGTGTTTATTTTTCTAAGGAGTAGATCAAGAAACTGACGCGTTGACTGACTTCTCAAATTTTGTTAGAAGAAAACCTTAGAAGGCTACGGCAGTGGTCACAAAAGGCTTGTAGGTGCAGCTTTGTCATCGGGAGAGTTCTCCATTCTTGTGACTGAGGTGTCATCAATTTAGGATGGGAGCATTTACTCATGGCTCGATAATAAACCTGATGGTTGTGTCTTTATGCAGCCGCTATAAGTTTTGTTGAACATTAGAGCCAACATTCAGTGTCCACTGAGGCAAGCCTGTAACCACCAGAAACCTTTGTTTCGAAGATGCTTCAGCACTTCATCACTTTACAGAATTTTTTTCCTGCCACTTTATGAAAGTACTGACTGTTTCTCGATGCTAATCCATGAACAGAAAAAGCAGCGTGATTGTAGTAAGATCCATGTTTCAGAATCCTCTTTGAAACACCCTCATCTGATTCTGATCTCACTTTCTGAAGCTACTTTCTAGGCTGATGATCAAAAGGTAAGCTCTATGAATGAAATCAGCATCACTCTAAGCGAATTCAGCTGACATGCTTCCTCGGTATCCGCATGCATTTTTTCCCCATTCTCCACGGTTCTCGTCAACTTTGTCTCCCTCAAAACACTCTTGGATTCCATATTCACACTATATAGTCAACTCAAAAGCAATCTGAAGGTGAACTAAATAAAAGAACTGGAAAACACACTTATCTGCAGCTTGAACTAGAAGTTGAACTGATAAGCACATCAGTTACTTCAACTTCTCACATTTCCATTGCTACATTTCAAATACGCAACTCGATTTTCTTTTTCTTTTTTTTTTGTAAGACGTCCTGCTACCTGTATTCATTTAGGTCAGTTTTCATCTACGTACTTTGGAAGTCTCTTTCACCACCTTTAGAATGATGACCTAATCTTTGATTCGGAAAATCACTTAAGAAAACTGATAAAAACAACTTCTCTCACTCTCTCTTCTTCTCTCAACTTAACTCTGCTTCACTTCACTTTCCCTGACCAAAATTGATGCTACTAGACTCTCGAAAGCGAATCAGCAAGATTTTCGTGCATGCTCTTGTTAAGCAATGTGAAATTATGAGGTAGCCGTCTGAATATACTTTGTGTAGACATAGTGATTAGTTCAGACACATTGAGTGAGCTCATGATGTTCATTAGATTTTCATGTCCGCTTGTGTCAGAAAGACACAATGAAAGAAGAAAAGAAGGGAATGCAATCATTAGGTAGCTTGCCTAAATTAACAAGAGACTTGAAATTTTTCAATGCATTTTTCTTTTTTCCCCCCCCTCTCGGTATGATCAACGATTAATGATTTGAGAGAATAAATAAATGCGCGAATAATGTGCGCTCCATACCCACCCATGCCATCTGATTTCCGAACACGAATATCCTAATCAAAATAGGAATGGCGGACTTTGCCTGCTCCGGAAGTATTTGCCATTTACCTCTCTCATGAAATATAACTTTTCTACTAATATTTTTTAATGCCCAGACTTTTCGTGAACTCTGTTTCAAAAAACTAGATTAAACTTTCTGGATTAAATTTTCACAAAATAAATTGTTATTTTATGTTTTGTTGTATGAAAAGTTTAACCTTCTCTCACCTGTTTCTAGCGTGATTTTCGAGCGAGTTGTTTAGATGTCCAGTCTCATCTCTGTCATTTCAACACACACATTTTGCACAACCTCTTATTGCTATTAGTCGCTCAAATACCTAACTTCATTTTTCTTCTCTAGATTTCAACAATCAAGCAATTCGATAAAAAAGACCATCAATAAGTCCATCTCATGGAGATATTCGACCATCATTCTCATTTGCATCACACTGTGGGGTGTCCTCACTCTTTTGTAACATTGAATGATGAGAAAGTTGACTGCCTAATAACTTTTACTTTTTTGTTCCCGAAGTTTAACCGAAATTATGGTATCCAGCTTTTCTTCAATATGTGAGAGTTCCATTTTTGTTCTAAATTCAAAATAACCAGATCAGCTAAATGTAGAAGGTAAATTTGAAGGTAAAAAAATGCAAGTCACGTAAACGAAGGAGAGATTAAGAGCTCTGCTGTGCAAGACAGGCAAATCCTCGAATGCTTGGTTGCCCGGATGTGGCGTCTGAATATTCGTTGTGGACCGTTCCGTAGGAAACAGGCGATAATGGTTGTACTGTTTTCCTTTTAAACAGCTGCACCATAAAACTTCATACAGTAAACACGAATAATACTACGAACACGTACGTAATATGCGCCCACCTCTAGCGATCACATAACTTTACATTTCCCTTGCTAAATTACATGCAGAACTCCTCACACGTGATCATGCTCATGGACACGAGCAAAATCGAATCATCTTGGAATTTTATCTTCCCAGCTTTTCGATCTTTTGTGTTCTCCTTAGAGGCTTATCCGAGTGCAAATGAATATAACAGTTGGCATGATTTTTTGTTTTTTTTTTTTTTTGTTTTTTTTCTACCTACGAAACACCTGAGAAAATTTCTGGCAATGGATGTGTGTTTGTTGGGGAGGAGTGCTCAGGTGAGTTGGTGCTCATGTGTTTCATTGCGAATAGCATTATTGTGTTGAGTGTTTGTGTTTGCTGAAAATTCGTATTCGGAGATGTTGAGCACACTCCACGTTTAGGTCACGTAATTGCCAAAAGTATGGAAGTCACCATACCCAAGGAATTTCACAAGGCACATTTTGTTTCCGTGTTCGAGACAAAATTCTAAACAAGTTCGTGTTGATAGCTTTGGTTGGTCCTGTGATTGTTGTGGGCCGTAGTAGTATGTAGCGATAGTAGGAGACTTTACTAGTTGTTGTTGTTTTTTTGGCACTTCCGGGCTCAACACTGAATGCTGAGCACAGCTGTTCACACACACATGGAAATCCCAGTCCAAGATGCAAAAGCTTTCCAAAGAGCTAATTTTTGAATAAATGTCAAATAGTGGAATATGTAAACCCGATCGAGATATCAGTTGTTTTTGAAGTTTGAACTGTAGTTTGCGTATCCAAAGTCAACTTTTTTGAGCAGTCTACACTGGTAGCATTAAAAGCAAATAAATATCAATGATTAATGAATCAATTGTGAAGCCAATGATGATAGTAATAGGAAAATTTATACTTATACGAATATTGAAACAGTTGCTGAAATTCAGCAAACTGGAGAGTTGTTTTATTGAGGTCGCCTATTTATTTAAAGAGCAATGCAGTGGTGATTTGCATTATTTACATCCTTTATTTGTGCAATTATCAATTGGATGATCCTCCGTTCATGCACCATATTTGTCAATGCTTTTTGATATGAAACTAATTATTGTCATGATTTTCTTTAATCCATGTTTGTAATTTTTTAGCAAGAAAGCATAATAATTGTCTCTTGAGAATGATCCCTTTATAGCAAAAAAATGATTTCAAAATTGCTAAGGTAAAAGATAAGTTGAAAGATATTATCTTTCTATATATTCAACATTATTTCACTTATGATCTGACTATATGCCCTTTTTTTCTCCTGTAGACTTAGTTTCACTGGTGGTGCTGTATATTATAGTTTTCAACAAGGTGTATGGGGTGGCAATGATCAAAGCATAAACTTATATAATAAAGTAGAAAAAAATGCAAGAACGTTATTGCAATCTCAAATCTTCAGTGATGTTTCAGAAGTAAGTCTTTTATCAGATCATTAGATAATAATAGTCCTAGGTGACATCCAGATGGTTTCAGATCTGCACATCTCCAGCTGAATGCTGGAATCGAGGAGTTTTGTTTACTTTCAAAACAATTGCAGAGTCTCCAGAATACTGTAGATATGTATGCGATCAAGTTTGGAAAACTTGGAAAACATTCCAACAATCTCCTCCAGTTGAAAAAACATGAAACAGATGTAACAGTCCATGTTCAAATCAATACCTATGCAGTGAAGTCAACACCTGCTAATAAATCCCTAACATGAGAGATTAATGCTTTGTGTTCTTGAGGATTTTGGATAATCAAATCATGCAGCTTTGCCATGTACTTGTCGATTGTAGCTACTGTTGGCACCTCATGCAAACCTACAAATCTTAGTGGCATGTTGAGAAAGCTTGTTTCTTACCAGGAAGTTGCACACCATCAAAAGTATGCACCAACTTAGCATAAAGGTTATCAAGATGCTGACTTAATGCTGAATTAACTGCCCGTTGCAAAGTACTTTCTGATGTAACTCTCTCAATACGCGTTTTCATATTATCTATGTGCTTTTGAAGAATGGCATTTTGTTCTTCATATTCAGAGATTACTTTACGCAGTTGTCTCAATTCAGTTTCTTGTACTATGGAAAGTGCTTAGAAGACTATGCTACAATAACAACTTACTTCTGTTATGTTCTAAAAACTCTTCTGTAAAGATTGGTATTTCTTGAGCACTATTGTTCTCATGCTTAACCTTAGATTTAAATCAGAAAACAAAAAATTATAATTGAAATTAATGCATACCTCTTCAGTTGTATTTTGCTGATTTTTCAAAAATAACTGATAAGCTTTTGTTTGTTTATATCTTTTGAGTTCTTTCAAGTATTGCTCTCGTTCATTTTCTGCAGCATCCAAGTACGTCTACAACAAATATTCACGATAATCATATACAATTCAGCAATGTATTCAAGGTAAAATAACCTGTTTATCTTCTGTTGGTAGATTGGCCCACTCGTTTGCTATAATTTTTGAAATTTCCGAAAAAGATGCATTGGGATTCTTATCTTTGATATGTTTTCTATTTTCGTTCATAAATCTTAGATATCCTATAAGTAATATGTTTCATACAATTCTTTTTTGAATTTCCTACCAGAAATTGGCTGCTTTGGTGCATTAATATCTTTTGGGAGTTTCTTCTTTTTTTTATTTTGTACAGAACTTTTTGTGCTTTTCTTTGACTCGCTTTCCGATGAACTGCTAGGCTGTTTTAAATTTTCAGTTTTGTTGTTCATTTTTGCTTGAATATACGCATAAACGTAAGCAGTTTTGCATTAGTGTCAAATAAAATACACGCTTGACTACTTCAGATTATACTCCATTCACTGTTTATGAATGTGCTGATGAATAAGTTTTGAAAAATGTTGGCTAGAAAAAACTGCTTAACGATACACCGAGTTCAATGATGGGCAGCGAAAAAAAAGCGAAATAGCGAGGAACAGAATGGCCACCGCACGGAATGATACATTAAGTTCGAATGGGACTTTATGTACTCAAATACTTTCATGGCCTGAGATTTTGTAAACGTGAAAAATGGCACACCGTTGTAAGTGATATTTGATTGAAATTTTTCTTTAAGTTTAATTTTCAAGGGACTATTTAGAATTCAGCTATGCAGAATTCAGCTTGTATATGATTTCTTTAAATTAACAAAAGTGGCAGTATCCTGAAAATGAACAAAATTTGGAAATTATAAAGCATTGCAATAAAATGCATTGAGATCTGCTGATTAATATTTCATACTCAAATGTTTACTATTTGTAATTTAAATTTGAATTGAAGCTAATTTGAAACTAAGTGAATATTTCCAATAATAATGGTTCTGATAATAATTTGCTAATTCATTTATCAATATTAATAATTAGCTGTTTCATTTTTCCACTACTAATTGCTATTATCTATTATCATATCATGCATTAACTATTCATGAATTCTAATTATTTATGGAAAAAAATTTTCGTGAATGGGTCGCTCGCAATTACTAGAGTAGAATTTGAAGAGAACGTCAAACTATACCTTAGACTGTTTTGACAAATACCTCGATTGATAAACTTTTCTTAGCATGAGTTCTGCTGTTTACTATTTGATTTTCCACAATAGAATTTTAAATATGCATAAAAAAAATTTCATTCGCAAATCTGTCATTTGTGGCAATTTCATGTTCACCTCAAAATTCATTTCATCTGAGATTTCTCCATGAATGAAATGAAAGAATGACGACCTGCTGCCATTCAGTATTTTTTGCTAAAGTACGAAATTAACCTTCATTATCCAAGAGTGTGAAGCATCCCACTCAGTTAATTTTGATTTTTCAAAAAGCATTAATACTTTAAGATTAGTATAAAAAAATTTAAGTATTCTTCAAATGACTAAGTTCATATTCTTCAGATCATGCAGAGCTCGGTTACAGACATGAGAACTACTGTTTTTTTTAAACCTGAATTCAAAAATATCTTTATATTCTTTGACTGGTTGGTACAGTATATGGATCTAAGGGAATCAATTATTTGCTATGGATTCTATTCTTACTTTTCGTGGACTCCATCTCCAAAATTCTTTCTAATCTTTAAAAAAAATCAAACAAATGGGGGTTATAAAAAACAACGTTCCATCTATAAACAGCCCCGGTAGTTCATTTAAAAGCAAATAACACTGCAAAACTCGAAATCCTTTCCGATAGGAAGTAACTCTTACCACGATGAAAATGGTTTGGGGAATTTCATGAAAAAGAGATGATATTCACAAAATTTCTTACTATCTATGACTCCATTTCATGTCTTATAGAGTCCCTAAGTGAGTGAAGTTAGCAAACAATATGAAAATGTGAAAATGCTTGGGAATATACTTAAATGCTATAGTTATTGAATAATGTATTTATACAGCCAATAACGGATAATGAAAGTAAAGAAAAAGAAATCAAATTCCACTTATGAACACACTGATAGAAGAGACTGCTGTGACTTTTTCAATCATATTTAATATATTCATTATTTCTATCACCTTTGAGATCTTCTTAATTCTTATTTTCTCATGTTGTATGTGCATAAGATTGAAAAAGCTACCGCTGAAATGTGGGAACTTGGTATGCCTGCTGAAAAAAATGGAAACGTGCAAACGTGTTAGACACGAGAATAGATTTTTGAAGATTACCGAAATAATAGAGAAGGTTTTCTCATAGCATACGAGAGTTAATCTTATAACCAATACTCTTGTAAAACGCATTTTGATAAAAATGGATGTTTCGTATGACATTTCCCTAGTGTCTTCTAGAAATTAATTAAACCAAGATAGAGCTGGCATGTTCCACTTGAAACGAGCTTCACACTGCAAAACGGATAGGTAGTTTGATAGATAGCTTTCGTTCTCCAGCGGGAACTTATTACTTGAACAAGATGCTAGATTTCATTCTGGAAGCAAGGATCCATAACTTGAAATTGAGATCGAATTCACTTCAACTTCATTTCCTTCGTACTCTCGTTAAGGAGGTTCTTTATTGGGCCCATAGTTGCAACTATCCCGATTTCCTCTCTTGCCTGCTGCAACCACTGCTTTTTCAATCGAGATTGTCATCTGGGAGGAAATGTTTCATGGGGAAGGGAGGGTGGGAAAGGGATCACAATACGGCGGGAAACGTCTTCTGCATGGGGTTGTTCAGGATGCCAAGATCTGCAGGATTACTTCCCAGGTGGGACCATGTTGAGGCGGTCTTCAAAAGGATACTCGCCCAGTCGATGGCATCCCTGCTATTTTGGCCTCTCCTTCCCGCGTTCCAGGCTGCCACGATTCCGCGGACGCAGCAGAGGACTGCAGGGAACGCGGCTGGCGGCAGAGCGGCACGCACGAAGAGGCGTCGAAATAAGTCTCTGCGTTCGTCTTCCGGGGTTCCAAGGATCGTCGAGAGACGATCCCAAAGGGGTCGGAGGGCGGAACAGTCCACTAGGTGTGAGAAGGTCTCTTAGAAGGTCTCTTAGAAGGTCTCTTATCGGACATCCACACACACCCGTGATGAAGGCGTGCTTTGCATGAGATCCCTCGATGCATCACCAGCAACATCAGCTTCTACCACTTGAGGGGGAGTGCCACCATCTTAACGCACTGGGGGGCCATTTCAGCTCACCTCCCGGAGCTATTGCGAGCAGCTCGCCCCAGAGTAGTATTCCTTTCGGCGGGACATTCCGAGTCGCAGCGTCCGTCAGCTTCCGAGTTGTCCACGCGCATGGTAGGTTTTTCCTGCCCTGGATGCGGCAGGGCACCTCCCATCTTGCCGGTATATCGCCGTCCCTTGGTTACCATAGGGAGAGCATCACTGAGGCAAGGGGGGTGAATAAAGTCCACGGAAGCTTGCGGCGGTCGCACACGATGTCCTGTAGCGGCTGTCGAGCGTACCTTCCTTGAATGTACCCTTATCTTGAGCGAACCATTTCATTTCGGGTTCGCCGGCGAGCAGGTTTGTCGCGTGCATGGACGCCCACGCTTCGTTGACCGGCGATATGCCCACCGGGTGGCTGCACTCGTCCACAAGCAGGTGGACGTCGAAGTTCCCCGCGACGAGGTGCGCCACTCTGGGGGCGGAGCCATCGGCTGTGAAGGGTGCCGAGGAATTGAACTCTTTTGGCGCGCAAAAGTTCGTGGCGATGCACCGAAAGACTGGTGACAGATGGATCCACTTGAGCGCAAGTTGGTCCTCCCGTCCGTCCTCCTCGAAGCGAACCCCCCTGCTCACCGCCCTCCCCGCCAACCTGCTGTGGACGAGAAGCGTGGCGCGGCGCCGCCAAGGTAGCGTCCCTCTTTTTTTTTTTTTTTTTTTTCTTTTTAGCGTCCCTCGTGTGCCTGGCTCCAGCTCGTCAGCCCTCTGGGCAGGGATGCTGTGTGGATCTCCCTGCAGGAGTGTGGAGCGGGATCAGCGCAGGGCGATGACTACTGTCCGCCTCTTCTCCTCGTCCCGCAGCCCGCCGACATCCCCACAGGTCGCAGATACACGATGGATTAGCCTAAACACAACACATCATTAGAAGGCAATGTTCTGCATTTGCTAGATGAGAATCCTTCTAAGCCTCTACACTAACTTGGTTTTATCTTTAAATGTTAATTTTTAATAAGCTATTATTAATAAAATAGAATTGGGTGCTCTGATATAATTAGTGGACACTAAAAAATAAGGAGGAAGACTTATATGAATTGGTGGTAATGAACATTATTAGGGGAGTTTGCTTAATAAATGATAATCCGCGAGGAACTTACTTTTTTAACGTTTGTATATCGTTGATTTCATTATTTAAGAGTTACTAATTTTCCCAATAAAAGGTAATTAAAAGTTTTAATCAAGATGCAGCATGAAAAAGAATAATTTGTGAGCTACGATGTTTTAAACTTGGATATATATATACAATTTTATATGGAAATAGGATTTCCTTGTAAATTTCTTTGAGAAAGGTAAATAGAATATACTAATCATTGAATACAAATACAAAAATACAATACAGTCGCTCTGATATAAAGTCAGATAAGTCGTAGCATAGTGGATGGTGTATCTGGGCAAGGGGGTAAATTACTAATTAAGGTAAAGATGAATTTGATGTTGATCATTATTTAAAGTTTTGTTAAATTTAAATATGGAATCATTAGTAGAAAATTTTATTTTATAGTGATAATGAAAAGTACTGAAAAGGATCTAAGTAAATAACAAAAGAGTATTAAATTTAATTATCTTTTGTATCAGAGTAAAATCCATGAAAAATTTATATTTAATAT
This sequence comes from Raillietiella orientalis, assembly GCA_036172245.1. Lineage (NCBI taxonomy): Eukaryota > Metazoa > Arthropoda > Ichthyostraca > Raillietiellida > Raillietiellidae > Raillietiella > Raillietiella orientalis. The sequence continues at coordinate 4,488,200 of JAYWIR010000002.1, read as the reverse complement.
TCGAATATTGATGAGTTAAAAAAAATGATTGCCATATGTAACAAAATAGGGTGAAATTTTATTTGGAAGTGATATGCTGACAAATTACTGTTTCTAATTATTAATACATAATAAATCAGGGATAAGCGTCTTTTTTTTGTAAATATAACGGTAGTTGTAAATTATGAGCTTTAGGGTAGCTATTATAAGGTTTCTATACTAAGTTGATGTTAACCTTTAAAGTATTGCATGAATGGAATGTAATTAATAATAATTTATGTGAAATCATGTTTTAGTCAGTAAAACGTTAGGTAAAATTAAGTTGCAAAGTAAGAACATTATGAGGAATTGGCCAAAAATTTGTTTAAACACTTTCTGAAAGGCGTTTTCCCGGGAATGGTATAAGGTATAATCTGCTCGGTGTGTAATAAGCAGCTGCGGCATATTGGCTGCGCTAAGGCAGCGTACCAATTAGCTATTTAATTGGTGGCCTGAATGAAGGATTGCATTAAGCGAGGCTGTCTTGTTTTTGAATGGAATGTTGGGGTGAAGAATCTATACTCAATTGAAGGGACGAGGAGACCCTTTAGACCGAGCGTCTTAGAGGAATCGAAAGAGTGGCAGTAAGATGAGATTTTGATGGGGATGTGATGTGGGGCGGATGGTGAAGAATTTATCTTCGTGGTTTGGTAATTTCATATGGAATGATAGTGATCTCGAAATGTACACAAAGTCACCTAAGGGATAACGGCGTAACTTTCGTGGAAAGTTCCAACTGACGTGGAATTTCGCGACCTCGACGTTGAGTTCGGCACCTATGAGATGAATGAGCTTTATGGTGACAGTCTGTTGGACTGAAAATCCCACTTGATTTGAGTTTAGATCGGAGTTTAGAAGTTTAGATTGGCTTCCATCTTCAAATTCTAATATGGTTTCTTAGTACGAAAGGATTGCAAAGGTGAAATATTTTTGGAATAAGGAAAGGTAATTTTTTGTAGTGTTTTGTATAGTGCGATGGTCACAGTGTTTAATATGCAATTGGCTTAAAAATTGCTATTTATTGGATGGATTTATTAAAAAACAGTTTCGTAGAATATTTTATTTGAACAGTGGAGTTTCTTAGTAGAAAGTGATTGGAAATTGGGAATGTTTTAGTTAAGAAGTTAAGTGTGTTGATAGCTATTCAGGGAGTGTTCATGGTGTTTGTCAGTGTATCATTTGTGACTTTGGTCGAGGGTAAGATTTCAGGGGGGAGCAGTGGGGTGGAAGGATGGGTAAAGTGGGTATTTGGTTTGGGGGTTGGTATTTTTCAACCGATCCTTGAAATTGTTAAGCAAGGAATATTATGAGTTGACAGATGAAAATAAGGTTGGTTATAAGGTGGGTCCATTGATTATGGTGGGAGTAATGGTGGAAATAGGAATGGTTTCTCCTAGGGATTGGGGATTGATGAGGGGGGTAATGGGTTTCATGTTGTTTGTGTGTTATTTAACGGGAAGAATGTACGGGGTATTAATAGGTGGTTGGGCTAGTAATAGTAAATATAGGTATGTTGGTGTGGTGCGTTCAGTAGCTCAAATGATTTCTTATAAAGTATGTAAAATTGTTGTATTAATGAGTGTGGTGTTATATATGGGAGGATATGGATTGAGGTTGGAGGTGAGAAGGTGGTTCATGTTTTGGAGGTTAGGTGGATTCGTTGTATGAGTTATTGTGTCTTTGGTGTAGGTTCATCGTTTGCCATATGATTTTTTGGAAAGTGAGTCCGAGTTTGTATCTGCCTATAATGTAGAATATGGTGGTAGGTTATTTGCTTTCTTGTTTTTATCAGAATATGTATTTATTATTTATTGATGATTGGTTACAAGGTGAATGTATATAGGAGGTTATATGATGGGAGTTAAGAGTTTTCTTGTGATGTATGTGGTTCTGTGATTACGTTATGATAAGTTAATATATATGTGTTAAGGTATTTCGTTGTATTGTGTATTTTATTTTTTATTATGAGGAGGGTGGTAGTAATGGTGAGAATAGGTAATTAGTATGATGGGATACCAAGAATTAGTTTACGAGAGTATTAATTTTGGGTATTAAAGGATTATTTCTAAATAGGATGGTTCTTCGTTATCAGCCCATAAGTAACCATAGATGGCATCGTAATAACCGATGCCATTTCGGTCGAGTTACCTGTGGCAACGGGACGTAGCTTGGCACGCACCTCGTAATGAAGGAAGCGAACAGCCATCTTACGCATACATTCAACCGTCTGCAAATGTACCTATCTGTACACATGTCTTTATATGTAACTGCTCGTCTGCATAGGAATACGCATGATTCCTTGATTTGGATTTTTGCTTTTTTATTACGTCGTGTTTCCGATAAACATGAGTCCGTAATGGATGATGCCGTTTTTAAAATTATCAATACAATTGCAAATGTGTACTGGACCGAAAATCCAGTTCGCTTCGACAAGATAGTCTTGAGAACTCACAGTCGTTCAGAGATAATCGGACCTTCTTTTTTTTTGGATTCTTCTTGACATCCGTCTCGGTCAGGTTTGCTTCGACTGTGAGCTTCACACTTCGGACTGCATATACTCGACCCAGCGGTGGACAGCCCTTCCATAGCAGCGGGTGGCAGGTTGCTTTCCACCCGGTTGCGCTGGGTCGTTTATTCTACAAAAGAACAAAATATCCTGGAACAAAGTTCCCAGACAAAGGGAAAAGAAGTTCGAGGGGAGGGCTTCCCGATGCTCAGGTCGGTCACACAGAAAGTCCGGAACGGGAGGGAGGGAACCACAAATACATATACAAAAAAAATACAAAAAAAGATATAAGGAGGTTGGGATAGGAGTCTTTGGGTTCGGCCGTTCCTTCCTTTCAGAACCGGCGTTGGGTGCCGGGGATCTCCTTCCCCACTTCTTCCGTAAGATGAGGCCATCTGGCAGCCGTCCTCATGTTGACATCAGCAATCCTGATGACCTCTCTAGGAACTGCCCACGACTCCAACTGGCGGTGGACGGTGACGATGGCGCGGATGCAACAGATCGTTGCGATGACCGCAGCTAGCGAGAGGCTGTCACGCGTGAGGAAGCGGCGCATGACGTCACTGCGGTGTCCTCCTGGTGCACGAGCGCTGAAGGCAGCCTCCGCCACAGTCGTTGTAGGGCACCGCAGTCGAAGAGCAGGTGTGGGGCGACTCCACTGCTCCGTACCTTCTGCAGTTCGAGGAAACAACTCCCCTGAAAACCAGGTTCGAGAGCTGATTGCGATAGAAGCCCCAATGCATCAGCAGAAGCACGTCCTGTTTCCATTGAAGGGAGAACACAGAGGTGTCCACGCACGAGGGAGGGACCACAAGTTCTTCGAAGGGCACACTGAGCAGTTGGTTCCTCCGGAGTCCCTTGGCGTAATGACGAGGAGTAGCGGCGTCCGCCATCTGGCTCGTCTTCTAGCCGCCCATGGGTCGAGTTCCTGCGATCATGTAGGCGACCTTCTACCCCGCCGGTAGGCAACTCTCATTGCTTGCCCTGGTAGCAGGTTGCTCGTGGCTGAAAACTTACGCAATTTAACGGTTTCGCACAGACACAAGCAGCAGATGGCGCAAAACACAAGAGTGCCATTTATTTATCGAATTTATCTCTTATCCGTTTTCCCTGTACGTGAAGACCCTTGGTTTCAAGGTAGATGCTGCGAAAAGACAGAAGTTTCTTTCGCCATCTCGCTTGTTATCAGGAAGAGCGACCCGCACTCCTCAGCAGATCCCGCTTTTCGACTTCTACGGTGCCTGAGCGCCGTTGTCCCTGCGGAAACCTTCCTGTTTTAGCGTCGTCTCCCGACGTCAGCAACTTTTCCCTCCTGGAGAACAGATAGGAGTTCATGGGAATGTTGCACGTCAGTTCGGCACTTCAGCGTTGACGTAAGCCCAACAAGAATTGTCTTCCTGATTGCCTTGGGGCCAGTCCGAGAAAGAACTCTCTCTTGAGAAGGTCTGCAGCCAACGCGAACCATCGCGTGCAGCTGGTCCCCATGCCCTCCCCGCGCACAGGCAGGTCGGGTGCCAAAATACGGTAACCTCAGCTGCACTTCCCTTTGCATATTGGACTGGTGATGACCAGCGATGCAACTCCGAGCTCCAGGCAACTCGCAGTACCCGGCAACCTCCGTTGATTATTCAAGAACCATTCCGTCTAGGGGCTCATGAAGTTCTTTGTCAAGGTCCACGCCGCCCTAGGGTGCGTGTATTAGCCCTTCAAGTTGTAGGGTGACCCCGTAGGGACCACCCTATGAATCCAGGAAGACTCCAGAGGAGAAAAGCTGTTCCTCTCACGCTTGGGGGGGAACCCCGAAGGGAGCCTCTTCCTCATTCTTTTCAGAGCGACCCCCGGAGGGGAGACCACTTCATTATTTTCACTCTGGAGGAAACCCACAAGGGATCCGCTCCTTGTTTTCTCCTTCGAAGAGAACCCCGAAGGAACTCTACCAAATTTCTCTTGAAGGACTCTCCCCGAAGGAACCAGCGCGCTTTTGGCACTCCGGAGATGACTGCCAGAGAGTAGCATCAACCATCTCCATGGTACAGATCAATTTTTACAACCGGAGGGCTCCTTGATGCCCTGGAAGGACCGTGGAGGGTCAACTTCCAATACCGACCACTCAACAGGGACATCTGAGGTTTCCGGTTTCCATCAGTTCCGCACCCGAAACCACGGCTAGATGGGAGACTACTATGGAAGCCTCCGGAAGAAGGGGACTGGACAAGTGGACGACGGGCCAGCTCACTGACGCTGCAACCTCGAGTGCCCGATTGCGGACTTTCGCGCTGGATTGTGAACATGGATGAATTTGGCATGTATTTAAGATACCGGTTGCTGTATGCACGTGCAAGATAACCAATGTTTTCTGTCCATAGACTTCACTGCACAGCTCGTGCTCAAAGCAGTCTGGTTGTTGGTTGGGATTTTCTTCTTGCTGTTCTTGGGAATTTTGGAGAAACAGGAGCATGTTATCTGCTGTCGTTGCGCTTTCTTTGAATGGATGTTAAGGATGAGATCCCAGGGATGCCGCAGATTGTGTTTCAAAAACAGGAATTTGCAGTTTCCACCTTCCAGTACTTGGTCCCAGTAAAGTATTCTTCACTCCGTTTCTAGGCGCCCTCTGCACTTAGAGATTGAATATTAAAATAAAATGGATGCATCGACCTTTCGAGAACGCAATAGCTTTAAAGATTCACCCCTTTTGAAGAAGACATCCACGAAGTTTTGGAGCCTTTGATTCCATAGCGATGAACAGAAAGACATGGAAGGAAGTGCCGAGGATCAAAGGAATCAAATCCTTCCGTTCCTTTTTCTATGTGTCATAATTCTTCTTTATTCCATAAATCAGAGATAACTGCTAATGTTGCACTCTGTACCAAAGTTGCAAGGGAGCAAGAAATTTAGCGAATTAATCGCAGTTCTCCTGGAATTTACATACGAGTGTGTTACAGTGATTAGAGCCAAGTCCATTTCTCTGCTATCTGAAGACACATCTAATAAATTTGTACCACCTCCACAATTGCCAGAACGGAAGATCATCACGACTACTCCACAAGTCCATGAATAGTATTGTAGTTTAATTAATAGGCCCTTTTTTGTATACGTGCAGCGTGCACATATGCGAAAAAGGGTAATAGACTTTTTATTTTCCTAAGTAGGGAACGTTTTTTCCCGTAATTCTTTCGTAGCTACTAGTGCCACTGAACCACCTTGCATCGTGGCTGATGTTTCCATTCCTTGGCCATTTCTTCTCTTCAAACCTCACTCACGATACTCTGTGCCAACTTTGTTTACAAAACTGAGTTACCATGTTAGGCACTTGCTGAACGGATTGCTTCATAGGAAAAACGCAGGACAACCTAGGTCAAACGTAGGTCAGTCTTTGTTCTAGAGCAAGAATGACTCTCGAGGAATGGATAACTGTAGGAACAGACTTTATACATTCAGCATTCCAGCCTCACCATCCCACGTCCTTCTTCTCACTTGCCCCAGTTACTCGGAATGTCCTCATTATCCATCCATCTTGACATTCCAGTCTGTACTTTACTGAGCCGCAGCTACCTTGTTTCTAACATCGCCTATGGAGTCCAGATCTCTGAAAACGGGAACGGGTCGTAATAGATGACCGGGCGCCGCATGCTGGAAGGCTGTTTTACTTTGCTTTGCTTCTCTTTGTTTCCGACCAAACAAATGACTCTGATAAAAGGTAGTGATGGCCGGCTCAAAAAAGTTGCTTTTTAGGGACATGTGAAGGATTTTCTCAACAACCAGATACTATATGAGGGAAGGTCGTTGCTACCCCACAGTTTTACATTTCTTATGTTTCAGGTTCCCCTATGTATTACACTTCTTAAGTTCTCGAGAATTCTAGCCAAGAATCCTCAAAATCTGTCTGGTTTTACATGCGAAAGTTTGACTAAATATAGTGACATGTGACTTTTCGCCGCTGGCGAGTATCTGCTGCATGAGTTTTAGGTATGATTGAAAAAACAAAACAAAAACAAAAGTCGCTTATGCACTGCAGTCAAATAGAATGAATAGATTTGATTTAATGTAATAGCAAATTTTATTTTCTTATAGAGAAAGGAAATTATCGAGAATGCCTTATTAAATTCACAGTGCATTATATTACATAACCTATTGACATGAATTGCTTACCTGCTTGCTTGACCCGTATACTTGAGTTGTATTTCTTATATACCTCTTAATATGTGGAGGCATAGATTTGTCTATATGGAGAGATTAGTGCATATTTAAAGATGGAAACGTACGTAAAAATTCCGCTGGTTGAAGGACAAAGGAGCTCCATTCACCAACTCTTAAGCGCTAGGAAAAAAAAAAAAGCAAAAAATGTTAGCCTTAAGCAAATTTTCAAGCAGCTTTGTATCTAGCGTGTAAAATTGAAAAATAAGGACTCTAGATAAAAAAATAAATAAAATGAATACCTAGATCAAGATAGAGAAGATGTGCGTGCCAGATTCTCATGGGAAATTTTCCAAGAGATGCGATGTTACTTAACACTGAAATCTAAACGTTTGGTATTTTAACTAAGGCTTACACCAACAGCGCATTAAGCCGGAGAAGATGTACGCATAAAAAAGCTCATCTTCTATATTCAACAGTAGATGGTCATACTTGGCTACTTTAGGATGTAGTAGCTAAATGGTGACCGTCGGTTCGAGTAAACAGTTTTCGGGGTAGGTTAGCTGCATGACCTCCATTGAGAACTGAGATTCTATCCCCTGCCGGAGTCGCTTGGCCGGTTTTACACACGAGTGTTCGCGCTAACAAAATTCCTAAATGCTACGAGACAGGATGCAAGAACGCAAGCGACACCAAAGAAGCACATCCTTTCGTGGCTTTTAATTTGATTTCATGAATCTTAACCTGACGTTCCTAGCAACACAATGACTGGCCGCTTCCTGCTTCCTTGGAATCCCCATTCGAGGATTACGCAGGACAGGACGCATTGAGATCTCTTCCGAAGTTCCCAGATTTCTTGACTGTTTCCACGAACAAGGTTTTTTTCTTCTCTTTTTTTTCACGTCTTTAACGAGTTTCACGGAAAGCACTCCTCATATTGCTGTCTGTTCAGATGCAACAGTTGCTCTCGAATCTTCTTGTATCTCGACATACGTGCCCTGTTCATGTACAATAAGGTGCAACTTCCTGGAATTTAGCATCGTGTTCATACCTCCTGAATCAGTAAAAAGCGCATGCTGCAACAGAAAAAAAACATGGAAGTCTTCAGTCTTGTTAACGAATCTGGTGGAACGCTCCCATTAGAGCCACTGGAGCAACTGGAGAGAAAGACGCCAGTTTGAATCTCGCTTTATCTGGGATTCAAGCTGAACAAGGGGGAGTGTAGCCCCAGATTGTGCCAAGTAAGGGGAATGTTCCCACACCTGTTCTTGGATCGTATCGTTGCCCTGCTGAGTGTCCGGGAATGCTACGCTGTGGCCCTGCCAACCACGATGGGCAACGGCAGAGTCTTGCGGCGCCTCTTTGCGCGCGACTCGATGTCGCGTCTTCAGCTTCCCTTGCATCTCCGTGCTGCCTTCGTGGGATTGCGGCGGCGAGAAGCTGCGCCAAAAAGGGGACAGTCGAACGGCGGGGTCATTGCAATCGTTCGCTCGTTCGTGAGGAAGTCGGCGAGATGGTCACATCTCTGCCAACAAAAGGAGGAAGCGGCCTACATCTTCCAGAGAATACTGAGGACTCCAGGAAGGAAGAAATCTCTGATGCCTTCCCTTCTTCTCCTCCCCCTGTCCAATATATTTTTTTTTGTCTGCGTCAGGCAGGCTTTTGCTAAGTGGACCCTTGCTTGACCTTTCCTTCGAACTAATGCTTTGCACGAAATCGAACAGGGCGAGCTGTCTTCTAAGACTCCTCCACGAATCTCTGGAACCCCGACTATCGAAGGGAAGGAGACAAAATAAGGAGACCTACCAACAACCCTATAGGAAACCACTCGACAGATGCTTTGGTCTTGTCTTCTTCCAACTAAAAATCAGTGACGGTGTTTAGAGAGCAGAACCATTAGTTGGCTCCGCGGCAGAAGTTGGATGTACTGAAGGTATTCTTCTCTGTAGCAATGACCCTTAATCCTTAGAGGTCCACCTGAGAATCTTCGAAACTGAACTGGACAATAGATATGATGGAAGAGTACTATGGGTCCTTCTCTTCATGGGTGGAGCGGATTCCATACGAGTATCCGCGCTTCGCACATTCTGGACGACCATGGAGTTGTAAGTGCTGTTCGAAGAAAGAGGCAACAGCAATACGGCATTGAGGATTTGTGTTGGCTATCTACGATATGCATCGGACAGGAATGGAGGCAGCTACTCCGTAGATGCCCAGGTGAACGATGCTCAGGTTTAATTTGCCTTAAACGAACTTCCCTTTCCTGAAAGCGCCTTTTTTTTCGTTTTCCTACCGGATGGGGAGTCTACTTTGAGTGGCACGGTGGGGGCTGCACGTGGATGGCAAGCCAATAACGATTCAAGCAAGGAGCAACTTGGCCTCGAAGGTGCGTGAACGATGAAGCCCGAGATCAGCAGCCGATGGTCCGCTGCAAAGGCCCGTTCGGATTCGGGTGGAAACGGAGTGTATTGTGCTAAATCTAGAGTCGACCTCGCTTCTGAAGGGGACCAACAACCTAGGATAGCAACCTATGATAGTTGCCAGGTCGAAACACTGGACTCTCGTCGGCTGATGGAGTCAGCCCCAGTTTCGAAGATTAACCCTAGCAGCGAAGTCTTGGGCCAACCGCTGGTGCGTCCCGGCTCGGATCCTGGTCATGAGAGCAGTCGGATCGAAGAAGCTGACATCCTTTCTGATCCGCAGCCGCCGCAGACTCCCCCGACGTGGGAAGTCTTCGGCGCCCCCGTTTCCGAGGTCGACTGTCAGCCGCCCTGCTGCCGCCGCCTGCTGCCTTCGCTTTCCGGCTGCCGTCGCTGCCTCTTCCGAAGTCTCAGGAAGCCGATAAAGACACTCCTGGAAGAGGTGGAGGCAGAATGGAATCCGGCTCCTTTCTAGAGCCTCTTAGAGCAAAGACCAGCAGGTCATGGCTACGGCGCAGGATGACCAACACTTCTGTCAACTCTGTTCCTGTTGACCCTGCTGATAGCCCCCCACAGTCTCACGTGTGGCGCCATGTCCGCCTGTTGCGGCGAGCGATCGCAGCTTCGTGCTTCATCCGTAGAATCGGTGGCGTGGAATCCTGACCACGGAGGCAGGAGGACTGCGGATGCCTCCTCCTTCGCATTCTCCTTCCTGAGGGTCGCGGTAAGACGGTCGCACTTGAGGCACAACCGGGAGAGAAACTTGCTGGCGTCCTTGGGAGGATGCAAAGGACGCCAGGGAGAACGCCGTTATCCCTTTCTTACTCCCCGCACACCAAACATTTCAAAACTTATTCTGACCGTGACGAATATATGAAATTCGTCACCATTGTTTACAGGAAGGAAAGACGACGTTTCGGCTAAAACCAAATAGGGGTCGCTCTGAGATGCACGTTCTGTGGTGCGAGACGCCATCTTCGACAACTCTTCCATTTTCAGCTTGTCCTTGAGATTGGGCCGGTAGAACCTTGATCGTAGACCGACGTCTGACACACGAAACGCCATTTACCTGAGGAGTCCCTCCTGAAGCACGAACGGAGACAAAAGAGCGTCCTTTCACTCTGCTCGTTTAGGTGTTTCCTCGGGCAGCGACCCTCGAAGTAGAGCCATCATGCACGAAGACGATCTCGAACGGATCGGTTGCGATGAGATACCGAATGAGTGGCAACTTCCCGGAACAGTTGGTCTCCACGTGAGTCTACTGTAGTTGCACGAGTGCCTTCCTCGAGATGATCGATTGCAAGTGGAGTCTGGGAAGGACAGAGAAGACGGCAAGAGATGGCTTCTACTTTCCTTAAACTTTGGGATCGGACTGACTGTCTGAAGAGGTTGACGGGAACCGCTGATTACCTCCGTCTGTAGTGTCTTCGGTCTTATGACCTTCTACATTCTTGCTCTTCAGCTTGCAAGGACAGGGAAATGAAGCTGTGTGTGAGGAAAAGACGGTGATAGGAAGTTGCTGTGTCATTAAAAAATAATAAATCACCAATAAAATGCGTTTGGCAATCCCGAATTTCCACAGGTAGCGTTGTACTTACCAAGTTTTTATGAGCACCCCTTTCGATATGGATTACACGTGAATTACAAAGTATTACCAGCAGAAAGCAACTGCAGTCGACTCCGTGAACACGTTCGAACACTGAGGTTCGAAACTCGCTACACAGTTCGCAAGCTCAGGAAGGTACGACCCCCGATAAAAGAGAACACGGTGAACCAAAGCGTGGTGGCGTCCTCGCCTCTTGGTAACAGCAGGGGCAGCTTTTCCAAAATCGACCGCTTCCCAAGCGCAGCCACTTTCCACTCGGCGCAGATTCACGGAGAGTTCTGCTGGTGTGGAGAATCTCTCCTTGCTGTCGTTTTTTTTCCGCCGAAAGCTTTCAGACCCCCCTGAGATATGCTCACAAAAAAAGCACACACATACACACACATGATAGCAATAATCACAACGTGCGGTACTAGGAACGACCCTTCTTAGAAGTCAGGGATTCTTGGATGACCTTAATTTAGTCGCCTTTAGCCAGGCTCCAGTGTTTCGATAGCAGGGTGTTTTGCGTTCTTCGCGCTCCCCGGATTGCGGTCATCGCGATGCGCGGAATCAGATACGTCGAGGCACTAAATGAACCGGCAGGAATTTCAGCAAAGGACTCGTCGATGCTCCAGAGAACATCACAGGGGAAGGAATGGGTTCTCATTATTCATCCGTGCTCATTCTCTGAGCTACTTGTAACCCCGAAGCGCTCGGAAAGTCAGCCGGTGAGAACGAACTGCTTGAACCCGGAAATGCGCTGTCATCCGAAATCCCACACGAGAATTCTCCAGCAAACACGAATTATCTTGTTTCCGCGCACAAGATGATCATTTCCATACCTTGGGCTGCTGCTTTCTATTGAAGAATCACAGCAGGATGATCAAATTTGCACTTTCCTTAGATCCCTCGACAGGAATTTGAATTCCATCCCTGCCTTACTTGGGTTACCACCCGATCACGCCAGGGCGTTTATTAAAATTTACAGTAAACTCGCAACTTGTGGTAGGACACGTGGTCCAACAACGATAAATGTGGCTATAGACCTGCCAGGTCGCCGGTCAGCTAACTGGCGAGGTTCCTCAGCAGCGGAGGAGAGGGAGGAAACAAAAGAAAAATAAAATGAAGTTCATGAAATAAAAAAAAAAAACTGGAGGGCCCATGAGCGATCACTGCCAACTGGAGGGAGTCTGCATCCTTTCCAGGATGCTGCCTACCTCTGTCCGAATAGGTCCCAGGTGGGGTCATCTGACCACTATCCGCAGAAAGCGAACTGCCAACTGGACAGCCTCCCTCTCGTTCCTTCCTCCGGGCCGCCGCAATCCCGCGGATGCAGCAAAGCACTGCTGGGGCTGTGGCTGGTTTCAGGACGCCCCGCACAAAGAGAAGCCGTCAAACATCCCTGGGGGTGCCAACTGGGATCCGGAGGGTCATTCCGAAATGTTCCCATAGGGGATGGAGGGCAACACAGTCCACTAGCAGGCGCGGGAGGGATTCCCGTTTCTCGCACCTGCGACAGTCCGGACTCGCCCTCCGCAGCGTCCAGTGGTATCGGCGTGCGTTGCAGGGAAGACCCCAGTGCAACAGCAGAAGTGCCGACTCCTGCCACTTCAGAGGGAGGGCACTGCTGTCCACGAACACCTGGGACTACTCCAGGTCTTCACTAGGAATGTCGAGTAGCTCGTCCCAGCGTGCAAGTCCTCGTGGAAGGGCTCTTGGCATAGCAGCGTCGGTCAGCTGCCCCATGGACCAACCACTCATTTTCTTCCTCTTGTCGGCGATCTCGCAGGAGACCTCTTACCTCAGCGTTTGGCCGGTTGGAACCCTCCGGTTGTAAAAATTCATCTGTACCATGGAAATGGTTGATACCACTCTCTGGCGGTCGTCTCTCTGGAGTGTCAAAAGCGCGCTGGTCCCTTCGGGGAGCGTCCTTCAAGACAAATTTGGTAGAGTTTCTTCGGGGTTCTCTTCGGAGGAGGAAACAAGGAGCGGATCCCTTGCGGGTTCCCTCTGGAGAAGAAATTCCAGGAGCCGATGCTTTCCATGTTCCCTTCGAGAAAGAGACGAATCGCCCTCTCCATAGGACCCCTCTGAAAAGAATGAGGAAGAGGATCCCTTGGGGTTCCCTACCAAGCGTAACCGCAATCAACCGGCAAAGTGGTAAGTGTCCTGCCTCATTCAAGTCTAGTGGACTCTGCGACCCCGAGTATCCCACCGAAAGGATTTCTACGCTGAAGCAAGCTGTTCTCGATACCTCCAGAGGGAGTGAAGTAGCCCCCAGCGTGTTGGGGTAGTGGCACTCCCCCCTCAATTGGCAAGAAGTGGCATCTGCCACTTGAGGTGTTGCATCGGAGAGTCCCATGCAGAGCACGCCTCCATCATTGGTCACGGAGGAGCGTCGATGCCCATTGTGCAAAGTGCGGCGGGAAAGAGGAGACCTTCCCGCACTTATTGGTAGACTGTTCTGCCCTTCAACCCGTTTGGAATCGCCTCACAACTACCCTAGGATTTCCAGCGAGCGGCTCGATGGACATTTTCCGGCGCCTCCTCCGTCGTACTCATCTGCCGCCAGCCGCGTCCTTAGCAGCTCTCTGCTTCTGTGTCCGTGGAATCGTGGTATGCTGTAAACTTTAAAACAGCACTTGTCAGCATCTTGAACAGGGTGCAGAGGACGTCTCCAGGCGGACAGTGATCCCTTCCCTCCCCTCCCCTCCCCAGGAAACTTCCCCCTCCCCTTTTTTTCCCTCCCTTTTGTCTGTTTATTCTTTGTGGTTTTCCCTCTCCCTTCGCCGCTGGAGCGGACCTCACCAGTCTGCCTACCGGTTTTTGGCAAGTCCTTCGCGCGTGGTAGAACCAAGTGTTCTACCATGATTTTGTTAATGTTACAACTTTATTACAATCTTTTATAATAAAGACCCCGGCAAACCCGGGTGACAAACCAAGCGTTAGAGGAACGGACTCCTTCCTCCGGAGCATTCTTGGATTCTTAGGGTGGTCCCTCGGGTGGCGTGGACAGTGTCAAAGAGTCATATGAGCCCCTCTCCTTCTCCTCCCAAGTAGGTGGACGGTTCTTCATCACTTGGCGAATCAGAAAAGAGAAAAAAATTGGAACGAAAGCAGAGACGGATCTCCATCATCCTAGGCCAATGCTAATACATGCTGCATAGCAGCAAAGAAGAAAGTATTGGGGATGACAGCTCGGGAAGTGACTACGCTGCGACCCCGAGTGTCCCATCCCACGGAATTGCACGCTGGGGGGAGCTGCTCGGCACCCTCCGGAAAAGGGGAACTGGCTCTCAGCGTGCTGGAACAGTGGCGCCCTCCCCTCAATTGGCAGGAGTCTGTGTTGCCGGTGTTGCATGGGGGAATCCCGTGCCAAGCGCGCCTTCACCATTGGACGCGGGGAGGAGTATGGACGCTCGGTGCGACATGTGCGGGAAGACCCTCACGCACCTGCTGTTGGACTGTTGTGCCCTCCGACCCCTTTGGGATCGCCTCGCGACGACCCTAGGATTCCCGGCGAGCGGCCCCAGGGACATTTTCCTACTCCTCTTCGTGCGTGGTGCTGCACTGCCACCAGCCGCTCCCCTCGCAGTTCTCCGCTGTCCTTGAGGGATCGCAGTGGTCTGGAATGCCAGAAGAAGAGGTCAAAATGGCAGGGACGCCATCCACTGGGCGCGGATCTTTCTGAATAGGATGCAGAGGACGTTGGGCGGCATACCATGATCCCTCCCTCGGTCCCTCCCTCCCCTGTTTTGTGAGTTTACTTTTCCTCTCCCCCTCCCGCCGAAGCGAACCTCGCCGGTCTGCGCAACGCTCTTCGGCAGGTTTATTGCACGTGAATAAAAATAAAAATGCATTAGTGTGTACCAATGTATGTCTCCAATTTATTTTTATTGCTTTATGTAATAAATGCCTCTGCAGAACCGGGTGATAATCATCCTAGGCCAGTAGTAACGATCTCTCCATGAGGTCGCTACCGGCCTTTCAAATACCAAAAAACACATACACATGCACACGCACACACATTGCTATAAACACTGAAAATTAATGCAGAGAATCATCCGAAAATCCTCCCATTACTGAATACGATCGTTCACTAGGCGAATCCTAATTAATCCAATGGAAGTTGTAGTTGTCTGTCCCAATAGGATCAGACCTTTGTGATGGGAAACAAATTCTTTGCAGAGAATTCATTACTGATAGCTTTCACTCGTTCAGAACAGTATTTTCTGATAAATTTACAGTCATTTCAGTAAGCTCTTTTAGTAATTTTTTCCAAAGGATTCATCTCTTTTGTATTTCGGTTCTTTCGTGTGCAACTATCATCATCGCTAGTGAGACCTGGACTTCAGCTGATGCAAATGCATCTCCAGCATTACTCGAGGATGGAATAGCATCAGGAAACTTTACTGAAAAGAACGTGGGAAATGTCTGATATGTGCTATGCATCAATGATAAGTGATTTTGAGCTTTCTTTTTTGATCATCGTGTAAAGGAAATCTCATTACAAATCATTGTGCTGGGAACTTGGCGGAAGCTGTTTCCAGGAAACTACCAAATTCCCTGCGACCCGATGCCACTCTAATTCTCACATGAACTTTGCATGCGGAGCAGCCAGTACGAAAAAAAAAAAAAAAAAAATCCATCATTGAAAGAGTATCGGAAGAAAAACAACACAACAGCTAAGACAACAAAACAGAAAAACGAAGAGATTTTCATCCTGTTGCTTGTGCTCACAGCAACTGTTTGTTCTTGATGAATATTGGTTTTGAGCTCGCAGGATAAATTCGTGTTTCATGAGACTGTGGAACAGCATGCAAATTACTATCAGACATTCCAGTTGATGAAGAAAGAACACCGAAACCCGTGCAGCCAAATGAGTCAAATGCAGGAAGCTTTCAGGCAAAGTTTATCCAGATATTTTTATTAGGCTTTTAAGGTAGCATTAGGATAAAAGCTCATCTGGCAGAATTTAAACGAAGCACATGGCTTAGCAGTTAGCGAGCCTAATGAAGAAATTGTTTTATGCTCATTAATCAGTGGACTAAAGCGTTTTTTAGAATTCAAGAAGTGAAGACTGGATCTTAAAGATATACGAGGCATACGCAAAAAGAGATGTCAGCAGCTTCTTGGATACTGCTACAAAAGTTGTAATGATTACAGATCTGGTACAATTATCAGATCTGCACTAATTTCCTAAAGATATTTCTCATCATCTCCCATGCTTTTCGACGTGTCTTCTTGCTTGATACATCCACTTCACTACTGGAGATGTAAGCAGTAGGACCATTTCATTTCAAGTGTCCTTGAATTTTTTTGAGTCGTGGTAGTATGTAGGGAAGTTTTGTTTGCAGGTATCCTTGTAGGTAGGGTGTTCCCTGTGGTTGAAATTTCTTTTCCAACTATTGCGTAGTTGCACTTTTCTGTGATCCACTCTTGTAGCTGTTGTATTTCTGTGATGTAGTTGTTAACTGTGAAGGACCACGTTGCGGTTTTTGCGTAAGGCATCTTGTAACTGAGGAGTGGATGCTTCGGTTAGGTTTTTATAGTGTTTTTGAAGATCTCCTTCAAGGTCATTATGAGATCTCTCTTTCTTCTCAGAAAGAGAGATCTCTTCTGTAAGCAATTTTTCAGAGTCCTAGAGGGTGCAACCCCGAGGAACAACGTTAGAGCTTCTGCGATGGGTTCCGACACCTTCATAAGGTCATGTTTCTTCTCAGAAATCCATTGTATTTAGAGGGATTCGTTCAGAAATCATTCCCTAATATTTTGTAGATTTTCCAGGAGCATTTCGATCTATTCGTGTAATCACTCTTCTTTGTTCCGAGCCATTGGAAACAAAGATCCCATTAATGCATGCTGTCTCATACAAAACTGAATCCTAGCATGCGCTCACAAGAAAGCAGTAACTGAAAGGTACAGAGTCCATGTTGTACATAGAAACTGCAAAGAATGTATTTTGCCCTTGTGAAATTGGAAAAGATGTGAATTTTAAATTGCAGTTCTTTGATTTTCCATATTACCACATGTAACGAAAAAGACAGAAATGACACTTTTATCAAGTGTAGAAATTGCTAATCGGCGGCCCCTCATGGTTTGGCAATAGTATTTTTCTCAGCATCCATTTTGATCATGCAACTATAAAACAAAAAAGATTAAAGAACAGTATGACGTTGGTTAACAAAATATTATACAGAACCATGTTTCGGTGGCTGCTATTGTAAACTCAACGTTTAGTGGACAGACAGACAGACTGTTTTGCAGATCTTGTCGCAACGTCCGTGGTTCGCAGACCTTTTGGTGATAGACTGGAAACCCTGTAGCTTGTGATGTTCCTCGTTGCATCGGTTGATGTACGAAATGCTCGTCGTTCACGTTATCCATGGTGCTGTCTACTTACTACGTCCTCTCAGTCTCGATCGGCATAAGCTGTCCACGAAAAATGTAGATTGCATGCACAGCCTGCAATATCATTCTTCGATATCGTTAGGTAACCATAAACCATCATAGCAGACTGCACACTCAAGAAGGAACGGCCGAAGCCAAAGAGCCGTGTCCCCAATCTCCCCATATCTTTTTTTTATATATTTTTTATATATTTATTTGTGTTCCCCTCCCTCCCGTTCTGGACTTTCGTGTATACCGACCTGCGTGTCGGGGATCCCTCCCTCCGTACCCCTGTACCCTTTGTCTGGGAACTTGGTTCCTGGATGATTTAGCAATACACGTCCCGGAGCATCTGGGTGAAAAAATAGCAGACTGCACACTTGTATATTCAATTTTTAAAATATGTTTGCGTTATTATCGATTACCGTGAACCTTGCTAACAATTATTGGCAAGGGAAGTTTTCTTGAAGATTTTCCTTGTGGTCTCATAGTTGTATCCTGAATCTAGAAAGCTGCCTCTTTGCTTTGATAGATTGAAAGCAAGACATTTATAACAAAGTTGTACAACTATCAAGCAGAAAAACAATCCAGAAATGACGGAAATTTCAATGAAAAAAATTCTATTCAAAGCTGGATGGTTTGGAGCTGAAAGGATAACTCGCCCGAGGCATCAATTAGATGGGGGAAGTGAATCGTTTAACACGTGACCCTTCTCCCCTCCCCCCCCCTCTCACTCCAAATACATATCTTGAATTGTGAATGAGGATGATAATTGAATGATAAACTAAAACAACTGCGAATACTGAAAAGCTCTCTGTCTACTGCTAAGCTCGCGTCCCGGTTGTGACATTGTGAACCAAACCTCGAAAAGAATTGGAAATGATGGAAATCGCCTGTGTGACTAATTAAGTTTAATGACGGCTTTCGCTGGAAGCTCCAAACAGTTTCAACAGTGCAGAGCCCGACTGCTAAGACGGGTTTGAGTTACCTCTGCATGCGGCCGTTTTCTATTGAAAAAGAAAAGAAAAACGAACCGACTGTCACAAAGACGTTCCCGTGCGACTCGCTTTGCCGAAAGGGCACATAACGAAGGTAAGACGAACTGTTCCGAGCTTGGGAATTACTGTGATAAGAATTGTTCCACGTTCACTTTTCAATGAATCGCTGAAGCATCTCCCGATTTGCAGCCTCCTGGTGCAGTTCGTCGAAAAATCGCTGAGGTGTTCCCGGATACCTGGCTGGAGTCTTCCGTCCCGAGACCATCCCCTCCCCAGATTTCCAAGGGTGGATCGTCTCCAGCAACGTCTGCTGCTGATGGAACTTGCTGCCTTCGCGAGTTCAAGCAGCTGAGGGGGCTGCCGAAGCAGATACAAAAATCACAAAAGGGGCGTTGGTCCCTACTGTGGATAGGTGTCCCCGGCGCGTGTTCCGTCCGGCATGGGTAGAAAAAACAAACGAATCCGCCTGGACTGGAAAAATGAGAGCGGTCGGGACGGCGCGCCCTCATGCAGTAGCGACAGCGAAAACGACGATATGCCCAAACACCACAAAGATGGCCTATCGTGTAATGTATACCTTATTTGTATTCCGTGTTCAAGTCAAATTAAGAGACTTACAAAACTTGCGATTATTTTTTTTTTTTCTTTTCTTTTCCCTACCCTTTTTTCCTGACCCATACCAGGTATTCGTTTTACTTTGTGCATAGGTAACAATTACGTACCCACCCCATGCTTTCATGAGTTATTAAGGTTTTCAGTCTCAGCCGTTATGATTTGAATAACCTACAGACGAATAATTAAACCAAAATTTTTAGGTTCGATTCGCGATGCATTCGTTAAGCCTGGAAACTGTGAATTTCCGGGAATGCTATCGTTCGTGTACAGCCCATCTCAGTTTTTTGTCCATAGATTAGAAGACAGTACCTTGCAGATTGATGAGTAGGATACTAATAAGTGAATAATTCATTGGCTTTTTGCGTTTTCATGATACAGGGTAGAACGTAAATTGGAAAATCACTATTCCAATACAGCAGTTTCATGGGCCCATGAAACAGTGAAAGTAGGCACATGTGTAGCTGCTTTCAATCGAATAGAAGCACGATGGTATAGGGGCCGGATTCTTGACATCAGCAGGTCTCCATCAAATAAAGATTCATGTGAAAACTCAAAAACCATTGATAGTACTACTAAATTGTTAGTAGCATATGTAGATTATGGTAATGCTGAGTGGTTAGATTGGGAAGCACTCAGACCATTGAAAAAGGAATTCTGTAAACTTCCAGCACTCTCTCTACCTTGCCAACTTGCAGAGGTTAGTTTATGAACCATTTAGGTGCACTTGATCTCAATAGAATTCAAATAAAATGATAGTGAAGATTCATTAATTGAGGTCATGATTTTCATTTCTAGGTGACATCTGCCAAAGGAGCTTGTTGGTCTAATGAGGCTATAGAGTTGTTCATCAACATGACAGGCTTTAAAGATGTCTTCAAGTTTCGGATAATGAATATGGATTACAGGTAGGATATTTATTATGGTGTTGAAGTGGACCCATCCCAAAGACCATACCCAGTCTTGATAACACATGCATCTGATGACAATTCTTGTATCAACTTCCTCTTAGTAAATCATGGAGTAGCTTCTCTATTATTTAATCAAGATCAAGCATGGGATCCAATGTCAGAAGATTTTTGCAGCCCTCAAAACAACTATGGTGTGGATGATGATAATGTTGCTGCCAAAATGTTGGGATATGTCCCTCAGCAGAGGAACTCTGTGTGCCAATTCTTCAGTGCAGGAAAAAAGTGCCATCGGGGAAAATATTGTAAATACCAGCATATTCGTCCCCAGGATGGTATTTTATTGGTCTTTTAAATGAGTTGCCAGTTATGTCCTCAATTAGCATATTGGACTCAAGATCAAGAAGAAGTGGATGTTTATCTGGTGGAATGTGATCTTCCCAACGTTGGGGATGAACTTATAGTTAAGGTTACTGCCATCTGGAGTCCATGGAGTTTTTATGTTCTCATTTCAAAAGGTATACTTACTGATAAAATAGATAGAACAGCAGGTTTTGTAATTCAACAGACCCAAGTTTTTCGAGTTACAAGGAGTTTATGTGTCACTTAAATCATTATTATCAACATCATTTTCATCAACATCGCCTTTTATCACCTCCATCAGAGGGTCAGCTTGCAATAGCACGTTGTGATGGTAAATGGCACAGAGGTCGTGTTATTCAGTCTGACAATAAAATGGTTCAAGTAAGAAAACACGAAAACTTGAAAAATGTTGAGAAATGATGTGTATTAAGGTTTTCTTAGTAGATGATGGTTATTTAGCTTGGGTTTCTGACACAGATCTTTGGCGGATTGTAGCACGCTTCACAAAATTTCCTGCTCAGGCAGTGCGAGCTAATTTAGCTTTAATATCTCCTTGTGGTACAGGCAAAATTAATGAAGCAGCTGCATTGCTGCAAGACTTCACACAGGATTTATTGCTGGCTACAGTGGTCACTAGGTAATACACATGACAACTTGCAGATTCTGGACTTTTCTCTGTAATCTGCCTCTTTTAGTGATAATGACTTGCAGTTGTTGGGATTGGAATTGCATTCTAATAAAAACGAACTTAAATCTGCATCGGAAATGTTAGTTAATGAAGGTTTTGCTGTCTGGAACAGAGTTAGCAAAAGGAAAAAAAAATGCCACTTTAACTCAGATGGACTCCAGTTTGTACCAGGCTGATGTCAAGTAGCAATTTTGCATACTTGATTAATCAGAGTCAGCATTTTTCAAATTTGCATTTTGTTAATTTGTTTGCAACCCCAATAAACTGATACAGTTAATTCATCTTGGTTTTTCATTGAGATAACATAACTGCACGATTTTTAATCTTGTGTAATTCTTGGTATTTCAGCTCGTTGTTCCAAATAACAATTAAACTTGAGAAGGTAATTTAGAGATATATATCATTTAGAGCATACCAGAAGTCACACCTGGCAAAATCACAGAAATGGGCCAAACAATATAAATGTTGAATTTTTGAAGAAATATCTTCAAAGCAAATTTCAATTAAGAAGCTGGTTTCATGAAAATCCTTAGTAGTTACAAAAAAATACTGTCTCCATTGTATGCTTTACTTATGAAAACTAAAAGTTGAAAGAACAAAATGGAAAGAATCTGAAAAGACGAAGAACTAACCAAGAAACTAAAGTTAGCTGGGAATCCACTGAAAACTAGGAAGCTTTCATATAACAACAGCAATTGGAAGGCCGGCAATAGTTTGCCTGACTTTCACTTGGTTTGCAATGATTATAAATCTAGTGTGCAAAAATTTTCAGGTAATCCTAGTGCAAGTTGCAATGCGAATTCTAAGTGCATTAACGAGGATAATGGCAAAAGTACAGTGCCACGTAGTGTTCCATGTTGGTCTACTAATGGTTATGGTGCTTGCTTTCTGTTTAAAAGGCCAGATGATGACAACCTTAATGCAAGTCTGAAATCTATGCGCAGTCCTCAATCTCCCACTAGGTTATAATTCCGTGGCAGAAGATGGAAACGGGCTTTTTACTTTAAAGAAGGGGGATGGAACCAAGCAAGTGCGGCGGAACACCAAAAGCTATTGCAAAATCACGAGCTGAGCTGCGTTGGAACGCAATAAAATCCATATATCCCTAGGCGATGGGCTCATTTCCTTCCACCCCAAGCCTCCTCCGAATAATATCGGCCTTCTAGCGTTGGCAGAACCTGGAGTAATGATCGTTTATCTACTCTGTCAAGCGCCGCTACTGCTCTTGACTAAGGTTAATTTTAAAGATATTTAATTTTTCCATCGTTTATGAATGCCATCCAAGTTACAATTTCGTGATAGCTATTCATGAATCAACACCCCACTAGTATATGTACAGCCGAAGCGTGTACAGAGGAACTGGTTAAAGAAGATATACCCGAAACCAACTACAAATAGGCAAAAAAAAATGAGGTAGAATGGTTGCAGCAAATAATCAGTTGAAAAAACTAGCTAAATCCAAATAAATATAACAAAAGCAACATGTGTGTATGGATAAGATAAATTTTCATATTTTTACTTTGAATACAAATATTACAAATGAAATCTCCATACGTCATTCGATTACACTTAAATTTTTCAGGAAAAAAATTGCTTGTTAAGGAATTGCTTTTAATGCTTCAAGTGTAACTAGATAACTTTGTCAGTATCTGTATTACTCTTTCTGAACTGCAACTGGTGATCTGCATGCCCAGAAATGAGAGGTCATACTTGAGGTCATACTTCAGTATAAGCTCGAGTCTCTTACCAAGCTACTAAACAGCAGCTGTTGATTTCTGCCGCCAGTGTGCATACTTAACGTAAGAATTGCAATTTTGTATTAAATATCTTTAAAACTTTATGTTTCACGTGCTCTTTCATGAATTATTACTGTCCTGCATTTATCAGTCAGATTATCTGCTTTTACATTGCAGTTGCACGCTCAGAAAATGTTCCCAGTATTTTGAATTCGACATTTGCTGAACAAATGGTTCTTCAGGAATTCGTCAACAGTTGCCTTTGAAAATATGACATTCTTTCTTAAAAGCGACATGTCTGAGTTCTTAGTTTGCATAATACATCACAACACATTGATTTTAATGAAATATGCCGATGAGATGTTAGTCTATTTTTTTAATTTGGTGACATTCTCAAATTAGCTCTCAAAAGGATAATTTGGGGCTTCGTGCATTTTCAAAAAAAAAAAAAACACGAAGTAAACTCTGGTAACAGAAGAAAAAAAATATGACCCAAATTTTTCAATACTTGAGACTCGAAATTCTAAGAGGAAATCACTGTAAAAGGTTTGCTATTAAAAAACTCTTCGAGCGGAAACTACCATCATGCAGAATGCATAGGATAAGAAAAGTTCTTTCAAGAAAGAAGTCCATCCGAACTAAACGTTCAAAAGGACCAAAAAATACCTGGTAACAATGCAGCAAATGGCACTTCATGAAAAAGCGCTTTTCCTGAAAAGGAAACCGTTATAACGTTAAAAAAAAATTCGAAATATAATAACTGAAGATAATTAATTCCTACGAGAAGCTGAATATTCTCTTCCAGATTCATCACACTTTGTAAATGGGCAGGAATCATATGCAAAGTTTCAAATTTTGCAGCTGAGAGACTTTATGAATCATCTCAAAACAAAAACAAAAAAAATGCGAAAATGCATTTGAAACAACTTCCTTGAAGACCAGGGAACCCTACTACTTATTTGTGCTAACTCAGTCATTTTTGGGTCAATAACTCAACTCGTGTATCCCACAGTCATCATAAAACATGACCAAGGGGATGCAATGGTGCACGCCAGTTGTTTTTATGTTAAACAACTGGATTCTTCCCTGGAGAAAAAAAAAATTATGATCCGTTGACTCCTTCTGGACTTTTTTAATCAACTACTTATGTGCTTTCGTTTCCATTGGAATGTAACGTGATCAAAATTAAATCCGTACTTAGTCGATCCGTCGTTAATAATGACATTTTATTGTATCTTCAGAGATGAAAATCCATTTGTTCATACACACAATGAATAAATGTGGTTTGCCAAATACGCCACAAAATTATAGAATGGGAAAAATGGCCTCGGATGCGATGCCACAATTGTTGTCCCTATTTCGGGACATTTTTATGTAGCCATCTTCTCCCCAGTCCTCTCCGTATGAATTTTTAACGATCCAGAATTCATCACCTTCATCACTTACATCGTATCCCACAAGTAGCGCAGCGTGATCAAGATGTTCACTGGAACAATTCCTGTTATAATATATTCCTATATCGATATTCTCGTAAGTACACTCAGTCATTCATCTCCTACCAGATGAATAAAAAAGAAAAGAATCGTGACTGGCATCTATGGCAACAGAGATCGGTCCGTAGAGAACGAGAGCTTTTTGCAGTTCTCTTTCGTTCCTGCAATTTACGTAATCAAAATCCGTCATGGTCGCTCCCAAACTCTGGTTTGAGAAACGACACTTTTTATCCTACAAAAAAAAGACAAATTCATAAATCATGAAATACCGTCCACGTCATGGTTACACAGCCAGTATATGGATACGATTCCTCTGTACACACTCCTCCGTTGTCTATTATGTATTCGAAAGCTGAACTCATTGAACCACCTTTGCAGCCCGAATTGTCCCAATCTTTAGCACAGTCTATCAGCTGCTGCTCACTCAACGGTAAAAGTTCTCCTGTTTTTTTGTAGTATGCTCCCTCCAACGAGCCAATCTAAAATAGAATCAGTAATTGGAACGGCAAAATGTGAGAAAATAAAACTACAGTACTGAACGCCCAGCAGGCAGAGCAGAATTTTTGATCCTTGACGTGGGTCACATAACCTAATTTTCGATAGTCCATGGATTTCGGAATGTCTATTCCGGTTTGCTTGACTGTTTGCACTTTAGTCCTCTTGTTCCATTTCCGTTTCAACCCATTTAGCTTACCGACGGATTCTCTGGTTTCCTATCGACATGGTACAATCACACAAAAACAGGTTTTCTATCCAGTCTGCTAAGATTGCTTACATCAAACGGACAAAGAGGTTAAGCAACCAAAAGTCAATGGATACAAATCGGTCATTACAAAAGTTCAAAAGTCAGAGCTTTTTTTTTTTTTTTTTAAAAAAAAAAAAAAAAAAGAAAATGCTAAAGATACTAACGAACAATCAAGTACTGGTAAAAAATAAGAAAATCAGTGTGATTTATCAATGCACATTCTCTTCCAGCATGCTCAGAAGGGAATTCAGCAGCTGATTAAAAAAGCAGTGCAACGAATCCCATTCACGGCCAAGACTTTCTCTTAAGGAACCGAATTGGTAGCACGAAGACAGGGATATCCTCACCATATCTGCGTATTTATTGAGGGCCATTGTGAATGACATTTCCCCTCTCAGGTGCTGCTCATTATGTTTCTCGATAAGGTACTTATTCTTCATATATATGGAATACCTTCGATTCTCTTCTTTAGTGTTTCGATATCTCCTGTTGTAAATGATCTCGAAAAAAAAAAAGAAAAGAAAAGAAAGAAAGAAAAGGATACACACAGGATATCATATTTCCACAGTCTGCTTTAAAAAGCCATACAACAAATACTGTTTTATCCCTCTACGATTTCTTGAATTTCGTGAATGAACCTATTCCTAGTTATGATCAAAAAACATATCCTCTATGACGTTGTGCAATACTTTTCTGGTAATTCTTTGTTTACTCGGGAATAAAAAATGCCATTACAGGGCTTGAAATATAAATCGCGATAATCTGCTGTTGAAAGCAACATCAGAAAATGTGCTCATTTCGGATTACCCCCCCAGCAACAGGTATTCACCCATATGATGCTCCGGGCTCCCAGTAACATATTCTACGATTGCCGAGTTCAACGTTACCGGACGTCGACTTATTGCTCGGCGTTGTCAATAAGCCAACTATAGAAGTGTTGCCAGGCTCAGAATAACAATTTAGTAAGAAAAAAAAAAAAACATCCGTAAGTAAATGTGCATGAGCGACTCAACGGATCTGACGGATGACATCTCACAACCGACTCGAAATTCTTTAGCAGGGGATAGAATGTACGGTTTTCTCGTAGCTTCTCGTTCATTCAACTCGTACGCTCGTGCTCATGAACTGATCTGCAATGAAATTCATTGCCTTTTAATCATTCAGTCGCGGATCGGGAGGGAGCTACTCATTGAACAGAATATTCTGTACCAAGTATCAGCATAATCAATACATGCATAACTGAATATTGGTATATTGGTATAAGTATTCCCTCTTTCGTAAAATTCGTAACTGAATTGAACATTAGTTCTTAATGCTTTTGATGAATTTTGGAAATTGCGACCAGGTGAACTGTAATCAGTGTGACCATCTACAACGTACTGATGCTTAATTTTAACAAAGCAAAGGAAACACGCACACATAAAGCAAGTCCCATTACCTTGAACGTATACCATTCGTCTTCGGGAAGAGATTCACCATCTGGCAATAAACGCAAAATCAACAAAAAGATGAGAATATTGGTACTTGTGGGACTAAAGCACATCTACGTTCGCGTGTACATAACTTTTTCCAGCCTAATCATCTTAGCTTTCGTGCTCGTGATGAACATTGAAAAGCAACTAAAGAATGCAATAAGGGTCACAAGAATTCCTGCAAGGTTCTCTCTCAATCGGTAAAGCTCCTGTGATTGTCTGTAAGTTTACTTTAAAATCATACCGCACGTGATTTTAAAGCCTACTTAATCACACAGCACTGACAAACGCAAATAATTAACAAAGTACGTGAAATTTAAATATCTGAGTGCGTGGTTTGGTTGATTGAGAGCTAAAATCCAACCATTTCAGCATTCAGTTTATTCAGGAATTTATGAAAGTAATAGAATGTCCTGTATACGCGCAGCAGCTGTCTGTATACATAGATACCTAATTATGACGTACACTTCAATGCAAGTTAAAGCACGCTAAATTGTACTGCCTCTTTCGAGTGAGCGCTCATAAATGAGGCAGATCTATTTTCTTGCTTCTTCCAAACATGACCAAGGAAACAAGATGCTATCTAATTATCTCTTATTATCTCTTTAACTCCTCTTATTAACAATTAATTTTTTGGGTGGTCCATATTGATGACATTACACATCCCACCACATCCCTTTGAATTTGCTTGGCAGCTAAAATGGTGACTTTTAGAAATCATTGTATCATTCTATAATCTTCTATGATTATAACAAATTATAACATTTAGCTGCTCCATATTAAAAATCAATGATGAAGTTAGCAATGGCGTTTTATGGTACAATTGCTCGTTTTACTTAACCCTTTTTTTCGCACGTACCTTTCGATATTTCGGATCCTTAGGAGGAGGAACTCTTGAGAATTCTTTTGGTACCGATCTCCTCCTCCTTGCAATAGTGATGAAGCTCGCTATGTAGAGATAACGATGCCTAATCTTATTACATACTTCTGTTTGGATTGCATTACAGCCTTAATAGTAATAATGACTTGTATTTTGGTTTCAGAGCAAAAAAAATTTTTTTAGCTTCAACCTTGTTTCTGATTATCTGCTGTTCGGATGACTGAGCTTCATTTCGTCCAGCTAATTTCGAGGAAATGGCACGTGCAAGCTCATTTTAAAAAATGATTAAATTTACAATTTCGACTTTAAAAAAAAAAAAAAAAAATCCTGAGCAAATGCATGAAGCACATCTGGGAGCTGCACACCAGTTTCTGCGCGGAAAAAATTACCTAGCATTGCATCTGTATGTCGAAATGATTATTACAAAATGGGGGGGGGAGGGACGAATACTCTTTGCTACGACGAATGTTCCAAACACGAACTGTCCGAACACTCTGGAATAAAACGAAAGGCACGTCGTTTCTGCAGCGTCGCCGAGTCTTTCACGACATTTCACAACGTCTTTGCGCGCACAGTTCGTTCGATTCACACACACAACTGTGGTCCAGTAACCACAATTACATGTATTTCTTATGGCATCACTGCGTATCCGATGCCACGTATTGCTCCAACAAGGAGCAATTCTGTCTCTCTTCCTGCGTCCCAGGCTCCCTCACCCTTTGAGAACTTTGAGTTCGGTCTTTTCGCAAGTGCTGTTCCCAAAGCTTGGAGTTGAACGCGTCCAAGGCGTGTTACCCCGCAAGCGTGGGGTTCTGACCAGCGCGTGCAAAGGAGTGGGGTGGCCTTGAGGCTTTACTCTGATCTTGGATTAGCGATGAGAAGCGTCACTCATCTCGACTGCTTCAGTTTGGTTAGCCATCCCGACAAGGATGATTTCTCTTCCCATGGCTAGCAGCCATGCAAAGGGTTCGTTGCATGGCGTGCTTGTGCTTGGTAGGGAAACCCGAAAGGAACCCTCTCATCCTGGTTGACTCCCAAGGGAACTTCGAAGGGAAACACCCCCTTATTCTCTCTCGAGGGACCCCTTGGAGGAGGCCACTACTCGTTCCTTCTCCGGTGGGAACAACCCGCAAGGGAACCGCTCATTGGCGGGAATGAAGGAGGAGCCGTTTGCTCATTGGCGGGAGTAACCAAAACGGTCGGATGGAATCCGTCCAAAGTACCAGGTGATCAGATGGTGAGGTGTCATTGGATGATCTTGCTCTGTCTGGAACGCCCGAACACTGCCGCGAGCAGGAACTCCTCCCTCTTCGACCGATGACCTCGGTCTCATCTCGAACGGACTCATAGCAACCGTCGACAGGAATCGCAGATGCCTCGCAGGAACTCTTCAGCATCGCCGATAAATCCGCATTAGAATGTACCGAAGTGCAAGATCCACCAACAGGAATTGCAAAGGAGCATCTGGAAGCTGCCACGTTGCGTAGAAAGATAAAAGACGCAGACAACGCGCGAGCGAGGCAGAAAAAATGCTACAGCGCTTTCCAGATAATCTAAGGCTCATGCTGACTGCATCTCCGTTACAGCATCTGCTCCATTACTCGCAGCATGCTCTTTTGAGCATCGGCATGCAACCCACTTCGCAATCTGAGAGCTCGCAACCCTCGTGTGCGTGAGGCGTGCTTCCGATCGTGGCCCCGCGGTCCCCAATCCAGGGCAAAATGCTATGTCACTGACCTCTAGCAATGCATTCGCGGGTGGAGGTGGGAGATGCACCAACGCCCCCGCACTTCATCGTTCAGTAAAAATATGAGCCTCCACCTTTAATGGGATCTCATGATGGAAGCTTTGGGGAACTGGAACTTCGGGGAAGGATGGGGGGCAGAGGGAATGTGCCGAAGATGTTCAAGAAGATCCCTTGAAAATGAGATCTGCAAATATTTTCGAAGGAACAAACAAACATTTGCAAAGAAAAGTCATGCGGCCCGTACGGGCCTGGCTTCGTTGCCTAAGATGGCGGAACGATCGAGCGTGAGCAACGGATGACCAAGGATGCAGCGTAAGAGCAGAAGTGCTCTGACTGTTAGGAAGAATGGATAACAGCGGAGCCAGAAAGCAGGTCAGCCCGCAACTTTCGAGAGGTTTCGGGTTCGCATCAGAGCGCTCCCCGCCCGAGAACGAGAAGCGGAGACGCAGCAATATGGGACGGACCGGATGCTGGAAAAGCTTTGCTGTCGAGCAACAGCCGAAATGCAGTCACGGGTTCAGCGCTTATGGAGAGGATTTACAAATCGTTTCCAGGCTTCCTCTCGGTTCTTAAATTTCCTGGAGGAGAAAGGCTTTTAATTTTCAATCGATTGATGCGTTTCAGAGATAAAAGTGAGTTTTGGGGGCCGATACGTCTTGTGGCGGTTGTGGGGTCCTATGAAAAACAACAGGGGCGAAAGTTTGAGGTGTACTGTAAGTGACTGATCAGCGGAATGTGTGATGTTGAGGAATGCAGGCAGAGGTAAACTTGAGATATTTGAGGCCTGTCGCCTACGTCAGTGAATCGGCACACCTGTTCGCAACAGTGCGTCCCCTACGTCAGTGGATCGCTGAAGGGATTAAACAAACAAAGCAATTTCCTAACCCAAGTTTTACTCTTCTCCACTTGATGTGAATTAGAACTGGCAGACCGGTGCCTGCCCGGTCCGGGACTGCAGCGGCGCCCCGGGAGCCACAGCAGAATTTTCAAATGGATGCTTTGCAAACACTACAGCTCGCAGAGGAAGGATGCGATGTGCACTGCATCCTCGAGCACCGCTCTCCTCGGCCTTTTGGCTGAGATCCCACACCGAAGGCAGGAAGACCATGAAGATCCAGCCTGACTATTCTTACGACGAATTCTTTGTTCAGTAAAAAATGTGGCCTGAAAGAAAATACTGCAAGCACAGATTTCCGTCTGCTGACTTCACTGGGGAATTCTCGCTCACTATTGGCGGTATCCGGACAGTAGAAAGGCACGCATCCTCCCAAACTACAGCGATTTCGCTAATGCGTTAAGCACTGTATCCTGCGAATCATTAACACAGAAGCTTCGGGAATCAGGAGCCGGCAAGGTCTTTGAGGGGCATGTTCACGATCTGAAGGCCTTGTGGCTGCTGCGGTCTCCGCGCAAGGCACCACCAAGAGTCGTGGGTTCGAATACTCGGAAAGAATCGACACCGAGAAATGGGGGTGCTTCGTTGGTTCGAGTTCCTCCCGCGAGATGATGCTGGTTGGCCTCTATTCATTCGGGTGCGGTGGAAATGGTAGCGGCTCAAACCGGATGCCCCCGATGAGTGGCCGGGACAATGGGGAGTTGACCTGCGCGTCATTCCAGGAATCAAGGAGTGGGCAGTTCCCCCTCCGGTTGTGCAAAGGAGCAGACCCTCCATTCCGGGAGACCACTCCTTCCAGTTTCCTCCTCCTCTGAAGAGAACCCCGGGAGTGGGACGCTACCAAATTTCTCTTGAAGGGCACTCCCCGAAGGGAACAGAGCGCTTTTGACACTGCGGAGAGTCGGCCCCCAGAGGGATGTATCAACCAGCTCCATGGCACGGCTCCATTTTCGCAGCCGGAGGGGAACCCAATGGGCTCCTCAATTCGTGGAAGGACCCCAGAGAGTCAAATTCCAGTCCCGGCCACTCAACGGGGACATCCGGGGGTTTCCGGCTTCCACCAATGCTGTACCTCATCCTTACTTGCCGGCATCTTTAGGAGGATGCAGAGGACACCCTCCAGAACACAGTGATACCTTCCCGAATCCCCCTATTTTTTTACTCTATGTTTTTTGTTTTCTTTCTTTCTTTCTTTTTGTTTGTATCCCCTCCCCCTGTGCTGCCGAGGCGAACCCTGCTGGTCTGCATGCCAGTTCCCGGTAGATTCCTTCTCGTAGTTATAAGTAATATGGCAGGATCAAACGTCCTACCACAGACGTGTATGTTTATTTTTTTATAAATAAACGCTCCGCCGTGCCCGGGTGTCAACCAGTGTCACCGCACCCGAAGTCTGTCGGCTAACCAGTGCCATCCTGCGGGGGCGAGGGGACTCTCGAAACCCATGACGTACCCCCCATTCTCGACGTCGCTCCTTCGTGTGGGGATTGGAACCCGCAACGCTTGGTGCCACGCGAGGAGAGACCGGAGAGCCACACGGTCGCCAAAACGGAAATGGTACGCGATGTATGAAGCCCTCAACTCAACAAGAGACAAATTCTCAACATTGGCGTCAGATACTTCCGGCTCAGAAGACTTGTTCGGCTCAGAGAACAGATGAACGCATGTCGCCCTCGTGTCGCTCTATCAAGTTCCACTCTGAGTAGCTACGATCCTCACAGCATTTTGTTTCGTCCCAGCAGAAGCTGGACTCCTTGCCTCGCGGGAGGTGTCGAGGACAAAGCCAAGACATCGCTCAGAATCCCTGAGTCACTCACTGTCATTCACCTTCAAGTCGAAACGCTCATCCAAGTGGGAACACTACAGTGAAGAAAGTGAGTAACGGTTCTTGACTCTTACGTTCCCAACCTGCAGTCGCCATTTTCTGGCTCTACGGCTCGATCCGTGATTCTCTTCACTATGGCTCTACCCGATAGATCTGCGTGGGCTGTTGCCACCAAAGCGTGGGAAGACGAAAACCACAAGAGGGTCGATTCTGGAGCTAATCTAGAACTGCAAACGACAGGGGGGATTCGAATGATGCCCCCAAGATAAGCATATTGTCGCACCCCAGATAGCAGGGGATAGAAGCATCCTTCAGTTCCTTTGACTGACTCTCTGAGGACATCGTCGCAGAAACAAATGAGGCTTGGCTTCTTGGAGAATTGAGAGCTATGCATGCAGGGCACCATGGAAGACAAAGGAAGTAGAGAGGTAGCCATTAGGTGAGACATGCTTTGAAGAACCTATCTCGAAAGAAGTTCAGTTTGAGTTTTTTCTGACCCTCGAGATCTTCGCGCCTTTCTTTTTCTTCCTCTTCTCCTTTTTGGCGCAGCTCTAATGAATTTTTGTTTGCGCTTTCCAGAGCACTGCACGCTGTTCATTATCATTAAATCACAAAGGACCATTCCTCACCGTTTGCCAACTTGTTGCAGACGCTGAAATCGCTCCAATCTTGAATGGAAGGCCATCGGATCCACAGACCAAAGGGGTCCAGTTATCCGTCTTCCGATTTCTTTCTCAACGCTTGACTCGCTCACATGCAGCTTGATTAACAAAGTGGAATCTTCACTCGTCTTTACCAGCTTCCATAAATGACTGCAGTCCGTTCCTTGGAATCAAAAGACCAAGGGACGCTCCCATGCCAGTGGGAGTGTTCCGCCAAATTCTCCCGTCTTCGATTCAATCAGTTTGCCGAACGTTTCAAGGAAAGAGGCACCTGACATCTGCAGGAAACTGTCTTAGCAGCCGGCAACTACTAACGAGCTGAGAGTGCGTACGGCTCTTCCAAGACAGCAAAGAGGTATGAAATTTACAGGAGCAATGATTTTCACAAAACCTCTTTTGCACATGGCACGTACGAAGAGACGTGGAGGGTGGTCATCGCTTCACAGACTGAGGCTGATAACGTGGATAGCTTGCAGCTACAGGTGGAGGATTTTTCCCGGTTCTGTACGGATAAACTTAATGGCCAGAAAGGTAAATGTGAAATGAACGAAGGCAACATACGACCAAGTTGCGGTATTAAATGCTAATGATATTATTTGCACTAATTAATTTGACATGCGTTTGATTTAGTAAAGGCAGTGAACCTCCGTATAAGCGACGGGAAAATTGCGACAGCTCTCGTATAACGCGGTACGACTCTGTGGATGAATTTTGATTTCGTGGTAAAGTGTGTTCAACTGTCTTCGAAAGGATTGCAAACACGTGATTTAGATATTTTTAATTTTACTTTATTTAAACAGCACAAAAAGACGCACTTTTCAACAACGAGAAAACTAGGTGAAGCTATAGATTTGTTTAGTGATTAGATATCAGCAAAAGTCTAAAGGTATTTTTTCTCTTCTTCCAGTTAAATAATGAATAAAGGCTTTTACTTTCTTTTCTTTCTGTTTCCAAGTGAAATGATAAATATGCTACTGGTACAACGCATTAAGATACATGCCATATTTTTATAAACACTACTATATTATCAATGAGTAATTCATAGAGCTCGTATTATGCGGAACATATCCCCCGCGTTATACGAGGGTGTACTATAGCATGATGATAAATGTATCGAGTAATCCGAAGCTCCAAATATTACACATCCTCACACTTTAGACAGTAAAATATGAGCAGTTCAGTGCTGATCACTCCTAATTCTTTATTTCTCATTGAATCACAGTCTCTGATTCGCCTGTTCTTGCATGATAATAGTCCTATTTATGACTGAAATTAGATTCATGAGTTCAGTTCTAACTACGGAACACTGCTAATAGAAACGATGAATTGCATATGCATCTTTCCAATGTTCTGCTGCTCAACCAATAAGGATATTCAAACTGCTCGAGTTTTGAGGAAGAATAAGCAGAAACTAAAGGATTAGCAGTAATAGATGCTTTATTCCACAACAACAAAAGTAGCCCGTATTAATCCAGAATTCCTACTGTTCACGATTATCGAGATTACAGAAGATTTCAATTACCTTATCCATAAGGCAATGAATTTACGAAGATATGTTATAATGAACTCTACGCTGACTTAGGACCTCATGGATTTTAGGTTTAAATTTGAAATTTAGGTCTCAAGATGCTACAAGTTACATAATCCTGATGTTTTGATTCACTTTGCATGACTGATGATTTACTTCACTAAAATGAAGAGATTGCATTAATAATATGGCAAGCAGAAACGCTGTTGCTTGAAAAGTTCGAATTAGCAATGAGGATGGCATTATTCCTGACCGATACCGGAACCGCTCATGTCAGCCCAGTTTCATTCGTAGTCCGAAATATAAAGGGAGATAACTCCCTCTGGAGTGTTTGCTAGAAACCGTACAACCTATATGGTAGTTGCAGTGGGGATAACTCCCACAAAAAGAGATTGAAAAATTTTGCTATGAGTGTGGCGGCAACGCATAACCGGGAAGCGGCAGACCAAACGCAACAGGATTGCCGAGCTCAGGACCAGGTAGCGAAGACCTTGCATTTGGCCTGTTATTTCGTGGACGTCGATCTGCTCTAGATATGAAAGATGAGGACTTATGCCCTTGGAGCTTCCAGGAGATTGTGTGCGTGTCTTTTCTCCCGCAAGTTTGCAAATGTTGCCAATAAAGTTTCCAAGGTAAGAGCTAATCCAGAAAAATTTTGTGCGATCCTATTTGAAGTAAATATAAGAATAAGGAATTTCTCGTTTATATTCATAAAAGTACATAATTGCCTCAAGATTGCAGTTCCATTTCGTTTACATCAGTTCAGCTGTTGGTAAATACCTGTTAAATTGAATGACAGTGCTCAGTGCATACCATGAACAGCATTGATGACGATCATAGGTGTCGCAATAATTTGAATGAAATCATTTTGACTGATTGCATTTTAAAGGATTAAATAACTGTAAAAATTTGTCGTTTCGCATGTATTAATGTATGATAAACTAATTTTGTAATGCTGATTCTATAATTTCATTCTTCACTCTGATTATTTGATATTGGTTAGTCATATAGGTAATTCGTAAAATTCAGATTTTCATGGGCATTCTTTGCAAAAGTTGGGAAGAAAATCCTGATTGCCTTTTTTGCTAAATTGGGGATTTGAAGTAAGCATTAAGATAGCTCAAGTAGTATAGTTTGTTTTCTATTGTAGTTGAAACTTATCTGTTTGTTTTTGGATGACAATAATTATTTATTTTGTCTGATGCATTTGGAAATTCCATGATGTGGAAACATATGTTTACTCTTTGTTTACTTTTTTTTATCCAGAAAAAGAGAGGTTGTGATTATGCCTTGGAGTATTTTGACAAATATTATGCTTCATTTTATGGCTCCATTTGGCCCTCAATAAGATTAGCGCTCCTTTGTAAAAGCAAATATATAGCTGTTGTTAACAGATTTTGTGTAGAAGATGCTTGCCAAAAATTGGAGGTAAAGTTTATTTCATTTACTTGTATTAATTTCATTAGTCCCTTGGATGCTTTGACTTAAGGGCATTTTATTACAATGAACAACAGAAGCAGTCTAAAGATAGCTTGCCCCATCCTGGAGAAGCAAAATTGCCCAAATTAAGCGAAGACAGTGTGCCTGAAGATTTTCAGTATCACCTACCTGATATTCCACCAGTTGA
Organism: Raillietiella orientalis; assembly: GCA_036172245.1. Lineage (NCBI taxonomy): Eukaryota > Metazoa > Arthropoda > Ichthyostraca > Raillietiellida > Raillietiellidae > Raillietiella > Raillietiella orientalis. Next base: position 4,452,971 of record JAYWIR010000002.1, on the reverse strand, counting down.
TAACTCCGAAATTGATAAATTTAGAATACAGTATCTATCTAGTAGTTCTAATAGATTTATCGATAGTGACAGCATAGAACATCATGCAGCATTAGCAGATTATATGCCTTCTGCTGATCTGCAAGGATGTGAAGATTGGGTTCATGAATCAGATTATTTTAAATATAGTAAGGAGAATGAAGATTTTGCCATCAAATGTACATCTTTGGAAAAGTTTGATTTTCCTAAAAACGTGCAATTATATTGTTTTATGAGAGGTGATATCAGCTCGTTTCCTTATCCGTGTTCCAGTAAGACTGACCCACAACTAAATAGTGAGTATGATAAAGGAATTTTTTCAATATTTTTGTCCAGTAGGTTTATTACATCATGATTGCAAAGTAGATTCTTTTGTCTTTGAATCACCCAGAGCTTCAAGACATACTGAAAGTGGTCTGTTATTATTGTAATATAAGTTACAAATTTTTCTGATACGTCTAAGAGCATTTGCAAAATTTAAAAAGATCAGCTTTATACACTGTCAGACTTTTTTGCATTCAACATCAGTTATATCTGTTGCTGTACTATTAGCCACTTGAAAGTTTCAAGACCTTCAGTATTGTATTTTATGAACATATAGTTGATATTTGTTGATAATTGATTTGTTCTTTCAAGACCGTCATTATTTTGCTTTTAAGTTGAGCTAATAAATGCTTATTGAGCTAATATATGCTTATTCAAAATGCACATGTATGAAATTTTGAAGTATCCTGTTGCCATTGTCTGTATCTAATAGAATTACTTGGATAACTTTGCATTAATGCCAGTGATTTCAAAGGTATACATAATGATTTCAAAGGTATACATAATGAATTTGGGATTAGCGCTAAGATAAGGGAAAATTATACTACCTACAAAGAAATGAGAATGCATGGAATCAGTAAAATTTATTTATCAAGAGTTAATTCCATACACATAGTTTTGTTTGTCTTGAGCTCTACATTGTCATTATTCTCTTAATGAAAACAGTTGATAATAAATGATAGGTACTGTAGTCTTTTCATTTTCACATCTAGGATTTTTTATGAAACACCAGTTGTAGTTTAGTTGATAGAGCAAACGGTGAAACAGTGAATTTAATGATTGCAATACATATGAAAATAATGCATAAGAGCTAAGCTGTAGCAAGGAGTTTTTAAAACAGTACCATTGCTTGTAACTGGATGAAGAAACTTGGCAGTATTGTCCAAAGAATTGCTCAGTTTTTAAGTGGATAAGTTAGTCTAAGATCATAGCAATGTTTAAGAATGCTTCCAAATGATTATTGTTCATAAATGTTCTTTCAAATAGAAATGTAGAAGGCTTGTGAACAATATGAAATCTTTCATAACCAAAGTATTTGAACATTGCTTTTTAAAAAATGTTCTTGAAAAAAGCAGAGTAGATTGAGACTGCATCAGAGAATTCAACTTAAAGAAATCAATGTTTCATGTGTATTAGATTATTATTTGATGAATGGAGCTAGCATACTCCCAGTTCTGGCTCTTAACATAGAATATCAAGATAGAATCTTGGACTTGTGTGCTGCTCCTGGAGGGAAAGCCCTAATAATTATGCAAACACTATTACCAAGTAAGTGTGGAAATCTGCTGGCTAAAACTTTGCAGGTTTAATGGTTCTTAATGATGTTTCCCAATCCCGATTGAACTATATGAAAAAAATGTGGAAAAAGTACTGTTCAGCACATTCTGGTTGTCCAGATGTTTGTTTCACATGTTCAGATGGCACACTGTGGCCTGAGGAACAAAGTTATGAAAAAGTAAGGTTCCAAGTGACTTAAAAAGATATTGTAGATCCTTGTGGATGTCCCCTGTACCAGTGATCGTCTAAGTGCTTGCAAAGATGAGAGTAATATGTTTCGCATCCACCGTATCAAGGAAAGAATACGAATTCCAGAGCAACAAACTAAGCTTCTTTGGTATTTTATGAGTTTTTTTAGCATGTTTTGTTATCCATCTTAGTGCTGCATTGCAAGCTGTATGTTCTGGAGGAAGCGTAGTTTATTCTACATGCTCCTTATCCCCAATTCAGAATGATGGAGTTGTGTATCGTGCATTGGAAATCATGCATAAAGAAAGTAAAGCAGAATTTGTTGTCAGGTAAAGAATTAAGAAAAGATCGTGTTTTCTTATAAAGTAAATTTTAGAGACCTAAGTCTTGCTTTGCAGCCATTGCAATCAATATTTCAGTTTGCTTCCAATGATGTCAAGTATGGCAGTTTGGTACTACCTTTTTTACCCAATAATTATGGACCATTGTATTTTTCAAGAATAGACAGAGTCAAATAACCAATCATTTTATTTCAATGGATGAATTTGAGGTCTCACAGCTGTATTGTAGTTTGCTGCCTAATTACCAAATACCAAACATTACTAAACTTCATTACATTATAACTGTTGTTTGGTATATCAGTACCATAAAATTAAAACATCTTTTATGTGGTTCATGAAGAACCATTGACGTGTACCGAAAGCTTTGCAATTATTAAAGCATCATAACAGCATGTCATAATTCCTTGCGATAACTGTGTGCCAATTTGTGAAAACCCTTATGTATACATTGAAGTAGAGAAAAATATCAAGACAGACAAGATTTATGAGTACTTTGTACCTTGGAATAGGCAAGGATTTGAAAAATTTTAATAACATGATCTTGAATATCATACAGTTAAATGCCTAAACAAGCATTTAATTGCTTTGTTTAGGCATTGTCCTATAAATTCATAATGTGTGATATGAAAACATGTATTTATAAGTATGGAAGTGTAGGTTTCAAAAGTTCCCACACAAACAATTATGTAACATCTAGGATTATGGACTTCAAGCATTCTGCACATCATTTGTGGAGCCAGTGGCTACTGAACGAAAACTGAATCTTTGGTGGCTTACTGAACTGGAAACCACAGTTCTAGCACAAGCGAAGTTTTTTAGAAGATATATGAAATATATTCATTTGTTAGATAATACATAGAAAACAGGTGATGAAAGGAAGCTATGTAGGGAAACTAAATATGATGGATACAAACATCAGCAAGGAACATCTGATTCTGTCACATTGTTATCAAAGAGGCTTTAGCAAGGCCTGTAACATATGATCTTTCATTCAAGTTGTATGGAAATGCTTGGCCTGAAGACTCTACTAACTTTCTGAAGTTTTCTAATGAACTTCTGTTCAAGGATTCCAGTCGAATTTCATGACTTAGTGCAGTAGATAAAATTTGCAAACCTGAGTCGATATCTTTTCTCTCAACTGAACAAAAAGTATGTAACACAATTAATAAAAATTATAAAAAACTGACCATAAATATCCACCACGCAACTGTAAATATCATTCACATTCTGTGGAAAAGGGTGTTGCTTTAATATATGTAAGCACTTCAGAGCCATTTCTGGATTATCAGCCTGTTGAGCCTTCTTCAGAATGGTGTCAAAGAACACAGTGGGTGCTTTACTCAAGTAATTCTCAAATGTAGTTTCAGCTTCACTGTATCTCTCATTAATCATCTGATGAATCCATAAAGTATTAATGGGATCCATAAACTCCTTGATTGTCATGTCATGTGCAAACATCCTATCTGATAGCAGAATGCACAAAATACTTTTAGCATGTTTAAATACAATCAGATTTTTTGTTTAGAAACATACATTAATGGCTTCCTATTAAGCATTTAAGTTTATCTCTTAAGTTAAACAGGTTGGGAATGATAAACACTTATGCACTTACAGTTTTCTTCCAAATCGGGATTATTCTGGAGCAGTGACAAGATCCCCACTTTTGGAAAAGGTGCTTGTAATGTTTCCAAACCTTTGTTTCTCAACAACTCCATGTAGTCTCTTGCTCTTCCTGCTTTGTCATATGCAATACATAGTTTGTCTGTAAGGGAAGTCAAGGTTTTCATGCTTTGATCCATTAGTCCTTCCAAAAGTTCCAATGAAGAAATGTCACCCGAAGATGACAAGATATCTATCAGGTATCGAACGATACGGGGAACCAGAAAAGTATTTTTATGAAGCAATTCACAAGTTAAACTGACAGCTTCATGCACATTTCCACTTTCTATGAGTTTCTCAACTTGATAACAACTTTTTCTGATGTTTAAAGGCTTTTGCTGTGTCTTCAATTCTTCATTAATATCGATACTACTCTTACGATTCGAATCTTTAACACTGCCCAGAGATTTGTACTTTGAAGGCACAGCATATTGTTGATGTGACTTTCCCCTTGGTATGTTAAAAGGAATAGGATGTTTTTCCTTTTGCAAGAAAGCTGCAAGACGCTGTAAAATCTCAACAGAAGGTTCCAAATTTTCTTCTTGCAAAGATACCCAAACGTTCAATGCTTTGTCAACATTTCTTTGCTGACCTAAAGAATTCAGTCACTGAAATATTTACTTTTCAAATAAACTTACAATATGCATTCAGCAAATATTCATACATCATATGACGATCAACATCAATTAAATCTTTGGTTATAACTACAAGCTGTTCTAATTCTTTCAACTTGCCAGTTTCCACGTAATGACTGCATTTGGCCATGATTCTTTGGTTCTGAGCTCTGAAGCCACGCATCTGTAGGATCTTACAGGCTTTTTTTATGTGACCACATTCAATAAAATAGAAAAGCAAGTCGGTGAGCGTATCCGATTCTCCATTCACTTCCATGGTTAAAGAAACAACACTTTGGAGTTTTTCTTCATCACCTGCTTTTATCAAATGTTGCATAAGTATCCTTCTCCCAGGAGTTACATGATAAGTTCTGACAAGATGCTGATACTTGGAAATTGCTGTGTCTACTTGGTTGCTAAAGTCAGAAAACAATCACAAATTCACCTCTCATTACCATACAATTACTTTACTAAATAGGCTTCAATGATAGGAGCGAGAAATGCATTACTAGGCTTAATTAAATTTAACTGTTCAAATTTATCAAACGTCTTCTCAAGGAGATGGATACCCCCTTTCTTAGCAACATATGCCAGCAAGTTGTCAGCATTCACCTTTAAATTGGAATTTGCATTTTTAACAGCTAAATCGTTCAACAAACGAACAGCACCTGAATGATAACTTATAACTTCGAAAACAAAACAAAACCTTCTTAATTTACATTTTAAATGTCCTTTTTCAATACACAGACAAAAAAGCTGCAACCAATGATTAAGCATCAATGAGAAATCGAACTTTAGTTTTTCTTTTAAATAAATTTGCCATGCTTCATCAAAACGGTCTCCATGGATAAACACATCAATTAGCATTTTCGCCAAATCGTAACCAAGTCTATAGCCAAGTGTATTAATTTTCTAAACGCAAAACACTTCATTTGTTAGATAATACATTGTATGTCCTACTTTATAAATGCTTCTACATGCATCTAAATCATGAGTTATTGCTGCAGCATAGAGTTTCTGATGCAAAGTTTCATAAGATTCTTCACTTTCTTGAAATGCTATTTGCTGAAACAGTCCAGATGAGCTGTATCTCTGAAAATGGGAACACTTACTTCAGCACAAAGCAATTTAGAATTTTCTTCCACTTCGTTCCCTAACAAATTGGGTGATGTCACCACCTCTAAAAGAGATGCAAATTTACTGGATACCTCCTCTGTGAAATTTGCTTTTAAAAGTTCAATTCCAGCTAAAGAAATTGGGATTTTCGCTTGCACATAATGCTAAAACATATGTAATATTTCCTTGTGACCACACAAAGTTACCTGTAAAATGTAAGACAACTTATCTGGTTCCTTTTGTACTTCTCTACTGTTTGCAGCAGCAAGCAATAATTCTTCTTCTACATTCCTTTGCTCATGAACAGAATGTTTCGCAATGGACTTTATTAACTGCACAACATCAGCGTCTGGAGAGTTTAGTAATCTCCTTAACAGTATAGCCTTTAAAAAGTCTAATCTGAATTGCGATGATGAATCGGATGCTGAAAGAAAGCAAAAAGGAGAAACAGTTAGCAATCAAATCGCATTATTACCAAGTTCAAGAGCTTCACGAATCCGCGATTCTGTAATCAGGTTGTACAAAAGGGAGGTATACATTAATTCGGGAGGACACCCTGTTGTAGCTAAAGCCTGGATAATGCTTCCAGCTGTTCCATTCAATGCAGGAATCACATAATCTTTGAGTGTGTCAAAAGTTACAGGATGACCACAAAATTTGGGCATTATTTTCAGCAAGGAAAGTATTTCTGGAAAATACATTAAAAGTTGATATAACCTTTTGAATATACTTTGCTGATCTCCCTGCTTCCCACATTGCACTAGCAGTGGCCAAAAATAATGCACACGAATAGGCAATCCTTCATTCCGAATTGCTTTTAATAATGCAAGCACCATATCAGTTTTCTGAAGTTTTAGTGCAGTTTCTAAACTCTTTAGGATGCCATAGTGATGAATATTTTTTTCTTTAAGAATTTTATGATAATGAACAATCTTATCAATGCCCTGAAATATCAAACACGAAGTTCTTGATCTATTTGCTGAATTCTTTAGAATGATGATCATTCACAAATATAACATATTGTTATTATGCTTATAACCGAAATGTACACAGTTCATGATGAACCTTAACGACAACAGTCAGCTTTCTGATTAACCAAAATTAAATATTTGAAGTCTGAATATGTCAAACAAATAGTTAACATTAAACGCTTCTTTATGATCAATAATTCAGCTATAAAAACAGTTGTGAACACACAATCATCCACAGTATTGATGCAAATATTCACCCATTTCCAATACCAACAACAATCTTTTTAATTTGCATATCACATTATAATTTTGTTTTAGAAAAATTTTTTGCTGAATAGTCAAAAACTGCCTTTTGCATGACAGAACGTGTATCCAATTTATAAGTCTTCATTGATTTGGTTTAAATTTTAAAAAGTTCTAAACTGCAAGAAACGAAAATTCTGCAAATGCAAATTTCCGTTTTCTATGCACATCAATTCTATTTATAAACTCATTACTAAATACACAACAATAAATTACATGAAGTTATGAAAACTACAAAGTAACCAAAATTATTAGGATAATAGTCAGTCTATCAAGCTAAAAAAAAATTACGTCTTTCTTTTCATTTCTATCTCCTTAATGTTCCTGATTACTATGATGTTTAACACAGATATGATATGATACCTCAAGGAGAACTTACAAGCATCATATGTCAGTATAATTATTGATAGCTACATGAATCACTTTATTTTTCTAGCTATTTTCTAAGATATTTCGATATTTTTACGGCATTTTGCAATCACAGAGCATAACAGTAATTAGCATGGTGTAGGTTGGTGTAAGCTATCTTCAGTTCTAATTTTGCTCACTTAGATAAAAACTGAACTACGATTTTTCATCTCAATGATATCCATGGTGCTTGGCAAATAATGATTCAAGTCATTTCCTAATCAGGAACACTCATTTAAATACATTATTAAGTTAAGGTTCCAAGGTGAGTCTCAACAAAGGCTACCTTAAAAACTAATGACAAAACACATGCACATTCAAGAAAACAGCCTTAACACATTTCCAAGCTTAAAAGACGCAAAGTAAATAAATTCTAATTGACAAGTTTCTGCTATGGCATTTATGAGCATTCACTGACATATGAAACATGCAGATTACAGGTAACAGAACTTCATTTTATTTTGAGTAGCAGCTAATTAAGTAAATTATTAATGTGAAAACTGTAAGATTTTTCAGCAGAATTATCCTTAGCAATATCTGCAGACATAGCTTTACATCACAGAATACTTACCAGATCTGTTTCAGCTAAGTAAGAAAAAAAAAAATCCGCTGATTGCCGAGGATCACTGATGTTGCTTCCAAGAAATATTAAAAGCAATTCAAATGCAGAATTATGAAGTTTAAAGCTCAAAAGCTGTAGAATATGATTAGTACATTCTTGGTGAAACCCTGTCTTTCTTTGGAAAAATTCGCTAATCTGAAATTGCATTTGAAACTATGAAAAGAAATCAATTATTTACACTGCCAATGTGATCAGAAAATCCAGATCTAGCCAAACGTATAACAATCTGCATAAGATGTTTATTTTGCAAAAAGACTTCATTGTTTTGGCATTCCTTTAACAATGAAAGTAATTTCTGAATTAATCCTTTTTCAGCATAGGCACACAGAAGATGACAATATGTATCTGCTGTAGGTTCTAGCTTTGCATCTCTCATAATTTGAATAATGTTCTCTGCATTTTCCAATTCACTATAGGTACAATAAAAATAGGAAAAAAATTGCATGGTACATACTTGGCTCTGGAATGCCCTATTATTAGAGCGTTAAATACTTGCGCATTAATGGGAAGCTCTTTTTCTTTCATGTATTGCAGTATTTTAGTGGCATTTTCTAGATCACCATTATAGCAATATCTTGAAATTAAGTATTGATATGTAACTCTATTTGGCTGCAATGATTTGCTTTCGAGCATTGAAAGGAATTCAGTAGGAGAAAATGCAAACTCATTTTCTAAATATACACTTAACAATGCATTATAATGGCTAATATCCAAAGGAACATCTAAAAGTATCTATCCATGTCTGAAAATACTGTTACTCATTTTAACATACCATATTCTTCAAATTTACGGAAAATCTCATTAATCAGTTCTATGCAAGCATCTGGATGTTCCTCTGGGAGGTACAACCCACATCGGATTAGAAATAAGCATTGAGTACTAGTCAAAGCATCTGAGACACATTTTATTAATTCATGGTAAAGAAGTCGATAAAGTTATCTAAAGGAATAATAAAAACCCCAAACAAATAGAAAAGCAAAATTTAAAATCCAGCTTTCAATTTAAAAACACCAAAAAAAATTTCTTTGGTGAAAATATTGACTATTAACTAATATGTAGTGATGTGAAATCCGTTCTACACTAACTCAAAATTGGACAAGCACAAAATTGCATTTTAATGAAACAAATTACTTAAGAACATTTTGAATAGGAATATCTGTGAAAATGGAATAAAACACTCAATGCATGAAGCAAACAAATAAAAATAATTTCAAGATATCAAAGGTATATACATAAATTGTGTATTCAACCAATGTTTATTAAACAAAACCTTAATTCTGCAGCTTGTGAATTGCAAATAAGCTTTAACAACGAAACACTATAATCCAAACATTTAGTAAAGAAACTACGATATGCATTACACAATTTCAATCAAAAAAGTTCATCTCATACACTAAAGCAAATTAAAATTGGAAAAATTGAATTTGAAAACTAAAAAATTTCTCAAGAAAAATGATTTAGCATTAAAGATTTTTTTTTGGTGCGTGAGAATCTGGATAGCTTTTCACATGAAAAGGTGTTAAAAGGGAGCCGTACACAAAATTTCAGCATATAAAGAAGTAAATAAAACAAAAATACTGAACTGATACTAAGCAAATTAAATGCAAAACTTCAAAACAATCAAGATATTACTATTATTAAAGAAAATACAAGATTGCAAACTTCTACCATTTCTGTTTTTGGATTCTATGACAGTATAAGTGCACAATTTGCAAATTTGTCAAAAGAGTCTGATTACTTTTTGAAGAAGAGGAATTTAATAAGAAATCCTAACTGATTATTCCAAAGATAAATCAGTTCTTATATGAAACTTCATACTCTCATGAAGTATCAAGCATCCTTTGCAGTAAGAGAACAGAACAGTAAGAAATCACTAATGTTGCTTAGAGATCTGCTTGTATTTCTTAATGAGAAAAATCACCCATACTTAAATGTTTGCTACATTTCACTTTTCAATTGGAACACTTAATGATTGGATTGCACACACTGTCCATCCCATAGCTGAATGAGAACATTATCATTTCCCTTTCAAACATTCATTAACACTCAAAGCTTACTGCAGTATCATAAAAATTAATCTGGATTTAATTCTATAGACCTATTATACATAAAAAAATGAAAACAAAAAACTAGATACCAGCAGATGATATTTGAGAAAGAATCTTTTCCACATCCTTTTTCTTTACTCTACCAAATTTGCGAATGCTCAGGTCAAGTTGGATAAAGTCATTTTCCATCTTGAACACCTTTATTTGATGGGAATATGAGGAAACTGATGCATCAGATTTTTGACATGCATCTGGAGCTGCCTTGGAATCTAATGATGAAAACCTGAAAATATTAAAATTCCACATTTCAAAGATGCAACTCACATTAAATGGATACAAATGTCCATATATGAGCTTATACACATATGTAGACACACACATATATTCACATACAAATATGTGCATATACAAGCACATATCACATGGAATTCATATGATTCAATAAATCACTACTTAAATCAGTCAACCTATAGGCATACAATCAATATAAATAAAACAGCTTCTTGGAATGATTAATTTATTTTAATTCTTAATTACCTACGACCATCTATGACATAAATCAAAGTTTATTCCCAGTAATCCAACCACTTATTAAAGTTAAAATGTTTTTAATTTTATTTTAAAATTCACTCACACATTCTGTGATTTACTGCACTCACAAAGGCAGATTACCTGATTAAAAGTCATTTCCACATATACAGACAACATATTCTCTCAATATAAAAATTGCAAATGATAAACTAACGCCCATTATAAACATTAAATGACTTGCTAATTCAAATTATTCAAACAAAGGAAACACAAAGAAATAATGGAACTATTATTTTCCATGATCAAAAATCACAGACAAAAAAAACATGCCAAATAGTCAACTAGGCTAACAAAGTTTCTCGGCATGTAATTAGGAAATTAAAAAATAGTCCTAAAATTGATCAGGGCAATAGAATTTCAACAACTTATATTGAGAATTCAATTGAAAAATCTAAATGCAATGAAAAATATTGAAATCGAAGCAACCTATAGAACATCTCAAAACATTCACCCAGTTAACTAGAAGGGAATTATACATTTATAATAAATTGAGAAATTTCAGTTGAAGTTTCAACTTGATTTCAATTGTGTAGGCTTATTATTTATTCCAACCACTTACACTTAAAGCTCAAACTGATAGAAACACAAATCTTTAGGAATTAGTCTCACATTACAAAAGGAATTATGAGCTTTCTACTTTTCTCTTTACTGGACCCATAATTTTTAACAACTTAAAAATAAATATTAGTTTTCTCTTTTTCACAATTTATGTGAAAAACAGGCAACTCAGATCTATATACAATAATCCACTTCCATAAACACAAGATTAGTATACAATGGAAACAAAACAAATGAGGTTTCAAAACTTTTCAACTTAGTTACAAATGCTTTTCCCTTTTTTGTTGTTTTGAAACATTAAAATAAAATAATTCATGTTGGAAAGAATAAGCAACTATTATGTTAAACTAGACATAGGCACTTATAAATACGTATATATATATATAGTTTTTTATTCACATTTAGTACAATAATTCTTATTGTATGATACTGTCCATTGCTTAAGTTTTACTGTGTGCATTATTACTAAATTTAAAAATCCTCGCTGAGATTATTTTGATGAAACCTTTCGTGGATACGAATGAAGAAAATAATTAATATTAATTTTCCTTCACCCCTCTAATTTCTTATGTGCCCTTTTCTAAGTACTAAATGGAATTAGTTACGTGCAATAGAAACAAGGACGTGAAACGTAATTGCACTAAACTTTACCTGTACATCTTTCATATTCTTATAAAATCATGTTTATCGTAGAAACTGATATTTCAATTTATTTTATCGTGGAAATTTATCCCTCAAAATGGACTTCAAACGGATATTATATCCAGATCAATCTCTGGATATGCCAAGAGCATTTCATGTCTTAAGGATTCATGCAACAAAAAAATCATTAAAGTTTTAATTCATATTTCATCGCAATTTAATTCACTTTATTATACATAAAACTAGCTATTCAACTTCAATTTCAGAGAACTCAGAAACTACTCCTCAACTTTTCGAAATGCCACCCGCTCTACGTCGAAAGTAATGTTTTTATCAAGAACAATTTTCTAAACAGACGCAACAAATACTTAAAGGCTTACTCTACTAATCTCCAAAATGTACCGAGCTAATCAAGAGTAGCAACTAAGGAAATGAAAATAATCACAGAATGTTTATTCGAATCTCATGGAGATTTTAATTATGCCTTTCCAAACAAAACCTCATGGTTATTAAAGAATTGAAAAAAATGACACCAAGAATAACTGGTAATCATATGAAACCAAAGATTTCAACTGGGATGAAGTGCGATTTCGGATTTGACACAAAAATAAGTCGGCAAACGTAAAACTTCAATGCATTAAAACATGCAAATTTTCTTACCGATCTGAATATTTTAAAATGCAATAACTTTTATAGGAACCACTTTTGAGAAACGACAATGCACCACCAAAATTCGGCTCTATAGAGGAATAACCCAATCGAGCCACACAACTTATTCGATGAATCATCATAAAACCAATGGAATGTTGAGATCACAGAAACACAGGAAATGAAATAAGATTATAAATTAACAAATTTATGCGATCTGCAACAGATAAAGTCACTGGTTTCTCATAGTTCGCAGCTGGGCGTATAAAAAAATCACATACTAAGTAAACTTAATACAAACACGGCTACAGATTCCATTACTACATTTACAGACGACAGCATGAGTGACATGGTTACCACAAATACCGTGTATTATTTAAAATTGTGAATCAATACTAATTTTAAGATACAGTTTACACAAATCAAGAAATGATTCATTTATTTTGGATGGCTTGTGCATATTATGATTAATGTATTTTATTATTATTAGTCCATATTTCATTTTAGAAATGGTGCTTATTGATGGCATGTCTTCTTAATTTTTTACCAACGCATTCCAAAATTTTTCTTTTAGCATTCCAATTTGAGGAACACGAACTCCTTTGATAAACGCATATAAAATCACATTTGCAAGAATTTCAACCAGTGATTTTATGAGATATCAGCAAGTAATAAAATAATTATAAACTCTACACAAAATCATAAACAAGTTCTTTGACTCATTAATATATAAAATGTCCGAAGGAATTACATGTATTTGCTGAGTTACGACGGTTCTTATAATATGACAATATCACAATAATTTCTGTTTAAAATTTCGGAATGGAAGTGAGTTAGGTCAAATTTACAAATTCTTATTAATAATCTGCTTCTTACTGAATTTTGGTTGAGTACACTAAATTTACAGATACTCGAAGTACAATAACTTACAGAGAAAGAGAAAACTAAAAGAAAAACTAGATTGAATAAGGATGCGCGTGTAGGAAACTCAGAATTACTGAAATTAGCTAAATATACCTTAAGAAGGTTGATGCAGTTCATTTCTAATCACTTGATGGAAAAATTGGCATCAGATGACGTGATATTAAAGATTCTTTTATTTCCAGTTTCAAACTGCACTTTTCATGGAGTTAGTGATCAAAGGAGTGATAAAATTCACCACCACCAGGGAAAAAAGAAATAAAGATCTATGTCATAGAACCCCTCGATTCAGAAAACTGGGATTTTAAATTGCATTCCAAAAAATTAAATTGCTTCATAACGTACCTCCATGGAATTAATATCGCTATTAATATCGGTTAAGCTAACATGATTTCGGAGAGATGTTTCGAGAAATCTAGTAAAAAGTAATATCTTCTAGTGAATTTTCGTAGTGAAAAACTTGAAGGATAATTTCCAGTTGACAAATAAAAAAATTGTTGTTAGCAGTTTTTAAGAATCATGTGTAAGGTTAATGAATCTCTAAGAACTTTAGCATGCAATGCATGACTGTTTCTTGCATAGGAGTATTATCAATAAAAAAAAACATGCATGTGCCTGAAATAATTTAAGAAATAAGACTTGATTAAAAAAAATCCTACAAAGCGGTGCTTTAGAGAAAGTTTGTTTTTTAATTTCAATTTTCTAATTAAATTTCGTTAATCCAATTGTTTCTATCTACATAGAAAAGCAATCAGAAAATGCATAAAAAGAGCCTTTCTCAAATATACTTAATAATAAGTGGAGCTGCCTATGGCAACTTAAGTTTCAAGACAAAAATAATTTATAAATAAGCAAACAATGTATTATTTGGAGAATGATACAAAAAATTCTAAGACTAAATGAGTCGTTTGGTTTCTTGTTATTCTCTTGAAGGTATACAGAAGGAGGAAAATTTTTGAAGTGCCTAATTCCGAGCTAAGATAATCATGTAACTATTCTGAAAATGAATATGGGAAAGTCGCAATTATTCATTTTCATCGCTCAAGGCAAACGAAAAGCTTACCCAGAACTCATTGTTTAAAGTCAAATTGATTGGATTTTATATGTAAAGTGAAAAAATTGGAAGTTGCTAGAGTAAAATAAATGAATCAACTTTTCAAAGGCGTTTCGAGTTCAAAGCAATAATGTTTATTATTCAGGAAGTTCCAGATGTCAGATTTTTAGTGCTATGCTTAAACTAATCAAAACAATCAAAATGAATTACAAAGTTGAACTTCCTAAAAAATACAACTACTGAGAAATTCTTAAAATACTTATTCTAAGATCACTGAGCTATCTTTCTAACATTTATTCATATCGTGCTAAAAAACTCCTGTTCTCAATTAGCAGTTAACTAATAATGTCTGACATATCAATATTTTTGGATGCTAATCACCATGTCTTAAGGGAACTAGATTTCGGAAATGAATACCGGATATAGCACGTTTAAGAAATGGCAACGAACAGTCAATAGAAAAATTTTAAGCAACTCAAGATGCTCTAAACACAGTAATATATAAAAATGTAAAGCGAATCATTAAAGCATTTAAAAAGAACAGAAATAATGATTTTCAGCAAACTTTTTGTATTTATTGTTTATCTCCATCATTTTTCAGGATCTTAATTTGATTCTTTTGTATTGAAAATGCTAGAATAACAGAAAGGAATTACTGATTACAGGAAAAAAGAATAAATGGTTAATTTATAAATGACACCAAAACTTAAAATTGGTCAGTTAAGAATAGGATGTCAAAAAAAGTTGAATGTAAGGTCTAGAAATGATATATCATTATTTACATGATATTTATGCCATGAATAGATTTTTGTTTCAATTTATCGAATGTTGTGAACTTTTCCCTGGATTTCTTTAATCAGTTATTACACTACGATTGTAATGCCTCATAATCAAGGTTATTATAGCCTATTGTTTTCCTTCACGTTTTATTTATATGATATTTTAACAATTCTATCATCAGCCATGGATCATATAACTTCCTCGTACACAGTAACCTACATGGGAGTCTATTTCAATGAATGCGTTGACAGGTGTAAGAATTATTGTGTATTTCATTCTTTTGGTCTTTGAAGATCTTGTTCACATATCCAAAGACTGTGAAAATAAAAAAAACACACACAAAAATATGCGGGTACTTTGACTCCCAATTGACATCAGCAAGAAGTTACCAAAAATTTCAATTTGGAAGAAAATGAACTTTTTGCAAACAATTATAGCTGATTCAAAAGTCATCGATAATTTCTAGTCGAGATTACTATTTTTTCAAGGTTCCAAAAATGTATATTCATACATACTTTAAAAACCATTTCTGGTGCTTATGTTTTTGATGGAAAACCACCTTCTTAGAAAAGGGAGACTGTTTAGCATTTTTGTAAAGTGGCTGATTTCTAAAATGAAGTCGTATCCGTCCATCATTAACCAATAAATTGAAAGTTTCAACAGATATTTCTTTCTTTTGGTTACTGCTTCTATTCTGGTTTCCATATAACTACGAAATGATGATGAGAGCAAATGAGAAGAAATGCGATAAAATTATGTCTTGCAACTGACAAAGAACTTGTGGATCAGTTTAATTTCTACTATTACATAGGCAATATGGAAAGTACAACTATCAGTATATCATTTTTTCTTGACGTTCTAATAGCTTTGAAAAATAAAAGAATATTTCATTGCTTTGAAGAAACATGCCTGCTGCCTTCGATTGGATGTTTACTAGGTTTAATATGAGAAATAAAAAAATTCCATAACTTGGCATTGTTGATTTCAAATTTTCCATATAGATAAAGAAATATTGATCTGAAAGAAATAAAAATTTGAACGTTTGCGCTAATCGTTATAAATAAATCAATGTGTTGTTTGTGAGCTAGTATTAATTTGTTTTATGTAATCATGTGGAGGTTAATGAAATGATGGCAATAGTGATGTCTGTTGACATCATGCAAGCCGCGAAACTCTGGAATCAAAATGGTGGTTAAGTATTACATGGGAGGCGTAGTATTAAATTAATTCTGCAAGGCAAAATAAGTCACGGTACAACACATAAAAATGTTTTGCCTTGCCACTGGACGACAATTCCCTTATTGTTACTAATTTTTCTTTTTTTAATCATGTTTAGATGTAGTTGTGTCGTAAATGAGTTGGAAAAGTCAAGGGGATTTCAAACTGCAATATTTTCGCTATTGTTGTAAGCATTCTATAATGTTGGACACCTCAATAACTAAAAAACAACTGTTTTCATGTATCATAATTGTATCGTGCGAATGTAAATATTTTTTAGTGGGTATTGAGGTTTGGTGCATAAATGTGAAATTTTTCTTATTTTTGTAGAGTATGCACATTTTGTACAAGTGATAAGTATTAGAATAGAAAATGGCCCTCACAGATTCTCAGTGGTCTGATGTTAAAGAAAAAGAAAACTGCGAATCTGAAGATTATGTGTGTGGTGATTCAAAACAACCGTTTCCATCTCAATGTGGATCCATTAGTTCTCCGAGTACGCACAAGGAAGAAGTAAGTTGAAAAAAAAATCAAATTGGAAGTAATAATTTCAATCTGCTATCTATTATTTAGGTGGAATTCATAGGTTTTCTTGATAAAGAAACAAAAACACATGTAGCTGTGCTTGAACAAATATCTTTGCTCATATCTTTAATAGAAGGTTATATTGAAAAACATTCTGTGTTTCCTAATAATGTAAATGTGAACCTTTCAAATATAAATAGTTACAATGCAGAAAGAAATTCAGATGTTTGGAAAATATTTAGACCCACAGTGAGGTTACATCATATATCAAAGCATGAAAAGCATCCAAAAGCATTGTCTGGATATATAAAAGTATATAAACTTAGTTCCGAAAAAAAAAAACATCCACTATTTATTACAGATGAAAATCAAGCTAAAGGAAAATATTTTTTTAAGAAATCTGCTGAACCCAGGATAAAGTTTCAGAAAACTAAAAAGCCAAACAACATGCAAGAATCAGAAGGAAAACTAGCATCAGATGCTTTCATTAATTCAGATCAAACGGAAGTTAAAAATAAACAAAAGTTAATTGTAAAAATGCCAGTATGTAGCAAATTGAGGAAAACAAGGAAAGTTGTAAAGACAGCTCAGAATCAAATAGCAAGAGGAAAAGTAAGCCATCTTGAAGAAAGGAAGTTTTTCAGTCGAAATTGGTTTGCATCGAAAATAGTAACTGGGAAACGAGCATGGAAGCCATCTTACAAGATGAAAATGAATCTTCAAGATAATTGCAAAATGTATACAGCAAAAAGAATGGCTGTCCCTGAAACTTGTAGTGATTTAGTGGATGAACCAAAAAACTGCAGCATAGAATTTCATATGGAAAAAACGGATAAAAAGGAATCAAACTCTGTAGAGCAAACTTATGATTTAGATGTTGCCAGTTTACCTAAAGTGGGTTATGAAAATTTGCACACAAATGGTACTCAGGATTGCTTGTTGTCAGAGGAACCCTTACCAATTGAGATGTCTTCTAAAGATCAAGTATATGAATCAGTGGATGGAAAATTTAGGATAACAATAATTGATGGAGTCCCTAATGTGCAGCCACTGAAAGACTCCACTGTGAATAGTACAGTGCTAGAAGAAAATAGTGTTTCCAATGTAGATGTATTTGAAAAAGAAGCTGGTTTGTCAACCCTGGATGTTCAACTTCAAGAATCATCAGAATCAGAATTAGAAGACCATTACATTGTTAATATAAAGGAAACTACTAAGCTAGGTAACATTGTTACAGATGTAAAAATTCCACATCTAAATATGTTGGAAAATGGATGGAATTCAAGTAGAAAAAGGAGCTGCTCTTTTGAATCCAATAAGGATTTGCAAAGTAATGTATCAACAAAGAGAAAACGTGCGTTGTTTTCAGGAAATATGATGTTATCTTAATGTTTAAATTTTAGGAAAGGATTGTATTGGACAGTTAATTTGTTCCATCTGTCAGCGAGAAGTACTCTATGTTCGTATTGAAAACTACCGCAAATATGGTGTTCTTATGTGCTCATATTGCATTCGCACAATTCGTAATTTAAAAAAGAATCGTACACAGTGCGTTTGCCTTAACAAAGAAGGTAAAACTATCCTTTCTAATTATTATCTTTAATTTTGTTACAGGTCCTTGCTCTCTTTCTACCAAGCACCGTTGTCATGCTTGTCTTATCAAGCAAGTGTTAGCTGTATGTGTCCGAATTCCTCAAAAACACTTTCAAATTTTCCATTCATTGCTCCCATCATTGAACAGTGGAGATGCTCCAGAGAACACAGATCCACAGCAAAATTCATTTGTGTATTGTTCTAGTCAAACAGGGGATGATGCAAAAGTAGTGAAAACATACGAGAATGCTTCCAAGCTCAAACGACAAAGTGGTGCAAGTGGATCATATAAAGGTTCATTCCTATTGGAATTAACCCAACAGCAGCATACTGTGAAAACTGCCAATTCCATTAAACGAAAAGCTTTTCATTGTTTGCAACAAGGACAGCGTGAAATGTTTCATAAAACCAAAAATGACCAATGTCATCGACCTAAAAACAAAAAAGCATCTAAGAAAAGAGTATCGAAAAATGCAATCCATATGGCTCGAGTAAAGCATGTTAACCGTACACAAGCTGAAGCCATGCTTTTACCTCTTGCCACTTTTCCAGCCAATGGTGAAGTCACTAATAAATTTCAAAATGTGATACCTGCTGTGTCTCCCATTCCTACTGCATTGGAAAATCACAGTTGTGATGAGATGCCTCATTCCCCAAGTGCAAAATCGACTGAATCTAGTGAACCCAAATTAATGCGACGTTGTTATCAGTGTTGTGGCTGCAAAGCACCAGAGTGTGGAAAGTGTGCAATATGTCTTCGCAATAATGCAAGAAAAGAACAAGGTATTCTTCTTAAAAAAAAGAGATTTTGCCTGTATGTATGCAATATTTTACTGTGCAGCATAATCTCTATCTGGTTATTTTTAGAAAGCAGAAGTGCATTTCTCCTCGTATTGTAGCTCCTAAGTCTTTGAAAAAGCCTGGACATGTATCTGTATTTATTCCCAATAATTCAGTAAGTGCTTGTTTTTAAAAAAAGAAAAAAATATCTAGGAGCAGAGGTCTGCAATTATCACATTGATAAAAAATGTTACTGAAGTTAATATATCATTAAATATACTCATATGTTGAATTTGTTACATTGATAATTTATTGGCACATATTGAGGTCTGTTTGGGTGCAGCAGGGGCAAGTCTGTGGTCAAAACTCAATAACAAAGCAGTATCACCATGTACTTAAAGTACTCTTTTAAAGACTTTTGTTAAAACTAGTAGAGAAAATGAGTTACCTAACAGTTATTTAAGACTGAGTAGCACGTGACAATGGACCTCTGCTTGCATTTGTTTTCAGCCTAGAACAAACAAATCTAAAAGTAGAGTCAATAAACTGTCTCTATTTCAGATTCACCAATATCTCTAAGCTTACATTCCCATCCTCTGTGTAACTTGCCCTTTGCGAGCACCCTTCAGCCTTTTTATATGTGGCTTAAAGCTGAGGAGCCATCACACAATTTGATTGGCAGTCTAAGTGAGTAGTTGACCTCTGCTCAAAGTTTTGTTTAGTATTCTGATTATGTACATAGGGAAAACTGAAATTATAAGTATTGTGATTTCAAACATTACCTGAAAGTATAAATAAGTGTTTTGAGTAGTAGTCATACCTGGTGATGAAATATTGTCAGACTAAATGTTTTTGTTTTTTCCGAGCAATACCGTTTTTTTTTTTTTTTTCTTAATATAAAACATTTTAAAATATTGTGGAAGATGCTTCATTTCATGAATCTATGTATTTGATTTTTTTTTTTTTTTTTTTCAGCATAATGAATTCCATTTATCTGGTTATTCACAAGCATTTATAAATTCTCAAAAATCAAAACAAGTATGCAACTGGTATGACCAAAATGCACCTGTCAGAGCAATAGACATAAACACTGCTTCAGTTGAAAATGATGGTATCTGTATTTTGGATTCCAAAGCACAGTGTGACCTTTGCCTTCTTTGTGGTACTTCTGGAAAAAATGTAAGCAAAGTTATGCATTGGTCATAATATTCCATTACTTATTTTATCAGTTGCATTACTGCTTCGTTTGTGCTGAGCCATTTCATCAATATTGTATGCAACAACAGGAGGCAAATGTGATATTGAGATTTGAACGTACTGGAACATTTGTTTGCCACCATTGCCAAGTTTGTCATGTTTGTGGACATTCAGCACCAACATTGCAGTGTTATCAGTGCCTTCAGACTTTTCATGAACATTGCCTTTCTTATAGCAGTTTTAATCATGCATCTTCAATTTGGGTTAGTTTGTCTTAAGATCATGAAGACAATTACAAAGTTTTTTCTAGCTGTGCCCACAGTGTGACAAGTGTAATAGCTGTGGAAGAAGCAATGTTTTTTTCAAGTCAAGGCTTTGTTCAGCGTGTGAAAAATTGCAGATGAAAGGCAATGTCTGTCCTGTCTGTCATTGTTGTTATGCAGATGAAGATTTCGATGTTCAGGTAAGAGCATTTGATTAGTCATTTTTCTTATTTGAAATCAGATGATACAATGCAATTGTTGTTTTGAATGGATCCATACTTCCTGTGAGCAGCTAACAGAGGAAGATTATCACATATTCATTGCTTTGCCAGAAACCATAAAATATATTTGCCAAGTTTGCCAGGTTTCAAATAAGAAAGCAACTGTTTGGAGGAAGGCTTTAAATTCCGCTCGTCAAAATGGAATAATCCGCATTATTAATTTGTTGCTTACAGAACCTGAATTTGAATTATTACATTGTCCCAGTAGTAGTGGCAAACATTCCACAGACAATACAGATTTACAAAATATTTGCAGTCGGTTGCTGACTGATCTGCTGGACCATATACAAGGAATTAGACCTGCCAGCCTTGAAATTATGTCTTCTCTAACATATCAATCTGTTGGACATTTTAATGAAGACTTTCACAAACTGTTGCGGCATTTTTATCTACAATTGACTCTAGCAAATGAGCAATTTCGGCTGATATGTTCTGCCTTTGAGCATGTTGTGAAACGAATTTTTCCCTGGTTTTCATATGAAATTAGTATTCCTTTTCTGATGTTTGGCTCTACACCTGCTATGATTACAAACACAGATCATACCTATCACCAGATGGATAAACATAGTAAATCTAAAGATGGTGCAAACTGTGATATAGAATCTTTTCTTGAAAGTAGTCAGCATGTGCAAATCGCTTTAAGCAGTTCCTCTCTGCAATATCAAAACTTTTGGTATGATAAGCGTTTCTGTATTTTGTGCCTGCAAAAAGAAAATGAAAATTCGGAATCTGGCAGATTAATTGCATTTGGCACAAGACAGTGGATTCATGCAAATTGTGTTCTTTGGTCAAAGGGTGTTTGCCAGATGCATGATGGAAAACTTAAAGGTGTTCAAGCAGCAGTGAAACAAGGAGAAATAGCAAAATGTACAGTTTGTTTTCAATTTGGTGCTACACTTTATTGCTGCTATCCTGAGTGTACATGTGTTTATCATTTTCCTTGTGCTCGTTGTGCAATAGATGTTACTTGGACTTCTAATAGTGTGTTCTGCCCAAATCACGGAACAGATGTTCTGCCAGGTGCTCCTCTACTAAATACAGAATATTATTTGAAAATAATTCCGGAAATCACAAGCTCTGAAGTTTGCCAGGATGTTTGCCCAAGTATAGGCGCTTTAAATGTAAGGCCTAAATTTTAATTGATAGTTTGTGCATCTGTGTTTTTGTTTCTTTTTTTAGGTTATACAACTGGGTTCTTTAGTTACTATACCTGACAGATTATTTTTGGATGGATATCAGTGTGTCCGATTTTTTTGGGGGATTCGAGATCCTGAAAAAAGAGTTGCTTACCATTTTTCCCTTCATTCCAATCCTCCCTCTATTTCTACGTGGAATCCACCTGATTATACAATAACACATAACTGTGTGCAGTCAAAGTTTTCAAGTCGATATTGTGATTTTGATGCCAAAGCTCATAGCAAAAAAACAAACATATTTGTTGTGAAAGTGGCTGAATCAGTGTTAAATTCAGTGGACCAAATCGATTTTCACATGTTTGAAACAGAAGGATTATCTGCTGATCTTTTAGAAGAGGCTCTGCTTACATTGATATTGGATCTAGAACTGCATGCAAATGTGTGTGATAACGGTAATAATAAGGAAGAGATTTGTAGTATTCTGCAAGTGGATGGAGCAACAGATTCAAATGATGCAGCAGAATGTGATACACAGACTTTATATGAAACCAAGTGCCCTCGATGCAAGAGGGTGTATCGCACTGTTGGCAGCTGCCTTCGTCATCAGGAGCAGTGCGAATATGATGTAGATAGCAGCAGCAGCAGCAGCAGCAGCAGTGAAGAAGTAGGTGAAAATGTTGAATATGCTGAAGTTACTGGATCCACTGCGTCAGAATCAGTGTCATGTCATAGGGAATCTGAGGGCATGACTGCTGGTTCATGCAAGAGTTTCTATAAGACATCTAATGTTCGTTGTGACTTTTCCAATAATGAATCCCACATTAAGCCCTTTGAAGAAATATGTAGCAATGAAGAGAACCAAAGTATAGGAAAAATTGAGAATGACATTTCTTCTGCTAGCAGCACTTCTCCAGCTCCTAATATTTATTTTTCTCCAGTAGATTATTTTTCTCCACATGTACCTATGAATGAGTATCAGACTGGTGCTGCAACTTATATAATTCCTCCTTTATTTATGTATTTTCCATCAGTTTATTTTGTTCCAAGTGTTCCAGTACTGCATTTGAACACACAGATGACTTATTATACTCCTGTTGCCAATCATGCACTTTTTGCACAACCCATTTCCTTAGCACCATCATTACCAGCGTATATGCCATTGCAGATTCCCAATAGTTACAATTATAATGGTGGTGTTACAATGGAAGATAAAACAACAAGCAGTAGGAACTCTGGCCATTCCTGTACACAATCATTACCTGCTGCTCCAGTTTTGGAACAGTCAACTCAGTCTGACAATACAGTCAGTTCTACAGATTGCATAGTTAACTGGCTAAAGGAAATGGGTTTTGGAGACTTCAATTTGAAAGTATTGTCTTTGAAGTCTCAAGAGCAAGATGTACCAAAGAATATGGTTGTGATCAAGCCAAAAGAATTTTTTACTGAACCTTTAACTGTAGAAATGGAACCTGAAGCTGGTTCCTTGATTAAAACCAGTGGTTTTATTTATGAACTCCGTAGTTCGGAAGGTATTGTCTTTCGTGCAAATAATCTTAGCTCAGTGTGGTCCGCAGCGTTGGAAGCCGTAGAAACGGCCCGTGCGGCCAAAGGACTTCCTTTCTACTCGATATGTTCTCTCTCTGATTTAAAATTATGCGGCCTTAGCAATTCAAATATTCGTAAGTTGATCCAGCAGCTGCCAATCGATAAAGAGATTACAGAAAATCAAGGATGTGCTCGTATTATTCCATTTAAGAACCGCAGTGACAGTGATATGTTTTCGTGGTTAGCATCTCATCATCGCCCATTACCCATCCCTAGTTTGGTGGATGTCCATGTGACCAAATCTCGCATGCCCAAAACAGAACTTCCGTTGGCGATGCAGTACCGTCACTTAAAAGAGACTTGCCGAAATGCCGTTGGTGTTTTCCGTTCCGACATTCACGGGCGCGGTTTGTTCAGTCGAAGAGCTATAGAGCAAGGTGAAATGGTCATAGAGTATGCTGGGCAGTTGATCAGGCCATTGCTTGCAGACAAGCGTGAGCGCTTGTACGAAGCCAAAGGGATCGGCTGCTACATGTTCAGGATTGACGACCTCACCGTCGTCGATGCGACGACCTGTGGGAACGCTGCACGTTTCATCAACCACTCCTGCGACCCGAATTGCTTCAGCCGTGTCGTGGACATCCTCGGGCGCAAGCGCATCATCATATTCGCCCTGCGCTATCTGTACAAGGGTGAGGAGCTCACCTACGATTACAAGTTCCCCATCGAGGATGTCAAAATACCGTGCAACTGCCTATCTCGTAAATGCCGGAAGTACATGAACTGATCTTTGCGCGTATTGGTTTCACGGCCTATTAAGGAATTTTTTTTGATAAAATAAAAAAAAACTTCAGCTGCCGCCCCTGTCAGGTGGATTGTGATCGACCGTGGTCAGGAAGCGTTTTTTTTTCCTCCTTTTTTTTCCTTTTTTTCCTTTGATGTTTTCACGGATCATGCTGCTGCTATTTGTGGATTATAATTTTCACAAGCGAAGTTTCGTTTTGGGGACGTAATTGAAAAAAGGGTTGGGGGGAAAAAAAAACCATGTGTTGGTGAGGTATTCAAAATGTAAAAACTTACTACTCTCTCACTTCTGATTGATCTAATTTGTTATACTACAAACCAAGGAAAGGGAAAAGTAAAGGGAGGCTTCAGGTCGTGCACTTCCGCTTGGGATTTACCGAAACCTGTTTGATCCAACTTCACTACATTACTGGCTGGCTCCCTGAAAGGATTGGATTAGGTAAACGGCTTGTGCCGTCAGTTTCCAACAGAGGAAGTCTAAAGTCTTAAGGAAGCAAAAGATTGTTTATGGAATGTCGCCAGTGTTTGCTTTCCACCGTATGGGCAAATTAGAAACTGGTTTGTGCTATCATGTGATTGCCCTGCATTTTATTGCCTAAATGAAATCCAAATTCAATAAGCCGTCCCAAGGGCTCGCAGTAGAAGGCCAAACACGCACCAGTAATAAAAAAAAAAAAAAAAAAAAAAAAAACGCATCATACTTGATGACAAGAATGTTCTGTTAGTAGAATGCAGCTGGCATGCAAACTGGTCAAATAGTGGGATGCGGAAATATTGAAGACTGCTCGAAAAGCACGTGGTCGACGTCAGTGGTTGTAGTAAATATTACTTGCATGTAAAGATTGCATCGAGAAAAACCGAGGTCCTAGTTAAGGTTGAGCCAGCAAACAAAAAAAAAAAGAGAGAGAGAGAACACACAAAGTGTCGAATCTTCTTGAGTACTCGGACATGCGGCCGCACAGGGTAAATCGCTTGACCGAGCTGCATTGCGAATACGAACTGGAATTAAAATAGGTATTTTAGATTTATAAATGCACTAGGTGTGGGTAATTTGAATGCAAGGAATACTGTTTTGAAGACCTTTGGGTAGCTCTTAAACTCGTGTAGATACAGATGCTTCTCGAGGTCCAGTTCTTGTAATCATTAACTGTTAATTGAAAAGAAATTTTTGCAGTGGCAACGTTTGCGAACGAACACGTTTGGAACCATTCAGTTGGAATGGGGAATGAACTGTGCGAAGAGAAGCAAATCTTCACAGTTGTGTACAGAAGACAAACACTACCGGAACACGAAGTTACTTGAAATCACTTGTTTTCATGTCATTACAAAAATGATTTGGATTCGATGCTTCAGATGCTAAGAAAAAATGAAAGCAAGTAAACAGTATAATGTGTTTTCGACATAGGAAAGATTAATAATTAAAAATCTAAATATAGGCAATGTTGTTTCCTTCAAAAGTTTTTGCAATGTGTGAATTTACAGAGAACTATCTGAAGTAAAAAAATATATATACCCACTATAACTTTTTGATTCTTTTTTTTTTTATAAAAAGAAATCTTTGATACAAACCTTTGAAAGGAAACTACTTTGAAGAGCATTTCACGGTGCTTGGAAAAATTTAGTTTGCAACTGTAACTTTTTGGCTTGCCCATTCCCATTATTTGGTAAAACTGAAATTACGCAGTGGAAACAGGAACGAAAGAAATTACAAATGGTTTGTACTTAACTACGTTCCTCGCGCCTCTTGGTATGCGCATTTACAGAATTTGAGGTTTCAAATTCATTCATTTCATCAAATCAATAAGGAGCATAAATTTTGCAAAATTGCAATGGCTTATTCCTTTTCATAGTACAGCTTTTCATGATGATCAATCTGTGCATCAGTTTTCTTTAAAATTTTCTATTATTCCCCTGAAAAATAATGATGATGATAATCTTTTTTTTTTTTTTTTTCGAAATGGTTTCTCAAACTAAGCCAATGCTTCTGGTAATCCTGGAGCGATGACGGATCACATTTGTTGCTGTTGTTTGGGTACAGGAACCAAAGCCATCACTGATACGGAAACTCAGAAAGCGGAAGTCAACGGTCGGTCAGCAGTATCAGGAACTGCCGGTGATACTCACAATCGCCTGTCACCGAAACGCGTGCAAGTCTGCGAAATCCCGAAGAAAGACTGCATTGCACTTGAGAACGCTTCTTGCGGACATGCGTGTGTAAGGAAAGATAATGAGGTGGGATCCAATCTGCGAGCGTGTTACGGCATTCCGGGGGAACCGAACAGACTGCCGTAAGACCTGCCGACTGCCAACACGGGTGTCGGAGGTGTATTCGCTGATAAGCCGAAGACTGACTTTCTTGCGGGCTACACCCAGACGCTGCCTCGGGACTTTCTGATGGCCTGGTGAAAGGAATTTTCGGGAAACAGAATTGGAGGATTCCACACTTATTTCCTACGGTTGCATCCGTCCATAGGGAACGGTGCAACGCGAGCTCTGGGTGGATCACACCCAGAGCTCGCGTTCTTTTTAAAAGCATACATTTCGTTTAAAGTGAAAAGTTCGGGTTGGGAGCCGACGCTGTGTTGTGTAACGTAATTTATCGTCCCTTCATTTAGCGTGCAGGCATTAAAAAAAACGAAAAGTGACTGTTGGCCGAATTTACCGAGACAGGATAAAACGAGAATGATCCCAAGAACAAAAAACTGAAAAGTTCAGCAGTAACTCGGAATTCGTCATCTGATGTGTGCCACACATCCCAATACGCACAGCCTGACGTTCACTGTCACTTTCTTCATTTTT
Source organism: Raillietiella orientalis (assembly GCA_036172245.1). NCBI lineage: Eukaryota > Metazoa > Arthropoda > Ichthyostraca > Raillietiellida > Raillietiellidae > Raillietiella > Raillietiella orientalis. The sequence goes on along the minus strand of JAYWIR010000002.1, from coordinate 4,425,745 downwards.
ACTTATTATCCCCCCCCCCCCCCTTTGTGTTCAATTCCTATTTTTGTGACTGGGAAACCTGTGGTACAGAAACATTAGTTGTAGTCGGTGGTCTCAGTGGCATAAAGAAAGAAAAGAAAAAAAAAAAGGCTTTAGGTCCTTTACAAAGAGTAGTTCAGTGAAAAAAATCGACAAAATCCAAATTACGGCCAGCATTGCGTAATCTCTAACAGATGCACGGAAAGTTTTCACTTGCAGAAGAAATAAGGAAACTGAAATCGCTCCAGTAAGGGAAGGCACAGAAGAAGAATATGCGAAACACTATGCTGTGTGCTAACGTACGTGCACACTAGCATATGTCAATATGAAACGAGTTTCTTTTTCCGTTCTTATTCCTTGCACACGAACCGAAACTCGGGGCGCCTTACAGATACTTTTCATTTCCAGTTTGAACAGCGTTTCGCGTCTTCTTTGTCGACCGCTTTATGTGCGTTAAAGATCAGAAAATCGCATCTTGTACTTTTAGATTTTCATTTTATTTTATTTTGATGTTTTTGGATGCATGGTAGGGGTAAAAACCTTGAGATTCGATTTTTGGGATTTACTGTATGAATGATAGGATGCCCACTGTAGCAGAAGTAAAATCTCCGGATGCTTGGCTTTGCTGTGTCAACACAAAGATTCTCAAAAATTGCCTTTCTGCAAATGCCTTGTTTGCTAAGGCTTTCATACCGAGTAACCAAGTCGGAATAAAAATCCTGAATGAGAACCATAAAGCTAAACACCTTGGAAAAAAAAATGCAACCATTCACACGTCTTGATGCCTTATATTTTCCGTGTCCGATGTTTTCCCCTCAATTTCTGGACTGCAGACTTCGCGTCGGTTGTTGCTGTTTTGAGGAGTTTAATTCTCAAGAGTTGAGAAAACTATTCATGTAACAGAGTATGCGTCGCGAGGAAAAATGAAGGCATCCTGTGGAAGAAAATCCAAACCAAGATGTGCAGGTTACTTTGATTACATAAAAACTTTCATTCAAGTTACCGGGCCCGTCCGAGTTTTTAAATTTTCCAGATAACGGTACAGGTAGCTACACGTAACGCAAATTGCCGACTGTAAAGCGTCTAATAAATGTTTTGGTATCTGCAGTTTGTTTTTATCGAAACCTTAAGTGCGAATCGAAATATCTTCGCGACTACTTGGTAATGGCTACCAAGTCGCAAAAGCTTGGGGCGTTTTTTCTCACCTGCAGAATTCAGGACATTCATTCACTGCTTTTGCAAGCACAGATTACAAGCGTCGGGGCTTTACATACACTGTCCTTCTAGAACTTTGAACTACATGAACTTCTTTCGGTTTGGATCACGTTCACGACTACACAGGTCCCTACAGCGCTTCCAACACCAGTAATTAGGTTGGCAATTTCTTTTAAAACCTCGACGCATGTCGTAAGAAAAGTTAACCAAACGGTTTTGTCAAAGTATAAATCATCAGATTGGAATTTGCAATAAGCTGTAAACATGTAGGGGGCAATAAATAAAGTTTCGTAAACAGAATAGATCAAATAGATATATTATTTCAATTTTATTTGACTTTACAAGGACAGCTGTACAAAACATGGACACTTATCACATCATGAATCGCTGCCAACATCACCTGCATTGGCATGCGATACTTCAAACAGCACCCTACTCAAAATGGCTGCAACATGCTGATCTAGGATCTGACTCATGACCAGAGTAAGCAACCGTTGTTCATGCTGCACATATAAAAGCCGGTTTTCCCTAACATGAGCTAAGTGCAATAAAATTCGTGCAGCACGACGCAACATGTCCAAACTAGTGCCCATTGCATCTGGATTTTCACGTAATACATGAACACCATGGGTGTTGGCAATGCCTAACGCACTCTGCTCAGCTTGCTCAATAAAGCTCACAATTAAGGAGATGCAAGGATGATGCAATGCTATGCAACGAGCCACACCAGGATCAGCTGCAGCAAAATAATGCAGTAAGTTGATGGCAAATTCACGCATAACCTGGGAAAAAAACAGGTCAGCATTGCTAAACACAGCATACTTAACATACTCCTACCTGATCTTCAGTACGGCATAAAGCCTTCACTAATAAACCACAGAGATGTTCAAGTCGTTCAAAAGGGGGAGTGGCTAAAACAAGATCTACATTGGTTTCCTGAACACACAGCTTACAAAGTGCTTCAAGGGACAAACGCTGTGGCGATAGGACGGAATGGGATGGCAGGTAGGGGAAAGGATCTTGCCCATATGCAGATGGACATACAGCCCAATGTAACAATCCATCTAGAATAGGGCGCGCAATTTCCTCAGAGTAAGAGCTTAGATCCAACTGGGATGCCACATTGGCCAGAATCACAAGGGAATTCTCACGAAGTATATGTAGCTCATCCCACCACCACTGACGTTCACCAAGGAGACTACTACAGGATTCACGCCAATCACTTTCTTCCTCTCGATCATAGTTACGCCTCTGTTCAGTGCGTACTGGGTGTTCATGATGGAGGAGCAACAGTTTCCCAAGGAGGAGTAACAATCCTGCATTCTTTGACATTTCCAAACCATTGGCTGAGAGAAATGATAAACTACGCAGCACGTTGGATACAGCAAGACAACGATGAATGAGTCCAAGTTTAGTCTCAGTGACTGGGTTCAGACTGGGTTCATCCCTACTACAACACTCATCCTCAAATTCTTCTTGCTTTTTTCTGCACAAAGTATGGGAGAGATCACACACTTTCAAACCACTTGGTGCACAAACATTTTTCAAAGACGACGTGCCAGAAACACTTTTGTCAGTCATGTCTGTTGTTGATGCATCACTTTTTTCCGCATCACAGCTTAGCATTTGCACAAATGGCACACGGCTCCAATCACTATCAAACCGGGTAACAATATGCCGAGTGCTAGCATTAGCACCCGTAAGCCATGGTTCAATAAGTAAATCATCTTCCCATTCAGCACTGCCATCAATCACCAAAACATCATCACATGGACAAGTACCAACATTGTATCCCATTCGTGTTTCCCAAGTATAATTGGGACCAAACAAATACACTTGTTTATCACTTGGGTCTATAACAAGGGCCTCTCCCAATTCAGGTACAGGAGGATTCCACAAGGGGCGTTCAAACCATTGTGCTGAAAGAGGGGGATCTTGAAATGCTTGGCAGGCCACATCTGCCTCCAGGTCATCTCCAATGTTAAATATTTCAATAAGGGTACGGCGAAAATGTTCTAGAAGAACATCCAGGAGACCTGGCAAGTTAGCTAAGCCAAAATAAAGCACCGAGGAATCGTCAAATAGCAAAGCATTTAGCACATCCAGTGCCCAAGTGGACTCTGCCAACAATCCTGACTTTAGGGCCATCATTATTCGCCAAGCATCCACAGGCTGGATGTCCTGTCGGGTTAAACGACGTCTTTTCACTAGTAATGGCGACATGGCTTCTACACTATCGGGGGGGAAGCTCATCTCTTTCCGTGATAACTGGGGAGCAAGGAACCCTGCAGAATTTGCTTTGGAGGCTATGGGTTGGACAGCTACAGATGGGTATTGCTGCTTGGAGGGGAAATTCGCAGGCCTAGGAGGATAAACTTGTCTCATAGGGACAGCAGGTCCAGAGCTCCACTGCTGGGCCTAGTAAATGTTCTATAACCTTCTGAATCAAGAATTACACACCTGAACTGGATAAGGATACCGTTGGCCCCACTGAGATGCAATTCCTTCTTGAGTACGAGGAGAAGGCCACTGCTGACCAAACTGTTCAACAAATGGCCTTTGCTGTCCCTGCCAACTATTATAGACAGATGACTGCACAGATTGTTGCCCATAATTTTGGTACTGCTGCATAGGTCTTGCAGATGGTGCGTAATGAGTCTTAGGAGGAAACGTGGTCTGGAAACCCTGCCCACGAAAAATAATCAGTTAACCCAGAAGCAAAAGAAAGCCAGCCAATCAACCTGATTGTAATGTTCAGAAGGATAATTGGGTGGAGTAGGAGATGCAGAATATGGTGGTGCACCTGGACGTGCAGGGAAAGGGGTTGCGTATCTTCCATTAAATGAATCCTCAGAAGTAGCAGATGAATGCGTGGCAGAAGATGGGGGATAAGACCTAAAAAAAAATATTTCCAGTCTACACAATTTGACTGCTCACTGACCGATTAGGGAACCCAGAAGGTGAGGCATACTGAGCGGTGGGAGCTCCACCAGCAAAATCTGGTCTGTTCTGATAAGTGTCTGCCTGGCATGTTGGTGGATAACTTGCATACCCTAATATGAGACGTTAACACTGCTTGGTGCTAAATGAATACATACCAGAAGCATTCATTCCTGATGGCTGTGGAGGATAGACAGAAGCACTATAGCACTGAGGATGGTTGCCATAAGGATCATCAAATGGGTTACCCACATTAATGTTTTCTCCTTGTGGGTGGCCACTTGAAACATTATATTCTATAGATGGAGGCAAAGAATATGGAGGGCCAGCTGTAGGAGTAGGATAACCTTCCATGGAACTTGAATTAGAATTTGCAAGGGGAAAACCATCTTGAGAATTTGATGAACATGGTGACTGAACTATAGGTGTTTTGCTTGTCTTCTTTTTACTGCTGCTTTCAAACTGAGTAATAATAGGTTGAGGATCAACACCACCACGATCAAAACGACACTCAAATGGCAGCAAGTTCTTAGTATAATGTTTGCGCAAAGTGTATGCAGCACTGGAAGAGGCACCAATGCCCATGAGCCCTGCTATATCCTTCCAGGTTTTGTTCTTAGAAACCTATAGTTCTTCTATTGAGAAAGTCCTGGAAGAAAGTTATGCAGTTATTTACCTCCACAAAACCACCATGATCACGAACTAGCAAATACAGTTTGTGAAGATCCAAGGGATTTTTTGAGATAGTTGGGCAGGCAGTGATAGCAGTGCCTCTCTCTTCCATAAAGCGCAAAAGCCTATCAAGCCATGCCCTTCGTTCTAGACTTTCATCCATTTCATACAGTCTGTACAGGGCATCAGCTTTTTTTAGCCTATATGGTTCAGGTGGAGCCATATGGCAATTGTATACCTAATTGAAGAATTTTAGGAATACATCATACAATACTTCCGATGAGAACTCACAGGACTACTAGATACCCTAGTCCAACTCTGGTTAGCAATATCTACTTCATCAGGATAGTTGCCTCCAGATGTTAACGTATTTTGAGGCATATGTGCATGAGTTAACTTTCCGGAAAATCCCGTTTCTTTACGTGGAGTGCCAGCACGATCTTCACCTGATACCTGAGAAGCATTAGATATTGTGGAATGTTGTGATGCTTCATCATGAAGTGATGTTCCATCAGGTCCAGTAGGCAAAGGGCTCATTCCATTATTAGCTACTGATGATGTAATGTCAGAACAAGATGTAAGTAAGGTACTAACCTAAAGTTTCATGGAGATTATCCATGGAGATCACACTGCTATCTGAACCTGCACTTAAATGAGGATTTCCAGTTGATTGTTGATGCGTTTTTTGAGACGATACAGTTTGAGGAGTTACAGACTGTTGTGGTCGTTGAGGAGGCAACATACTATCATGTGATGCAAGTGCAGAGCTCACTGATGAGCCATTAAAAACCATAGGGTTTGGGGATGAAGGAAATCCCATTTTTTGCTATAAAAAATAATTTAATAAATATAACGGATTTGGAGGGGAGGGGAGGGGGGACGAAAATCAAACACCAAGAAGAGTTTGCATACTTGTAAGTGCTGTCTTAGATAGTGAGGTGCATTGGGAGCAGGCAAACGAGAACTAACTGGAGGGCCTGACACTGAGTTTATCATGGAAGAATTTTTGGCATCTGGGTTACTCATTAGATTAGAGGTGGGCCAATTCTGAATCAAAAAGTAAGAAAAGCTGTTAAGAGTTGCTGTCACTCACTTGCCCATACTGATAAGGAAATGTTTGAGTCGGACTCACATGATTATTAACAGATGAAGGACAATGTTCATAATTGCTATTTAAAGATGGATTCATATGACCTGGATGAGAATAAACAGGATAGCTACTTATATGTGAAGGAGGCCGATAACCTAAAAAGACTATTAATAAAGCTTAAATGCAAATGTTTCTCATCCATGCCTGAAGGATATTGAGTTGAATACGAAATTCCTGGAGGCTGTCCTGTCCCTCCATGACAAATATTACCAGGAGAAATCGATCCTGGCGGACATGAACCAACTTTTGCATGGTACACACCAGAATGGGCTATATGCGGAGGAGGAGGCATTGGCTGTTGGTAGCTCCCTTGAGCTGCCATTGGATGCAAAACTCGAATAGAATGATTATCTCCAGAAGCAGGAGGGCGCGGGGGCATCGGAATGCTCTGTGGCCCTAAATCATGCACAGAAATTAGATACTTAAATTAGAATCGCTGAAATGAAAGCACTGGAAAGACAATCTGAATTTTAAACTTGTCATTGAACATTTCTACAAAAAATGGTTAATCTATACTGTAGTTCAGGGGTGTGCAAATTGAAATTAACAGGAAATGATGTAAATCTAATTCATAAAGAATATTCTGAACATAATTCACAGAGAAAAACAACAATGATTTTCAATGAGTACTAAGTTCGTAGAATTTAAAAAAATGCACTGATTTCTAAAAATTCATTGTAAATGACTACTAAGTTTTTTGAAAAATTTTATCAACTGAAGGAACACCTTTCTTCTCTGTGATTAAGGAATTACAATGAAGTTTTCTTATGAATAATGCGTATAGTGTTTGTTCAAATAATTACCTATAGCTGGTGACATAGAACGCGATCCCAATGGTGATGGCACTTTCGTTCCTAAATTATTTATAATGACATCCTGTAACTTTCCCTGAAAAATTTCATGAATAAATAAAGCACACTGCAAACTTGATTTCAAATTACTCCAATTTTCCAAATTTGTTATTGAAAATAAAAATCACTTAGCAGCATATCGCAGTACTGCACAAAACTATGAACATGATTACTACGAAATGTTTTTCCTTTTTTCACTGAAAATTTCCTTAGCTTGCCATTCAATAAACAAAACACAAAAAATAGAGGTTGATAATGGCTTCCTTCCCTTTCAGACAGCATGGACTCTCCGTAACTTAAACGATATTCGTACCAGTATCTGCTTGTTTGCAGTTCGCTCGAGGGTTTCCTTGCTTCGCGCACTTTGTTTCACGATGGAACTTTTGAAATAGAACCGAACACGGTGCTTTGAAACAAAAATAAACCGTTTATGCAGTCGCGGTGAAAATGATTTCACTCAAAACGTATAAAATGCATATATAAAAGCCTTCGAAACCGTGAAAGCTTGCGAGGCTGTTGTTCACGGGATGAAATCATTCGTAAACAAAAAGAAAAAAAAAAATTTTTGTTCAGATCTTGCACAAATCTTTCCGAGTGCACACACGCACACGCACACACACACACACACACACACATATATATATATATATATACCAAGGACACAAGAAATTCACTTTACTAGAACCGAAGGATTTCTGATTCGGCACTGCTACAACTGAAATTTCCTTGGGCTTTGGCTACTATATCGGCAATCCCCAGCAAACTGGAGACACACATTCTATTGTGTTGTGCGGGAAGCAAAATCTCTCTAAATACGCAAATCAGCTGATTTGAGCAAATGCAGCAAGTTTTTTTTTTTTTTTTTTTCTTCCCCTTTCTCACGTAATAAACAAGCCGTGTTTGAACCGCCACTTTCCTGAAGGAACACACAACAACGAGAATTGGCAACACTCTTACATTGTGTATGCAGGGGAGGGGGGGGAGGTGGAGGAGGAGGTGGAGGAGGGATGGATGGAGAGGAGAGAGAGAGAGAGAGAGAGAGAACAAGAAGAAGAGGAAGAAGAAGAAGAAGAAAAAAAATCACTTACTCTTCCACGAGACTGCTTTCTTCGGAACCTGCTTTCCAGAGGGAAAACGATCGCAGGTTTTTCTCTAACAGGCTATGGCATGCCACATTTGTATCACCTAAACCAATTTAGCCAGCACAATTTAGCAAACGTCGATATCTTATCATTTTAAATTATAATCCGTTTCATAAGAAGGCAGTTGGCCGACAGTGCGACGCGATCGACGTTCCGCCAGCCACAATCATAAAGCTTTAGGCCTCCTCTCTCAGCCATTCGTTGTCGGAGCAGTTCGACTCCCTCTTCATTTCAACCCAGTTCATTACAGCGTGGCGCAACTATCGACCGCCAGGCTCGCCGATGTATTTTTCAAAGCACTTCCTCGCTATTTACACTGTGTGCATGGTAATTATTTAACGATGCACATCCGAATCGGGATTTTTCCACTGCAACGTCCAACGTAATTTTCCAAGAGGCGGACAGCCTCCGAACGAATCAATAACCTCCATTTCGATCTATGACTAACGCGGGCTGTCAAAAAGCTAAATAACGATTTCGAATTCCTGCAAGAGTCCCGTGTGCAAGGGAACCACGGGCCTGTCGTGTCACTGTGTTTCCCCCCCCCCTTTCTTTTTCCACCCCCTCATTATTATTATTTTTTTTATTACGAAAAACTGGGTCCACAAATGGAAGAAGCTTTCACTTCGGGGCTGATTAAAGACTACACAAACACTCTAATGCTGGCACTCAAGGTCACACCACAAACATCCAAACAATGTTTCACGTTACTTACAGTTTAAAAACTTTGCCTCGACTTTCGTAAACCCACCATAGTACACTCACTAAATACACAGGCCGGGTGCCGAAAACGTCAAACGCACTTTTCACCGTGCTCGATAAAAGATTCCATGCGTTCTCCTATTCTATGAAATTTCACATCTTCCCATACTGCACCGTTAGCACTTGAAAATTATGGTTTCGTTAGGGTAAATATATATATATATATATATATATATATATATCTGAATCTTAGAACGAGTACAAGAAAAAGGAAACTGGTAAACACAGCACATGCGAGTGGTACTGGGGCGACTACATTCTCGTTCATTTTAGTTGTGCTCGATACAACTTCGAAATCTATTTACTCGAATCTTTGATTGATAAATCTCCTGCTCTACCCCTTAAAGAAGCAAACGTTAGGTGCATGCACAAAGTTATCGCGTTTGATTTCCAAACTGAATTTTTCAATTTCTGAAAAATTTATCACGCTTTTCTTTCATCTTGGCTTCTGGTTGTCGTAAGACTTATAACCCTGTATTGGTGTGGTCGCGGTTCTGTGATTAGCAAGCTGGTTTTTAAATATCTAATAAGAAAGAAAGAAAGTAACAAACTTTCAAGTTTACAAGCTGGTAAGAAAAGTAACTACACAGAACAAAGGATCAAAATGTACTTCAAGCATTCAAGCATGTTAAAAAAAAAAAGGTCTAATTTACTCCTCATATGTCAAAAGTTGAAGACACAGGTTTAGATGCTTGGTTACAAATTTATACATTTATTTTTACGAGTGCACACTGCATTTCCACAATCAAAAGGGAAGGCTACTGCACACTTTTACACATGTGTACGGAACACACAATTTTCAGATTACAAAAACACAAAATGCAAAATGTTGCAGTGTAATCACAGTGATATAATAAAAGCAATAAAGGGTTGTGTTCATTATCTTACATTATTAAGTGAGAATCAATAAAGATACTCAGATTAAAGCAGCATACAGCTGTATGACATCTGTACAACAGATTAGGCAAACCGCAACACAAAGTTGAATATGTACTGAAAACATAAAAGTTGGTGGTGGAACACAATTTTCCATGAAGTTTTAAATAGGATACATTTACTTAACCCATTTGAATCTATATTTCATGAGTATTGAAATGAGGATTCAATTTTCTCCATATACTGGAAAATGTGAGCTTATACTTATTTCTTTTTTGAGGACACTACTCATGGTTTTGATTTTAGATGAAAATTGCGAATATCAATAACTTTTTGAATGATACTTTGTAGATATGCTGGAGAATACACAACATGAGAATGAAAAGAACCTACACTTGAAATCAACATGATGTGGTACTACCTCCCACTGGATTTACAAGTATAAATCCCCTAAAAAACATGTTAATTTGAAAAAAAAAAAAAAATGTACTTCGAAAAAAAAATGTACCAGCAACTATAGCTATTATGCAAAATTCGTTATTAAGGACAAAATTGGAACCTAAACCTGAACTTTTCGTGATTCTGTGATGAAAATGAACAAATCAGTAAGTACTGTAAATGGAATTCTAAGCAACACATCTTCGTGTTTTTAATAAAATTGAAAGCACTTGTAGTAATCATTGGCAGCATCCTTATTAACATTAAACATAAGTCATTTTTAAATATTAAGAAAACGATTAGAAAATTCGGATTTATGTATGAAAGCAAAGGACTTGAAAACTTACTTTAATTTGAACATAATGAAAAAACTTTCGAAATTCAAGTCTTAACTTTCAAAAAAACACCAAAAGCTGTGTAAACTATTTACATCAACGAATGCTTTAAATTGTTTTGTACCTTCAAAATTTGGAAGCTTCATAAATATGATTAGCAATGCTTTAAAACTATTGTAAAGTTATTCACAATCAGAGAAATCAAAATTAGAATAACGATCAAGCATATGAAGGGATAAAAGCATGCAATCAGAATTTGAGAAGCTGACTTTATCAGATAATTTCATATTCCTATTTGTGCCTAAAGGTTGTGGCTGCAGTCTGGGACAAGATTTAGCTCAATATACTATTACTATTGTACGGAAGTAAACAAAAAAACAAAGAGTGAAATTTAAATGCTTTAAGGTTGTACTCATATCAAAAGCCAAATTTCATAATTCCAAAATAAACTGAGGGCAGCTGAGGCCAACTTTGAAACTATTCCTCATATTTTGCTGGCATACACATTCTAAAGAAACACTGGTATTCATGCATACTGCTCAAAGTAAACAATTTTTCAGCAATTATGATAAACCAATCAAAAGTTTATATAGTGTTGATTTTCAATGTTTATCCATTTAATGCCTCACATCCAAATTCCAACTATTGCATTTCCCATGAGATATTTGTTGGTAAACACATTCAAGTTACTACAGGATCACCTTAATTTATGAAAAGCTGTGGAAGAAACCTACTTTTTTCACAAGGAATAAATAGCCTTTCAAAATTCTCTTACTCACATGAATATATATGCACACATTAAATATATGTACCACAATCTACATATATTGTTGGCAGTACTGTATTTTATGATGGATAATTTTAATATGCTGAATATCAACATCAGTTATCATCCACAGATGTTCAAGTGTGAGAAACCAGATAAACACAATGATGCAACAGTAAAATCCCCCTAATAGATCATCCTCACTGATTTCATTTTAAAAAAAAAATTGCATCAAGTAATTTTAAGCTCTCAAATGTCCTAAAGCTCATACTTATAAATTTCAAATGTAAATGATTTCAATGCTTCACTAAAAAAAACAATAGTATTTAGAATGTTCGACATATTCGGTATGCAATGATTTATAAATAAGCTATTTATGAGATATGAATACACAGATATTGCAAACTCAATTTATTTGCACAAAAACATTCAAAACTTAGATGACTACAGAAATATCAAAAGTGGACATTGAATTTAAAACACAGTACGTAAAACAATCACCTAAATTAATTTAAAAAATTCTGAACCCATATCTGTAATTTGAACCAAAGCAGCATAATTTCAATTAGGTATACATGACTTTGGCAATGATACATTGAGCCACAGATGATGTCCAGTAACTTAAAGAGCATACTTTTCATGAACAGGTAGACTTTTCTTTTCAATCTGTTTTAATGACCAATTACTATCAATTAAGCACGAATTGTTGCAATTTTCATTGATATTTAATAAAGCAGAGCTGAAAATGAAGTGTAACTAAGTTGCAACTAAGTAAATCACTTGAAAAGAAATCTTAAGAAAGAAAATATAAAGATTGCAAATGAGTAGGAGGGAGAACTGAGTAAATTTTTTGCGATTTAGTAATCGTTGATAATAATCAATACACACCTCTTTTTTTGCTACAGTAGCTGATGGCAAAGTGGTTGAAGTTTTGGAAGAAAACAAACTGTTTTTATGATGCATATTTGACTCAGCATCAGTTTCACACTTTTTAGTTTTCATAACAGATGATGGATTCACATATGGGTGCTGCACTTTATGACATGATGTTAAATATTCATCAGAAGAAATGTGATTTGAATGTAAACTGAACTGATTAGTTTGGGGATTTCCGAATGAATTTGCTGATTCTTGCTCCTTTTTTGTGTACATACTTGGCATTGGGTTAACTGCTCGGGAATCTTGCTTTTTTTCAAGAGTGGAACAATCTAATGTATTTTTGTGTTCTTCATATCTTGTACAGTTATCCACACTTCCAGTAAACACGGAATTGTGATTGGGTATATTTAGATGAAGAGGATAATTTTGTTCATATACGGAAACCATATTCGAATTCGCATTTTGGCAAAATGTGTTAGGATTAGTTTTAGACAATGCTTCACATTTTTTTTGGTTATCAGGATCCATGTTATATTATATGCGATCACTTCAATAAGATCAAATTTTGATCAAGGATCTATAACTTTTAACGCACAATCAAAAGATATAAATCTCCAAACATGTTTCATGCAGGTTATATCATTCACATAATTATGAGTAAGTCACAGAAATCAAAATACTCCAAAAGTCTTAACACAGTTATGCACATTTTGGGGTAAAACCACAATACGAAATTCAAATATTGGTAGCCATTTTCGATACTAGCACTCAACGATAGCAATCTCATCTTTAATTTGAGATTTGGCACAAAAGCTCATGAAATTTTTATAGAGTAGAAATGTGGGCAATTGTTTCAAACACAAAACAGCAGAACACATGTTGAGTTTTTTTTCTACTTCCAGTAAATACGCTGTGACAGTAATCCTTTAACTTCATCACAGTAAGTATGTGCATAAAATTCGTTACATTACGTATTCGGAAGTACGTAGTCGCACAATAATAATTATAAACAAGCAAATTTCCTTAAATGATAATACAGCCAAAAAATATTTTCGTATTAACTGAAGATTGCACGGTTTCGCACTATTTTTCATACCACCTTGATGGCGGATGAACTTTCATTGTGATTACCTTTTAGAGTTCGATTTGGACTTTATTGAAACTATTATTGCATCTTAACATTTGCTTAATTAAGGATTATACTTCCATATAATCTTCGCAATTGCAAACAGCAAGAAGCAAGATTAATTTGAGAATTTGAGCACAAAAATGTACAATTCCGGCTTTTCAAAGCGCTTCGTTGACGCCAGTCTGCTACAAAAACTTCAATCAATGTAACGACAAAATCAAAATATAAAGTAAAACCAATCACTAAAAGTACCATCGAAAAAATGAGTAATAAACCTGTTACAAGTAGCTGAGTTTTTACACTTATTATGTGATAATTTGTGAAATTCCAATCATATTTGCTTACGCAGTTTTTGCTTTTTTAGACATTTTGAACTCCTGGTCACTAACACGAGAATAGAAAGTTCAGATTTTTTTTTGTGTGTGTGTGTGTTTTTTCAAAACTGTCAAGTAAATTGCATTGTTTCTTGCAGGGATTTCGAATCATTAACTGAAACTGATCACCTTACATAATTCAGTAATATCGAAATTTTTAGAAAATCTTCCTTTTCCCATTGCATTGTTGCTGTATACTACTTTCAATCGCAATGCAAACTATACATTGAGAATCAGAACATTTGTATTTGGCCATCATATGAAAGATAAAGAATTTAAAATCACTAATATAAATTGTAGATGTAACATATAAGGGATCCCAGAAAAAGATGGCAAAAAAACTGCAATCTAATAAGTCAAATCACGATTGCTAAGAACTTATGTGCCAAGCACACCCAAACATAAAACTGTGTGCATATTTATGGTGAAATATCCGATTTCTCTGTGTTATAATAATTCTCCTTGGAAATCTTTGCAAATACACACGATTAAATTAATTACGAAAATTTCGTGAACATGTAATTGTAAACAAACGCAAAGTGTTCTTGAAAGTTTTATGATCTTAAAACATGTTTTCCTTTTTTTAATATAATAAAAAGCTTATCATTTGTTTTGAAGAAACCAAGAAATGGACTTGCTACTTGCTAAAAATATAAGGGACAATATTTCAAATAAAACCTTGAATTTTTTACTTTAAAATATGATTGAATGATTAGAGAACTGAATTACAGGTTTGAGGAAGCTCAAGAAGTAAACAATTAAGTAGTTGATGCTTCAGAAAAGATGTGCACATAGATATTAAAAAAAATTAAAATGAAATGTAAGAAATTCCATTATGACATAGGTTCACAATTTGCTCTACCTCTATGATTTAAAATTGAATACAAACTATTGAAAATTAAAAACAAGCAAAAAAGCAATGCTTCTTTTTTAAAGCTAAGTAGTGCCCATACACAACTTCTGAATATTATTTTAAGCCTCCAAAACATGTAAATTCTAAATTCAATGAACTCAGTAACCATTAATTTTCATTATTTTTGAATTTGTGCATATATTGTATCACGCGGGACAACATTAAGGCAGTGTAGGGATGCTCACATATCTTTTCAATTACCAAGTCAGTTTATAAGAACTCAACCGTATAACTGATACGGATTGTCAACCTTAGTCATAAAATGATAGACTGAAAGCATATATCTCTATCCAAGAGTATAAATTTTAAAAACCAAACACTGCAAAGACATACAGCTGGTCACAAATAGCAGCATTAAAAGAGAAAAAGATGTAGAGTTACTGAAAGAACAAAAATGAGAAAAGCAAGATGTTCGAAAATACACAAGGGTAATGTTTCAAAGGGTTCTTAATAGATGGACGTCAGAACTTTCAAACAACCTTTAGAGAAGATTAAAAATTCCTAAGTGGAACAATAATGTCCAGCACTATTTTGTGAATACTTGCAGATGATCCCTTTGATTATTACGATCTTTTATGTGAAGAATGCGAGGTGCTGGAAACGACACCTCCATACTGATTTCTGATGATAGATTCAAGAAAGATGACACTAAAGGCCCCGTGTCCCAAGATTGTTGTGTTCTCAGAGAAAAGACCTAATAAAATTAGGTAGTATACTTCAGAATTACTTTCAGAATTTTGAACACTTTATTGATACAGGATATAATTTTTCATTTAATTTTTTTCAGTGGGCAATAACTTATTTGAAAATCCAAAGCAATATCAAAAACCATTCTAATGCATAATGAATTATAAGTAAAAGGAAGGAAGGAACAACTTTCAGAATGAAAAAAATTTATATCTTCAACAGTTCTATACTCATCATCATCTGTCACGGTTATTCATGGAAAATGACCTGAAGCATCAGCAAATGTTAAAAAGAAAAATTTCATTATAGCATTCGAGTAAAACTGATTCCATATGTTTCCTCATGGTGATGAAGATTGATCCGTAAAAAGAAATGTTTAATACAGTTATGAGTTTACAATGAATTTTTGTACAATGTAAAAGTAACTGTTTAGAATGAAAGTGAGGATTTCGAAGCATACAAACACTTTATACATATATTGAATAGAGTCATATAGTGGATTATTCAAAAATGAATCAGAGACAAATCAAACAAAATAGAATCAGTTTCACTGTGAGGCATACAAAATTTCATGTGTGTTTTGAAAAAAGCAGTAAGAGATAACTGTAATATTGTGCTTATGTTTTTATGTCTTGTATTAGTTTCGAAGAGTATAGTTACCCATAACGTTTTTATAATGTACTTTGAGGAACAGTTACTCATTCTTACAGTACTTTCATCCACTTTTAGAAATTCATAAAAACCTTTATTGGTTACTTCGTTTTTTTCATGTCATCTTGGATACTCACATCATGCTTTTCAAATTATAATGATTATCATTGGATATAAATGATGATTTTTCTGTCTTTAATCATCAATGGTTGTCATTCACTCTTTTTATAACCATCCAAAAAATGGCATTGACATTCTTTTAGCCTTGGTATATATCTGTTTTTAAGATTGTTGAAATTTTAAGCTTTTCCCGATAATTTTTTTTTTAACATACCATGTTCTCTAGATAACTGTAGCTCTAAAGTTAAGAAGCTTGCAATTACAAAATGTCAACGATTTCGAGTGTTTGACACTTGGATGTATTCCTAGCATGCATTGTGTATAAATGAAAATGGAAGGCAGAATCAAGTAAAGCAGGCAAACTCTCAAGATTTTAGATGTTAGGTAACATTCGCTTATTAGATGGAAAGATTTCTTCAAATAGATACTTCATCAATTCATTTGCAATTTATAAGACCTTCTTTATTCTGTCTTTAAATTTGAATGCGCTTCAATAGAACACATCACCTATACACTTGTCTATCAAGAATGAACTAATGCCATTTTTTGGCTGTGTTACCAGATCTAAAAATTGCAGTCGCATTTATGAAATCACAGTTTTTCAGATTCCTTATTGTAAAAAAAAATGCAATATTAATCCCGTGTTATTATTTCATTGTAGAATTCATTTCATGCAATCTATAATAGCGAATCATAATAATTATTTCTAGCAGTCGAGTTCAAAAGCTACTATGCTATGCAGCAGGATATTTTTTTTCATTGTTCATTCATTAATCTTTTTCTCTAATTTTCTATTTTTTTAACTAATTTTCTTCTCTCACTTTTCTGAAGTACACTCTATTCTTTATTTAATCGTATTCTATAAATCACTAAAATTGTGTTCTTAAACACTTTCATAATCATTCCTCATGCTTCCAACATGATTATGAAAGTGCTTGAGAAAATGAATATACTTCATATCTTTATAGATTTTTGAGTTCTTAGAAATTTTTAAATGCAGTTGAACAGATACTCATTGACACAATGTTATCCAAAAGCATATTTCGTGTATGGTGCTTCTTCTTTAGGGTTTGAAAGTTCCTAAATTGACACTAAATGGTTTGCACCTAAGGCTCTATGTCGCATTAATTTCTGCATTTTTGTACTTATAGGAATTCTTTGTTCAGATGATGTTTTAAATCAGTATACATTTGGGGATCTCCATATTAAGAAACAGCTAGAAGTGTTAGAATCAATAACATTATTTGATAATGTAGATTTTTTGATGACAGCCTACGAATAACTTCAAATCTACAGTGTCCTTTCATTGAAGAAATGCCTCACGTTCTATAAAAATTGGTAAAAGAAAATGAAGTAATTTATTGCTTTTAACACGAAAGCTTCTTACTCACAAATGAAGCATTACGGAAATTAGGTTCTCATTTGTAAAACGAATGGTTATTAAATTATCAATATAAAATAGTAAGATCTCAATAAATTATCAAGTAATAATTATTGTTATCTTTAGTCGCACTATTAATCATATTTTGTATTAGTATCAAGATCCTTCTCTGTTGCCATTAAATACTATTCTATTCGTATTGAAATTTTTCTGAAACAGTAATATTTGTTTGATCTGTAGCTAAAGTTATCATGGAAAATATGTTAATAATATCTTCACCTAATGATTGTTCGGAGAATTGTACTTACTGCCTGTCTAATGTCGCAAGCATGTTTTTATCTCATTAGAAATTTTTGCTTCATTTTGCTGATGTGCATAATATTGTGTGCACTCTACTTACGTGCAAAGTGCATACAAGTCATCAGACTGAAATTTTGATTGCACTATTTACGGTATTAATGAAATTAACAGCTAGAAAAGTCTATGACGACCATCTCAGTCGCCAGGATTGAGATTCTTGTGACATGAAAGTTAAGAACCGAAACTTTCGTGCGAACCCGCATGTCTTTATTCCTCCTTAGTAGAAAGTTTTATACTTATACTTCAGCCCTTGTCAGTTCTATATCAAATTTTGTTTGTTTAGCTGCTACCTTTTGTTTTTTCTGAAAAAACAGCCATTCGAGTCGTACTACTTCTCTTCAGGATGAATTCATCCTAAAGTTCTATTTGCACAGCCAAGTGAAATTCGTGCCATCAAAGAGGCACCCATAATAGTAGGGTGAAGGATTACCCGACTTTGTCCGTATTATCACAAACTCGACTGAAAAGCAGGGTTTATTAGGGAAATCTGATTTGTATGTGCTATGCCATGATTACTGTTGTATTCGACAACTGAGAAGAGATTTCTTCTTAGTCTGAAATTGGCATTCACTAATTATGAAAGTTTACAACAAATGAATAAGGTATAAGCGATTCTGCCGTCTTGGAAGTAGGCAGAAAAGTAGGGAAATAGTGTGCCTACAAATTTCAATATTAAAACAAATCACAAACGAAAGATCACTCAACAAAGAATCGATCGTTTTTGCAGAAGAATCTTTACGTGCGTTACTTCAACAGGACTGAAGTTCGTACATTATAGGCGTACTGATGAACGGGGCATCGTTGTTGAGAAATGGTGCAATTTCAATGTTTATACTGATACGAATCATTTTTGTTGTAGCTTAAAGATGAACGAAAAGTTAATGCATAGACAGATTCTAATTTTCATCATTCTTCAGACTTGCCTGCCACGATGCATATCAGGTAAACAGTGCAAGTGTTGTACATGAATGCTTATATATCGTTGAAATATTAAAGATCTGTATGTATGTGCGTATGCGTAAACATATGCACACACAGCGATTGTACATTACTTTGCTGCATTTTCTTTAATACGAAGATTCGTGGGCACTTGCAAAGTTAAGAGAAGGCACTGCAACTCTTCTCATATTTTGGCCCACTTTTGTCAGCGATAAAACTTTAAACATTCATTTGGAAACTTGCAAGTAGTATAAGTAATTAAAGTAGAGTATTATGTAATATATATCCATCTTATTTTTTAGGTACAGTGCTTTTTGTTTCTTAAAACGATTTGTAATGGTGAAAAAGATTTAAAAAATATTGTTAGTTTGTTGTTGACATAACAAACTAACCTTGGAACATTTGTTTCATCTTAGGAGGAAATGAGCATAATGAATCCATAGACTCTGAAGCTTCAGTAGGAACAACTACGGTGATCAACGTAGTTATATCAAAATCAAATAATTCACATACAAATGAAACAACTAATGAGATTTTATCTTCATCAACATATGCAATCGCATCTTCATTACATGAAAATGTGTCAAAGTGGACAAGCATAGAAGAAATTCTGATAACAAATGCAACTGTGTCCAGTCCACCCTCTATCTCTGCTACTACTACTGTTAAATCTTTGCAAATCCTTTCATCTAATGCAAGTTCACCCATAGGGCTAACAATCGCCAAGCATAGGTCCTTTGACTTCCTTAGTTTTATAGGTAGGTTGCATTATGCTTATCCAAAGCTTACTTATTTATATTGTTTCTCCATTTAGGTGGAATGGTGCTTACTTTGGGATTGATAGCAATATTCTATATAGTTCACAAATTTTTTGCTTCACGTACTTATCACACTGAACGTAGTTATCACACTCTGTGACTACAGGTACACATGCAACAAGAGATTCATTTTGGAAGATTTTTTATTGATGCTATTATTATAATTTTTTCTTTGATTATTTGTATTTATGGATAAAAAGATGCACATATTCACTATCATATAGCAATATTCTTGGGAGCTTATGAACTCTTTCCTTGTGATTGGGTCTTACTGCAAATAGCAAATATTTGTTCGATTGCATCTCGAAAACAAAGAAAATTATATTCTATCAGTCCTTGTTTGCTGCAACTCTCTTCACGTAAGATACAAACTAAAGCTAAAAGTTTGTTGACTTCTCGTAAATATAATCGTGTTCCTTGATTCAAACGGATAATGCTTGAGCTTTGATTATCAAATGTAGCACATTCATCATCATTGCGTACACCATAAATGCAAGAAATATCAATGACTACATCTATCATATCACAGCATAATTCATAACTCTGCATATCTACTGGAGCTGAGTCTGTTGCCACATAAATCTTTGATACTACATCAAACAGAAATGCTTTTTCAACACAAGAATTCTGAAAGAAAAACATTATTATTATTATTATTATACAAATGATGCATACTACTTTACCGAAATGAATACATTGAGCAAATTTTCCAAGGTGGCCATTTGAGGAATAAGCTTTTGCACTACTTTGGAAAAAGCTTCAAAAATGCTATGATCATAAATTGATGTGAGATAAAAGCCAATACTATTAGGACTCATTGCTAAAACATTATTTAAAATTTTCATTGTAGTCCTATGGTACCTACTCTCATCTTTCATATCATCACTGACTTTTTGCACAATATCTCGTTGAATTTCCATCTTGAGATCATCTGATAAACCATCAACTTTGTGAATAAATACTTCAAAATGCAGACTTGGATTTACTTTATATGCAAAGCTTACAGTCTGATGCAATTTCCTCAAAGCTTCTTGATACTCATCCTGTACTTTATGAATTTTGTGATAGTAATTACAAATTACTTACTTGAGCATCTATGATAAATATCAGTGCACCAACTTGTCCAAACATGGTTGCTGTTTCACATCCTATATCACCATCTAAATAATTGCCCTGACCAGGAAAATCCCAAATTTCAAACTGCACAAAACATGAATTTGATATGTTGTCTTTGATTATTTTACTGGTGGATTCCAAAAACAAGGTCTCATTTGGAGCCATCTTGTGAAAAACAACCTTCAATATCGAAGATTTGCCACTTCTTAAACAAAAATTTCATCAGGACTGAAACTGCAATTGACTCACCTTCTTAATCCTACCAGGAGGATTCGTGGTTTTGATTCATTCAGAATCGAGCAGTCTTCATTTTCATCATATTCACAACGAAAATCTTTAGGATAAGATCCTACAATATAATTGCTGCATTTTTGCTCTTCATTATTTGGATACTGCTGAAAAGAACATGGGAAAACTTCTTTCTTATCCTGCTGATGTAGCAGCTCACCATTTTGGTGCTTATTTACTCTGATTAAATAGAAATTTCCTTAGTAACCATGACTTATTTCAAAAAGATCAGTCCAATGTTTCCATGTTTTAAACTGAAAACACACAATGAGTAAATACCAAGTGAGTGAGTAAACCAAATCAATTATTCATTTACATACAAAAATGCCAATCTAGATTTAGTGCAACTGGAACTGCAAGATAAACACATAAAACTCGTCGAACTTGGAACAAATATAAATAAAATCTAACATGGCTGTCAAGCCAAAAATTTGGAAACGATGTAACAATTCAATGAGACAATAATTTACCTCATTTTCCGGGTTTATATTACTGTTTTATGCTACACGCAAACAATCCCCCCCAAAACAACTAAAACTTGAAATTCGGAAATTTTCTTTTACTACTACAGAAAAAGGTGCCAGGGATAATACGGCAGCATTTTTCAAAACTGTCCACTTTTATTTCAACATATCATATAATCTAACAGGCGTGGTCACGAACGATACTTTTCACTGTATTATTAACTAGCGCTATTTTGAAATTATGGTGATACAGAACAATAGAGATGTAAATCTCATTCTGCAAATAACTTCCACTGAAAGAGGCCTACAATTAAACATGGTGAAACATTGGTTAAACTTCTGATTTATGAAGAAATGCTTGTACATTAATTTGTCGAGAAACCAAACAGAATTTATTTCAGCAATTTTTGGGAGCATACTAACAAAATTGCACATCAGTGAACCAAGTATACATAATTTCCGACAATTACTGATATTCAGTGTTCTTTAATTCATAATCAATTTCGAGTACCGTACAAGTTTACATGTTTGTATGAACTATTTCCATGCTCACAGCAACATAAAATAGCTTTATTTACTCAAAACACAATAAATTGAAATGAAGAACACGCTTAGAAAACGTAGTAAATCATTGAAACAGAATCTTCTCTCTTGTTCCTAAACGCTGATTCTTCCAAAAGTGTGTACACCATATCACTAAGGTTACGTTTACTTCAGTCAATACTACTTCCTAAATGTGCATCGTTCCCACCTGCTCCACTCTAATTACGAAGGCGGTTTGCTTAACAGTTTTCACATTAGACGGGAAGTGATGAGTTCTCAACGGAGTTCGAAATTTGCCGAACAAAAGAACTCTACTGTTACATGCTTTGCTTTGAATCTGAATTCAGTTATTGTTAGAAAAAAAAATCTGAACCTACGTTAAAAGAGAATTATCAAAATATCATAAATGCGAACCTTAATCTTTGCCTCCGTAAAAGCTTTAATCCAGAAAAATCTAAAGCATATTCACTCAAAGCTTTGCTACATAAACATATACTACCCCACCAAATACATTGCAATTACATACTTTGATTTCTTGTGGGACAAACAGGTGAATTGTCTCAATGTAATCTTTAAAACATTTATCTGCACATGCCATTTATTTTAGATCATTTATTTATGAAGTATATTTTTCAATAAAGGTTGGAATTTTCTTATAAACTTAAAAATTATTTATTTCTTCGAGATCATTATCCATTGCTAAAATCTGATTTTCCACTTTAGGTAAAACATCCTGCAATCAAAAATCCCGCCATCTTATAGCAAAGAAGCATAGAAAGCCTATTGTCAACAAGCCGCATGCCCATTTAAGAAATGTGCTACAAGAATGCCAAGTGCTTGTAAAAGTCTTTTTTTTTTTCTTTTTTAAGTTATATGAATGTCTGCTATTAGATGAGATGGTAGATTTATATCAGCGAGGATTATAATGAAGAAGTTAATTGTAATTTTCCAAAAGTCTCGAGAGCCACACATAAAGCACTGTGAGCCTCAAATTCCATTCGTGTTCTAGCATATCATCAGAAATGTAGTACCTTTGCATTTATGAACAAGTCACGAAATCAATTTATAGCACTTTGAAGTCGGTATTTTGAAAGTTTCAACGGCAGTATTCATTCATTGGCATGGCTTTGAGTATCTATGAAAATAAATGCAATGTATTTCTCAGGTATGCTTTGTATATTATGTGTATGCATTACATATGTTTATAGAGAGTGAAACATTTACAAAAGTTGTAGAGTACTGAGTTAGTAAACGTATGGGATGTACGTTCTTATATAAAAAAAAAACATCAATAGGAAAACATTGCTCATACCAAAGAATAGATAAATCGAGCGAAAAATGCACAATAGTACCGCTTACAAATTCGCTTAACATGATTAGGACAGGTAGACAGAATTTATTGACCTATTTGGATTTTGAGCTACAAATCAATCAATAAATAAGAATAAAAATACAGCTTCGATTTATTATGAGAAATTCGCTAAATGAAAAGATCAAAAAGAGTCTCACAAGACTACACGTTTCTATAGATATTAATGACGAATTAAAAAAAAATACGATTAAGTGTTTTGGTTAACGAAAGTTAAAAGCAAGAATCATCATTACTAGAGAACTGGAAAAAGACGAAACAAATAACATTTTATTCCCATATTTTTACGTAGAAAAGAAGATCATTAGTTTGGAGAATACAAAATAGAAAAAAACTGAAGATCATCCAATTATTTCAACTAACCTTTTAATTAGATTAAATGAGAATGGCATTCACAAAGAACAAGAAGCTAAGACATGAATTTAACTGTTTGCCAAAAATAAAAAGCCAAAGGAAACAGTCACTTTCTTTTTTTTAGTTACTTAGAGGAATAATGATCTCATTTGTACATATAATTCAAAACTTTCATCAACTACCAAGTTTATGAAACAAGGTGTTCAGTTTGCCTAAATGAAATCCTATATATCTCATAGAAATGTTAACTAGATCAATCTGTGAGAATAAAACTATATATCTCCGATTTTAGTTATGATAGCTTAATGCATATTGAAAGATTTAGTGATTGAACCAATCTGCTTCTTCACCTTTCTTTATCCACAGTGTTCCCTTTTATATGGCATTCGTGTCAATTCCTTCCACTGATGATGACCAAAGCAAATATTAGAGTTGGGGATTTTCTGATGCTCACTTGACTTTTTGCATTCAACTGCGATTCCTTGAAACCGTCCCTCACTCAATCACTAAATATTGCGGTGATTATACATCATTGAACTTTCAACTGTTTCAATATTACTGAACTTTCGACGCGTTCGATTTGTTAACATGCTTTTTTCATTCAGAATTTTTTCGAATTCTACTATTTCATCTTAGGATTAACCAGTTCCTCATGAATAAACTGACTAAGGTTTTCTTGCAATATCACTTGAAAAGTCCAACTGTTGTATCTCAATTACTCTCATAGTTGATTTTCCTTTTTTCTGTTCTTTTTTTTTGTAAATCAAAAACACTACATATATCCTGTCTAGTGGACTGTGGATAGACAAATTTAATTCTCCTTTCCATGACGGCGATAGCGTTATTTTGCTCAGATATCTTTAATTGTGCTAAATAATGAAGAGAATTTAGCATAGAATGCAAAAAAACAAAATTCGTTTGGAATTCAAGTTTCGATTTAAGACCTGACAAAGTATTTGTAGGTGAGAACTGATTGCATTACTAGAGTATTTTACATTCCATTCGTGTGATATTCCATATGAGCTGCTGTTACAGTTAACAGCTCGTTGTAGTTCGTAATTACACATGGATTGTCAAGTTACATTTTGTATTTCATGTTCCTCTAATTACAAAGTTTATTTCAAAATAAAGATTTGCATGATGCTTTGAATGCATACTGATATTTTTCTACACAATTGAATTCTGGATACAAGTGTGACAAAATTGTACCTAAGTTGATCCAGAAAGAAAAATTACAAGGCAAAATCCAAAAAAGAAATGAATTAATAAAAATGACTGTTTAATTAAAATCGTCAGCTTTTTTTCTTTCCAATGACTGAAATGGAAATACTGTGGAACATAAGTTGATCCAAATCAGACATCCAAGAATGAGTACATTGAAAATTTGTCGTGATGGAAAATTAAGATATCTGGGGCAAAAACACTGCAAATCCTATTAATGGTTTCAGTTTTTATGATGCTTTGTTTTTTGATAGTTAATTTGATAGAAAGATCGAAATAAAAAAGAGGATACAAGATTGAAGAGTCAGTTCATTTGTCTCCAATTTATGAAAAACGGAACAAAATGATGATAAAAGCAACGAGATATCAATTAGGAAAATTGAAGCTCTATTATAAGCAGTCAATAAAGTGTACACTTTAGAAAAATGAATCACAATTCCCGAAATGTCTAAGATTTGTTTGGTATCATTGTTTTTAAGGAATTAGAAAAAGATAATAAATAATGAATATGAAGAAAAAAAGAATCAGCAAAGGTCAGCAAATCTCAGGAAAAAACAGATACTTCTATTTCTATCATTTCATTCATTGAAGTGAGACTGTGTTATCTAATTTAATGAGTATCTGCTGACTTCTACTTATTGTTGAATAAAAATCACACTTATTTTTTTTTTTAAATGCTTTATTAAGAATGAAGTGCATCATAATATGGACTGAAAGAAATTCTCAACAAGCTTAATGAAGTGATGAGATTTAAAATTAATAGATTAGAAAATGTAGCTTTGTCTTGGTAATAAGTGACCTTTAGAGTGTGGCATTGGAAATTTATGTCTATGTGAGTATCAAGAGAACATCTGTAGAACACTTTCTCGTTTTTATAATCCTAGAGCTGATTCTAATTTCCTAGAAACAGTTTCTAATTCCACAGATAGATCTTAATCAATCTTATCATGCTTAAATTATCACTCAGGAATTATATCTTGTGTAATTAAGCATACTAAAAGAAATGACTTATTCTTCGTGGTGATTATACTCCCTAAAAGTAACTTAAATACAAATAGGAAGCAAATAGCACCGTTAGGTTTCGGATTATATTACGGAGATGGTTACGGTTCCCGATAACCTATTTTGTAAGCCTATTTTGAATATGAAAATAGAAGTATACCATAATCTTTGGGGGTAGTCATTCAACTTATAAAGTAGTCGAAAAAATGAATCAGATCAGAGAAGATGCTGAAAATCTGAAATAATAATAAAAACGGAGAATGTAAATCAGTTTCCGAGTGGGCTGTTCACTGAGCCATAATGTGAGCTAGGCAATTTTAGATTTGGAAGTGCTAAAAGCATCAAGAAGTCTACTGTTTTCATGTTATCCAGAGATGCAGTTGCAAACTAATTGAGTGAGGTTCGAACAAGTGCGATCGTTCCTTTTTTTGTTAGCCACGAAAGTTTCAAATTTGTCGTATCGGGAACATATGCCCGTAATGATCTTTGTCACATACATTTTGGGAGGGGGATCCAAGGGAGATCCAAGACTGAGTCTGATGCCTGAGTTTGTGAATTTGATGCTCATTGTTTTAATAATTAGAAAATTTACTCGTTATTAATGTTAACGAAAAATAAACCCCTGATGATGTAGGAATGTTAAAAATGAACTGATCTGTACGTGCAATATAGGATAGTTAACTTTAAACAGTTTTAAACAAATCTACAGTAATACGTAATCAGATGCCTTGAAACCTAGTTAGTGCTTGCAAACAAGGCCCGTAGAAAAATGGGGACTGAATAATATAGAGAAATGTGCCTTGAAAATTGCAGTGAAGGCCATTTTAAAGATGCACACGTAGGTATGTTTTAGAATTTCTCATATTTTAATTAGGATAGACATCACTTGAACTGATAAAACGAATTAAATGCTTACAACGCAGAGTACTCAACTAGAAACACGTTGTATCTAAATTTCGAACTTGGCAGGATTTTAGAGGACACAAGCGTGAAGTGTTGTGTCCTCCAGGCACGTGGGTGAGGCATCGTAAACTCTGGCAACTATTCTGCTTTGCATCTAAACTGTTTTCCGGAATGCTCTACTTGTGAAGTCTCGATCCAAGGATCAGCTGAGTTCATAATGCTTGGTTGACTCTTTTATTACGTTATTCTTGGTTATTATTTTGTAAGTCTAAAGCAAAAGATAAGTATCTTAAGTGCGGTTGCTCAAATCTCCAGTAGTTTAACAGCCCAACTTTGTAATTTAGTGCAACGATCCACATAACTCGTCTTTCGCCCGGACCTAAAAGTTATACTTTTTATCATTTAATTTACCGTAATAATAAGTTTTGATTTTCGTTTTCGGTCTGCAGTCATGCAATTAAAGTATACGCGTGTGCATTACAGCACATTTGTGAATGATCCTAATATCCGTGAAACTTGTATTTTTGTAAATGCAAATGATTTCTGCAAACTAATGTTAATACATAAATCACAAGTTTTCAAATACTTGTTTTTATTTTGAAGGAGCAACTGGCAAACTTGTTATGCACATACCATATTTAATAAGTCTTAATAAATCCTCTACACAAAACCCTGTGAATTTTTCAAAAATTGTTCAGCTTCACTCAGTTCTTCCACAAGTTCTTTTCCGGTTAGTTCCATTTTTTGGCGGCTAAATTCATCAATTTCTAGGTCATTAACAACCTTCCATTCCTTATTAGCTATGGTTATCGGAAAGGAATAAAAAACATCACAAGGTGCTCCATATGCACCCTGTGACTTGACAGCCATTGAAACAAAAATTCCTGGTGCAGTGCCATGCCACCAATCATGCATGTGGTCACAAGCAGCCTTAGCTGCAGACATAGCTGACGATAATTTGCGTGCAGCTATGACAGCTGCTCCTCTCTTCTGTACAGTACTAACTAAACCATCTTGCAACCAAGCAAGATCATGAATGCATTGATATACAGGTACCCATTTTCCATCTTGCAATGCAGAAGCATGTTTCACATCTGGAAACTGAGTGGATGAATGATTTCCCCATATAATGGCATTCTTCACAGATTCAGAACCAATGCCCAGATGAGCAGCAATCTGTGCAGTAGTACGATTCTGATCTAAGCGTGTCATGGCACTAAAATTACGGGGTGGGATGGATGGTGCACATTTAGAACAGATTGCAGCATTAGTGTTGGCAGGATTGCCTACAACTAATACTTTCACTGTTTTTTTTGCAACTTTATCGAGAACTCGACCCTAATAAAGTATGCACATATAACAATCATACTGAAAAAGGCATTTTTCTTACTTGTGCTGCAAAAATACCAACATTTGCTTTCAGGAGATCCTTTCGTTCCATGCCTGCTTTGCGAGGCATAGCTCCTACCAAAAAGGCTGCATCAATGTCTTTGAAAGCTACTTCAGCATCATATGTTCCCACCAACTCTAAAGAAATCAGAAAACTTACAATCCTATTGTATATGCTTTCTCACCTTTGAGTAAAGGTAATGCACAATCCATTAATTCCATTATGACACCTTGCAGTGTCTCCATCATAGGTTGAATATCAAGTAAACGTAAATTAATGGGCTGATCTGCCCCAAATACATCGCCTTTGCTTATTAAGTATGAAAGGGAGTAGGCAATCTGTCCAGCAGCTCCCGTCACACACACATTGATTGGACTCTTGGCCTAAAATAATAACATATTAAACGTAATGATGTAGGTATTTGGGTTATTCCTTAAGCTTGTCTTACCATATCTGAATGGAGTTTCTGAAAGTCACTTTGAACTGCTTAAAACAAGTCTTAATATCTGCAAAATTGAACATGTGTACATATTTCAAGGCAGAAAAGTTTTGGATACTCAAAGAAATACTTAAATTGTTATATGAAAACACTCCTAACTGGTAACGAACATTTCTACTAACACTACTAGACAAATGTTTAGACAAAAAAAAATGCAGTTCATTGTCATGAACTTTATCATTGTACATCTCAAAAATTAGTTAACGATTTTCAAGGCATTAAAGCATGCAAAAAGTATTCGTAGCAACAACATTAAGTTTTCTCACTATAGCCATATATAATTCAAGTGCACATGTAGCCACTTTAAGTATATTGCATCAATTACCACACCCCGAATATATATACCTCTTGCAACGATCCACATTTGCGCACGTAAACTCAAGGGCGGCGAAGGACGTTTAAAATGGAATTGAAAGATGAAGACGTGAAATACCATTCGTGGCACTGTACTAGTGCTAGATGGTCATATTAAATAACGACTTTTTTTTCCTTAAAAAAAAAAGAGAAGCATCTTTGCCTTCAAGAAAGTGAATATATGTGCTTAATGTGCAAAGTAATATCTGACTGAATTTTTGAACGCACACCAAACCGATATCCTTCCTCTGGTTTCTCTCCTAAACTTCCAAAGATCCCATACAGTCGAGCATTTTTACAACAAAAAACTTGAACATTCAGTCAGCGTGTGTTACCTTAATTGGGCACATGAGCCACCTGAGCCCTTGTGTGTTAGCATCACTCGGGAATCAAGTTAATTTAATCAGTGGTTACTTTGAACTCCTGAATAATGGAATTAAAGAGCACTTGGATGTTTTCACCTACATTCAAAATCTGTTTCCCAAGTTCAATATGCTTTAATAACAATCAGCGATACCCGATAGAGGAACAGATGAATAATAAATAAGGTGATGACAAAAAAATGCTTCTACTTAATACTGAAAACTAGAGTTTTGTTCGAGTCAAATCAAAATCTTTCAAAGAGAATATAGTTTATGCATAAAAGGTTACCACAGCCAAAGTACAACAACAACAAAAAAACCCTAAAACAATTTTAAAACACGACTGCTAATATATTATATTAGAAAAGGTAATAATTTATTATTCTAACTCTAAACAGTCTTTTGAAATGTATTTCACTTTATATGAGTTGAAAACATTAGGTTTGAAAGCATCAAAAAATGCTGAGAGTAATAGCACAAATGTAAGTATGCATTAAATACTTATAATGTTCCAATCCATAAATTTGGATGATGAAAAATTCACAAATTCCAAATTTTCTTAGGTTTTCATGGATACCTGTGCACATGAATTATATCCACTGCTCTTAAATCGCAAAGTTCTTATAATGCTAACACAGAGAAAAGTTTTTAAAGAAATTTTCCGCCGCGTCCCTAGATATTTGATTAGGAAGTAAATGAGTATAAATATGTGCTTATACGGAGCAGCCAAGAGCTGCGACCGTGTCGGAAGGAAATTAGTCAAGTAGATGTAAATGTACCTGAAACTCAGCATGATTCTACCTACAGAGCTCGACTTTCACGCAGATACTGGGTGGCAGCAGCTCATTCTTAGCACCACTAAGTGCCAAGGGGCTTCGTAGTATTAGAACATGCCAAAAGATCCTTTGTCCTTAGTAGAGAGCAAGCAGTGTTTTGCCCAGACTGCACTATTTCTTTGGTACCATACAGTACAATTTCACTCGTGATAGCGTGCTTTATTGCCAATGAAATTGAGGACTTGAAATAATAGCGGTTCGTCCGGGTTCAGGTACTTCGAATCGTGCACCCCCCCCCCCCCCCCCCCCAAAACAAGATTGATGATAGAACTGAATTAAGATACATATGGGTCTCAAATTAAAACGAGAGAACAAAGGTCGAAGGGTTAACACTCGATTGCAGGGTCCAAGGAGAATGGCAATCTCATTTGTGTTTTTTTTTTTCTTGAGACTTTGGTCCAAGAGCATCCAAGAAAAAAAAAAATGCTTTGCATTTCAGCTATTTGCTGTATTTTGAATGAGTTCATGTTGGGTAACGATAAAAGAACACTTTATTTTTCCTTTAAGAAAAACCACTTTTTCTTTTTTTTGCAGGGAATCACCTAAACAGAAGGACAAATCGAAACATGTTAAGGATGAATCTTTTCTGACTTTTCGATAGAATATTCAATGTGTAACAAACTATTGCTAGTTAAAAATTATCGATTCTTACAAACACCATTAAAAACAACTCATGATATGAGCTCCCGTAATGATGGCACAGTAAAACAAATACTGTAAAATTCAGAATCTAATTGGGTCTCTGAACACTTTCCGGATCAAGAATCTTCCGCATAGTCCGTGGTTCTTCTTAAAAAATACAAAAGTATTTTGGCGATTCCTATTGCTTGAGGAAAACTAACAGCATACGTACCAATTCTTTGGTTTACTTCGCAAATTATAAAGGAGAATGATTTTTTTTTTTTTAATTTTCTTTGGATTTAGCACGAATTTTCTAGAGTTAAAACGAACAAACTTAAACCACAGGCTGGGATTGCAAATTCGATGACATCCAATGAGTAATGCAGATAACATGAAAAGGTGTTCAAGGGGTCAAACGAACTAATTTCGGAGCTATAAGAGCTTTCAAAACTTCCAGCGGATCTTAGTCAAAAATGAATATTGTGAGACTCAGTTTCCAAAAAGGCACCATCAAATTCTCTTTCCACACCAGCCTCATTTCACTGCTTTCCGTCGTCCAAGTGACCAACAGATGAGCAGCGTAGAGAGGAACGATCACAGACTTCGTAATTAAATGGTTCCCTGCACCCTTTGTTTTGCATGTTCAAAGGCAAGAGTTGGCTTCCATTTAAACATTCTGAAGTGAAGAGCTTCATTTCATTTTATTTGAAATCTGCATGCTGATATAGTTGGCCCATAAGTAAACCTATTAAGGGAAATTCTCGTCTCGGAAAACTTTGAAAACTACTGTAAAAAAAATATTGCCAGTGGTAGGAATAATGAAGAAAAATGAAACCTGGATGCCCTTTGATGGAGGGATGAACGATCTTTTTCAATTATGCACACGTTGTTTTCTCATGAAGAAAATGAAATGCCATTGAATTTTATTGTGGGTTATAAATAGGAAAGGCGCCCTAGTTTAAATCTCGAATCTCGAGGGATTAAAAAATAGGAAACGAATTCTCCATGGGTGGAAAATGCGATGGAAAACGGAATTCAGAATGCTCTAGAAACAAAATCAAGAAAACACGGACATCGTACTTCTACAAAGGTGTTCATTCGAGAAGGTAAGAGTTGCTTCTATTTGCTGAGACTATCTGGTTTCAATCATCGTGTCCGCTTGCCTCATTGTATGCTATTTTCCGATTCTATCCAGCTTAGAGTGGGAACTGCCATTCAGTTTAATCCATGAGGATCTGATGAGGAATATCGAATGTGAAGGAAATCTGAAAATAACTTGTAGCTACCAGAACTAAAGGTCGAAGAAGCAGGAGGGTGCAACTATTCTAAAGGCTAGCTGGGGGAGGGGGGGAGCGAATCCTAAATCCTTTTCGGTGCATTTCCTAAACTGGTAAGGTTACAGTTTAAAGAAAATGTGGATTTCCAGCACGCCTATTATCAGAAGTTAATAGTCAACAGTTTACATTATATTTTACTCTTTCAAAGAGATCCACCATTTCGAAACAAAGTTGAGATGAAAATAGTTCGAAGGGTTCACGAATCCATCACCGCGAAATGGTAGCACCAAACCATGAATAGATAGGGATAGAGAAACGAGTTTTGAACCGACGTACAATGAGATTTTCTAATAAGGTGCTGCACTCAAAGACAGCTTACGTCACCCGGTCGCAAGATGGAAAGATAGGATTCTCAATTTTTTTTCCAGTCAAAAATCCACCGAACGGATCGCCAACTGCTTCATAATGCATTCGCGTATTTTCTAGCAAAATTTCCACGTCAACCCATCTTGATTAAACCATGGTATGGAATCTGGAAGTAGAGAATGTCAAAATGGGTCCATAGGATGAGATTCTAACGCATTTCTGAGAAAAAGTGCTGCCAATCTCCACCTCATGACTGATAGGAAACTGTGAATCTTTCTATCATTTATTACATGACTTCTATTACACCCTATTTGTCGCAAAGTACTGTTTTCAGCATGGTGTTTGCACACATTTCCTTTATTACCATGCATACGATTCAAATTTCATCCATGTTAGCAGAGGGATTCAAAATTTATTGCATACGTTTAGGGGATTTCCCGAAAGTCTTTCGAATCTGATTATTGTGATGCTGTACTGTGGTGAGCAGTATAGCAGTAATCTTATTTACGGCACTGTTGAGGTGACTCTTATCAAGATCACTGTTATCAGCCTAATTATCCGTCTTATTCATGACCTTCCTTGTCTCATTTTTGTGCATGACTGCTTCTCGAGCTTTTGGCTTTTCTGTTTGTAGATATATATTTTGTTTTTTGTTCGAAATTGGTGATGAAAAACCATTGCTTTCTTTTCTTTTACAGAGGAATGGAGTGGCCATTTTCTTTAGGATGCAAACATGTTAGAGACATAATTTATCAAAATTTACTTTGGATTTTCTTTCTCCTCCGAGAAATCCACTTTCGATGTACGGAGCAAGAATGTAAAGATTACCAAACTGTATATGGAAGATGAATTATATCAAACAAACTTACATTATAACAAACAAACCTGGAAGCATTTATGGAAATACTTTGGGTGTGACTTGAAGCGTGACTTTTGATAAATACTCCATCTTTGTTTAATGATCAGAAGGAACGAATGGGAGTATGTAATCTAAATGATAGGCAAATAGATTGTGGCTCCAAAAAAAAAAAAAAAACATTATATGTAACCGAATTATATGGGTCGCGAAAGGTAGTCTTGAGTACCGGTAGGCAGCCATATTGCTGAATTTTAATAATTGCAAGTCCCATAGAAGTGAGGTTTGCAAGACTCAAAGCAAAAAGAAAGAATACTTCTTTTGCAAAGGAAAGCTATTTTTCGATCAGAAGAAGATGGAGGGAAATTTTGATGATCACAGTCCAAGTTTCTATGATCATGGGTCGCATGATCCGTGGAGCTGAAGGAGATTGAATTCCACAAGCCAATTCTGAAAAGGTAACATCGAGAACCTCGTCGTGGCAATGCAAAAGAACTTTGGAAGTGTTGAAATGATGCAAAAGAATTTATTTGGAATTCCACCACAGATGGACCATAAACTGATTCAAAGGTAGAATCTCAAATTCACTCTTTCCTATTTTTGGCGGTGGAAGCATCCAAGACAGTGCCCATATCTCATCTGATAGATGAAGAGGTTTCTAATCGTGAATGGGAGTGGTTCAAAGAAAAAAATGCGCAGTTTTGCCTCGCTTTTGTGTAGTTCCTTTTTAGTAACAGGCCTGGGGTACACGAAAGGTACCAAGTTCAGTGGGTAAGAAGGTCAAGAAGAATAGGTAAGGAGGTTTTTTTGAGTAGGTAAGAAGTTAATCATTAATCATTCTGATTGGGCCCTGCTGGAACGACTGGTGCCGTCAGAAACATGGCATCGGCAAAGCACTGACCATATGACTGCGAGAGAGTACATTTACAAGCCGTCTTTCTCCGCAGAATTCGCCACCCACTGATGTTCATTCGTGGGTGAGCGGCTGTACGCTATACCATTGGCATAGGTTAAGCACACGCTAGGAAGGGTGGTGGATGATTGAACAAACCGATAAAACGCACAGCGGAAGACGCGAAAGCAGCAACTGCTGCAGCTCACCATCAGGGCGCGAGCTAGCTTATGGGGGGAAACCGGGGAGAGCCCTGCGCTCGCTGCAGGGACTGCAACTTCATTGAACAGGAAAATTCTTCTCGAAGGAATACCTCCTGATGCCCTAGGTCCGTCATGAAGGAGGATGGGTTTTTTCGTGATGGGATAAGGAGGCTGGGAAATGATGAGGGAAGAAAATTCACGAAACTGCTGGGGTGAACAATCGACACACACGCGCGCGCGCGCGCGCGGACACGCGGACACGAGAAGAAAAAAAAAAAAAACACGTATTTTGTGATATTACGGAAACTGAGTTCCTTTCATTCAGATATCTGTACCCATTTTTCGTGACACCTTTTCGCTGCACGCTCTTTGAGATCGAGCTGCTAGGCTCTTCAAATAGGCACGCACTTCTCCAGCCCTTGAGATTCGTTTCTGCTCTTCGAAAAATGATAAAGAAATCCGATGCAACGGAAATTTAAAAATCGATGCAGAAATTCCTTTCACCGAAGAAAAAGGATTCATCTGGTGGTTTCCTTCCACCGTTAGAGGTGTATGAAATTGTACGTTGAAATACCTTCTCTGTAATCTAAGATGACGGAAGGAAATAGTGGCTGGATTGACTTTACTTCTCCGATTGGAGATTTTTCGTTGGTAAAAATTCCTTCAGCTACCCACAAAAGGAAAGGAGTTGGTTTCCCATGGCCGGATGAAACGATTTCCAGCCCCTAGCCACACTGAAGGCCATTTCTGGTACTGGTTTTCGATTTTCTTTGATAAGTCTTTCTATTCAGTTATAATATAGCGGTCGAGTTTGTTTTAATTGCAGTCAGATTTCCTATTATATTAAATTTTTGCTGTCCCAAAGTGTCGCTAGTTCAAGGAACTCATCCAATTTTTTCCTAGACACCTCAGCTTGCATATTCTCAGCCTGCTGTTTCGTTCGACGCGATCGCATGAAAATTTGGTGAACTTTATCTCAAGTCAAATCAAAAAAACTGCTGAGGAATTTTTTCACAAGAAAAACTGGAGACGGTTGAGGAATCTTGGACTGCATCGAAAGAATCGCGGGATTAACAAAAGCGGCGAAGGAAAGAGAGAGAGAGAGAGAGAGAGAGAGAGAGAGAGAGAGTTGATCCTCAGCAGGGTGTTCTACAAATCCATCAAACCAGATGGAACAAAGCACGGTTCAAGTTCTTTTGTCTTGCTGCGTGAGCACTTTGTTTCTTTAGTACATCCTCGAATGGGAGCAACCTCGTGCCATCATCGATTTTCGAAAGGCCGGCCTCTATTTTTCCACTTTTCCGCTTCCTTCCAGCTGCGTGGACTTCTACAAAATTGCAGTAACCGAATAGGCAGCACCGAGGGCCGGCAATAATATCAGCTGCGACACGAATTACTACGAGCGCAAAGAGCGTCGTTGAGCTTCGCAGGGGACGAAGTGCACCCCAACACCGTTCTCATCGAGAATTCCCCACTCACTCACTCGGTGTACCATTTGGTCCGCTCAGACGGAACACGCATCCTTATTTGTCCGCTATTAGGCCGAGATGGTTCTTGGAATCCCATTTACCTGTTTAGACAGTAACCGTACAATATTTTCTTCAGACGCAAGCGCCCTTAAGGTTCCGTGGGAACATTGATCCTGTCTTTTTGCATAAGTCAGACTGAACCAAGTTAGCGGCAACGATTTGGAGTTTCTCAAATGCAACACTCTATGTGTCAACGATATGGTAACTGAATTTCCGGGATGCATCGCACAAGGTAAGTTTGTAAGCTAAGCTTCAACATATGTCACTCATCGTG
Organism: Raillietiella orientalis; assembly: GCA_036172245.1. Classification (NCBI taxonomy): domain Eukaryota; kingdom Metazoa; phylum Arthropoda; class Ichthyostraca; order Raillietiellida; family Raillietiellidae; genus Raillietiella; species Raillietiella orientalis. The sequence goes on along the minus strand of JAYWIR010000002.1, from coordinate 4,389,610 downwards.
AACTCGCAAAGTTTTTATTGATTACGGAGCACTCTGTACGGAAGGAAAACTTCTGTGAATACGTGGAACATGCCGAATTTACGTGTTTTTTTTTTTTTTTTCTTCTGTCCCCTTTCTTTTCTACATCTGGCTCGTGGCTGTTGAGATGCCGATGCATCCTTCGTGTCGATCGGTAAACCCCTGTTTTAATAGTGTCACAGTTGTGTTTGTCAACTCGGAACTCAGAACTCTGATCTTTCGTTCGAGGAAATGATAATTGCACTTGCAGGCGACATAATCGCAAAAAAAAAAAAAAAAAAATCAATGGCAACTTGTGTGATTTTTCGTTTTTTTTTTTTTTCCTTTTTATGTTATTATCATGCTGATTTGCAGTGTTTACGCGGCGAACGATTCCTTCTAGTTCTTAGACTTTTCGGGAATTCCGACAGTAAACACGACAAAAAGCCCCCTTCCCCACCTCCCCCCTCTCCTCCCCTGCAACACCAACATCGGTTATTGCTGATTATTTAGTTGCATGGGAAGAAAGAAAAAAAGAAGAGGAGAGCGCGCGCGAGAGAGACAAAAGGCTCAGCCGAAAATTCAAAGTTTCACCTTAAACACACACTTAGGAAGGCTCAGTACCATCAGCAGGAGCAGATCTGTGATTGATGGGAAACCAGCGGGAAAACGTTGGAAACGTGAGAGGCAAAGATTCGTTAATGACTGGGAGCAATGCATGATGTTCTTTAGGCTTTTCGGCAATTCGAGAGAACTGTTGATCGGCGGTCATGTTTTACAAGAGTGCATTCGTATTGCAGCATTGCGAGGAGCCGTTCCCCAGACAACGAGTTTCTGAGCCGGAGCTTAAATCTTGTTTCCGTTCTGGAATCCGCTCTTCAGAGAACGAGTAGCCGTCCATTTCATAGTAGGGGCACCTGCCAGTGCTGTCTGATTTCGCGTGTGCTTCTGTTTCATCCGTCTGAGAAGAGCTCTGTCACGTGAAGGATCGAAAAAAAAATACCCCCTCCCCCCCAATAAAGCTTTATTTTTTCGTTTCCCCCGCGAGAATATCTTAACAAGATACATTTTGAACTGCACGAGATGCTCATCTAGGTCCTGGAATAGTGAACCCCAAAGATTCCTTGCTTTGAGTTAGGTTGCTGGAAAGTCGAAACCATGAACTCATGTAATGAAACGGAAATGCCTTTTTTTTTTTTTTTTTTCTTGATGGTCATTTTCGAAAATTGTCCGCGTTCTTAAAATCCAGAAGATTGAATGGTGGATGATTAGTTTAGATCCAAAGGGCAGACGTTTGAAAGTTCGAGTAAGATCTGCTCTTGAGGACTCGAGCCTACGACCTTTTTTCATTTCTGGAAGCAAAAGCTGCTGATGAAAACTTCTCACTTATCGTGTTTTTTTTTTTTTTTGATGTTTCAGCATCACTAGGACCCCTTGATCTTGTCAATTTCCTCATTCAAAATCGTTCTTCTTCAAACCTTTTCCCCATCTCATCTTTTCTCTTCAATATGAGCTTACCAGCAAGTGAGGGGGCTCTTTGAATCCTTAAATACCTTTCTGGAAAAAAAAAAGGAAAAAAGAAAAAAAAAAGCACTATTGGATCATTTTCAACTTCGGACAAACCTGACGTACGATTCCACGTTTATCTCTTCAGAGCATTATTTCAAGATTCAATCAACTGGCTGCTGATATGATAACACAGCGTAAAAAAACACAAAACGTACGCAGAGATGAGATCTTTGGGTGGTGGCTGCTAGTTTCAGGTACTTGAGCAATAGACACTCCAGCTGGAACAGAGTGAGGATTTGAGCTTTTGAAGCCAGACCTGGTCTCGACGCAACTCAGAAAAGTGTTTACGTGAAGTCTGAGGGTCGTGAACCGAAATACCTGCAGTTATCTCAGAGACGGAACATAGATGTCAAGGGTTCCAAACACGGATAAAAACTCAACAGCATATCTGTCTTGGGACTGATGCAAACTTTGGAATAGATAGTCATCGGCAAGGACTGTCCTTATCGAATCATTTCCACAGGTGTTGCAGTGTAACGTCTGAAGCCACTGAGTGTTTGCCCAGGAATTTGTTCGAGAGAATTTTGTCTTGGATTGCATGCACACTTGGACCGATTTCATTGCTCCAATCGTGCTTCAGTGTTGCCAGAACCACATGAATCACAACTCTACCTAGTGTTGATAGCGGCTCCCGTTCCGTGTGATTCTCAGCTTCCAAACTTTTTGAGCAGCATATTAGACGTGTTTTTCCATTTCTCTTGCATTCGTACTCGCATAGAAAGTGACACACCTAGTTTTTATGCCATTCCTCGTCACCTAGTTCATGTGAATATTTCGAAGAGCTTCGTAAGACCTATTTCTGCTGCCGCCTTACGATTCTGTGTTTGTTTCCCCCAAATGATCTGTTTTCTCACGCAAATATCCCCGTGTAAATCACAGATCAGAAAGCTGTTGACATGAATGTGTGCTTCAATTTGTCTCTATTCGGGAACATATGCTGAATTTATCAACAGCACTCGCAAATTTCTCCATTTGGTAAATGACTGTTTATAATTTCTGCCAGCTCGCCTGTTAAACACAGAGCGAAGTTGACACGAATTCTCGGTGAATTCGCCTATTCATCCGGAATTCTTTTCCCAGTTCAAGAGTCTTCGAGAAATTTCTCATTTGCTCAGGATCTGTCGGGAGCAGCAGCCGTTCCTTCCACCCAAAGAATTCTTTCACACTTCAGTATCATTGTCCGTTTCAACGGCCCATTCGAAAGGGTCCAGGAATGGAATCTTCTGTTCGGATCTCCTACTGAAGCCGACCGATTCACGACGGTGGCCTTCATTTTTCATAGACTTTCATCCAAAGAGCTTCCAATCGGCTAATAATGTGGTAAACTCTGTGGCTGTGTGGTACTTATCGTCGACCAAGACATCAATTAATTAAAAAAAAAAAAGAAACGTAGGCTGGTCGGTCTGTTGACCCAGTTCAAATTTTCCCTGGGAACGCGATTTCTATGTAATGCAATAAATAAACCGCCGTGCAATAAAAAGCTTAAATTAATTTAAGCTTCAGTTTATTGCATAACGGTTTGGTAGGGTGCCTGAAAAAATACAATCGTTAGAATACTATAATTCCCTGACTGCGTGCCTCGATTGCAATAGGTTTGGGTATACATGCAAGCAGCAATGTACACACACGCGCGCGCGCGCGTCTTTCCTATTTGTGTGCTATAATAAAATAAATAAAGCGAATCGAATGGAAGGCACTTGCTTATGAAGTTATAACATCCTGTTTAAGCACAATCATTCGAGATGATTAGGTAGAGGAATGAAGAATTACCTACCTAGTTTATGGAAAATCGAAGGCAAAAGTGCTTTTCTCATAATTTATGGAACATCAGATGAATATTAATCAAGGAAGATCATTAGGCTCGTTTGCTAGCAATTCCTTATCATCAGCTGAGTAAGCAGTTTTTGCTGATCTTGCTGATTCTCCTGCTTCTCTTTTTCCGTTCCTGTTTCCCAAAGTTTGTCCATTAGTGATGGGACGGTCATTAAAATCATTCCTATTCGCGTATCAATGATGCCATCAAACACCGCAACTGAAAGATAATTTGCAGCTGCCCTGTAAGTGTGAAAAGCTGCTCTTGGAGCTTTTTTTTCCGTTCGTTCAGTCTAAAGCGATTCATCAAAACTGAATGGAAACGGAGAACTGCGAGTCTTGGAAGGGAAAAGAGTCAAAAAAAGAAGAAGAAAAAAAAAATGGAGTTTCTTTGCCTTCTAACACCTGCGTCTTCTAACATGCAGGTATTCTGGGCAGGTGAAAGGTGGAAGTAGAATGGAAAGACAGCATCCCGATTAAAAAACATGCCCTTTGCTCGTCGAATAACTAGGATACAAAAAATCAGTCAGCGACGATCGTTTTGCCCGGACAAAACGATCGCTCCTCTGGACCCACCACGTCAAGTAATGTTCGGGTGCCTTCTGTACCTGATGCATCCATAGTCATTTTTCCGGAAAGAAAGATCAATGTACAAAAGAAGACAAGGGTCAGTCGGCTCATATCGCTGTGATTACATTGCACTGTATCATCTTATCCGGTTTTGCTTTTTTTTCTGGGTCGATTTCATGCACTGGATTATCTTTCAGTGTTGATTCGACCAGCAAGGGAACTGGAAGCGTGTCCATGGAAGCAGTCCTGGAGCCACAGTTTCTTGGACTGTGGACGTATTTGCATTTTCCTCCTCTTTCCAAGCTCAACCGCGATTTTTCCTTTTTGTTTCTCGCGGATTCAAGGCAGAGATCTTTTCGCCTCCTACTAATAAAAAGTTGGAAGCAGCACTCGGAAAATGCGACAGAAGAATACGATGCTCAAGATTGTGCGGTGATGACCTGCTGAAGGAGGAATTCCCTGTTGTTTTTATGTACCTAATTGATTTCTAGCGAGATGCGTGATTTTGCCCCGTAATCAGTCGAATCGAACTCCCCACTTTTATAAAGTGCATTTCTCCATTTCCGTTTTTATTTTCTTGACGAGAATAAGGCTGTAATATATATATATATATACATATATATATATATATATATGTATATATATATATATAATATTCTTGTTTCAAAACCAATCACGCAAGAAATGCTTTGAGTTCATCAGGGCTTTCTTTCGGTTCCTCTGATGGGAGATTCCTGGAAACCTGTAATTAAATCGGCCTTTCGTTCCTCATCCATTTCCACTGCTACGTTCTTATTCTGTTGGAATTTTCGTTTTCATTTAAATCTTCCCATCAGAACGAACAAGTCCTTATCGGAGGAATTTTCAAATGAAGTAACAACATGCCCTGCTTTATCTGTTTGAGCTGCCTTTTGCTTTGTTTGCCTTTAGCGAGCAATCGACGTGGCTCTGTAATGATGTGGCTCCGTGGTGATTCCTTGCATCCCAATTCCCTTCCCCAAGTCTCCTCCTATGGAATCTGAAAAACATGTCTCATTATCTTTACTGTCTATTATTTCCTTGTGATCTTTAGGGAGCGATCCTTTGGTACTGAAAATTTCGTGATGATTCCACGTTCCTTGACTACAGTATCCAAGCCTCGAGTTTGACACGCCATATTTGAAGAATAAACAGATTACGTAAAATTAGGTCAGCATGTCGTTCTACTTCATCTTGCGTTTGCTTAGTTTCATTTTCAAAAAGGAAGTCGATCTCCATGCGAAAAACCATCAAATGAATTCTTGACATTTGTCGGAAAACAAAAACAAATACATGGATGCAAAATGGAATTGGGAGCATTGCGCCACTGCTCTTCCCACCCAAATACTTGAAACGGTCTTCTGCTTAGTTCTCACAGAGACCAGCGGTTTTGTTTTTCGCAAACCGTACCTCTGCCATGTCTTCCTGCTGAGACCTGTTTTTCTGAAAATGACCTTTTAGGTAGGGACTTTTTCTCATCCCGACTGAGCATCTCGGTCACCGTGCTGGGACCGTGCCTGAGAACGAAGGTGCGAGCACACGCTCGAATTTCCTTGGTTCAACATGCCCGTTGGCCGCGGGTCTACCTTCGTCCTCCCCACGGCGAAACCCTCCTAGGGCCCTCTTGTCCAGCGGCAGGATCCGCAGAATGATCGGGATGCTGCGAAATGTTCACGACTCGAAGCCTTCCTCGATCCGAACCGCAAGGCATCGTACATGTACTTCAGATTGTACGGTTGCCATCGCGGTGCCACTCGCTCAGGATAGACAGGCAACCATCACTGCCTCATGTCAGCTGTCCACATGCTTCTGGTACTTGCTCAGAAAGAGTGCAACTGCGGATACGCTGCTGCTGCTGTCTCCACGTTTCACCGAGCATTTATTATTCCTTGGATGGAAGCGTCGCGTTCCTCTTTTCAACCAGAAATCCCTTTTTTCAGGATAAGTTCTCATCGATTGGGATAGCAAAGCACCCGGAATTTCCATTAAGTATTTATTGAAATTCGACGGTGCTGCAATTCACTGCTTTGTCCTGTTTTACGTATTTCTGTTTTACTGCTGACCTTAATGCGCTCTTTTTATTATCATCATCATCATCATCGCGCGTGCTTACTCGGATCGAAAAGAGTAACGAATGCCTCTTTTTTTTTTTTCTTCTAGGATGCAATTGAGCCATTAAATCTCATATTAACGTATCATAATCCAATTTAATCTTCGTGGAATCTTGGAAAAAGTATTCGTCCCTTTCCTGCTATTCAATAGGCAAACAGGCAGACCATTTGCAATTTTTTTTTCCCTTCACAAGTCATTTGAAAATGGGCCGCGTGAGTCCAAAAACGAGGCTGAGGGTAGGGAAGAGGTGTCCACTTTGAAAATATGATTCCGTATAATTACGAGAGTCCCATAAACACAGCCTGTCTTTCCAGACGGACGGCTTAAATGTTTCGAATGAGAAATAAAGGCAGTAGTTTTCCTCAGTTGTAGTGCGAGATTATCTGAGATCATTCGGGACAGGGGAGGAAGGGGGTTGGGGAGGGGGGAAGAAAAAAGAAAAAAATCAAAACAAACAAACAAGGGGATTCGTTTTGTCGCACACGCGTTTAAATGCTGCTTTAATGAAGTCTTCTTGTGAGGAGCCTCAGCGTTCGAGGTGGCGAAAACGTCTGCTCGTGAGTCTTTGCCAACGTGTGTTCATGAAATGCATATTCATGTATGCATGTATGCAACGTCACGTATTCCTGGGGAGTATTTTTTTCCTTTCGTTTTTTTTTGTATGGATGTGTATATATGCCTGTTAAACACATGATTGCAGGCATACCACGTGTCACCGTTATTTTATATTCATTTTAATCTTATCAATGCCCCGAGTGCCTTCCTTTCGGAAAAAGCCTTTTGATTTCCTATAAAGCCTGCGTATTCTCGAACACGTGCGAACACATATCACACATTACCCATCACAAGGCTCTTGCTCTAAAGAGACAGAAATGATCTTTCAGGGATCTCGTAAACGCACAATAGCAGTGACTGGAATTTTAGCGAAAAGGTGGGGAGGACGAGGGAAGGGAAGGATCGGGTGGGGTGGGGGTGGAGGAACCCAGATATCTGTTGATTTACGAATAATTTGACTGCAAATCAGTTTGTCTCAGTTTGATGACGAGCACTGATGATCGTTCCTTATTTTTCCAGTCTTTCCATCCATAGGTGCTGTTCAGTGTTCAATTTTGGCGCGAATCATAAAGCATTCGAAAATTCATTTCCTGGCCGTTTGTTTTCATAAGCGCACGAGGAAGCTTTCCGACCACTTTGGCTCGGTCGCTTCCCTCTGACTATGGAATGCCTCTCTGCTTCGTGATCACGCTTTTTTTAAAAAAAAAAAGAAAAAAAAAAAATGCGATAAGACCATTGGAAATCCGTGATTATCTGGACTTCTAAAGTGTTTGGCTTTTACTTCAAGTGAAGCATTTTAGCACTTTGGGTGGAAGATTTTTATTTGTTTTCGGCTGCTCTCCCCCGGAAACTCAAAAGCGAAGAGAAAAGATCTTCCCCGGGAATCGGTTTAATGTATGAGCCAATTGTCTTTCTCAAGTGCTTCCCTCAAGTTTTCCGCTCCAAACAAACAGTCCGGCAATGCAGAAAAGGATCCTTCACCGCTAAAATCTCTCTCTCCCTCCCTCTCTCTCTCTACTGCGTGTTTGTTTTATTCCCTTATTCTAAAGTCCTCCTTCGTTTCAATAAGAGCCAACCACCAGTATTTCTTCTCATGAATTCTTCTAGGAGGAAGCAAATTGCTTTGCTGTCAGCAGCTGGTCGAAGGACACGGAAGTTCTTGAGCGTTTAAAGTGATTTGCTGCTTTATTCCATGGTAGTGTTTGCCTGGGGCCCTGTAAAATCTGTTCCGTAAATGCGATCTTCTGCACATTCCTTGCTGTTCGTATTTGCAGATGGCTTCATTTTGCTCTCTAATCCGGTACAGTTTATCTTCAATTTATCTTGGGATGCTGCGTCGTTTTCACCAAAGGAGAGTCTGGGATAACGAATGCATGAAGGAAGAAGTGCAGCGGTTCTTCTGGTGTCTCTTATTGCTGATGGCTTCCCAATTTCTTCCTTTTGGATTCGAGGTCGGGTTTCCTTCCCAGGAAGCACTGTTTCAGTGTGTTTCTTGGATGCTCATCGCAATCGCACAGCCAGATTATTCTGAAATGTGCTTACCGAGGGATGCTTATGAGGCAAATAAGAGAATCATGAATGCAGACTCCAGTAATTCACTTTTCCCAAATGACCTAACGAAAAAGTGAACCAAGAAAACGGTGGATGCAAAGAAAGGTCAAAGGAAGAGCTCCTGCGCTAATAACGCGATTTCGACATGGGTCGTTTTTTGACAGTGCGAGCAAACGAGTAGCGTGATCAAATATCTAGAAGTAGAATGTTTTACAAAATTTGCTTGAACTTTTATTGAACGGGTTCTTCGTTTTTTTTTTTTCTTCTGCATAGGTGTCACTTTATCGCAATTGAACACCATGGATGCTGGTAAAGCAAACATGTTGTTGTGTGTCCATCATAGACGGGCTTACAGCAAGTATCCCAATAGGTGTGAAGTGGCCACAGCAGTCGTATGGGATGCCTGCGTTAGAAAAGGGAGTTTTGCCTGATCAACTTGGGATCTTAGAGACCCCGAACAGAACGACTGCTTTCCCATCTTCACGGCCGCCGCCTTCGCTTTTGCTTGTGCTAACGGTTTTCTCGAAGTGATTCCCAGGGACCTCCACGGGAAATCTGAATGCTCAACAGCAAACAAATCAAGGGAACAAGGGAAATCGAGCGGCAATCCAAAGTCCCGAATGCCCTACCAAGTTCACTCGGCTATTGATCGGAAGTGAAGGAATTGAAAACACACACACACACACACACACTGCTCCTGCTCCTGGTCTTCTAATATGCACTGTTGAGAAAGCTCGCTTTGGAGATTTCTACTTCTGCTCCATCCCATCGTCTCTACGGAGGCATGCAATTTCGCCTACGCTCCAAATGCTGTCCTGCACTACGGGTTGAAAGAATAAAAGAGGATGTGATTCGAGTGAGCTGCTGCAAAGGACCTCGGAGAACCAAATCTTTACAAGCGCATAAGAACATAAGAACAAACGATGCCGCTCAGGCCACGTGTCGGCGCTCGGTAACATGAGGTGTACAGGGTTCGTTCTAGATTGGATTTTTTGCTTACTCACGAGACGAAGCAATATACAGATACCATTCGGGTCTCCCTTGAATCCGTTAGACTCTCTCAGAGATTGGCGCTGCGTCGTAATCTACGAATGCAATGCTGCCGATTCCTCGGGAAAGCGTTCCGAATCGTGAACCACCTACTCGTGATAAAGGTGCCACAGTGACCACGTTTCCTTCCTCGAACGGGGCGAACAGCTGGGGGGAACACTCATTCATGGAAATTCCTTCGCATGCGGGGCTCGCGAAGAGATGCGGTACCACAAATTCGGGCGCATCCATGGTGGCAACCCACGGCCGGGGGGTCCCCAATGCCAAAGTGGCTCGAAGGAGCAGAGGAGAGGTCAAGGAAGAGGTGCAGAGGGTCCTCAAGCCAAAAGCCCTCCTCACCTTTCTGGGCTCCAGCGCTCCTGGCTGACTGTTGCTGCACTGCTGTGGGAGGCATGACCAAGACGATTTTTCCTCCCGTGAGTTTCATCCCGGTGTCGATTTCGAATCACAGCATCTGCAATTCAAATATGATTTTTGGCAGAGAGCCCTGCTGCCCATAATCACCAACGAATTGGTGCTCACAGTGCCGTTGTTTCGTTACGTCCACAGACATGGCATTTGAAATGCAAATGCCATAATTTGAAATCGACCTCAGGATGAACTCAAAGGTGAAACATTCATTTGGGGATTTTTATATTTGCGTAATTTATGTGTGGAGGATGGGAGCGTTTCTGACTTCAGTTATTTTCGGGATAAAGCAGATGAAGGAAATATCAGAAAACTGGCGGTGATTTGCGAAAGATGATGGTTTTGTCTCGATAAAAGCAGCAAGATCATCTCTTTTTCCTTTCCTTTTTTCTTTTTTTAATCTTTCCGGATTTTGATTTGCTCCTTTTCGAGCGTTCCAAAAGCAGTGAGAGCCAATGTACTTCTTCTGTGGGCGGATGTCGGCTCCCCCCCCCCTCGAAACAAATACGTCTTAGAACGGGAGGCTGGAAACTGTCCCCGCAGCTGGAATTCGTGTCTGCTACTCCTTTCACTCCACGTGTGTTTCGTACATCCAGCACTCTGCGGTCCTCTCTTCTGGCGCTCGAGGATTCAACGGGTTCGGCTTTTTCACTCGAACTCCAACCGAATTTCCAACGGTATGAAAAGATGCGTTCCTCTGGCTCAGGACCGGGTTGAAATTCGAGTCTCCGGCGAGGGAAGACAGGCGGTGGTGGCATGCTGCTGTGGAGAGGTCTGACCTGTGGGCACAAGGTGTGCTGCACGGTGATGGTCTCTGTTCCTGACCGATTTTTTTTGCCATCCCCATTCCCTCATCCCCATCCCCACGCTTTCGGAATCCGGTCGCCGTCTCTCTCCCCGGCTCGCATCGTCTAGCCACTTTTTCCCTTCTGACCTCAAGCGAGGATTGAAAACCTGCGCGGAGTTTTACGATTCTTCTGAGCCAGAAATTTCTCTCCGGGAGGCACTTCTGGATGGAATTTTTCCTGCTCTTCGTGCCGCGCCGTGTTCCTTGAGCGAAAGAGTATCCGCTGTTTTGCGTCTTTACCAGAAATGACTCTATCAAAGGCATGAAGAGAGCAATATACATACATACATTATATATTCGAGAAAATTCGTTCTAATGAGAATATGTGTATTTCGTTGTTCCCCGTTGCTCCCCGACGAGGAACACTCTGTGCCGATTCCTTGTGCAGCCTCGGATCATAAAACGGATCAATTCCTCCATAAAGAAATCACGCCCTTCTTATATCAAAGAAAAGAAAAAAAAAAAGAATTGTGACAATTTCGATTTGGAGCTTCCACGCAGATTCTGGAAGCGGAAAAGCAAAAAAAAAAAAAAAATCCTCATGTTGCGTCGTGTAGGTTTTTGCAAATGATTTCAAAGAAATTCTTTGATTTGTTTCAGTTATTTCGTATGCGAAAACATTGCTGGGGATTTCTGTGTTATGTCTCATAATTCTACTAAACTTATACATCTATCTGAGCAAGAAATTTTATTCTTGGAATCTACAGAAACTTCAGCGTTCTAATGAGATAAAAAAGAAGTCTCAGTTTTATTCAGATCTTATGAAATCCCATCCAGGTGAGAGTAAAATTGAATTTACTTCTAAAGATTTCCTATTAAGAAATTGTAATGGCATAAATTATTTTACTGAGATTTTCATTGTATTTTTTTTTTTGTTTTTTGTTTTGGTGTTTTCTTACTTGAATGTGATAATAATAGCATCCGGTGTCAGTTGAATCACTTGAAAAAAAATAGTGTTTCCTTCATTGCGGGTGTAGCAAAATGCCGATTGTAGGAACACCGTTAGTGATCTCGACCGTAGCCGTAAACATCCGCAGTGTGTACAAAAGCTGGAAAATTAAGTTCAGGATACCCGCCAGGTCGTTGGTCAGTCGGGTCATCCATTTTGAATCTCGCCCGGCTCAGAGCGGCCAGTGGACAATGTCCACTGTCCTTTCCTCTCGCCGGCTGCACGCTAGCTTGTACCATAGCTTACTCAATGGGGTTACACCACGTGTGCACAACCTTAATTCGTGCTCAAGTTTGTACAAGTAAATTACTCGTCATCGCAGTCGGAACTTTTTGTACGCGTTCAACCACGTAAGATATTTTTCATCTTTCCATTAAAAGACCTGCGTTATCACACCTACGTATCCGCGTCTGTATACATACATACGTAGATACTTATGAGAAGCGCTAGTTTTCCAAGTAACGAATTATCTTTTTTTTTCTAAGAAAGAAAGAGTCAGTGAAAACGTGCAAGGTTTCACTTTTTTTCCGTTTTCTCCACCAGAGATAAGAATCCAGCCAGATACTGTTTCATCGTTCCCTGTTGACTGTCTTTCACGAAATATCTTGGATTTCACAGCGTATGTCTTTTTTCAGAGCATACGCCACCCGTTCTTCGCAATCTTGTCAATCCCTTTTAGCTAATAATCTGAAACTAAGATGAGGACCCCCGTACAATTAGATTTGCTATTTTTCTTTTTTCCTTCTATAAGCCCGCTGCTCGTCTGGACTTCATCCTTTTTAGATTGGAACCGAAAGGCACGAACTGTGGGAAGAAATCAGAATCGTTTTCGCGAATTTCCCACACCGACAAGGAAATCAGTTGTTTCGATAATAAATCCAGCGGCTACACAAATCTGCTCTCTCCGTGGGCATCTTCATTTTCGCAAGGTGCATTATCTTTCGATCTTTGGAGCCTGCATCTGCGACAGCGACCTTGACCTTGTTCATAGCTTTGTTTGCAGCTGCGATGCATGTCGATGTGACCTGAGTGCTTCCAGTCGGCGCGGTTTGAAATGCACTTCCAAAATTCCATCCGTCCTCCCATTTTCTTCCAGGGTGTCCCGTTTCCCTCGTAACCGAGATCGTCGACCAAGTCCTGCTCCCTCGCTAAAAGTAGCATTTGCTTGGAGACTCTCTACATCCAGGAGAAAGGTCGATGCTTTCTGTCATAGAAACCAGAGTCTCTCCGTTCGTTTCTCGCTATGAACACGTTTTCTTAATGTACCCGTGCACGCAAGTGTTTACGCTCATTTGTGCACCCGCAGTCAGTCCTCATGGATACAGATTGCAAAGATGCTGATTGCTCAACTGTTTGGATCGAGCGCTCGCTCGATCAGCCTGCTTTGCACTTTCATCACGTGAAGAAGTTTCCCCTGCTTGGCTTTTTTTTTCAAGCAAGTCGAAGAGATTACAAGGACACGCTGATTCAAGGAGCGATGGTCCAGCTAGGATCAGCTTGTGAGCTTCCTAGATCGAAGAATGCGATCATGCTGAAAGTTTCTTCATGCTATTGAGATGTTCGGAATGTGATGCTTGCGGATATCATCAAAACGTGCGGTTGCACGTAGAGTGTGCTACACCAGATGCACCACTGACCGTAAGCTGTGAACTGCCCATTCTCCCTGTTTTGCCACGTGGGTGCTTTTCGTTCAATAATTCTTGACATCAGTCGAAGATGTGAGCTGTTCGATGAAAAAAAAAGAAAAAAAAAAAAAAAACCATTGAATTCCGAGATATGAGAGTCTTTCCAGCAGGCCAAACGGGACAATGAGAAAGACACAGACGTTCCCGAAAGTAAGAAAAGTTCCTCAAAGAGGAATCCATATCCAATATCCATATCAGGAGCGACGTCGTACGAATGGAGGTTCGAAAAACTTCGAGCTAAAGTCCCAACATTGATTTGTTTCATCACTCTGTACTTTTTCGATCTGCTAGAGGTCCCTTTCCTACAAGCGCAGTTTCCTTTTCCTTTTTCTTTCTTTCTTTCTTTTTTTTTTTTTAAAAAGTCTACTTTCCTGATTGGACTTTTGAATAGTTGAAACAGTGATGGAGGTTGACTATTCAACTACCCACGGTATCCACGATCTTCACCATCCCTCACGTCCATCAAATATGCAAAAAAAAATAGCCGTTCTTCCAACCACAAAAGTTGGTGTTTTCTCATTTCTTTAAATGCTGCACACTCAAGGATTGATTTTCGCCAAAGATTTTCTCTATGGTCTCTCTCTGCTTTTGCTTTCGACCTTTCTTGCAGTCTGAGTCAAGAAGCTGTTGCTGTCCACGTTCACAAGGAAAAAAACTGAACCAGGAAATGACAACTGGATATGGATGCTGTAGAAAGGAAATTTCTTCGAAGTGAAAACAGATTAAAATAGATCTGAAAATTTCCTTCCATAATCCCGGTTTGGCGTTCTTCAATTTGAGATGCTTCCCGAAGGACCTGAAGAGCCATTCTCTTTCAAGGAAAGAACAGTCAAAACGCTCATTCACCGGTTTTCTATCGATGAAACGAACTCATCTGAGGATCTGTTGGAGTACCTGTTCCCGACACTGTACACTGAAGACCAAGGGCAAGCTTTTCGATTTTGGTGCAGGCTAACAGCCTACCATTGCTCGTGGAGAAAATTCATGAAGGTTGTAATCTAGAGGATTACAGGCTGAACAGCTTCTTGGATGCTTGCGTTCAGAAAAGGGTACTCTTTTCATAGTGTTCACGGCGTTTCCAGTTGCCTTCCTGCTCTTTTCCACTAGAAAACCACCTCCGGCCGTTCAACGAGGCGATATGTTGGATCATAACTTTTATGTTTGCTTCCTCCATTTCAATGCAATGGTAACCGCCATCTCGGTATCAGCTTCTCTGAGTTCCTTCACCCATCCACCCTCTACAGCTCTGGTTTTGTTTATTCCAGACTAGCAGCATTTGAACAACTGGATTTCCCGCTGGTCCCCATTCTAACGCATAATTCTTCCCAGCCACTACTGGGATATGCATCCGCTTTCTTCGTTTTCATGGTCTCTCTTGGTGCGATTTGGTCCAGTTGGTTTCAGAAATCCGTCAAAGAAAAAATGCATGTGACCTCACCCGAAGCATCCATCCTGCTTCTCTCCGAAATGATTCTTCCTTTTTCATGTGGAACTGCATAAAAGAGCTCACTTCCGGATACCTGAACTGAATGATCGTGTGCATGCTTAATTATTTTTACATGACACACGAAGTAAGAGACGACACGTGCGCCCAAAAGTGCATTCCGTTGCTTTTGACATGGCTTTGTTTTCTGCAGAAACCTCCAGCCGATGAGGAGGATTGGGGCACTCCCAGTGGGAACCGTTCCTTCGTTGGTTCTTTTCTTCCCCATTTACGTTGGAATAAGCTTTGCAATTTGTAGGTGAAATACTGGCACGGTAATGACGCTTTGGGCAATTTCGCTCATCACTTCATCCATTAAAGGTCCGATTTTCATGTATTTTTTAGATTCGCTTGCGGTTTCTCTCACTCGACAGTTTCTGGAGCGCCTGAAACCACTTGCTTTTTGTTCAGTTTCGAAAGAATCGAAATTCCAGAGCCGTCGACGGGTGGCTTTCTGATTGCAGATAATTAAATAAAATAAGCCGGGAGAACAACTAGCACCACAGATATCCTTACAAATGAGTGCTATGGCTATCATTACCGGTTATCAGCTTCGAAAAAAGATCAACGCTAAGACGCGAAAAAAAGAGCCCTTTCTAAGAGACACGCCAACGAAAGACGACCGGTGCTATTCGTGTGAAGACTGAACAAACGTGGGGAGTTCATTGGTTGACCCTGCCTGTCCATTTGTTCCAAGTCCTCATGGGTTTCCTCTCTTTCTTCGCTAGGCGTGTTGCTGCTGACAGAGCGCTTTAACAGAACGCATACGTCTTCCAGCAACTGAGGTGCAGTCTTCACGACACGTGCTGAGACCAACACCTATTTTTCCAGTTGATTTCAGAGGGATTCTGTTTTCGTTCCTTGCTTGTTTAGTGCATTCACTCACGTCTTCTACTCTGCTGCTTCCTGCAAACTTACGAACAACGGTCGGAAGCATGATTCTGATAGGGGCGAGTGCCAGGAGGAAAGAGGACACTGAACAGGTTCCGATGCGAGACTCTTGCACTTCACACTGCTCAGAAGCAGTAATGCTTGGCCATCAATTTCATGGCGGCGAAACAAAGCAGCACGACCGTTCAAAGCTCCATTTCGGCAGTGGATGCACGGAACTATCTCTTCAGTTGTCTCATCTGCAGATCGCCAGTAGGGGACTGATCTGAGGGAAGAGGTGGTGTGGCGGTGGAGCTGATGACTTGTGTGTGGGCAGCTCGTTCGTTGAGAGTGCCTGGAGTGGGAAGCAACTTGCTGCATTCCGAGCTGTCTGAACACCATCTCCGTTTGGCGGACACAGCACAGCTTGCATCCGAAGGAGGAGATGCCTTTCCGCACTTGCTGCAAGCTCCAGGTGCTAACTGAGCGGCATATAACGGTTCGAAACATAAAAGTTCTTCAAAGAAGATTTCTAGAGAATACCACATTTCATGTAGGTCCACTGTTAGAGGATGAAGAATATCGTGTGGACTAGAACTTGCATCAGCTGTAATAAAATTTTATATGCCCCTTCCCCATCTCCCACCTCCCAAAAACTCATGGACGGCCTTCGGATAAGAAAGATTATCTTCGCACTTTTCTGTTCAGCATCTCGATTGTTTTCGTAGTCGGTTCAAAAAATCAATCAGGAGATTTTTTAAGGAAACGAACAGCACGGTGGCTGCTAAGACAAGCTGGAGTTATCTGTGATTTCTTTTTCAAGATATCATTGTATGACCGGAAGGATGAATAGGGTTTCAGGAGAGTCAGCTGAAGAGGCGGTTCCATAGGTAATGAAGACATTCAGAGCAGCTATGAACTACATATTTTGAGCCCTCGCACTTTGATCTCGTGTTGTCAAGACGGCCAATGGGTGCACACGGAACTATCATCAAGCCAGTGATTCTGTATGAGGTTCCATGGCTCTGCAGCCTGGATCTTGCAAAACGAAGCACTACGTGAGTGCATCCCTTTTTCTTCTCCCCTGGATTCCGAGACCGGGAACTGTGAGCAGCGACCTTGGGACAAAAAAAAAAGGGGGGGTAGAGGGGCACAGCAATTTTTGATTCCTCTGCATTGAATGACTGATGGTCGGCGTGAACGGTGAGGCGCGGATGCATGCGTGATGCAGGAGGAGCAGCAGATTGATGTGACCCCAGATTCAAGCAGCCAGGTCTTGCGATCCAAATGCAATACCGAACGCACGGACCCCAAAGGCGTTACCGATGTTGACGACGATCCTAAAAAACGTGTCCCCACGAACGTGGTTTGTCGGCCATCTGGAAAGGAAGAGATGCTTCCTTAGGGCAGAAAATTAGTGCCGTCTTTGACTTACGGATGCTGCGACAGGAATAATGCTGAGGGAACCACTGTACGCCGAACCAGAATTCCAATCGCTTGAAGATCAATCTCGAGTGAAAGACGGCGAAGGAGCGTCACATGCAGGGAAGGGAACGGCAGCGGTGGTTCCGGAAGAAAAAAAAAAAAAAAAACATGGGGACGGAAAACGCTTTTCCAGGCTGTGGAAAATCTGGCCAGCCTGCAGCACGAGGCTCAACCACTGCAGGACGAATCTGCCAGCAGGAGGAAGAGGGAACAACGGCACTTCACCCGAATGCAGGGCTTCGCTTGAAGTCTGCACTGCCGGGAGTTTTGCTTCAGATCCGTACGCGCTGAAAAAAACTCCGTGCCTGTGTGTGTGTGTTTTTTTTAACTGGAATTGGGAATTCAGTTCCTGGGGTATGGGTTTCCCGCGGGGAAGGCCGATTCCGAGGAGCTGAACGCTTGAGTTCACAACAGGCAGCCCTAAGACGTGTCGAGGTGGCGACAGCCCTGCCACCTAATGCCCCGTGAATCCTCGTGGTAAAGAAGAGGCTGTTGCAGATGGACATCCCAATTGGCTCTCGCCTCCTCGCGACCGGAGAGCGCACCCGAGTGTGCGTGGCAGTAGCCCCATGCGCTCCTCCAGAAGCTCAGCAACCCGCGACTCTTTGGTTACGCTTTTTTTTTTTCTCTTTCTCTTTTTGTGAATGCTGAAGAATGGTGGTACCCAGCAAAAAAAATGCAGCAAATATTTACTGGAGTCTTTCAAGAGACTCGGACGAAGTGACAAGGGAAGGAACGCAGGGATGAGGCCCGCGCGTCTCCCTGCTCCGCTCCTTCGCTCCCGGATTCTCAGGGAAAATAATCTTTCCGGCCTCTGCGTGGACCCTGGAGCTGCCAGCTTCCTTGGGCGCAATCTCTCCGCAGAGGATGCTTCCGCAGAAAGCGGCGTGAACGATTCGGGCAAGGTGCCCTCCCTCCTCCCCTTTCCTTTCGGCGACTCCCGACTCCGTCGTCCAACTTCCGAGCACCCTCTGAAACAACCGGCTCCGCGACGAGGCGGCTTTGGCCGCTCATGCCGAGGGGCAGCAGGAGGAAGTCCCGTCGTCAGAATACTTCCCTTCGCCGCTCTTCGCCATCGGAACCGCAGTCCAGTAGCCAGCGCGGGAGGAACAACCGCGCGAGTTTCCGAGCTGGGGCACTGAATCCAGAGGACTTCGCGGGTCTTCCGAGGTGGTCTCTCCGTCCCGAGCCGGAATCAACAGCGATGGGCCAGTCTTTTCAAGAGTGAAAGAGAGGTCTCCTTCGCGTGTGCCCCAAAGCCACGGCAGCGATGTCTTCGTTGCTGCTCTTAGGGGGACAGCAAACGTGTCCGCCGGTGGCGAAGCTTGTTTGGCTCTCGTTTCCCAACGCGTGAGCCAGTCGACTGTGATCCCGAAACGTGAACCGGTCGAGGTGGTCGGTGGAAGATGGAGCCCCCAAGGGGTGGCTTCTCGCCGATCTTGAATCCCGCTGCCGAAAGGGATAGAGGGCAAGATGGGTCGGAAGCTGGATCACACGTTGCGGCGGCGGTTTCTCATCGTGGACGTTTGTTTCCCGCCGGATCGGCGGCGCTCGGCCGCAGAGGGGTGCATCCCTTCCGTGCCGCAGCAAGAGCAACGGCAAAGGGTGGCCTGGATCGGGTCGGAATCCATCTCGCGGCCATCGCGACCTGAGAGAGAATCGGCGGCGTCGGCAACCCTTCTTCATTCCCAGGTGCGCGCGTCGCGACCTGCGGTTACATGCTTCCCGCTCGCCTTCCGCGGCTTTCTCCGTGACGGGATTCCAGCCTCCCGTTCCGGGGATATGCGAGTCGCAAAACAACAACAAAAATCTGTGAACTGTCCGATTTGGTGTCCGTCCGCCTGAAGATCGATTCTTTTCTGGCGACCAGCCGTCCGCGCCGTGACGGATGCCTTCGAGCGGGGATCGTCTCGGCAGCGCGTTTTCTTCCTTATCCTCTCACCTCCCTCCCCCATGACATTCGCTATGGCTTTTCCCGAACACGGGAGGGGATTAGGACTTTTTCATGCTCCCCTCTTTCTGAAATGCTTGCCTGAAGTCCGGTGGGACGGGAGACGACGCGTCGATCTTCCTGCCATCTGCTTGAAAAAATAAAAACTAAAACTTCGTGATGATGGGAGGCTTCCGAGCGCAGCCTCTGCAGGTTCTCTCCTCCTGGAAGGAGGGGGGCAAAGACGGAGTCGAGATCGATCAGCAGCGATATCTGTGCCCTTAGCCTGCCGCCGCTACCGATGGGGAAGAGGGGCGGAGTGAGGAGGGGGTGAGTTCGCTCCCGCTTGCAAAAGAAGCGATCTCTGGGAGCTTTTCGCTCTTCCGGAACCGGAAAGGTTTGCGGGGAGGGAGGGGAGGGGCTTGCAGGCGGGAGTCAGCGCTTCAGGAGAGCGTCCGCCGCCGAGGAAGATTAATGGATGGCCTTCCCCCGCGCGCGTGCACGCACTGCCCCACGTGCGCGCGCGACTGACCTCGACCCGAGACGCGACCTTAGTCGGCCGAAGACGGTCGCGGCGGCCGCGTGGTTGCATCCCTCGGCAGCTCATCTGCCTTCCAGGTGACGATTTCTTGGACAGACTGGCGTTTCTTGCACGCCAACCTGGACCGGAAACTCTGGTCGTTGCAACGGGGCAGCGGCGAAACCTCCCAGCGGAAACGGAGGAGGTGGAGGAGGCGTCCAGCGGACGGTTCGACCTCGAGCGAGATCGACCGGCCCGCTGCGGCTGGCAGTCGCGCGCGAGTGCCGCCCTCGTCTTTTCCGCGTCCGGATGACACCGGGAAGCGACTGCCCTCCCCCCGCGCGCGCCTGACCTCGCCGCTTCGGATGCGGTCCCGCTCACGCCACGTCGGTGCGTTGATCGATGGTCTCGCCCTCGGCATCCCTACGGACTCCCGAAGGTCCCCAGCGACTTTGCACTCGTTTCTCCTCCGTCCGAGAGGTCACTCCCGTTGACTCAGAACAGTAGCAACAATCGCTGTGATCGCTGAAATCTGATGCACCGTGAGATTGCACTGCTTCTTCTATGAATCATTTCCGGATTGGTAAATGTTTGCGTAAAATAAATAAATAGATAAAACAGGTTCAGAACTTGTCAATTATTTTGGTGCTTTCCACCAGTGAGCACCGGAAAGAATTCGCACAGACAAAGCAGGTTGATAAACTTTAGAACAGTAGATGCGTTGCAAATTTTTAGTAAGTATGGACGTCCTGGGGGAGAGTCTCCCCCCCGTGCTAATGCCTTCTTCATCTCATGCAGAGGAGTGTTTCAGCGTCGGGAACCCTAGTCTTTCAGATAGCGAGGATAGCATGGAGCAAAGCAAGGTTCGGTGCGTTCGCAGCGAGTCTCTGTTTGCAAGCGCAATTTCCATGACCTCAAGCCCGATACTCGGCGCTTCTCCAACTCCCGTGCACGCCGGGAAAGATCGGAAGCTCCTGAGGAACAGTTACGAATCAAGTAAGACTTTGTTGCTTTCACTGGGCAAGAGCCGGTTCCCGGAGGAGCGCGTGGCCTGCGAGGTGGCCTGCCTGCTTCGGGCTGAGTGGCGCGTGCATCCGTGGCATGTCCCGGGGCGCGGGAAGGCCACGGAGCAGGACGTTGGGAGCAGCCGGACGTTCGTTCGCTCCGCTTCCGGCATTGCACCGCGCCCCGGGACCCCGGACAGCGCGTGCGGCGCTCGTCCGCGGCTGCGAGGCCCCAGGTCAGCCAGCCAGCAGCACCACCTGACCGCGATCGGCAAGATGGCGCGTGGAGCGCAAGGGCGCTTGCCCGTCTGAAGCAGGGATACCCAACCTTCCTTCTCCTCGGGGCCACATACATAAGCTTGCAGCATTACACGGGGCTCTATATAGTACGTTATGTGTTATGATACAATCATGTAAAAAAAAATTTCATACATTAATATATTTTCATTAATCCTACACGTTTTAGCACACCAGAAATTTTTTTTTACGTTCATACACTTTGTGCAAAAAAATCGGAAGAACGGATGGATGTAAACAAACGCTTTTTAAATTGCGGTGAGTTGAGCGCAGACTGTATTCTTTCCGCGTACCAACGCTTAACATTGTACGCACCGACGTTATTGCCATGGATTACTAAACAAACGACACGGCCCGCGAGAGGCGCTGTGCGCGCGGGGGCCAACCGCCCACGATTTGCCCTTCATAAAAACCACCGCCCGACTATCAGAAGTTTTTTTTTTTAAAAAAAATACTTAATAGGTGTGAATGATGTGAGCCGCGCATGGAAGTTTGGCGGGCCGCAGGTTGAGTGAGTATGGCTGGTCCGAAGGATGCGCGTCCGCGCGGGGGAATGTGTCGTCCCTCTCCTTGACGAACGCGTGCTGCTACACGCGCTTTGCGTCTTCAGCTTCTCGGCAGAGATCGAAGTGTATGTGGGTGTATAGATATACACTATTAACTGATGTGCGTGCACACACACACACAACACACAGAAGTTGATTTAATAGTGCAAGTATACGTGTGAGCACACGTATACATACGCTATGTGTGTACATATGTTTCCACGCCTCTCCGCGCGCGGCAACCCGCAGGGGGGGCGTGTAATTCTTCAGTGGTAGGGGGCACCCCGGGATGGGGTCCGCCCAATGAATCCAGGAAGGGCTCGGAGTCCGTTCCTCTCACGCTTGGGGAATGATCCCCCCCGGACGGGGGGGGATCGCACCTTCCACCCTGGTTGTCTCCGAAGGGGAATCCCGAAGGGAATCTCCTTCCTCATTCTCTCCGGAGGGACACCCCCCTAACGGGGGGTGGTCCTCTCCATTTCAACTTCTCCGAGGGGAACCCGGAAAGCATCCGCTTGTAGGAATTTCTTCTCCGGAGGGAACCCCCAAGGGAACCGCTCCTGTTCACTCCTCTGAAGAGAACCCCGAAGGGACGCTTCCGAAACTCAGAAGGGGCGCTGCAGCTTCCCACAGGGAATCGCTCTCGCTTGCTTCCTTGTGCACACTCTGTGAAGAGGCGACGACTCGGAGGGACCCCCCAACAGGGAGATCCGCTCCTTTGAACAACTGGAGAGGTGCCCGTGAGGGCTCCTGCTCCATCTTGAAACCGGAGGCGCTCCCCCGGTGACGGGGTCCGCTCTCCGTTGCACGACCGGAGGGGGAACTCCCCACTCCTTTATTCCTGGGAGGACCCGAAGGTCGACTCCCATTGTTTCGGCCTTCATCGGGAGGCCTCCGGGGCTTTATCCACCGCCGGTGCCACGCCCGAATGTCTCGGCCAACCAGAGCCACTGCAGGAGAAACTCGGAACTCGACGACGCAGTGGCGTCAGTTATCTGCCGAAGTATTCGAACCCGCGACTCATGGTGCCACGCGCGGAAGCCTTAACCACAAAGCCTCCGACGGGGGCTAGTGTGTACATATACACGCTATGTGTGTACATATGCACTGTCGCAAACATGCACTATACGGCAGTGCATAAATGATGATATGCATATTATGTTGGTGCACGATACTAGGGTGCACGTGTACATACTGGCAACAGTGATGACCGTACACAGAAGTGTCCTCTTCAGTGCCTTCTGCTTCTGGAACACTAGCAGCATAACACACCGTTGCTAGTATTCTAGCACATAGTTGCACACTAATACACTGTATAGATATGTACGTACTCTCTACGCCATGCTAACCTTTCTCCTTGCACGCAGACACGCACGCATAAGTAGAAATGTTGCTTTAGCCTGGAGCGTATAGTAGATAGGTGGAGGAAAGTCATCAAAGCTCGATTCGAGCAACTCAGCAACGCGTACGCAAGAGAGGATGCATTTCCTTTCGTTAGAAACATTCTCCCCCCCCCTTCCCCCCTCTCTCGTGCGGCGGCGCTAAAATTCGAGTCTACAGGGTATGTTGAATGTAACTTGTAGACTGAGAATTGGTTGATGTAGTATTGGTCGCGCTGCCATCGAGTGCCACCAAGATGGCTCGCTGAGTAATCGTTTCGAGTAGTAGTAGGAGCTACCTGCTGGTGTCCTCCGAGAAAGGAAGTGTCCGGACCTCCCGTGTCCCCCTCGTCTCCATGGATACCTCAAATACAAGGAAAGGCAAGGAAGGACGAAGCGCCCGGAGCAGCAATCCTGAAAATCAATCTCCAGAGTCGTTGTAATCATTTGGTTCGTCAGCACATCACGAGAACTGGAACCTGGAGTGACGGCATCCAGAAAACAACCACAACAACAAAACAATCGATCTATCAATCAAAATAATCTATCAACAATCAAAAGCTTTTCCGAATGCATCAGAGCTCGGAAAAGTTTCTTCAGCATTGTACTAATAGAATGTGGTAGATAGATATCGTTTCGCAACTCGCTGTTACTCCCGACGTGCAACGAAACGAACCTTTTCTTTTTTCTTTCTGTGCATGTGTGTGTTCTTCAGCAGTCTCCACGTACCCAATCGCTACTCGTCGTCATGGAGAAAGGGCACGTCATCCGATTGATCACGAAGGCCCAAGCCTTTCATGGCTCAGCCTTCCCATCCCTTGCAGGACGGCAACGACCAACCTTTCTGCAGCGGCGTGCGGCGCTTCCGTCCCCAGAAGGAACGCGGAGGGCCGCCTGGAGAAACCGCAACTGCTTGCCCGTCGCGGTTTCGCTCTCGGCGCGACGCCACCCTTCGTGGATTCCAAGTTCGCAGCAGCCAGCTTCCCTCTTTGAATTCTTCTCTTCGGTCACGTGTGCGGAGGTCCTCCCGTTTTCCCGTTGGTCCGATCACCCCCGAATCGGTCCTTTCTCGAGGGAAGGCGGAGGGAACAGGCTGGGAAAGGAAGCGAACGAAAGAGGCAGGAGGAACCAACCGCCCATGGCGCTCCGACGGGCAACCGCCGAGGGAAACGAAAGAACCCCGAAAAGATCCTTGCGTTCGAGCGTCTGTGCCTACGCAGCTTCCTCTTTGGCTCCCACGAAGACAGCAACAGCGAAAAGGAACGAATCCTGGGATGCTCGTTGAACGAACCCGTTCTGGTCACAGCGCGCGGCATTCTGGAAAGGACCTTCTGAGAGGATCCCCACTGCTGCTGCGAAGAAACCCCCGGAGGTAGGGGAGGGAATATACACCGGCTCGCAGCACGCTAACGACGTCGGGTTTTCGACGTTCCCGCGCGAAACGACGCCGAAGAGTGGAGAGGGGGGGGATGAAAGAAGGGGGGGGATTTTTCACCACCACCGCCTCCTCCTCTTCCTGCCTCGCCCGTCTCTTCTTCCGAGCCCTCTCCGCGGTCCTCGGAGGCTCTTGGGACTGGATCCCTTGGATACTCTGCCACCCGCCCCTCGGATCCCGGAGGCTGCTCTTGCGCTCGCATGTGGGCAGCTAGCTTGGAAACGAAGCCGATGCTCGCTCGCCTCTCCCAACTCGCGTCTTCCTGATGACGCTGGCGTGCCCTCGCGAAGGCGGGAGGCAGCCCTCTCGGACCGGCCGCGCTCGCTGCGCCCTCTCCGCGATCGCGGATTGGTCGCTGGACCACCGGATGGGGATGCGACCTGGAGGCTCTCTTCTTCCCGTGTTCGATACCATCTGCACAGGCGATCGGCTCCGCCCATTGAGGGTGGTGCCGGGAGCAGGCCGTGGTCCTCCCTCCCTTCCCCCCCTCGATACTGTATGCTCCGCATTGTTCGCTTTCCCGTGAGAGGGATTGCTGGATCTGTGCGCGCGAGCCCTCGCGGGAGGGAGAGGGGAGGGGAGGGAAGCGAGTGAGCGACTCCCATCCTCTATCGCGTGTGACCCGCTCGCCACTGCCCTGAACCCCTGAAGAAGACCCTCCGTCGGTGCGGAGGAAAACCGCGGTGGTCGCCTCTGCTGTAGCCGCCGCCGCGGGGTGCTCGTCGGCAATGTGGCAGAGTCTCTTCAGTTTCCCTCCATCATCCGGCTGGAGAGAGGCGAGCGAAGCGGAGGTCTTCGCAGTGGTGGGTTCCTGGGAGAGGGAGGCGGAATTGGGGTTGGTTCCCGTTTTCCTCCAGAGGTTGCGCAGGGACCGCCGCTCCGGCAAGACGCGGAGGGAGAGAAGGAAAGGCAGAGAGCTTTCCGGGGAAGGGGAGAGCCAGGACCTCGTGACCTACAACCCTTCCTCCCTTCCGTGCTCGAGCGAAAGAAGAGGCTCCCCGTTTAGCAATCCCTCGTTTCATGGAGGCGTTGGACCCGGAAACTGCCCGGACGACGGTGTGATCTTCAAGGTGGGTCACGGCGTACCTGACCAGACTCCGTGAACCGCAGGCCCTACAGGAGGGCGAAGACGAGCTACCCGGACGAATGAAATGCGGGAGAAATCGGTTGCCATGACTGCTAAAAAACCCCGGCGATTCGCTTTCGCTGAAGCGTTTCATTGGCTGTTTGCATAGGGCGGTCAAAGGTGATCGCCGCGGGCAAACACGAAGGCGGAGATATCGGCAGCCCCTTCCCTCCCTTGCGCAGCAGAGGGGGGCGGGAAGCTGAGCTCCAGCCACGGGGACTCTGTGAGCCCTTCCGGATGTCGTCCTTCCTTCCTTCCTTCTGGCCAACGGACGGGCGTGGATAAGAGGCAGCGGCGGCGCGCCTCCGAGGACGGAAGGTGGTGCGCGCACTCGTGGAAAGAGCGAAACGCGAAGCAGATTCTCCCGCACGGCTAGATTTCTGCGTCCGGGAGCGAGTTGCCACTGTCCAGCTGCGGCTGCTGCCCGGATCATTCTCTCAGCAGGGGGGAAAGCTTGGGGTGAAAACTACGAAGGAAGTCTCCTAGACCCTTCTCTCGATGATGGGGAGGAAACCGCTTCGCTGAAACGCGCACGCGAGGAAGCAGCAACAGGGGTGCCAACGGGGGCCTAGGGGCATCGACGGTCGAAGGACGAAGAAGATCGCCAGAAGCAACGGCCACCAGGTGTCGCCTTTACGCCGCTTCCTTCCTTCTGGCGGCATGCCGCAGCAGGAAGGAAGGCCAAGGACGCGGAAGCGTTTGAAAGGTGGCTGATGGAAGGGGAAAAAAATTGGGATCAAGAGTGAGGAGAACAAAAAACGGTCGGGAGGGCAGTCGAACATGGAGGTGACCTCAAGGGTGCGTACAACATCCTTCCCACCCTTGGGGGTTACGCCAATGGGATTACAAACAGCCGAGTGGCGCGAGCAGGTGTTCCATCGCGAGCACAACGTGATCGATCGACAGCCGAGAAGGTCACAGTAGCGTGTCAAACGAGATCATGTACGTGAAATCATACACGATCCGTTCCACTGTTTATTTATTTTGTGAATGAGCTCCGATCCTTCGAGTGTTTACCCCCCTACCCCCCTTCCTCCCCCCTTTAGGAAAGATGTGGGCAACATGCAAGGTTCCATCGGAAGACAGCTGTTGCCACGTCACGACGCAACGCATCCGCAGACTATTCTTTCCCCCCTCGCACGAGGGTGGTCAGGAGACCACTTCGGCACTGGTTTTTCGTTTGCAGCTGCTCCCAAACGTCCCTCTCTCGGGATTCCGTCCGGACGGTCTCAGCGAGCTGCGGCACCTTCAGCATGTAAAAAATCCCCACCTGGAGGGCATCGGGAAGCCGCTCCCGCTGGTTTCGCGGTCCCCTGGTGCAGGCGGTGTCGTGGGGGGGAGGAGAGGTTTCACGTGATCCGATTGGAAGCCCTCCAACGTGCCCGGTTCTGCTCTGCTCCCTCCCTCCTGCTTACGGCGGGAAACGGATGCGTCCAGCGCGCACGCGCGAGACCGCCATCACCGAGGTGATCGAATAGTTTTGGAACGCTTGAACGCTTCGATGGTTCCAATCTTTTCGTCTACATCTTCACGCTTCCACATTTGCTGATCCCGAATCCGCTTATGCGTCTCCGATGTCTCCAAGCGAACTCTACCATCTCGATCGATATTACCACGACTTGTTACCATGACGCTTCCATGGACTTTGGTCAGTGCCCGGCGTACATTATCGGGAAAACCCGACCCAGTGCGAATGGCGCAGGCCTTTTCTTTCCGCATCTGTGGACCGCACAGTGGAACGTGTGCTGCATCGGAAACATGCTGCAGGTGTTCTCAACGCAGAGGATCCAGGCGTGCGAAACACGCAGTGGAAAAATCGATGACCCGCATGCAACACCGAAACACGGTGGACTTTGCCCTTGAGAGCAGAACCGAAATGGAAACTGCTGTTCAGTGGACCTGAAGTGCCGATGCACGGAGGAACGGTAACCAAGGTCGACCGGGAGTGAGACACACTGGCGGAGCCGAAGACAGATCAGCGGGGATCGACAGCGACGGAGGACAAAAAGCATAGCATCGGGAAGCCACGGTGGTTGCAAGCAACTGCGGCGTTTTGACCCACGATGGCAGTGGTTCCCCCGTGTGCATCGAACCACTGTGTTCCGGCGGGGCCGAATCCAACGTGTTCCAACGCTCGTGGGAGGAACCACAGCTACAAACGAGATCCGGAGGACGTCCTGGAACCCCATGCCGGCAGGTCAAACAGTCATCCCGTTTGAGAACATCCGTGGACGAAAAACGGAAGCACAGTGAAGCTGGAAATCCAGGAAACGGTTTCCTTGCTCCATGTTGCCGAGAGGTCACCGTGTTGTTTTCGATGTTATCCTCGGTGACTTTGGCCAGCGTACTTAAGTCTTCGTAAGTTCTTGAGGATTCAGTAGAACGCATTCGTGAAGGAAAGTGCCGGCTTGATGGAGGGCGAACTTTTTCCGCAGACGCGAAGGTGGACGCGGCGTGGTCGAGCTGCGGTTGGCGGTATCTCCCTTTACAGAGATACCGTTCGTTCTTTCGTTTCGCCTCTCTTTACAGAGAGGTCATTTCACGTTCTTCAGCATCGCATTCCACCGTTTTATTTTTATTTTTTATCTTCTGCTTAACGAAACAGAAACGGCAACACATTCCAGGCGTTCGAAACATTTCGTTGCATTGGATTTTATTTGTAAACTACGCATTCATATGCTGCTGTCATCCACTCCCTCGATCACGGACCATTACTTTCCGTTAACCTTCGTTCCTGGAGATCTGAATTTCCGACGGCGTTATTATGAATGCATCCGGCGAAGCATCTGGTACCAGAAAGGCCACTGGTGAAAAAAAAAAAAGAAAAATGAGGAATAGGAATTGACGCGTCCCGTAGCCATTTCCAGTACTCTGTGCTTGGGAACCGTCTGGAGCGCTGTTTTGAGCGCAAGCGACCGGAACGCGACAGCCTTTATCTCTTCTTTCGGAAACTTTCGACTTCAGTCTCACCCGATTATGGCCTTCATGGAACTTACCAGGAATCTCCAGGTGAAAAGAAGGAAAAAGAAAAATGAAGGAATGATTCACTCCCTATCCTTCAGCTCCCATGAAGTTTCACGAAGCGCAATTTTTTTCTTCTTCTTCTTCCAGATAGTTAGTCCATTCCCAGGGAGTATTTAATGCCTAAAGAGGGAGTTCATCTTCCAGACTCCTGAATTCTTCAAACCTTCCATGTACATTCATCGAGCCATACTGACTGATAGGTCTAGGAAATCAATCATGAGTCGATGTCTTCTCCGATCTATCAGGTGATGAGTCACCATGGATCTTGGAGGTGATCACGAATTCATTCCGTGGAGCGGATATAGATAAGAAGTCACCTACTCCCATGACCAGAGGTGCTTCCGACCAAAACTCAGATATCTGTCATCCCAGCTTTACAACCAACCAGCTTTCGTACGCGCCGCGTAGCCTCCAGCCACGCACTTTCCTCGGTTTCGTGTCTTCCACGCGAATGATCCGTTGACTGGAATTGAAAAAAAGACGAGAGCTTCTTGGTCCAGGTGTCCGGTAATGATTTCTGTTCTAGAATGCTTGTTCACCAAAGGCACGTCGAACATCCCTGGTCATTATGACGTGACTCCAGTCAGCAAACAATAAGGACCTGACGAAGAAGCCTCGTCTTAGTAACGACAGAACGATGAATCGTGCTTTGCACATCCTGTGACGTTTACCGAAGATTCTGTTCCTTCCGAACCAGATGCGAATTCTGGCGACAGAACAGAGATCACGCATCCTTCTTCATCCCTGCCTCCCAGGCGCCTTTGTTTGGTCCTCCTCTTTTGCTTTTCTCAAAGTTTCCTCTTCCCACCGTCTTCCAATCATCCGACTTTCCGCGGCCATCACGGCTGCATGATCCCCGCTCGTTAACTGGCGACGTCTTTCCACGGGGGCAGTGGCATTGGCCACTGTGACCTCGAGAAACAGCCGTGACTGCAAACGGTCGAAGTCTCCTTGCTGCTGCCCTTCTATTCAAAAACCCTTTCCCACCCACTCTTATTGTGTCTGGAAAAGCTTCCGACCGCTTCGTTCCCCCCCCCCCCTCCCTCTAGGCCCGTCTTGAGCCTTCCCAGCATCTCTGCTGCCGCCACCGCCTGCTTTCACGAATGCGTTCTCGATGGCAAACGCGAACGGGCTGCACGAAGTCCCCTTCTGCGCGGACTCCGCAGCGCCTTTGCGACGTCCGGAGTCCTTCAGCGCCCCTTGCCACTTCCTTACTGCTGACGTGATCAAGCGTACATGACTTATAGCACTTCGGAATGATCCTCACAGGTTCTCTCCCCCCCCCTCCTGAAACACGGAAACGAGCTGCATTGCTGGAGAGTGGCCGTAAATTATGGAGTTGCCTCCTGAATAACGTTCGAGTGGAAGTGCTGTAAGTTATGCATGAGCATCCAAGACAGTCCGTGAAACACGAAGAGCCTTGCCTTGCCCTGGCAAGCGGATCCAGGCAGCAATTCTGGAAACAGTTTCCGCACACGGCAGAAGACCGCGAGCATCCATAGAGAAAAGAGCATTTCCAAAATAAAAGGCAAATTACGTTTTCTCGAGCGGTCCTTACCTTTTTGGCAAAAAGTGAGGATGACACCAAGCTTTGAATCTGATAAAGATCCCCCCCCCCCTATCTTTTTCTTCTTCTTTCTGATTACTTCCTTCATATTTGTTTCGTTCATAATCGGAGTGTATGTTGCAGATGCATATATGGTATGACGTCGGAAAAGAAATTTCAGTGTAGATGGATATACATTTTCTAGAGAACATTCTAGTTCAAACGGCCTAAGATTTCTAACAAGGTAAGTTTTCAGCGTGGCAGGAGAGCTTCATTAATATGTAAACTTCTCCTGATAGGGCAGACACATGCACTTATTCAGTCCGATGTATCAAAGTACGTGTACAATCCTGAAACCTTTGTTGAACCCATGCCTGTTTGTTCATGTAGTTCAAGCGACAAATCGTACATTACGAGCAATTTATTTCTTACCTTCAGCTCATGTAAACAGCAAACCCACTCGTTTCAAATTTTAAAATGGGGTCATTCCCGAAACTCGTCCGCGTCGCGAAAATTTTCAGCGACCCTTCCTGACGCACACTGTCCAAGGGATGCGTTTCGAACACGGCTGCAAAAGTCACGGTGAATTTTGCTCTGGGTGTTTCCAAACACTTTTGCTTTTGGTGTTGAAGCTGTCGCTTCCAGACCACGGGAATGAAGGCGTGTTTGTCACCACCGGTGTTTGGGGATCTTTTTGCCTGCCTCAGAGGACGTCTGCAAAACTCACCACCCGTGATCCGAACTTATGAGATCCTCGTTCTGGTGTCCTGTGTGTCGGGGAGGTTTGTGACGGCAAGAGGATCCCGAGTTAGGCAGTGGTATGCCTCGATCCTCTTGGAAGGATGGAGGCATACCACTGTGTATAACTTTGATGCCTTTGCAGATTAAGCAGACGATAGCTGTTATTATTTACTGTTTTTGCAAAATTGCCTTCTTTGCCACAGTTTTCCCAAGATTTCTTGTAAACGGAGTTCGGAACTCGAAGTTCATGTGGATGCAAATACCATGTGTGAGGGCTTTGATCGCTTAGGAAGACCAAATTCCATCAAGTGTTGCCTATTTTAAGAACCAAGTTGAAAACAAAGTTGCATTTTTTTAATATACATCCATTTAACGTTGCTACGTTTTGAAAGTTCCCTATTTTTGGATCCTCAAAGGTTGGAACGTATACCATCTTGCTATCTATATCTTCCGGATTCTTGTGCGAATTATTATGTGGATTATTATCGACTCTGAGAATTATCCGAAAGCTACCGTGAGAGTTACTATTTAATCACTATTTTTGGCATGAAAGGTTTCCTTTTGGGATCTTCTTGGTGCCTGTTCGTATTTAACATGCCAGCATCAAGCTGCTCCTTTCTCGAGATCCATCTTTTGCTAGCTGTCGTGGGGGGGGAGGTCTGACTTGCTTATCTCTGTTCGGGGCACATCAAGGACATCCATTTTGTCTTCCAAATTTCGTGGTTTCCCAAACTGGACTTTGCTTCCCAGCAATTAATTTGTTGCATCTGGTCAGCGGCGTTTCTTTCCCTCCTGACAAACCTCCTTTCTTTGCTTGCATCTCGGAGCGGTGTCCTCTAATCGTCACGAGACCGTCGGACTTTGGTCGCTCCATCGAGGAATCTCGTTTGCTGTTAAGCCTTAGCCTAGATGAAGATGACCAGCTCGCAATAATGTCAGATCTACTATTGATGGGCGAGTAATAGATTTATGCACCCATGAACTTGACTTTGCTCCTTCCCTATCGGTTTCTTGCTCACGTTTGTTAAGATCAAGTTTCGCGTGACCCCAACACGTGACTCCCTGACCCACTGCCTTCGTACAGTACCCTGGTGAATCTTGTGAACGAATCACATCTCGCAGAACGTAGTTGGGAGAGCAATGCATTTCCTGTAACTATTCGCTCCCACCTTTGGTAGCCAAGCAGCTGCCCGTGTGAGCCTTTTGGCTGTCTCCGAATCGATCTCGTCTCGGTCGAGACTGTTTACCGCACGCGTTTCCCTGGCTACGCAGCGCACAGAAAAATGTGCCCACTCGTCTCGTTTTCGCAGATTCCTTATGACATCCTCCCGAAAGCTCTCTGCTGTGACGTGCACGATCCGGCCAGGCCTTCCGCATCACAAAGAACACACGGCTTCACGACTGCTTTCTGTTTCAGTTTTCAACGAGGATGAGGTAGATTTCGAGAGCAGCTTCCCGGAAGAGAAAGATTTCGTTCACAGGAAAAACAGCTACTCTCTGTCTGACAGTTCCTTCTCCACGGACAATGACTACTTTCACCGCATCATTAGCCACAGAGATCCACATTTTGAAAATCCCAATCCATCGTCACTCAAAGAACACGATCTCCTGTTGCCGAATGACAGATTCAACGACCTCTGGTTCACCGTCTCTGTGAGTAGAAAGAAAAAAAAGCTGTGCAACGTCCACACTCAACTGTGTTCCCAGGAAACTGAAGACAATCAACAGAAACTCACGTCGGCATTCTGCCCGGAAGAACTTCCTGTGTGTGGGTTTCTGAAAGTTACGTTTTGTTACGAAATGCTTTCTAGTGTGATGCATCTGAGTATTTTAGAAGCGAAGGACATCTCTAGCAAGCAAAATTCGATTTCCTCCAGGGTGAGTGTACTCTTTGCTTTTCCCCAAGGCTTTGCCCACTCTTTCGATCGGACGCCCGGCGAACCTGGTAGTGCCACTCGAGAGAGGAAGCGACTGCTCGCTTAGCAAGGAGCATCTTTTCCGCTTCCTCGAAAGGTCGCAGCAGCTTGCATTCCCTTTTGGAGCACCAGGTGGATTCGCGTTTCGGGTCCCGCGAGAAGGAAACCCTCTGCACACCAGCAGACGGCCCGACGGACGTTCCATTCTTCTCAAAACAGAGAGGCAGATACTCCAGAGTTGGACGGGCGGACGGCAGACGCTCTCTCGACCAGAGGCAGATCTGTTCCTCGTCTCGCGTTCTTGATGGCTTCGAAACAAGAAAAGACGAAAACAAAAACAAACGAAAAAAAAAAAAAAAAAAACGATTAGTTAAGGATAGGCACGAGTGCGTGAAGCCTCCGCCAGGGTTTCAGGAGCACGTGGGAATCAAGCAGGAGGTGCATTGCCGAGGCACGGGCTGGGCGAGACGAAAGCTTCGGCGGCATTGGCACATCTCCGAATCCGCGTCTTAGAAAGGAGGGGATGATCCGTCATCTCCAAAGCAGTTGCTCGAAACTGTTGTCCTTTACTGTGTCGCCATCATCGTATTTCCTGGACACGTCTTTATTGGATCGGTTCCACAGGAGAAAAGAAAAAAAAGCAAAAAGAAAATGACAACCGCTAAAACCATTTGCGCAAAGGACGTCGGCTGCGCTCGCAAAAACCGAGACCCAAATCGACCGCGATGGTTGTCCTCACGGGAGCGCTTCATCTGAACATTCGGGACAAAGCAAAAGGCATCCTACGGAAGCAGGAAAGTGGAGCATACGAAATGCGCAAGACAAAACCGCTACTGGCGAATGGGGAGGTTTCCGAAAATGTACGAAGAGCTGTGGGAAGTGTGCCGACGGGATATCCTGCTGAAGAGCTGCAGAGGACGAGCGAAGTCGAAATTAATCGAAAAGCAGCAGTGCCTTTCAAGTGTGTGGGGTCAAATTTACGAAGGACCACTCTACGGCTTTCCGAGAAAGAGCTCGGTGGTCAGGGTGCCATCCGTATTTTATACTCATTCAACAGTCCCTGCCGCGTCCTCGAAGCAAGGAAGCGGGTTCGAAACGCACGCCGGACTGCATGACTGCCTGCAACTTGGTCAGCGGGTCACAGCTCGAAGGCATCGCAAACACGGCCACCACCGGGCCAAGGAATTTGGAAAATGGCGGAGAAGCAACTCCAAGGCCCACCCCTATGAAATGCTTCCTGAATGTGGTTAATCACACGTGTTCAAGCGACCTCGCGGCGGGGTGGCCAAGAGGTCAGTGCCACATTTTTCGAAAACGGTCCTTTCACGTCGACTGCTGCTCTCGACGGGAGATTCGCCTTGCCGGGGCAAGAAGCGAGGAGAGGAAAAGAAGCCCTCGGCCTTGGCGCGAGGTTCCTCGGGAGGAAGAGCAGTGGCATCCGCGGTCCTTGTTCGAGCCGGAATTCCCGCAAGCTGGAACATTTCGGAAAGAGGAGCGAGAACGCTGCAGAGTTCGCGACTCCAGGACGGAACGGTCCGGAGCAGGTCACGCGTCGGGCCACCTCTTGCAGCATCGGCTAGGCTGGTGGATAGCAGATTAAGGCGAGGGTAGCTGGAAAGTCGTGGACTTCCTAGGTGGAGGCGGTATGACGTTTCTCGGCTGGGACAGGCTACCGTGGCGGCGCCTCGGTCCGCTAGTGGCCCACCAGCTTGCAGCAGCTCACCGAAGGCTGGAGAAAAAAGAAAACTCCATTTCGGGGGCATTCCATTGGTCCACCTTGATGTTGCTCGAGATCGAATCGAAGAGGCGCGGGAAAAGAAGGAAGGAAGGTCCTCTCCTGACCATTTTGCATTTCCACTCAGGGTGGACCCCGTACGAACGGCGTGCGGCAAGACGTGAAACTCTCCCGACGAGTGGCAGGAAGAGAACGGAGGAGAGGAAGGGGATCTTCCAAAGGGGAGGCGCCTGTTGCAGGAAAGGTGGAGGCTGCGAGGGGATCTCGGGGAACCGCGATGCCAGGGAGCGCGCGGGTTTGGGAAGCCACACGCC
This sequence comes from Raillietiella orientalis, assembly GCA_036172245.1. Taxonomy (NCBI): domain Eukaryota; kingdom Metazoa; phylum Arthropoda; class Ichthyostraca; order Raillietiellida; family Raillietiellidae; genus Raillietiella; species Raillietiella orientalis. The sequence continues at coordinate 4,355,137 of JAYWIR010000002.1, read as the reverse complement.
ACTCCCGTCAGGACGTGAGCGGGCGCGCTCGCGCGGGTTCGGCAGGACCCGTCATAGGAAGACGGGGGAGGGGGAGATCGAAATCGGAATTTTCGACCGCAGCGGCGGGTCTGGCGTCGACTAGGCGGCGATCCCTCGAGGCGGTGCAGTCGTGACGCAGCCGGGGACGCCGACGGGAATACAAGCTGCGGATCAACCAGGTCTCCGGCGAGCAGGCTGCAGAGAGCTCGTAAGTGAAATAGGAGGCGGATGGAACGGGCGCAAGGGCCCGGCATTGCAGGAAGCCGGTGACCAGAAAGGGTCATCGCCCGTCCCCCATCTACATGGGGCGCGGCGTCGACCGGTGCCGCGAGCGGGGAATTGAACAGAGGGGGAGAAGAGGGTCGTATCGCACAGTCGAGACCGAGGCGAGGTCACCAGAATCTTCCTGAGCCGGCGACTGGCGGTCGGTTCTAGCCGTCCCCCTCTCGTCGAAGCAGATAAAACCCCCACCCCCCGGCGGAAGCGACGACGCCTCTCGCGAGCTTCACGAACGCTCTGCGGGACCGGAAGCGAAGCGAAGGGGTCGGAGGTCGCGACTGTCTAGAGGGGAGCTCTGGAAGAGATCCAATCCGCTCCGTCTTCGCGCCCCTGCACCGTTCCCGCCGCCCTGGCTCCATCGGAAACTGATCTTCCGCAGCCTCTTCCTCCTCCCCTTATTATTCAGGAAGATGCCGCGCGCAGCCTTCTTCCTTCGTCTCCGCGTCAGCGCCTCCTCCACGCGCTACTCTTTCGGTTCCTGCTGGTGCCTGGGTTCCAGTTCTGTCCTCCCAACGCCTCCACGTGCCCTGCCATTCCGCTCCCACTGGGTTGCGCCCCTTCATGATGGCGGCGACCCCTGCTTGGGCGCGGTCGCTCACGCAGAAAATTGCTGTGGCGACCATGGTGCCAGAGGGAAGGGGAGAGGGAGCTAGGCGGAGGGGGTCCTCGCCGACCAGCGTGGGGACTCGATCATCCCGGAGCCAGCGTTCTGGGGAACGTTCCATTGGAGTCTTCCCTTGGCGGTCTGCTTGCGGGGAAGGGAAGGAGGGGGGAGAGGACGGCTTCAGCTGGGCTGTCGCTGCCCACGCGCTCCCTACGCCGCAACCGCCCCCGGTCGACGCCTGAAGGCGATCCTGGGTGCTCGCGGGGGCCCCGACGCATTCCGTCCGGCACTTCCGGGAAACCTTCCTTGTCCCCCGCCTTTGATGCCGCTACCCCACCGCGCAATCCAGCTCAATTTGCTTCGCGCGCTGCTGATCCCGGGTTGGTCTCCTGGCCGATTCCTCTGTGGTTTCCCGAAAAACCGCAGAGTGCCGTCGCGATTTCCTGAAGGGGCGAACGGGCCCTTTCCTATCTGGACGGATCACTGGAAACAAAGGGATTGGGTCATTGGGTCACCGGCGCGTCCGCCGCACCGGGGGAGCGGCGCAGTCCGGGGAGGGGGGGAAGGGGAAGGGGAGAGAGGGGATTAGCCGAGTGTGATCCGCCCAAGGTTCCTCCCGGAGTCCTTGAGTGCGCGCTCTCTTCCTGGAACCCGCTCCGAAAAGTAGATCGGTGTCTGCGTCCCGGGGTCCCAGCGCGCACAGGGAGCTTTCCCGACGTCACGCGCCACAACCAGAGTTGCGTTCGTGCGCGCGCTGAAGGACGGTCGACACGGCTGCATTTCGTTTTATACGTGAAAGCCAATTCCAGATTCCGTGTGTACACACATATGTATAGTGTGAGTATGCGCATATGTGTGTGCGTGCGTGCTTAGTGTGTATGTGTGTGTGCAGTGTCTATATATAAAGAGATGTATGTGTGTACAGGTGTATGTGTGTATTCGTGCGTGTACGTGTGTGTATTTCTGGGTGTCAGTGCACGGAAGTCAGGATCATTAGTTTCCATTCCAAGTTTCTGATGCCTTCGGCCATCATTCCAGCCATCTGATTGTGAGCCCACCTCGAAATACGTCATTTGAAACGATTCTTGTATTGGCCGAAAATTTCATTCAGGACTGTTGGAACGCTTTCAGCACACGTCGGGCAAAATACGATCTTAGAGACTCTTAGGCGTAGGGAAATACGAGCGAAAGTAGGGTGAAGGGGACCCGGTTGTTGCGAACGAAAGGGTAAGGCGCTTTGCAGTCTTGCACAGAAAATCAAAGACCTCTTAGGTGCTGAGTTGATGCGTTTCTTAGTTTAACGAATGGGGATTTGTTTTTTGTTTTCCTCAATTTTTGGAAAGGCGTCCACAGAGGTATCGTAGGCAGTGTGTACTAATGAATTAGCAATAGAGACAGACGCAGCTGGAGGGCTTATCCTAAGATGATCCCAGAGACTTCATGGTAGCAGTCAACCATGACGAAATGCTGATAGAAGTGGGAACGCATTCAAACTACGTTTTACGTAGCAGCATCTCATGCTATTCATCACGACTACAAAAATAGGAGGAAATTTGTGCAAAGCACGAATTTCCACATCACAAACGCATCCGTTACATGACGCACATATGCGTTTTTCAGACAACCTATACGTTTCATGCACATTCTGTCTGTGTGTGTGTGTGTGTTTTTTTTGTAGGTGTGTTTCGAATGTGCACATTCCAGTCACTTGCGCTGAGGATCCGTATGCTCGCAGGTGCGTAGAAATCACGCACGTTGTCGTACCGGACACTTTGGGGGACGACGTTGCGAGAAATGGTACTGAGAAACAAACGGCTCACGTGATTTATTAGCGAGATCTCATGAGACGTAGCGAAGATAAGGACCACGAGGCATGTGCTGTTTCACACGAAAGGCGGTGTGTGCATCCCCAAACGAAGCAGATCTGGAAAACGGACAGGAAGCTCGGGAGGGAACGGTTTTGCAGGTCACCGGGATGGAATGCAGCCCACTTTTCCGGGATAATCGTTGCAGCGCGCACACGCCGGCCAAAGAGGGCCGCAAGAAGCAACAGGCAAAAGGGCAGTGGGCCTACTCTCAGACGTGAAATCCGCACAGAGCGAGGGGGGAAGACTTGCGGAGAGACTGAACACCTTTGAAAGGGAAACGAATTTGCTGGGGGGATCCGAACCCGCGTATTGCCGGGGAAATCTTTGATGTGCAGATGAGACGTTTGCTCCCGCTTCTACGTCGCTCGATAGTCTTCGATGAGGTCGTGGAATTAGGAACGTTCGTTCCCCCTTCCCTCCCTCCCTCCTTCCTCAAGAATGATTTTGTGCTTCGCGTCAGAAGGATTTTCCTCAACAGACTCAGTGGTCCAGGACAATCGTGTCGAGGAAACTGAAGATTGGGAAGTAAGAAGCACTGGGTATCGAGGAAGCTCGGACAATGTTTTTTTTTTTTTTTCCTGACGGACTTACGAAAGCCATCATTGATCCAAAGTCCAACGTCGCAGTTCGTTTGTATCCAGGTTCGCTACCATGGTGAACTTTGGTGTTTCGGAGAGCTGAACAGCATCCTCTTGCAAAAGCATAGGGAGGTTGCCTTGCACACGACAGAGTGCCGCTCTTTCGCGTACGTCCTGTATTTTTCCCCACTTTCTCCCTCTATTCTTCTGGCCACTCTTTTTCGTCCGTGGTCGAAGTTTGGGCTCAGCCTAGGGAAGAGGAGTTCCTGTGGAATCCGCCGGAGCATTCACTGGAGTCTTTTTCGGATTTATCTTCCTTGCTTGCCAAACAGCCGGACTGTACAGTAAGTTTCTCTTAACGCAGAAACCAAAATTTCACTGCTTTCGGTGAATTTCTTTTCCGATTTCTCTTACGCCGCAACCCTGTCAGAACTCTTTCAGCCTCGTAGGTCGTTTAAGGGGAGTCCTCCGCCCTCCGTCTTACGGGTGCTTGACATTCTAAATTACTTGTGCTGAAGACTTGTAAATTTTGCAGGCAGCTCGTGCAAGTGGAGGTTTGATAACCTTTGTCTTCCAACACGGGTTCCATTACGTGTACACAACACAACCCCCGTACACTGAGGGTTCGCGTAACGCGACGAACAAATGGCGGCAGTCCTCATGTAAGGCGGGAAATCAGCAAACGTTGTACGACAGCGTTTGTTGTCAACACTGTCATACAGCGTTGTCGACAAATTTCAATTTTGAAAAAACGACACTCCAATCATTTTGCCCCCCCCCAAAAAAAACTGCAAACGCACGATGGGTTTGATCAGGTTGAATACCATTTTATTTGAATTTTAAGGTATCAAATAGCAGAAGATACACTTTCCAAGGATGAGGATGATAGATCTGAAGCTGCAACTGCACGTCAGCGAACCTGAAAGCTTTTTTTTCCATCCACTTCAGGTTGAGTAATGAATAAATACTTTCGATTTTCTTTTGTTTTCAAGTGAAAACAAAAGAAAATTCCTGGAAAACTTCAAATCCAACAAACTTGAGAATAATTTCAAGGAAAATATTCTGTCGCTATAACAACGGTTTAAGAAACATGCCATCTCTTTTATGAATCCGTTAATATTGTCCACGCATTGCCCTCAGGGCTAGTGTAAGGCGGATTCGTATCCCCGCATTTTATGGGGTCATCACAACATATTTCGAATTCTTTCCATTTCTGTATTTCCTCCGTTTGCGAATTCCACTTTTCTTTCAACAGAGCCACCCCCCACCTTATGGTAAAAAGTGGCCACGCACCGCCGTTGCTTTCACAGAATGTAGTGCCCAGTCCACGAGCCACGCACAACCACACTCAACTGTAGATGCTGCTCAAACTCCAGAATCGACTCACTTGTCTGCATCATGGAGGATGACGATGACGTAACACCTGCAAGTCGGTCATCTTCCGTCCTCGCAACAGCTCCCCAAGTCTGACGAAGACATCTGATTTTAGTATTTCAGAGCGCTTGAAATGGGACGTCGTGTTCAAGAGCCAGTTTCCAGGAGCAGGCAAGGATCCTTCCTCGTACACGGGACAATTTTAGAGAATGTGGTCAAGAGTGATCGATCTCGAAGATTATTTAAGGACTGAGAGTGTGGAAAAAACAGAAGGCAAACAAACAAAAAAGGAACCAAACTGGATTCCGTCAGTTCCTCGAGGCTTCGATCGCACTCCCTGCTGTCTGCGATTTTGTTGACTGCTGCTGTGGTGCAAATATGGAAAGTTGTAGACGAACAAGGGCTAAAGAAAAATAAAAATAAAAATACTCTACGTGTCGCGCTGTCTCGAAACGCAGGTTTGTTTCGGCTCCGAAGAAAAAAATCCTACATCGGCGAAAGCGAACTGACCGGAAACTGCTGAGCAAACCTTCGTCGACGAGCGCAGAACCTCGGTGGGCTGAACGATGCTGCGGAAAATAGAAGATCCACGCGATCAAGACGAGCCCCCGGAAGCCACAACAACGGAGATGACACGGGGAAAAAATGGGCGAGGGCTGCTAGGTCCACACCCAAACCTTCTAGGAGAAACTGCATTGGAACACCGAATATCGTGAGAAGACGGCAAGCGCAACTGATCAGCTTTTGAGGGTTGTTGTTTATCCGCCAAGATCACAGTCTCTGGGGTCTGCTCACAAAGTTCGTACGGAAGGTTGCAGTCCTTCGGCTGCCGCGCGCTCAGCTTTCGGTTCCTGTTGCTTGTTCGGTTCCAACTCGACGGCTGTCCTTTGGGATCACTTCCCCGAATTGTCACGGCAACACAGAAGTCGAGGAAGGTCCCGCCGACAGCACTGCCGCACCCGCACAAAAATAGGAGCGTGAAAATACTTTTCCACCGTCGCTAGAGAGCGGTATGAGAAGTTTCAAAATCCCCCCTTGTCCCCGAAGGGCACCACTGTAACATGAAGCCCCTCACGTTTGGGGCCATTCGGTTTTTTTTTTTTTTTTTTTCTTTTCCCTTCTAATCACAGCTGCCTTAAGTCTGGGATGCACGTCCTGGAGTGCTTCTTGTCTGGGGCCGGGAACCGAGACCTCAAGAGGCATCGCATCCCCAATCGCTTTCCAATTTCGCTTTCCAGTCCGTGGTTTCCGCTTGCCACGACTGCCACCTTCCTGTCTGTGCTATTTTTACTGCCGGGATTGGCTATTTTTTCCCCTCTTCGCACTCCGGGACCACGTTCGAGCTCCTTCGAAGTCCTCAGCTGGTTTGGGACGACCCTCACAGGGATCGGGGCGACATCCTTTCTGCTTCACAGACATTTTTTCCGTTGCCTCGAAGTACGGTGCCATCTTTCGGGACTCCGCTCACCTCACTGCAGCCGAGACCACGCGCTAGCGTGCGATGCGCGCGTGAAGGAAGGCGGGAAGACGGGAGCGGAAGGCAACCCGGAAGTTTAGAGAATAAAATCGTGAAGACCGCAGCAGTCTTTCCTCAAGATTTCCGCTTCTCACTTCGCGCAGATCCCCCCATCACATTCGTGCTTCATTTTGCTTTTGACTTCGGGATCGGACAGCCCGCTTCAGATATCGGGAACGGGACTTTGCAGAGCAAATACCATCGATCACGTGACTGGCTGACTCCTCTGCAATAGCTGTGTATCTTCTCGAGGAAGAAGAGTGACGATCCTCATTAAGCATTTGCTGATGTGCATTTCGATCATGCAACCTCCTAACCGTGAAATTTCCATCGACGTCTTCCTCGTGTCCGCTTCTTTGAATTTTCTCTTCGGAATCGGCACATTCTCACTTCTTCAAGTTGACCGCACATCTCGTGGAGATGCTTTCTCCGGAAGAAAAAAGCCGTTCCTGGCAGCTGAAGGATGAATTACCGGAGCGAATAGAGATCATCTGAAGGAGGATGAAAAATTGTTAGCCATCCGGAACCTTTAACATTCCCGATTCAAAACTGGCGCCTTCATCTTTGCCTTTTGGGGAGAACTGAACTGGCTCGTTCTGTCAGAGTAACATTCCCCCCCCTCCCCGCCCCCTCCTGACTGTGTCATGTCATTCCACGCGTAGGGGGATCGTATTCGGCTTGCAGCTACCCCCTGACCCCACCCTCGGTCCAAACCGCGCAATTCCGAACCGTCTCATCGCTGACGTTCGAATTGGAAAATTTTTTTACGTTTCCTTTCGCGAGATTTCCAAATCCTTTCCGTTGAATCAAAGCGCCTATTCAAAACTGCGCTCCTATGGAGACGGCTCCGTCAGCTGACCGCGCTGGACCGCGATTCTGCTCTCTCTGCAGTGACAGACTGCCGACTTGAAGGTTCGGCTCATCTTCCATCGGTGCCCATCAAAATCCCGAAAGATCATGAAAACAAACAAACAAATACAATTGTTTATTATATACAGATTCATATGCATCGTCAAGATTTTAAACATGCTTATTATAGATGTTAATATAATTAATGATATGTTTACTATATAGAGATTCACATACTTTTTAAAGATTATGAAAAATAAGTATGTATGCTCATTATGATCGTGATACATCCATTTAAATATAGATTACACGCGAATTTATTTTAATGTACATATTCATTCATATAATCAAATAATGTATTGTTATGATATCTTCAATACTACAATAATAAATATACATGTTTATATATATATATATATATATGAAAAGAATATATAAATATGGAATTATAAACATATGTATATTTATCGAACTATCTAAATTCTGAGAATAGAATCTATCGTTTGCTGAGAAAGCTCCATTTATTGAGTGCCAAATATGATGGGAAAGTGAGATACCAATTTTTTTTTTTTTTAAATTTGTTTGTTTGCTTTCACTATTTTCAAGTGTCACCATTATTTTATCATTCTATATTTATATATTCATTTAATATATGTTTATCATATATGTTAATGTACATATAATAGACACATATGTTGTTTATCCTTGTAATCTTTAACACACACACACACACACACACACACACACACACACACACACACACATATATATATATATATATATATATATATATAATAAACATGTATTTATTTCTAAGATCTTTCGGAATTTTGATTGTCGTGATTTCGGCGTTTGGGATTTTGGACCAGACTCATCTTCCATGCATACCGAATCCTTAAATGACCTGTCCCGTAGCTGTCCCCGGATTTGACCACGGGAAAGTCTCGTGTTGCTCGTCGTCACACACGGTCACGGAAGCTCCCAGAGTACAAGACCTTTACAGAAATCCAGTTCGACCCGAGCCGTCGGCAAGGCGCCACGCTAGCCGACGGTCATCCATCCAGGACGTGGCCCCAGCACCAACGCTGATGATTCAATCAGGAACTCGGAAGGGTTGTTGATCGATCTCACTCTGTTCCAGGTACAGCTTATTCTGCTCCCGACCGGACAAGAGAAGTATAAAACCAAGAACAAGCCGGGAAGGAACCCCCACTACAACGAATCCTTTTCTTTCCACCAAGTGACTTCAGGTGAGCAGACGCGCGAGCCCTAGCCGGTTGCCATGGCAAAAGCAGTTGGCACACCTTCCTGTCAAGGAGCAGCGACAGCTGCTTCGGCTTTCCGTTAGCAGTACATTCCTTCCAGAAAAACTGAATCTCATGGGCGTGTCCTTGAAGCTGTACGGATGCGAGGTTTTCAGAAAGCAGAAGCTGCTGGGGGAAGCGGTTGTGGAGTTTGCTTCCATAAATTTCCAAGTGTCTGCACCCCGATGGATTAAGCTGGAACCCGCTGGGAGTTTCGCATTCCGCTCCCCGAGGTTAGCTTCAGACTCACTGGCCAAGGGGAAAAAAACACGCGAGGTTAAATCAGCAATTCCAGCGATGCGTCCAGCTTGACCAGGAGCGAATCCCCGGGGTCATATTCTTCTGCTGTCATTTTTCCTCAAACCAGGTCGCCTGAATTACTGATCGGCCTTGCTTACAGTGGCAACACAGGTCACCTGTACGTCGAAATCATCAAAGGCAACAATTTCAAGTGAGTGGCCGAGCGGAAGCGCGAAGCAGCTCCCTCCTCCCTTCTAGGTCTTGTACCGTTTCCAAGACCCCGGATGTTTACGTCAAGCTAAGCTTGGAGAGCAGCCCAGGGTATTTTATAGGTCAGAACAAAACTTCGGTCAAGAAATCACAGGAGAGTCTCGAGTTCAAGGAGAGCTTCGCCTTTGAAGTAAGTACGCGTTCGCGCGCTGTACAAACGTGTGTGGGTGTTGTACGAGAGCGCAGACCCGCTTCCCGTTTTCTAGTAGCCGCCCAAGAAATCCCTGCGACCTCCAAAAGACTTCCGGAGAGTGCGGAAAGGACTCTGCACGCTCCCTTCCTCCTTAGGCAAATGCCGCAAACCTCTCTCTGCGATATCTTTTCCGGTGCTCTGCTCAAAGCCCATGTTCCGAGCACACGTGCGCGCGCGCGCGCGGGAGTGTGTGCGTGCACGTGTTCCTGTGTGCGGAGCTGCGAAGCGAACCCGGTCACAATCAGGGAAACAGCAAAGATCAAAGGTACCTTTGCCATGCTTTCAGAGCGGGGCTGGAGCAGATGGGATGGCTGCAGGAAAGATGGGCTGGTCGAGAGCTGCGTTCGTGAACACTCGGTTTCGCGGAACACGCCCTTGGCGTCGTTCGACTCGAGGTGCTTCACGGAATGAACGTTTCGCTTACGCATGTGAACCCGCGAGCGCGGGAAACCAGTCCCGAATCCAGGCTCACCCGGTTTCGGTTGCTGTCGTTGTTTCCGGGGAGAAGCTCGGCTCGAAAACTTGAAATAAGCAAACTCGTGTGGAAGATGCGCACACGGATAAGAGCGATTCCCCCCCCCCCCCTCTTCCCTTCCTCCCTCCTCTCCCTTCCCGAGCAATCTTGATGGACAGATCGGATGGAGCCGAAGACAACGCCTTGCTCGTTCCGTGCTCCCTCGCCAATTAGCTGACGAAGATCTGATACTCTGTTCCTTTTCGTAATTAGGGGTATCGTAAATCTGCATTAACTGTTGGCATCCCTGCCCGTGCGAACGGATTCGATAATCGCTTGATTGCTTTCCACGTCTCGCTCGAAGCACTTTAAATCGCCGGGTGATTGGAAAAGCTTCCTGCAGATTCCCAATCGTCGAATGCAAACGGGCGAAGAAAGCATCTGCAGGAAAACGCCGGTTCCGGGTGACCTGGCGCTCGGGATGTTTCGTCCAAGAGCCATCGACGGGCCAAAGGATGGTGCTTCCATAACAGCTGCGCGCACGGTTTGGTTTCAGAACTTTTCAAATCGGGGATTCCCTCTGACCCCAGGGTCTTTGTCGGAGGGCAGCTACAACGCTACGGTCACCGGTACCCGCGACAAGCAGGCTCTGAAGAAACGAACTTTCTGGGTTTGAAGTATTTCAAGCAGCCCACACCGCTTTTGCCCTTCCAGCAGCCGCGCGGTCACCAAGCCTTGCGGTTTTCAGATCCAGATGGCTTTGCACATTACCGTGAATGCTAGGGGAGAAGTGCCTCAACAAAAGTTCACCCCAAATTTCACGTGGGTACGGGTTATCTGCTTCATCAGCAACACCTTCGAAGAATCGTGTCTTGGCTCGCGGCTTGACTCTCGCATTCCACGAGAGTTGGAGCACGCCAAGTGACTTTCAGGAAAGTGACTTTCTCCACGCGAGCTGCAGAAGTCAGCCGACACGATGAAACAGCCTCCCGAGGTCTATAGCGCGGCTGTGGCGGCACTGCTGACGATTCGTCTTTTCCGTCTTCTAATTCTAACGGTTTCCCTCTTAGCAGTAATGGGTGTTCCCAGATTTGAATCCAGAGCGAGTGCGAGGGCGAAAGAAGACCACGAAAGTCTCGACCGATTTATAAAATGCGAAAAATCCATAGGAACCGAAACAAAGTAGGAAGAAGAAGGAAAGCTGCGAAATTCATTCACTCTGCTCGTCAAAGCGACAGACGGAGCTTTCAAAGCCGATTCTATGAAACTGCATGGACGAGTTTTTTATAATGGAAGTCTCGTTCCGTCGTAAGCACCGGAACGGAAACAGATTATTTGGAGCACTAGCCAGCAGCTCTTCATCTCCTCTTGCATCTGCATGCTTCTTAGCCAACTGAAACGAACCCACTTGCCCACATCGTCAATCTGGATCGATCACATGTTGCGAACCGCGTTTTGCAGTGGATTGGGAAGCTTCTCGTTTAAGGACGCTTGCTGCTGCTACCGAAGATGATTCCAGGTTGTTTTACCAGCTGGAGTTGCAGTCTTCAGCTTCACGCCGTTGAACGGCCACGCTCCAGCGATTGAGCCATCACGATTCGGACATCCCGACGGCTGCTCACTGCCGAACGAGAAAGGAATAGAACTTTTGAAGCAAATGGGAGCAATTGCTCTATCCCTGGATACAAGGGGGGGGGGGGGAAAGAACGGCAAATGCGAGTTTTTGCCCGCTCAAGACGACAGTCGCTTCGATTACGCGAAATGACTCCGCCATCTTATTCGGGATTTCTCTATTATTCGAGATGCAGAATACGCAGCTGACCTGCTGGCGTTTGCAGGTCGAATCGTCTGGTAGTGTGCTCGGTCACAGGATGAATTTTTCGGATTGCAGAATCTGAATTCACGAAGCAATGTAGCCGCTTGCTAGAACACCTGTTTCGCCCTGCCCTCATCCCGTTTTCCCAGAAGTGCGTTCGTTCTTAAAGAGCAAAAAATAGGAATCATCCGAACATTCGTTATTTAATCCATCATCTCTGTCTTCATAATGCTGAAGGTGCTCTGCAATTTGTAGAGGATGATCCGTAATTTAATGCAGCCGTCATGACGTGTCATTACAAAAAACAGAGGTCCCTAATTTTTGTTCATAAGCCTTCCAGCTACCTGTTATCCCGGAAATGTCTATTCCTTCAAAGAGCCCTCCCGTCACTAACTCCTTTCAAGAAAACCTGAAAGCAAAGAGCCACGAAAGCATTGCATTCTCGTGACCGCGTTGATGACCGACAAATGGATGGCTCCCACCCACGAAAGGACTCTTTCGAAAAGTCTTCCGAAAAACTGACGTGAGCATTTCAAACTCCAGGATGCCAAAAAAACTGTCTGGAAGTTCGCTTTTAAAGAAGAATCAAAAGTAAGTTCTTTGTGTTCAAGTTTTCTTGGAGGGCAGCGAAAAGATAGAAGAAGAAGAAGAAATCACCATAGGCCTTCGAATGAAGATTCGGATATATATATATATTTTTCGTTCCAGAGAGCAAATTTGGTTCACGATGACACTTCAAAGAAAGCCGACCCCGAGGCAAACTTGCATGAGCGTATGTTTGCATTGCTTTAGTACTAGAAAAACACAAAAAAATGAATTCTCCCCGCTTTATATACTGTGTACATAAACTTGAGCGTTTTTATCTAATCACTGCATGATTTTGACTTTTGGAACCTCTTTGTGAAATCCAAGAAGAGGGAGCCTGAGGGGATATCGATAGACCTCATCTGCTAGACAAGAAAGAATTCAGGTATTTAATCTTGAGAAAACGGGAGAAAAAAAGATGGAGATTTATGAGTACATCACGCTTTGCGATTGCTGAGCAAATGCTATGCACGAATCGTCCCATTCACGACCTCTCGCGAACTTGTGAGATGGTAGCGCGGCATCCCGGCCTCCAATGACAAAGGTAATGACGCACATCGAAAGTCACTCTCTGCCGACCGAAAGTGAGGTTTCATCTCGCATCTTCCGTACCGAATTCACCTTTTACTTGCTAAAGCGATTTGTGTCTTTTTCGTTGTGTACCCAAAGCCGTTGTCCCTTACATAATGAACTTGCAGGTGTGTCTTTTCCAACTTTCTGATGTCACGCTTATCATCGGGGCTTACATGAAGAAGGTCATTAAGAAAAGGCAGTCTTTGGGGTGGTGTTTCCTTGGAGCGAGGAATACAGGGGAAGCCGAGATGCAGCACTGGAACGCGATGAAACTGGCGAGAGGTGAACAGGTGTGCTGTTGGCATTCCCTCAGTGTTTCATAGAAAACAGCACTTCCGATTTCAAACTGTTCTCCCGCGACGAACTTGGCTTTCGTCGTCCTGTTGCCTCCTCGCCCGTCGGAGGTAACAGCGACGGCACTTGTAAGATGCACCGAACACCATAATGTACAAGGGGACAAGAGCTCCTTAGTTTCCCGCCGTGCTTTCTTGTTGTCCGCATGATCCGAAAACGAAAAACAAAAAACGCGAGGACTTTCGAGTACCGTGGAGAGAGAAAAGAGTTCTCGAACTTCCGCAAACAAAAGCGGATGGATGAGTTCCTCATTTTGTAAACCGAAATCTGTGATAAGAAAAGTAAGCAAACAGAATTTAATTCCGCAGAAAACCTCCGAATTTACTTGTCCAATCAGTGCCTCCTTACTACTCCAATAAAATTTAAGAATATCTGTCTGTCCCACTGTGTGGTATTCAATGGGCTCCTTGGTTTCCTATCAAGACTGATTTCGAATTGTCTGGACCGCTGCGTGTCCCATCTTCAAATTTATTGATGGAGAAAGGTCACCAGCAGCGCAGGTTCATTATTTCAGAAGGGTCAGCATTTCAGGAAGCCACAAAAGGCTAAGGAAGCTGCTCAATTTCCACACCACAGTTGCTATAAAGACGATTTGCTTTGCGCTACCATAGTGATGCTCAATTGGCAGCTTCGGTTCTTTTTGCCGCCCGACGTGAAATAGGGGAAGACCCGAATTTCGACGCTTGGTTTTTCCGGAAACATTTATAGCACACGACATGATGGAATCGTGGGTGCTTTCCCACAATGAAAAGGCGCCTATTTGATGATCTGGGAAACAACGGGTTCCCTTTCCTTCGATGAAAACAAGGTACGATTTTCCGGCACATGAGGCGCAACCATGCTGCAACCATGGGAACGAAGCGACGTTGTTCAAATTTGAAGCTCGGGCGGATGAAAGAACGAGAGAAAGATACGAAGCATCAATGCTGGTCTGCTCCATTAACTCAAAGTTTTTCATACACGAAAAATCCAACTCTTACCTACTTGGGTTTTTCGTCTTTCTTAACGGATAACTTTGAAAGGTTGGGCGAGTCAAGAGGCTCAGGATAAAACAAAAGAGAGTTGGTTTAACTCGTCGAAAGGCGAGAAACGGGCACCTTCTGTCCCGAAATGACACCTATCGGCGTCAAAGACCATGCAGCTCATCTCGTCTTTGAGAAAAGGAACAAAAAATCTTTGGCAATTGGCGTGACAATTATCAGCTTGACTGTGCTGGAGAGAGCAGCATTCCGCCCAAAAAAGGACTGAAAATTCTCACAGCATATCTTGGTGATCTCATAGCGATCATCGGGAGTGAGACTCCTCTGCGTGAAGGTGTGGAGGGGGGGACAAATATTCGTGGCGGAACTTGTGGAAAAAGATCTGCGCAGAAAACACGACAAACCCAATCACTGGGAATATTTTATATTTCCGCGCGTTTCTTCCTCGAGCCGTGAGGCCGCTCCAAAAAATCAAATTTCGTTCTACCCAAAGCACTGCAGGGTGGAGACTCAAGAAGCGCAACAGGTCTTTCCGTTCCTCCAGGTCCAGTTTGGGGCATTCGAAAACGATCCCGGGTCAATGCGATGTGAACCACAGCATCAGGCCTTGCCGAAACGCGGACGTTCGTTACCGTGGCTACAGCTCCTGGAGGGCGCAGATCTGCCTCCTGTTCATCTTCAAGCGAAACGATCGACTTGTCGAATTCCTCAGACTCAGGTCCGCTCGTTAAGACCCCAATTTGGCGTCATGGTTTCTCTCAGCGCGGGAAGGAATGTGGCAGCGGCAATAAATTGGTTCACCAAGCGGGACGCGCTGATGCGGAAGTTATCTCGAGTTCGAAGTTTCACATCAACGAAAAAACTTATCTCAGTTTTTACCCTTGCAAATGTTAAGGGAGTTGCTGAGCCCCTCGCTGCCGAGCTCGACGCTGCTGCGACGTAAACGCGCATTCGAATTTTTAGGGGTGAAGATGCATGAGCCAAAAAATCTTTGACCTTGATGCTTACGGCCAGCGTGAACTCTGCCAGTCGGTGGTGCTAAGCCCCGCTGCGCATTTTGTTCATCCATTGGAAATATCTGACAAATGCTCCCCCCCCCCCTCCCTTCCTTCCCCGGGAAAGCTGAATCATTGAGGGAACGTCGCCCAGCTGTTGGAATCGTCAATGAAATCGTGGAGGAAAAGCCGAACCATCTAACCCTCACTCACGGTTCGGCCTGCTCCTTCTTTAACGGACGATTCGAAAAGGTCAACGTTCCAATACGTAACTCACGACAGCGCACCAATTCCCCTGGCAGCGCAGCGTTTTGGTAGATACATGAGTGGGAACACCGGGAATCTTAGCGAAAAGAAGTATCTGTTGGTTAGGGGTGAAGAGCGAGCGAACCGATTTTCAAAAGCGTGGCTCGCGTGTCACTCTCAGGAAAAGAACTCTTCTTCTCCGTCCTGCAGAAAGGAAGGGCAGGGGGGAGGGGGTGGACGAAACCATCGCTGGGGCAAAAATTCACGATGGCGAAGTGCGGAACTTCGAAATACTTTACGAAGTGGAAGACCCACGAGCTGTGGAAAACCCAACAGATGAGCAACAGCATTCAAGAGGGCTTCAAACAGAATTCGGGGATCTTCCTTGAAGCCGCCCCTCCCCCCCCCATTTGTTGGAACCATCCCAGCTAACCCATCCATCGGCATCTCACTTCATGATACACACTACGTTGCAGATGGTTGTGCTGCCCGTAGGAGCTGCATTTACAGCCCGTCGCTGGCTTCATCCGCCGGTACCCGTCAACAACTGGCCTGTCTTTCAACAACTCCACTCTCGACTCCCAGTTCGTGCGAGCTCGCTCTCCGGAGTGAACACGACCTCCCTCTCTCAACAGTTCTTAGGACTCACAGGTGCACCACGACACTATTCAGACCACTCTCCGATGCCCTTCAGCTCATGAAATATACAATCATCCCTAAGCTCTCTTTGACCTCCTCCTCACTCATCATTTTAGACGTACTCATCAACAAACAGATTCCATTTTGGACGTCACATCCAATAGAGCGACTTGGTCTGCAATCCATTCGGTTCTCAGAACTCTCATGGTCGTTCCAGTATGGAGGGATGAATGCACGGGACTTCAAATACGATATCCAGTGCTCAATTGCTCTCACTCATGTACCCCCCCCACGAGACACCTCACCCTTCTCCACGACTGAACCATGATCCTAATCACCGCCTGCCTACGGATTCTGTGCAACACCTCCACCCATTTCACAGATCCACATGCCAACCCCACTCTACTTGGTAAACGCCTCGCGCACTCGAGTCACCGATTCAGGCCAAAGCAGTGCAATGAGAACGGCGGGGCTGCACCTCTGGTCCAGAGACACGGGCAAACGGCTGTCCTCCGGTGTGTTGACGGTGAGAGCGAGATGCGGAGAAGATGGAATTTTTCCTGTCGTCTCTCACCCACAAACAGATGCAGACTCACGCGAAGAGTCGAGAAGTATCCATCTTTGAAAACAATAATAATAGTGATAAGTGATCGCCTTAAGGAATTCATCTGGACCTCCATCCTTATCCTCCCTTGTTCTACTACTGTCAGTTGTATTCCCCTCTCTCTTCGCATCCTCCATCTCCTAGATGGTGCTTACTCCGTGAAAATTCTGGTGCCGAAGAGGTTTCGGGGAAGCTGCGTGGAAACCATCTCTTCGAGATTGTTAGCCGTCAAAAAAGGCTTGTCCCACGGCACGGGAAAACTTCGCAGCTGTTAGGAGTTTGCAGAGGCAAGTAGTCAGAAACAGCTTGGTGTTCGAACGTTCACGCTGAGCACCAGTCATGTCCCCAAGACAGCTTCTTCATGCCCATGTGGCTGCGGTCTCCGCGCGTGGCGCCGAACGTTGCGGTTTCGAATCCCTCCCGGGGAAGGATCCACGCCGAGAAATGTGTGCGTCGTGGATTTCGATTCTCCCTCCCGCAGGATGACGCTGGTTGGCCTCGGCTGGCATCGAGCGCGGCACTGTTGAAAGCTGAAAAACTGGATGCCCCGTTGACTAGCCTCCGGGATTGCAATTTGGTCCTCCGGGGTCCTTCCAGGACATCAAGGAGCCTTTCGGAGTTTCCGCTCCCCCGTTTGTGAAAATGGGGCTGCCCTCCCCTCTCGGGGGAAGGCCCTTCATAGCGTGCCATGGAGCTGATTGATACCCCCCTCCCCCTCGGGGACTGCCCCTCCTGAGTGCAAGAATGTAAGAAGACAGCTTCTTTAAAGACGTCCGTGCACTGTGTTGGTGAGCGGCGCATGCGATGAATATCTTCTTTGCATGGGGACTCGTGGCATCTTTGAGCACGGGTTCCCCAGTCTCGACAAGCTGGTTTTTCCGATCTTCACATCTGCTTATCCGAGATGCCGCGGCAGAGCTGAGCGTCTTCCTTAGAAACGGCCTCGTGCTGCTTGTGCGTGTGTGTGGGGAGGGGTATCGTTTGCTTCCAGTTTGCAAGTCGCTAACGAGTCTTTCGATTTCAAGGACGCTTGCTGACAGGTTCCACTCCTCCCCCCCTCCCCCTCTCTCCACCCAATGAGAAAGCATCCGCTTCACGTCGAGGAGATTTCTTGTCCTCTTTCCTGCTGCACCAACCGCCAGCTGGATTTGGCTGTAGCTCCTTGCTTTCTCCGTTGCCCTTCCTACCTTTCCCTGCAGGTCACCTAGGGAATTCGTCACAGATGACTACGAGCTCGGCACCCAGGGACCTACTTGCCATCCTCTCTGCTTCATCCTCGGTTCTACCTGGTTCCTGTGCTTCCGATGTCCCAGTCTGCTCCTTGGGGTTCGAAGTCCGCATATTGGCTCTCTCTGTGAGCCAAGTCATTGATACGTATATTTGTACGTAGATCAAGGTGTATATGTTGAGAGAAATCTTCACCTGCTGTGGTCCATGGCAAGCGCTTTTCCCCCTTTCTGGAAATTTCTTGAGGGATGAGTTCGTATTGCTGAATGACAAAATGAGCGTTCTTTTGAACCAATGAGCTGATAGGAACAGATTTTATTACATTAGGGTTACAGTTTGTATTACAAATTAGCCAATGTGGCTCTGTCCAATCTGTCTGCTTTTCCTCCGAATCTTAGCCAAAAGATCTGTTAATCTTAGCCAAAAGGCCGAGAAGCGAGACGAGCTGCTGCCGCTCTGCTGGCATCGCTGGTACATCCGTACCATTTTCCTCTGAGGGGTTTGGTTCAAAATCCCTGAAGATCTTACCAATAAATGAATGTTTCACCGTGTGCGTTTGTACGTCGATTAATATGTAAATTCAGTTGAGCATACACATTCATTAATACTTGTTAACGTACATATTGAAAGTGACATTATTTTAACATGTACACTTATTTTTTATAATCTTCACTATGCATATTCATGATACATAAGGGAAGTATGTTAAAATATTAACATAGACAATGGGCACACATATTTATTTTTTATAATCTTTAAGAAAGATATTAGTCTATGAACATGTTATTAATTAAATTAACATATATAAAATAAACATATATTTATATACATCATCATCTTAATAATATAATATAAATACATATACAAGTATGTGTTAACGGGTTATAAGTTATATTTATAATGCGTTACATAATACGTTAACATAAATTATATCATATTTATAATTTAACAATACGTATGCTCCAAAAGTATTCATAAAAATGTGTTGGAATAAAATAAATAAAATTGTATATTAATCTATATGTTTTAAATAGATATGTCAATATAAATAATGAGCACATATATTAATTTTTTTTTTATTTTCGTGATATACATTGCTTGCCCTCTGTACAAATGTGCATAATAAACGTGTGTGTTTATTTTTTGCGACCCTTCGGGATTTCTGGGACTTTGACCTCAGAAGGAAGCTGCGGCTGAAGGGGAAGCCCTTGAGCGTGCTGTACTACGTAAGAGCTGCTGAAGATACCGTCTGGCCCGCTTCGTGGGTCATGCCCTTGTACCCGTCTCTCGCACTGGGGAGAAAGTGTCCTAGCGCCGGTGGGCGAAACGAATCTTTCTGTTGCCGGATTGACCCGCGTGCACGTGTTGTTCCCGTTTTACCCTGAATGAGATAATCGAGAGCATCTTATCGCATCATCTTGTCTGCTTGTCTCATCCCGATCACGTGCCGTAGGCTGCTGTTTGCCCCCTTCGTGCTTCAACTCGGAAGCACTTCTCGAGTGCGGGGCACAAGGGGAACACGTGAAAAGATACGGAAGACGAGATTTACAAGAGAGCCGGAGAACCAATACGGGGACTTGGAACACCCGGGAGCAGACTGGGACATCGGAAGCGCAGGAACCAGGTCAAACCGAAGATGAAGCAGAGGAGACGGGGAGGTCCTTAGATGCCGAGCTCGTGGTCAGCTGTGACGATTTCCCTAGGTAGCCTTCAAGGGGAAAGTCGAGAAGCTACAGTCTCCAAAGCAAGAAAGGAGACAAGAGATCCGCTCTACATACTGCGCTGCGTGGCTAATATATATATAAAAAAAGAAAAACCTGAGAGGCGGTCAACAAAGAGCCGCGGGCTTGCACGTGCCGCCACGTGGCCATGGATCTGCGGTCTCACTCAGCGTTTGCTTGGGCGCCGCGTTCTTCGCGTCGCCAAGGAACTGGTGCACCTCGGAGGAAGATCACTCCGAAAGCACCACCCAACAACAGACGGACGTCTAAGCCGGAAGCTGCAAGGCCGCAAGGTTTCGGGTGATTAGAGTGAGGGCTGGCGTCCGAGCATGGGAAGCTGCACAAAGACCCAACGCCAGAAGCCAATAAAAATTCGCGGTTCACTGAGAAAATATTTGCTTTTTGTTATCTGCCACCTTCTGGAAGCAGGTCGCATGGGGAAGGTCTCAAGAGTAACGCCCCCTCCCGAAAATTGGTTGCCATGCAGCAAGCAAACTAACGCAGCGTGGAGCAGCCGAACGAAAGAAGGAAGCTTCTGTATTCCTGTCGTGTACATCGAGGTAAAAAAAAAAAAAAAAAAATTGTTTCTTCATAACGCGCTGCTTTTCGTGCGTCCATTCCCAACTGCAAATCTGCTTTATGAAGAGCAATCCCTGAGCACCCGTTTTCCTTCCTCCCTACGGGAAACCAAGGGAGCCTTCCAGGTTTGCTGGGTTTTCCACCTGCTCCTAGAGAAGTTGCTCACCTTTCGAGCGTTCTGCTGGAAGCATTCCGCTTTGCTTCTCTTTTGCAGCTCCCAAAGTCTAAAAGAGTAAAAATAAAAATAAGAGCCACTTGGAATGGACGGGTTGAATTCTGAGCATTTCTCAGGCGTTCCATCCAACCAGTTGTCCCTGGAATTTCCCGAGAGACCCCTCTTTCAGATGTTTCGTTCCTAGAAATCAGCTGACAATCTTGAAAAGATTGCCAAACCACCAATTTTTCAAAAACTTGCCAAACTCGAAGGCAAACCTCTGGAAAAAAAAAAGTTTTTTTTTTTCCAGAGGTTCTGAAAAATTCCTGTTTTTGGTACATCGTAGTTCCAAAAAAAAGGTCCAGGTACATTCTTGCACTTACAGAGATTCGACTGCCGCCTCTCCTGCAGCGCTTTGGCAAAATTTTTGATCGATCCGCTTTTTACACGCGAAGGTGGTCGCAGTTTTTTCCTTTTTCCCCCCCTCTTCTACAGCTAGTGAAAGTTTCTTTGAGACCGTTCTTTGCCGCCATGCATTCGTCCCCTTTCGACGCTTTTCTACGTCATTGTTCTTAGTTTCAAGAGTATCCCACAAACACATGGGAACACTGTCTTCAGAAAAACCTCCGTGCCAGACCTCCAGCAGCTCGACCCCTTACAAGGCCGTGTCGGATGCCTCCGTGGATTGCTCGCAGCGTTGAACTGCGGGAATAGTCTGACGCATCTTCCGTTCGTGCTGATGGCACGTTACAGAGGTCGACGAAAGGTCGACTTTTCTATTGAGGAAAAGAAAAGCACTTTCAAATTCTTTGAAGAATTCGTGAACGACGGCCACTGATTAGTATAATGACCGGGATAGTCATCACTGCCTACTTCCTGTGCAACACACTGATTTATGTACACCTCTGCAAAAGACGAGTCTGCGTCTCGAGTCATGGACAAATTTCCCTGGCAGTTCTCGTTTCCTCTCTTTGTTAGGCGGATTGCTGTTTCTGCCGACAAAGATTGGGACACCCGCACTGAACCACGTGGCCTTGTTGTTCAGTCGAAAGAGATTATCTTTATGGCTCCGCTGTTCCAGAAGTGCATTCCCTAGGAAGGAGGCGAGTCTACGGAGAGGCGTGGGTGTATGATGTCGGCAACATTTCCTGGCCCCACTCTCCCGACCTTCCTCCTCCTATTATCTGTGCATCTCGAAAAGTACGCAAAAAGAGAAAATGCCCAGTGTGTGGTACAGCAAAATGCTGAGAAAACAGGGAGGAGAACCTTCCTCACTCTACACTCCGTTTTCGTCTTCCCCCCGTGGCCGTTCCAGGTGCCCGTGCGTAGAATTTTACTGGCGGTGGACCATTCGGTGTTTCCAGTAGATCTCCCCAGGAGCTCTGGACACTCCCGCGCGCACAACCTCTCTCTCCTCTGCAGGCTCTCGCAGTCTCGAGGGCCACCCTTTCGCTTCGCTGGGTCCAACGCATCAAGAGATCCCGTCACCAGAGCACATGCTGAGGTGAGAGCTCCCCCGCCCAGCCCAGCGCCCCCAGAAATAGCACTTCCTTCATCTTCCGGCTTCTTCTGATAGCGTTGGGTCGCTTCCGACTTCGGCTACGGAAACTCGCCCTTGGCCCTGCAGTGCCAGCAGTCAAAATGCAGTTCACTCTGGGGACCGGCAGGCTGGATGGCAGCGCATCCCCGTACTCTGGCCTCGTTCCTCTGAGCTTGTGCACAAGCAGATCCCAGCTCTTGCTGACGGAGCCGCTGTGGGCCGTGCAGTGGTTTAGTGCGTGCAGGAAGAATTTCTTCCCTTCCACGACGCACGTCTCTTGCACATGCGGTCGTCGTCGTCTCTGAAGGGCGTGGCTCGTAATGGAGCCTCATCTAATAGATCTCCATGCACGACAACGGTAATCAGCGAACCTCATGTGCCGTCCGCTGTATGAAAAGTGGCTGGAAGTGCGATGCTGACCAATGCAAGACACGAATTTCCCTGGTAGCGATCGACGCCCTGTGTTGCAAGCCCAATGATGAGTTTCCTCCTCATGGATTCATTCGAAGGTGATTACTTTCTCAGGATAGGAACCAGCAGTCTCCGTGGACACGAGCGTAAAGGTAGACCGCACCTGCTTCGTTAGAATATCTCTGCCATGTTCGTAGAATATCCTAAAACGTTTGCAAGATAGTAAGTGGTCCGTTGGCTTTCCCGCACATCGTTGGAAGGGCGGAGGTTACGAATTCATCTCTCCATCCCTCGAAACGAAATGATGCAGAATCACGTGAAGCGACCAAATCGCATTCCGGTTTCCAAATTTCGTACCGGAAACGGCAACTGCAAGCAGTCCCTGTGCGCCTACTTAGCTACCTTTTGTGCCTTCTTTCTGACACTGCCCACTGCGTCGAGGCCGTTGCCCGAGCTACCGAAGAAATGAAATGCTTTATGATCTTCGTTTTCAGGTACGAAAGCAGCAACGCGGACCCTTCAGAGAACGACGATAACTAAACGGCACGCAAGAACTCTTCTCGCTGTTTATCTTTTTTCTTTTTTTGCTTCTTCACGTTCAAAGGTCAACGGCATCCACACAAGAGACGCAACGTGGAAAGAAAAGAAAAGGTATGGAAAAATGCTGAACGATATACTGGCAAAGCATGTCACTCCCGCAGCATCCGACACCTGATCCTACTCTTCCTCATCATTTTCCCCACTGGAATGCCTGTGAGTCCATCCGCAGAGATTACACCGAATAGGACATTCAGACCGCATCCTTGCGTTCAGGACAACACGGAATCAATATTTTCCGAATGCACACAGAGGCTGTTTGCAAGCGGCAATTAGAACTTTGGTTCCCAAGATCTTCATGGGTCATTGTGACCCATCACGTTGTATGCCTCCTCGCTATTTACGATCCGCGATGCAAAGTCAACATACACGTGTTGTATTTCTGTAACTGTCATAAGAGTGTCGAATCAATACCGTGTACTAACTTATTCGACAGGGAAGAGGAAAAAGGGAGGGGGTGGGTGGAACTACAGTTGTAGTGAACTACAGTTGCATGAATAAATTCATCATCATTCATAATACGAGGTTGATTGCATTCCTATACTATTAGAGGGAGATCGTTGCGTAAGTGGTAAACTCGTCAGGCGGCGCATTCCTTCATTTTTCAAAGGAATAGTCAAGGATAGGGTGAAAGCTCACATTATCCTTTTCTTCCTCTCCCTAGGGCAATCCCTTCCGTGCGCTGCAGAAAGAATGCACGGTGAAGATGCACCCATCCCGTGACAAATGCAGAACCTCACTCCAGGCATGGACACGCTCTCCCGTTTTGCTGAAATCTTGCTGGAATGCCTAGGCAAGGATCGGCATATCCAGAAAGCAAAAAAGGGGACGGATTGTTTGCTCCAATGCCGATGGTCGTGCATGGCCTCCCAGGTCACCTTCAGCAGGAAACGGTCCGCACGCGAGAGGAGCGAAAGTCCGCCGCGTGCGCGTCGAAGTTTCACGTGCACAGCAATTGAAAAATGTGCAGCTCTCGGCTGGCGGAACATAAATGCACGCTGTGAAGGCGAAAATGCGTGCTGATGCTCCAACATCCACGCAGCCACTTTCATCAGCATAAGACAAAGGTAGCTTCACAACATGTCACCATTTGTCCTGTGACTTTTTGTCCCGCAATGGTCCCTTCGGCTGGATTTTCATGTGGAGGAAGGTTATCTCCCTAACACGCTGAGGCAGTGGACATTGAGTGGGGATGGGAGGGAGGGGGGAACAATCCTGTGTTCAGCTGTGAAGCAACAGTTGCAAAGACATCATTTGTCGTTGCGGCTAGTTTTTTTGCTATCTTCGGAAAAGAGTTCAGTTTCCCTATTGATTTCTGCGTAACTGTCGGACAGCCTCGCTAGAGGACTCGACGTGTACTCCGTCCGCTGCCAGGGTTAGGTACGTCTTGGCAGACAATATCTCTTTCCAATGTATATACGCACATCTTTTCGTACGCAGGATGTGCTACAGTACCTTTCACTTCGCGGGGATGGCAGGTCATGGAATGAAACAGCGAGCTAGCAGCTAGCACTCCTCATCGGTACGGGTTCCAAAGAGAGCAGGTAGGTCGATGGCTTTTTCAATCCGCTGACCACGGCATTCTTGAAAACACGCGTTTGAAATCAAACTGCGATGTCTGAAAAGAGGACGAGCCTATTTCTTCCTTGACTTGGCGCCAGCGTTTAATGTGAGGACTGGCAAACAGATTCATTTGCTAGTCTGTCAAAAAGGAGAAAAAAGGTCAAGCCGATAGGTGCTTTCAGTCCATAGGTTGCTGCATCTGTGACCAAGGAAATGCCTATCAAAATCAGAGGGCAGAGATAATCATGGGGTAATTATTTACGAGAATATTTGGTGTGAAAAGGGGGGGAAGGGGGAAAGGTAAAGTTTCCGGCGTTTCTCTGGGAACCTTCTACCAACTAAGAATTTGGCCATGGATCAGGGAAGTTTGAAATTAGAAAAGATCGAGTCATTGAAAGCACATAAAGTACGCCGATGAGTCTTTCTCAAAGTTCATTCCCCAGGAGTGTCACCTTTTGAGCACTGTCTACAAAATGGAGGAAAACCCGAAATATTCGGTTTATTTTACTTCGTCATGCAAGGGTCTTGCAAGGAACTGACTCCAGCAGCTGTTGAGCATCCCTACAGCTGCTTTTTGAAGGGATACCCTCACCTTCCTAGAATCTTGTTCAAACGGAAATTTCTCTTGATACACGTTCGTAGATGATTTGCCAAAGACAACCGTGTCACCAAGGCAAGTCTCAGACTCTCTCACGCTCACTGCTGCCATAACGTCAGAAAGTCTTTCACTTTAGTTGTCATCATCACCACACTCACAAGTTCTCACTCCCCGTAATCTCTCATGCAAAATCACGAGTGTGCAGAAAGAACAGTGAAAACGCTGACGTAAAGGCGAATCATTCTTTCACACTCTGAGAGATGTGAAGGTGACAGCACGAGTGAAAACCACTAGATAATGTAGGTAGAAAGTGGTAGACGTTGCGTGCTTCATGGGTGGCATAAGACTTGGCCCCCGGTTACGAAGACGGACAATGACAAGAGCACATGCAATGATGTAAAGTCTCTTCCGCAGCGTGTGGTACTGATCCAGGAATAGGTTGCTGTTTGCCACGCTAACTCCTAATGCTGTTGGTTCCAAGGCTGAGACGATGAAAGAATTTAATGCTTGAACATTCCTTGTGCCCTTCCCAGTCTCGAGCTGCACATCCGCATCCACGTGCACGAGATAGCCAACTCTTATCACAGGGAAAATACCGATTCTGGTCTGTACCCGTCACTGCGCCGAGATGAGCATCGATTGAGCGTTCATCGCTCGCTATAAATTGCAGCTTTTACGACCCTCTCCAGAACTGCTTACTTTTCGAATCAAGTGACTACAGCCATCCCTCTCTTGAGCTGCTGCTTGCAACATCGAATCTCCATCGTAATGGGGTCTCCTCGACTCGATCGCGCTCTGGAAAAGATCACTGAGATGGAAAGGCTTCTTCGTGGGATGCCCACAAGGTTTCACTTGGAGACGGAATGAGGGCGGATGCCGTGCCGGCCTGAACCGAAGAATGTGATGGCCTTGAAGTGAAAAATGCAGTTGAAAAAGAGCGCAGCGAAATCCTCTTAGGCATGAAATTCGTTAACGGAAAAGTCAAAAAAAAAAAAAAATCATGGAACATTGGCACAAGATCGGATTTAACGTCACAAAGAATTTTGCTTATGAGATGGAAAGATAAGGTTGTACACGGAAAACAAATTGTGCAGATCAAAAAGTGCGAAATGCCGGAGGATTGTTAAATGGTGTTTTTCGTAAGAAACTTTTTCACACAAAAGGTCAGAATTATTTTCTGGTAGTCTTTGCCGCATCAGGAAGGGGAAAGCAAAAATACAATGCGCTCATCGGGAAGGAGCTGATGTCAGATGGGAGCAGCAGAATAAATAACGTCTTTGCATTACAAGTGGAAAGCAGAAAAGAGAAACCGATTTATTGTGGAATATTGTACATCCCCCCCCCCCCCAAATTTTCTCTGAGGGCAGGTGTTCTGTGTTCATAATGAGGAACATGAAAACTATTCAAGGTACGGTGGAGAGGGATATGATACCGACTCATTAGGAAGATGAAGTTGCGCTGTTGACTCCAGCATGAAACCCCATATGCGAGATGGAATTCATGCATCGAACGATATCCAGAAGAATGCCATTTGCATTGCCGTGCAAGAATGCAGTCTCCATAATGTATCACACCTCCGTGGATGCAAAATAACTACGGTACGGTACATTGAATAAGATGGTGAGTGTTTCCAGCATATGATTCTTGTACATAGACACCGAACGGTGACAGTCAATGAAATTAAAAACATAATGCAATTACTATTGACTTTCTTTTGAAGCTGCCTTGGCCACTTGACTGCATCGCTGAAGTCGCTGCAAAAACTTCATTCATAGCCGTGACAAACACTTTCGAAATTAGGCCACACTCCTTAAACGCTACCGCGTGCCGACGGCTGCCGATAAAAAGGGAATGGCTGGAAGAATTCTTCTGTTCCATTAGCAAAAGACATCTAAAATTATGGAACAAGAAATAGTTACATCACCCACAGATCTTGAATTCCTATAAGTAAAAGCGAATGATTTATGTAACAAATGACTATGAGTAGCTGTTGTCTCCTCTTCTTGGAACCATGGCCGTAACATTGCTTCATGAAACCATTAGCGAGCATCACGTCAGTCTTGGTATGCTGTATCTCATTTACATGAATCACAAAGTTGACGTAAAGATTGCTTCACAATGCATGTGGTATAACATGAACTCCATGTACTCCATGAACTCTTTTAAATCGCTTCCCCAGCTCCATAGAAATCTATTATAAAAAAGAAGCACAAATCGTTCACATTTAGCCAAACCCATCCTTAGTATGATGTGCCCACATCTTCATAGAGGACTTTTCTATAAAGTTCTAAAAATGACAGCCATCCTGATAGAACGTCAACATAGCAATACTTCATCTCCGAATAATTCCATTATTCTTGGCTTTCAGTGGCAACGAAAACATCATTAGATCCCAAATTAATTTCAACTCACGAATGGGGTTATTTCTGGAACTTTCCTTGCAAAAGATCATTACATTATAACATTTGGAACCACTCTTTCTATACCTGATTTCCTAAACGGTTAACTGCTATTCACTGAGATTCCTGCCGACTAATAGATGTGTTTGCAAGCAACTAGACTCTTGCAACAAGATATATAGATAAAGAAATCTCCAGTTATGACTGACGTGACCTAAGACAGTTCAGGGGAGGCAGTTCCCCCGGGAAACGAGGTGTCTTCGCTGATTGCACTGGAATCCCCAGTGCGGGAAGGCAGCAGAACATCCTGTTTCCAGCGCAGCGGGAAGAATTTCGTCCGTTTCAAAACTTTTGCAAGTGATAACAGGAGAAAGGAATATGACAGCTTGACCAAATATTCATCCCTTCGTGCATTTTGATAGAGTTCTGTACTGCCATTATGGATGTATGCTGCGTTGTACATCTCCACGTACCCAAAGGTCACTCTATGAATGCACTGAAGAGAAACTCGAAAATCTCCAGCCGTTTGGGTTACCACGAATTTCGCATCATTATGGAGAATCGTGCTTGATGTATCTGTAACCTTCCCGGTCATGGCAGAAGGCACAACGCTTCCTGACGAGAGGACCTTCTAGATTTACGTTTCCGTGATCGCGTAACTGCCGGGGAGAGTCGACGATCCTTCTAGGCAACCGATCATCTTCTAGGCCACTCTGGAGGCGCCATGCCGCTGCCGCCTTTCTTGTTCGTCTTGATCGGTTTGCCGACAGATTTCTCCACCCAGTCGGAAGCAAAGGTTTCCTGGTTCGGCATCTTGGTTTCGAAGCTAACGAAGAGATCCTAAACTCTATGCTTCCATGTTCTTGCTAACGGTTTGTGCGGCCTTGTGGAAGCACCGTGATCGCACAACTTTTCTCAAGTTCACGTTGCAATCGTGGTGGACCATCGGACTTGCCCTCGTTCCTCAACGGACGAGCTCGAGGCAGTTGCCCAAGACGGGTATCTGCTTTCGAAGCTTCGACATCTCATTAACGGCAAAACAAGTTTACCGACCAGTTACAGTAACCAAAGAAGTTGTGGGTGCCACGGAGAAGTTGAACTACACTGGGCTCTAAGCAGTTCTCATTTTTCTAATTCTGAGTTTTGGAAAACAAACGAAAAATAGGACAGCAGGAAAAATGGGACACTGTTCTTGGATCTTCGGTTTTAGAGTTTTCCCAACTTTTGATTCAACTGCATCTTGTCTGCTAGTCGATGCTGGAGATCAAAATTAAAATTAGATTCATGAATTTAAAGACTGATTCGACGCCCAAGTAGTCTGAATTTTAAAAAAGACCGGTGCTTCTTGAGGAATCCATCAGATTCCAGTATCACTGACTCTTCAGATTAGTCACGTATTATAAAATTTGTCAATGAATTTCCCACTGGCATTCAGAAAAGCCTCCGTTGAAGTTTGACTGTTCTGTTTCAGATACGAACGATTTAAGCAGACCTCAGGAGCTTTTCATGAAACATTTTCCTTATATAGGATATATGGCCAGTCGAGTTTATTCAACAAATTCAGCAAATTGCAGTTTTGTTATTCAGTTTAAATGTCCTTCACAATATGTGGAATGTGATTACGTATTAATAGTTTCGACATTCAGTACATTCTAAGAGTCAAAGCACATGTTTTCCATCTCTCGATGTTACTATAATTATTATATTCCATATCAGTTATTGAAAGAAAGCATTTCATCGACTGATGATAATTGATCAACAAATTAGGTTTCCTAATCGCATAGCCTACTTCGATTACTGTTTTCAATGAAATTAGATCATTTTTCTTACGATTAAAACCATAAATCCAAGTAAATACAATAAAAAATTTCCTGCATTTCTGAATTTTTCATTTCCGTTAGAGTGTTCCTGCCAACGTCCTTCATATGTTTCATTTATTGGATGAATGGACGTATTTCCAAACTTTGACGATATACATTTGGAGTAATTTAGAAGCCATAGAGGCGCGACCAATTCAATGTGCACCAGAAAAGCCTTCCCGTTCGTGTTGATGGTTTCGATCTGAGCTGACCGTCCAACGCCTGCAGTGCTTCTTCTCCACATTCATCTTTGTCTTCAGTACATTTCGCTCCTCTTTTTGCTTTGCATTTCGTGATAAAAAATTCACTTCCCAAATGCACGAGCAACTAATAGGCGTTTGACCACATGCAATCTTCACTTAGTAACCCTTTAAATACGTTTGCTGTGTTTGGAATGAAAGCAGCTTCGCACAAGGGACAATCACATCAATAGTATCAACGCAGAACTGAATAGGATGGAAAATTAGTGTTGCATAGTCAGCGTGATGTTTGAATGTTTTAGCAGGGACCCTGTACAAGTCATCAAGTTTCCATCTCAATTGACTGCTTGCAAGCTTTGCTTGCACATGAAGCTGGAGTTCTTTACGTTGACTCGATGAAGTTTCAAGTCCTTAACTCATAAAGACTAGTGTAGCAAGCAGAGCTAAAATTCAGTGCTGTTCCACAAGGTGTAAATTCAGATTCAAACCATATCGGCCCGTTGGAACTATCTGGTATTCCTTTCAGAAGTTTGGTTTCTAGTTGTGATACCTCTATGCACAACCAAATGAAATAGTGATACAGAAGCGTTATGTATTAATTATGTGTGGAATTAGTCCGAAACTAACCAAGTAATCGCCTTATGCTAGCCTTATAGAGGAGTCTTTTACGTGTAAAGAAGTGTACAGTGCTGCTGTAGGAAAGGACAAGATCAGAGGTGCCAAGAGTATAAGTTCTCTTCCGTAGGACGGGCAGTGCTGCGTCTAGGAGGGCAGCAGTAACTCGAGCCCACTTCTTCCGGTTCCTTTCCAGTTTCTTTAGGGAGACTGGTCCCGGGCTGTGGATGGGACGTATCAACTATGCGACAGTAAGCGAGATTAGTTACCTCATGTGTCTATTTCAAAATATGTTTCTGGCTTTAACTAAAAGCGTTGTAATTTTGTATTAGAACAAATGTCAGAGCTAACAGATATAGCGAAAATAACAAATGAGCAATCAAATGCCAACTCTCAAACCAACTCTATTTTCTTTTGCTATAACCGCAGACTTTGCTAGCTTTTTAAGATCAAAAAGAAAGAAAAGTAAAAGCGGGATTTGTTTCGTAGATTGTTGGATACCACAGATATACTAGTCATGCAATCACCAGTTAACTGCAACTCCGATTTCTTGGAGAAAGTTTGGTTGTTGTAGAAAAATTGGAATAAAGAATTTTAGGAATAAAGTGAATTTTAGAAAGATTTCTGTTTTTGTTTTTTTTTTTTTCTTTCCCGCCAGATTCTGTTAGATATTTTATTGTTCTATTCGTTTGCCAATTGCCATTTAAAAATTAGCCACACAGTATTTGATCGAATAACTATTAATAATGAAATATGTATTTCAGTTTGTGTGTCCGATAGTCCAAAGATGAAGGATTTTTTTTTATATATATGTATCGCTCAAGACAATGGAAAATGGTTCTGGCAAACAAGTGCATGTCAGGCAACATTTGGAGTTTGCGGGATTGGTATGCATGTAAACCGTAAGGAGTTTGCTAGCGCTTGGATAGGACATTAATATGCGCTTATTGCTTTGAAGGAAATTCATTCATTTAAGAACAATAGGATAAAAGATTTTTTGAAATTACTATTCGAATGTAGTAAGTTACGTACTGCTTTAAAATGATTGGGTTATGTATTAAAATGTTTATCACGTGCGGTCAGGTTGGGATGTAGTCATCTACATCCCAGTTGCTAAGAAAGTAGTTGCATTCGACGTTCACTGCAGTATTTGAAATATTTTGCAGTGTTTTCAGTTCATTTGGATGTTTTAACTGCGTTTGGGCGTTTGGGGGATGGCAAAAAAATTCAAATTGTTTTTTATAGCTTGTACACGCTTTTTAACAGTTTATATGAAGCTAATTAAGCAGCATAAGCAGATCCAATGTCTTGCTGCCGTATATCCGATTAATATGAACATGAGGGAAAATTTCAAATTAAAAAAAAATAGCATATCTTGAAAACATAAGAAAGTTTAGTTGTGGGCATGAAGCACTTGTAAAATATTAATTCATCAGTTGGTTCAAGATGACAGGAAAAAATAAAGTGTACTACTTTTAGAGTTGAATATGATTGTATAAAGATGAAAAATGGTTGTAGCTGCCTTTCCAGTTGTAAAGTTGGCCTTCTTGTTGTTGAGACAAATCAGCAAGCCAATTGCAGAAAGAATCAAAACAAGAGCAAAGAGCAGTTACTTTTTCAGGACATATGTATGCATGCCTCCAGCACAATGTAATCCATGTGTATTAAAATCATCCAATATTCATATGTGATATATTGAAGCGTTTG
The DNA here is from genome assembly GCA_036172245.1 of Raillietiella orientalis. Lineage (NCBI taxonomy): Eukaryota > Metazoa > Arthropoda > Ichthyostraca > Raillietiellida > Raillietiellidae > Raillietiella > Raillietiella orientalis. The sequence continues at coordinate 4,323,625 of JAYWIR010000002.1, read as the reverse complement.
AAAAATTCAGAGTCTTATGTCACTTTTTTGTTTTTTTAGTTTATCATTGGTGTGAAGTGAATGTGAAAATGTGGATTCTGGGTATGGGAAAAACTGCCACGGTTTCCAAATTGAATGAAAGCATGGCTATTGAGTTAGGAGCAAACATGCTTGGAGAGGGATTTATTTTTATAAGTGCTGCTTCACTTATTACAGCTGAATATTTTAGGAGTTCACATAAAGAAAAAGAAAAGGAAAGAGTTAGAGAAGAACTAATTAGTGATTTGAAAAGTAGTCTTGCAGATTTACAGTTCCAGTGTGAAGAAAATTCAGCTCGTATTAAGGAACTTTATCGAAAGTTGTCCCATTCTTCTGTTAAACACAATCAGCTTCCTTTATCAGAAAGCAAACCACAAGTGAATGGTGATCAGTTAAAATTGGAAAATGCTGGTGCAAACAATCAAGGACTTATTAATACAGTATTCAAAACTTTAAGTGACATAAGATTCATCAAAACTTCATGAAATCACAAAATGTAATATGTTGTAGGTTAACAGGCCAATTGTATAGTTTTAGCAGTAAGCTTCGGTTTGAAAAAAGTTTGCTTTTCATGCACTTGATTACTTGCATCGAAAATTTTTAGTCTTTCCGAGGATCCATCTCATTCACTTGAAAGTATAGTAATTCTTGGTAACTTCCATTAGGGTTAAAATAAACATATGGTTTTGTTATTTATGAAGTTCGTCAGATTTACCAGGTGTATCTAATTCAGCCCCTTTAATTATTATGCATCCAGGAATCACCACGCCAGGGGGCACCTAGTAATAGATGTTTTTGTCATGTCCTGATTTCATTCATTCAGCATGTGAATTTGTCATGGATTGTGTGCGTTTGTGTCCAAATAGAAGATGCAGAGCTCACGGAAATCGCCGAAATTCCGTACCTTCCCCAATTCCCCTCCCCTCCCCCTTTATAAAGACAACAGCACCCTCAATGAGAAAGCGTTGCCTCCTGTATTAGTGTTGGGTTTTACATCCGCTGAATCCCATGATCAGTACGAACGAGATCAATCAAGGTTAACATCATTGACAGATAGTAGCATAATCTGTCAGGGTATTTTGTTGCATTGATTTCTTTTCCGTAACTTCTCATTGGGCTTATTAGACATCAATGCAGTTTGCACAGCGACATTCGCAAGCATTCACCGGAAGATTGGATACCTTCCCGAAGTTTTTATTTGCAGAATGTGCGGACTTATCGAACTGCAGCATTCCAGGTACTTTTGTTTTTTTTTTTTTATCAGATGCTGGCAAACTTTAGTTAGCGATGCACATGGACTGTACGTAAAACACTGAAGAATTGAAAAATCCCTTCGTTTTTTGATCCGTGCCTGTTGCTGGATTTGCAACAAGGAGGGGGGGGAGCAGTTCTTGCAGTTTTGTTGCTACATTGGTGATCTTGAACTGGTGGCAACAGAAAGATCCGGGAACATTTATGTGTAAATCCATAGTAAAGTTTTGATTTTCCTGAATGCGAGGAAGGTGTTGAGAGCCATCTTGGAATGGAAGTACACAACCCAAATAAGTAACAAGAACAATCACGCCGTGTTTCTCAAATTCAAGTTGATATTCAGAGTAGCAGGCAAATTGCATGCCTCTGGGGTTTTTTATGGCAGCATTTTGCAATGGTGGTGGAATCTTCATCGCTGGTTTCGTGTTTGCACCCGGTCTCACCGGGAGGTTTATTTCAAAAATAAACCCACAACTAAGGCTAGCGGTGTCCCTTGAATGCAAAAGGTGCCAGAAAAGAAAAGCTCATTGGGGGTGACTAACGGCACCCAGGCCGGCTTCTAAGGTAGTAGGGAAAGCAGGAAGGGGACGTTAAATAAATGAAGAAAGACAGGGGGGTAGGGACAAGGGGTCTGTGGTTTTCATCGTTCCTTTCTTCCTAAAAGCGGCTGTGTACGGTGGCGATCTCACTAACGACTTATTCTGGCACGTGAGGGGGCACCTTGTAGAGCCATCCACATCAAGGCGGCTGCCATGCTGATGCTGCCATGCCACGCATCGAAGGGCTGCCATGCTGATGGCATCCCTTCGATGCGGACGAGGCTGCAGCGCAGGCGGAGCTGTCACCATGGCGCGGATGCAACAGATCGTTGTGATCACATCGCCCGTGACGGACCTCGCCGGCCTCCCCCTTTGTTTTGTGTTTTCCAGTGCAATCATCGGAATCGGTGGCTCTGTTGGCTCCATCGATCCCTGTAAGAGTAAGAAACTCCCGGGCGCACTCGAGTGTGGAATCACATCTCCTTGTCGTTGGTTTCGTAGCACTCACTTCAAAACCCGGAAACCCGCTTGACATAAATCCACATCACATCATGTTAATCACTACACAGGCTTTCTCGTTCGGTATCCAGTCACAGCCTGAAGCACTTTCATTTGTTTGGTGCATACTTCTGCTCCCAAATCTACTTTGTCCAGCTAACCATTACGTGTGTGCCTCATGGCAAGGACTGCAATCGTTAGTAAGGCTAGTCAGTGACTGCGGTCTCGCTAACAAAATCTTCACGTATGATGGAAGCCAGAATGTACCTCCTTTAGAAGTACTGTAGTGACCGTTCCGAAATATTATTTACTTCGTTCTTCTGGTCATCAATATGGTTCATTCGGTCCTGTGCTCATTGGTTATCAAAGCTTTTGAAGCTTAAGCTACATAGTATTTAGTCTTGGAATTAGTAGCTTGGAATTTATTGTATAGTATTTTTCCTCTTGATATCGTGTTTTTATATTAGTGATTGCTGATCTGTAAAAGGCTTCATCTGTTTTTCGATTCCTGAGATGAGAGCGTAAGTGTGCTGTAAAGAAATTTCAAGTGGTTCAAACACCAATCTTTGGATCAAAATCAATCAACCATTCGAGTTTGCTTCTTAGAAAAGTTAGGATACAAATCTCCATGCATGCGACACAGGTTATTGCACTCCATTGCTGTTCTTTTCACGAAAGCATCAAAATCCCCCTATCTTGTCGTTGATGACTTCTATGTTTGGTCATAATCTTCCTGTCAGCAATTCCCAGCAGTAATTTTGAAATGCATACAGTATGGCCTAAGTTTGCCCTCAAACTTACTGACTGCATTCTGAATGCTTTTGGCTCTATCCATCTCCGATATAAGTTGGTATTTTTTTTTTTTTCTTCCCCTTGGTAAACTTTTCCGGTCTTGGTCAAGGATTCAGTTTGTTTGCCTGATCCACGTTTACAAATGATAAATTAAGCACATAACACTGAAAAAATACAAGGTGGAAGGTTTGGAAGCGTGAACATCTGATTATATACTAACAATTGTATGATAATAATAACTGAAAAAAACTACTATAAGAAGAGTTTTCTATCACAGTCAGGTTTTGAGAAGCTCGTCAAAGGAGCCTTAAAGGAGACTTAGGATCGACTGAACCATGCTCAAAGGCTGTTCGCATGGAACCCTTCTCCACATCAGACCTCCAGGATCTCACTGGAGTATTTGCTACCACCACCAAGATCTGGCGGCTCCAGGCAAGTTCGTGCCCAAACCGTTCTGTGCACACCGTCGCGACCCTCGCCGGAACCTGAGGAACCTGCCATCCTCCGGAACGCTCCCGGAAGGCCGGAAAGGCTCTGTCCCGGCGGTTGGGTATAGGCTCGACGCTTGAGCGCCATCCATTTTCAGGGCTAGTTGCTTCACCATGTCGACAACATTCCTCAGTTAAATCAAGTAAATAGAGAGTGAGCAGGTGAGTTGCCGACCCAAAAGTTTTACTTAGCATCATTCAACTTGAACGAGTCGATTGACTTTACGCATGACCTGCAACCTAGTTCGTAGAGATGGGATTTCGTGATCACACTGCATACGGAACTCAAGATTCTGGAGTAAGTATCAAGCAGTTTTATCAAGCAGCTCCAGAAACCACAGGGCGCTTCGGAATCAGTAACATCGCCACCGGGCAACGGAAGATCGCAATGAACCAGCCGCTGAGCGCACTTAGGATTTAGAAGCACTTCCAGAACCTCTGATACAGCTAGCAACAAGTTTCCACCATCCTGAGGTGTTCCAAGTCCTTATTTTGCTTTGGGAACGAAACCGCTGATGGACTCGGTGGACCCGTCTGTTGCAACGCATCCGTGCCTCTTTCTTTCAGATACTTGCTCGCATTCAACTGGAGCAAGTATCTTCTGTTGTATCTCAAGACAATTTAGAGCTGTGTTGTTGTTTTATTCAGAAATCTGCCATGGAAAAAGTGTGCCAGAGATCAATAGACGGACACTAAACGTTTGTCTAACGACTACGAAGTGCGAAAAATGACGCGAACCGTTCTTACTTACCGGCTGAACGTATTCCACAACAGATTCGAACAAAAGTAGACGGTGTGACTTCACAGCAAGCAGCTGTTTAGGAAAAATTTGCTTGCGACATAGATGGGCTTTTTTACAAACTACTAAGAGGGACACCATTTCATTCCCAATGATGTCTATCCCTGTTGGTAGTAGCAAAGCTGTCATCGCCTGACCATCAGAGAAATCTGATCAAGCGTATGGTGTGGAAGAGCGGACACAGATCTTTGACAAAATTATAACTGAGCTGGAACATTATTTGCAAAGCATGATGGCATCGGGTGCAAATCCCCACATGATTGTCCTAAAGAGATTACTGGAAACTATAATGACGGTACGCACTTCCGCACTCATTCCTGTTAGTCTCCTCATCCCAAAGGTTACAGAAAGTCTTCTCGAAGATCTCCCCGAGTCGTTTCAAGTGATCCTGAGTCCATGAATCGATTCCATGATGCACATTTACTAGTGCTAAAGATTTTTCAAGATCCACGTGCATATGGACCGCAAGTTGTCAATAAATACGTCACTGGAACTCTGATAGATAGTGAGGGAGAACATAAACACAATATCATTGAGACAACATTGTCTTGTGCGACCGGGATTAGTTCACATGCAGCAGTATGATGCTCATCCAGCTCATTTCACTGAAAATGGCTTGAATTGTGTGGCTACAGCATTAGCCACGCATCCAACGCTCATGTACTTAGTTGATGAGAGTACCGGTGGATCCACTGAAGTGGATCGTGGTCAACACTTTAGACCAGCGTTTCGCAAGCGTTGACGGAGCACTTCACAAATCCTGAAATTTCAACGAAACACCTTGCTTATTTTATAGGGTAGGCAGATACTAATAATAAATAAATGGAGCAAGTAAATATAAGAGTTAAGAAAACAAAAACAAACACTTATTCTCAAGTTTTAATTATGGAAAACAAAACACAAGAAAATGGTAAAATAAACCGGCGAATAAGCAGAAAAACCACTTTCTTAATGGCTTCGATGTTTTGGGGTCTTTGGATTACAAATCCTTTCGATGTCAGGCACACAATATTAGAAAAGTCGACACGCAAAGTGAGGAGCGCCTGAATTTCACCTTGGCATTTAAAATACCTCAGTTTTCATAATTTTTCACGGAACACTGCTGCGGAACACGGTTTGGGAAAGGCTGCTCCAGACGTTCTTCGTTGTATTAATCCACAATCTCGTCATGCTCTGACGGTCTGCCAGGTTTGCCTTTATCTGGAAATTCATCGGGTGATCTACAACGTATAGCCAATAGTCCTAGCAAGTGTTGAGTTCAATATGCAGTGTTGATCACGGATAAAGTGCCAATAGCAACACTCGGGTCCACGTCCTGTTCCTAATCCGGGCGTAGCTCATGAGGTTGTTGGAAATCGCTGAAAATGCACCTCGTCCGAACTTTAGACATCGATTTGTCAGCCTACTGGAGCATTTCAACTCGTCTGCCATGGAGGAGGAGGTTGGCTATCGTAAATCCAGGAATCAGTTTGCACAGGAAATGGGCTTTGATTTCCAGCCCTGCATTCACTCCATGCAGCAGCAAATCAGTAAACGTTATTCGGTGTCCGAAGATCTGCAGGAAAAAGAAAAAAAAAAAGTATCTGGGCAAACGATTCCACTTTGCTGCCTGGATCGGACAAACGGAAAGTTTTCGTCGGAACAGGTTCAAAGAGATTCGTAGCAGATTCCAGACCATCTTCAGAAATGTCATCTCCTTCGTTTGCAAACAGCAAGTCTAAAGGAAAGAACCACACCTTGCGCAACTTCCCCATGAGGCGGCAATTATCACAGGGGCACTCTCGGCTGGACAAGCCAACATATGCCACATGCCAATAAACGAGCCACATGGTCTCCACCGGCGTAGTAATCTGGAATTCTCAAGCTCGAGAATACTCTCCCGAAATATTGCCTTTGTGCCAGGAGTTCGTTCTTGCATGATGAATAAAGATTCCTTGCAAGGCAGCGACTTCCTTATTGAATTCCATGCAAGCACGGACACACGCGTGTATGCGTGAGAAGCGAACTCAGCCAGCAGGGATGCCAGGTGTGCAAGGCTTACGGGCAGAACACTATTCACGCTGCACTGGCTTCCTTCGACGGGAATCGGTTCATCCTCCGACATTACGGATTCGAAGCTGCCACTGCTCTCTGCTCGACGCAATGCTGTTGCCTGGACGACCCATCTCGATCACTGGGATTTCGGCTACTTCTCCTATGTGGTAGATGCATTCTCAAACTGTGATGAAAACACATGATCTTCGGTTCCGTGATGGAGTTCTTCCGAGTGCGCGCCTTCGCATCGCCACTTTGCATCTTCTCCTGAGATGCATTCAGAATTCCAACTTGATATCGCCATGATAATGGTCCCGGTGAACTTCTGATAGCAAATGAGATCATGCAGGTGGACTGCTCAGACCGAAAAACAAGTTTCCCATGATTGCCAGGCAGAACAATTTACCCGCAGGACGAGGGGCAGTAGTGCACATAGAATGGGATCCCAGGAAAACTTTCAGCAGTTTTGTCTTTCTTTTCCCAACAACGCGGGAGTTCCGATCCCTGTGAAGAGATCAAAACCGAATGCTATCGCTGAAATTGCGTTCGCAAGGACTGCTGGAGCCGCAGAATCTCTTAGTCTGGATTCGGAGATCTCGCAGTAATGCAAGAGTTCGCAAGTATTCTTTGTCCCATGCATTACGAAGGATCGATAAATCCTCCGTTACTTTCGTTGTCTTCAAACATTTTGCATACATTACTTTGCTGGCAGTTGGCTCGGCAAGGGAATGTGCCATCCACGGGGAAGTCGTATCTTCATGGAAGCTTGGACAGTCTCTGTTCTTATTTGTGCTCCAATTGTATCGGGGATATTCCCCTTGTATTTTCTCAACCTTCTGATACGAACTTTATGTACTTTCAAGAAGGTGTGTTTTCCCCATACCTTCGATAGAGATGTTTGCCTTTCCATCTCACGGATCTCTTCGAGCCTCGTTCTGAAAATTCCTCGATCAGCAGAGGCAACACTGATCAGAATCCTCTCGCCTGACTCCCTTTAAGAGTCTCCGGAATCTAACACCCGAAGGAACGAGCTAAGACAATCGTTTTCCTTCCGGAGCAAGGGGAGAGAGCGTGCATCCGGAAGGCGCGTTTCAAAATTTCCCTGAGCGCATGGATCCGGCACCAGCAAAACAAATGCTGTTGCTGTTCATCTCTCCCGGAAGCCTGCCTAGGAGGAGGGCGGGCCAATGAAGCAGTTGGCGGCGTCGATATCGAATCCACCGTCGCGCATCCTACAGAATTGTCTCAGGTTCTTCCATCCGCAAGCAGCTCGCTCCCGGATGCTGGCCAACATGAGTTAGCAACCACATGGTATTTTATTCATTCTACTGTAAGGCGTTCTCGGACGGCGATCTTTAGTTTGTCTGCCTGACTGCTGATCTCCTTCCAGGCGAATTCAATGTCCGCCTCGGTGCAGTAACGGGAGCACACGGAGAATCGCAGGAAATATCTGTCTCTCACTTGAGAAGGCACCAGGTAGATCTTCCCGCTGGCTTGGATTTCATGGAGCAGCTTCTCGTTGACTGCGTTCCCCTCCTTGTAGGGGAAAAAAGGGTGAGACAGTTTTGGAAGAGGTTCGATGGTCAGAGTGAACAACGGGAGGAATGAAGGTGTCTTAGATGTTGTTATTCGTAGGTGAGGGTTGTTATTCGTATGATTGGAACAGGCATATTCGGTGCGAAGAATGAATTCTTTCTGCGGGTCAAACGAGCTGAGGGAGCCGCTGATGTCGAGAATGGAGGCACTTGGCGCCAACATCCCAAAAGACGCCTGCAGGGAGGTGGGAAAGAGGTGAGGGCTGCGTGGCGTCCTAAAACCGTGCCGCCGCTGCCAAGAGATTGCAATTCACCTAAACGCAAGAGAGGAGGTCACGAGGGGCTGTGGGTGGAAGGATTCACGGAGCCGCACTTTTGACACCTGACTCGAGGGTGCTTGGCAAAGAATTTTTGAGGTATCCAAGCCGGAATTCAGCTATTCCGGAGGCGAGCAGCCCACCGCGTCGAGAGCCGTATCGCTTGCTGGGGGACGCCGGCCACGTCACCTGAGCGGCTGCCAGCATAGAGGGATAGTCGCCAGTTTTGTCCCGCGTCTCCTGAACCTCCCAAGCGATTTCCCAAAAGTTCCTCTCCGACGATCCCGCGCCGCTCGGAACTCGAATCGCCCCTCGGCGGCGAGCACGCAGGACTCCTAGGAGCACTAGCGTTGCCAGAGAGACGGGAACGAGAGTCCACGAAGGTCTCGGTTCCCCGGACCCGCATCTATCCTGAGGGAGTCCTTTCGAAGTTCGTTTCAGGCCCGGAAGCTCTTGCGGTCGAGGAACAGGTTTCGGATGCTGCGCCTTTTCTAACCTTGAGTCTGAAGCACACCAGTCCCAAATTCACAGGGAACGAGACTTCGAAGCGGAAGTCCTCCCGCACCAGGTCCTCGAACCTTTTGGCCAGAGTCGCGTGCTTGCGGACGTGTTCACGGATGCCCCTCTTCCCGTAAGACCTCAGGACAAACCACAGCTTCAGCGCCCGGAACCGGCTTCCCAGAGGTATCTGCCAGTGCTGCAGGCGAGACGGAGGGAGAGTGAGAGGTCGTGTCGATCCAGACGGAGGTTATCCACCTACCCTGTAGTCCAGCGCTCTCCCTTGCTCCCTGTGTTTCAAGTACTCGGGATCGACGTAAAAGGCCGAGGCGATGTAGCTGGAATCTTTGAACCTGTTATGAAAACTGGGCAGTGAGTCGCACCCTGTGTGGGCGGTTACCAGAGGGCGGAGCAATCGAAGTTCACCGGCATCAGCTTGTGAGGATTGAAGTTGAAGGAATCTGCGAGATCGATCCCGCGTGCCAAGTGACGGTACTCCTCGCAGAAGAATGCCGTGCCTTGAAAACCGTCGCGCGTGCGTGCCTCTCTCTCCTCCGTCGTTACCTACCGGCATACGCCGCGTCCACGTGCAGCCAGATCTCGTATTTCCGACACACGTTCCCGATTTCCCAGAGATTATCGAAGGCACACGTGTTCGTCGTGCCAAGGGTGGCCACTACCTGCACGACAGGGGGTGGCTCTGTTTCAATGATATCTGCCGCATACGTAAAACGGGGTGTTCCCCTCAAGGAGGTCGTTCTTTATGGCCTGCTCCAGTGTGTCGCCTCTCAGAGAGAGCTTGTCGTCCGGTTCCAGCGCTCTCATCTTCACGTCGCCGATCATGGCTGCCTTCTCCACAGACGAGTGCGCCTGATCTAGAAGACCCAACTCTCGTTATTCGCTGACGGCAGAACGGACGGCAGGGAGGTTCTTGGGTCCGTTGCTAGCGGACGCGCGCAGTGCGCTCCATCTGAAAATGTGGCGCACTCAACTGGATGTGTAGGCGCACAGCGTTCGTGGTCCACTGGCCGCGGTTCGGTTGGAGTCCGTGCTCTGGACGGCGCGCCTGCTGCGTGCCTTGGCAGCCAGCAAGGAGACGAGCGTGGCTTCGCTCGCGGTGCCCTTGAAGATAGGTTGGAGTGATCTCGCGACTTCGCCGACCTGAGACAGCCCCACCTGTATCATTCCTCCTCCCTTCCCATTGGTTCCGAAAAGAAATTCGGAGGGCAGTCCAAGGGCTCTCCCCAGCCAATCCATCATCTTCATTTCGAGCTCGGTGCACGCAGGGCTCGCGATCTTGGAAAGCAGTCAAAAACTGGAGGTCAAGCCGCCTGCGGCTGTTTACCCACGAGAATCCGATACAGCCAATCGCCGCAGACAGGAGCTCTCCTAAGATCGCGGGATACGAGGAACCCGATGGAAAATACGCGAAGAAATATGGCGAATTCCAGTGCGTGACCTAAAAAAACAAAAAAAAAAAAAGAGATGAGGAGCACGCGGGAGCTGGACCTCTCATGCGGGGGAGAGTGGGTCTGCTTCCCGCTCCATGGATAGGGATGAAACCAGACGGCGTGTCGTACACGCGGAACGGATGGCAACACTGGGGCGCGTGAGCAGAATTCGAGACCGAGGTGCGCGAGCGTAGGAGCAAACGGCACTCGACCGGAGGTTGCTGGAGGTCACGGATCGAATGCATTTTCTCTCTACCTCTTCCCTTCCCTTTTCTAATTTCGCAGCCAGCATCTGATGCTCTGTTCCTCTTGCGACCGTTTTTTTTTTTCCTCCCATTTTCTTGGGGAAAGAAGGAAAAAAGATCTGTTGCGATTCAGTTGGACCAGCAGGAACCGGAAATGCCCGCTTCTGCACCGACGAGCGCCAAACGACAAGCCCGCCGGAGATGCACCTCGGCATCTGTTTTTTGTACAGGCTGGGAAACGCACTTACCCCTGGCATGATGACGTTCTCCACGTCCGGAAAGATGTTTTTCCATTCTTCTCCATCCTCAGGGGCATCTGCCGGGATCCTCGCTTCCAGGAATCCCGGTTTCACTTCCGGTAACACTCTCCTGGACCTCAGGGTTTCAAAGTAGTCGATAATGTACTCAATCAGCTGATATGCCGCTCTCCGGAATTCCGCTTCTTCCATGGCAACCGGAGGCAAAGAGCGTTTCACCAGAACCAAATTTCTGTGGCGAATGACTTTCCTTCTTCCTTGGCCGTCATTTTATCTTGTTGGCTTCGATAAGTAATTGGAAGGGACTGATCACACCTTATCAGCACCATCATTTCATGATAGAAAGCAGCTGGAAATGGATTTTCCAGAATTAATGCGATCTTATGGAAAGAAAGTACGCGACGGCAACCGGCGATCTGCATGGAAAGCCTGGACACGGTCGCGCTGTCCCGACGTTGGCTGCAAGCATTTTCGGAATTAATGAGCGGAGCTCCCGGTCTTCTGCAAAGAAGGGGAAAAGGTGGAGAGAAATCGTCTAGTGGCAGGTTTCTGTTGTGAACGTCGCGCAAAAGCTCCGGATGCTACCATCTCGTGAGGAGATTTCCGGGAATCCTATACAGCCAGAAGCTGATAACGTTGGTCCTCTCTGCCCCGAGCCCTCCACGAGCCTTGGCTGCCAAGGGGATGCCTTCTTTGCCGGTCGATTCTTCCCTCTGGACTTTTCCGGTATTCCGGGGTGTGGTACTTCAAACGGCAGGCAAAGTTCCAGACTTGAAGTATTTCCACTTGTTACCCGAAACCATGTGTTATCTTTCCGGTATCGTGGATTTGCGCATTAGGTGGAGTATCTTTTCCAAGAGGAATTTCCAAGGTTTCGTAACGGAGCAAAGACACACGCGCGAGCACATTCGTTTCGGGATTATCGGAGGAGAACTGGCGTTGATGAGGCCAGGAGCCGCTTTCCTGGAGGAAGAAGATACCCTTTCCCGTCATTCTTTCGGACGAACGATCGCCCTCGACAGATTTGAAAGGCTGGACCAATGCGGATCGCTGGGTGTGCGGAAGGTAGAGAGGTCCTGAGAGCGTGTCTCTTGAGGCAGATGGAGACAATCTGCCGACGGAAAGGCGGCGCCGATGAAAAGGAATTCCACTCGCTTTCTGCCATCCCTCCGTGGATTTAGTGAGGAGTGGTTGACAGTGGACAAAGTGCAACAGCGGGAACGTGAGGGCTTGGGAGGATTCTGGCTCTTCAAGCAAAGATGAACTTGGAACTCTGGCCTGACTTGGAGTCCAAAAATCCTAGCTCGCTGAACACGGTCGCATCCAAGAGTGCTCCGCCGCCCCCTCCTCTTTCCTCGTCCCGTTCGGAGGAACCGAAGCGGGGAAAACGTGTCGAACGCGCACCCCTGCGTTTACCCCTGCTCCGCCTCCGGCTGAAAGCGAACGGTTCGCTGCCCGTTCCGAAACCACACAGCAAAGAACACGGTGGGCTGCTCAGAGGCGTTTTTACTGGGCTGCGATCCAGGCACCCCGGAGGGTCACCTTTCGTCGGCTTTGTCTCGCGGTGAATCTTTATGAGCAGTCGACCTCTTTGCTCGTCGTTCCATCCTGAGGCTGAGTGCAATCGAGGTCCAAGGCTCTGGCGGTTCAAGGGAAGGACTCGACATCCTTATGGATCCTTACGGAAGCCGCATGGCTGTTGCATGCAACCAGGGTCTGGCTACCACGCAGGAGATGATTGAATCGGAGGGGGTACGCCTTGTACTCGTTTGAGGACGCTGGGCACCGGGACTCAGGCAGACCTCCAGAACGGAAGAGACAAAGGACGTGCTCGACTCCGCATCATTCGTTGTGCTCGCAGACTTCCAGGAAGGTTCCTCTTCCGTTCAGCTGAGATCTCCTGAGGTAATTTCGGACTTCGACTGCAGCGCTGTTGAAGATCGTCCGGTAGGTGAGAACGCGCGATACCGACAGGTTCGGCCTGGACTTGCTGCCGTTGATGAGCACCACTTTCCGAGCTCCAGGTTTCGGAGCGTCCTTCTACCTGATTGGGGGGATGGCAAGACGGGAGGGCGCTTCCCGACCTACGAACCACAAGCAAGGGACCGACTGCTCTTTTTCGGACATTCGGAATTTGCAGTGTCTGCGAGTCGCGCGGAAGGACCCTCCCCACTTTGCTTTGTGTCACAGTCCGTGCGTGAGAAAAGGAGACGCACGCGCAGGATTTCGTTTCTGCAGTCTCCCTTCAATGACTGGAGCTGCAGCCGACAGGCAAGAAGTATTGGAAGCCGACAGAGCACAGGAGGAGCATGTCAGTGGCTCAGCTGCCGCGCTCCTGGAGTGATTCAGGTACCCTTGGCGCTGCTTCAGGAAATGTCCCCATGCAAATAGAGGATCCGGTACACGATGCTATTTTGGCCCTCGATTGCGCAGGCCATGCTGTGGGAGTGCCTGTGCTTTGCTGCCATCCAGTGACGTCGGCATTACCGGCAAGAAAAGCCGAAACCAGTAAACAACCGTTGAGGGGGCCTCAAATATCCGGTCCATATTCCAGCGCGACCTGGAACCGTAGCGCTCGTTTCGGGTCGCGAGGACAGATTTTCGTCTGCCGTGCTCTCTGATAAAATCGATCTTCTGATTCTTCTCTTCTTCTTCCGATGCCCAGCCTCTGCAAGTGGACATCGAAAGAGGGGAGTCGCCACTCTTACTCTTCTCGAACCATTGTGCCTGCTCTGAGCAGCCATGTGACCGCGGTCTCCGCGCGCGGTGCCATCAGTTCCGGGTTCGAATGCTCACGTTGAGGAACGGCACCCAGAATGGGGAGCTGCGCCATGGGAGTTTCAAGTTATCCCACAAGATGACGATGGTTGACCTGTAGCCTTCGGGTACGGCAGCTGTGGAAGATGGATGCCTTCTCGACCAGATGGGATCGGAAGTTGACCCTCCGAGGTCCTTACAGGACATCAAGGAACCCTTCGGGATTCCCCTCCGGTTGTGAAAAGGGAACCTTCCCCCCTATTCCCGAGGGAGTGACCCTCCATCGAGTACCATGGAGCTGGCGAATCGATACCTCTCCAGAGCCTGAAGCGAAGCGAACCTCTCCTTTGGGGGTGCGACTTTTCCTAGAAATCGGGAAACGTTCCTTCGGGATTCATCTTTCAGGGGAGTAACGGAGATCAGTTCCCTCGGGATTCCTCTCCGGTGACGAAAATTCCAGGAGCGGATCCTTTGAAGTGAGGAGCGGCCCCACAAACCGGGAAGTCCCACCGGAGAGAATGAGGAAGAGGTGGTTTCCTTCAAGGTTCCTTCCCTCCCAAGCGTGAGAGGACTCTTTACTCCAGAACCCTTCCTGGATCCATAGGATGGTCCCCTACCGGTGCACCCTCTATGACTTGAGCGGTTACACGCACCCTCGGGGGTGGCGTGGACGGCGTCAAAGAGCTTCGTGAGCCCCCCAGGCGAGAACGGTTCTTCAGTACTCGACCAACTAGAAAAACGAAAACCCAAAAGAGAGAAAAAAAAAAAGTCTGGAAGAAAAACGTCCAGGAGCGCCATCTCGTGCTCATGCTGAGTCCCTACACCCAGAAAGGGCAGTTTGAGGGAGAGCACCTGCGAACCCTCGTCCCCATCCACGTGCGTGACCATCGGAATCGGCTCGTGGTTGATGGGCAGATCCCTTCATCACATCTGCCGCGGCGCTGAGACACGCGGTCAGTCGACCCAAAGACGTGACCCGGAAACAGAAAGTCCTCCGGGTGGGAGCTTCATGGTTCAATCAGGCTGCGCGTTCCGGGGATGCCAAGGAGACACTCCCTCCATCGTTTGCGAGGAAGAGGGTTTTTCGACAGCCGAAGCTCGGGGGCACACATCGGTCAGTGTGCCCTGCAGCGCGGGTACCGTCCGCTGCTGGAGCGAAACGTGGTAGCAGTAATGTGCTCAGACACGTCCAAACGCTGGATGGTTCCGCTTAATAATCCAGCAGCTCCACTAAGTGAGATCTCCCTAAAGAAGTTCTGGACTAGAGAGAACCGATCGAAGCCGGTGAAGAAAAGCCCCCCCGCGCACTACGACGACCCGTTCGCCTCCATGGGAGGAGAAGGTCGAGCGGTTATCTGCGCGCTCAAAACGTGCTTATCGTTGTGGCCTCGCTTTCGAGCTGGGAAGGCCTTCCGGGTCGAGAGCTCCTGTCGCCAAGGTCTAACCAGACTATCGAGAGGTTTCCACTCGGACCTCGGACGAGCGTTAATGGAGACGGCTAGAGAGCGATAAACGCGGGCCAGACGCGATCGGAAGCCGGGTAGCCTTGAGGTTTGGTGGTCGGTGGCCGCCGGCAACTTACAGCGTGGCCATCTCTGCTGGGACGGACCTCCATGGAAACTCTCTTCGGGAACTCGTTCGCCTGCCGGCGGTTGGAGCAGACGGCCCGGGAAATATCCCGCTCCCCTGCAGTCCAGCTGATTCCTTCATCCCATGGAGATCCAGGAATAGAATACACGCGGAGTGCGTTGATAGACGCAAGGAGGTGCCAAAAACACGCCGAGGAAGGGAAGAGGAGAAGGAGGAGGCCGGTGCAGACCCTCAGGCAACTGGTCCCCATTCGAACGCAGGCAACTCAGGCGGGAATGGAACTCGAGTTCTCTTTTTTTTCTTTATAAAGGCAGAAGGCTGCTGTGGGGAGAGGAAAGGAACAGCTGCAGGGAGGCCTCCAGAAAGCAAGGACAACCTACTCTCCAAGTCTGTCCGCCTGCCGAAGCCGGCTGCGAGGGCGCGATGCGGGGTGTTCGGCCCAACGTTGTCACCCGGTCACGCCGGGGCGTTTATTGTAAACAGACAACAATTGCAGTATAAGGCCCCGCTGCGGTCAAGACAACAAGGGACCTGCCGGGTCGTCGGTGCGCAGACCGACTTGACTCTCTACGGCAGTGGAGGGGGATGGGGAGAAAACAAAAAAAAAAATAAAAAAAAAAAAAAAAATTCTCTGGAAGGTCGGGAAGGGATCACTGTCCGCTTGGTGGAGGGTCCATCCTTTGCAGGATGCCAACGAGGTCCTTCTGCCTGTTTCCCAGGTGGGGCCATCGGGTTGCTATTCGCAGGAAGCGAGCTGCATACTCGATGACGTCCCTATCGTTTGCATCTTCTACTTCGTCGGATCCACTCCAGGACGCCACAATACCGCGGATGCAGCTGAGCGCTGCTACGGCTGCGGCTGGCTGCAGGGCGTCCCGCACGAAGAGGAGCCGAAAAACGTCTCTAGGAGGGTTGCCAACCGGGATCTCGAGGGTCGTCCCGAAACGTCCCTAAAGGGGCAGGAGGACAACACAGTCAAGAATCAGGTGCGGGAGGGATTCCCGTTCCCTGCACATGCTATGGGTGGCCAACGTAGAAGGTCGCGTGGGTCAAGCCGACACCAACTGTTCCGAATCGATCGCCGGCTCGCCGCCATCACGTGCTCTTTCAACAGGAGCCGCGAATGCCTGGTTCCTCAGCCCGCCTGCGAATCTTATTCCCCGAGGCCTTCCGGGAACGATTCTTTTTCCTACGGGACTCCTCTGTGACTCTCTTTTGTACCACCGCGGCAGGTCCGATCGAGGAACAGGTTCGACTCCACACTCCAGCCCGGCAAGTCTGCTCCGATCTGGAATGATTATTATCCGGTTGTGCTGGACATTTTTATTACATAAAGCAATAAAAATACATTGGTGTGGTAAGACCGTCGGTTCAACCACGCGCAATGGGCCTACTGAAGACCGGCACTCAGACCGGCGTGGTCAGCTTTGGCAGCTCGGGAGAGTGGAAAACAAAAACAAAACAAACAAAGAATCAAGACAGGGGAGGGGAAATTGTACATGGTGAGCGGAAAGGGACCGATGAAGAGATCACAGTCCGCTGTTCGACGTCCTCCTCATCCTATTCAGGAAGATCCGTGCACCCAGTGAATGGTGTCCCTGCCGTTTCGGACTTCTTCTGCTGGAGCTTCAGGCCGCCGTGGTGCCGCGAACAAAGCAGAGGACTGCGAGGGACGCTGCTGTCGGCGGCAGTGCGACACTGCGCACAAAGAGGCGTCTGAAAATACCCCTGGAACCGCCTGCCGGGATCCCTAGGATCGTCACGAGGCGATCCCAATGCTGTCGAAGGGTGCAACAGTCCAACAGCAGGTACGGGAGGGTCTCCTTTTTTTCGGATCTGTCACACTGAGAGTCCACGCTCTCCCTTGCCGTGTCCAGTGGTGGAGGCGCGCTTCGCACGGGATTCCCCCATGCAACACTAGCGATGCCGATTCTTGCCACTTGAAGGGGGGGACGCCGCTGTTCCAGCATGCTGGAGGCATTTC
Source organism: Raillietiella orientalis (assembly GCA_036172245.1). NCBI lineage: Eukaryota > Metazoa > Arthropoda > Ichthyostraca > Raillietiellida > Raillietiellidae > Raillietiella > Raillietiella orientalis. The sequence goes on along the minus strand of JAYWIR010000002.1, from coordinate 4,306,572 downwards.
ACCTCCTCCGGAGGGATGCCGAGCAGCTCTTCCCAGAGAACAAGTTCGTGGGGTGGGACACCCCGGGTTGCAGCGTCCGTCACTTCCCGAGTTGTCCACGCCCCAGAAGTCTCCTCTTTGCTGCTATGCAGCAAGTCACTTCCCACCTTGCCGGGATTGCGTTGTCCCTTGCGTCCCTTAGTAGGAGCAGATCTGGGGCAAGGGGGGTGGACGAGGAGCACCTCATCTTCTATGAACTGCGGACGATCTCCTCCAACGACATGAGAACGTTGAGGTCTCGCTACAGGCAAGTGTGCCCCTCCTCGCTTGCCCCCATGAGAAGACATGACGGAAACCCTTTGGGGTTCTTCCGTTTTGCTGCTCTCCTTCCAGCTTTTTCTTTTTTATTGGTTCGACAAATGTTGAAGAACCGTTCGCATCCTTGAAGGAACGCTCAAAAAGCTTCTTGGAGCTGTTCTCCCCATCCGGGGGTGCGTGCAACTCCTCAGGTTATAGGGAATGACTCGTAGGGACCACCTTATGCATCCAGGAATGGTTCTGGAGGACGTAGTCCGTTGCTCTCACGCTTTTCAGAGGAACCTCTCCCTTATTCTTTCTGAGAAGATCCCCCGGAGAGAAGGCCTCTTCTTGTTTCATCTCCGGAGGGAACTCACAAGCGAACTGCTCCCTGTTTCCTCCTCTGAAGAGAACTCTAAAGGGAGTTTCCGACACTACAGAGAGACAGCTCCCAGATGAGGCTGTCAACCAGCTCCATGGTACGCGATGGTGGATACCCTCACCCGAGGGGAAGACGGCCCCATTTTCATAAACGGAAGGGAGCCCCGAAGGGCTTCTTGATGTCCTGAAAGGACCCCCGGAGGGTCAACTTCCGATCGCGGCCGATCGAGAAGGCACACGGCTTCCACCTCTGCCGTACCCGAAGACTACAGGCCAACCAGCGTCATCTTGCGGGAGAACTGGAAACCCATGACGCGCCCTCCGTTCTCGCCATCGCTCTTCCACGTGGGGATTCGAACCCGCAACGCGCGGAGAGACCGCGACCAGGCGGGCCGTCCTTGTCAAGGCGGCTGCCATCCGGATGGCTCTCCTTCGCTGCTAACGGGCGAGCTCTTCTTGAGCGATCCGATGCCGGCGATGAGCTCCTCCGCGGGGGAAAGAATGGCTCCTCAAGGCGCACCCGCTCCCCTCTCCCCAGTGGCGAAGGTGCGGTTCTCCAGAGGGCGCTGAGAGAGGACGCGTTCCATTGGTGCCTCCGCGTGCAGGTTGTGTGGAAGTCGCTCACAAAGCGCCGGACACTGGAAGGGTCCGCGCGCTCTTGGTCGCGATCGTCCAGCAGTCAAGCCCGCCCGGGGACTTCCAGACCTGGCTTTCGGACCCGACCTCGAGTTCGGCCCAGTGTCTGCTTTTCGGCCTATGTCGTGGGAGGGTGCGCGACTGCAGGATGACTCTGTCGCTGCGCACGCAACCGCTTTCGGGATCCTCTGGAAAAAGGGCCGGAGGATGACGCTTGCCAAAGTACCCTCAGAGGACCCCAATCTTCAGGTCTGTGAATGGCGAAGCCACAGAGCAAAGCCATGAAATGCTCATTCCCCTCAGAAGTTGCTCGCGGCCTCTGGGCATCCTCCACACGCTGATGGGCGGTCCCTTCCCCGGAGACCGCAGCTCGAGCCCGAACCTGGGACGTCCCGAGAGAAGTACCGCCTCTCTTCCTCCCCTGCCCACCCGACAGCGCAGGTGTTCGTCGAGGAAGGCCGATGGTCGATGGCCTCCTGCATCCCGGGCTCTCCGGGAAGCAGGTCGCGTGCACGCACGGTTACACGCAGCTCGCCGACCGCACGCGACAAGTCTGTCATGCGACAGGAGACGGATGGGAAGTTTTCCACCCGGTCACTCCCGAGGCGTTTCTTTTATAAAAAAGACGAACCAATCGGGAGCGCAGTCCTCAACCGAAGACAAACGACATTCAAGAAGAGGGTCCACCGAAGCACAGACCGGGACAGGCAAGAAGTTCGGAACGGGGGAGGGATGCGGGGACAACAACAAAAGAAAAAAAATAAATTAAATCCGGTAAGATGGGGCAGGGATCTTCGAGTTCTCTCCGTGTGGACCAGGATCAAAACAAAAAACACCGTTAAGGACGACTCCGTGGTGTGCGCCCTCGCGCCTGCTGTTGCGACGCTGCACCGGCGGCGAAGGACTGCTTTCGTTGCTGCCGCATGCCCAGTGCGCCATGAGAGGATTCCGCTTCCCACTGAGGCATCTTGCCTCGCTTCTGGAAGCACATCCGTGGATCTCCTGCCGCCCAATGAACTCAAACGCCTGGAGGCAGGAGGCGTTGAAGTCCTGGGCAAGGCATCAGGAAGTGCCGCTTATCGAACTTCTTTGCGTGTACCTTTCCCTATTGTGTCCAGTGGAAGATGTGATCCAAGCCTAGGGCAAGTGAATAGCCTGGCCGCCACGCCCCCTTGCCCCTTTCCGCAGCGCTGTGTGCCCTAGGGGTTATGGCAATTGCCTACTGGTGAGGTGGAAGGTCGCCTGTACGATCGCGGGAACAACTCGACCCATGGGTGGCTGGAAGACGAGCCAGATGGCGGACGCCGCTACTCCTCGTCATTACGCCAAGGGACTCCGAGGAGCCAACTGCTCAGTGTGCCCTTCGAAGAACTTGTGGTCCCTCCCTCGTGTGTGGACACCTCTGTGTTCTCCCTTCAATGGAAACAGGACGTGCTTCCGCTGATGCATTGGGGCTTCTATCGCAATCAGCTCTCGAACCTGGTTTTCAGGGGAGTTGTTTCCTCGAACTGCAGAAGGTACGGAGCAGTGGAGTCGCCCCACACCTGCTCTTCGACTGCGGTGCCCTACAACGACTGTGGCGGAGGCTGCCTTCAGCGCTCGTGCACCAGGAGGACACCGCAGTGACGTCATGCGCCGCTTCCTCACGCGTGACAGCCTCTCGCTAGCTGCGGTCATCGCAACGATCTGTTGCATCCACGCCATCGTCACGGTCCACCGCCAGTTGGAGTCGCGGGCAGTTCCTAGAGAGGTCACCAGGATTGCTGATGTCAACATGAGGACGGCTGCCAGATGGCCTCATCTTACGGAAGAAGTGGGGAAGGAGATCCCCGGCACCCAACGCCGGTTCTGAAAGGAAGGAACGGCCGAACCCAAAGACTCCTATCCCAACCTCCTCATATCTTTTTTTGTATTTTTTTTGTATATGTATTTGTAGTTCCCTCCCTTCTGTTCCGGACTTTCTGTGTGACCGACCTGCGTGCCGGGGAGCCCTCTCCTCGAACCTCCTTGCCCTTTGTCTGGGAACTCTGTTCCCGAATAGTTTGTTCTTTTGTAGAATAAACGACCCGACCCAAACGGGTAGAGAAAAAAAACACCGGGAGGCTATGGAGCGAACAGGGATGGAGGATAAGAGAAAAAAAAAATAAGTAAAGGGAGGCAGAGAACAGGGGTCACCGGTGTCCACTGCTCCTAGCTATCCTCAAACCGGCGCTGGATGCCAGCGATCTCCTTCTTCACTTCCTGTTCCAGGTGAGGCTACCTTGTAGCCGTCCTTATGTAGGCGGCTGACATCCCGGTGACCTCCCTTCTGTGTGGTCATCTCGAGCACATGACGGGCCGGCGGACGTTAAAGTCACCCGCTATGGGGTGAGCGACTTCGAGGTGAGCGGAGTTCAGCCACGGGGCGACCGAAGTAGCCGAAGAACTGCGACCCAGAACCGTAGGGCTGTCTACTGCCTCCAACAGGCAGGAAGGGCGCTGGAACCGTTCACGAACAGCAAATTGCCCTCGACCGACTGGACCGCACTCTGGGGCACTTTTGTTGCCTCCCTCCCTTCGTCCTCTTCTGCACGTGTCTCATCCTCCTTCCCTCTCCCTTCTTCCACAATAAAAAGATGCATAGAAGGCCTTCAGAGTGCCGGACGATTTCTGGACCCGAGATTGACCGGTCGCATCAAGGCCTTGTTTTCCAGGACACCAGTTGAAGCTTTCAGACTGTTGGGAGAGAGTGGTGACTCGTCCTCACTTCCGGCGACCGATGGAGGAGCTCTGGGAGAAACGCTGGTGCCGCCCTGCCCAAGCGACCTGCTTCGAGTCGCCGCGCGAGGAACTGACTCACTTCTTCCCGCTCAAACCGCGAGGGTTCGAAGCCACCAGATCTCCCCCGCAACTCCAGGCCGCTACCTCCTGGGATGGACACCCACGGATCTCCTGGCTACCGGTTCAGAATTTGGCTCGTGGCCTGCGGACACGTGGTCGAGATTATCCCACGCCAGGCCTGCTGAGGTTGGCCCCGCCAGGCGGTGCAACGTGGGAAGGATTTCCCTGGACAGAATCCAGAGGGACCAAAGGAAGCAGGTCCGAGCCGCTGCAAGGCTGTTCTACTGGAGGGAGCTCCCGGACAGCGGTCCGTCCGCTCGGGGGGAGGTATCCTGCATCATCGCAGGCCCTGAGCCGACGGCAAGCTACCCCCTAGCAGGACGGCTTGCAGAAGACGACGCTACTTGCCGTCGCTGCTCGAAAGGAGTAGACTGCTGGGCAGCCACCGTGTGCATGCCCAGCGAAAGAGACGTCGCAGTTCCCCCCACGTTCCGAAAGAGGTTCGTCCATCCAATACGGTGGCAGAAATCGGTTCCCTGTGATTACATTGGAGCTTTCCATGCAACCTAAGCGGTCGCCATCTCACCAGGTTGCAAACGGCTCATTTCTTTTCCAAACAATGAAAAATAAACCGGTAACGTGGATTGGTGGAATCTGCCACGCTGTTCTGAAGCTTCAAGGGGAAGGAAAAGAAGAAAACCACCGACTCACCGGCCTGCTACACTGAAAGAGAGGGGGAAGGCCTAGGAGACAGTATATTTATGAATAAAACGGGGGAAGGGAGAGGGGTCACCGGCCGCACCCGTTGCGTCTTCTGCGTGCGATGCAGGGGGCTTCCTCCTTCATTCCAGTCTCCTTCAAGAACCATTTTGCCACTTTCCTCACGACTACATATAGTCCTTCCTCATTCCTCACGCGCCACCTGCTTGTCCCGGGACGTCGCGATCCTCCTGACGCAGCGCAGGATGGGACGATAGCGAAAGCAGGCGACAAGGACCACCTCTCCGTTCCGCGTGAAGCTCTGCCGCAGCAACTCTTCCGTGGTGTCTTTGGGCCGAAGCGGAGTGGCTGTGAAGCGTGGTCAAGAGCTCCGAAGGCCACCGCATCCAGTGGCAAGGTGCGTGGAAGTTTCCATCTCCCCGCAGCCTCCTCAGTTCGCTCCCCCTTGTGCAGTAGTGACGCTACTGGTCGCACGGGACGTTCCAGTGTAACCAGAGGCACGCAAAGCCTCTTCGTGCTTCCATCTGAGGGGAAGAACGGAGCTGTCCGGATGGGGGGAGGGGTCGCAATCACCGATGGCGGAATGTCCAGGTACTCCTCCCAATGGAGCGGTCCTTTATTGCGGGAATCGAGTGTCACCGCGTCATTGAACTGGCCCATGTACCTCTGGTTCACCTGTTTCACAACTCCTGCTGTGGAACAAGGGATCACTTGCCCTACGGGTTGGCGACTGCCGTTTCTCTCCCACTGGGAAGACAGCACTGCGTCTAGGGGAGTCGCAATGGCTCGCAATGGCTTCTTATCCCTTCCCACTTCCACCAGGTGGACTGCTCCCAGGTGTTAGATAGGACGAATCAAAGAGAGGTCATGCGGATCCAGGTGCCTGCAGTCTCCTGCTGCCAGGTATTGTAGTTTGTGGGAAAGCAGGATATGTTCTGTTGGTGTCCTCTGGCATTCTTGCTTAGCTACATGCATTGATGGGAATGACAGTGAATTTGTGCCTACTGTACATTTCACGCATAAGTCGACTCCCTGCCCGATCACTGGCCAAGGCACTGGTCACGGAGACATCATTCCACGTCCGCAAAGGGGAGAAATTGCCGCTTGATTGTACCTGGTTCTCGGTTTGCGAAGTTCACAAAGAGCCTTGCTTCGTCACATCTGCTGTGTCGAACTGGATATTCTCATAACTGACCTTCCGGACACATCCCGGACGCAAAGTATTCTACGATGTCACACGAGGCTCTTAAACTTTCTACAAGGAAAGACAAAAAACCGTTCTTCAAGCAAACTGAGAGCCTCGTTCTAAAAGAACTGGGAGTCATTTCTCAAGAACCGAAATAAAGCAAGCATAATGCTAATCTCAGGCAGTGTAAGCACAGCTGGAAAACGCTTAGATACTGCCGAAACACAAGACCTCAGATACTCCATAACGATAAGTAGGAATACCTGAGAAAAGCGAATCGCTGAACTCTCGAAAACTCTCGTAAAGACAGCCTCGAAATGTTAGTGAGGAATCCTGCTGCAAAATGCATAAACGAGAAATATGGAAGTTATGTCGGAAATGCCCGACAAGCTACACTGCAAACGACAGAGGATTCCAGAGCGCGCTGGAGGAACTGAGGCACCAGCGCACCGACACGCTCCTAGTGGGAAACATGTGGGAAACAGGGACTGTTGTCCGAAGGCATGCGCATAGTTTAATGCTTAAACGTTTACCGTTATTGTTAGACTGATCTCACAAGAACGGTGGAAGTTTTTTCAAAAATATTCGTTCTTTTGGCTACACTGGCGCACAAGACAAAATGTATCTTTATGGAAATGCTGTTTCCATAGATGCCGCTTGATTTTCCTTCCGATCGAGAGATTATAAGATACTAACTAATAATAAGATTGATGTCAAAAGTGGGTAAGACGAGGAATACAGGCTTGAAAGAAGGCGACTGGTGCAGCACAACAACGATTCGAGTTTCTATAAATCGAAATTTTACTGTTAGAAGAAAATAACCATGCAAAGCGTCAGCGTCAGAAAGCAGGGTGATAGATACGCTGGAACTTCAAGCAGGGAGGGAAATTTCGAATTCCATAATGGGGTTAAGAAATTTCTTGAGCGTGGTCCGAGCAGAAGGAGCAGCAAAATTTACGGGATGGAATTCCCTCTTGCTAAAAGGTGGAATTTTTTTTGGAGGGGCAACAAACGCACTGTGGCGGGAAACGAAGGCAACAAGGTGGTGGATGCGCGAAAGGAGCGTTTGAAGTTTCGGCCCGGCATGATCATATGGCTTGTGTGTTTTGAAAGTACTTCAACAGCTTTTAGGCATTGTTTCTCAAGCATTCATGTTTTTTAGAGTTCCCGTTTAGTCTAAAGCCCTTTGAATGTACAAAGGCAACTTTTATTGAGCACATGACAAACTAATTGGAGTCCTGGAAGCTGGAATGTGAAAGTTGTGTTTTACTGAAGCCATTGAACCAAAAGTTCATGCGGTTGTATTAGTCATTTCCTTGTAGTGAAACAATTTTATTTTGATTGGATGAAACGTAAATCTGTTTCAATAGAATGTGATGTTTCAAGAAACCTGAAGCAGCCCAAGTTTAATAATCAAAGGCTGGTTGCCGTAAGTGATGGATATTTAGACTGGTCGTTGCATCCCAACATCGAATCAAGTGAAGCCATAGATGATCTTGTGCAAGGAGATGCGTTTTCTATTCCAGATTCAAATTTCAATTATGTAATAAACGAAAGAGATTCTGACGTGCCAGAATTATTCAATTCATATCAGTTTTGGAAAATCCCAATCTGTGACATTCATTCACTTATCGATTGTGATGTGCATATGTTAGTTGATTAAATAATAGAGGACATAAGATGGGTTATTCTAATGATGTTCAGCTTGAAGTGTGTAACATACTTGAGGCTTCCCAACGCCCATCAGCAACTCATGATAAGTTGGTAAAACGGTTGCAGCAAATATTCGAAACAGTAAGTCTTCAATGAAAGCACTTGTCTTAGTTCAGTTCTTCGTTAACTTAACTTAAGTAACTTACAAAACAACTGCCGAATTACATGCATGCATTCCTTAGTACCGTTTTGTATTATAATTTGAAGGCCTGTAATTGATTTAATATACATAATATGGCAATTTTTCTAATTGGTAATGTATTTTTGATCTCTCTGGGCATTTTTATTTGATAAGAGGGAAGTAATAAAATTTAGCCAGGTTTCCACGCATAAACATAGCTTTATTCCACAAAAAAAGTGAAAGAGAGCTGAAATTTATGAAACATACAACAGAGCTCTATGCATCTGAATAAATGTATTTTTATTTTACTTTCAATTGTGAAGCATGGTTTTAAGTCCATGAATTTGGTGAAAAAAGCAGTTGAAGTATTTTCTGAGGATTTAGTGTTTGCATGATTCCCTTATGCTTCAAGTTTTCAACCAATATTTTCAACATTATTGTGTCCAGGACATTTTCTTTGATGGTTAATTTATTTTTTTCGAGTTTTTGATTTATGTTTTTGTTTGTGCATATTGGATGTATATGTGACTTTACAAAGAAAAACTATGTAAACATATGTAGTCTCAAATAGTTGGTAACCACGTTTATAACATTTATATGATTTTAAAGAATGAGTTATCAATCTGTTTTGATTTTCAGGAAGGCCTAGAAAAATTCTTCATCCTATTTGAAAGTGCTCTGAAAGTTGTTCTGGTGTGTGCACAAAAGCACACATGCATAGATAGAATTCTTTCTTTCGTCACAAATTTTTCACTTTCATTTCAAGAAAATCAAATTTTCAAGAAATGTGTCAACAGTGAGTCAGAAGATGAATCTGATGAAGAGATGGATCCTTTCCTCTTACGATTCATCCATTTTATCATGGAGGTGATTTCAAAGATTTTTCCATGAAATTTTTGTATCAGAGTGCATGTATGTTTTTGAAAACTGATGTAATGTTTTTTATTACGGACTATTTGTTAAATAATGAGAAAATTATTAATTGAGTACAAAGCTTGCCATTTAAAGAATTTTCTAATAATTCCTGATCAATTGCAACATATGAGGGTACAATTTGCAGTTCTCAGAAAAGGTCCTTTTTATGTTTTTGGTCTTTCTTTCGTTGGAGTTTGCTGTCTTTTGAGCTGTTGAAACATCCAACTTCTAGAATTATTGATTCATTTGTTTAATATTATGCCATTAGATCATTCATTGCAAAAACAGAGCAGCTCGTTTTCGAGCATGTCAGTTAGTATCCATGCTGCTGATGAAGATGGGGGATGATGCAAGGATTGATGCCAACCTGTTTGATGAAATGATTGCCTCCATGATGAAACGTATGCAAGACAAAATGCCAGCTGTGCGTGTGCAGGCTGTTCATGCGATTCGCCGTCTTCAAGACCCAGAGAATCCTGAGTGTCCTGTGATCAAAGCATACATTTTTCATCTTAGTAATGATCCTAGTCCATCAGTTCGTAAGGCTATTCTCCAAGTGATTGCAGGTGAGCATATGACTCCTTAGGAATAAACCATTCTTGGGTTTTCAGGTTTTAGAACTACACTGCCTCACATCATTGCTCGCACTCGGGATGTGCGTAACTTTGTCCGGAAAGAGGCCTATAACTACTTGGGACGTAGGGTGCACATTCAATCCTTTACTATTGCCCAGAGAGAACGCTTCATCTTCGAAGGACTCTTGGATTCTGCTGCTATGGTGAAGCAGACCATCAAAGATGTGGTTCTTCCTATGTGGTTTCAAAGTGTAGATTACCAGTATGTAGAATTTATACATCGTTTGGATGTCAAGAACAGAGCAGAAGTTCCACAGATGGCATTGGATGCGCTTTTCAAGTGCGCTATGAGATTGAAAGTTAATTTGGTGATGATGATGTCTCTTACCAGTCAGGATACTGAGGAGGGGATGGTAAAACAATTGAAGAGTATGCTGGATGAAAGTCGAACAATTCCTATTACGGAAATCAACTTGGAAAAGGCATTTTTCTGGAGGAGGGTTTGTCTGCATCTTCAGTCTGCGAATGAGTCTGCCTTAGACCACTTGCTGCCTTCTTTGAGTCAGTTCTGTGATTACCTTAACAAGGTGCAAGAAATGGAGTCCAACAGCGAGCAGATGCGCCTGTTTCAGGAGCTGTTGCTTTTCACTGAGGTCTTTGACTTGGCAGATGAGTTTGGCAGGTGGAGATGCCACTATCATTGGTATTTTCGTGATTACTTCTTCCCTTTCAGGAAGAAGCTGGCTCTCCTTGTTGACCAATTGCTGTTGGATCTTCAGGTTGAGGATGAATTGGTGCCTTCTCTGGTTCAGATCAGTGGCTTCATCCAGCATGATGCACACATACGTATTGTGCACTTCCTTGAGCTGCTTGCTGAGCTCCGACAACCTCTGTGTGCCACTGCTAATCAAAAGACTCTTGATAAGGAAGAATGCAGACGGAAAAAGCTTCAGGTAGGCCAGACAGAGGTGCCCATTCCTCTCTCCCTCACTTTTGTTTTTATTTCTGTTGCTGTGGTTATATGCAGTTTACATTATCATTCGTTAATGTAACTGACATTTCACTTCACTGTTTTTTATTTACTGATCATTTTGTATTTCTTCTGTCCTTTCATGCAACCTTCTTTCCCTTCTTTGGAAGTCCTTGAATGAACTTTCGATTTCATCAGCATGGTTCGTCTGTGTGTCATCTTGTTTTTCTTCTGCATCAGAGATGCAGTTCACTGCTTATGAGCTTTAGTCTTTGAACATTTTAACCCATGATCCCATTGCTATACCGCATTTTGTAATTCTGCCCAGCATCCTCAACTTCAGCGAATTGTTATTCTCTTCAGTGTCCAGCATTCTGATTTCCAGGTAATCAGAAAGTACTTCTCCTCCACCTTGCAATTCAAACTGTTAATGGGCATCAATGATTCTTGTTGTCTTCTGCTTTGCAGGGGGTATTTGATTTTTCTTCCAGATCGCAAAACTTAGAGTTGAGAAGCATGAGCTCCGTGAGTATCTTGATGAGCTCATCCGTGAGCAGGACTTTGTGCAGGCTCAGAGGATCAAAGACGAGCTGCAAGAGAAAGAAGAGAAGATACGCTTGCTGTCATCAGAGCTTGAGGAGGCTCTGACACCATCTGTTGACCCTGAAGGTGCAGAGCACCAGCACCAAGATGTGGATGAAGCAGAGAACCCAGCTATGCTGGTTCGTTGCCTCCACATTGTCCAGGAGATGCTTCAGAGCAAAGATGTGAGCACTGTGGATGACATATTGCTCAGCCTGGTGGATGACTTGCTCCTCCCATGCATTCAAAGTCCATTCCTCAGCATCCGTGTGAGGGGACTGTCTGCTATGGGCATCTTCTGCTTGCTGAATTCTCATCTGGGAGAACACTATGTGCCTCTGTTCAAACAGGTTTCCTCTTTTTCTCTTAGAGAAAGCTTGTTTTCAACCCTGAGCTTTCAGGCTATCCATATGGACGTTGCAGAGGTGCAAGTTGTGGCTATTCGTGCTATTGGTGACCTGATGCTGAACCAGGTGGAGGTGCCTGATGGAATGGACATCTTGGTTCCTTTCTTGGGCAATGAGTCTGCTGACCTGCAGGCTGCTGCTGTGGAGCAGCTCTGCAAGCTACTTTTGCATGACAGAGTGGCCTCCATTCAGCTGCTATCACATTTGCTCCTCTTGTGGTGCAACCCTCTCACTCAGGAAGAACCTCAGATCCGGGACATCTTGGGGAAGTTCTTTCCTCTTTATTCTTCCTTGGCCCACTCCCACCAGCAGCTGTTGGGTGAATCCCTGATCCCAACCTTGCGTGTGATTATGGAAGCTCCAACCACCTCCCCCCTTTCCATGTCTGGTATCACTAATGTGGGCTGGTTTGTCATTGCCCTGACACAGGAACATACTCCTGATAAAGAAGGCAATGCTATCCACCATGATCTGGCTTTCTCTCTCAGTGACATGATTTGCATGCAGCCAGAAGGGCCCTTTGTGCGTTCACTATTACAGCTGCTTTCTGGGCTGCAATACCTGGGAAGCAGTGCAGCTGTGCTGCGTAACCTACTGACCCTTAGCAGCCGCATGCGCTCGGTATGAAGGGAAATCCAGTCACAAGATCAGCTTGTGTTCCGATAGCTTGTCAGAAACAGAATGACCCTGCGATCGTTGGACCAATGGCGGAAACACCTGAGAATGCTCCTGGAAGCATCTGACGATGATGACATCGAAAATGACGAAACTCTCTGCTTGTCCGCAGAACAGAAAGAATCCACCCAGTTTACCATGAGGAATAAGACAAGAACACTCTTCAGTGGTGTGCAGGTATGGGGAATGACAACAAGCAAGGTGCTATGCTAGTAGGCGACCAGCTGCAGTCCTGACTTGATTACCATCTTGCCTGATGATCAGAAAACAGTGGTTTCTGAAACCCCCCCTTCTTCTGATGACAGGTAGGCCCAAGGGCTGTTTCCATGGCATTCTCCAGGGTGTGTAGATCAGGGCGTGTGAGTTCTCCTGACAGTAGCCATATCAGGAGATCCTCAAGCATGATACAGAAGTCAACCAGCCATCTTTTCATCTGAGCCTCCCTGGTTCTTGGAGTCACCTGGTGGCTTAAGGGGAAGTTTGGGCTTGAGAACCAGTGGAGAGATTTGGGAATGGAATCCGCCTTCATGTGTAGGAGCTACTTGGTTGCAAATACATTTCCAGTTGCGGAAGGAAAAAAAAGGCTGAAGGGAAGTTTAAGGCTACATCCCATTCATCGGACAATGTGGGGAAAGGGATGATGACTGATGCAGAAGTTGGGTTGATCCCAGCACATGTTGTATGATATTGCAAAAAGTGAGGATCCTGGTGAATGAACATGTTGCTGCATCCCGGTGAAAGATGCCCTATGCAATGATTCCTTGAGAGCATCGTTGGAAAAAGGTTGGAAAAGGGGCAGACGGCATAGTTCACCCAGCCTAAAACAGAAGCAGGGGCAAAGAAGAACTCAATCCGCCTGTCGCCGGTTATGCTGGGCGATATTCCCCATTGGTGATGAATCTCCTGAGGATTGGGTTGGGGGTCGAAGACAGCAAACTGCCGTCATTTTTCGTGCTGTTGCGCCCGTACCCCCATCCGCAGACTCTGACAGTCAGGACCAACGATGTTCATCTCTCGCTCCTTGTGTTTACTTATCTCTCTTCCTTCTCCCATCATTGGCACCAAAGTTGATCGAGAGAATCGGTTGTGGTCTCGCAGACCAGAAGTGGCTCATTGAGAAGACCTGAACCGAGATAGTAGTGATTCATCGAACTTTCTGATGCAGTAGGCGATCCACGTGGCCACACTAATCGCCACAGAGTTAACAGTGTGGCATTACTTTTTCGTCTTTCTTTTTTCATTCATTTTCCTTTTTGTTTTTGTTTTTTTGTCAAAAATACGGACGTCGCCTACGTCTGCGGACCTACGTATTCTGGAAAGGAAGGGTGGATCGCAGGAATCTCCAAGGTTACTCGCGATGTCGCAATGTATCTGTATTGGGTGAGACCATACGCTGATGGATGGCCTCAGCTGTAGCACCCGATGTAGATTGTCTCCTTCAAGCGGGGACGGGCAACATTAGCAAACCCCCTGGTCGGCAACCGAAGGGGAGAGCCGGAGATCTCCCATACCTGCAGGAGGAATCCGCTGGCGCTCTCTGACCCTCCATTGCGCGCCAATCAGCGTCGTAGTGCAGGAATTCTAGCGCCACCCGTCCGTAGGCCGTGGGTCCGATAGCGGCGTTCTTAAAAAAACTCATTCCTCCGCAACATCCAAGCAGAGTCTCCAGCCGCATCCCGCTTCAGAGGACCAGGGACAGTTTTTGGCCTGATGCATCCCTTCTCGAAGTGGGATGACACTAATGCCGCATCGGCGCTCGTTGGCGACATCAGAGGGATGGCAGAGAGTGGTGCTCTACTTCGAAGCCTCATCGGCTGTACTTGGCGCCGGTGGAGTCGTCTCACCGCCGCTTTCAACTTTGGACGGTCCCCTTCCCTACCCGAAGCCCCGCTCCCAAAGGCAGCGGGTAGTTTCCCAGAGGAGAGAAAGCCTGGGCGCGAACGGAATTTCTGCATTGGTCGTCGCTGTGCGCGACTGCGTGCTCCCGACTCAGGTCCGTCACCTCGCTCGAGGTCGCATTACTCGACCTCGGAGTCTCCCGCCCACATTTCCAGGAGCGGCTCGGGCGGGGAGGCTCCGGAGGCTCTGTCCTCCTTGGTCTGCGTGGCACCTTCCTTCGGCAGGTACACCTGGCATTCATTGTCCCTCCGCATGTGGCTCCGGTACGTCTGCGTGGAATGCGTGGACGTCCGCAGCAGCACGTCGCTCTGGGTAAACAGCAAGCGCTGAGGGCGCAGTCGGGACCCGCTGCCCGTCCAACCAGTTTCAGTGCTTCCCTCCGGTGGTCCCACTCGTTCCAGTGGTACCCAGGGTCTGCTGCGAGTCCCCCCGAGTGAGTCTCGGTCTGCTGCCACTCGTCTTTCTGGGGTATGATCCGCGTTCTCTCGAGCGGTCCCTTCAAGTGTTCCTCCAGATGAAGCAGGTGGAACAGCTCGGGTGCAGACAGTGCGGCGGCTCGGCAGCGCTCGAGGAGACTGGAAAGTCATACCGGGGTGCGTCTATGGCACCCGCCACTTCCTGGAAAAATTGGGGGCAGGGGGAGGGGAGAAGAAGAGGCGAGCCAGCGGAGGTCCCGGGGAAAAGGGTCAATTGAGGAGAAAGGTCATGCTCACCTTCGCGGATTCTGGCAGAGCATCCTGAGGACCTTGGGTGAAGATGCGCTGTAGTAGCGTCCTTCGTATTCCAGGAGACCCAGATTCGGCCGTCCACGTACCAGCAGCCCTTTGCCAGCCTGCAGATGCCAGCAGCAGAATCCGCCGAACTGAAAACTGGCGGCTGATACGTAAGAGATGGAGGGAGGAGGGAAGTGATTTTGGCACTCGCGGCTTGGGCGTCACGAATCACAGAGCGCCACTGCAGGCGGAACAGGGATGAGGATGGGGGAACGTGCGGTCCCTGCCCCCGTCAACCCCCCGGGAATTGAGGGAAGGAAGGGTCCCTCCGGTGCTCTGGCGACAGCGACAGCGTGAAGACAACGAACCGTTCCACGTGGCCCGCCCATTCAACAATGCCGACCAGTAAGCAGACGGCTATCGACATCTCGTGTAAGTCCTGAGAGGGGAGAGGGGACCTACGTCAAGCCCGTTCGGAGAGCGCTTTTTCGCACTGTCTCATCAAAGGTCCTGCATGCGCCTGGCGGGAGCGCGCGCGCTCTCCCGTGAGTGTGGGTGTGGGCGTTCTATTGGAAAGGGGAACCGCGCGTCTGCGTTTGCGCAGGCGCAGCGCCGCCGTCCCCGCGAGACCGCCTCTCCCTACTCTTGTGTCCCTTCCTCCCCACCCTCAGCGAAAAACGCACCAGGGAAGGGCGTTACCTCCACGTGCAAGTCCCAGAAGTTCTTCAGCTGGTCCTCGCGCAGGATCCGACATTCCGCATTGCAGGCCTCCTCCAGCGCCATCCCGCCGACTTCTTCGCCGATGTCCTCCTCACACAAGTCGAACTGGGGTACCGGGCAGCAGAGGTGCTGGAACACCCTCCAGCCTCAGCGTGGACGTGAGGGGCGCTCGCATGCGGCAGCGTCCCAGCGACTCTTCCCCTTCTCCCGGGCAGTGTTCCCTGAGCCTTTCCCGTTATTCCCTGCCCCGGTCTGCATCGGGCGAGATACCGCCGCTATCGGCCCGGAAAAGGGACGGCGGGCGTCTCACTCTGTCTGGGGGTGCTGCGCTAGGGGTCATGCGGCAGGGAGCTCTCGGGAAGGCCGGGAACTCCGGCGGTCTGACAGAATTGGAGAGTCGCGACTCCGATCTGGGGTCCCCACCCTCGGTCGCGAGCCTGAGTGCGCCAGAGGCGGGAGGGCACGGTGGGACCCGCGCCCGCTGGTCAGCGCGGAGGCCCGGAGTGGGGGAGGCAGACACTCTGGAAGGGGGCAGGAACCCGTGGCTCACCCTCCCCTTCCTGCCCCGTCGCTTCCCCACCCTCGGCGCGACGGCCGGGATGTACGTGCGTCGCCTTCCCGCCCGCTGCCATCCCTGCTCCCATGTGAGGAGAGGCGAGCCGGCTCTGCCCTCCTCCCGCCCGATCCCCTGGGAGACCGAGAGTTCCTGCTACTGGGTGATCAGAGCTGCTCCGTCTCCCCTTCCTCTCCCCGGTCAGGGGCACCCCACCCCGCTCGACCGCCGAACCCAGCGAGGGCAGCCAGCCGGAGGGTGGAAGGGGGGTATCGGTGCCACCTCACCTTCCCGTCGGGGACGTACTCCCTGTGAGTCCCTCCTGGGCGAGGCACTGCGTCGGGAGAGGCCCCTGAGCTGGGACTGCCGGGGGAAGCTTGGAGTTCCCGAGCGCGAAAGAGGAAAAAAGAGCCGGATGGAGGAGAAGCTCCCCTCCCCCTTCCTCCATGGTTCCAGTTCCCTTCCCTCCCCGGAACGGGCGTTGCCAGTGGGAGTAGCTCGTCGCCCGGCAACGACGGCGGCGGCACATGGGAAGAAGGGAGGAGGTGTTCTCCCGTGCTTCCTCCTGCAGGCCGGAGGGCAGGGGTCTCCAGGGATTTGGCCCTACCCACTTTGCTGTCCAGCCGGCGGCGGGCCGCTGCGCGATCAGAGAATCGCTGCGGGGAACAGCGACAGCGCGCACCTCGGGGACGCGGACCGAGCGGAGGAGTCGGCGCCAGCGGCGCGGGCATTGGGTCGACAAGGAGCGGGCATGCTCTCTTTATCCCCGGGGCAGTGCAGTCTCCGCTGCGCACTCCTTCGGCGCGGAGAGGCACGGGATGGGGGAAGGGAGGAGGGGGGAGGAAGCATGCTGCCCTGCGATCTGCGGTCTGGGACTGTCGGAAGAAGGGATCTTGGCGATGGAGCGATGTTCCGCGTGGTCCGAGTCGTCAGCGGCCAGGCGACCCCTGTGGACCACCGGATGCGCGCTGTCGCTGTTCCTGCAAGCGCCACACCGCGCCAGTCCCCATCTGGGCAGCGCGCCCGCCGTCCTCCTAAGAGCCGCCACCGGGTTCCCGTTGCCCCTCTGAAGGAGAGAAGGGGCGCTGCACCGTACCTGGTACGAGCGGACGGCGTCGAAGATCCTCGTGAGGATGCTGGAGTGGATCGCCTCGTGCTGCAAACCGGTCCACGCTTCCGCGACGGTGGCGAAAAGAGGCTGGAAAGGTATCTTCAGGGTAATCGTCCCCTCCCGGCTGGGGAGGTTTCTCGTCCCTCCCGATGCCTGGAGCGCAACCGCGGACGGTTCGCTGGCGCCGTCTCCCCCCCCTCTCCCCGCTGGCTTCTCCGGTTTGGGGAGTGCCGTAGCTCCTTCCTGCCTGTGATTCCTTCGGGTGGCGTCCCCACCGTCTCGCTGGTAGGCGCTCGCGCCTGGACCGACAACGCGGGAGGAAGGCGAGCTGCCCTTCATCCAGAGGGACAGCAGCAAAGAGGAGGGATCCGTCGTCGTTTGGGAGGGTCTTGGACCGGCCCATCTTCTTGTGGGGAGGAGAGGGAAGCCACGTGATGGGAGAGGCTCCTCTCCCATCGTCCCCAGCGGATATCCGGAAGACTCTCTGTGCGCTCCCGCGTGCCTCGCAGGCGCGTGCTTTCTTCCCTTTCCCTCCTCCCGAACCCGCGCAGTTGCCGTGGAGCTCCGAGGAGGAGGAACAGGGTTCCCGAGTTCCTCCTGGACGGCTGAGGACGGGAGGTGGGCAAAGCTCGAAGATCTCGCTCCAGAGCGAGAGGGTCCTCTGGGAAGTGGAGCTCTGCGCGTTCCTGAGGATGTTTTCGGGAGATTCGGCCGGACACCTCCTGCAATCCCGTCGCTAGGAGTAGAGGAATCACCGGACGCTGTGAGCGAAAGAAGCGAGCGCACGCGAGAAGGCCATGGCGCTACGATGGTCGCAGGGCGGGGCAGTTCGCCCTGACCACGGACGGTCCTCCGACCAGGCACCGGAACCGAGCTCCTCGAGAGGACATCGTGTCCGGCGTGCCCCCTTCCGAGGGGGAGGCGCCGCCACCTTCGCCCCTCCCGCGCGCCCGCGAGGCCGTGCGCTCCCGGAGGAGGCTTATGTGCTTGCCAACTGAGGGCGCGTGCAGCTAAGCCAGAGGGTGATCCCACAGAGACGCCCTGATTAATCGAGGAAAGGCTCCGAAGGGAGGGGCCCACTCCCCTCTGGCTCTTGGGGGAGGGGGGAATCTAGAGGGAATCCTCGCCCTGGTTGTCTCCCTTAGGGAACCCTCCTCCTCGTTCTCTCCGGAGAGATCCCCCGGTTTGTGGGGGCCTTCCCTGGAATTTCCCTCTCCGGAAGGAGCCCCTCAAGGGAACCGCTCCTCAATTACTCTTCTGAAGGGCCCTCCCCGAAGGGATGCTTCCAATTTTCTCGAAAAGACCTCTCCCCCGAAGGGACACTCCCGTCTCTCTGGAGAGGCATCCCCCGAGGAGAGTATCAACCAGCTCCACGGAACGTGGGGGGCTCCCTTCCTTGAGGGAGTGGAGGGCAAGGACGACTCCCTTTTCGCAGTCGGGGAGCGGAAAACCCCGAAGGGCTCCTCGATGTTCTAGAAGGACCCCGGAAGGTCGACTTCCAATCCCGAAAGCCACTCGACTGGGGCATCCAGGGGTTCTCGGATACCAGTGGTTCCGCATCCGGGCAGGCCAGCCAGCGCCATCCTTCAGGGGAAACTCGAAACCACCCACGACGCACCCCCATTTATTTGGCGTCGATCCTTCCCCGGGAGAAATTCGAACCCACGACGCCTGGACCCACACAGGCGCCGCTGCCACAGGTACCCGGCGTCCACGACGCCGAGAAAGCGGGAGGCGCCCCGCGTCGGCCTCAAGAGGTCCCGGGTGAGCCAGCGAAGGTCCCAGCTGGACGTCCCCATCATCCTGGGAATAGAGCGGCTGCGGAGAAGAAGCCGAGGAAGCTCCGCGGAGGGCGCCATCCCCTTCGGGACGGTCCCCCGGAAGGGGTCATCCTCCCGCCACCCCATCCTGCCAACAGCTGGGTCGCCGGGTTAAAGAGCACAGTCGACCTGGAGCCCGCGCTTTTCCCTGGTTGCCGTGGAGGCGGGGCCTTCATCTCGCCGCCCCTGTCCCGGTGAGGTGGAGCTGCGGCTGCCAGTCGCGCCATCTCGCGCCGCGCCGGGGAAGTGCCTCCTTCTTTTTCGGGAGCGGAGACTTCACCAGCTGCGGAAACTGGAGGGGAGGAAAGGGTAGGGAGGAGGGTGCCGAGTGCTCCCCTTCCCCCTTCCTTGATTCCGTCCGTCGGGCGTCACGGATGTCACGGCCTCTTCCTCGCGAGAGACTCCTTCGCTTTGGAGCCCCTCACTACCACCCCAACAGGACCGATCGGCCCCTCTCGAGCGTCACGCCCTGCCCGGAAGCCCCTGCCCCCTCCCTCTGGACGGGACTCACGTAGACTTGGACGGTGGGAACGGCGGTCTTCCCTTCGATCAGGGACCTCAGCTCGTCCAGAGCGCCGTGCAGCTTACCCACGGCAACAAGGACGTTGCCGCGTATGGCGGAGACGTCCCGGGAGAGCATCCTGGGGGGGGAGGAAGCAGGCGGTCAACCCGCGAGAAAGGACACATCCCTCACCTGAGGATGTCCTCGAACTGCAGTCCGTTGTAAAGGGACGTCAGGAAGCGCCTCTCTCCGTCCTCGTCGGTCGGAAGATCGCCAGGAAAGCGGGAGACCAAGGAGTGGTATCGCCTCAGGGTCGCGGTCAGCACCCCGTTCACCGCAGCGATCCTCCGCCGCTCGCGGTCCACCGTCTCTGCCATTGATGGGAGTGCCTCATCCAGCATCTCTGGAACTGGGAGCCGGAGGGGGTTTCGAAGGGGACCCTAGCCTTCCCTCCCCTTCCTTCCCCTTCCCTCCTACCCCTTCCCTCGTCTGCCCGGACTACGGAGCGTTCCAGGGAGGATGCGGTGTGCAGAGGCATCGAGCAGAGAAGATTACCTATTCCCAAGGAGACGGTTCGTTCGTGACAGGACCAGGGGAGCGCCGATCGCGAATGTCGCACCGCGACATCGGAGGAATCCCTTCGGGGACAGCGGTCAACGGCATGCATTCCGGGAGGACCATCCCCGTGGAGGACCAGATCGCTCGACGGGATAGATCGAGAAAAGGGGGAAGAGGAGGAGAAAGCAGCAGCGCCTGGCGCCGGCCAGGAAGGGAGAGGATGTGGGGAGTCGAACACCGAGTCTCCGGGTTTGGACACCCGGAGCAGCCAGCCCCGGGCAGAACAGAAGGGCAGCCTCTTCCGGAAGCCAGGACAGTCGCCATGAGAGCCGACTCCTCCAGAGGAAGGAGAGGGCGTGGCAGCCTCGTGATGGTGGTAACCTGGGCTCATCGCCCCCACGCAAGTCTCGCGTGCGGCACGTGTGTCCGCGGGATCCGCTCTATCCCTCTGGAGAGATCCTAAAGACTCTTCAGGGACAAAATCTTTGGGGCGTCCTCTCTGCCGTCCTGAGTGGAAGGGGTGGGGGCAGGAAGGGAGGAGGATGACGAACGGAGGCAGCACGAGAAGGGGGGGAGAGCTGGAGGAGGGGTTGCTCACGGTTCTCAATGTCCTGACCCAAGACCTGGGATGCTGCGAACTTGTTGTATAGCCGGATGCCCATTACGAGCTCGTTCAGGCGGCAGATCTGCTGCATCTTCCCCCTGTTGTCCAGTCTCATGAACTGGAGGACTTCCATCTTGGATAGGACGCTCCTCAGGGCGACTGGAATGACAGGGGAGGGCCATAGGTTGGACCGCGCGGGTCGCAGCGCCCGCAGAGGGAGGCGTCCCGAAATTCCGCTGGTCACCCCGTCGTGCACGGAAACACCCCAATCCTCCGACTCGGTTTCATTGCGAGCGGGGAGCGAGTCCCGAGCCCCCCCTCGCGCGACGGCGGAACTCTTGGGGAGCGAGGGGCGCCAGAAGAGCCGCCGAGCGCCTCGGGGAGGCGAGCTGCGGGTGACTCAGTGCGCTCAGGGGGGCCCCACAGGGTCTTGGCGTCATGGGATAGGCACGGACCCTTCCCTCCTCGCCAGTTTCAAACGGCAGCAGCCTCCTCGAGGAGGCGTCCCCGGGATTCTGGATGCACCAACTCGGGCGCGCGCGAGAGCGAGACGCCGGGTGCCGAACGCCCGCGAAACTCGGAAGAGACGCCCGCATCGTCGACCCGGCTGCTGGACCGGGGATTCGCAACGACGAGTCGTTGGTGGCCTCCTCGTCGAGGGCGAGTCCCTGTCCGAAGGGAGCGTGGCTTCAGGACGTCATTTCTCCGCGAACGACTGCGGTGAACGCCTCAGGAACCTTCCGCGGGGCCGGAGCGGTAGAGGAACCCCCCGGGACGTCGCGAAATCATTACCCAGCGTGGAGGGAAGATCAGAACCGCTTCCGGGAAAGGAGGGAACCGTCCCCTCATCGTTGGAGCTCCGAGATGCAAGGGAGGATGCCGCTGGGCAGCAGCAGCGGAGCCCCCCGACGAGAGGAGGTGCAGCCACGTCTTCTAGAGAAGCCTCTCTCCCCTGCTGGACCCCGACCTCCCGAAGACGCGAGCTTCGCCTCGATCGAGGTGAATCCAAACTCTCTTCTTCCTCCCTTGTTGACCTGATTCCCCCTCCCGAGACTCGGGGGCCACCCGAGAGCAGGCATGTGCCTCCGCGCCACCCCGCTCGTTAGGAGAGGATTGGGCGCGCCAAACCACGCACGCCGGTAGGGAAAGGAGACACAGGAATAGGAGAGGAAGGTAGGCTTGCTGGTCTTCGTGAGCGATAGAGCACGCTCCCAAGGATAGCCACCCGGAAACGACCAGCCTGATAAGACTGGAAGAGCGGAAGACTGAGCCGTAGCCTTGGAGAACACGGTCTGGAGAAAGTGCCCCTTTCCCCCCTCTCTCCCTCCCCCTCCTCGCAGCTGGCTCCAGTTGAGGCGAAGGTGAGACTCGGGGGTCCCAATCGGAAGGAGTGCTCCTTGGCTGCTACCCTCCTTCCACCGATGCTCCTCCAGCCGCGCGACGTGTTGAAGCGAGCCATCGTCGTCACGGAAATCGCCCTCCTCCTCTGCCCTCCTCCTCCCGGAGTTCCAGAAACGAAAGTCTCTCAGCCGGAAGCCTCGCGAGGAAGAATGGAGTCTCTTCAAGGTGTGATCGCAGCAGTTCGACATCTCAAGAAAGCGTCAGCCCCCCTCCCTCCCTGCAGGATGGAGAGAGTGCTCATCCACCGCGAAAAGCGCCCTGAGGGAGCTCGAGGGGCGGAAGGGGGAGGGGAAGGAGGAGGAGGAGGAGGAGAAGGCTTGTGTGTGTTGTCTAGTGATCCGTCAAAGGGATGGAGGCCAGGGAGGAACGACACGGAGCCCAGTCCAGTCCGTGTCCCCTCCCCCCACGACGACGACCGCTTCCGGACACGGGCCTCGTCCGGACGGGCTCCAGTCGACCGAGATCCGGAAGCTGCGCGCAGGACACCTGCCCACAAATTGACTGGAGTTCCCCCCGGGGCTTTGGAAGGGGAGAAGACCCTCGGAAGAGCCGGAGTGTTGAGCTATGAAAGGGAATCGGTCGCGTCGGCGGTCAGCAGACCTCCCCACCGCCCACTCTCGCCTGCGGACTTGCTGCATGCCGGAGGCAGACAGTTACCGATGGTTTCCTTGAGAACCCTCTTGTTCGTGGGGGCTCCCAGCCCGGACATCAGCACCAGCGACGCCACGATCTTCTGGTAGATGGACTCCATGTCCTTGTCCGACAGTGTGGCGCTCCTGGAGATGTCCTCCATGATCGGCTTCAGCTTCTCTTTCACCCGCGCAGCATGCTCTTGCAGGTAGGTCTCTGGAACCGGAAGAACCTCCATCCGACCTGTGCAACCGATTGCAGAGGACAGGAACATCCCCCTCCCCTCCTCCACCCAAACTCTCATAGGAACCGCTAGAGGCAGGTAGTGCCTCCTTTCGGGGAAAAAAAAAATCTTCCCGCATGCAGTCGGGGAGTCCCTGTGTGGAACGCTCCTTCCCTACGCCAGGTTCTCGGAAGAAATCCTGCCCAGCTCGCGGAGGGGAATCAACACCAGACAAAGCAAGGTCAACTTGGGTGCCGCCGCGGAGCTGCTTGCCAACATCGGGAAAAATCGGAAACCGCACGTGCGGGACAGCCTCGAAAAGGCGTGATCCACCGGAGGGAAGGCGACGAGCTCCGGCGGGAAGGGAGCGAACGAGGAAGACCCCTCTCTGTGTTGCCACGGGTGCACCGAGCGTCGGCCGCTCCCGGTCAGCTGTAACCAAATCGGTCCCGCATGCAGCAGCGGCGGCAAGTCCTCTCCGTTCGTTCGAGAGCTCATTTCCCTCGGGAAGATTCTTTTCCTTCCCTGGCCCACCGGTTTCTTTGTACCTGCACCAGACTGACAGCGTTAGTGGCAGCAACTCCCCTCCCCTTTCCTTTTTTTTTGCTTTTTTCACGATGTAAGAAGATGAACAGATGAAGAGAAAACGGGATAGATGGAGCAATCAACTCGGTACCTTGACAACAGCTGCGGCACGCTCTTCACGGTTCCGGACGACGAGGAGGCAGAATAATGGTAGAGGAGGAGGAGGAAAAAGAGGCATCTGAGCCGAGACGTGGAGTGCCAGCGGCCACAGCGAGTGACGGAAGAGGAGAGAAGGAGCGTCTTCCGTGCATGCACCTTCGATGCCTCGGCCGCGTAACCTGAGCCGCCAAGCTCAGCTTCGGGAGAGGAAGGTAGGCGACTGGCTGTCTTCGCCTCGCACTGAATCAGCATGCCCCAAACACCTGACGCAGACAGCCGGTTCGGATACTTCGCTCCTTCGCAGATTATTCATGAACGGAGGGGTCCCTGGGGAACCTCCTTTCGACTCCCCACAAATGGCTGACAGGGCTCTCAGAGATGATTGACAAGAGAATCGAATTCTGCGCGCCTCGGGAAAGCGCGTTCGGACGAAATGGGAACACCTGGACCAGGTCCGGGAAACCATGCGTGCGAAATGACCATCTATAAGTAATGTTCATCTATTAATCATAAACAATCACCGCGTTCGCTGTTTGATCTCGGGTCACGAAATGAGTCCTCAGGGAAAAACGAAATCTTTCTCGAACACCTCCGTGTGTTTCCGCAAATGGAACTCAGCTGCAGAGCAAGTTCCATTGACAAATCTCCAGATCTGTGGCGAGCGCAAACAGTGGATCGGGATAGCGAAGAACGCCAGAGCAGTCACTGGGCAACCGTCAGATGCTGCTCACGAACGACCCGTTCCATGAACCAAAGCGGCGTGAGGACCATGTGACCAGGCGTCAGCCTGAGGTCATCGGTTTGCAGGATGGATCAGTGAGTGCTTCAGTGGGACTTTCCACGCCATCTTCAGCGTAGCTCTTTAACAGTTCTTCCAGTTTCACTACTTCCGCATGATCCTTTAAAGCCCCTCTCAGGGTGACAACAAATACAGATCCATCGCAACCCGAGAAGATTATTGTCTCAGGAGTAGGCTGCTGTGGGAATTGACATGGCTCATCCGGCTTGCAGCACGAAACCAGGTCGGTCAATGCTGGCGACGCGAGACTCATCCCGTTGGCAGCATGTCAGGCTACATGTTGTAAAAGGGGGGAAGCAGACAGGCAGTACGCCTTTCCTCCGAGGAAGAATCAAAAACGCTTGTGAAGATTCATCTCTCGGAAACTGCATCAGCTGCTCCACGGTCTTTGGATGAAAGTTCCTCCCTTGACTACGATCTTCCCGCTATTCAGTTGCGTTCTCTGTGCCCAAGATGCCTGCAACAATCCACCTTGCCTGAGTCTTCCTGCGTGCGTCCATTCCACCCGAAAACTCTTCTCCACGTCATTCAGCTGTACAGTCTTCCTCCTGAGCTCGCATACGCAAGTGCAAGAGCAAGAAAGCTACCAGATGTTTCTCGGTTTGCGGAACGAGACGTAAGTTCCCTCAGAAGCCGTGTTTAGGTCACGCGATGAAAGTTGAACAGCAGCAAATCTCGACGAGGGCTAGCAGAGATTTTGTAAATGGAAAGAAAAAGAAAACCACGCGCAAGACGTAGTTCTCGGAGGAGGGTATCGCACGACCTATGGACTCTCCTCTGCGACCTCGAAAACACCTTGAATAGAATATGTTCTTGAAAAGGGACACCGCTGATTTGGTATTGGATGACCCTTTCCGAAAGAGATCTACTCGTAAATTCGAAGCACTGATCATGCTCACACCTTTGGCGTCAGCAGAAGGATGCTTTGCTCGGAGAAGGTTCGATAACCAACATCGATTTAGTGCATGGAAGAGATCCAGGGGGTTGCGAAGAAACTGTCCGTATGGGATAGGCGAACCCTAGATTTGCTGCAGGCGACTGTTCAGCAGGCCGAAGGGAAGACGCAAAGCAAACAGCGGAGACAAACGCCCTCTAATCAGAGCTCACTGGACGAAGCTCTCACTCATCCATCTTCTGTTCGTTTTGCTTCCCGACACCACAGCTCCACCGTCGCACACCCGCGCCCAACTCGACGGAAAGAGCTGGATCGCAGACGCAGCCATCGGAGGAATCCGCTCGCTTCCGGGACGGCGTAACGCAGGCTACGCATACTCCGAACTTGGCGAGTATGCGCGCCAAGTGGTCTCACGTCCTCGGTAAAGACAAAGGCGAAGAAGCAGGAGAAATGAGGGTCCATGTTCCTTTTTTTGTTTGTTTTGGTTTGCTCCTCGTAACATTTGGCGATCATAAGCTCGGCAATCTCTGGCGGCGGAAAGAGCTGGAGCAGCCTCACGCGATGAGATGATGCGAAGGGACTCCCCATGTGGATCGAACGCACCCTCGCCACGGAAATGCCAAGCCGAGCTCTGAGGCAGAGCGCGCTCGGGAAAGCATCCTCTTTCTTTAGGCTGCTCCCTCTCCGAGAACCAAGCGTTTAAACATTGGCAGACCTGAGATAAACCTACTAGAGGGTTCTGCGAGTTTCCCGGGAAGCTGCACGCCTTTTTGCATCATTCTCGAGGACCGTCCACGCCGATTAAGTCCGATACGTTCATCCTAAGAAGGATGGATGATGCTTGCGGTTCTTGCAAGCTTAGTCCCAGTTGGTTCATGTGTTCCTAAATGAACTGCTGCTGTGACCGACCTTGAGGACGGACACGAGAAGGCATGTTCAGCTCATGCAGCCCTAATGGGAGCCTCCAAGAGGCGCCTCAAGCCTCTCTCGAGTGCTCGAGCTAGGGCCACTGTCAAGTGATGAGAGGACACCTGCCGATCGCCTAGGCGTTTCTGCGGCTGCTGGCGATGGATCAGCGAAATCCACAGCCACCAGACGAAGTCTGAACGATACCTCGAACGGATGCTTCTTGCGGGAAGTGTGCGCATCGTCAAAGCACCTTCGGGTCTCTTCTGAGGAATGCAGTTGCAGAAAAAAGCCGAGGGCATTGACCAAAAAACTGGTTTCCGGACTCTCGACTGCACCTATAAGCGAGCAGTCATAACCGCTTAGCCAATCCTTTCTTTCGCGAGTGGTCTAGCGATTCTTCAAGATGCGATCATGCAAATCATTCTGGGGGGGGGGGAGGAAGAGAGAAGAGATGGAGATTCCGGGGTCTGAGAGGAGGGAAAGGATAGGCCGGGATCGATGAGTCCGGGAAGAGCCCTTGATCATCCAATAGACTGAGTGAGTCCGGGGTGGGTGGTGCTTGGCTCGGGGAGCATCTCGCGTCGGTGCTGCAGGGAATTTGCAGGCGGCTGGAGAGATACCTCGGTTGGTGTATCCACTCAGGAAGACCACTTGCATGTTGAGGGTGTGGGCAGTGGACACAACTTTGTCCGTGAGGATGCGTCTGCACTGCTCTTTGAGCCTCCCAATGTCTTTTTGGCTCAACGGTTTCCCCGAGTAGTACCCGTTCATTGGATTCAGGAGAACGACCTTGACCTGGAAGTAGAATTCGCGGATTTCTTCCTGGTTTGCAGGATGCAGGATGACCGTCAAGAGGCCAGCTACTTTCCTCCCTATCCGGGAGAAGACGAAAGCATGTTCTCCTGGTCCTCCGCATCCTCCCGTTTCGAGTCGGAGGAATGGACCGCTGGAGAAAATCGGCTTCTGCCTGGAAATGGGAGGGGTTCGAATGGGAGAAGAGGGACCCTCCCTGCGCCTCTCGGGCGATTTCGATCGCCTGCGCAGTCGTAGCGGCGGACTGAGGGGCAGTGTTCCCGTCTCAGCTACTGCAGACCCAGTGCTCGAGTAAGAGATAGCTTACGAGAGCCGAGTGGCGGCGAGGACAAGAAAACACGTATTTATCTGGATGCTCCCTGGAACGGACCATCGAATCTGTATGAAGACAAAAAGGCATCCCGAGTGGAAAAAGCATTCCGCGTCTTCTCACGGGCAAGCAGCACCCTCGATGAGAACGCAGCAGGAGAGGCAGTGCGAGTAGAAGTGTTACCGACTCTTGCATGCTCTGGTAGCAACGTTAGAGCAGGAAGTATTACGCACTCAGGAGGGACAGCCCTCGGTTCCGTGTCTGATTCCACAAGGGGAGGAGGGTAAAGTCTGCATTGGTGAAGGCCATCTGGCCAAAGTCGCGTTAGTCGTGGAAGATCAGCCGATCGGCAAGAAGATGCAACCGTGAAACTCCCCTCAGATGAGGGAGCGCCACAACGTACGGTGTCTCGCAGATTCCGAGTCGCCATCCAGACAGTAAGAGAACGTCCCAGTGTCCAGAAATGCAAGCTATCAAAAAAAAGAGTGATGTCAGCTATGATGACGAGAAGATGCGGTCAGGGAAGCAACGAAAACCCCGGGTTTCATCATGATGAAACCCGGAACCCATTCGTCCTACGCGCCACGTCATCTGCGGCTAATCGGAAACTCGACAAGGGACAGAGGGAAGTGTCAGATAGCCTGATTAAATCAGACATCAGTAGCATGCTGTGCTGAGCTTTCTGCCTCTCTTTCCACTCGTGTGGCCGCGGACTCAAGAACTCCTTCCGGTGGCAGGGCGCGAAGTCCACGAGGCGTCATGGTGATTCCTGTTCAGAGGGAAACTTGAGACGATGTCCCAGCGGAAGCATCAGCTCTCACGGGGTTTGATTTGTTCTTGCTTTTTATTCTGCTTTTTTTCCTCCTCTCACATCTCTGGTGCTCTCCATCGGAGAATCCAGACCCGCGAATCACAGAGAGCGGGATCCTGAAGGACGAAACTCCAGAGCTGACGAAACGCGTGGTTCGCATTCCTGAGATTTCCTTACCGGAAACGCGGCCCAGGAAACGTCGCGAAATGTGCGAGTCAACTTCCCACATGAAGCATACAATCGTTCACGGGCAGATGCTTGTGACTCCGAGCGTTAAACGATTGAACAAGATGTCCTGACAAACAGGAGGCTCATGGGAACGAAGGTGCAATCGAGTACCCAAGTAGGAGCTGGAAAAGTTCGGGAAAGGGGGACGCAAACACAGGGTGGGGGTACAACAGAGAGAGAACATGTGGAATCTCTTCCTTATTCTCTCCGGAGGGATCCATGGAGGGGGTCTCTCCTTTGTTTCTTCTCCAAAGGGAACCCGGAAAGGATCCACTCTTCGAATTTCTTCTCTGGAGACAACCCACAAGGGAATCGCTCCTTGTTTCCTACTCATCTGAAGAGAACCCCGAAGGGACGCTTGCAAATTTTCTCGGAAGGAAACTTCCCGAAAGAAGCACTGCCTGCAAATAGAGGAACGGGCGCAGGTGCCTGAATAATAATGGAAGGATGTCCAACAAAACGATGATCATCAACAAACCGGATCCACGGACTGCGCGTCGAGGAGGACTCAGATGAGACGACGTGGAAACACTGAGTGTCGGCGCCACGAAGGTAACCGAAGAAACTAGATCGGTATCCACAAAGTACTCACAGCCCTGACCGCACCTTGTCCCTCAACAGATGAACGCCCATGTATGCTTCCCATGCTGCGTATGCCGAAAGCCATCACGGGACGCTACAGATAATGGGGACGCCGGTCAGCAGACGCACGACATTAGCGACGAGCCTGCGGACCCTACTAGTAAGCGAATGGACGAGAAGCTCCGGACGCTCCGGAATTGCAGATCCAGATGATCTGAAACCACTGCCTGTTCTGAAAGACGATGCGTGAGTGAGGTTCTCTGAAACTCCAAGGTGGAGTTGCCTCGAGTCGAGTAGCAACGCCGCTTTGGACACGCAACAATGCTCGTGTCATGCTCACAAATTTCGAAGAATAAGCAGGTTCTAGAAGACCGGCCATATTCCAAGGAGAGATATGCAATCCGGACCTCAACAAGATCCCAGCTTGGCTTGGTTTCAAGCGTGCAACGATACCAAAGACCCTTGTCCCATCCCTCCCGTGTTTCCACATCGTATTTCCCATATTGTCCCTGCCCTCCCGTTCAGGACTTTTAGAGATCCCTGCCTGAGTATCGGTGGACCCTCTCCTCAACTTCCCTTGCCTTTGGTTGAGAACTGTATTACTAGCTGGTTTCTTTTATTAAATAAACGTCCTAGCGTGACTGGGTGATAAATTCCAAGCGTTCACGACTATTGATTCATGAGAAGCATTTCTCGTGCCAATCATCATGACGTTTCGAGGGATACACGGTCAGAAAGGAAGACAAATTAAAGCACTGAAGATAGAATCAGGCTCTCAGTAATGCAATGAGCAGGTAGATGTGAAACCAATCATCTCGGAGCATTCAGCTCAGTGCGCTCACCTAGAGGAACAGCAGTTCTGACTTTGCTTGTCCTTCCTCTTCTTTGGCAAAACCTTCCTTGTGCTTTCTCGTTTAGCGGACTTAGGACTTGGGATGGCATTTCGTGCCTCTTACACGGATGGTATTGACCAAGAGTGCCGAATGGAAGCCTGCGGCATGGAAGCTGGATCTTTCTCTTTTGATTCTCACCCCGTGCAATCTGCATCTTTCAGAAATTCTCCACGCTTTCAGTGATTCTCGCGGCCTTTTTTTTTTTTTTTTTTTTTTGTCTTAATGCAGATTTGCGGACCACCGTCTCTTCCCCTCTAGTTTTCAGCAGCACTCCCCGTGCACTCCGTGACACCGCACTGGTCTCGTGAGAGTAAACTTGCGTACGAACGAACATTGGGCGTGGATGGGGAACTGGGTACTGTGTTGCCTAACTCTCTTTTTATCGGTTCGAACTCATCATGGAGGAGGAATCTGCACCGTGGTGATGACAGGGATTTCGGTCCCGCACATAATGCTTGCCCAAGAAACGAAGAATTAAGTCACGCACTCGGCCTTTCCAATCCAAGGGACGAGCTCAGGAGCGGTATCTGAAGCTTCACGAAGCGAAGTTTTGGGATACGTGCACGAGCTCACGTCGGACGGACACGTGCTCAGCAGTGTGTTCGCGTCGACACGGGGTCGTTGAGCACGGAGGCATCCAAGGCACGACAGACTGGAAAGCGTTCGGGAAAACTCAAAGACGAATAGAAAACCTGCTAGAGGGAAATCAAGGCATTTGAACTATTCTAATTTGGCTTCGGCAGGCTGCACTGGCATCTCGAAGACGTATTTTCCATCATCTTATTGGAGGGAACAGATAGAAAGCGTTTTATCCTTTCGCTCGGTATGCGGAAGGAATCCTCACGTCAGATGAGCATTCTCTTGATCTGGTAGTGGATCGGTGTCTTATCATCACTGTGCGCCTTGACTGTGCATTTGACTCTGGCTAAGAATAAATTTATGAAAAGAGTGGACTCACTAAGAAAGTAAACTTTACAACCATGGAAAACATGGTTACGTGAAAACATGGTTATTTTGCACCGAGCATAAGATATCTTCCCAAATCGACAGGAATAATGGAATTTTTTAGAATACAGGTTGGTCGATGCACCGCTCACAATGCCACGATGGGTACCATTAGCGACGGTCAAAGACGAAACCAAAGGTCATTCCAAAGAGAGACTATCCAACCTCCACACGCAGAGTCACCTGTTTCCTCTAGACAAAACTGAATAGCATTTCTGACTACAGGAAAGTGTATTTCCTTAGGACAGAGTCAGGAAAGAGTTGGATTCGCATAGGAAACGGGAATATCTTCAGAAGAATGCTACCAGGGATGCTAGGCGAAGCGACGCTTGACAGCTTAAAGTCTCATTAATAAGCACGGCTTTCCCGAAGCACTTTCGGATTCATTTGTGCGTGCGTGAAGATTACTATGCACATCTGATAAGCACGGTCTTCTTACACTGGTCAACCTGTCTGTAGGTCCAGAAAAGTGTAGCCACGAGCCATTATGAGAATCAATTCATGCATCAAAGACCCAGTGATAGACCCAGGTGCTGCACTTACAAAGGTGACAAAAGAATCCCATAGAATAATCATTTTGATGATATCCGAATGTGAAAGTCTAACATGGGAACGCCTAACATGAGAATCAATGCACATCGGCTGGTTATGAAAAAAGATAAGTCAATGCTCTCTGCAGGAGCAGAGCATCTCTGTAGGCTCCAACAGGTGTCCCATCTTCATGACTGGAAGTGCAATTTTTGACCTTCTAGGTTGAGTGCGAACATACTAGAAGCTCTTTTCACAGTGGATTACTCTCTGTTTCCAGCTACTAGCGCAACAACAAGGGAGGAAAGCCAAAAGGGCCGCTGTGATTTCGCGTAGAAGACTCCTCTCGGTCTTGCCGATTGAAGCCTAGATAACGGAACGCAAGATATCCACCTGAAAGTCCAAATTTAACACCACCTTGAAAGGAGCGCGAGACAAAATTCAAGTCAACATATTGCATCAGCAAGCTTGGCACCCTCCATGTGCAAGAAAGACACTGAAGGAACACTTACCGTGTAGACCACCACGTTCTCGTTGATGAGTTTGACTTCGTCTACGGATGCACATTCGTTGCAGATGTCTTTCACCACATTTTTAATCACATACTCGGCATGCAAATTGGCCATCAGCTGGTTGCTAACAAACACGAGATTTATCAGGAATGCTGAATCAGAATTTTATTGCACGAGTAACCATCTTGGAATTTTCTGAGTCCATGGATCAAACACGACATTCTTAACAATCGGTAGCGTAACCAAGGGAACGCATGCAAATAAACATCTTGTCCGGGCGTTGCTTTCTTAGTCCATCTCGGAAATGCTCGCACGATTGTTACGTGTGCGTCTGCATTCTCTGCGGGGAGAAAAAAAATCAAATGAGATGATTATGGGGGAGCTAAAGCTGGAGAAGGGGAAAAAAGGAGGGAGATGCATGCACGCAGGCGTGCAACTTCTTCCCGACTCGAGACTTTGAGAAAGGCTTCGGCGATGATTCCTGGTAAGTTATCATCCAAGTATTGAGTGGACATTTTCCACCACAGAGATTCCCAAGTTTCAAGTGGGACGCCAGGGAGACGAAATACCGCCGTGAGGAGTCTTTGTGTCACAAAGAAATTTCGAGTAATCTTGTGTGTCTTGGAGACCCGAGGGAATTCCGAGATCAGAATGAACCCCCATGGGGGAGTTGCTCTTCTAGTGAACGGAATCGAAGCGCTTTCGTGAATGATTTTTGTCGCGGGCTGGGAGGCTATCTGCGTTTCCAATTCTATAGGAGCGAGGCGCTGAGGTTTCTCCTCACGTGACCGAAAAGTCAAGGAGACAGATGGGAACCTGGAACCGCAGCTGCTCATCTGAAGTAGGAGCTTGCAGAGGCAGGAAGTCAGCAACAGCAGCATCTGTCGCAGGAAACGCACGTCTCGAGGCAAGCATCCCCAAAGATTGCGTCCGAGTTCTTAGCAATGTGCTGACTCCCGGATTTTGTTTTCTGCAGCCATCTCCTGCCATCATAGTCACAATTCCACAAGGTCACTTCCAGAAGACGCAGTTTTGGAGGACAGCGCCAAGTGCTGACAAGCTTTGACGCTTTACTTGTCAGGTTCTTGTACCGATGATGGTTCCTCCAGAACATTCCAGTTTTTTTGCTGGTGTCTATGATGCATGAGCATAGCGCAACATTTGCGATCTTTCGGGTTACTGCTATCCCAAAAAAACCTTCCCGGACGAGCACCTCCTTGAGGGGCTACAGGCTTGGCAAACGTTTCGGAAAATTCAGGGCTGCCAGAGTCGCAATTTAGAGAGAGGGGACGGAAGAAGGGGGGGAACTCTTCGGAACGGAACCGTCTGTTTGTTGACTGGTTCGTAGAATTTAATCACAAACCAGTGAAAAAATGAACCCACTATGCATCACCGAATAACTGGTGGTCATCATCGTAATAAGTGACATCTGCAGCTATCACTGATTTCCACATGAAACCAAGGCCAAGGTTGAGGAGTGGCGCTAGTCAGGTTATTAGCCAGAGAAGGGAGGGAGAGCGTCTCAACTGCTCCTCTCTGGCCGACCCCTTTGGTGTCTTGCAAACGTGACCTCGACACAGAAGCAGCCTCCACAAATTGTTCCAGAGAATGCAATGGCTCGGTGTCTGAAGTCCTGCTTCGATGGTCCATGCAAGAAGAGGGCAGATGGTCCATGTAGCAGTCATGACGGAAGTGCAGGAGTGCTTGCTGACCTTGGAAAACAGAGACGGAGGGTCCCAACCAATGCATCTGGTGGTCGGAAGCTGCACATGATCCAGAGTGCATGGGATGTTTTTTGGTTTGGTGAGGGTCCAGCAGAGGCGCTCAGGAAGAACAGTGATAGGGCCGCGGGCCGCCTGCCCGCGCGCGCAGAGAGGTGATTTGACCGTCAGAGAGGTGATTCCGGCAAGGAGCGGTCGCTCTCTCTTGCGCGCTCTCATCTCCGACGGTGCGTCTGGGGGTCCCGCGAACAGACCAGCTCAGCAGGGCGACTGCCGCTGCCGCTCCGGGCTCGCAGACTGCCGATGCTCCCAGCTCCAAAGACTCCCGGTGGTGCAGCCCGAGCAACATCCGGTGGACTCCTCAGCGCGCAAGTATCTCAGTCGGAGCGCTTTACTGGCCCGTCTCCTCTCGGAGGATGAGGAGAGCCGTTCAGGACCAGGAGGACTCGGCGGTGCTACCCACCACCCCCCTTCGGCGGATTTGCCGGTTCCCTCCCCCTCCCCTCCACACAGTATCCGCCCTCTTCCCCCCCCAAAAGTGCCTCTGTCTGGAGTTGACTCGAGTTCCGAGCGGTGCCCGCAAGAGCTGGTAGACCCGTCGTTCTGTGGCTTCCGCGGAGACATCAGAGGAGGAAGTTGCGGTTGCATGGCGACGCAAACGCTCGCTCCGGTCTCATCGCTGGGTTCTCTAAGAGGCAAAGACGCAGCACGTAGATGGTAAAGTCATCATTAGGTTGAGCATTTCCAAGCCTTCTGAGCTCCTGGATGTCACGGAGATGGTGATGGATGATCTCTCGCACGTGGCCGGTTCTTGAAACATGCAGCTCGGCTTCTCCGAGAGGCTGCTTGAGCTCCTCTCCTGCCTGCTCCTTCCTCCCTCGAGAGACGCCTCCACAAGGGCCGGAGCGCAACTGACTCGTGACGTCACGGAGGGAAAGGAGGAGATCCGGTTCGGAGCAGGACATAGGCGAAAATGAGATCCAGAGACGTCGAATTCCCAAGATGCAGCATCCGTCACGAGGCACGGAAGATGCTGGATGCAAGAAGCAAGCAGCGCACGCTGTGACAGAAGGGAAGCAGCAGAAGCAGCCGCCATCAGGCGTTTACAGCTTCTGCAAAGTCCCCGATCCCGTGCACGCATGCCAGTCGTCCTCTACAGCCGCGGACTCTGGCGACGCGTCTCCGGCAGCCGTGTGGCTCGCCATCCGCCCACGCGCGCTGAGGCGCTCCTCGAACGGATCCGTCTGCTCCGCGTGCCTGATCTTCTCCGCGGTATCATCACTCTCTACGAGGACTGTTGATGATTGAAACGCTGTTTGACAGGATTCATTATTGACCACATTCAATGTACGCAGTACTCTAAATACCAACCCGAACTCAGTATGGGAACCCTGCAGTAGCCACCTCTGAACTCACGACTCCTACACTACACCATTCTACATCCATACAAAAAAGAGGCAAGCCCACCCTCATTCTCTCCTTCATTGGCAACGTGAATTGTCAGCGTATCACCAGCAAGTGAAACTTAATGGTTTGATTTCCCACATGTAGCATCGATTCTATTTAATTCATCAACATTCGAGAAGCAAACATCAATTTTCAGTGAATTCTACTCTGATACAAAAGATGACTACACTTCGTATTCTGTCCCTACTTGCCACCTGTTTTTCAACATCGTTCCTTATTGATTCACTTGCCAACAGTTGCATGC
This sequence comes from Raillietiella orientalis, assembly GCA_036172245.1. NCBI lineage: Eukaryota > Metazoa > Arthropoda > Ichthyostraca > Raillietiellida > Raillietiellidae > Raillietiella > Raillietiella orientalis. The sequence goes on along the minus strand of JAYWIR010000002.1, from coordinate 4,271,460 downwards.
CCAAACGCAACAGAACAACTCATGATTATCGATAATGGGACCACCCTCTGCTTCGACAAATCTCACCCCCTTTCCTTGGTACGTTCGCTATGTTGCGACTCACGTAATCTTACACCAGAGCGAAGGGGGATGACTCGATGACTCCGTTGTCCCCTCTATCCTCCTCAAACAAATCTACACAGTTCAACTGTGCACACAGTTCAAAGCCGGAGCATCCATCCAGTTTTAGCATACCGCGGTTCACTTGTGTGCCCCTCTTCAGGCTGCATCCCGACTGGAACTCATAATCACGCCCTACTGGGAAAATTAATCGTTCCTGAATAATCAAAACCACAAAACGCAAACAAGAAAGAGGTAAATCGTTATCCAGGAATATCGAGAAGTGAGCAAACTCTAATACTACTCAATTTTCTCCAGGTCCGACAAGCGGAGGGGTGAATTTATCGAAACAAACTGTAAACGATTTTAACAAACAACTGTCAAATTTTTTTGTTGTTGTCCTTTCTCTGTTTTCACAGTTTGCAACCGTGCTGGTTTTGATTTCAACTCATCCTTTCACGTCGCTTATCGCATTGGCGTTTTTGAAACTCTAGGTTCAGGGTGGGCTGGGGATTCTTCCTCTTACCAGGGCGTATCCGCCCATCTTCCTGAGGATGTAGCGATACCTCCAGGCTGGGATCCTACCGCGGCTCCTAATCCTGATCTCTCTCATCAGTAGGTCTTTCAGGATCTCCCATGCCGGTACTCTTCGTCCGAATGTGTGCATCTTTGCCATTCTGATCACAATTGCTTTGATGAAGAGGGCAGGCGTGGTAAGAACCATCGGGTTGTACAGGGGACCGATTCCGCTCCATTGAAACAAGCCCGCCAGAATTTCGATCTTCCTTCTTCGCTGCAGGCAGGTCACCGCCTTCACCGCTTGCCAATCGGGTCGCAGCGTGAGGCAAGTGAACACGTGGAGCTGCTTTCCTTCCACTCCACACGCCTTGCAGAGTCCGTCCTGGATGTTGCCGGTCCAGTGTTGCAGTCTAGAGCCACTCTGGATGCCTCCGTGATGGAACAGGAGCTCGTCCTGGGTGTCCGAGGGAAGGTCACTCCTGCAGAGTGCAGCCCCTACCACCTGCACGTTTGCGTGCCCAAGTTCGTAGCGGCTCGAGGCTGCATCGAGGACGTTGTATCCTTGATGTATCTTGAGCGTTTCTTCTTTGATGTTGGCTTTGGTCACCAGCAGCCATGCCTGATGCGGCAGCTGTTTCCAAAGCTCCCGGGTTCTGTGGCTGAAACTCCCTTTGATTTCCATTGTGATGAGAAACACTCGTGCTTGATGGCGGAGCCACTGGTGGCGAACTGTTCGCTATGCTCTATCCTTACTCTTGGCCTCTGGTGTATCCATTTCACAGTGTCCCTGGGGACGTGGACAAAGTGAGGTATCACCAAAGCCAGCTCTTCCTCCCTTACTCCTAAGCACGATCTTGAATTGGTGAAGCCTCACCAGTGCCTTTTTGCGTTTCCAAGTGGGTCGATGTTCACCCACTCTCCAGTGGCGCCTATTAAGGCAGACGTCTGGCCTATCGAGTTGTTCAACAGCTTCGAGTAGGCTCTGTGTGCTGCTAAAGGCCACTCGTCCCATTTCGCGGTGAGTTCCATAAGTTACTGCACGTCCGTGGATAACGCTAATACTTCTCACTGCCTCCGAATCATCTAAGTTTCCTTCCGCCTCTCCCTATTATCCATCATTTGTACTGGAGCGCCTAGCTCCACTTTATGAACAACGATTTGGATCTCCATAACAACTTCCTGCGTAAAGAGCTTGCAGTTTCCATCAGATTCAGAGGTGCCGACTTGACTCTTACGTTTAGTTGCAACTGCTGGCATGTAATCAGCACCAATGTCTCAGCGATTACCGATTCAAATTTCCCTCTGCAATCAAAAGTAAATGCTGCTCACCTACAGTCTTTAAAGTTCACATACGCATCTCATTGAGCAAGCTATGGGTAAACGTTATTACTAACAGCCAAAGCATGCTTATAATCCCAAACTTAATACATAAATTTCTGTCATACTGGTACATTAACCGACTTGTAGATCCTCAAAGAATTCATCTCTGCTGTAAACAAAGTGCTCTCATTAAACCGGATCAGGTTCAAACTCTTCACAATCCCGAATGACCAAACCCCTCAGCCGACCTCGATCAAAATCTTGAAAGATCGTTAAAGATAAACAGATTAGCTTGTTCTACACAGATTAATATAGGCATTTTTTTTCACATGCATGTTTATTTACGTACATATTATTCACGGTATCATTATTTTTATAATATTTACGACATACATTAATCCATACATTAATCTTTATATGAATATATGTATCAATGCTTATTTATTTTTTATAATCTTCATGGTATATCTTAATGCATATATTAATCTTTATATAAATAATGTATCAATACATATAATAAGCATCTACATTTATTTTTGATAAGCTTCATGATTGCATGTATCAATCTTTATATGAATGTGTATAATGAGCATGTATATTCATTTTCTATAATCTTCATGATATATGTTAACCCATACACTAATCTTTATATAAATATAAACATGAATATATATTTATGGTTTATAATCTTCATAACATATACGAATTTATACATTAATCTTTATATAAATGTAAACTTTGATATGTACATCAGCAATATAATCAGCAACTTATTTATTTTATTAATAAAATGTATGTCTCTGGATCTTAATAGACATATCTGTTCCAATAATATTATTGTTAATAATATTTATGCTAATAAATATGACTATGCATATTTAAATAAATTTGTACATTAATCTGTGTAGAATATGCTTGTGTCTATTTTCAGGATTTTCATAATATATATTAATTTATGTATTAATCTATGCATAGATATATTTATCATTACATATGATAAGCATACATATCTATTTTTTTTAATCTCTCATAGATATGTCAATAATACAAACAACTTATGAATTGTATTAATGAAATATATGTTAATAAATGTGAACAACTATGCATATTAAAATAAATTTGTGCATTTATCTGTATAGAATAAGCCTATGTGTCTATTTTTCATGATCTTTGAAGATTTCGATCGCTCGGAGTTTTGATGGGCACCTCATGGAACCATTTCTTGGTTTTCACGATGCAAATTCCAAGAAACTGCAGTGTAAGCGATAGAGAAATATTCCCGAAGAATGAACCCCATTTCCCTTCTATGTATACCTCCAAGTTCATGATTTAAAACCTTTATTTTTCAGAGTCCCGCCTGGAGGACGGGTGGGTACAGCAGCCTTCTTTCACCTTCGGAGCCACCGCAAGCAGCAGCCTCCAAGGGCTGCTGCTGCTGCCGCCGCCGTGCGGGAGAGCGCTGCGGCGTCCGCGCCCAGCGGGCTGCGGGGGGGACAGGCGAAGAGATCCCGGGGAGCTCCCGTGGACGCCGGCGTGAAGGCACCTCTGCTGGAGCGGCGCCGCACCCCGGAAGCGGCGGAGTACGAAACCGTTCCGAACACGCCGGCGCTGGCGCCGTCCCGCACGAACAGACCGCGAGTTGACCTCGCCCTTGCAGCTGCCGCGCGAGCAGCGCCTTCACGCCGCCGTTCAAATGATGGGGGAAGGCGCAAAATCTTCCCCTCCTTTCCCCCCCTCATCTTCTGCTGCTGGAGTAGAGGCTGCTGCTGGCGTGGGGGTAGATCGCAACCACAGAAGGCGCCGGACGGAGAAGCGCTGTCGTCGCGCGAACTGACCTCAGTGCTGGCAGTCTGGCAACGCCGGGCGGGGACCCTGGACGGGCTGCCGGGAGTCAAAGCCTCCCCGCCGCGCCACGCCCTCGCGATGCCCGAGGCCCTCGGGGCTCTCCGCTCAGCTGGCCGCCAACCCCCTCCCTCCCGCTAGAGACGGTGCCGCCGCCCAGCAGTGCAGCGCCCTCCGGCTCGGGCATCAGGCGCGCGCCACTCCCGACCACAGGAAGGAGCTCTTCCTGCTCCTTTCGCCTCCTCCCCGCCCTTCCCGAACCCCGGATCCTCCGCAGGATGCCTCGAGGCCTTGAGGTCTTTGCAGCCACACGTGTATTCGGATGACCACAGCTGGGGGAGGGGGGAGTCTGTCCGCGGCCGGCGCCCTAGACCGCCTCCTCCGGTAGAGTCTCGCCAGAGTGCTGACGGTGGCGCCCCGCCACGGAGAACTTGCGGATGTTGGGCCGGTCGTACTCCTCCATGCTCATCAGCTTCTGAGGCTTCCCCGGCCTCTCCTTCCCCGGCTCCGGGGACACGCTCTCAGAAGAGTGCTTGTGGTGTTCCAGGAAGTTGGGATCCGCGGAGATCAGCAGCCCCTGGGCCTGGGCGAACAGGATGAGGCTGCGAGCGAGTTTCTCCGGCTGCAAAGAGAGAGCGGGGCGGTCGGTGTCTGCTGCCTGTCCCCCCTTCCCTCTCCCCCACCCTGAGGAAAGGAGGAGAGTGGGGAAGGCGGTGTCAGGAAGGGAGGGAGGAGGGAGAGCTCTGAGTGCCTCCCGCGTTCGGAAGATCGCTCTGAATCCTCACTCCCCCTCCTCTCTCTCTTCTCCGGCCAGCCCCTCTCGAGGATGAGCGGTGGTCCTTCCTTAGAAGGAGCAGGATGGCCTATCAGCGGTTAGCCTGGGGCCTGGGGGGGAGATCAGAAAGCGGTCTCAGGATCATCACCCCCGAGCCCAATGGCCTTCCAGGTCCTCCAGGGCGAGAGGAGAGGGAAGGGCGCGTTTCCTTACGGCTTCTTCGAGGACGTCTCCCACCCCTTCGATTTGCAAGAGCTGCGACCTTTGCTTGCTCAGATGCTGGTACATGGTCAGCACGTCGTGCTGATTGGACGAGTTACTTCCTGTAACGAGAAGCGTGTCAACCTCGAGGTCGTTCTGTAAATGTGAAGTGACGTCAGTCCGACTACGAAGGGGAGAAAAAGAGAGAAAAAAAAAAGGGGGTTAGTCTTCCTGGCATTCCGATCCTTCCCGCGGCATGCTGAGAGCACCGAGACATGTCGGGAGCATGGGAGGGAGGGAGCCACGCAAACACGCGCGCGGGAAGAACGGTGCCGAGAGTGTGCATCGGTTGCAGAGTGCGCGTTGCCGGGGGTGCACTCCAGACCCGATCGGTGAGAGCGCCGCCGCAGGAACGAAACCACGGAAGTTGCGGAGACGAAGGAGAGATGGCAGCAGCAAGGATCGTTCTCGTCGTTACGCGTTGTGACGTGAGCCCTTTCGGCTGCATACTGTGCTGGAGAATGGAGGAAGATGGCTAAGAAGGGTCCGGGGATTAGCAGTCACATTCCACGGGGACCAGGGAACCAAGCCCGGAGGAGAAGGCAGCGCGGGCGACGAACCAGAGAGGATCCAGGAAAGAGAGCGAGGACGGCTGGTGCTTCTCCCACCTGCGCTCCTTTTCCTGGGGGAGGATGCAGCTGGTCAGGTGGCAAGGGAAAGGCATCTGTTAGCTCGCGGTTGCTAGCGACGGAGGTCTCCGGAAGGAGAGAGCGGCTCTTGCGCCGTCCATCCAGACATGGGAACCCGCCATCCCATTCAAGCAGTTCGGGGGGAGGGGAACGGAGGGGCGAGTTCTCCAGCCAGCCGGAAGAAGGGGCTCCCTTTCCCGGGAAGGAAACCTCCTTCCCGTTCGTTCTCCGATGCGGGAGCCCTCGGCGTCCGGCGAGGACGGTGGGCGTTGCCCGCATGGTTCGGCCTCGCTCTCAGCGGCCGGGAGGGTGGAGTCACTCACTTGAGAAACGCCTCGACGTATCGCCTCAGGTTCCTCGGATTTACGGATTTGTTCAGATTCTCCAGGAATTCCTTGATCATCTTCTCCTTGGCAGGGCTCGGCTGGTCCCCGATCTGGAATGGCCAACAAGTGTTTGTTCTCGCCAACACAACGAAGAGTTCGCTCATGGTCATCGATCATGCGAGGGACCAGCGGCCGCCCATTCCATGCCGAAGGAGTCTTTGAGTGCAGCCCTGCTCGGACTGGGAAAAAAGTATCCTCTCAAAGAGGCTCTCTGGTGTCGCAGTGAGCCACACACCCGAAGGTAAACCGCTGTTCACCTTTGAGGACACTGAGCGCTTCCGCCATTGCGCAGGATGTCCCCCTTTTCCGGAGGGTTCGTCTGCGGGCCGAAAAATCAGCGTAAGAAGACATCCCCCCCCCCTCCCGTTCTTTGCCCAGGGGTCTGCTTCTCTTTCAGAGGATTGCAGCGTCTGCGGATGGGGTCCGCTCCAGCATCCCGAACGATTGTAAAAAAAAACGAACGTATTCTACGTGAATCAACAACATACACATTTATTTTAATATGCATACTTTGAAGCATAGTATTGAAGCAGATATGTTTATTAAGATTTCTTAACATGCATTTTATTAATCAAATTAATAAGTTGCTGATTACATTGTTGATACACATAGCAGAGATTTCATTTATAGAAGTATACATATATTTATACACAGATTAATACATGTCATGAAAATAATGAAAAATGAACATATATGCTTATTATATATATCAATATTTACAGGTAATGTAAATAAACATATGAATATAAATGTGAGCATAAAAATGCAAATATATATGTGCAAATATATTTGTGTATGTGAGAGTGTAAATATGTATATATCAATACATACAATAAGCAAATTAATTTATTTTCTACAGTATTTAATGTACATATCAACAATAAAATCGAAATCTTATAAAATAAGCACTATGATCGGCAGTCTTAATAAACATATCCGTTCCGGTGATATTACTGTTAATAAGACGTATGCTAGTAAATATGAATAGCTATGCATGTTAAAAGAAGAAAAAACCTCCCTATTGATCTGTGCAGAATAAGCTCACATGTTTATCTTTTCACGGTCGCTCGGCATGCCGCTGTTTGGATTGTGACCTTTGTCCACGGACCTCGCAAAAGCACGAAAGTTAAAATGACGCAGCAGGCACCGGGAGTTGAAGTCTGCTTGGACCGGGGAAATTTCTTCAGAGGGCGAGGCTGCTGCACGTCTCAGCCAACCTGGAGCTACAGCAGCTGCGAAGAACGAGACGCAGAGATACGCAAAGGATTCGAACAAAAAAAACAAACAAAAAAAAAAAAAAAAAAAACAACCTCGCCATTGCAGATCGGCACACGAGAGTAGTTTGGGATCATCAACTCCGAAGCTGCAGCCGCTGCCCGCTTGATGGGAACTTCAGATTGCGAATCACGAGATTCCTGCATGCGAGCTACACACACAGTCAGCGAGATGAGTTGAACCACACTCATCTTGAGCCACGCTCGGAGCTTGTCAAAGAACGCCTGGCTGCAGCTGCCGAGATCTCGGGTGCAGACGAAGACAAGTTGGTTCGCAACCATCAATCTGTTCAGTGCAAACGTCGGAATAAAACTGACCAGACGAAGTCCGATCTGATCAACTGAAGAGCGCTGAAATTCCGCTTTCTTCTCTTTGGCACCTTATGAGACAGCTGAGAGCGCGGATGCAACTCAGTTGTCAGCTTCATGCTGAATGATTTCTGTTGATTTTTATCGATTCATTCCCATTCGAGGCACTACCAGGAGAAAGGACTCATCGACGGGAGTGAAACCAATACCGACGAAAACTTTCCACATGGAGAACTCGAAGACGTAACTCAGACAGAGCACTGTCAGAAGTAGATCGTAGAAACCAAGGTGTCCTGACATGGCTGAGAAGGAAGCTGGCATCTGATCTGCAGAGTTGAATGCTCTCCAGTTCCCGTCGAAATTCAAGAGCATCCCCGTGGCCCGTACCGATCCAGCCAGAGTAAGGAGGTAAGCGTGAATTCCACCAAAACCCGCGGTCGCAGCCGTGGCCGTTGGCAGCGGCTCCGTCTCCGCATCGGGGGGGGGTGCCAAGTCGCTCCCCCCCTGCTCGGTGGCTCAGAGGAGGCAAAACGTCGGAGAGCTCCTGGAAACTCGGCGAGATCAAGTCGTTTGCGGGCAGGAGACGCGATCCGGTCTTCGAGGCGGAAGAGAGTGCTTAGTTTTGTGAGCCGCCATTTCTTAGATGTCAGCCGTGCATTTAACGGAATTGGATCTCGAACTTGGCGTTCCCTAAGCAGTGAATCAACGAACTCTCCCTGTTGACTCCAGCTCACACAAAACGGCAACCGGGCAAAGTTGCATCCCGGAGGCGGCTTAACTCGCCCTTCCCAGGCTGCAATCGATGGATCCGACATGTGATGTGGAGTATGAAACGAAACGTTGAGAAGCTTAGAAAAGAAGCTTGCAAATAGATTCCGAGTGTTAAATAACAGCGATTATGGGAGCGCGATTGGTTTCTGTTGCAAACTGGCTGCAAGCAGAGATGGACCCATTGAATTTTCAGCTCCAGTGAACTGATGGACAAGCTGACGATTCCCTTGGGAATAAATACGGTTCCCTCACAGGAAAGTGCCCCCTTGACAAAAAGCCCTGAAAGTGAGTGTTCTGTTCGGAGCCACCACATGTCGGTGAGAGCGCTTTCCCGAAAATGACTTTCGATGAAAAACCTACAAATAGGAGTAGACCCAATTCTCGCAAGCAACTCCTCATGGGCTCCTCATTGACGGTCCCCAGTCCTGTTCCGGTACAAACAAGGTTGCTCAGGAAAGACAAATACAGAATCTCGAATAAGGATTTATTAAGACAAATTAGTATTTTATATTATTTGCTACATTAGTATTTCATTGGAGCATGCGCTCCGGGGAAGAAGGAAAAGCTATTTTTACATTTTAATAAATGATAATGGAAATGGATTTGGGCTGGAGAATAGGGATAGGATTTGTGGAAGGCTTATGATTATTAGTGTAAATTTCAAAAAGTTCTATAGCATCTGATTTATTTATTTTCAGAAAAGATCGTTTTTGTCTCATTAAAAATCGAAATTACTGCATTTGATTACATGATTTTGATCAATTGATTATTACTTGGTGAACTATCGTACATAATAAACAGATGTCGTGACTTTTCTGTTTCTGCAACCATAAAAAAAAAAGGCAAACTTTCAACAGCCAGCCATTTTGTCTAACCCACTTGAGCACACAGACGGTGGACGACCAAATAAACGCAAAACCTCGAAAACTGTTTCGGAGAAAGGACATCGGGGAAAGCTCCCCCAACCTTTCCGCTCCCCCGCCCCCCCTGCAACTGCTCCGTGCGATGCTTTATGGATGTAATTGTTTGTTTCACAAAATGAATTTGTTTTCCTCATTTATTCATCCTCTTTTCAGGTTGTCTTCGGCAGCTGCGACTATGAGTGCGATGACTTACTCCGTTGTTGGACCGGTGGGATGGGGAGGGCGTTCGTGCAGCGGGAATTCATGCCACGGAAGGGAAAGAACACATACGAATATGTATAAATAAAGAAAGCGCCATCGTGAATTTTCAGCTGGAGAAATTTTCGCTTGCAGCGGCTAACTTGTGTGACCCTCGGCGCATTTTCTGCAGCAGACCGCGCCCTGATGCGACGTAAACGTTCCCCGCGACCCTCCTTTCCCGTCCGGAGAGTCCAGCAGGAGAGGACGAAGGAAAGATGGACGCAACAGGGAACGGGGAGTAGCCGGAACGAAAGGGAAAACGAGCATGCATTTCGTCGGAGGAGCCCTCAGACAAGATTGGCGCTAGATTGCCCTCGGAGCAAGAAGGTGAGGATGGGTCGAAAGTCGAGCCGCGTATCGCGTTCCCATGGGAGCGAGAGCGCATCCCGAAACCTACGAGGCTACCGTTGAGATATTGTCGCGGGTATTTATAAACACGCTCGAGGCCCCCCCCCCCCGTCTCGCTCCATTTTCGATACGATCCAAGGCCTAGAACCATCTGAAGATCCGAAGATGTGCTTTCGTTGTGCCGCGGGGAAAAATATCGATTTCGACGAAATCTCTCTCTCTCTCTGCCTTTCTAAGCAGCCGACGAGTCTTCCCATTCCACCATCTCAGAGTGAATCTTCAAAATACGCCATAAACGCGTATGTAGTTGGGGGGAGGGGGGGGGAGGCTGGGGGGAACCTTTTAAGAGATAAGAATAGGAAGTGTGAAGTATTGCAAAAAAATATTTGAGCGAGGATTTGAGCAATGGATATTTTAAGCGCGTAATAGCGCGTCCCTGCACACACAGAGAGATGCAGCACGCTCGCTTTTTGTACACATCCCTACGTAGAGGCCACGTACGACGCACTTGGTAACTATTCCAAGCTATTCCACTTTGATCTTAGCCAAAAGGTCGAGTTGCTATACATGTATATGTATACATATGCATATATTGCTTCTGTACCGCTTCATAGATGTGTATATATATACATATACATATATACATACGCACACACATATAAGCACCGAGGTATGAAAGCGCATCAAATTGCTTCGTCCACTGAAGCCGGAGGTACTCAATTTACTTAATTGGAAAGCAGTGGCTGGTTGTTACTTACGTATCCAAAGCGATGGAAGAGTAAATAGCTCTCCGCTGTGTGGTTCATGCCAACGCTGCTCAGCTTCCAGTTCATGAACTACGAAAACAGATCGTTAGAAATGTCTGGAAAACACAGCTATGATGGCTGGAGAGGAGGGCGGGAGGGAAATTCTCTTTTTTTTTTTTTCTTTCTTTTCTTTTGTTGCAGATCACACCGCGTTTCAATGTGATAATTCCTCCCCTAGGAATCAGAGAGAGGGAGATGGTTTCCAAAACGCGGGTACGCATTCTTTCCTGGAGGATCTGTCTACCATCCAGAAAGCGCCAGCAGCACATGCGCTGCGCCGCACCCTGCTCGCCCACCCACGAGCTTCCTCCATGAGATGCGGGTGTCGTGTATGGGCATCGACCTCAGCATCCGCCTTACCCTCCTCCTTTCGTTCTCCGTATCCGCTCACGGGAGAGAAATTCCTTCCTCGTCGGGAATGTCCCACGATTGTCCAGGGCTTCCCGCGCGGTTCGCTCTCCGGTTGGACCCGTTGTTTCTTTCCCAAGTCGAAATCTGGGGTCTCGAGGGTCGGGGTCGGAGCTGCTCCAAGAGGGGAAGGAGAGTGAGGAAAGGAAGAAAAGTGTTTCGTTATCGGCGTAGGAGGGCTGAGAATAGAGAGCTCATGGTCGTTCCCTCGTCGCTGGTGGGGGATCTTCGGCCATCCCGTGCCCTCTCGACCAGTGGTGAAGGCGGTAAGCCCCTCGGGAAGTCCCGCTCTCGAGCAAGCGCTTGAGGGAGACCGTGAGAGGTTTGCTCGGGAAGGAACGGTGCCTGCGCGCCCGCATGCCAGTCTCTTTCCACTCCTTTTGCTCTCCCGAGTAGAAACCTGGATGCGCTCGGCCTTCGGATTTCTTGGAGGAGGCGACTTTCGTGCCATCACCGGAGGGCGAGTTTCGCGGCGGTGGTCGCCGCCAGAACGCGGCGAGAAGAGCGGTGGAAACGGGTCAAGGGTCAGGCGGCGCCCTCCGTTCCTCCACGATCCTTTTCCTCGCCCCCGACTGTGTCTTCCTGAGCCACTGCAGCGATTCCCTCTGAAAATTTTTGAGTGATTCAACTGAAAAACGGTGGCCCATGACCTTCGGTCAGGGTAAGTCTCGCGGTTTCCTTTCAGAGGATGGGGGGAGGAGAGGCAGGGTCAGACATCTGCAAACGCGAAGCGCTCCGAAGTCCGTCGCCGCTCCTGCTCTGTCCAGAGGGGTTGTTCCCGAGGGGCTTGTTCTCAAGGGACAAGAAAGAAGACTTCTCAACTTGGTGCTGAGTGTTCCAGCTCGCCGCCGACGACTGCCTCCTCCAGTGTGTTCGTCTTCGGCGAGTCGGATCTGGGCGGGATACTCCCCTTGTCGGGAGGATGAAGAGCAAGGCAAAGGGAAGGAAAAAAAGAGTCGGGGCGTAGGGTACGGATGCATTCCACTTCCGTGGAATGCATTCCGCCACTGCTCTCTTGCCCGAGGTCATCATCACCGCGTCGATGACTCCTCCGCCGGATCGTCCGCGCGGCTCCAAAAAAGAACTTCCGTCGAATCCGCTGTTACCCCTTGATCCCGAAACAAACGACATCTGGTGCCTGGCAACGGAGGAAAATATGGAAGTAGAGAGCGGGGAAAGACGGCAGAGGGTTCTGCGGTGCTTCTCGGGCGCTACCGAAACCACCACGGTTACACGGACTGAAAGACGCAGGGCTGTCCCCGACGACGACGCGACAAGCCGTCCAGAATTCTGGATCCCCCCAAAATCTGCCTTTCCTTTCTCAGCGCCACGATCGTTGACGGCAGGACAAGGAGTCATCTCCTGTCAACAGTGCTCTTAGGGGAGCCCTTCGCGCCGCACCGAGCTTCTCGTCAACAGTGTTTCGAGGCGTCCTTCGCGACCGCGTTTCCAAGGGGGCTGGTGGCTCGCCCCGGAGCCCTGCGGCGAATAGCGTGCCTTGCCTTCTCCAGGCACTTCTCGCTCCCCATGTCTCCTGTGTTTTCTCTCCAGTCGTCGGAGTGAGTCCACGGGCACATGAGATGTCCTCGCCCGCGTCATCGTCCTCTTCCCTCACCCTCACCTTTCCCTTCTTCCCCGCCCCTTCCCGGCCGACGCAGCCAGGGCTCACCTTGTCCTTGAACGTTTCGATCCAACCAGCCACCGTCGAGGTGCAGTCCAGGAGAACGAGTCCCATGACGCGGTCAGGGAACGACAAGGCGAAGCGTAGCAGGACGTTCGCTCCCGCTCCTTCCCCCAGACCCAGCACGCACTTGACCTGCAGGACATCGAGGACGGTGACCAGATCGACGGCAAGCTGCTGGAGGGTGGGAAACTTGTAGCTGCAAGAAAGAGGGAAGGTAGCTCGCTCCACCCCTTGTCTCCCGCGCGAGCCTCGCTCTCCTCTGAAGACCGCGGCCCACGTGCGGGTCAGGGCGAAAGCCAGGGAGGAATGGAGAGGGAGGGACGAGGTCCCTGTCTCCTGCCGTCACCCCTTCTTTCCCCCTCCCCACCCATCCCCGTCATGGTTGGGATCCCCTCCCCCAGCTCACTGCTCAGGCAGGTCCGGCGCGTTCTCCTCTTGACCCGGGACGTTCACGTGGATGAACAGGGATTTCTTCTTGACTTCCTCCATGCAAGGGTGGTCCACGAAGTGGACGAACGAGGTATCTGCGAGGACAGCAACAACAGATCTCAAGTAGGGAGAGATCCCGAGGGGGGTAGCAGAGCGGGAGGAAGACAAGGGGGGAGAAGTAGAGTGGTGGCGTTTCACGCTTTTCCTCTTCCTCCTCTCCCTTTGCTGTGCCAACTGCCCCTCATCCCACACCCAAGCAGCACCTGGCTGCCGCGGCAACGATGCCTGCTCTTCCTCCAGGTGTAGGGATGCAGAAGGGATGCGGGCGAACTGTCAACGATTTCAAGGGACCGGTGGAGGAGAGAGCATCCATCCATTCTCCCGAAGGCGTCCAGGAGGACGGGTCCTGGGAGCCTTCCCGGCTCCGAAAAAATCGAAATCGCTCGAGCCCACTCCCTTCTCCACCTCTCGGCCAGAGCCCGGAACAAGTAGAGGGGGAGCACGCATGGATCCTTCCCGACCGTCTTCCACCACGCTCTTTTTTCGGGGATAGGCCCCAAGTGGCGTCGTGGGCAACGCGAACGACGAAGGCGTGACCGCATCCGCTCCCCAGGGACAGGATGCACAGGGAGAGCCCTCTCGCGTCAGCGGGAGGAGGCTATCCCCAGGCCAACGAGACCGCTGGGGCAGCACCCTCGATCTCCAGAGCTCCAGAGGATCCTCAAGGTAGACAGGCGGTGGCGACTGCGGAATGCGCGGCAGCCGCCCTTAAGGAAAGGGGGAAGGGATAAAGAGGATGCCTATCAAAATCCCGAAGGATCATGAAAAACAAACAAGTAGGCTTATTCTACACAGATTAATATGCAAATTTATTTTGATATCTATCATACGAAGATAGTGTGGGATTAAAATCTGACTTATGTGGCAACCTTGAGTAACGTATGCAAAATAAAGTTTCCATATCTAGATTGCTGATATAACCGAATTATTGTTATTTCAGAATACGTTATTTCTGGCACTCTTGTAGATTTTCTACCATTGGGAAATAATCTACTGCTTAGCTATTCATATTTATTAACATCCACGTTATTGACTGTAATATTATTGGAACAGATATATCTATTAAGATTCAGCGACATGCATTTTATTAATCGAATTCGTAAGTTTCTGGTACATATCAGAGATTACATTTATAGAAAGATATATATATTTGTATACAGATTAATATATAAATCAATATACATCATCAAGATTATAACGCATAAATACATATGCTTATCATAAACATCAATATTTATACATAATATAAATATATATGTATATGAATATAAATATGTACATATATATATACCCACAGATATCTATCTATCTATCTGTGTATGAATATATGTATATGAATACGTATAATAAGCATGTGTATTTGTTTTTCGTAATCTTTAATACATATATCAACAATATAATCAGCAACGTATTGTGTTAATTAAATGCATGTCACTAAATCTTAATAAATATATCTGTTTCAATAATATTACTGTTGATAATACGTATGTCAATAAATATGAATAGCTGTGCATGTTAAAACAGATTTGTATATTAATTTACGTAGAATAAGCCTACGTGTTTACTTTTCATGATCGTTCGGGATGCTGAACGGGACGCGAGTGCAGGGACCTTCGCGCGCTGGGTGCAAGCGGTGCCCGAATGACCGGGTTCCTCGGTACCCCCTTCCCTTCCCCTCCCCCCTCCCTCCCCGTCCCTCGCTTCCGGCAGGTTCCTGCCGCCCAAACAACCTTTCCTCTCCCAGGAAGCGCGCGCTCTCACGGCGGGAGTTCGCCCCTGGGGTGCGAACCTCTGCAGCGGGTTAAGAGGAAGAGGGGGAGGGGAAGCGCAGCGGCGGTCGGGGCGGGGGCGCCGTACTCACAGTTGCAGCCGATGTTGTGCACGGTGATGAAGGTCGGCTTGGTCGGGGAGTGGCTGAAGTTCCCCTGGAACACAGGCGGGAGTCAGTCGTAGGTTGGCGCGGCCTCCAGGGACGCGAGCGGCCCCTTCTGCTTCCTCCCCCTCCCCTCCTCTGGGGGATATGCGCGGAATGTCGTGGTGGATGGGGGTGAGGGTCTCCGAGGGGGAGGAGCAGAACCCTCGCGGCACGGTCGTGAGCACGCGCCAACAGCCCGTTTCCCTCCCTGCGCACGCTCACGAGTACCGAGGAGTGGGAGGAGGGTCTCACTCCCGCCCCTTGGATGCGATCCCAGGGACTTCGAATCGCTTTCCTCTTTCCTGCACGGCGCTCCCTGGCAGTCAGCCCGGGGCGCCGGGCGCCGGCGGTCCGCACGTTCCAACCCGCACCCCCCACCTCCTCCGCCGCCGCCGCTTCCTTTCCTTCCGCCCTGGCGCTTCCCGGCAGGCAACCGAAGTGCTCCCGCTTTTCCGTGGTTCCCCGACGACGCGGTCGTCGTCGCCGCTGGCAACGGAGCCGCCGCGATCGGAGGCCGGCACGCTGACCCCGCTGTGGTGCCGAATCGGTCCACCTGGCGCTGGAGTCCGACCCAGCCTCAGGGCGGGGATTCCCTCGGACATCCACTGGAAGAGGAGGGACGGGAATCTCAAGGTTGCCAGGTGCCGCGAGTTGCCAAGAGCGCCTCGGGGGCTGCGCGCGCCTTCCGGGTCCCTGGAGTCTCGCCCTCGGTCGCGTGGGAGCCTCTCGGAGACAGTGTGAGAGTCCAGAAAGGACCTTGGATCCCCGCTCGCCCTTCCTGCGTGACGTTCGAAGGGCGTCGAGGGCTGTCTCCTCGGGAGGAGGGGCGCATTCCGGGGCGGAAGGAGGGTGTCGTCCGCGAAGCACGAGGGGGCGTTGGAAGAGAAAGGGGGAGAACGAAGCTCGCGCGACGGCTTCCTGTTGGAGCAGGAACGGACGGGTGGCGGCACCAGGACCGGCCAGTCCGAGTGCCCATTTCCATCCTCCTTTCCCGGTATGGTCATCTCCGACGGCTTAGGCTGCCCGGAGAAGTCGCGCCGTGTCCCAGAACACTCCTAAGCAAGGGACCCGGCGAACTCGGGAGAGACCCTAGGGCGTGTCCATACTTGCAGCTCTTTTCGCGTCGGGGGAGACGGGGGAAGCGGCAAAGGAGAGGGACGCCTCCGGGGTGCCTCCGGAGAGACCGAGCGCGCGCCCAAGCGAGTCGCTATGGAAGCCCGGAGGAGGGAGTGAGGGCGAGGGAAGAGAGACGCCTCCATCCTCTCAGAACGAGCGTTCCCAGAGGGAGAGCTCGAGAAGACGTCGACCATTTCCTACCGAAAGCCACGGGCAACGTCGCTGCATCCGCGGGTCACGGGAAGAACGGGAGTGGGGGGGAGGGGAGAGAAGGGAGGCAGGAAGGGGGGGAAGCTTTTCCCCGGGGATGATAGGGAGGTCGCTTACCTGCAGGAACACCGTGATGGCCCCGCAAGTCTCCGTCTGGATCTCCTGCTTCTGGAAAGAGAGGGTCACCTTGAGAGGTCGCCAGGAGATGGTCTCCGGCTCTCCCATAGGAAATTCCCGCCTCCCTTCTTCCTGAGGCGGGTCACACCAAACCATCCTGAAAGCGCTGACCCCTCACCGGCGGACCAGGAAGGAAGCGCCCGCAGGTGGCCGCAGGAAGGACGTCCGGGCGGCCTGGCGAAACGCCGCCCGGCGCCGCCACCCGGGGGCTGGCGAGGTCGCCTCGCAGGAAGGCGGGCCCCTCGGGGTCGAGGGACACCCGGAAAGACGTCTCCTGCGAGCTGGCGAATCTCCTTCCTCCCGCGGAGCACCCGGAGGGACTGCTCCCGCGCTCCCGCGCCGGCCTCGGAAGGTCACCGCCGCCCGCAGGGGCGCGGGTGGGCCCCGGCCTTTCGCAGCCGGGAGGACCCATCCGCTCTAGCGGCTGGAAGGAGAGAGCTGCAGCAGCGGAACCTGCCCTGCCCTGGGCGGGCGGCGCCGGTGCCATCGAGGCTGGCGCCGGAGGAAAGGCGTTCCCCGGGCAGAGGCAGCTCATGTCCGGATCCTCGAGGAAAAAAGAGGGGCAGAGGCGGGAGGGAGAAGAAGAAGGGACTCCTCCCGCCAGTGCAGAGGAGCGGAGCGATAGGTCCCTCGGGGGCAGCGGGGAGGTTTCCCCGGGCGACGGCGAAGCGCAGGAAGGGAACCCTCGGTCTGCGGCGGGCGAACCGACCGGAGAGAGCTGGAGTGAGCCGGTGGCCAGGGGGAAGAACCGGAAGGATTCCTCTTCCCTCCATATCCGGGAGAGCCCTAGAGATCCCTCTCGTTGCCCTCCGAAGAGAGGCGAAGGTGCTGAGCCTTTTCGTTCACAGAAGCCTCCAGGGAGCGAGGTCGAGACTCAGATGGAGGCGGGTCCGAGTTTCCCGCCGGGACCACCTTCTCCTTCTCCGACGCGCGCTCCGGGAGCTCCCCCTGCCCCTTCTTCCCCTTCCATTCCAGGGTACCTCCTCGCGGACGCGCACGGGCGCAGAGAAAAGGCCACGAGGCGTCTCCAGCCGGCCTCGCTGAATCCGACTTCCGCGCACCGACCTCCACGGATCGGGAAGACCGAGGTCGTGCGGGGTCACGGCCACTCCAGGAGAACAGAGGGCCTGGTAGGGGGTAAGCCTTAGGGGCATGTGGTTCTTTGACGAGGGGGGAAGCGGAAGGGATCCGCGGGGAAAGCAGGGAAGAGTCGAAGAGTCCTGGCTGACTGCTTACCTTCATCTGGAGCGAACCGGATCCGCAGGAGAGAACAGGATAAATCTGGAACAGAAAAAGGGTGGAGTGGACGCTGCCGACCTTCGCCCCTGCTTTCGTCCCCGGCCTCCGGAGGAGGGAGGGTCCCCAGCGTTGCGAACTGCTCGCGCTTCGAGTCCGACCGCCGTTCCCATGGCGACGGCAATGGCCCAGGACCTCTCGGCACGAAAGAATACTTTCGCGGGATGAACGCGCTCTCTCCCGCCAGCTCCCTGCTCCCTTCCCGAAAAAAAAAAATAAAAAGGGATCGCCACGTTCCTTCCCTTCTCCAAAGAGTCTGCTCCCCTCTTCGGTTCCGAGGTCGTCAGGATGCTTCCCTTCTCTGGCTGCAACTCAAGGTCCAGAGCCGGTACCCACGACCGCAGCAGCCCTTGGTCCAGGGATGACTCTCAGCGGAGGAGGCGATTTTTTCAAGCACCCTTCCTAGGCTGCCGTGCCTCGATCGGCACTCCCCTCCCCCCTCATCCGCCGCTCCCCTCGCGCGCGCCCTTCTGCAGGTCCCGTACGACACACGCCGGACAGATCCCTGAGGCCATGCCCGTGACTTCCGGGGCACCGTTGTTCCCGGGTGGCGGCTGCAGGGAGAGTCCACGCTCCTTCCTCTCCTGATTTCCCAGAAGCCGAAGGGAGGGCACGAACTAGCAGGGGGAGTACAGGGCCTTGGGAGTCTCTGGGTCGCTGTTTCTGCTCCTGGCTGTCCGAGAACTCGGTGCCGCCCTCTCCGGAGCATCCACTTCAGACTCCCCCTTCGCCCCTCCTCCCTTCCCTCCCGAACGGTTCAGTCCCCGGCCTGCTCCAGAACAGAGCGAGAAGTGCGCACTCCCCATGTCCCGGGGAGGTCTCCCCAACTCCTTAGGTAGGCAGAGGGTCGGACCCCATCCTCAGGGGAAAGGTCAAGTCGGTGCGCCGTTCTTCAGAAGCACCCGGGGAGCGCGTTCGAGGTGGAAGGGGAAGAGCGAAGCGCAGGACGTTCCGGCTTGTGGGCCGAGATCTTCTGTTTCATTCCCAGCAGCCCTCCCTAGCGTAGCGAAGCGACGACGATGCTGAGGGGGCAGAGCGGCCAGAGGTTACCTGCCGGGCGATTTTCTTCACGTGGGTTCGAGCGCGACCCGAGAGCCGTAGATGCCGCCCCCTCGCCTCCCTCTCTCGCGTCCACCCCACCCGCCCGGCATCTCCCGCGCGTGAGAGATGAAGAGCCATTTCTTGAATGGCAACGAAAGAGGGGAGCCGCCCGTCATTTCCCCCTTCCTTCCGAGATACAGCCGCATCTGTCTTCCTCCCCTCGAGCCTCTAAGATCTCCCCACGTCTCCTGCAAAGGACCATCAGCATTGCAAAAAGCAAAAAAAAGAAAAAATGGGGAGGAGGAAAGAAAAAGGGAAAAATCGAGCCGGATACACAGGACTGCCGGGATGAACAGGCGACTCCTGCAGCCGCTTCCGCTGTTGCTCCCTGAACCCTGCTCGCGAATTCCAGGACCCCCTGTAGGCGACCAGCGACACCGTGAGGCTCGAGGCACCACGAATGTTACCCGAGGGAGGATGGGAGTTCCTGCCCCTACTCTTCCGGCGCCGGATGTACGGAGGAGGAATCGGCATCGCTGGCCGTGCCGAACACGAAAGCCAATGAAAATGCGTGGCAGCTCCCTCCTTCCAGGAGGAGGAAAAATCCAGGCAAACGTCTGCTGGCACCATCCCTTCCCTGCCAAACGGTTCCCGGAGGGAAAAGTGGAACGCGTTTTTTCTGCTCCTCTCGATCTCTTCTCTTCTGCACAGGTCGCTGGACCGAGGCCAGTCTTTGATGTTGCTGGAGAAGATGCTCTACCAGAAGCGGAGGCCGAGGACGGCGTCCACCCGTTCGGTCTGAGGTCCCCAACGCTTGCAGAGTGAGGTCGTTGGTGACCAGGTGGTCTTTCTTCCTCGGATCGCGGCAGCCTTTTTTCTTTCCTCCCGCCTTCGTCCACACGCGCGGGCGGCAAGCCGTCCAGGCCGGCGACGCCCTCGCTCTCATCGGGGTACCTGCATGCAGTCTCGCGCGGACACTCCATTGCTCACCGGCGTGACAGCCGTGAGCTCCCCTCCTGTCTTCGCTGCTTCCCTTCCAGCTTTTTTTCCTTTTTTCTTCTTCGGTTTTTTCTTTATTTTCTCTTTTTTTTGGAGGCTCCCTGAACCCGAGGACGCAGCTTCCGAGACATTGCTGAGTCACCTCGTGCGCCGCGAGAGCTCCTGCAGCCGGAGGCGGGTGCTCCTCAGGGAAGATCACTCAGACGCGGACTGGGCTCGGAGGTCCTAACCGCCTCACAGGGTGGACGTTTCGTGGACAGTGCAAGGGAGAGCCGACTTTTCGAAGAGGATAGAGGAGGCGGCCTGTCCGAGTGGAGCCTCCCCTCTGGCGCGGGAGGTGGACATCCTTGGACTTCTGTAGTCTCTCCTGGGACAGCGATCTTCTTGGTACCTCTTGCGAAACCCTTGCGCGGTGCGTGCGGCGCCTGGCATGCGACCGCCTGCCGCGGCTTCCTGTTGCTTCCCCGAGATCCAAGTGCGTGCCTCCCCAGCGTCAAGAAAGTCAGCAAGCAGGGAATTGGCGCTCCCCCCCCCCTCCCATGCCGGCTCTCATAAATTCCCAGCGGTGGTTGCGTCTGCTGTCGTCTCCGACCACTCTGTCGCCTTCCTCCTTCTCCTGACTTTTACGACGTCTTCCCAAAGCTTCCGGTACTGCTCCTCCTTCGTGCAGCCCCCTCCCGGCCGACAAGGAAGGCGCAGGTCCTGCCCGAGGCAACGGGTCTTTCGGGACGCTTTGGAGGACTCAGGAAAAGCGGAACATTCGCATGCGCCAAGGCGGCGCTCCCGAGCCAGCCGCCTCGGGGGTCACTCGGGCGGGGGAAGGAGGGGGGGAGGAAGCTCCCCCCCAAGCCCCAAACGCTGCTGAAAGGCCATCAAGGGTGGAGAGCCATCGAAGTCCTCGATGGTCCCCCAGAAGCGTCTGGGGGAGTCTTGCTTGACCAGGGTGCTTCTGGAACCAGGCGAAGCACGTGACGACCCTGCGAGCGAGGCGCGGAGGGACGCCAACCAACAAAACCACGTGACGGGCAACAAAAGCTCCGGGGAGAGCGGCGTCGGCCAAAGGAAAAGCAGGAAGCAAAGAAAGGAAACAAGGAAGAGTCCTGTCTGTCCCCGGCTGCGACCAGCGCGGAAACAGGTGAAGGCAGTGAGCGTTAGTGGATGCGCGTGCCCTTTCAGCGGGACCCGCTCGCTTCGTTATCTCGTGCTCCCACGATCGCGCACGTCCCCGTTATCAGGTCCTCCGATAACTTCCGTCCTTCACTCCCTTCGATAATTTTCTCCCTCTCTGGGATTGCTCGTTGATTTTTTTTTTCTTTCTGTTTTCTCAATGCCGTGCCTTCCCAGGTGTCCTTTTCAGCTATGGGAACCTTCGGCTCCTCAGATTTATCGGCTCAAGAAACACTCGAGAGGAAGAGCAGGAGCAGCAGCAGGAGGAAACTCGCGCGTGCGTGCAGGTACGGAGCACCAGCGACTGCCGGAGCGCCTCCCTCCTGTCTTCGCTGCTTCCCTTCCAGCTTTTTTTCCTTTTTTCTTCTTCGGTTTTTTTTTTATTTTCTCTTTTTTTTGGAGGCTCCCTGAACCCGAGGACGCAGCTTCCGAGACATTGCTGAGTCACCTCGTGCGCCGCGAGAGCTCCCCACCTGCCGTGGCGACCGCAGCGCTACGAGTCCGCGGCGGCGGCGGCAGGACGTACCCCGTCCACCCATCCGCATCGCCGCCCCGGACGCGGGAGAGCAACAGCGAGGTGCACCCGCACGGAGGACAGTGAGAGGAAGGACGTCTCCGGGATCGCATGCAGCGCGGCGCACTCGACTGCCGTCCATTCTTCCCTTCCGCCTGCCATCTTTTTTTTTTTTGTTACATTCATTCGTTTGTTTGTTTAGTGCGCCTGCTCTTGCAGTCTTCCCCGGGCAGGAACCCCCTGCGATCCGCCCGCGTTGGCGGACGTGGGGATGCAGTCTCAGGCACTGCATTCCTGGAACCGTTCCCCTAAGAGCTCACGAAGCTCTTCAACGCTCTTTGTTCCACCCCAGTTATAGGGGGTATCCAGGGAGGGGACCACCCTATGAATCCAGGAAGCGCTCCGGTGGAAAGAGTCCGTTTCCCTCACTCTAGGGAGGGAACTCCGAAAAGATGCTTCCCGTTCTGTCTGAAGGGCATCTCCCCGAAGGGAGCAGCACGCTCCTTCTCAACACCCCGGAGAGGGGTATCAACCGACTCGGCTCCCTTTTCACAACTGAGTGTAGGGCTAACCTCGAAGAGCTCATCGGAAGAACCCTGAAGGGCCATCCGGCTTCCATCAGTGCCGTGGGCCAGCCAGCGTCGTCCTGCCCATTCACGGCGGCGGTCCTTCCCCGAGAGGGAGTCGAACCCGCGACTCCGGGTGCCACGCACGGGGACCGCAGCCGCGCATGGCTGAGGCGATACACCCATGGGACAGGGCGCTGGCGAGTTGACCCTACCTCGGTGCGGAACCGCTGGCGCCGGGCAGCTGGTTTGGGCGTGGGGACGCCTACCTGTTCACTGGACCCCCCCCCCCTTTCCTCTCTCGAAGCGTTGCCGCCCGTGGGGACACGGAGGCGCCAGGATCGGGCGGGGAGCACGTCCATTCGCTGCGCGGCCTCTGAACTCGCTCTCTGCATACCCAGCGCCATGCACTCGCGGTCCTCCAGTTGCCCTCACACCGACTCCCCCAGGGGTGGAGCGGGTGGGGGGTGGAGGGAACGAACATGGCAGCAAACGATACCAAGTTCCCGGGACGGCTCCCGCGGCCGAGGCAGAACACTCCGGAGACGCTTCTCGCCGATAGGGAGATGCAGACCCTCGTCCCCGCGTGCGTACGCGTGTACACAGGTACAGGTGTACACGCAATCACGGGCCGGTCGCGCTCGATATTTCCCGCAGGGGAAGCGGACGGCGATGCCGTGATCGAAAGGGAGACGCGCCAGCATCCCGGGGTGATTTCCGGGAATACTCCGCAGTTGGGGAGGGAGCCCGGCGGGAGACACGGGAGGCACGCGGGAAGGGAGGAGCGGGTCCGGTCGGTCGATCCCGCTCCATCCGGTAGCTCTGTAGATGTCGCGCGCAAGAGGCTCCACCGCATTCCCGGAATATCCCCAGCCGCCGCCGCGCGACCCAACGTGGCACCCGCCGTCGGGAGCTGCTGCGCAGTGCGCCTGCGTCCTCGCCGGCTTCCCGAGCTTGCCGACGCGCTCGCCCGCGGAAGGGAAGCGGCTGCAGGGGAGGGGATCTCTCTCGTCCCCGGAGTCGGTGCCTTCTGGTCCCCCAACTTCTTACCGAGCCCTGCTCTCAGGCGGCGCTTCACAGGAGGGGGCGAGGGAAGGACCACACCAAGAATAAGACAGGGGCAAGGATTGAGAGCTCCTTGCGCCACCCCTCCGGGACGGTCACTGCTGCGCCGCGCCGCACTTCCCAACTCTTTTCAAGGGGTCTGTTGAAATCGGAGCGAACTGCGCAGGCCCGGACGCTCAAGAGAGGAGCGCGGCGCCTGCGCGCGCGCGGCTGATTTCTCGGCACGCGACGGCGATCAGAGACGCTTTCCCATGTGCCGCCACCGCCAGGAGGCAGAGCTCCTCGGTCCTGCGGGCGGACTTTCGCTTGCCGCGGAGGGGCAGGGGAGAAAGGGAGAGAGGCGTTCGCCGCCGCTCGCGGGCCGGAAGAAGTCCTGTCGGCCGCCGCCGCGGTGCTGCGGGACGGGTCTTCGAAGCGCTCCCGGACCAACTAGCAGCATCCCGAGGAGCGGTGGGTCAGTCCCTCCGGGGGGACGCGCCGAACGCCGCATGGATGCTGATCCCCTCAGGCCGCGGTCCGGTTGGGGGCGTCGGCGCGCCCGAGCGCTGGCGGGAGCGGAAGGAGGGAGCGCGCGCGATCCCTCCAGGCAAAGAGGGGTCGCGCAGGGAGGTGCGCTCAGCCCACGGACAGAACTCCCTCCCCTTCGCCGTCCCATTCACCGCGCGCCGTCGAAACAACCGCTGACCTTCGGCCACGCGTGCTGCAGGCGCAGCCACTGCGGAAGATGCGGGGCCACAGGCGTGCGTGATGACCTTGCATGTGAGGATGTGACTTCTAACGAGATCGAGGGAATCCGCATCGACCCTGCTTCCCAGTTTCCTCCTCCCCTTCCCCCGCGAACTCTGTGGTTCTGGGTGGGGACATCCTCTGGTGGCTTAACCCTGCGACGCCTGCAACGCGCGAACTGCGAGTCTCTGCAATAGCTCGGGAGATCCACCTCCCTCAGGCTGTGGACGGGACATCACCACCAGACGAGTCTCCTTCACGTCCTGATGCCGTGAAAATGGCCGCCCGTCGTGCCGTCGGGTCACGGTGACCACCCACCCACGATCCCCCTCAATCCTTGCCGGTGTGCCACATCCCCTCCTCGCGCGCCACCTGGCCACCCGGCCGTGTTCAGCACGCCACGCCACTACGCGCCTTCCGGCTCCCCTTTCTAGTGCAGCACCTGCGCCGACCTGAGTCATCACCCGTCCCGTGATACGGCGTTGCTATGTCACCGCGCTGAGGCTAGTAGCCTCTCTCGTCTGGATGCTTTCCCCTCTCGCTGCCCTGCCCGCCATCTTCCGAACGTGGAGCGCATCAGAGCCATCGTGCAGACTCCTGCGTCGTCCTCGGAGCCGGTAGTCCTGTCCCCTCCCCTCCTCTTTCCCATCGTTTTCCCGGGATCTCGCCCTTCTCGAGGAGAGGCCGCCGCGCTTCCGGTCTCTCGAGTCCCCACGCGTTGGATCCGGGAGAGGCAGCGCCCCTTCAGCCCCGAAGCCACGGTTGGGGATCTCCTAGGCGCCCTTTCCCGGAGAGAATTCCTCCCTCCTCCTCATTCATCCCCCGGACGTCTCCGCGGCGCCATCCTGGCGTTATCCCAGCCAGTGGGGGAGGGCAGGGACGCTTCGCTCCTGCCACTAGCGGCTGCGCGTGGGCGGGGCACGGGTAAGACAACGACAGCTGTCGGCGAGAGGAGAAAGAAGGAGCAAATGGGGGGGAATCCCCTTTCCTTCCCTTTTCCGCCCCTCCCGACGTTCCCTGGATTCCAGGTTCTTTGACTTTTCCCCATGCCCCCGGCTTTCCTAAAGGCGTCCCCTGACCTCGTGGTACGGGCGGGAAGGGGAAGGACATTTCTCTTCCCTCTGGGGTCCCCCGGAGCCTGGGAGATCCCAGACCTCACTTTCTTTCCGCGCCACCCGCCGAGCCATTCAGCTTCTCCCGGTGGTTGCCACGCGCGGGGAAGGTTGGAGTGCATTCCGGTGCGAGTTCCGCGCAGAGGGCGGAGTGGACCGGGAAGCAGCCCGGACGACGACCTCCCCACTTGGGAAGGGAGGAAGGCGAGGAGAAGAAGGGGGGCGTGGGAACCCCCCTCCCCTTCCCTTCCCTTAATCTTCCTGGAGACCGGGATTCTCTCCGCAGCCGCTCCCCGACTCGACCGTGCCCTCCCTCGCCCTCTCAGCTGGGATGCGGCGACTGTGGTTGGCGCTGCCCTGCTCGCTGCAGCACCGCCGCGGGCTCCCCCCTTCCCTGACGGGAGCTCCTGGTGGGTGAAGCATCGTGTGAGCCCCCATCTCCAGAAGGAGCTCCCCTTTCCTAGGACGGAGCAAAGCCCAGGGATCGTATGGCCGGCCGGCGATCCGCTTCCTCGTCGGCGCCAAGAGCAGGGCGCCCGCTCGGCTGAGAATGAACGCCTCCCGGTGTCCTGGTCTTCTCCGCGAGCCCGGGAGGAGAACCAGGGGGAGACGTCTTACAGGTCACCTAGCCGGTCCTGGATGCCCCGGGCACCTCGCAACCCAGCCGAGTGCTCGCGCGCACAGGCGTCCACGCGAGGGAAGGGAAGCGGGGCCGACCGAGGGCTAGGACCGCCAGGAAGACAGCGTGAATGGGAGGGGGGGCGGCTGCAGCTGCTGCAGCAGCGGAGCCGGGGACGCGCCTTCAGGGCTGCCGAGTTCTCGACCGGGAAGTTCCTGGACCCTTCTCGGGGTTATGCCATTGGATAGGGAGAGCCGGGACGCCTCCCGCCGTTCTTGAAGCGGAGCCTCCTCCCTGCTCCTCGCTCGCCCGCCCGACTCCCCCATCGGGTTGGCAGGGACCCGGCATTACGACCAGCTGCTGGAGGATCCCCAAATGGAGAGCGGAAGGACGGCTCAAGGGGAGGACCGCCGCCCGTCTGGGAAGCTCCTACTCCCCTCCGAGGACGCAGCAAGCCTTCTGGGAAGAGAGGGATGCTCCTAGATGCTCATCCCAGGGAGGCTCTCGAGGACGTGGGGGTCGACTGAGCGACGGGAGGGGTAGGAGGGACTGGGAGCACATCCCATCTCCCAGACAGATCGGAGGGTTCCTCCCTCTTCGTCTCCCTCCCTTCCGGCGTGCCCCAGGTAGATGGGGGGGGGGGGGGGATCATCGTCCGGGTAGCTTCGGGCCTCCAAGGCAGGAGCAGTGGTCTTCTGGACGCGCAGGAAAACGAGAGCGATAGGGTGGGGAACGAGGGAGGACGAAAATAAAAGGGAGGGAAGAACGTACGTTCTCCCTGGGCGGCGGACGGAAGCGCCCCCTCCCTTCTTTTTTCCCGGTTTCTCCCTGGCATCCAGGAGGGAGTCGACTGGATGGTTCCATCGAGATGAATCGGAAATGGCGGGTGCTGCGCAAGCGCGCCCCTTGTGGGAGCCGTCGCCGACCCTCGGGGAAGGCCGAGCGAAAGGGGAGGAAAAGGTCGGGAGGCGCTCCAATCGATCCCTGAAGAGGGCGTGGCAGCCTGCGGCTGCACCCCGCCCACGCCTCTCGCTGTGCCGCCCGGGGTCCACGGGCCGCTGTGCCACTGCCTCCTGCCAGCCCGGAAGGCAGCGGCAGCTGTGCGGTCGGCGGGCTCTTTCCCGACGGGTGCGCCACGGGACCACCCCGAGAGGGCGTGAGTCCTTCCCGTCCGGCCTTACTCTGCGTGCAGGAGGAGGCTGTGCGAGTCGTGCTGGTGCTGAATGCGTTTCCCTGCCATCTTCTTCCCTTCAGGAGGGAGGGGAGAACGCGCGTGTTGCCAAGGGTTGTTCGCTCGGTACCAGGGATGACTCAGCTCTCCGTGTTTTCCGAATCTGCCGCTGGAGAGCCGGCAGTCATATCTCCATCTGATAGGCGCGAGCACTGCCTGCCGATCCACAGAGGAGGATGGCGAGGGAAGGGCGAAGGAAGGAGGGGGAAGGCGTCTGGCAGATGCAGAGGAGCATCGGCATTCTGGAAGAGCCTGGACAGGAAGATTGTGAAACGCAAGTGACGGTCCTACGGCTGCGGCGGGGAAAAAACCGTTCGGAAGTGCGCGCGCCCATCGACGGCAACCCCCTCTCCCGGATGGCTAGCGAACTACGGACTCCTCACGGCCGCGTACCGAGCGATGCGGCTTCAACATCGAAGGGGGAGGGTCGCCACCTCGCAGGTGCAGGATGCACCTTGCATCTCGGGAAACTTCAGACTCCCGGGAGCACGGAGCGGAGCGCTCCGGAGGCGACGGGGGGGAGCAGCCGCGGGTGATAAAAGACGGTGACAGCAGACCGAAGAGCATCTCTTCCTTCCTTTCCTCTCTCCCCCTCCTCCTCCGGAAGTCAGAGGTTTAGTCCTCTCCCCCTCCCCCCTCCATCTCCCACGAAGTCCCTCTTCCGTGGCAATCGGACTGGTGCGTCTTCGACCCTCTTCGTGACGAGACGTGCGATTCGGGACTGCTGCTGCGTCCGCCGACTGTCCCCTCCCACCCTCACAAGGAAGGGGGGGGGGCGAGGAAATCCTCGGCTACTCCACAGCAGCGGGTCCCGCAGCAACGGGACACGTAGGAGTGAGGGGAGGGAAGCGGAAGCATCGAGAGCGACCCTTCCGAAGATTCGGATCGGATCTCCCGTTCTCGCCGGCTGCTCTTGCCGCAGGCGGCCGGGCGACTCGATGTGTGGGGGGTCCCAAGGGCCACCTCCCTCCCTTCTTCGCTCTCTCCCCCTCAAGGGATGGTCGCTGGAGGAAGCGCCGCTGCCTACTCCGGCTCGAGAGGGGAGGCCGGCGAAGCGTAGGCGCCACAAATAGTCCTCTAGTCGCCTGGCCACGAAGGTCTCTTTGCCCGGCCAAGAGCGACTGGTCCTTTCCTCCCGAGGCGAGCGTCACCTCTCCCTCGCGCGCGCCTGGGTATCTCCCGGAGGGATGGGAAGTGGCGCTCCAGCGCGTGCTTTCGCCGCCGCCTACGGAGGCGCTGGTTGCCGGACGTTTCTATGCTGCGCGTAGATTTCCTGCCTATTCTTCCTCCCAGTCCCTCGCCGGAGCGAGGTCGCCACGGACTTTGGGTCGGAAAGGTCGCATAGAGGGCACCCCCGCTAGACGAATGCTGGAGCGCGCGCCGGTCGCACTTTTCACCGGTCACACTCCCCGGTCCATCTGGGGGCTGCAGGGCTTCGATGGAACGAGGCCACGGTTGACGAGAGAGAAGACAAAGGAAGGCGTCTCGAAGCGCCGGCGTCGTCAGCAGCAGCCCCTCCCTAACGAGGGGGAAGGGGGAGGGACCTGGGCCTCTGGCTCGGGAGTTCGCATGCGCGTCTATCCCCGCTCTAGGTGGAGGGCCATTTCCACTTGGAGAGCGCGGCTACTCGCCTGCACACGCAGCACCGATCGGGGACGGAGACTCGACGGTCCCCCTCCTCTCGGGGTGCTGCGTGGTCGAGTCACGCGACTCGTCGGTTTCCAGGCACCGGGCGGGAGGGAGAGGAGAAGAAGGAACAGAGGGGATCTCTGCCATTGGACCTGGGATCTGACCGCGTCCGAAGCGACCTCAGGACCCGGTGCTACGTCCTAATTCACTGCCGCGCGCTCTCGCGGGCGCGCGTCTGGCAGCTGCCGAACGCGGCGCATGCGCTCCCGGCGCAAAGACCGACTCCGCTCGATCGTCGATCGCGCTTGCGCGCCGACGGCTGTCGGAACCCTCGTGAGCGCGGACCCGCCAATGTCTTCTAAACACCGCTCCCGGGAGCTCAAAAAGAGAGCTCATGTGGGCGGCCCTATTCTAGGATGGCTCTCGAGCTGATCATCGTTTTCTCCGAGCTCATCGAAACCACCCGGGGCATGCAGTCAGTCCGTGCAGCATCCGGTGGACTCAACGGTCCAGAGGCTCGCCTTTTGCACCACTGCTGCTGAGGACAAGCCCGAAAGGGGACGCCAGGAGCGTGATCAAAGGACAACCCCACCGTAGCGGACAGGTGCTGCCGTGTACACCCAGGTTCCCCTTGCGGGGAGGACAAGCAAGAAAACAGTGGAGAAGGGGAAATATGAATCGCAGGGGCAGAGTCCGCCGTCCTATTGGCTGGAGAGTGCAAAGGTCGAACGGCTGCTCTCGCCGGCTCCCGGGGGACTTTCGGGCTGCGGCGCGCCCACCGGATGCCGCTCGCGAGCGAGTTCGAGGGTCCCTGCAGAAGACGCCTGGGAATGCGGCACGGCTTCCCGGGCTCGTCCGCTCCCGTGCAAAGGGACCTCCGAGACGTTGGAGCGGAACTCACCTGCTCCTCTTCCGCCATCCTGGCGCTCTCTGAGTCTGGTGGAGGGAGGGAGGGGGTAGAGCACGCGAGTGATTTCACGCCGGGGTCGATCGGAAGCCAGAGGTCACACCACCGCTTCCCAGAAGAGGCGCTTCAGTCGCCTGAGGCCTCGTGGTGGAGGCGAGCCGTCCTCCTCCCTACCGCCGCCCTCAACGACCGACGGCCGGCCGACCCCTTCCAGGGGTCGGCCGGCGACTGCGAGGCGAGATGGGTGCGATCTCGCGGCCACGTGCAGCCACGGCAGCGGGCGTGGCGAAGTGCTCCGCGGGCGGCGGACCTCGAAGATTCCAGAGGCTCCTCGCCCGGCTCGCCGAAGCGCCCCTTCCGGAGTTGCCACCCGGTCACGCCAGGGCGTTTATTGCAAAGAGCAATAAACTCGCAATTATCGTGGGGGGGGAGAGCAAGGAGCCCCACCACAGCCGATTCTGCAGTTAACCTGCCAGACCACCGAGGCTCAGACCGGCGGAGGTCACCTCGGCAGCGGAGGAGGATGAGAAAAAACAAAAACAAAAATAAAGAATAAATAAAAATAAACAAATAAGAACACTCTGGAGTGGCGGGAGCTGACTACTGTCCACTGGAGGGAGTCTGCATCCTTTCCACGTCTGCATCTTCCTTCTGTGCCCTTTTTCTAGTTTCCAGGATGACGGCGAGGTCCGTTCCGAATAGGTCCCAGGTGGAGCCATCTGGCTTCAATCCACAGAAAGTGAACTGAGTACTGCACGGCGTCCATCTCTTTCCTTTCTCTGTCGGCTTCGCTCCAGGCGGCCACAATCCCGCGGATGCAGCAAAGCGCTACTGGGGCTGCGGCTGGCTTCAGGGCGTCCCGCACAAAGAGCCGTAAGGTGCCCCTGAAGCTTCCAACCGAGATATGGAGAGTCGTTCCGGAACATTCCCACAGGGGCCGGAGGATAACAAGGTCCGCTGGCAGGTGCAGGAGGGATTCCTGTTCTCCGCACGTGCAACAGTCCGGGATCGTCCGCCGCAGTGTCCAGTGGTATCGGCGCGCGTTGCAGAGAAGATCCCAGTGCAGCAGCAGCAGAATTGCCGGCTCCTGCCGCTTCGGGCAGAGGGTGCTGCTGTCTACGAACACCTAAGGCCATTTCAGGTCTTTGCTAAGGGTATCGAGCAGCTCTTCCCAGTGTTGTAGTCCTTGTGAAAGGGCGCTCGGCGTCGCAGCATCCGCCAGCTGCCCCGTTGTCCAGCCATTCATCAATGTCCTCCTGCCTGCGATCTCGCAGGAGATGTCCCACAGTGTCCTTTGGCTGTTGCCAAGTGCCCTCCTCAGGAAAGACGTCGTTGCCGCGAGTAGGGTCCGCTCCGCCTACGCACTCATGCTGGGATTCGCAAGGATCTTTCGGAGGGAGGAGTGCGTTGGAATCGCGTCTCCTTCCAACAGGGAAACGGGGGAAGGTCCACCGACACGCGGGTCATCCGCAACCACCTTAGAAGTCCGGAACCGGCGGTAGAGGGCAGGAGTCAGTGGCCTCGGCCGTTCCTGACCTCGAGGACCGACGCCGGCGACCTCGACAGGTGAGGAGGTCACCAACGCGTGGCCGTGCTCGTGCGGGAGCAGGGCGGCTGCCACACGGGCGACTTCCCTCGCGACGATGGTGAGGACGCAGCGTGCAGTTGGCGTTGCCACCCGGATACGCCGGGACGTTTATTAAAAACTCCTTCTTGTCAATAGACTACGTGGTACGAAGCCCCACTAACGGCCACACAACACCGGACCTGCTGGGAGACCGGGACGCAGCCCGGCGTGGCACTCCTCGACATTAAAAGGGGATGGGGGAAAAACAAAAAACAAAAATAAAATTAAACAAACAAAAAGAAGTAGGAGGGCAGGGAAGGGATCACTGTTCACTGGGAGGAGGGCCCATCAGTCGAAGGAAGCCCTCCAGGTCCATCCGCATTGGTCCCAGATGGGGCCATCCGGCAGCTCTCTGCATGAAGCGTACTGTAGGCTGGATGGCATCCCTCTCGTTCGAGTCTCGATCTTCGTCGTTGGCATCGCTCCAGGCCTCCACGATGCCTCAAACGCAGCATAGCACTGCGAGGGCTGCGGCTGGCTGTAGGGCGTCCCGCACGAAGAGGAGCCGGAAAACGTCTCTGGGCGTGCTGCCCATAGGGAGACCGAGGGTCGTCCTCAACCGTTCCCAAAGGGGTTGGAGGGCACGTGCTGCCAACCCCTTTGTGAGGGTGTGCCGTCGGCGGGATTTCGCTGAACGCGGGGAATCGCCGCACCTCTCGAGGAGGCCGCCGTCCGGCGAGACCCCTAGGGCAGTTCGCGGACGCAGTTCCTCCGGAGACGAGCTACTGCCAGCCAGTCGCACCAGGAAGTCCCCGGTGCAGAAGCAGAGGCGCGTCCTTCCGCCGTTTCCACCGCAACGGGAGCTCACCGAAGTGTCTGGCGGACCCGTCGTGGCGGGACCACGGCTCCTTCGGTGGGAGCGCGGAGAGTTTCCTTCGTCTGGGTAAGTGGGATGGCGGCAGCCTCCTGCAGGCACAGACTTTGAAAGATCCAGGACCAAGGAGGATGGAACCGGTTGTCTCGGAGACCTTCGGGGTCCGCCAGGAGCTGAAGAACAGTTCTCCCCCCTGGAGAGCCCTCACAAAGCTCTTCAACTCTGTCCGCGCCACCCGAGGGTGTGTGAATCTGCAAGTTGTGGGAGGTAACTCCAAGGGGTCACCATATGAATCCAAAAAGGGCTCCGGAAAAAGGAGTTTGTTCCTTCCACGCTTGGGAGGGAACCCTGTAAAGATCCTTTTCCCTATTGTCTATGGAGGGACCCCCAGAAAGGATCTGCTCTCTGCTTCCTCCTTTTCTGAAGAGAACCCCGAGGGGACGCCTCCAAATTTTCCCTAAAGAGTTTCTCCCGAAGGTGTGCTTCTTCACATTCTGGAGAATAGTTCATTCACCAGCTCCGAAGGAATCCTCGATGTCCTGGAAGGACCCCGGAGGGTCGACTCCCAATCACGGACCACTCACCCTTGGGGGCATCCTTCTTCCACCAGCGCCGTCTTCAGAAAGCACTGCAGGCGCTCGGCCCGTTCCAACGAGGCGCGTCCTCCCTGCCGGAGCGGGCCGCGGTATGGAACACCTTTGTGGCCCCCCTCCTCCGCCCCTTGCTTGTTGTTTGCCCACCGCCATGCAGAATTAGGAAGCGGACAAAGGACCTCCTCCGGATCGTCCTATGGGGCAAAGGGAGGCTCCGAGTCCGCCTAAGGGACTTCTGTGCTCCGCACCGGGACGGCGGTCTAGGCCTCCTGACGCGGGAGCGAATGGAGCTGCAGCTCCAGTTTCGCACCCTTGCCTTCGTGGAAACCTTCTGGAGCACCACCTGGTGCCAACCTGCTCGTCTTCTTGTCCAGCAAGCCACCGGCAGCATGGGGTTCGCGTCTTTCCTTGCGCGCCTTCCATGCAGTCTCATTCACGGCGGACTGCACCTGCGGCAGGTGGCCACACTGGCGAAAAAAAACGGATGGATCTCGTGCCGGCCCACGAACGGTAGTGCCTGATTGCAGGAAACCGCCCGCATGTGGACGAGGATCCAGAAGCCAAAGCGGAACAGGGGCGAGGTTTCTTGTGCGCGCTCAACAACAACTTCACGCTCCGGGAGATCCTGGAAGATCCTGCGAAGAGTGCATGGGCAATGGAACTTCCCTCGCCGCTGCGCTGCCCTCCCTTAGGGAGCATATGGGCGGCACCGCTAGATGGGAGGTTACTGTAGAAATCTCCGGAAGGAGAAGAGGACTGGGCGAGTGGACGACGGGTCAGCTCACTGATGCTGCGAACCCGAGTGTTCGGCCTCGTGGACTTTTGCTCTGGGCCGTGCTACTGGGTATTCCGGAGGAAGGCCTGCAATGGCCCCTGGTGCTCTTGACACCCGCACCCTTCCTTTAAAATAGTAGGAGTCAGCGTTGATGATATTGCATACTGGGGCCTCCCGTGCAACGCCCGCCGGCATCTGTGGACATGGAGGGGTGTGAACCCAAACTGTGCACTGTGCGGGGAGCAGGAGTCCTTCCAGCACCTCCTGGTAGACTGTGTTGCCCTCTGGACCCTTTGAGGGCGCTTGGCCACGACCCTTGGAACCCCCGGCGGCAACGCCAGAGACGTAATAGAGCACGTCTTCCTGCGCAACGCCTTCTCTCCGGTCGCATCCCTAGCAGCTCAGTGCCGCCTACGCGGGATCGTGGCCTCATGGAACAACGCCAGAAGACAGAACGATAGGAACGCCATCCATTTTGCTGTCCTCTACATGAGTACAGCGTCAAGATGGCCCCATCTGGAAACCATAAAACAGGAACTTGTCGGCATCCTTACAAGGATTCAGCGGGCGCCCTCCAACACACAGTGATCCCTTCCCGAACCCTCCCCCCCTCCCTTCATCTTTTTTGCCTGCAGTTTTTTTGGTTTGCTTTCCTCTTTTTGTTTGTCTTCCCTTCCCTCGTGCTGCCGAGACGCACCCTGCTGGCCTGCGTGCCAGATCCCGGCAGACTCCTCCTTTTCGTATTCATAAGCAACGTGGCAGGATGGAACGTCCTGCTACAGACATGTAGGTTTAGAAATAAACACCCCGGCGTGACCGGGTGTCAACCAGTGGCGCACCTGAAGCCTACAGACCGACCAGCGCCCTCCTGCATGGGAAACCTATGACGCATCCATCTCAGCAAAGTAGGCTGTTTCGAAAGGTGCACCCAGGCAGAGGAGAGAGATCTTGTTGATCCAAGAACTGATAAATCTGTCTTCTGATATGGGGGAAGGCTGGGTCATGCGCGGGTCTTGGTGAGGATGGATGCATCGTAGTTAGGGAAGAGCATTGAAAAAGAGGTCGACATCCCGTTGTTCCGGGGAGCATCGGATATGAGGTGGTGAGTTCCTGTCGAAGCGGTAGACGTAGGTACCTTCTGCACCAGGGTTTTACTCAGCTGGAAAGCACATTTCAAGGAACAAGGAGGAGCTTGCTTTCCAAGTGAATGCATGGTGACCCGAACGGATATGCGCTTGGAGATGGCCTTCCCAGGATTTTCATATTAGATGCGTTGGTAGATTATTTTTCGATTAGTTTCGTGCACCTGGTAGGGAATCGTGTTTTGGTCAGTACGAAGAGTTGTGGATAAAGTGTCTCAGAAGGAATTTGGAAAAAGTTCATTCTAACTGGCTCTCGACGGAATCCTTCATGAGCGCCATGAGCTGGAGCGCGCTCAATGATCAATGGCGCCGATTATTGTTCTCTGGTTTCATTAAGGTGGTGCAATAATTTAGTGCACAAAAACTCGTTGCTGGAGGCACCGGTGAAAGGGCGTATCGGACGGGACGGCCTTGTGGCGAAGGAAAAACCGCACGGTCCTACGAGTCCTGCGAGATGAGTTCCTAAGACGGCACGTTTCCTGATCGTTGAGTAGGTGGAAGCGTGCTCAGAATGATGCGCTCAGCGGGGAGGAGGATGAAGAAGAGCGAAGCATCTTACGGAAAAGTTCTCCGCACACGGAGGAGGTGGGATCTCTAGATGGCGGGGAAAAGGCAGTGAAATTTCTCACCCGTACCTCCGTGCGTGATGCGGAACTTGGATGGGGTACCCACGTGGAGTTGAGGCTTTGCCCTAACAGAGTCCTACGTACTTCGTGCTCGGATGGTCGCCGGCCAGATTGATCTCTGTCTTGAATCCATGGAAAGCCTTTTTCTTGAGCGCAAGGGCTGACGGTTCTTGGTCGGGGGAGGATTATTTAAAGGTGTTCACAAGAGTGCAGGGGTTGGCCGGGAGTTGTGATGATGGTTTTGAGGGTTGGAGAAAAGAACGGAAGATTCGGGTGGTGTGCAGTGGGGTCACTTAAGATGAGGACGGAAACGATGCACCCTGAGCAGGATGATTCCTGATCGTTAGGTAAGGAGTACTCTGGATTGGTGTACATAACTAAGTGGGTCCTGCTGAGGGCGATGGGTAGACATGTAAGCAGGGTGTACGAGAGGCTGGCGATAGTCAGTGTGGTCCCAGTTATTCCTTTGCAATTCAAGTGACAAGAAGAATGGAGTTTGGGTGAAAGGGGGAGTGAAAAATAGAACGTATCGGTATGGTGCGTTTCTTCTGCGCGGATGACTTCTTGCGTGTGTGTGTGTGTGCGATTGTTATTTGCATGGGTGGTCAGGTTGGGGCTGGAGACGAAGTCGCTCAAGGGGTTGACGCTTTGTCTGGGCGAGAGTGTGGCAATGTGCTTCTTTGAGAGAATCAAATCATGGGTTCACCTCATGGGTTTCGATATGGGCGAGCCTAAGGCGGTTCCGTAGGGCTGCAACGTGGAGTGCTTTCGATAAGGATATGGGTTTATTACTTACGGTAGATAGATGGGTGCGTGGATGCCCTCGGGGGAATGGGATGGAGGAAGTGCACTGCTGGTTCGCTCACCGCGCATGAGACTTTGTGGTTGCGGCTCGTCGCTGAGGTTTGCAGGCAGTTGTAAACAAGCGGCTTAGTGGAATCCGTGGTTCTGGATATTTTGCCATTTGTTATGGGGAGCGCGAAGTGGTTGCAGTTGAAGAGGCGAGGAGGTGACCGACATGCGGTTTGGGAAAATATCAGAGCCGGAGGATTATTTCTCCTGGGCTGTGCCGTGTTGTGCATGGGAAAAGCGGATGCTGAAGTTGCTGGGCGGCTGCTTTGAGGGGTTTTCGATGCACAAGACCGGTGCTCCGTGGGAAGTGTTGGGGCTGGAGCTGGGGGTAGGGGTGTTGCAAGGGAAGGAAATGGGAAGAGGGTACTGGAGGCAAAATTCGAATGCGGTGACGTTCAGAATCCCGAAAGATCATGAAAAACAAACACGTATATTTGTTTTTTTTATGATTCTGATGATGTACATTAATCCATGGATTAATCCTTACATAAATATATGTTTATAAATACACACAATAAGCATATACATTTATTTTTCATAACCTTTCTTGAGATATATATCAATAACATAATCAGCAGCAAGCTTGTGTTAATAAAATGCATGTCACTGAATCCTAATAGATATATCTACTCCAATAATTACTGTTATATAGTAACGTGGAAGTTAATAAATATGAATAGACAGACATAATAAAATAAATTTGCATGTTGATCTGTGTAGAATAAGCCTACGTGTTTATTTTTCATCATCTTCATGATATATCGAATTTAAACATCAATCTATATACTAATCTATATATATATATGAACAAAACAATCACCACTTTATTAATTGTATTAAAAAAATGCATGTCATTGAGTCTTAATGGATATATCTAGTCCAATAACATTACTATTAATGATGTCTATGTTAATAAATATGAATAGCTATGCATATTAAAATAAATTTGCATACTGATCTGTGCAGAATAAGCCCCTGAGTTTATTTTTCATGATGGTTCGGGATTTTGAACCAGGCCCATTCGAATGATGGGTGAGAGGGCGAAAAGGTTCGGGCATGTGGCCCTGTAATGTGTGTAGGAAAGGATGAGAGCAAGAAGGACAGTTGGATTGCCTCGCGGATGTCGTGAGGATGGGACTAAAGCGTGGTTTGAACGGGGGCGAGACCGCTTGAAATTCTGAGGACCACAACTCTTCGCAGCTTCTTGAAGGAAGGGGGCCTCGTGGGATCGTAGGCTGGTTTGCGCGAATGGGAAGTGCATCCCACTGGCTGCTGGGCACGATGTGAGAGCAGGCAAATTTCTCCCGATACGAGCGGGGAAGGGAAGAAGGCGTGCAGGGGTAAGAACGAGGAGCAATAGCAATAAGTCCTGTTAGGTCTTTGATGAGGAAGGATAGGTGTAACGGATACAGCTGTCCGTTTCTTTTAGCGCCTAGCGGATCGTCCCAGTTGTCTGCGTGGAGAGCGCCAAATGCTGATAGAAAGGCTGCATTCTTCTTTAAGAATTGGAATGGATGCCATCCCTGGGCATCTCGAGGGGTGGACGAAGCCCGTGAATCCCGTTCGACCAATTTTCAGGAAGATGTGGGATCAACCGCAGATTCCTGAAGCCTCTCGGCTCCGCTAATCCCCGGCGAGCACTCCCAAAACAATAAATAAACGACGAGTGGAACGCTAGTTAGCCAATAGCTTCTTAAGTCATCATTGCAAAATCCTCATCAATTCAACGCCACACCGAGCACCCGGAAGCCGACCTCCTCCCCGGCTGGTAGGCACCGAGGATGAAAGGAGAGAAAGATGGATGGGGCCGGCGCTTGCATCCGGTTTTTTGCAGGAGTCCGTTTTTTTTTCTTTTTTTCCTTTTTTTTTTCTTTTCGAGCGAGGGAGCACGTAGCTGCAAAAGGTGCGAAGCCGAAAATGAGAGTCTGAGGTGGGGGACATCGTTATTCAGTGAGCTGCTTCGAGAAGAACAGAAGCTGGCGGCGATTGTGAAGTGATCGAGGAAGCGGAAGCAGACGCCACGCAAAAAAAAAAAGAAAAGAAAATGAAGAAACGAGCTCTTGAGGCTCCCGCCTGCTGCCTCAACACCGAACCAAAAAGTGGGATGCTGTCAAGTGGTGCTTCTGAGGCAGGCAGAATGGCGAGGCTGGAAAGGGGTTGGGAAATGATGCTGAGTCGCGGGTTGGCTCTTCACCCTCTCGGAGGAAAACGGAGCAAGGTGATTCAAGTGAAAGACACACACACGTAGTTCGGGAGTTCAGGAGGAACGGGCCCAGCTCGGCGCGAGATTTCCGAAGGATCTTTATTCTTGTACAGAGGGGGCCTCCGCTTCCCTCCAGAGAAACCCGTATGGAACCGCAATCGTGGATGTGTTTGTTGTCGCTCGTGAACGGAAAGCGATCACGGCACCCCCTTTACCCTCCCCGCCCCCACCTCCCGCCGTGCGTGCGCGCGCGCTTGCGCAGGAGGCAGGCGGATAGGCAGACGGCGGCAGCAGGGACCAGGCAAGCGCGGCGGCGGTCGGTCTCGAGCGCGGAAGACGGAGCGTTCGACGGCGGCGAACCCACCTGCCCCCTGGACTCGGCCTGCGCTCGCTCGGGCGCGAATCTGCGCACGCACGGAGTTCCCGGCAGCCCGGAAGATGATGGAACGGTTCGAGCCACATAACCACGAGGGCACTTGCTTCCCTCCTTCCAGCCTGCACCAAGCGACCTGCCGTGTGCACAGGGAGAGAGGCTCTCCCGGCCGGGACCGCCCTCGATGGAGCTCTCCCTCCTGCGCCAGAGGCGTCACCTGAAAACGGCCCAGGTAATCTGAGTAGGACGGCCGTTCCTGGCCGTGGGAGAAGCGGCGACCGCGCTGGATGGGTTTTCCAGCACACCGATGCGCGCGAGCCCTGGGGCATGTGCACCGCCTATGCGGTCACTTCCGAGGCTTCAAGGACACCTGCGCAACGTCTCCCATGTCCATCGCCACACGAGAAATAGACGCGTCCTTCGCTCATGTGACCCCTGGCACGTATGCCATCCGACTGCATAGGAGACGCAGATGCACTGCTCGGGACGGCTGGGTTCATCCTTTAAAAATTCACCACCATCTCGCCAGCAGACAAGTTATCTCTGTGGCAGTCGCAATGCATCTTCGCTATCTTTGCTTCAAGATCACGAGCTGCTGAGAGAGAGTATTCTCCACGCGTGCGATAAGAGAGTTGCACGTATCCTCTGGTCCGCGGCAAAACAAAAAAAAAAAAGAACCGCGACGAATCACCTGATGCTGCCTGCGCAGCATGCCAATCCCTCCGGAACCTCCGCTGCCTACTCGGGGGACGGGACACAGCAGCAGGATCGCTGAACTTCGGAACCTTAGAGAAGACCTCCCTCCAGGAAAAAAAAAACCGTTTCAGCCCGTGACGAGGGACCGAGAGAGAGGTCCACTTCACTCACGGGTTTGCCTTCCGGGAAGCACGCCCGGAGCTGGCGGGCATCTTCGCCGGCATCTTTTCGGATTTTCGCGAGTCTGGTGCCTTCCGAGGTTCTGGAGCTCCGGGATGTTCTGCTTCACAACGCATCCACGCGTCCGCTTACCCGATGGAGCTCGAGAGCGCGCCCTGCCCGCCTCCTTTACGACGCGCCACGTCTTTGCAGTGCCTGAGCGGCGGAGCCAGCGGCGATTTCTGGCGTGTGCACATCGGTGCCCTACAGCATTCTTTTGATTGTTTCGGGACACTGATAGGCACACGTCTCGAAAGAAATACTAAATTTCCTCCAGGAAAGGATTTCTTTTCCGTCGGGCTGAGTCAACAGCGTGGCTGGCAACGAACTTTCATGGTACGAGGAAGCACTGATGGGAGCACGAACCGAGCGGAAGGGAAAGTCATGGAGAATGTGCCCAATATGCCGCACATGGGTGCCCACAACTCGAGGAGGCAGGCATGCGAGGTCAGCAAGGGTCTCTGGAGACGAGAAGGAAAGGATTTCAGACACAGCAAAGCTCTCCCATCCTGAACCCTAGGGAGGGGCAAGAGACGCCTCCGGCCGCTGCGGGCATCGGTAAGATAGATCACCTGCATTCTGGCGGCACCAGCCCTCTGCACCGCAAGGCAGGATAATTGACCGGGGGGCATCAGGGCCGTCTCTTCCATCAACCCACTGATAGGGCCTTCATCGGAAGGGATAAGCCCTGGAAACTTCCGGCCCAAACGTCGGCGTCCACTTCGGAACGTGCGAGCAAGCAATGGAGAAAGACCGCTCCTTGAAGGAAGCTCTTGGAGAAAGGGCGGAGCGGATCTACGAGGGCTCGAGGAAGCTTTGGTGAAAGCACCGTCGAGTGCCGGCAGACTCAAACTGGTCCGGCAAGCCACGTGGAGGGCGAACGCTGACGGGTGGCAGCGGTAAGGGAGAAGGGGCAGTCCCTCCTGCCGAAAACAGCAGCTCGTGCCGCAACGGGGAGCTGTCCCCTGCGACGATTCTTTCCAACTGGGGAGTGGGCTATCGCACGTCATCTCCCCAGAGTCAATTCATCCTGAGAATTCGTGTGGCCATCGCCAAGTGTTGACAGCGTGCCATCCGTTCGCAAACTGTGCCCCCAGCAAAACAGAGCCTCTGACATGGGAAAACTCACCACTGAAGAGCCTCATTCCTCATCCAGCAAGAAATTGGCACCAAGGCTCCATAACCAGCAGGCCCATAGCCAAGCATGAAACGGCACGAAACTGGTCAGCCCTCGGATCGAAGGGTTTCCTCTTCGTCTATCGATAAAGAGACGGCGCTAGGCGACGGGCAGGCATCGCTTAGCCAACTGCAAACCCTTCAAGACCTGCATTCAAGCAACAAAGACGACCCGCCGAAACTAAGCTGCGCAACTCCCTTCCCAGTTCTCCTCAAACCAGAGAGACCCAGACCCCATACGGGCGAAACCACGCGGTCAGTGGCGCGGCTACAAAAAAATAGGCCTTTATTGTTTTGAAATAGGTCGCGTACATATGAAAAAAATAGCAGTATAAAACATGTCCTCTTTTTCTTTTTTAATCACGTGATCAAGAGAATGTTCTCGTAGAGTAAGAAAGGTGCTGCCGCTCCTCCTGTATACCTATTTATTACAGTGCAAACAATCGAAATGCGTTATCCCTATGAAGTGAAGAAGCCGCGGTGGGCTGCGACCATCACAACGTATCACAATGCTCCTGGAGGGCTGCGTTTCCAGGCGGCTTCCGGGAAACCAGTGGTCCCTCGCACGAGAGAGGGGCGGAGGAGAAAGGGAGGGAGGGCACAGCAGTCACCAGCGTTCTCGATTTTGCCGATTCCGGCGGCGGTGGCGGCGGCGAACTCGCCATTTCCTGGGCGACGGGCGGGCAATGGGCGACTAGCTTTGTTTACCTGGAAGGGTGGCAGGGGAACAAGGGATTCTTCAGGATGATCTTCCTTTCAGAATTAGCTGCGGTGGTTACGCCCAACCTCATGTGCACCGGAAGACGTGACTTGTGCTTCTCCTGATATCCTACAACGAAAACAATAAATAACAGCAACAAAAAGGACTTGCGCAGCCGAAACGGGGAGGAACGAAAGAGGGAAAAGCAAAAGGGTGACCCTCAAAGAAGATCCACGAACGAAGGCTTGTCTGCCGTCGAGAGAGCTTGCGAAGTGCGCAGCGGGTTCCCCCTTGCAACCATCTGCACTACCTACATTCCTTACCACAATGAGGAATGGTGATGTTGAGGGACGGGGTGGCTTCCTTCCTGTTTTCGCGCCTCCATTTCAGGATGCGCACCTTCCTGGCCTCGCTTCCGGATGACTCTGCAAGCCGCCCCACCCGGTTACGAACCGACTCGAGGCCGCCTGAGAACGACGTCATCAGCTCCTGAGGCTTCTTCTGCACCACGTTGAACGTCGTCGTTTGACTCCTGTAACCAGGCACAGCTCAGGTTCCTCCTGTCCCTCTCTCCTTACTCCCTCATCACCCCTTCCCCTTGGGGAATACCTCGTGTCGTGACCTTTCCTCTTCCTATTCAGCTCCTCTCGCAAATCTCTGATAACCTGTCGATTCATTTTCCCTGGGAATGCAAAACTTCCATTAGACTCCTGTCCTACAAAGTGCGCTCATGAGCCGACTGCCTTCGGACTTCCGAAAGGACCATATGAGCGCACGCTGCGGGAAGCTGTTGCCTAGAAAGCTCTGAGCGGGAAAGAGGCTGCTGGTCAGCACGGAGACAAAAGCGCGGCGGTCCGGTGAACCCTTGTCCCTCTCTCGCTTTGCCTATCTTGCTTTTTTCTCCTGGAATGGTCATGGGCAACACTGAAGTAGGGAGGACAAGCAGCAAAGCGCTAACCATGAGAAGCCCTCCCTCCCTCCGCGTTCGGGATGAGCCGGACTCCAGCCATCTTGGATCAGGGGAAGGGGGTAAGAGAGACCGCGGATGGGACCCCCGGACGCTTTCTTCTCCTCCTCCCCCACCTGGTAGCGCCGAAAAGGGCCGAGAATTTCGCACCACCGAACAAGGCAGGTCACGCCGCACGGCAAGAGTTGGCAACAGAGTGAGCCGTGAGTTGCGTCGGTCAGCAGACTTCCTTGCCGTAAGGAAGGGGAGCTGAGCGACCGAGGGAAGAGGGACCACCGCCCTTCCCTCCTTCCGACCTTCCTGACTGCTTCCTCGCGCGGATGACGAGTGGTCACGATGGTTTCGGGGGATGTGGAAGGGAATCCACCACCCAAGACTTTAACCGGACGCTGAGTCTCCCGATCTTCCTCCCATGCGACCGTCACGTCGTCAAAAAGCGACACCGCACTCCACCACTGCCACCACGAACCGGCGCACGGAGGCAGAGCGCTACATGAAGCTGCCTCATCCGTTTGCTCACACGGATCTGCAGCGGGCCCATCAGCAGCATCATGGCTTACCCTCCTCCTCTGGCCGTGGAACCGGAGGATAAGCCATGATGCTTCTGATGGGCCATCTTCACGCTTGCACCAAACCGTCGATGTGCCTACTGGAGGTCGCAGCAACGGTCCGACTATCTCGCACAGCAAACAAGTGCAAGAGTGAGCGTGCGGCGTGCGGAGAGAGAAGAAACGCTCAAAAAGCGAGCGTTACCCTTCCCAAACAGCCGAGTCATAATGCCCCGCCTCCTCTGGGGTTGTTCTCGTCTGAATTTAAATGCCTCGGCTCAGCCACCAGTCTTTACAAAGAACGCTT
Organism: Raillietiella orientalis; assembly: GCA_036172245.1. NCBI lineage: Eukaryota > Metazoa > Arthropoda > Ichthyostraca > Raillietiellida > Raillietiellidae > Raillietiella > Raillietiella orientalis. The sequence goes on along the minus strand of JAYWIR010000002.1, from coordinate 4,228,469 downwards.
CTGGTCGGTCTCTCACTGTGTATCACCCCTCTTTGGGTCAACCCTGAACTTTTTCACGGAAGTCCTAACCGTCCTCTGCATCGCTTAGCATGCATGCATGCGACGCACCATCTGCATGCTGGTGGACCAACCCTAGAGGCGTAAAAGCGACAAACAGCACTCCTTCCTTCGGTAAAACGGGATCCCCGAACAAAAAAGGTTCGAGGATCCCGTCTTACGGTGCGCGATTCCGACACGCGACGGATACGTCTGAAACTACCGCCAGCACTGCGGATCCCATTCTCCCAAGTTTCTTCATCTTTTGTTTTCCAGATCTCGGTCACGAAGATCTGGGAAACAAACGGTCAGACTCTCCAAGTCAGTGCAACTCGCAAAAGTGCTGCCCCCTTTCTACTTTTATCTGCGACCCACGAGAAACAGAGATTTCACGTTTCGTAACTACACCATGTAAGAAAACGGGCACTCAATTCTTTGGCATGGCCTTCATCCAGTCCTTCGCCTTGTTTTTGTGGTTCAACCCGTACACGCTACTTCCTGGACGAAACAAGTCATAGCGGAGCAAACAGATCTGTCTCTGCATGAAAAATCCCCATTGACGAATTTTTCTTCCTGCAACAGTCGTCCATCTCGAGATTTTTCTTCGGAGATCAATCTCTGTCTCAACGCCTGGTTGATTCTCGATGCTGAGGTGTACGCAACAAATATTTGCCTGCAAAATGTGCCGAGGTCTCGCTCGTGATTCCTCGTTAGATTTTTTTTTCTTCTTTGTTTTCTTAGGTCAGAACAAAAAACCATTTGTTTCACCTCTACTTTTGAAATGTTTCTGCTTTTTTCTGCAGCTTCAAAAATCAACAGACTCCACTTTCAGCGGGAACTGAATGAGAGGTGAAAACTCGAAGGTACGGTCAAATGATCGGTAATGCAAGATCCGAAATTTCGCACTCACTCATTTTTCCGATCCTTCATCGTTTAGGAAGAAATGACGAATTCTATACCTACACAAATTGCCATTTCAACAGTTTCCAAACCTAGCAAGGGACTGAGTACACAATAACTTTCTTGGATTCCTCCAGGGAAGACCTGTCACAGCTAAAACCATGAAACCGCGCACAAAAAGCCCATGTTTATCTTGGAGTACAGTTGTTGGTTAAAGTGCTCACAGCTCTCTTGCTTTCTTTACAAAGTACCGTGAAAGCTGAGAACGGCGCAGATACAAATCAAGCACCTTTGTGAGCACAAAAACATACGCTTCGAAGAATCCGGGATATACGAGGCACGGTGCACACAGACACACACAAAACGTAAACACGCACAAATGAAACGTATGACTGCAATGCACCATGATAATTTGTTTTGGAGCTCTGCAAACAGAGTTTCAGAAACACGAAGTGTTTCTCGTTGCAAACGAGAAATGGTGGCAGAATTCGCAACAAGTCTCCGCAATAAGTAAATGGACTTTCAGTGGCACGGCTTCGAACTTCACGACTTCCGGGTCGGCAATTTGTGTTACGCAAGAAAATTGAGCTTCCTTTGGAAGTACTCGTCATGGCTCTCATTTACTTTTCGAGAGGCAAACGCTGTCGCAGCTTCTTGACTTTCCAAGAAAGAAGCTATGATAGTGCTTGCGGCTCGTTAGGCTTCCTCAACGAAGAATAAAACGCATTCGCTTACTTTCTGAAGAAAAATAAACTCATTATTTACAAAGTTTACCGGGTTTCCGGATTCGTTACAACTGATCTTAAAGGCGCTACAAAGCTGCGACTAAAAAGGAACAAAAGGAAAGAGGAATTCATGCAAAGGGATCTGAGTTACTAAAAAGCAAATTCAGATCTAATTACAGCTTGAGTGATGCTGCCGCCGCATCTGAGGATGTTAAAACAGAAAAAAAAAATCCATGCTGTCGAAACTCAATCTCCTTGTTATTGAAGGATTCGTGATCAGCTCAAAAGGAAAAAGCCCTGAATTCAAACTTTGCAAAAGCATACGGCAAACATGGTCAAGATTTATGTAAGGATTAAAATGAACTTGTTTTTATGCATGATGTAATGACACACCGCAGGTGACCACAAGAACACACGTACACGAGGATACACTTGAACAAAAGGACAATGCAGACTGCAGTTTAAAGGAAATTAATGTTCACATTGAAAACATCGGGGAACATGAAAAGCTTCCTAATTATCTAATGGGTGATTTAAATCAAAATAAATGCGTTTCTATAGTTTATAACCACAATGCATAAAACACGTTTAAAATTTCATTCTGTGGATACTCAATTCAGTTATTCTGTATTAATGCTAATACGACTGAATGATAATAACGCATCCCGAAGGCCATCCTTGTATTACTAATGTACTGTACATTTTCAGAACGCCCAAATTCTTAAAGGATACTAATATCAACACAGTAAGTACACCAAACATAAATTAAGTAAATAATCTGTCCCAGTGAAAACCAAAATTAAAACATTTGAACCCCAAACCTAATTTCTAAGGGATAGATCAGAAGTTACAAATGCCACAAAATTACATAAAAACATGCAAAATAAATGAATAGATTAGAAACAATTCTTCAATGGCTATTCAAACAATTCTTCAAACAAATTCTTCACTGGCTCACCCTGGTAAACACTTCAATGTGAGACTACAAAAAACAACATAAAATATTAAACTTAGAAAATAAAATCCACAGAACTATCCCTGGCTAATGAAATGCTTATATATATATTTACACCAGAACAATGAAAATAATTTCTGATTATGTGAATAGTTGTGTTTAAGTTTTTATGAATCATATTGATAATCACACATGTATAATTTGCCAGTGTATTTCCCATGTTTATATATATCTATCTACACACTTGTTCAAATGAAATACACAGGCAAATTATGCCTATTGTTCTTGATGAAATCAGAAAATTTGAAATAATTGTTATCACACAAACCTGCAGAAAGGCATTCATCTGATTGGCAACATTGTGATGTTTGATTCCTACAAAGAATAATAGGAATCTCTGAAGACTGTATTTCAATATTGGGATCATTTGTCTCAGGATCTGATTCAACAAACTCAATGAGAAGAGGCTCTAAAGCATTCAATTCGTCTAGATCATCATCTTCAATTTTCATGTAATCACACTTCAGCATAGTTGTTGGTGCATCATTTTTTACTGAGCAATTAGTTTCACATGGTAATTTATTGAGTGCAGGAAGATCATCATTAGATTCCACAGTTTTTGCATCACATGCTATATGTTTGGTTCTCATATAATTTTCACAGGTTATTGAAGTGTTGTTGTCCACAACAACAAAACCAGGAATAACACATGCACTACTTTTATTTAATTCAGAATCGTTTCTGGTTGGAACTGGGTATACTACTGAGGTGGCAAACACACAGGATTCAAGGCATTCATTATCATTCAGAGAGTGTTTGATAGCAGAAATTTCTTTTGAGTACTTGTCCCCAGGAGGGGATGTTGCACCATCAATTGATAACGAGATTCTATGTTGCTTTGAGCTGAGATCCAACAACGACGTTTGTTCACAATTTAAATAATTTAACTGTTGCTGCATTCCCATGGGCCAATCCAACTCTTCACTGTCATCACTCTCAGAATCACTTTCAAACCTATTAAATTTATTGCTACCTAAAAGATATCATTAACTTCATAAACTAGAAGAACACAACACAAACAAAGCGAGAATTATTTGAAATATGGTGCTCTATAAGTGTCCATGACGGTTTATGGACTGGAATTTTTAAAACAATTAACATTTTCAATCAACATGAATTTTTGAAAATAAAATGTTAGGATTTTTGCATAAATGTTTTGTATTGGAAAAAATTTCCGATTTGGAAACACACGTTCACGGACTGAAACGAAGACTTTTGATTAGAGTGGAGGTCAATCGTAATGAATAAAAACAAATGACTAATGCAATAAGCTAGGGGATGCATGCTTATAAAATATAGCAAAGCAAATACCCAATGAATAAAACAAAAAGATTCTGATTGAGGGCAAACAGAAATGGTTGTTGAGACTCGCAATGTAATGTGCTTTTGATGCATGAGCTTTTTTAAAGATTGATCTTGAGAAATTATTATAGCAAACATCCCATAACCAATTGAAAAAAAAAAAAAAAAAAATCCAAACACTATAAACGTTTTGCAGCATTGAAATCTCTAATGTCTATAAATGGCATAACACCATTTTCATAAAAATCAATGAAAATACAATCTCTGAACTAGTAGACTGGATTTAAATATTAAATCTGATTTGATATCTTTATTTTTTGAAGATAAAAACGAACAAGTTATAATATCAGGAAGCCAGTAACCATCACTAATGCTTACTTCTTTAATATTAATGAAACTATTTCTAGCGACTTTTATGTTTTTCAGTACTAATCTATTTTGAGTTCATATTAGTAACCTTCAAAAGTTTACCACACTTGCTATTAATATAACACAAAACTTCAAAATAATATAAAATGCACAACTGATCATTTAAATTATAATGGAATAACTGAAACAACCTTTCACTTTTAAAGATGCTGTGGAAAATTTATTCTTATGTTTGATTTCACACTTATTTCCAGGGAAATTTTCAGTTTTGGATAATGAATTTTCTGAATCAGATTGCTCACCAACACATTTGCTTTCTATAGGGATTATAGCAATAAGATTTGGTTTCGTTTGATGCTGGCAAAAAATCTAAAACATGATGGTATCAGAATCAAATGAAGGAAATATGTTTAACATTATTTTTTATCAATATCTTGAATTGCAAATAAACCATGGATTTATACACATTAGTTCAATATACATTAACCTTTTCACTAATATCTTAACTTTTATACAAAGCAATTTCCGTCTAGATCAAGTTAAATGCTCCTAATAAACAGAGAGCGAACAATTCATTATTCAAACACTTTTCTAGAAATATGTCTCAAGAGAAGAATCATTCAAACATACTTTATATCTTTTAATTTATTCACCAAACTCGTATGATGAATGTGGATGAGATCCAAAGAATGAATAGGTATCCAACGACTTTGCAAAATGTGCAGGGAAATCTGTCAGTTTTTAATAACTTCTCAAAGTCTGTTTAGGAAAAAAAAAAAAACAGTGGGTAACTTAATATTGCCTTTTAGCTAAACTGCTTAAGTTTTTTAAGTTTTATAACAATCTAATATCTTCGAGCATTGTTTAATCAATGTAGCAAATACTTAAGGAATGTTCCACATGATATCATTCTGCTCTGCAAATACTGGAGGATTAAAAGTTGTGAAATAATGCCAAACAATAAGGAGGAAATCTGGCAATTCTGCTGTCATGCACACAATTGGGACGCATCTTAAGACCCTTCTAACTTGTAACATTTTGAGCACTTATGTGCACAAAAATGAGCAACTGATAACAAAAAATAATGATTGGAAAAGATAGCAAAAATTCACATGAATGAATAGCTCTTCAACACATATCTCTGTAATTATATGGAGTACATCCAGAGATATAAGTCTTTTCTAAATATTCAATAATTTAGCATGTAATGAATGTGCAGCTATTTATGTAACTGCATGGCAACTATATACATTATTTACAAAAACCTCCCTGTATCCATCCAGAGCATACACGCCAGTACATAAATCACTTCATTCTGCAGACATTTAATTCAAATTAATTACTAACCTTTCAAAAAAACATGATAATTAATTCTGAGTATGTTTTGTCATTTCTACATCTCAACTTCATTGTATGCTTTTATTCATCCTTTTTACCAAAACAAGCTTATGAATATTTGTGATATGACGGATTTTGTGATTTTACGATGTACATTTTTAAAGAGATGGTCGACAGTTTGCCCATTGAGATAATGAAATTAGAATTGCAAAATAGTTCTGATATTTTTCTAGAAGTCTATGATGTATTATCAGTTTCTGTTGTATTTGCATTTATTGCTTTACTATTTATACTTGCTACAAATGATAAAAGCTATGGAAAACACCCCTACATACACATGTGGCCTCTATGGGTTTCATTTTGCATTATAAAAAAAAATTATTTTAAAAATTATTTGCATTATATATTTACTTTTCTTGACATTCAAAACATAAGCGGTGCATTAGAATATGCTTGTACACTAAAGCACTGCAATCTAAGCATCTTTAAACAAACAATAATCAACTAAAAACCTACAAATAAAATTTTTTACTCTTTACTCAAAATGTTATGATTTTTATATTCACATATAAGCACTCCTCACAGTTTCCTAAAAGGACACTGTAATGCAATTACTACAGTTACTGTTCTTAAGCACAATGAACTAGAAAAATACTTGACAACATAAGAAATAACATTTGGCAATAAACAAGAAAAATAAGAATCCATAAATATGCAATAATAATAATAAAATTTTTCATAAGTCCTGTAAATCTTTTTGAAGCAAGTTATATTTGATTTTAATTTTAAATCTACCAATCAAATTATGGACGTTTCAATCATATCGAAATATAATAAATAAAAAACAATATTTAGAACAGGACTGCAACAGCTGCAAAAAAAAATAAGTCCTTGGTACCATTTTTTTGATTCTGATTATTAAGGATCTTTCTACATTTGCTGCTCAAGTATTATGCCAGTATAACCCTCATAATGGAGGAAGTTTTGATGCACAACATTTATGATGATCTCAACTTGATATCAAGTGCAATTTGTCTTTCAGGATGATTCGTGACACTGTTCTTATTAAAATAATTTAAATTAAATTTAAATAAATTCACCCATTCATTCATGATAAATTTCAACTTTCCAAATAAGCTCACAAGTGCTTGCAATACTCTACTACAAACTAAATGCTCCCAAGGCAAAAAAAGCGTTAATGCTGCATCATACCAAACATTTCATTTATATTTCATGTTTTATTTCTGAATGTGGAAGAATAAAATAGACGAGTTGCATACACATTCAGGACTATTATGCTTTAAAATGCAGTTGATTTCAAGTCATCAGAATTCACTCATTCAGGCCATAAGGTTCACTAGAGTCACACCATTGTATGACTTGTTTGGTTGTTATGATGCAAATCTTAATTCATCAATGGTACTGTTTAATTCCTATGGAACCATTAAGTAAAAAATTGATGAATTCCTTAAAAACGGCTTATATATTTTTGTATTTCAATTAGACATTTTGAATTAAAAACTTTTTCCCATTTGAGTGAACGTACTTTCTACAGAATTCAATAAATAAGTACCATTCACTGAACTGAGTTAATCTGAAGTATTGTTTTATAGAATGCAAAATTCATGTATAAAAGTGTATAAATATTTGATTCAATCTGATGGAACAACATCGATTAATACGTACCTCACTACATAAATGCATATAATTATTGTTAACCAAACGTTTATATTACACCTGGCATTGTATAAAGTTATAACAATTTTATACTGTAAAGGGTGAAATTAAGATATGATCCATAAACAATGCTTAGCATTCCACAAAATAATTAGAAAATTAAGCACACTCTGCTCCTTTATGAACAATCCAAAAAACTAATAGATGGAAAATAAATCAGTTTGGTAAGGGAAGGTAGAAGGTCTGAATTAATCAATTCCGGAAAAAATGTTACCTTACTGTATATAATAAGATGTAATAAATCAGTTCACAATAATATCGAAGATTAGAGTAAAAAACTGAGGTGCATGATGCAGCCTTGGTTATTACTACAGCTTTAAATCACTGTTATTATAACAAAAGTCATGACTTAAAGATTACAATCAGTTATATGTTCAAAAATTCCGTGAACCTTTTTCATGCTTGCATCTTTAACTCCATTTCCTTCTCCAGAATGTTATCTGTTTTCGTATTTGATTGAATCACCAGATAACAAAGGTAACTACTGCATATTGTCTAGTTTACAAAATGCTTTTCTGAATTTGGAACACCTTTCATCATTAATTTTTCTTATCAGTCTGCCTTTCTGCCAACTGCACATTCAAATTGATGCTACGTTTTAATACTTATTAGACATTTTCATGATGTGTTTTGCATAAAGAGCAGGCTTATATAATACCTGTGAATTCTCTATATTTTATTTTTAAATCTTGCATTATAAAAATTTTCAAGAACTCCAAAAGGTAGCAAAAAGTTGTTTGAGAGATTGTGGTGAGACTAATATAACAGACAAAAAGAAGCTGTTAGAAGATTTACAAATTAATTCAATAAGCCCTTTTTTGAGGTGTTATGAAATTATTTTATGCATTAGCGCTCACAGTTCTTTCTCATATAAATAAGCAGACATAAAGTAACTTCAATAGACAATTTCATTTGAGAAGGCACCATCCGCTCTGTTTTTGGATAATTTAATACGAGAAAACTTACAGAAAGTTCCCAACAAATGCAAGACCTTTATTAGATAAACACATATTGATTAACTGACACCTAAACTTATGATGTTGTTTACCTAACTCTTGAGAGCACAAAATGTTAAGAATTCTTTAGGCTCACTTTTCACCTTACATGTTTATTTAATGGAGCAATCCCCCATTTGACAATTTTTTTATTTTCAAAAGAAGCTAAAATTAATAAGACACAAAAGAGTAAATCTTATTTTTTTCGATGTTGATTTTATAGGGAAAGCAAGTTAAACTTCTCCAACAATAAATGACTACATTTCGCATTTATGGTTTTGAGAGCTCCAAATGTCAACAAACCACATTAAAAAAACAAAACCAAATGCCTACAAATGCTTATAGCATCTTTCTGTAAATGGAGTTATATACATTCTGACTAAAAAAACTCCCTGATTCTCCAATTTAAATAAAAACACTAAGAAATTCAAGGTATTCCTGGAAAATATGGCTTCATAGAGGCTTTTGTATTCAGGGCTTTTCAAAAGGAACACTGATAAATTATCAGTGTTCATGGAGAGGATATCCTCAATAAATGTCACTTGAATTTTCCAAGTATCCCTACTTTTCACAAGCACAACCAACATTTTTATAAATACATAAACACATGTAGAAATGACAAAGCATTGCAATAATTGTATAAAAACCTTTAAGACTGAATATTTAATTAACAATTCTAGCAATACAGAAAATAACCAAACGTTGCTTGTAAAAGCTTTGAAACTATGTCTCAAAATTAGATTGAAATTTTAAAAGAGCACCATAAACAAGAACAAAATAATTACATATGTGATTACCTGAGATGTTGGACTTTTCCTGGATGTCACTTTTTCAGAAGACTGGTCTTTCAAATTATTATCTGTTGGGAAAGGAATTTCATCTTGACCACGCTTAAGGGTTTTTAAGGCTGCTATACGTAAAGCTTCCAAATCATCATCTTCCTCAAAATTTCCATTGATAACTACGTCATTAAATACAGAAGCCATGGAAACTACCAAAGTTGCCATATTTCTTTATCAAAGAAACAAATAATGATTATTGGCTTTACAAAATGCATTTTAATGCAAATTAATTTATGCTAAAGACCAAAATCTTTCATTGGTACATGGATTAAATTTCTATGATTTTTTTTCGGAAAAACATCTGATACATAACTGTTAACTGCTAATCAATTATGCATGGTTGCAAAAATATATTTCCAAATAAATTGTAGACTCACTTATGATGAAACCAACCACATTATGTAATATTCACAGTTCCAATAAATCTCTAAAAAGCTTGCACAGTGTTAAAGAAAGATGTAAATATATTGTATTATATTGTATTTTAAATTCCAATAGTACTTTTCATACAAATTTTGTACAAGAGTTTAAAATAGTTTTTTACTGAAAGCACCTATGTTTGCTGCAATGTTCCCATGGTTTGTTACGAGCTTAGCTAGTACTTATGTCTGAAGAACACAAGCCTGTTTACATTCACACCGGATTGAATTAATGAATTCAAAAGAAACTGCTTTTACATAACCTGAATAAATTGTTGTGCTCAAACAAAATTACACCTATTAAAAACTCTATCAATGAAGTGTCATTATTAAAAGAAATATTAGTAAATAATATTAAAAGAAGAAAATATTAATAAAACACTATTTTGAATATCCATGTAAATCAAAATAATACCTACGTAGTTCAATGTGCAAGATCAAGAGTAGAGCATCTGCTTACTCTCCTTTGCACAAATAAAGCTTCCCATGGAAACATTACTGGCTAATTCAAAAATGAATGTTTTGAACAGACTGAATTTTTAAATCACCAAAAAACCGGAATATTAAGGAAAGGAACTGCTGTGAAGACATTGAAATAATAATAATTCTGTGAAATCCCATTGGTAGCAAATCCATCAAAAACAAAAAGGAATCAGAATAAATAATATTAGCAATCTTTATACATTAAATATATCACAAATACTTCATCTGAATAATAACAAAGATAAGTTTGTCACATCACGTTTATTCAAATTATTTCACTATCAGCAATATCTATTTCACTATCACAATGTATGTAATGTACTAAACTTGACATAAGAAGCAATCATTCAAATGTGTAGACATTGATTCAACAATATGATTGACAATCAGTTTATGCTAAGAAGGTACTTTTAAGCATTAAAAATCACAAATCACTGGAATAAATTCCATCCAACCATCACTAATCAATCACCAATTATATGAAGACCTTAACCTAATCACAAAATCCTACTGTTCAAATAGAAGAAATTATGAAAACCACTTCTTAAATGGATCTGATAACATCATTATTCACAGGATAAGAATCAAATGTTTATGTGAATACTTTAATCATAAGAATTTCAAGATACATCTCAGTTACTAGAAAATCCCACATAAATCGGCATCATGAATGAGGATTTTAAGAAACAAAACAAATAACTGTATGATATTTGAGTCTTACTTGTAAAAAAAGAAATAAATCAAAAACGGTCATGTTTGGCACTATATGTCATACTTTCAAATATAAAAGCTAATCATGCAGAACCTGCTACAAATAAGGCATTCCATGGTAAGTAACCAGTTACCACAAATAGAAAACAACTCAGTTGAATATTTTGGTGCTTAAATGTAAGGGAAAAAAGCACCTTTATATAGAAATCATTTAAGATTACAGTCACAATGCACAATTTTCTCGCATTTGAAGAACACAGTTAACTAAGAAGGAAAGACAAAATGAAATGAAATAAATGGAAAATACTTTTCATGCCAACATGAAAATGAGAAAAATGCCTCCAATAATCAGAATAAATTACTCCAATACAGAAAGTGCAAAATGTAATAAAAACACCATCGGGATGGTGAATTTTTCATATAATGGTAAAGATCGGCTCAATACTTGGAATTCCCTACATTTCTTGATAGTTACTAACAAATTAATAAAAGTGAAAATCAATGAGCCTACAAAACTGTTTGAAAGAACCGCATATTCTGCAAGAGAACAATCCATTTTTCAATACTTCCTTGGAAGTATTCTGACCATACTACTGAAATCAAGTTAAGATTAATATCGCTAAGGATTACATGAAAGACGAGCCCAATCATCTTAATTAACAGAGAAACTGCAATTCGAAAAATGCATCATCTTATAAGTAAATGTGAGTCTTCACCATTTTGGTAACAAAACATTAGCTACAAGTCATGACTTCATAGACTATTTACTTATTGACACATCGTTCGAACTTCGTTCACAGGAAATTCTACAGTCACGAAATACAGCTGAATGCATACTTTCATTTGGGTTTGGGGGATTCTGTTCAAATTCGTGGAATTTACTCCAAGCATTTATGCTTTTTCAGAAATTGGTGACAAACTTGAGCAAACACGATTAAAATCCGAACGTTCTAGTTTCCCTTCTCGATTAAATGCTCTAGTACGTTGCTACTGATTTTTCGTATCAGAGGGGCTCATAATGGCAATGCCATCAAATTGGCACGTGATACACTTTATACTCACCTAAAAAGACATTCTAAATTTGATAATTTGAGGTTTTGGTCGACGGCTACATTTCAATTCAAGAGCTTGAGCAGTGAAACATCCAGCGAGTAAAATTTTTTGATTTCAATATAGCCAACACTAGGAATGACGAATTTTTTGGACACGAACAGAAATTGGAGCATTATTTTACGCTTTACAATGCATCGCAACCACAGCCAACAGGCTGTGATTTAGCAACATAACTAACAGAGTATAACTACTGGATCTATGACTGAACAATTGGTCCATAGCTTCCCTATTGCACAAATAACTACGTGGTAGAAATTTATGGATTAACCTTTAGTTATGGTAATACGGCTTTTCGTTCAACATATGCAAACGACTTCTCAAAAGCAGTATCGTTTGCTTCAGAGGGAAAGAAAAAAAATTTCAAGAATCTTCTCCTGTAAAATAATAGTTTGTGTTAACATATAATGCGTGCTTATCGTAGGTTTTGACTGTAAATAGTTTGTTTTTACTATGGAATTTAGTTTCCAATAATCATATCAGGAATCGTACTCTGGAATTACCTGGGCATACAGCTTTCATTTTTGTTTCGACACACTCACAAACGGCTTTCTGATCTTAGTATACTGGAAAAATAACGATCCCGTTCTAGTAGTGATGCAAGGTTTGATTTGAAAATCCCATGTAAAGAAAAAATGACACTGAATTATTTACACTAGTTATCCTGAAAGCTCCGATGGAACTGAAATGGGTCTGCTGATCATACGCGGTTTTTGTTGGATAGAACAAGAGAAATGCATCAAGTGGTGATCTCGAGATGGAAATTTTGATCATTTGCATATAATGGTAATGCCTTCTCCCCTTGGATGGGATAAGGAACTCTGAGATCATGCATGTAGTTGGGCGCCCTAATGTGTATCCTATCATCGTATTAGAGCAAAAATTGTCTGACAGCAGCTGGAAGGAGCTACTTCATTCTTTTGATAAGGAAGTCCTGTTAATTTTGAAAACGGGAAGCGGGATTGCAAAGGATCTGAAACTGTTTTGAAAACTAAATAGTGAAAGCACGTGAAAAGCCAAAGTGCTATGCATATATTTTCAGGGCAAACGCTTTTACCATTTCAATGTTTCCATCCTTTGACTCGTTTCTTCAAAAGGAAACAATCACTGAAAATTCTAATCCAATATCGTGTTTTATTTTGAGACATCATTCTCTTTGAAAAAGTGTTGGTCTGCAACCTTCACTCAGGCAGTCTTAGTTTCACATCTAGCAATGTGTGCAGATTTGCAATACATTTACATGGAGTTAGAAGTTGCCACGAAGAACTTTTTTGTTTCTCTCCCGGAATCCATGCAATCCAACGAAAAATGCTCGGCAATGCATGGCATGGTTTCAAATATGAGTTAAGAACAATTTCTCTGAAATTTTGAATTCTTGGATAAAAAAGGCAAACTAATTTATCTGAAGTAAAGAAATACGATCTTTCTTTAGACACTGTAACATAATAAATAATGTTGTTGCTTATTTCAAAATTACCATAGTTTTCTAAGGACGCGTTACAACATGATGAAATGTTCTTGAAAAATCATCTTAGTAAAATACATTATTAATCAAGAGTATATTCAGCTAGTAAAAACCTCCCAAGGAGCTGTTACTTTCATCTTCATTGGGATATTTGAAAGAACTGGGTCTAATCTGTGAAAGCCTGATTTTTCATATAAGTTTCTATAAACCTACAAGCTTCATTGTCTTTCCGTGTGTGAACAAAGGGAGCTACCAAGAAACTACGATTATGTGAACAAATGTGGCTAATAGCAGTTGATCTTCCGATTATTTCCTTTGTTTTCGTTTACAGTAAACATTTGAAGTCTGTTGACTTAAATTTTGCGATTCATGTGCTCCTCTTTGACTAAAGCATGAAACTAGGCGAATTCTATATGAAGAACCCGTAGAACTATAAGGCTATATCTTAACAAAACATTCATATATAAGTAATTACAATTGACGAACGATGCCTTCAGTACCGAGATTGATTCTTATATCAGTATGCCAGTGATATTCTTTCTTTATTGGAAAAAGAGACTTCTTTCCCTGATTAACTCCCACTGTTATTTGCTAACCTGCATTCTTTAATCAAGAAATTGGATTCCTTGCATTTATTTTTGTTCTCAGTAATGCTAATGAGGAGAAATTAGAATCTGATAATGACCACTTTGTTTGCGTTAGTGACCACGAGAAAACTTAAAGTAAGAATTGATAAACGGGAATCATAATTTGCAGACATCCAAAAACTTCCACTTCTTTGATCGTGTCTTTCAAATTTTCAAAATTTGCAGCTCATTGCACAGGAGACTGCCACATTTGTATATGTAGCGAAGCGAAGTGTTTTATCAAATTTAAAGATAATTAGAAATATGCGCCATGATATAAAAGCGCTAATTTAGAGAATTAAATAATAAGTTATATGCAAAATGCATAACAGGTGTTTGCTAAGTCTTCAGGCAAGATAGAGGTACGATAAGAGAAATAGGTGTAGATCCAGAAAAGAAACTGATGAGAAAACTGAACAAGGTACAAATGCATCTGATTTGAGTATTAAGAACTTAATAACTACGTGCGTAATGAACAACGTTTAAGAAAAAGCAGATTTAAAGGCTGTAAAGCAATTACATATGTAACACCCACAATCTCCTACTGCATTATATCCTGTTCCAGATTTGCTTGATTTTTCCCATAAAGTGATATGTTCGGACTTCAGAAACAAAAATGTGATTCAAGGACGCAAAGCAAAAGTGAGTACCAAAGTTTTTAACTAATGACTTATGCCATACATAAATAGAGGAAAAATGATAAAGCAGATCAGCAAACTGCATGATGCATTTCAGGACGTTGCCAAAAATAAATAATAGCTTCTTTATAAGATTGCTAAATCAAAAATCATACAAGGATGAACTCGAAAAAAAAAATAAAAAAATTGGAAAAACAGTAAAGCAGGCATAACAAAACCGGAAAAAAAAATACTTTTTCAAAGTAACAGCTAACTTAGAATTACCACGAAACTATTTTAGGAAATGGCTTTATCAGCAATTTTGAAGGTGAACGTCCATATTCATTTTGGTTAATTCTTCCCGTATTTGCTTCATCCATCCTCTAGACAGCCAACAGACTCATCCTTGCATTGTGCTTTGTTTGTGGATATTTCCCTTTTATAGAAGAAATGTAACATAATATTGGTTGTTTAACGTTTTTTTATCGTGTTTTCAGTGTATTTTAGAGTTATCTTAGAATGTTCCTTGTGATTATATTCGTGAAATAACAATACTTAGCGTAGACTGTATTTGATAATATTTTACGAATATTCAGAGTTCATCAGATATACTGAAGTAGTAATAATTCCTTACGGAGAGTATAAAAGAGCAGGACATTTTAGTTGTTTTACGAAATATTATTCTTTTGTTAGTTTTTCAATTAATTAAACGATAATCTCATTAATAACAATATCAACGTGCAAGTATTCAAGAACATCTTGACTATCTGATTTACGATTCTCCAGAAGCGCACAAATGTTTCCAGTAAAAGATGGCTCAACGTATTCACATAAAAATTAATCTAATGAAAAACAATGCAATAAGGGGGGATTTTGGTTATAGATATTTACAATCTTGGCACTTTATTGCAAATGCTGGAAACGTTATCCGGTTCCTTCAGTGGTCTTGCTTTTCTGGTTATCGATTTTTGAACTGTTTTCTGAAGTTCAGTAACCGATTTTGCTGAACTATGATGTTTTGTTTCATTACGTAAAATTGGAGTTTGGGAAAACATAATGACTTTAAATGATCAGAATGCATCGGAGCAAAACTATGAACTCATGCAGCAGTCTACCATATTGACCAGCATTCCAGAGCTGTAGCTTTCATTGTTCAATAAAAGATTTCAAAGAGTATGAGAATTAGAAAATAGGGGAAAAACAATGACGCTCAGGGGCTTGATGGAAACATGAAACCCTAAGACTTCATTCCAACCGAATAGTTCTGACGACAAATTGGTAGCAGATTTACAAATTAAAACGATCCTCCTGTTTCCATCGGAAAGACAAACTAGGAAAATTAGGAATGCAAAAGAACGTTGTCTAAGAGTCAGTTTCGAAAGTGCAAATAGGTTCATGCGTTGAAGCATTTTTTTTAATCCCAAGGACTAGCATGTGTTGGTCAAGGTTTTATTGAAAATCGCTCGACAACCTAGTCAGACTTCCTAATGCATTTTGAGTTTTCTCAGGCGACTGATAAATACTGTGATCTCAAAAAGGAACATACTTTCAAATGTATGTTTTTACAAGAACTCTTTAGACATAAGATTTTCTCTGGGGTGGCTTGCAAATGTTAGTTTTTCTTATGTTCCGAATGCTTGAGTCTAGATAATATTTTTTCTTCCTCAATGTTTGCGGAATTTACCTTTCTGCGAATGCTCGCGGTGTTTTTCTGTGGCGCCAATATTTGTCCTCCTTTTGCAAACAGCTGTGCACGTTTTTACTCGTCACTTTCAAAAATCGTTTGTGTGCTGTTTATGCTTACTTCTGCATTGGAAGGTCCAGTCCCTTGCAATTACTGCTTTCGAAATCCATAGTTTCATGGTCATGCTGCCTACCTTCATGTTTTGAAGGAGTGAAGAACTAAATCATATCCATATTTCGACAAATCTGGAGTGTTTGGTGATGCACCTTATACGTTGGTGCATTGGAGAGTGTTTTATTCAGTCCTACAACAAGGAAGTGTGGTTTGCTATTTGGTCACATGGTGTAAAATGCATTAGAACAATATAATGGAACAAAACAGGTTCATATTTTGGCTGCAATAAAATAAGCACGTTACTATTTGAAAAAATCTTTGAAGCACTCCAAGAAATGTAAGTTTTTTTAAAAAAAATCATGGTTTCGATGGTGAAGTGACTTGCACAGCAGATGCAGAGTGTGATCATTCTTTGATGATGATTGTTTTTATGCACAAAATTTCGTTTACTGGCATCACAGCTAGAAGATGCTTTTATTTTCAAAAGATGAGCAGTTGATTCCCCAGAAACATTAGAAGCGTATAGGAAGATGGACTGGATGTAAGTGCAAACAAAACGGATTAATTTAATGAACTTTTAGTAAGTTGCGCAAAAAAGGCTATCTCATCAATGCAACCCCATCATCTTTTAAAATAAGCAGTGCAGACACTAAATTACGTACAATTTTCTTGCAGTTGCAAAGGTTTGGCTATCTTTTCAGTTGTGATGTGATAATAAAATAAGACTGCTCGAACTCCAGCCTAGAGGAAGTTTTGCGAAAAATGCGAAAAGATGTGAAAAGATTGGAAAAATCTTTTGTGGATGTGCATGATTCGCACAAAAAATTGTGCGCAGAATTGAAAAATCACAGCATATGTGAATATTATGACAATTTGAATAACAGTCTTGACAAACTAAATGGGATATCAAATCAGGTACTGTAGTCAATTGCTTCTTGAAATTTGGGATACATTTAAAGTGTTTTTGAAAGAAACTTGAAATAAGACATAACATGAGGCAAATTTTCAGATTTGTATGCATACCAACATTCTGAGTAATTCTCTCCATGAAAATCTATTGATCCCATTAAAGAAGTATGCTCATGAATTTCAGTGGGTCAGCATGAATCTTAAAGCCAGAGAAACTGTACTACAAGAAACTAATAAACTGCAAATGAAACTGTCCAAATTGGAACAGGAAAATAATAAATCTGGATGTTCACTAAAAACTGAGCAAATTAAGAAAGAACTGGATGTGAATAAGGAAGAACTAATCCAGATAGAAAAAAAATTACTTGAAGATTTGAATGAACTCTATGTGAAAAGAAAAGCATGGTTTATTCCATATTTTTTGAAACTGCTGGAAGATGAAATAACTTATTTGATAACTATTTATGATATTTACGACAAGCAACAATGTTCTACTCAGAAAGATGCGGACGTGTCTTCTACATTTAAAGCTATAAAAGCCTTATCCATCATTTGTGATAGCAAGGAATAATGAATTTTAAATCAGCTTATCAGAATACTGGAGGCAATTTATTGATTTCATCAATACACTCATCATATAAAGGTTGATATGTCTCATGTGCTTTGATGAGCACTGTAGCCTGCTTGCGTTCTGTTCCAAAGGCAGCATTCAAATCAGCAGCAGTAGGCACATAAACATAGGGGAGGCCTTTTTCTTCACATACTGCTGGTAAATGGCATATTAATTCAATTGGAGTCACATCACCAGCAAAGACCACTATCCTAAACAGAGCAACATTTATACGAATGCAGGGAAACATTTCAATCTGTAATTCCTCATTGCACATTAATGCAGCACAGCTTGAATGTTAACAATTCAGGATGTCTTGCTCCTTAAAATTGATGGCTGTTAGTCAAATGACCAACAAACAAATGATTGCTTTCAAATAAAGATATTTCAAAGCATGTGTACATTTACTTTGTTCCTATAGTTTATTTGCATGAATTGCATCTTTGTTTACTTTTTAAGTTTACTAGTGATGAATGGCAGAAGATGGGAATTCTATTTGCTATTTCATAATAAGACATCAGGCTAATCACTCATATTTGCTTTAAGGACATTGTTTGCATTACAAAGATAACCATTAGATTTCACCAACAAGATTAGTTCATCATCAAGCAATGATTTCTAATATTTTTTGAAGTCAGAGTATTTGCCATGCTAGCATGAAAGATCAAAATAAAAGGACTTACCCACGTTCACCTTTTCTTAATCTTGTTTGAACAGCTTTCAAGCCATTTCGTATACACTTCTCTTGAACACCTAAAGTCCACATTTAAATTTATATACACATGTAGCATAAATGTTAATTCCAAACACAGTTATATGTAAAATAAATAAAGTTGACATTTTTTCAAGAAACTAAAAGTGTGTTTACCAAAGCAACATGGGATAGGTGCACACAATTTGTTATTTATCTACGGCACACACTAAGTCAAAGATTTGCTATGAAAAAACAAATCAAGTAATCAACAATGTTATCTCCTGCACAGTTTTTACCACACTAGATGGCTTACTTGTGATGATACTGTTAAAAATGCAAACTATACATTGCATAAGGCAATTAAAGTAGGAAATATTATTAAAATAATTAATAAATCAGTTTCATGTTGTTAACAATTACATGCAAAACGGGTCACTAACTTTTTCTAATGAGTTTACAGATTCTCTTTACCAGTTTCCTAGGAGCCATGGGTTTGGCAATTGGACTTGCAAAACGCAGCTTGTCTTCATAGCTTAATGAAGCAATCGTGTCATAATCAATTGATAAATTAGAAGCTTCCACACTTTTATCTAGGGGTGGTTGCTTCCCCATCTTAAACTTGTTGGTAATTTCTGGTATTTAACTTAGATTCTACGTAAAATCATGCTATTCATACAACACACACATCAGAAGTAAAATGGCTATGCAATTCCAATCGGGAAAATAATTCAATGGCTAAACAATCTGATTTGTTTACAAAACCTAATCTTTCATACAGATAGTCAAAACAAAGGACTGAACATGGTAAACGGCATATTAACTATGAAATATGATTCCTGGTAAAAAAAGAAAAAAGGAAAACAGAAAAAAAAAACGAAATTTTGTTTCAATCTATCGTAAACTCAATATAAGAACTCGCCTAGCACCCCGTCGACTCGATCAGACCACACATCAACACATGGATACGCGCCGCGCACAGAAGATGCAGAGTTGCTGATATTCATGGCATTCATCACCTCTAAAAAAAAAAAATTACTAGTCACATATTAGAGAATAAACATCTGATAATGACTGAGCACTTTTTAGAATTAAAGCTTCTAAGATATAAAGTGTTTACTCTCCTCTATAGGTACCCAAATAACTAAATGATTGCATTAATTTATTTGAGAAAACTAAAGATTGGGAAAAATGGCAACTGAGCTCGAAAATAAATGAGATAGGAATACCTTCCTGTTTCATTTATTTTAGAGCAATAATGGCAGCATTTTATCTAGAATCTATTTCCTCGATACCTAATAGTTATGAAGTTTGAAGGATATGTTTTCTCTTTTGTGCAAAATTCCTGTCATGTTAGTCTGATTACCTCATTTTTTGAAACCATCTTTCCAAACTACAACAAACTACAGTTTGATGGGACCTACATCCCATCCAACGGTTTCGAGACTAAATTTACTAAACATGAAGATATCCTTGATATGAGAGCTCGAGTTTTTCTCATGACTTTTAAGAGATCAGGAGTCCTCAAGGTCTACTAAGCAGAGTCCTTTTCCATAGAATCAATTGGCAGTAACTCACCATTGATAAAGTTTGCTTATAACATTTGGTGACGTGTCTAAGGCAGAAGTCATTAGAACCTAGATTTCAGTATTACAGAAAACACATAATTTGAATCATGCTGTTCTCTATATAATTGCCTAGTTTTACCAAATACGAAAAAACTTCAGAAAAAATATCCTGTAAATACGATATTTATAACATCAGGGGTATTCATATCTAATTTGTTTTCTATAAAATCATGTCATTGATGTGTTAGCGCTATCAGTGAGAATACCAGGGTTTGAGAATCCTTTCGGGAATTCTATTCAAGAAGCCAATTTTGGAGGTTTTTTATTATGAAATCTGTCGTGTCTGATGCTGAGAAGCTATGATTCTCAGTTAACATCAGGGAACACAGAACATGGATTGATCAAGAGATCTGTCTTCTGAAGGATTCGTTTTTTACACATAGTTTTGAGTCTCATATGAACTTTGCTAATATTACAAAGATACACATTTAAATGATTGGATACATCTGTATCATCACAGTTAAAATTTGGCAAAGCATGGTAACTATTAGAATGTATGTGTTTTTTTCCTGGTGTTTTATCGAACTGATGGCCTTCGAAATGTGCTTATGAAATTAAATGAAGAACCAAGTGGAAAAAAAAGATGATTTGGGGCTCAAGTAATTTAAGCATGATGCCAAATATTTGGCTTGCGATAAGATGCTTGGATAGTGAATTGTACCTGCCACACTAAGATGCCAAGGTTGTCCATTATAAACAAACTCCTACCTGAGTCAGCAAAGTCAAGCATCTCCCTCCCTAGACTACTTTAAATGTAGAGAGGGAAGGAGATGTTCTCTGATCTTACTGAGTCTCCTGTGAATATAGGAAAGCGATTCCAGAGAAGTGCATTAGTACACATCCTAAGAGTGTCCAAAGAAACGGGCATGCGCACAGAAAGAGATAAAGAGGAACAATTATTTATTTTCTAATACAATGCATGCAAAACTGATGAGTAATAATAAGTAATAATGGAGCTGCAGCTGGTCGATATTCTGACTGCTTATCTGGCCTATCTGATTCTTTTAACTTTACGTGAGATCCGCTATTCAAAAAAAAAAAAAAAAAAAATCTGATCTCTGAAAATTTCGTTTTTTGTCTTGGGAAAAAAGTCTCTTGATTTTTGAAGTGAATTTTATGGAGATACAGTAATGAAGAATGTGATTTACATTCAAGAGTTTTGCTAGAGATTACACTTAAAATGCTCTTCTAGTAACGAAAAAGAATTAAAATTCTTTGAAAAGCACGTTATTCTTGTACCCGAATAGTATGGAATGGAATTTTCAAATCCTTCCTCACTTTTGTTGACATTTGTGATATGCAGTGACTGGTAAAAATATCCTTTTCCCCCTCCCTTCAAAAAGAAGGAAGAATGGGCAAGAAGTCTTTAAAAGTGCAAACCGCGTGTGCAGTACGGGTTTCAGGAAGACTCTTGAAACAACGAAGATGAAACTATTCTCCAGGCACTGCTTTCGAGTGAAAGGTCTTTTAGATGGTCTTTTGATGAGGTCGTCCTTCAGATGAGTTTGGACACCCTTTGTCTTTTCATTCTTCGGTTTCGGAAATCACACATGTCCGTAACCGAAAATACCAAGAAGCCTCGAAAGCTCGTGGTTCTTCTGCTAGCATCCTTCCTCACCGGAAACAGGAGGTCTGTTTTCCTGGGTTCTGTGGAACGGAGATAGCTGCGGCAGGGCAAGAGAAATCTCTAGCTCGCGAAAGTATCTCATTCGCAGAATAGAGGCATTAGCTGGGAGTACGAAAGTATTTGAAAGAACTTTCTAAAAATACTTGAAACTTTCCATCGTTGCCTCAGAATCCTAGTTATTTTACTTCGAGGGACCATCTTATCTCTGTATCGTTCAAATTTTAGTATGCATAGCGCCGAGGCAACTACAAAGATCTTGTCCTAACGTACCTCCCTGAATCAGAGAAGTTCAGAGTTTCCTTCCCCAGGACCTGGACTTCTCTAAATGATGAGGGAGGGTGCGGTTTTGCTAATCGACTTATGGAGCGCGACATGGAAGGAGAGACAGGGACTCCAGGTCTCCAGAAGTCATGGGCATGAGCACGAATCCTGGGAGCCGCCAAGCAACCTGACGTGTCCGAAAGCACAGAAGATTCGGAGTTCGTCCGAAAGTGCCCAAGAATTTTTCGAAGGAGAAATTCCGTTTCATAGAGAAGATTGTTATGGGGAGTTTCTTGCAAGCATCCCAACGAGGGAGAGTCATCGCTCATTGCAGCTCCCGGCTTTTCAGCAAGAACAGCAAAGTGCTGGAGTAGCTGTGTGGAATGCCAATCACCAACAATTCTGCGTTTCCATTCCTAATTTCAGCTGCCAGGGAAACGGTCGGGAAAGAGCAAAATGGAAAACATGCCAGAATACTTTTCGAGTGCACGTGGACAAGGGACTCCTTGACATCAGTCGATCTATGCGAGAACAGCACTCATAGGACACCGCCCAGTGCAATGCAGACGTCACTGGAAAGCAACACTTGGTGATTTTCTCCAGCGACGGCTCACGGGGCTAGATGCCTTGGCACTAGAAGGGATCGGGCACGCAGCGGTTCAGCATTGCCAGCTGCCCCTCAGTTAGAGTTTTTTCTTCTGCATGCGTTGAAACTCCATCTACTGCCGGATAGAGAGTGAACAGCTTCCTGGTGTTCGTCCAGGAAAGGAAAAAGATTAATGGCAATATAAGCTATCCAGCACATCATGGAGGATAGGAAGGGCTCCTTCTGAACGCACGTGCTGCTTTTTTGCAGTGCTTTTGATGAGAGCTGGAGAACACTTTTGACATTTTCAATGTTTTAGTTGGCGCACGCGAGTAAAAGGGTGGAAATAAACAGGGAAGGAGAGGAGGCCGGGATAGAAGGCGGGAATGAAGTCTGCGTGAGCAGAGGACATGTTCGGAGACGGGTACCCTTGGTCGGAAAGGATCCCGATCCCCTGCATCCACATGCATGCGTGAGCGTAGGGAAAGTTCCGGGCCAGCTGCCTTTTTTCCTAAGCGCCCGTTCTGTTCTGGATCTAAGCTCCGCTAGAAACGCCGACCTCCAAGGCCATATGGCGCGCGGGTGTTCCAGAATGGTCTTCCTGAAATATCGGCGCCATTCCCGGTTTCCCACCAGGGGCTGAGCTATCGGGCAGTGATCACATCGGCAAGTAGCAGGATGCACCCACCTGGAGAAACGGAGAGGGAAACGTGAATGTTCATGGGAGTGCAAAGATCGGCAGGTGCCGATCCCGGTGGAGGGAGGGGGGAGGGAACAGAAAGGACTTTCCGAGCCTCTCCTCTCTTTTGTGTATCCACTGGCCATTCTCAGTGTTGAGACAGGGATTCGTAGCTGACATCTGAGGGACGTCAGCTACCCGGGTGGACTACCGATAGCCCTCAGTTACAGAAGCGATCTTCATCTGGTCCTCCTAAATGGGAGAAAACCCAAGAGATGCAGAAACCGTCCGGGAATAGGGAAAGAGGGGAGGGCAACTTCTAGGAGAAAAGCACAGTGACGAGGAAAGGGGTAAGAGGAGGGTAAGACCTGATGATTTTCTTCTCAGATAAACCAAAGCCGACTACCGGCAAAAGAAACCGATGTATCTGCTTTGTTATGCCTGCTAAGGGAGGAGAAACGAATGAGTTGATGTCTGATAGCGGACAAGAGGAGCCGAGGCTGCTACAAACCGACATTCACGGAAGGGAACTATTTCTGCTGAAGCCAAGGAAGCGTGAAGAGGGAGACCAGATGAAACGACACCTGTAACCTCGATCCACAAGGCGGCCAGAAAGACATGGCCCTACAGCAGGGACCGAAGAGCCCCAGAAAGTGGTGGCGACCTGTTCCCTTCCAGCACTGGAGTCTCCAGGGTTTCGAGAAACGGCAACCGAGAGACTTGCGTCGTTTCCGAAGGAACACGACCCAGAATTCCGCTAGCAGTCTTTCGGCTTGCTGGTGCGCTCTGGGACAACCATCCAAAGAGAGCAGAAAGGAAGGTGGGTTGCTGTTGCCCAAAGAGGAATCTCCTCTTTCCTCTCCTCCCATTTCGACTGATGTCACAAAGAGCTGCGGATGCATGATCTGAAAGGGCCGCTCACGTGGCTTCCGACCTACCACCACTGCGCGCTCCAAAGGTGCACCTACCGCTATCCGCAGTAGGGAAATAGGGTGGAACCATACTTGTCTGTCATCAATCACTCTATTCAGGAGCTGGGAAGGTTAGTATTCGAAGAGCGTTTTTGCTCCCTATTCCCACAGTCCTTGGAGAACTCCCGCATCCAGGGAACGGGTCGACTGGGGAATCGCGCGCGAAGTAATGATCTGACGACGCTTGCTGCTGCGGTCACCCGTAGTGCTCTGCTGCCTTTCGAAGCCATGGGAGCATTTATCTTTCGCCTTTTCAATGGCAGGAAGACAGAGGAGAAAATTGGGCGAAGAGATTCTGAGTGATTTCTGGATCCCATTTTTTATTTTCTTTCTCTGAGAAGGAAGAGGGTCAGGGAGTGATGGTAGGTAAGGAAAAAAGAAAACAGGAATGACACATGATGACCACCAACCCATCCCGGTAGAAGGAGGGGTAGTGGGTCCCGGCGGTATCTAATGCGGGCGGATTCTGCTGGCGAAAGGAGGTCTTGTGACTGGGCGGAGGAGGTGAGGATTCCGGAAGAAAGTACCTCAAGAGGGAGAGCATGGGAAGATAAGGAAGAAAGCAAGGAATTGGGAGAATGCTACCTTTGCAGGGGAATTCTTAGTACTTTTCAATTCTTCCCATTTTCCTGTTTCCGCCTCAAAATCATTTCAAACCGCTCTACCCCTTTCCCATCCTCCCTCCGGGTGCCACCTCCACATCACTCATGCCGCCACGGTCTCCGCGTCCTCTGTTACGGAGTGTTTCTGCAGCTTCTCATGTTATGAAGTGTAGCTTGCCTTCTCAGCGTTCCTCCCTTTTCTTCCCAACTCTGGTTGGCGATGAGATTCAATGGGAAGCATCCTGGAAGGATGGAGACAACAAGCGGGCGGGACATCGACCAGGAAAGTGAGGTGGCAAGAGTGGGAGGTGGGAGGGAGGCCGGGAGCGGCAGAGATGTGACTTCCGCCGACTCCCTCTATGACGCGACAAGGCCACCACCATTGCCGCCAACTTCTACAAGGGATAGGTCCACTCGCAGGAGCGCTTCGATTCACACACGACCGAAGAGTGTAAAGCGGCAAGGAAAGGAAACTTGCTGAGCCCCCAGCCTTTTCGAAGAACGATTCATCCCGAAAAAAGGGACTTGACGGAGAGCAGAGAGGTGAGAGCTCTGGAAAGTCAAAAAGAGAGAAAAGCAAGACTCTGACGAGGTGTTACAGAGAAACAAAGCGAATGGTAAGGGATAGAAGGAGGGTGTGGAGAAGGTAGAAAGAAAGAAGGAAAAGAGGAGGAGGAAAAGGGAGACTAACTTAACACCCACATCTGTCATCGGTTCCCTTAAAACACGATTTACCTCTTCGTGGGTGAGGAGTCGATCCTCTCGATTCCGGAAGCGGCGCACAGCAGCAGATTTGCCCCTTAACAGGGTCTTCTGCTTGTTTTTCAGCTTTGCCTTCTCCCAGCTGGAGACTTTCCTCAGGAAGCTTTTGTCGACATGGCGGAAGAGGAGAGCTGTAATATTACTCTGTCAAGGGAAGATATGCTCACGAGCATTCAGGCGGGTGGAAGGGGGGAAGGGAGTGAGAAAAGGGGGTGAAGCTGAGGCGTTCCAGGACATCTCTCACCATGAGGGTTTCCGGCTGCGTGCATGGCCGCCGCAGCCATCCCCGCATGGGATCCTCCGGAATCCTTGGTCAGGTCGTGCCTGAGAAGGAAGAGCTCCTTGACAGCCTCCCACCTCGACCTCCTGCTCCTGGCTCCACACTCAAACTCGCTCTGCTCCAGCGCCTGGTGAGGAAAAAGCTCAGACGAGGGGAATTACGAAGTGCCGTCGCTGCCCTGCGCAGAAGCGATGATCGTGCTTCCCTCGGCCGGAATCGCCCGAGAAGTCCGAGAGCAAGGGGACGAGGGCGAAGGATAGGAAACGCTCGGTTTTAAAAGGCGCGAGAGGAAGAGGACAAATGGAGGGAAGGAAGACAGGTGAGTGGGAGTGATTCGCGCCTTCGTCTTCTGCTGCAGGCGAAAATGGAGACGACGAACTAGCGCAAGTGGACGAGCAGGGCATCTGAATGGCCTATCCATCCTGGTATGAACTGTCGAGGAGCCATGCCACATCTTCCTTCAGTAGGAAAAGGAGAAGAAAAGAACAGCTGGAGGACTGGAGTGGACTGTAATAAACAAGAGTGCAAAAGAAATAAGAGAAAGTGACCAGTACAACAGTAAATAAGACACCTCTTTCAATACCCCAACTTTATGTCTCTCTATCGGGTACTCCGACTTGATCGTCTTTGTAAACTTTTCTGACGTTCCTCCACAGTCAGAAGCAAGATGGACCAAGCCATGAGACTTTAGAGGGAAAAGATAACGCTTGAGAAGTGTGCTTCAGGCTCAGCAACCCGAGTGTCGCAAACAACATGACGTTGAAGGGGAAAGCGGGGGTCGGACGGATTTGAGATCTTTAGTCTGTGGATAGAACCAGTTCCGCCATCGTCAGCCACCGCTAACTGGAGCCTTTGAGGATGCCTTCAAACGAGGCCTTGCTTTCAATTGAGAGATCTTCCTCTGACTACGGACATCAGGGTTTTCTGATTCTTCACGAAATCCATCCCATTTCATTGCCTTCTGTTTCTGGGTTTTTCTACTTGTACCGAAAGAATCTAAAACTAACCTTGCCTAAATCATAGCACCCTTCGCGAAGGCGGTATTGGTGCCTAGAGCCATCTTTGATATAGATTTTCCTATTCTAACAGAAAAGCACCACCCACAAACAAAACCATCAAGCATGGTTGCGAGAGAAAAAGACACAGCTATTTACGATTGAAAGATGGTTCGATGGAGGGAGGGGCACATCCGGAAAGTTCAAACAAAGCCGTCGATCTCCTCTAACAAACTCTTTACTCAGAGGAGGAAAAAAGCAAATTCTAGCACCATACAAACACTAAGCCAAAATACCTCTGAAGAAAATCTTGATCATGATCCACTGAATGAACTAAGGATTTCAGGACCTTAAAGCCTTACAAGCTGCTATAACAAGTTAAAGCATCAGCAGCAGTGTACGACAAATGTGTCTTGCAAGGCGATGCTAGCGAGCTAAAGACGTTAGATGGAAGCTACCGGGAAACCGCGCTGGAATGCAGGCTGAAAGAATTATTGTACACAATAATTCTTTCAGTCTGCATGCATTTTGCGGAGGGGTTGAGGAGGTTGGAGAGATTTCTCTCACACAAAATAAAACTTGATTATTAAGGCAAGAGACATCCAAACGCTCGCCATTAACAGGAATGAAAAGATCGTCAGCGGAGGCTTATTGAGAAACAGAATTTGAAAAAATATAGAGACAAACAATGAAAGAAAATCCTTCAAAACCCACAATAGACCAAATTTAACTACTTATAACTGCAATTTATGTGTCTCCAAATCCTGTTCCTTGCATAATTGGAATTGCAGAACATAGCTTTAGGATCTCTCGAGCTCGTGGGCATTTCCTCAGCATCAAGTTGTGAAAATTCCTCAGTCTCCAGGGTCCTGGAATTCCACCGTCACACATAATCAGAAAAACAGAGCTTAGTTCTTGGCGAAGCATGTGGAAACTATAGAATTGCCACAGAAGGGAATATAGATGAAGAGATGGAAAGCTCGAACATTCACGTACTGTAATTGATGTGGGCAATTTCTCAGATAGGATAAGTCAAAACTTGGGTTGCATAACCCAATGCATGAAAATAACCATGGACAAAAGAAAACGAAGTGGGGGGGGGGGGGAGGAAGAAAGAAAGGAAAAAGAAAAATCGTCATGAAACTTGCACCTGACGAAGACGTCGTTTCGACGGCAAGAGCGCGCAAGAACCGATGTTGACAGATGCCTCACACCAATAACAAACTTCGAGATGCCCGCAGGGACACTGTAAAGCCTATGCACAACCTCGTTCAATCAACGCTACAAAAATGGGAAATACTTGTAGGGGACTCGGATACTACAAAAAATCATACAGCTGTTTACGGAAGCACGGTAGAGATCCAAATGACTAGAAATAAAAGCTCAGGAAGAAAAAATGGGAGTTCTAGACAATGGACAAAGTGTACTGGCTGGTATGGGAGAGATGTGCAAACTGACAGCAACAAGAGGTGATACAAAGTGGAATAATAGGAATGGAAATGAATGGAAAAGAATGCAACAACCGACGTTTTCCAGATTGAACACAGTGGAATAATAGGAAACCGAACAGAGAACATCTTGGAGATCTTTCGTCAGTACTACGAGAAATTATTCAGGAAACGAAACTTGGATAACACAACACAAGTTGCCAAGTTAAAAATATAAGAACCATATTAGATATTCTACAATAAAGGTCAATTCTAACACGAGAATTGTGCGACCAAGAAATGAATTAAGCTTACAGAGAACTGCGGAAAGACGTTGCGGTTAGGTCTGATCATTTCTGATCCAGCACTCCCGACTGTACCTCGATATATACATCAAGCTGATGCAGCAATTGATGAGGAGACAAAAACGATTGCCAGAATCCAGTGCCAAAGCAGAAACGAGACTGCTACCAAAAGGGGGTGACCTAACCAAGGTCACCCAATGGATAGCAATCTCGATTCTAAACACGGACATAAAACAGATAGTAAAACTTCAAAAAACAAGATGAACAAAATCGTATTTTCATTGCAAGCGTGTACAGTGTGAGAGCTACACAAGTCCTTATTGAAATGACGAACATGAATGAGAAATGTCTGTGAATGTTGGCATCCCTCGTGCCAACATTCACAGACATGCAAAAGGCAAATGAAAGGATGGAATATGGATTGCCAATAAAGATATTACACCAACTGAGGAGTGTACTCCGAAACTTTTAGCAAAATTACTATAGAAAAATTGAACTGAACGGAATAGACTCCAAGAGCATCCGTCTGAGTACATACATTATGCAAGAAGACACTGGGAATCTGTCTTCCCAGTGATGATATCGCACAGAAACAATGGGATCAAATACACACAGCTTTCATCATGGAAATCTGAAAAAAATAAGAGTCCATCCTTTCACTTCTAAAAAGAGCAAGAGCGTGGAATGGGGTATTCTTATCAAAGATACGAAATGTAGCTGCATCAGCATTTCGAAATACACAATCATTTATGCACCAAATCACAAACTGAACTAATCCGGAGAGAAAGGAAACTCCAAATCAAGGTAAAAAGCATTTGAAGATCTAAGGAACAAGGTGGACTTGGTGGACGTGGCCATAGAAGTAAGACGGATTAAAGATATAATTTGCCTTATAGAAGATTGGCATGAATGGCCTTAAGTGATACATGGAGAATATGCTAAGATGATAAGCAAAAGCTAAGGACTATACAAAGATCTTACAAGAATATGAAACAGCTGGCAGAAAACTGATCCTACATGGATAAGCAAGCAAAATAGGATATGAACATGCTATTTAAAGGTAATCGCAATAAGTCAAGAACTCTGAGATGAGGAACTCAACTATAATCTGTCAATTAGGAACCATCACACAATCGACTGGATAAGAGCCAAAAAGTCCACGCAAATAGGAAGCTCTGAACAATTGGCATTAGGAGGATCTATACATCAGATCCACCTGCAAATCAGAGGAAGATCCTCCTACAAAAAAAGGGCAGTATGGGAGGAAAACAAAAACAATGGAGCAAAGCGAAAAAAAGAACATGAACGAATGATTCAGTTGGAAGAATATCAACGTTGAAGCACTGGGAAAACTAAGACATATCAAAACATGCTAAAACCCATTGACACCACTCGTGGCACGTTGTCTTGAATACATATGTCTGTAATAGATTAGGTATCTAAAGTTTTGCGATGTCTTTAGAAGCGCACGCATCATGGCATCCTGCGATACCTGCATTCTTTCCAGGTTTTATAATGTTGGCACGATCAAAAATTTCGATTCGCTATCACTGCCGTAGAGGAGCGGCTCCAGCACTTAAGATATGATAGAAAGGAAACAAAACAAAACTGTTAAACAAAACTAATAGCAGACATATTAGAGAATTCACTTCTCTTTTGACCATGCAAACTTACAATGTGGAAAGCAACTGACACACTAGTCTCGAAACTTTGCGGACCAGGATTGCTCCGCGTGAAAAGACACTACAAGGCTAGTGAACAACCTCAGTGGTAGCACCCTAGAACACGACTGGAAACATGCAAGTGTAACAAACCTTACAAGTAAAACGAAAAAGGATGTCCTGGGAGGGATGCATTCATCCCACAAGCAACATTCTAAAATACAATCCACTAGAAACAATATACTTCTTCGTCATAGTAGCTTTCGTCAGAAGGTGGAATATCAAAAATGGGAAACAGGCAATAGCAAAGGAGGTAATGGAGGGTTTCTGAAGGAGAGATTGCCATAAACAAGTGCGAAAAGATCCCATCGGGGATTCTCCAGAAATTAACTAAAAAGAAGCATCAGATTTAAACCATAAAGTACGAAGAGGACCGAAGACAAAACGCTGAATACACATTGCAACCGTCACAATAACTGTAAACATTGCAATCGAACACTGTATACAGTTAAAATGAGAAATGGAACATCCCTGATGTATGAGCATCAAAGAAAATGCAATTAACGCTCTGATAAGTGAAAAGTGTTTGTGCATCCGTCCTTCGCCCGAATTTCAACAGTTTTCTCATTTCTTGCTGTCTGAAGTCGAAGATTTCGTTTTATCTATGGATATGTGACGGAAAATCTTCTTGCCCGGTGACTGTTTCCCGGAGGTGAGTGTACTGTGAACACGGAAAAAAAGTGCTGCTCGAGGATGAGAACGTTATCTGTGTCAGAATAGAAAAAGAGGGAGGATGTAAAGCGAAAAAAAATCCTAGAAACCGAGCATTTGCAAATAATCAGCCAGGTCGCCACGATCCTCCCTTCCCTCCATCCTCTTCGATACATTAATTCCCTTTCTTTCCGGGAAAGAAACCCGAGACGTGAATCCAAGCCACCTTTCTAAAGTAAGTCTTACCTCGCAAGTGCTGATGTTGCTTAAGGAATGAGTTCTTGTCAGCAGCCTCTTGGGAATCTTGGTATTTCGCTTTGTCACGGGACTGTCTACGTCGCTCCTGGCCGATCTCGTGGATGATTTTGCAGAGGAATGACAAAGGCTCTCTAGCCCTTCGAAATCCTCGGCGTAGCTGCAGAATGATGCTGCCAGCTTCTTGCCGGTCGCACGATCAAGGCTCCTGCTTTTGCTCGGCAGC
This sequence comes from Raillietiella orientalis, assembly GCA_036172245.1. NCBI lineage: Eukaryota > Metazoa > Arthropoda > Ichthyostraca > Raillietiellida > Raillietiellidae > Raillietiella > Raillietiella orientalis. The sequence goes on along the minus strand of JAYWIR010000002.1, from coordinate 4,196,795 downwards.
GTTTTCCTGGTCCTCCTGGCGAAGAGGCACCGCACCTTGCTCCAGTTGACTCTCGATTTCTCTCTGCTGTCCTGGCATTTTCTGTTCCTGTCGATCACGGGTCCAGTAACGAATGAAAGTAGCACGTCCAGGGAGTGAGGGCCGTACTGGCACTCTCGTTCCTGTTCATGAGAAGGTGGAGTGGTCTTGAGGCTGCCGTTCTTTCTCGCCGAATGCGTCTTCATAGGATCTGAGTAAAAACGGTAAAGGTTAAAAGCCTTCGCTTCGCTGCTGCCCAATCTAGGAGCCACTCTCCTCTTATTCTTTCCCTCTTCCCACTCCGAACTTCTTTTCCGCAGAGGAGAAAAAAAGATGTCAGGGAATACTCTGATTCGAAAGAACCGCGCGTATGAGGAAACCACGCGAGAATGAGCGCGCGTCTCCACCCCAAGCATCGATAAGAACCGCCGCAGAACGAGGAAGAGGAAAACAAACGGATCTCATGTTCAGAAAGCACGATGATCCAGGAGAAAGGAAGCTCCACCATGCAACCGGAGCGTTCAGCCGCACGTCTGCAGGCTCCTCATTGAAAGCTTGGCGTTTCGAGGACCTTATCTAGAGGCGAACCTTTCGAGACCTCGGAAAAAGGACTTTCCTTTTCCCCATCCTACGCCTTCAGAAATCCGTTGACAACAGTGACGACGGTGTTCCCCCTTCCCCCCTTCCTCCAAGGTGATGCCGACTACTCGATCTCCCGGCGTAAGAATCCTTTCCAAGGTCCTTGGTTAAACCCTTATCTTCTTTGACCTTCCCCTTTTTATGCCATTCTAGGAAAGTACACAAAGGCTGGCACTGATCAGGTGAGAGATTGGTTTCACCAAAAGTTCCACAGGAGGTCCTTTCCGTCATACGAGCACAAGAACCGCAGAAACGTAGCAGATTTTGAAGATAAATACAAATGATCAGTTAGATAATATTCAGTTAAAGATATTCATGCGGCATCTGAAGTTAGTATGTTATTGTTTTGGTTACCCAGCACCAGTGACGTATAAATGCCGCGCATTTGTCGCGTTCAATGATTTGTAAAGGTCTTCAAAAGTCTAAATCGCCTCAAGCCACGCTGTTCCAACGACCCTTATGTTTCCCAGTGTCTCTAGAGACACGATCCGCATAAGATGCACCATTCAAGGAAAGGAGAATCTAAAGGAAAACTCTCTTCTTCCTCTCCCTTGCCCGGTTCTGTTCAGTGAGTCTGAGTTTGCTTGAGGCGTAGGAGGGGGAAGGAACCTTCGACTTTCGACCAAGACACCGCAAAGAGTAGTTTTTTTATGACTACCGGTATATCTGAGACTGAGATAAAGGGCGAAGGCGGCAAACTCAGTGAAAAGGTGGAGAGATGCAAAGATTACGGGATGGGACGAAGAACAGAGTGAGAAACAGAGGGGTGAAGGAGGAGGAAGAAAGCTGAACGGCAGCCGCATGCAATCACAATGTACAGCACAATTGGCAGCTGAATGAGCTGGTGGCTGACCAACAGAGAGGCGAGAACGCTTTCCTGTTCAGTCAAAACGCTCCTCTCCATTCTTCCGAGCAGGGCACACGAGAGGCTCTCGACGGCCTCTTCTGTTTATTGCCTGCGTGATGCCCAATAAGTGAGTTTTCATGAACCACTTCTCCACGGATGGCTAGCTAGATGAGGAACAGGGAATTTGGCTGTAGCTAGCGAGCTGTCCCAAACTGGATTCATCTTGACCCTTTCCTCGTGGGGACACTTTGTCCTTCAGAGGAATGACGACCGGGAAAGAAAGACAGAGGGATGCAGACCTTATTGAATATTTTCCAAAGTCTCCAAGAGTGAGAATAGTGGTTCAAGGCAATCCGTAAAAAAAAAAAACAGATGACTGCTGTTCAAAGCAACGGAGAGGAAAGATGGTCTTCATGAGTAAAAATCAAGACACTGTTTCGACGATGGGCGTCGCCGAATTGACATAGATGTTAGTAGGAGAGTGGAAGCCGAGACAGCGCCGTGACAGACAGATACCCCAGTAAACACGGCACGGTAAGGCAGATGTTAAGAGGAAGCGAAGGGAACGGCTGGAATTCGTTTGCCTCTACATGTATGTAGAGGTACAGAGGCAAACGAATGTCTGGAGCTGAGAGTGGAACTGATGATGCTCCCGCCTCTCGAGACTTCACTAGTAAAAAGGAACTGGAAAGAGAGCTATCGAGAACAGGGCTAATGATGAGGTTCACGAAATGAAGAGTTTGAAACACCGAAATGGGCCGAATGCGATCAGAAAGAAGAATAGTTGCAGTAGGGAAAGGAGAGACTGAGAAGATGGTTGCGCAATGCAGCAAACGAAGAAATAAGTCATAGGCGTGTCGACGCGGCAACTGGATTTCATCGATGCAATTTCGAAAATTACTTAATTACTCCCAATTCATTCTAAACAGCAAGTTTCGTCTCTTCTGGTTCCTTGATACACGGAGATCTATGCTTTACCTATGCTCAAGCATTACCAAGGCGAGTTCACCGCTCGTTCCTCATGACTTCATGGCAAGTTTTACTTAAAATTGTTTGCACATAGATCAGCAGCTACGTTTCTCGCTTCGAGTCGATCCGGTTTCGATTCCACTGCATGGTTCACACCATTGTACTTCACGCAATCTGTATTCATAAACGTGACCATTCCAAAACAGGATTGTACTTTGCTTCAAGCAGCTCTGTGCGCAGAAAGCAAAACCCAAGATATGTCCACACCACGAGTTGGAAACCTGAGCACGCGTCACGTATGGAACACGGAAGTGACCCGGGCTGCAGATGTATTAAGAGAATGCAAGGATCGTTCTCCATGACAACGTATGGCAACGTATGCTTGTTAAATTCGCAGAACGCAATTCCATGAACTCGGGAAGTATCACATTCACTAAATTCGCACCCAACTTGCAATTCGGCGAGACGTCAGCATCACCTATCAGCGCTTTGTGGGTGTTTACATTCACAATGGGAAATCTTCAAGGTGAGCAATAAGTGCCCTGTGGCACACGGCCTGGGTGTTCGCGGCGCAAGGTGCTTCAAATATCAATCGGGAGTTACAGACAAAGAGTTCATCGAAACCATGTGGCACATGGGGACTTGAAACCCACGACGCACCCGTTTCTCGGCGTGACGACCCTACTCCGGGCGGAACCCGCGACGCTTGGACCACGCGTGGAGATGGCAACCACACCGCCGCCAACACGGGCCCAACGGGACGCACTGTGAAGCGAAGAGGACTGGTTGGTAGCTCCAGCATCCAGGGTTCGAAACCCGCCGTGCTGTCCAGCAAGCCGGGACGGCCGGTTCCTGGTAGCTCCGTGAGCTGGTTCTGCTTTGCGCGGCTGGGATGCCTCCGTGTCCGCAGCTTTTCTTTCGCACTTCAACCGCCTACGAAAGCAGCTGCAATCGGATTTTCGGGGGTCAGGAGACCAAGTTCCCTCCTCGGGGGGATGGAAGCGCCGCGAGCAGAAAGTGCGCGCAAGAATCGAGGAAGGATGTACCAGCAGATGGGAACGTTCGGAAAGCAACAATGAGGAATCCCGGTACACTGTACTCATCTACTTCGTACACAGTGTGTCTCATCCTTTCTTTAGCCTATGACCGGAACACCAACGTTGAGGAAGCAGCAAACTCACATTCGTTCGAGACTTGCAATTTGGAAAAGGTCGAACGAACTCGGCAACGATACACTCGCGCGCACAACCCTTTGCGCACGCGCGCGCGCTTTTTTTTGTGTTTTCTTTTTTTGGTTCCCGCTGCCGGTGCAAAATATAGAATCTTTAAATTTAAAATGTTCTTACTTGGAGAGGTGCCATCCTGGAAGATCTTGGAGGAACTCGAAGAGTTACTCGAGTTGCATGACAGGCAGGAAAAAACCGATTCCAGCTCGGCATCATCGAGGATGTTCGAAATCGACAATAAAGTTTGGGAAGAGTTGTGCTTTTTCGTTCTGGAAGCCGCAGGAAACGTGTTCTTCGCCTGCTTGATGCCAAGCCGTTTGTCCTGGGTTATCCCAACCTCACCCGTGCGTTGCCCGGCGTTGCACCTGTGCACTAACGTGTCCAGCACGTTAGCGGTCAGGCTGCTGATCTCGGCATGGGTTTTGAAATGCCTTTTCCTCCGTATCGTTCTCCTGACGGAATGAGACCTCTTCAGACCGCGGTTGAAGCAAGTAGGGATGCCACGCGCTTTTCCGTGGGCAGGAACACACCGTGAGCAAGTTTCCTGCTCCTCCAAATATCGTATCCGTCTTCTCAGGACGAGGTTTTCGTTCTTCAATCTCTGCAGCTCGTTCAACAAGACGCAGATGTTTTCCAAGTGATCCAAAGACTGATCTGCATCATACCCGACTGACATCTTTTGAGGGAGACTTTACTGTCTACATAAAAAGGCAGCTCGATTCTGGATACAACTATCTGTTACTGGTGGCTGGCAGAACACTGGATGTTTCGTGTTGTTTTACCCAAAGGAGATTCTTTGAGTCACTTGAGGAGGAATACTGTATTCTCCTGGAGGGAAGTTCTTCAAGAGTTCGCTATCCGGGGATCGTTATGCTCGGACTTCCCCAGACAGACGAGCGGAGGAGAGGGAGGGGAAACCGGGAGGAGGAAAAGACGGAAGAGGGAATGGAACCCAAGTGCGAATCACGTACGTCGTTCACACTACACACACGCGCACGCACATCAACTTTGAGGTTTCACTTTGTTCGGGAAAAAGCACGGTGAAGCGGTGGGAAGGAAGCGGGGGGGGGGAGGGAGGAGGGGAGGGGAGGGGGACGAGAACTCTGAGAACCAGGAAGAGAAAATGCCACCATCGTCAACGGGCTTGAAGAAGACAACCGCATCGGCACCACCACGTACGACCTGCCGCACGTCATTTGGTGTATCCTGTTCGCTATTCTGATCAGATTTCGAGAGCATTCCATTAGTGATTCATGCACGCGGACGCCTTTCCGCGCTTCCCGTACGTGTGCATTGTTACGTCGCATTAGCGTTATTAAGGATGCGCCTCTTCCAGGGTTGCAACGTTCCTTTTTCCTTTGTGTGTGTCTGTGTGTATGTACTTGCTGAGAAGAAAATAGCTGAAATCCAACACTGTTATTTTTAAATCGAAATTTCGAATAAACGTCGCTTTAAGCACGTTGGAAACAGTTGAAAGTATTCATTGTATATTACGCATGGGGAAGCAAGGAAACAAAAGTACAAAATGGATCAGGGGGGTAAGGGGGGGAGGGAAATAAGAAAATTGGAGAAGTAATCGAGCTTTGGCACTAAAACTTTGGATGAAATTTCTGGAGAGGATGATTTTTTGCTTTTGCTTCGCTTTTTCTGCTGTCCCTGGGAAAGAAAAGCGTGAAGCAATGGAGTCTGTGACTCTCAATGGAATATGCACAGACTTGGAGATAAATTGTTTTTTATTAATCAGTGTAGCTGATAGTGAAGCATGATGGAGATGAAAAAAACTCTAGAACTTCGGTTTCAAGAACGATGGTGCTATGGATGACCAAGGTGATTGTTGTTAGACACACATTAGTAGGACCATATTCGAGTTGAAATTACGTCCAATTATAGAGTAATTGCATTGTAAAGCATCATTTTCAAAAAAGGCATTCTAACATGAACTCCGACTCAATGGAGAAAAACGGGAAGAACTATCGCACGGAACATGAGAATCTGAACAAGAATTTTCCTTGTGGCTAGATTTGCGGTTTTCGAAATAAAGCCACAGAGTATTCAGTATGAATTTTCAATTATTTAGTTTGCCGCTACTGTATGTGTGCTATAATTTATGATTGCAAAATGATGAGCGTGATTTTGTCTCGCTCTATGGGAAATTGCAACTTCTGAGTCAAGTGGGTCGAGCCGCGCCGTCCACTCCACCTGTGGAAGCACAAACCCTCTACTCAGGTCCTTATCACTCTAGCACGAACTACTTCTACCTATCCCTAAGACGAGAAGCATGATAAACGCATCCCAGAACACGTGCATGTTCTTGAGATGGCAAGTAAATTCCTAGAAGTGACTGTTCATGGAAGTTGCTTTGAGGATGGGAAAGGATAGAAATCTTTGACTAAGCGTCTTAATGCTCCTTTTGTGGAACTCGTGAGTTGTGTGGGCTACTTGCAGAAAAGTCCGCATTAACAAAGATTCTCTTCTCTGCATCCTCGGAGACGTTGAACTAGGAGCCCCGGGAAGAGTTTTCTTTTCTGCATAAGGGATTGCCTCGTACCCTCGAATCGGCTCGTACGGAGAGAGGATCGGCCCCCCCAAGAGCGCCGCTGTTTTTGCGGCGTCCGGAAGGCTCCGTTCGGCCATTGAAAATCCGAATGAGGCAGAACGAATCTCCCGCCACATCGTACCCATATCCGCAGCTGTTCACCAAGGTGAACAGCCCCTAGACGATAGAATGATGTAGGTAAGGGAAGTCGGCAAACCAGGTCCGTAACTTCGGGAGAAGGATTGGCTCTGAGGGTCGGGCCGGTCGGGCTTAGCAGGGAAACGGTAGTGGTTCCCTCGCCGTGGCCGGAAGCTGCATCATGTGGGAATAATAGACCAAGGTCATGCATGTTCAAGGGAAAGCTGTTTTCCACTTTTCGTCTGAGAAAGTGGGGATGGGGGAGAAGATGCAAAGACTACGCATTCTTAGGTACGCGTTACCACCATCGAACTACATTATCTCGAATCAGAGTCCGGGGTGATGTTTGCTCTCTTAGATCTTCATCTCATTGGTTTTCATGGTAAAGCTGCTTTCCCCAATAATGAGATCTATCTCGAGGACATTATGGAGGGGAGGCTAAGAGTTGATGTCATCTGTCTCAGTGTGTCACCGAGTATTGTCATGCCTCCCTCCCGACAGAACTGCTCTAAACTCTAGATAACCACCGTAAAGCGTTGTTATGGACAAGGAGGCAGAAGATTGGAAAGAAAGGTGGCTTTGTCGAAGCAAATTGAAGGGTTCTTCCTTAGGTTCGAGTGCTGCGAGGCATTCTTACTACGTTCTCAGGTGAACAGCATTCCCTACGAACGCTGTTTACTCTGCGAAATTCTCCCTTTTTCCCTCAAGAGGGGTGGATATTGACAAATGAGTGGAGAAGGGTAGGGCATTTTTGCAGGGAAGGAACGCATTGGAATGAGAAGCTCAGAGTGAATAAGAAGCTGCTGATGGTGTTTGAGGCGGGTTTCAAGGAACCAATGTGTCGGGGGGGATTGGCTGACCCATGCTTTCTCTAGAAGGAGCGTGGTGCAATTGTCCCCGGGCAAATAATGTCCCCGGAAAGAAAATGTTCAGAAAGTGGTAGTCGTCCAAAAACGACTGTGTGTTGCCTGTACGAGGTGTGCAACCGTGCAAATTTACGAGGATCGGGAAGTTCCGTTTCTACTATTCAGTGCAGAGTCAAAGGGTAACAGAGGGAGTATTTGGCATTCTTGAAGCCAACAGCAGACCGCAGTTCTGCAGACCCTTTCAGCAAGTACAGATTTTGCAGCAGTAGGTGCATCGCTGAGTTTATTCTCAACTGCGACCTCGTCCGAAGCGTGGCGTTTCTTCTCTTGGCCATCAGTCTCCGTTGGGAAGGGACAAGGCAATCACCAGGAGAGCGTCGCATCCTTACCTCTGACCTGCTCTCTCCATCCTCGTTGCAAATGGCGATTATTTTGCGCAGTTGGTGTCATCTTTCCTTCTGGACTTGGAAACCTAGTGCCCAGACACCCCAGCGTACGCCGCGGAAGACTGGTAGCGCCACTTGCAACGCCATAATGGAACAACGACATAAATCTCCCGAACGCAGTGGAATAACGGAAAAGGAGGAGCACTGCTTAAGAGTGCGTTCGTTACCCGTGTCGAGTATGCAGCGGGAAACTCTAAGACTTTCCTGTTCTTTGGGTGCATGCGGGCACTTCGAAGGCCGCATACTCAAACTAAGCGTCATTAGCGAATTTTTCTGCTTCTCTGCACGGTGACTGTTGAGATGACTGAATTCGGGACCCGGTGCTTACAAACGACTTCCCATCCTTTGCAGTTACGTGTGTTTATATTTGTGTGTGTGTGTGTGTGTGTGTTGCATATATCGTTTGTTTACTTGTTTACATTGCACACGCGCGCGATCGATCCAGTCGAGATCTATCCAGTAGAAATGCCCACGAAGAAATAGAGTGCACCAATGACAGGTCGATGCGAGAGATAAATCTTCCAAGCCCGACGGACTAACGATTGGTTCATCTTTTTCCCCAAGGATCACACATTACTGTGGCTGCGCACCAAGAAGTGAGCAGCCTCAGTGAAGGTAGGAGGATCGAAATGGGTGCGCTTCCCCGCGGGACGACGCTGGTCGGCCTGTAGACTTGGGGTGCGGCTACATTTCTGCAGTAGCAAAGATGCAAGCCCCTTAGGCATCTCGTCTCAAGAGCGGAAAAACTTTCCTCGTTGCTGGAGCAACGTTGGCATCGGGTTGTTCGAACCATTCACTGCGCTTTCCGATGCTCCAAATGACGCCGACTGTTTTCTAAGTTCCTCTAGAAGGCGACGGTTCCCATGCAAACCTGCATTCCCCCTTAGGGAATCTGGATGGCTGCTACTGCATCGTTTCCAAGGCCATTCGCCTTCCCCACGACTTTCGCCTCGTTCATCTCGTTTATCTGCTGCTACCACGCGTACGTGGGTATTTCAGGTTGGCACCTCACTTTTCACAGCACCATCTTGCCCTGCTGCTCTCCGATAAAAATGGAAAAGTAGGGAGTCCATCTGGAAACAGCCCAATGCTACTCGGACGAGAAATCGCTGCTTTATTTTGAAACGGAAGTGGAATTTGATCTCCAGTGACTATCAATCATTCGTACTGAATCAGTACGCCCGCGTCGGCAGCCGTGTGGCTGCGGTCTCTGCGCATGGCGCCGAGCATCACGAGTTCGAATCCCATCCGGGAAAGGATCGAATCAAAGAAATGAGTGCATCTTCCCCGCAGGACGACATTGGTCGGCCTGTAGGCTTGCAGTACGGCACTGGTTGACATCCGGACACGCCGGGGCATTTATTTATAGAGTAAACATCCACGTCTGTGGTAGGACGTTTGATCCTGCCACGTTACTTACAAATACGAGAAGGAACCTGCCGGGAACTCACACGCAGGCCAGCGGGGTTCGCCTCAGCAGCACAAGGAAAGGAGAGACAAATAAAAAGGGAAAAAAACATAAAACAAAAAACATAAACTGGAGGAGTTAGGGAAGGAATTACCGGGTGCTGGAGGGTGTACTCTGCATCCTTGTAAGGATGCCGGCAAGTTCCTGTATGATGGTTCCCAGATGGGGCCATCTTGACGTGTCCTTAGGAAGAGAACGGCAAAATAGGTGGCGTCCCTGTCGTTCCGGCCTCCTCTGGAGTTGCTCCATGCGGCCACGATCCCGCCGCGTAGGTAGCAAAGTGCTGCTAAGGGGATGCGGCCGGCGTGAGGGTATCTCCCAAGAAGAGCCGCTTAAGAACGTCTCTGGTGTTGCCGCTGGCGGTTCCAAGAGTCGCGGCAAAGCGTTCTCAAAGGGGTCGGAGGGCAACACAGTCTGGAGTCGACCTCCCTCCCTCGGTGGTTCCTCCTTGGAGTTGCTATCTCCTCGGGGGATTCCTCTCCGGTGCGCTGGAAGAGCGCTCCGTCCGGGGAACCCCTTTCAAACGGTTCTTCAGGAAGGTCAGGGCCTGACCGCTGCAAGCGAGAGGCTCACCAGCGAAGATTGGAGGTCTCACTCCTCGCCTCCGTGTGGTGAGGAAGGTGACGCCATCGTCCATCTTCAGCGAGGAGCGAAGGCGGACGCCGCCTTCAGAGTGCGAGGGAAGATGCGGCTCACCCGACTTGCTCTCCCTCCCCTCATCCCTTTTATCCATCCCCTTTATCCATTTCACTTTATTCCTGTATCCTTCCTTTGGCCGCAGGCGTCCTTTTTACTCAGCCGACCTCATGACCCGGGAGTCTGTGGTCTTATCCCCCTCTTGAACCCTCCGACTGTTGCGGAGAAACCTGTATCCAGGCTTGCGCGTTTGTCTTCGCGGGGAAAAAAGGGAAGGCTCAGGCGTGACTGGGCGACGGAGGTGGTTCTCTCCCACAGGCGGAGTCCTCCCCTCCCCCCCGCGTGGTACGCTGGCGCGATTTCACCTCCTCCCGCGAATTCCCGCCGGATTTGCACTCCGCTTGCCAAGCGAGGCCGAGGAACCGTCTTCCCACTTCCGTTTCTTCCAGGCGATCTTCACGCCTTCCTCCGGAGTGCCGAGGGGAGCTGGCAGGCTGCTCGTGAGAAAGTGGCACCTCCTGCAGGCTGGAAGCCTTCCAGCAACGGGCACATTGCCCCGCCACGAGCCCGAGAAGCTTCATCCACGAAGCAACTCCCCCCCCCCCTCCCTCGCTAGCAGGAAAGGTTCATCACCCGGATGCGCCGGGATGTTCGCTCTGAAGTAGAAACACGCCTTCTACTGGGCACACTAAACGTAAGGACTGTCTTCGATCCCTTCCCCCAGAGGCGACCGGATTCGAGCAGAGGTCCTGGGCGATGCCGGCAGAGTGGTGTTCCTCGCTGTGCCTTCCAGCTACGGCGGCCATTCAGAGGCTTCCGCGGCCAACGAAATGGTTCTTGACGGGTGTGCCTTCACTCCTCCCTGCGGTCGAGCGCCCACGCTGTCGCGGATGTCGCACATGGCTGCTGCTACCGGTCCGGAGAGCTCTCCCTTCGTCCTTTGTGCTTTCGAAACCATTGCTTAGTTTTTAGCAAAACTTCCGAACTTTCCGATCCCCAGAAAAAAATCGAGTGTGGCAAACCTGCGTTGGCAGAAGCATCAGAGAACGGGCCTTGTCTCGTTCGGGTGCGACAGCGTTCCGAATGGACGGTCACCACGTCCCAGCAGCTGACAAGGAGTGGATCCCTCAATCCTTCACCATGTGCGGTTCAAGGACACGCTCTTTCGGGACGCGCGCGACGTCGGCGACTGCTGCACGGGAAACCCCAGTCCAGAAAAGGGAATGCCGACGTGCGTTGCATAATGAGTGGAAGCGCGGGACAGCGTGAGCGAATGCCGAGATTCTCTCTCAAGGAGATTGATCTCCGAACTTTAGGTCTCTTTTCAACGGAACGCTGCTTCTTGCATTCACATACTTAGGGACAGTCGCCGTTTCTGTTAGGTTGTTTTGGAGACTGCATCCCGTTTGGAAACAGCTCCATTGCTGCCTCCCATCTTCGCTGCCGCCCCACGTTGTGCTTCCGGTCGATGAAAAGTCGCCCCAGCGACTGACGGTCGGAGATGCTTTTGCCAAAGCGGGGTTGCCACACTCAAGTTTTTCCCGGGAATTCGAAAGTTTCGCTGCAAACCACGCAATGGTTTTGGAAGCGCGAAGGGCGAACGAGAAGGTTTAATTGGAGAATCCAAGTTCAGCTGATATCGGAAGGGGGAGAATGAAATTCCCTCCGTCACGCCAGCTGTTACTTTTGGTCATAACTCCTACTTAAAATCACATCAGCTAAGGAAGTTATCTCTCTCGAACGGCTTGCGTTCTTTGGCCTTACCGTGGAAAAGACAAACTGAAGAGTCTAAGATGGAAATAACGAAATTGGTGTTACGAGTGTTCTACAGATCGCGTGCTGCCTGCTTTGGGTGTGACCAAGATCAATCAGTCTGGTACGAATGACGCGTGTGCACCTCAGTGTACGTTTATATTTAAAATGCAATAAGAGATTCAACAGGAGTGCATTTTCCGGAATTCGGAACCAGGGATGGAAAAGAAAGCATCTTGAAAAGGAAGCTGACCTAGCTTGTCACGAGAGCAGTTCCGAAAGAGTGAGCTGTGGGGGTGTAATCTTCCCTATTCGTTTTCTCTATTGGTTTCACAAAAAAATTCACTTACTCTTCATGCATGACTGTCAAAAGTAATGAAATAAGGAAACAACAGTAAGGCAAACGAAAAAGATAAGGCACCTTCATGAAGGTTTAATTAGATATTTTCTGCTACTAAAAACACACGCATAATCTGAGTGAGATTTTCTTTCGAGGGTTGGTTTGATATTGCTTGGATCTGTCCAGATACCCCAGCAACTGATTGAGTTGTATAGTGTTCGTGCGATGACTGTATATTTGCTTCTCATATCCTAGGGTTTTCCATGTTTCATGTCCCGAAACACTGGGTGATGTTTCTATTGCTGTGATGATGCTTCAGTCTGATCAGCGTTGGGGTCCACATAACTCGGTGCCAGTTCACAGACCCACGACAGTGGCCAAGTGTGCTGCGTGCAGAAATGTCTTGCTTCAGCAAGTCCTTCTTTTTCCTGTTGGCATGAGCTCATCTTGCTTTTTTTTTTTTTTTTTTCTCTCGATGAAGCCGCCCACAACAGAAGCTATACACAAAAAAGCAATCTGTCATCAGATATGCCTGGATTCGCCTTCATTGTGTTCCAGTTAGGAAATGCATCTGAGGTACAGACTGACTTCAGAACTTCGTCTAAAATAGTCTGTAACGTACAAAAAATTTAGTCTTATTTGACGAACAAAAATTCAGAAGAGATAGAGAAGAGGAAGACTGACAAGCATTAATTAAGGTTTGGTCTTATGAAGCGAACACTGCTATTATTAAGAGCAATTCTGATCACAAATCTTGGAAACACTAAGTGGTTAAGAGCAAGAACACATATCAAACAATTTGTAAGTAGTGCGGAACTCTAGAAGCCTCATGTGATAACCACCATTACACCCACTCTATTCAGAATGATGACTTGACTTTGAGATGGTAGTAATATCACGTTTTGCAGAGACTCTTCGATACTTTTTCTTGCCTTTATCCATTTCCATGCCGTCTTTTAACATGCGTATCTGGTGACGTAAATAACAGTGCCATTTGTTGCATGAGCGGTACGACAGTCAAATGTCTAGTCTGGTTTCCATTTTCCCCCAGGTCCGAGAAGCGGTGGGGTGAGTTTATTAATCAACAACAAATGTCCCCAATAGCATCAACAACAACTCGCACTCATGCACTCAGGTCACTTCTGTGGATTCCCACAGTTCGCTTTTTGTGCACGTAGCGTCTGCAATGTCACGATCGGGGTGATTTCCTCCGAATAGGTCATTGGGGGATGGAGGGAGGTGCACTCGCTCGGGTCACGTCCACGATCTTCTGCAAGATGTAGCGGTTTGTTCCAGACTGGTTTCCTGCCGCAATTCCCTATTCCAATCTCGTTTGATGAGTCCTTCAGGTATGGCGATGGAGCGGGCACTGCGGCCCCCATATTTGACATTTTTGCCCTTCTGATCACAATTGCTGTGACGAAGAGGGCGATGGTGGTCCAAACCATGGGATTGTATCGCGGGACATTGGCATTCCCGTCGAACATTCCCACTAAGATGCTCACTCTTGTGGTCCTCTGCAGGCCGCCTTCAGCATGCTCCAGTCCTGGCGCAGCGTCGGACAGGTGAAGCCGTGGAGCTGGGTTCCCTTTCTACCACATGCCTTGCAGAGCTCGTCATCGATGTTGTCAGTCCAGTGTGCTATCCTGTTTCCACTCAGGTCGCCTCCATGGTAGAGCAGGAGGAGGTTGTCCTGGGTGTCTGGTGGCATTTCGCTCTCAAAGACTGTAGTTCCAACAGCCTGCAGGTTCACCACCCGTGTCCCGCAGCGGTTGCAGCCAGGGAGAGGACGTCTTTCTCCTGGTAGTGCTGCTTCATTGAGTTGCGGATGTTGGCTTTGGTGGCCAACATCCGCAACTCAACGTCTCATCTTGTGGACGTTGCCACTGATTGCAAACTATTCGCAGCCGCGGATGGTCATTGCTGGCCTCTGGAGAATTCACTTCCAGGTGTCCTTGGGCACAAGTACAAAGTACGGGATCACCATGATCAGTTCTTCCTTCCACAGCTCTTCACTTCCAGGCGCTATTTTGAAAAGGTGTCTGGCCACCAGTGTCTGCTTCCGTTTCCAGGTGGGGTAGATGGTACCCCATTCTCCGTGTTTGCCAATGAGCGACGACATCAGGTCACTCGAGTGGTTGACCAACCTCGAATTAGCCCTGTGGGCTGCATAAGGCCACTCTTCCAGGTCGGCGATGAGAGCCAGTTATCGCGCATCAAGGTAATCGATGGCCTGGGGCAGCGATTTCATCCCGGTCTCACCTTCTTCTTGCGGGCGGCACAGCAATTTGAGCCTGACCCGCGGCTTGGACTCCCTCCAGATGATCTTTCTCTGCAGCTTCTCCACTTCTGTTCTCGTCTTCTGGTCGATTCGGCAGAAGGCAGTCCCGAAGAGCACCTTGTGGAGGAACACATCGTTCCACAAATTGGCCCTTTGCTTTATGCCGGAGTCGACTTGGACGTACTTCATGCCCTCTTCTCTGACTTGTAGTATTTTGTCCCAGTGGATCTTCAGTGAGGATTTTCGCATTCCCTATGTTGATTCCGGGATATTTGACATCGTTCATCACGAGGAATCCCTTCTCCGTTAAGGTGGAGAGGTTCATGATCCCGATGGGCAAAAGGTGTGACTTGCGGGCGTTGACCTTCAAGCTCAGCGCCTTCTCCATGGACTCCACTATACCGAAGAATGCATGCTGATCTTTCTCGTCTTTCAGGAAAAAGATCGTCCGCATACGCCAGGTGTATGAGCCTGTGTTCGTCCACGATCAGTCCTTGTAGGAGGCTACTTCGCTCGATTAAGGACGACATCACCTCCATTTACAAAGCAAACAGCATCTCAGACGTCTCCTTGGCGAATTCCCCTTTCCATCCGGATGGTTTACGTGTCGCGTCTGTTGATCGTGATCCAGCAGTGCTGCGCCTTCAATGTCATTCCGATGTAATCGCTGAAGTATCCTGGGTAGCCCAGTTTCCGCAGGATCCTCAGCAGCATGCCATGGTCAACGCTGTCGAAGGCCTTCTCCATATCCGTGAAACCTAGCACCGGGTCGTCGGCGACGTAGCGGCTGTAACCGGTGGTGGCCTGGGCACACTTTACGTTGTCGGACATGCGGCGGCCGGGCACGGGGCACGTCTGAACCTGAGAGACGGTGGACTGCAACGTTCTGCTCAAGCGGTTGGCCCATATCTTGGCCATTTGGCGCCGGTGTTCAGGATGGAGATGGACCACCATTTAGTTTCACCAATAACTTCATTCCTACTAAAGCTGGAAAAGTTTCTGAAAACATATCTTAAAACAAACATTCCAAAGTTACCGAGCAACGCGGACTTTATTGAAGATGCAATTCATCTGTAAAAAAGAATCTTTTTTATTAAGTTCACAACAAAACAAGGATAGAATATGACGTTGAAACCAGACTATGGCGGCCAATGGCCAAGATGTCTCCCAATGGCGGTCTATCTTTTTTATTGAATTAATTTTGTTTACAACTGCAGAATCATTCCCACTGGCTCTACCTGCTCTTCCAGCTTTTCCAATATGATTGACGATAGAACAATGATTGAGAATATGACTGAGATGAAAGATACTAGCTGGCTCTGGGTAGTTGCCGGAGTGTTTGTATGCTGCAATTCGTCTGGTGATGAACGGTGGTAAATTCTACTAATACATGCAATTCTGAAGGTCGAATGTGATTCTCAAGCAGAGAAACTTCTTCCAAAGACCCCCCATTAAGCATTTTTTTCCTCAGCAACTGCTCTGCAGTAGATTGGTCGCTTAGCATGTTCGAGTTAGGAGAACATTTTGTCACCGGATTTTGAATCATCCTGTCTTGGAGTCGTTACTATTGGTCGAGGATGATGGAATTCCTTCTTTTCTGTCTTCTCATTTCTTCGATACGGTTCCACGCCATCCGAGGGTGGGTAATTCTTCAAGATAGGGGGTACCCCGGGAGGGGTCCGCCCTGTAAATCCAGGAAGGACTCGGAGTCCGTTCCTCTCACGCCTGGAGAGGGATCCCGGAAATGGAGATCACCTCCACATTCTCCGAAGGGGAATCCAGAAGGGAATCTCCTTCCTCTCCGGAGGACCCTCGGAGGGGTCTGCTCCAGTTTTTTTCTCTGAAGGGAACCTGGAAAGGATCCGATCCTGGAATTTCTTCTCCTGAGGGATCCCCCGCAAGGAATCCGCTCTTGTTTTTACTCCTCTGAAGAGAACCCAGAAGGGACGCTTCCGAAATTCAGAAGGACGCAGCTTCCCCGAAGGGATCGGCTTCCTTCTCTACACTCTCTGGAGAGGTGGTGGCGACACACCTACTCCATCAGTACGACGCGGGGGATTCCCCCAGAATGGGGGGTTCGCTCCTTCACAACCGGAGGGGGAATCTCCCACTCCTTGATTCCTGGAAGGACCCGGAGTTCAACTCCCATTTGACCCGGCCCTCATCGGGAAGCATTCGGATTGAACCGCTAACTGCCGCACCCGGATGAATGCAGGCCAACCAGCGTCATCTTGTGGGGTGAACTCGGAACCCACGACGCATGGGGCCATGCGCGGAGACAACCGTAACCACACGGCCTCCGACGCGGGCAGCTTTAGTAGGAATGAACTTATTGAGGAAACTAAAACTATTTCATAAATACTAATATCAATTCAGTGACATGCGTGCAGGTATATCAGAAAGTTGAAAAAATATATGCTATGTGTCATGTTGTTGGCGCTGAATATTGTAAAAAACATTTGCTACATGTGCAATTGTACGTCCTTTGCGTCATGTTTTCCATTCTTTTACTTTATAAAGTTCCAAATGAAGACCTTTGTAAGCTGAAGTGTCTTTCCTCGGCACTGAGGAAGCAAGTGAAGCTATGCTAGGAAGTCATTCCATTTCCTGGCCTCGCGGCTTGGACGCAAGTCTTCGACATGTCTTTTCTGGTCATAATATTCGGTTCATTCAGCTTACTACATCACGAAAGCCCCTAGGGATGTTTTTTTTGCCAAACTTATCCCAAATCAATAATCCGGGCTGCATCCGGTTCGAGAGCTATTGCCGTTTATAAATCGCACACAAAAGATAATGTCGTTCGGAACAGTCTAGCTTCACTGTTCGTGAACTCTTTTTGATAAAAAGTTGAACATTTTCCGTTGGAAACGTGTTACTTTAATGAAAAATCTATTAACCTTCCGAAAACCCGGGCTCTGCTTGTCAGAGAGACGAACATCAAAATTTCAATCACCCTCACAGCTTTCAAAGAATGAGATGTAACTTTCCGTTCACGATTGCTTAGATGACTCCAATACAATTCCCACTTCCTTATTATGCTACTCGAAAACCCGAGAATTACGTGGTCCCTCGGGGATTGTACCATTTCCTCCTTTTGGAGACGGTGAGTAGCGTTGCTGAGCGACGGTTCCTTGCGATGTTCCGTACGGAAGCGTAAGGGAGAGTTCCTGCTTTTCTTGCAAACACCGCAGCTTAAACCCAAACTAAAGAGCATATTTGCAGCAAAGAATTCTTCCGGTGTGGTTCGTGCAATTTTCAAATTTTCTTCGAGAAGGAGTAAGTTTGTTCCGATTTCCATTTGTGACCATGGTAACATGCTTCCTGGATCTGGGGTGCCAGCGTGGGTTCCCTTTGGTAAAAAATTTTGTTAGGCCGAATAACCAAGGCAGTCCCACAGACATCCGTTCGTTTCTTGTCGCATCCAATGCCTTGGTGTTTCCGAGGTGTGTGGTCAGAATTGCATACGGTGCAATAGTCTTCGAGCTTCGGGTGTTTGGAATGTGATTCTCAAAAGGAACCAATGAATCCGATTCCTCCCAAACCAGCAAGGATTCGCTATGGAATGTCCAAAGTGGGTTTAGTTGTTACACTGGGAGTGCTGGCAGGTGGAGTCATTACTTCATCAGTGATCAAAGCTTTGGATTACATACTTAGGAACACCACATTCAAAGTCCACTAACAAAAATGGGGCTGATTTTATTTGACATGTAAAGGCGAGTGAAAACGAACATAAATTTTTTGGGGTGTTCACTAATGTTTCGACATGACCAAATATACTTGTCTATCAATTTGAAACTGGTGAAAAGGATGAAACGTTTTTTTTTCTCGAGTGCCCAGCATAAAGCAGGCAATCCAACAGTGAGAAACAGTATGCATTATTCCAGCGTTTCCTTTGATTGTGTCTGTAATTCTAACAATTGGATAAGATGTGCAAAAAGGGAAGTACAAAAGTTACCAAAAGTTGGCCGGGATTGCAAGAGAGATGGTTGTGTCAGTGGATCAATATAAACAAGTTGAAGTATCTGTATGGTTATCTTAAGATATATTTAACAAAAAACAATAACTTAAGGATTGTGTACCAGAAACTCCTTTTAGAATTGCGTACCACGATGAGTAAGAAATTCCCACATATTCATAGGATCTCTTTCTCTTCACAAGTGTTATGGCTTTGGCTGTTATATAGAATCGAAAAGAAATGCATGCAATTACAATGAAGAGATTGCACTATCTTGACAGAAAGGGTACAGAACTGGTGGATTGACAAAAAATACTTTGATCTGGAAACTGCTTAAAGTATTATACTATTACCAAAGATTATTCTCTACCAGTGAAAACTACCAAGTGAATTACCAACATGATGGTCACACACAGGATATTAAATAGCTGGTAGACTGAGCCATTCCAAACTGCAGAATTTCAGTAGCCAGTTAGATGGATTTCCATTAACTAGAGTATGTGAAAGAACAGTCCTGGAAAATAAATCCTCTTTCTGTTCTGGAAAAACGTAGTGCATCCACATTCCTGTGCATTTGTGAGGCTCTTCCAGCAAATGCGTCTAATGAACTAGATCAGAGAAATGCTTATAAAGCATGGGAAGATTTATTATTTTGGACATCAAAAATTGCAAGCATCACAGAAGTGTGCATACATGTACTGAATTCTGAACAATACTGAAAGTCTACCATGCTAATACATTATAAATTCATTGATTATGATTTATGAGTAGCACAGCTGGGAATGTTCCTTCTAGCATTCAAGTTCTCCATCTGTGTAATCATAATGTCCGAGAGAAATTCTTGAAGTTGTTAAATCCAAATAAGATGTAAGTGAACCCAATACAAAATCAAGTATGTACAGGGATATTCGAAAACCTCTATCAAACATCCTTAACTATTAAACAAAGTTATAAAATAAAGATAAAACAAAAAAGATTGAGTATGCTTAGAAGATAAGATTGCTAGGGTGTAAACTAAGATCATGAATCAATCACAGAAGCTGTTGAATAACTGAACACTGCCAAACCACATTGCCAAATTAGTTTAAAAATAGTAAGCATAGCAAGTGAAGTGTATGCAAGAAAATTGAAATGATGTAGTGCACATATGAATACTTAGGGAAAGGCTCATTTTCTTATGTGATACGAGGATAGTAAATTTGCAGCTGTGAAGACAGCTACTTTACAGATATGAGGGAGAAAAAGAGGAGAAACAGTTTTTCAGTACTAGTTAAAAATTTGTGTCATTTCTCCAACTGCTGACTAGCAGAAATGGGATGTTTTTGGGTGATCAGCATTCATGTATGCCAGGCACCTTTTGAACGCTGTTGACCTTACTTACATAGGTAAAGTCCTCACATATGGCCATGCAATCTCAACACACATGATGTGATGGATTTTATTGTTCAAAGTCTGAGAAAAACCACCTTTGGGCCTACAGCGCCTTTCTCCGAGGATTCGCCAACAGAAGTCCAAAGCTTCCAAGGATCTAAAATTTTCTAAGTTCTTTATGTTTACGATTCCGAATTCGTTAACGTTTGAAAACAGTTCCTCAAGCTTTTTATTGCGAATGTTTCCCATTTAGGGCATGCAAACCCGACTTTAGCAAACCCCATCACAAATCGTGAATGTTACGTGCTCTTTATGGAGACAATACCGTTCCATTCCTTAACCGTTTCATTCCATTCCAGCTCCTTAACAGTTTTTATTACTCTTATATATCCCTTTTGAACCTATTACGAACGCCATCTGATGTCGACTCTGGATGCTGATGGACAGACATGGGGAACCATAAGCGGAATGTAATTGCAGGCAAGCACATAGCAAAGCGGCGTATGGCTTAGCTTCTTTGGTTTGTGTTTCTCACATGCGAGTCGCTGGAGAACCTGCCTGAATCCTTGTAATCCACTCTAAATCCTAATTCTGAATCCCCTTCCGACTTCAGTGTGCGGGGATTATACTTTGCAGGATCCACTGCTTCTCTGGAATGCTCAAAAATAGAACTATGGAACGCTTACGCAGAACGAGGAATCGGAAAACTGGAAAAGACACTCACAGGCTGCAAAAAGAAAAAAAAATCCCAGGCACACATACTAACTTCCAGCTGAGGATACTCAGGATAAGCTTAGCCACGCTGACGCTGTAGGTGTGGTTCGCGAGCTACGTGTGTGATGAATGTGATGAAAATGATACTGACAAACAGTTAATGTGACGATCAAGACTCCTTTAAAAAAATGAAAATAAAGCACTGACCGAGCTGAAGAGACCAAGCCGAACTCAGATAATGGAAAACAAAATCGTACGAAAGCACGGATCAATCACCTGTCAATCAACACGAGCGACAGGGACGAGAATGGGTTAACAGTCAATTCTCTTAGTCATTAAATATCCTTGACACGAGGTTATTTGGTGTCAGCAACAAGTTATGGCTAGGTTACGAAATGTTTTCTGGTACACGTAGGTCCGGATCCACCCGCGTAGTGGGTTTATTCACAACTGTGCCGAAGAAGCAATGTCATGTAGAATTTTTTTCTGTATCATCATGATCATTTAGCCGACCAACACACGCAAGTGGACGGGACTGCTATCATTCGGAGCCCGGACTATAAAACGTAGAATGGGCACAACCGCAAACTATCAGATGTGTCTACACATACTCGAAGGTCAGTTCGGCGTTTGTATGAAATTTTGGGGATCCCTGTGTGAACAACATCTTCACGACTCTAGTCGCCAGACACTGTGATCGGAATGTGGGAGACCTCGTCATCAGTTGTGATTCCCTTGCCTCAAGGTGAAGGATTCTGGAAAATGCTGCCAGCTTGCAAGCAAACGCAGAGAAGCTACAAGCAAAGTAAAAACGACGGGTGCGGAATCCTCCTGGCGGAATGTTGACGAAGGCCAAAGGGGCAAAAAGAGTTGGCTGCAGTTGGTTGGTTCGTGCTCTGGTCTCGATATCTCTTGATATTCCCGCGGAATCTGTTATGTTTTGCAAAGTCGTGGACCGATTCGAGGGCTCCAAGGAGTTTCCAATGTTGTCTTACGAAGATGCGTGCATCCATGATTCTTCAAATATTCTTTAATAACTATCAGTTTGCTCTTGTTTTATCCTCAACTGACCGTATTAATGTGGATCTATAATCTAGATCGATAACCTTCCGTTCGTAGGTATGAGCCGGACGGCTCAACGAGAGCATCAAACGCACGACTTTCCCACCTGTTCTGTTGAAGGTTTAACAACCCTCAAAAAGTTCAGGGATTTCGCTGTAGTCTAGGGCTGCCTCGTCTTTCCGTTTTTTTGTCCTCTATCTCTGGTTTCTAGTAAAACAAAACCCTAGAACCAGTTCCTCGAGAGCAGTTTCACGATTCTGAAGAATGAGGCTTCATTTCTGCTTTGTTTAGGGAACTCTGAAGAAAGACATTGGTCGTCGTCACAATTTTAAACTTCAAATTAAGGAACACAGAAGAATGTCTTCTCTTAAAAAAAAGAAGACCCCCCAAAAAAGCTTGAGCATAGATAAAATTTGCAATTTCAATAAGTAATGCTCTGTAGAAAGCACTCCATCTAGATCTTGCGATCCAAGCACGGCGCTCCCTAACGTTTATAACTGACATGTGAAGTGAACACCTCCCATTTCAAAACAGCATGCAAGACATGAAGATGAGATTCAAAGGAATTCTACTGCAGGAACTGGGCTGGAGCCAGTTCTTAGAAGTGTTACTTCCCCCTGCTAACAGATCATGCCTTCAAACAGCTACAGACGGACGCCTCTGTTTCAAGGATCATCATGAGTGCCACAATTCAATCCAAATTTTCCTGAATTGGTGCTGAAACGTCCACCTTCCATTCTTTCCCACAAGGTGCAGTTTAGTTGCAAGGATGGGGTCCAAGGTCGAGCCGACGTTCGGATGAAACTCATCACAAAAAACTTGGGTTGAACAGGCAGATCGTTGAAGTTAGCCACTTTGCTTCATTCTTGCAGGGGAGTTTTAGTAGCACACCTGGTATTCCTGAACACGAAAATTAACTAGCATGCAAGACTGCACATTAATTTTCGTCCACAAGACACCAAAATCGTCTTGGATTTCGACGCTCACGGATATAGTCTTGTTAACTCGTGTGGCATCAACCAGTTGTGGGCAAAGGAAATGAAAATTTTAAAGGAGGGTTCTGAAACACCATGCTTCGTGCAATGGAAAAAAGACCCGCTAAGCTGGAGCTCCCCTCCCTGCATTGATTTCATGTGTTTGAGTGCAGCTTCACACAAATGGTAGATGTCAACTGTTGTCAGGTATTTCCGGTTCCCAATTTCACTCAAGTACCTTCATGCACCTCTTCAAGCAGGTGTCAGGAAGGATCATTTCCCTGATTACAGGGACCTGATGTAGCGGCTCATCAGGAGGGACTCCTGTACACACGAGGCTCGTGTTTCGAAGCTAACAATTTCGCAGCTGCAACTGGAGTGAGCAATTTTTATTTGGGAAAGGAACAATTCTTAGTGCTGTTAACTCGGTGCACTGAGGCTCTCGGTTGTTTCAGGGGATAATGAGCTAACACCAGACAGAGGCACGTTCACAATGCAAGCGTCTTTTCCAACGATTCCTCACACTGCAGCAGCGCAACCGCGAATACGACATGACATCCAAGTTCTTCCTAAAAATTCCGCGGGGACCGTAAAAAAAAAAAAAAAAAAAAAAAAAAAAAAAAAAAAAAAAACTTCCACGCATAATTCAACCTCGGAATCGCAAGCACCTTTGGAATAACGAGCCGCAAGACCACCGCCAGGAACTGCTGAAGCAGTACTCCTGCCCATGTGAACATCAGCGGAAAACGCCCGTGTCCTTGGGAAACCAGATTTTCCCTTAGCGTGTTTCGTTTCCTCAAAAGTGACGGCGGGCATTTCACGAGGCATGCGATCGGTGAACTGTGCTGATCATGGACAACTGCCCGTCGCAACCCGGAAGTCAGCAAGAGAGGACGAAAAACCCGATTACTCAAAGTGCTTCCGGCAGCTATAGTGCTCGCCAAAGATGGGGTTACGGGCCGGAGGGGCATTCAAAGTTTGCCGTTTCTAGCGGCCGCGCGACTGCATTTCCGAAACGCGAGCTGAAAGATTCTTTATAATACAGCTGTGAGGAGTACGAAAACGGAAACACAGACGCGCGAAATGGTAAACCAGAAAAAATAAAAATGCAAGGAATGATCGAGGATGCAAGAAAAAAGAAATTTCGTATCACTCTAAACGGTGCTTTCATTTTCTGTGAATCGCTCGGAACGTACGGCCGGTGTCCGCTCGCAACGCAGGTGGATTGGCCAGGTTGCACGGGCTGACGGAGGCACAATTTACTTCGAGCTCGTGTACTTGGTCACAGCTTTCGCGTCTTTTCGTGAGACAGACTTGCAATACATACAAAATTGGGCGGGGGAGGGACTTCAAACTTTCTCATATCATAGTCACAAAGAATTCACCCAAATATTGCAACAGATCCTCCAGAGTTCTGTTTCACTGAAGCTTACATGATGCTTCTCTCTCTTTACCAAATGTACAGTTCTTGTACCTCATTCACAAGCGATTCAACTTTGGTATAGCTATCATATTCTGAAGACAGATACAGGACCGTAATGTCCTCTTGTCGATGTGTTTCCAGAACCTTCATCCTGTACAAAGATTGGATTACACTTTGGATATAGTCTGCGGTTATCAGTTCACCTACAAAGAACAGTCAAATATAAATCAACATGTTGAAGGGAAACGAACTATTTTTGTAATTTCTAGACTTCACAAAACTGTCCACCATTTTGATCAGATAACGCTCTGTAATTTCACTGTGCACCATTTTGTACAACTGAGAGATGACTCCTAAGCATGCCAGTAAAACTGGTTGCAGCAAGGATGAAAAGAAAAACAACATCTCTTGGTGTCTGGGATGGCATGACACCTGAAGACAAAGATACTTTCTGCAATGCAAATAAGCTCACATGCGTCAACCTCAAGAAAAGTTTGTGGAGAATAATAAGAGCCTTCTTCATCTTCAACATCATAATCTTTCCAAACACCAGAACCTCTGCTTCTTTGGTCCTGATCAAAAGACATATAGTAACCTCCATTATCTTTGCTTTATGTTTATACCTTCTGAAAGCACAGAATACCTTTTTGCACAAATCGATCTATCACATCGATGACTTGGAGGGGAAGTTGACAGCAAGGAGGAACCATGTGGCTAAAGCCTTGAAGCCATTGCTGAAGTTTCAAAGCTGTTTGATTTATTTGTTGTTGCTGAACTACCAGATTGCACATGCTACAATAGGATTTCAAAAGTTCTGGGTGAACGTTGTTCAAGATTGCAACTGCTACTCTTGAAAATGTTTTTAGTCAATGCACACTCTTAAAGCTTATACCAAGGGTTGCATCCCAGATAAATACTGAAACCACTGCACTGGCATGAGACTGCAAATGGCATAAAGCTGTTGGCGTTTTCAGAAGAATTATCTCTACATCAGTTTCCTTGTTTACATAAGAGCATTTTACTGTGTCCTCTAACATTTCAATCTATAATTGCAAATATACTTCCAATTGCCTCACTCTTCAATACATACAGCATGCAGGGCAACATCCTTTGCACTACCAGTGAAGCCTAGGTCGTGTTTGCGCTGACGAATTTCTTCCGACATCCATGTTATCCACTCCTGCAAGTTTGCTAATGTCGGACCATCTTCAAACCCATACAAAAGAATACACGAAACCACATCTGTTGACATAATTGTGGACAGACGTCTACAATCTGCAAGAAAAATTGCAATTGGCAATAGTAAAGTTAACAAGTATGATTGCTGGTGGTGCAAGATAGCAACAGGAAAAGTGGTTTCGTATTTCTACTGACATCAGTTGAGAAGCAAAATTTTCAGTTAAATATCAATCTTTTTGATTTAATACAATACAAGAGGCGACAGATGGTTCACGTAACTAGGGAAATGCAGTTGAATATTTAGATTACTGAATTTCCATGTGAAAGTCATAACTAGGACCTGTAAGTGCAGGACTGAATATTTCAAGCTTAAGATATCTATGCTGACTCGCAAGCTTACAAAGAACATTCCAATATGTATGATATATGAATAAATGGTTATAACAAAGATCATAAAAATTAATGTGGAAAATAGGAAAAACTGAACATGTTCATAGGGCCTACAACTAGATGGCTGATCAAAATCAAAATTATTGTTTCGCATATATCTTCAAAGCATTTAGGATTTATTTTTGCATAAAATTGAATTTAAAAATCAAACTTCCGATCTCCAGTAAAAGTTTTCCTGAATTTCAAAAGCTTTACTTCAAGTTCCTTTGTTCAAAATCACTCTAATATGTACATACCAAACTGAATATGATCCAACATGTACTGCTGCATCCCTTGTTCATCTAAGCTGTAAACATATGATCTGTCTGCTTTGTTGGAAACGGCTGCTTTCATCAATTCCTGAAATGTTTGTAAGCTATTACATCCGTAACTAGTTCAATTGGTGTACTTGTAAACTGAAAGGCTGTCCTACATTGATTCTAACATTTCCATTGCATGACAAAACATTTTTTGAAGTAAAAACTTTTTCATAACTAATGGCCACAGGGACCATAAGAACATCCACCAAATTTCCAGATGAACACATTTTTATTGGAATGTTTAGATGCTGATCTGAAATTAACGATAACTCGCATTCTAACATGCAAAAATGTACTTACTTGCATCCAGATGCTGTCTGTCAAGCAACAATACCAAAGGATTCTTCTCTTTTAAGATAACGGAAATGCATTCTGTCTGTGCTGATTTTTTAGAAAAACCTTCAAGGTTTATTTGCCAATGATTTATCCTGCTGAGTGCCTCCCTGGTCAAACAAGTGATATATGAACTAACATAGGATATTCATGTCTTATTACCAAAAGGAGTAATCTTCCTTATCACTGAGTGATATAATATGAGGCAGAGGCAACTCATTGCTTACTAGAGCAAAACTCAAAAGCAAATAATCCAATGGATTCTGAGCAAGCATCACAAATAGTACTGGATATGGTGACAAGACTGCTCTCTGCAACATATCCACATGTCCCTTGTACATCTGCACTGTCTGAAAGCAGCTGTGAAGGAATTTGTAAGTCAACCACAGTGATAACCTAGAACAAAAAATCAAATCAGATGAGGTTTCCAGCAAATGCTTAAACAAGTGGCTAATCAATTATGAACAAAAATTACATACATGGTGATGAAGTTCCAGACTGAGAAAGAGCCTAGGAAAAACACTACATAATTCTAAGGTTCCTGTGTTAAGCTAGATAAAGCTACTTGTGTAAAACTGATCAGGTTGAACGATTTCACTGGCAATACAATCAACATGCATGGTTATTATGCATTTGCTGTTTATGATCCTTTTTTCTTTATTAAAGCTACACTTATTTATTTTGTTTCACTTCAGCTATCACAATATTAGAACATTAAGAAAAAACGATAAGTGAACATGACAAGGTAAAATCAGTTGGCATACATTATTTCACTATCACCCGAAAACAATGATGACAAATGAAATACAAAAAAAGTTTTCGTGTCATGTGGTATGGTTACCACATGACACAAAAATTCAATCCAAGAATGCAGCTTTTTTGTTTTCATCTAGCAACAAGATACTCAAATGTGCACTGAAAATCTAATTGTGGAATTCCAAAAACCTGGTCCCAATAATGCTAACATTCCCTATAACTTGGAGGAGTAGTCTTGGGGCACACTAACAGTCATGTTAAGAATCCTGTATTTATGCAACCAATTTTAAATGAGTAATACCACAACAGAACATAAAGGCTAAACTTCAAGTGTAGAGTTATACCATACTGATGGACTGTACATTCCAGCCATTACCCAAAGATGATTGTAATGACAACAGACTAAGATTACTTTCTTATATTTTACATGCTGTTTAAAACTGCATCAGCAATTTAAATTCAGCATACACAATCAACATGCTTACAAAAGAAATATAATACCACATGCTAATTCTAATTAGAAAGGCACAAGATACATTGGAAATATAGCCAATGTTTGAAGTCATTAAGAGACTGAAAAATTACATCTTTGATACCAATACCTTATGGAATTTGATATCTAAAGGGATCTAAGTTCTTGGAAGTGAATGTTGAAGAAAATTCTTCTGAATTACTTAATATTTAGATACCGAAAACAAGAGAAAACAAGAATAACACAGCAATGGAAATAAGCAACACAGAAAACACGTGAACTCGCAAATGGAAATACGAATCACAGATAGGAACACAGAGTCCAAATTTCTCGAGTTCTTAATACTAATCCTACTTGATAAGACAAAATGCTAATTAATTTTGCAAAAGGAACCATTTACCTCAAGAACCAGAGGTTACCGGAGCATCCAAACATCCAATTAAATAGATTCTGGAACAGTTTCAACAATGAGTTCCTCTGTTTAGGAAATTCTAGCAAGGCAGGCAGCTGTTTATCTCTCACCTATACTGCCTAATTAAGGCAAAACTCATTTAGTTTGAATCTACCTGTTCCTGAAAATTAATGTATTCATAAGAATGCTCCAACTTCCACACATATGACAAATAGCATGTCCAGCGTGTTAGGAAGTTGTAGTTTCTATTCTGAGTTGGTACAGACAACAGATTCATTTTCCCAAGGGTCATGGCCAGTTTATCAAGCAGGCTTTGCTGGAAAAATAGATACATGGATTGTCATGAAAAATATATATTAATTCAGTAAATTCTACACTTATTATTTTGGAGAGCAACAGTTCAGCTAAAAAGCAAAGCATAAAACAAAAAAGTACTTTCAGCACTAGCCTTTTCAAAGTTTATTGAAAATGGTCAGTACTGAAAGTGAACATCTGATTCTCCAAATTTTTTGAGAGTCATATGAAATGATTTTGAATTTCCTAATATGCTACAATCTCAAGCGCCAGCAAATTCAGAAAGCTTAGTCTAAAGTTGCCAGATTCTTCCATTCCCAGTTTTCAAAACAAATCTTAAAATGTTATTGTAAGTCTTAAAAGTCATAAAAGTGGGCAAATACTTATCCCAACATTCCAATCCACTCACTTTGCTGATGGGCAAACATTGGGCACAGCACTTTCCAACTATTGGCCATGGATCATTCTGAATTCTAATAAGCGGCTCGATTTTAAAAAAAGCAATGGACCGCAAAGCATTTGCCTATGCAAAAAAATGCAACTCTTCAAATACAAAATTCACCATACCCCTTTATTTTCAGCTTGCACTGTTTTGTGTTTACCAACTAATCTCTTATAACGTAGGTAGCTTGTTCGATCAGGGCGTGTTCCTGATAGAACCGTTTGTTTGGGTTTTGAATTATCAGTACTAAACTTGAAAGTATTTTTATTTCTTCGTCTCTTTCCTGTATCACTTCCAAAATAGTTGGAAGGCATTTTGATTTAAAAAAAAATAACTTCGTCTGTTTGCATTTTTCAATTTTATTTTCTCTGGGGCACCACGGATTACTTATTGTTTCAATTCTGAAATACCGTAATGACCCACACTACACTGGGATACATGTACACTGATATGCAAACAAAATTTCAGGCAACTGAAACAATTGCTGAAAACAATGAGATCATTTTATGATATATGAAAGATATGAGATCATTTTCACAGCATCATTCAAACAACTTCCCAGGGCACGTAAGAACCACGTACTTTCTGGGTAATCTGGTAAAACTAATTTTCACAAGAAATTAAAAAATTCCAACACTAATATTGGTTTACGTGGTGTCATATGACAGAATCCATGTAACACGTTGATGGAAATGCAGTAACAATCATGGATCAATATATTCCATCACTAATATTGGTACATGTAGATGAACTATATTACAATAACATACAACGCCATGAGACGCCACATACCACATGCTTTGATACCTAAATGCTGATTACAGGTCATACACAGTATCCGCGCCATATGGTCATTCGAACTTTCTGCTAAAACTCGGGTTACCAATATCCCATTTGAATATTCCCTTTGCAAATTGTTTTTCAAATTACCAGTTTTGTAAAACCCCGAATCATTTTTACAGTCATCTGTGCAGATACATTCCATAAATTATTTTTCATACATTTTTTTGCATTATATATTGTTCCTTCTAAAGAATTCATCCGGCCTCACAAAAATGACTCCATTATATTCTCCGCATCAATTAATTTGTAAACTATGAAGGAATCTAATCTTGATTGAAAAGAAACATCTACTAAAACTTTCGATTGATAAATATTGAGAGTTGACTTCTTGATTACACCGATCTGTTACTTTATTTCTTGAATTAATTAATCTGTGAGATCATAGTTTTTCTATCAATCAATCTATCAATCACTACAAAAGCAATTTCTGGATTTGTTGTTGTTGTAATGGAGTTTCAGAAAAATAATTATGATAATGGCATGATTCGCATAATATATTCCACTGAAATGAAGGGCATATTCAGAGTATTTTACCGCATCGATTATCTTTTACAGCTTTAACATCATTCTATACAGTCACACTCGAGCACGGAAAAATCGTCCCGTATCCACAAACAACTCTTAGAAAACTAGGAGACAATTTCTTTTAATATGATAACAAAAATAAAAACTATGAAAGCCATCAAGTACGCTTTATCTTTACAAGTGAATATTTAACCTGAAGACTATGCTTGTGGTAAGAATTATTATCAGTAATCTGGCTGTGCTTCTTAAAACACAATTTACCCATTCACCTTTTGTTTGCAGCGTATTTTGTCATATACGTTTCCAAAATTGCACTGGAGTGAAAAATGCAATCCAGAAAGTTTTTATGGACTCGGGTTGAAAGCGCCCTCCCTAGAGGTTATACAAAGCTACGATTGAAAAGGCTGCATCACAGCAGAAAACCTTAACTTTTTACTCCTATCTATTTTTCACTCCATAGTTTTCAATCTTGAATCTGGTGCGTTCATTAAATTACATGTCAAACTATAGGTATGATTAATTATAGTGGTAAACAAAATCAAAACTTCGAAGAACATTTTTCTATTTCAACTGCAAAAACTCGGTTAAGAATTTTAATACACTGAGTGGAATTTTTTGCACTCTATCGGGGAAAACCCAGCGAGGTACTAATTAATCCCTGAACAAAAGATTCGATTATCAGGTCATGAAGTTTCTTTAAGCCGACAAATACATGACTCTTTTTGAAACATAACTTCCCATTCATTCGCGAAGATATGCTCATTTTTGTGGATCGTTTCATATCTCGAAATTCCCTCATCTTTTCCATATCCCCTTGTGAAATTACACTTCTTATGGTCCACAATGGCGTGCATAGTAGAAGGGAATCTCCTTTAAAAATTTCAATTCGAGGTGACAAGCAATTTCTTTTCTTTTTTCTTTTTTTTTTACAATCGCGCTCTCTTCGCGAACTGGAACATTTGTTGGTGAGTTCTTCCTGATGTCCCCGGTCCTAAAATAATTTCCACGACTGAGATTGCCCTTTCCTTCTCAATGCTTCACTTTATTTCTACGAGGTCTTCTCGAGTTCTTGATTGATGGCACATTTCTTCCGCCGGAGGCATCCCAACTTGCTATTTTCTGTTTATTCAGGCTCAAGAAATTGATTGTGCTTCTATTGGTGAGTCAGATTCTTCAAAGAAAGAAAGAAAGAAACACGCCCCACGATACACATTTAAGGACCATTCTTAGCCCACCGGCGAGATGGGATGCCTTGAGGTGAGTGGATGATTGAACATGAATCTTTCGAAAAAAAAAAAAAAAAAATCCTTGATCTGGAATCCACTATTCCACCATTGAACTCTGGAACTCACTGTGCAGATTTCCAGGAAAAGTAATGTCCTCAGTTGGAGTTGATTAAAAGAGCAATAGCAGGAATGCCAGTGTCTCAGTACGTAGCCGTGCCTCTTGGCGAGGTGGCCAGGCGTCTGGAGGCATTTTGTAGCCACAACCAGGACTCCGTTAATAACACCATGGAACTGGAAGGTCAAGCACTATCAGCACACGGAACGCGTACACGCGTGTTCGTGCAAGCGTACATTCGATCCCTGAGAAAACTTCGTTAACTTGAGATCATCAAACATGAATGCGATGCTGATTCCTTCCAGAGTTCGCACTTTTGCAGTAAAAATGATTATCTAATATATTGCGCACATCATGCGTTACTATGCGAGGGAGGTTGTAACCTCACATGCGTTTGAAATGGAATTTGGAGCGACGGGAAGCAGACGTGGTCTCTCTAAGGAAAACTCTGCACAAATTTTCCTTTCGGAAGCCATGCGGAACATTGGGAGGAGGAGAGAGGGAGGGAGGGCTCAGACTGCGGCTGCAGCGCCCTTGGGGTGGTGTCTCCCGATCACCCCACCAATTTCGCTAATTGGCTTTCTCCATATCGGCTTCAGATCCGTGCCCTTCTAAAGATCCCTTTCGCGGCTTCCAAATCCCCACGTGGGAGGATCGGCTCCGAGAACGGGAGGTGCGTCGTGGGTTTCCAGTTCTCCCGCAAGATGACGCATACGGGTTTGGTGGGATTCTCTCCCTACGTGCTGTTTTGGGGAAAAGTCTCGGAAGGTGGTGGGAACTGCACTCCAGAGTCACGAACGAATTTCCGGGAACGCTTCACTAGCCTTTTTCTTTCTTTTCCTTCTTCTTTTTTTCAAGTAGGTCGTGCTTTCGCCATGCTGGTCACAGCATGTGCACGCACAAATCCATCTTTTTTCAGCTTTCCCTCAGCTACAGTGCTGTGACGTTTCGGGAATAATCCCTTGGCTGGAGTGCTGACATTCCCCGCTCCACTTGTATGCACCATTTCTCTTTCTTGGACATATTTTCGTTTCCGGCTCCATCTTGCGCATCAGCCGTGTTCCTCGGCACCTCAGCGTTCGAAGCTCCACGGCGATGCCTTCCGCTGCTTTTTTCCGGAGAGCTTGCGGAACTCCCACTTCCCCTCCCTCACTCGAAGGACTACCCCGCTGCATGAAAGCATTCGGTCACCGGGTTTTTCATCGCGTCTCGCTGTTCTATTGCTGTCACGTGATTCTTTACTGTCCTCGCAAACGGCCGCACTTGTGTCCGCCTCCTCAGGGGGGTACTCGCGAGGCTCTTTGACGCTGTCGACGCCTTCCCAGGGTGCGTGCCAACTCTTCAAGACACGGGGTACGCTGGGTGGGGAGCGCCCTATGAGTCCGGGAAGGACTTCTGAGGAGGGAGTCCGTTCCTTTTCCTTTCACTTCCCATTTTCTTTAGAGGGCGCAGAGCGTTTCTGGCGATCTGGAGAGGCAATCCCCGTTAGGGGTATCAACCAGCTCCATCATGCAATGATGGAAGGTCCTCCCTCGAAAAGGGGTAGGAGTCGGTTCCATTTTCGCAACCGGAAGGAAACCCCGAAGGGCTCCTTGATGTCCTGGAAGGACCCTGGAGGGTCAACTTGCAATCCTGGCCACTCAACGGGGAGCATCCTGGTCTTTTCGGGCATCCACCGGTACCGCACCCGCAGTCTACAGGCCGACCAGAGCCATCCTGCGGGGGGGACTCGAAACCCACGACGCACCCACCCCATTTCTCGGCGCCGATCCTCCACGTGGGGATTCGAACCGGCGACTCTCGGTGCCGCGTGGCGCAGAGGGACCGCAGCAGCCTCACGGCCGGCCGCGCTGCGAAGATGTCGGAAATCGCTGCTCCGGAGCCGGGGAAAGAATTCTCGATTCGCAAGCGTCGGGATGTATCGAGGTGTCGATGCAGCTTCCCGTTATTCTTATGTTTCTTATTTCGCGAAGGGGGTTTCGGCCCAGAGCCAACCCTCCCCAATAGATGCTGCACTTCCAGAATCACGGGTGATCGAAACGAAATGCGCATCGATGCTCCCACTGACTCCGGTTCGCGTCTGGGGTCAGTCACGGAGGATGACGCATGCGATTCTGGGGTAAGGGAGGAAGGGAAGGTGTGTATGTGTGTGTGTGGGGGAAGGTTACTTCGTTTCACGTGACGGGGGGGAGATGCAGTCGACTCGAATCAGATTCCTTGCAGATGCGCGCTGGGTGGGTTTCGCGGTGCGTCTGTTCCCGATGCCCCCCCTTTTTTTATCTCCCCCTTACGCGCAGCTGCTCGTGGACGCATCTCACGAAAACTCGCAGCGGAGGCGGCAGGAGATCCTCCTCTTTCAGGAGACTCAGGATTCCCTGGCAGCGCAACCAGGGTGTTCCGCGATTGGATTCCCATACCACGGCTTGATGAAACTCCGTGGGTGGAAACCTTGCAGTTGTCCCGCTGTAGGGATACTGGAGACGGATCGAAACCACCCGTAGATCCATTCATTTTATTTATAGATTTATTTATTTTTTTAAAATCAGGTACTGCTATTTGAACAGAAGAAGAATAAGAAAGGAAAAAAAAGGACTGCACCTCCCGATATCCAGCTCTAATGACCTGCATTCATGTCCGACAGGGATGTACCCTGTTATTCCCTCTTCTTCCAGAAGACAAGCATAAAATCACATGATGAAGGATTACTTCTTTCGGTCCGCGAGAGCTTAGAGGGATCCCTTCTTCGCGAGGATCGCTGCAGCGAAAATCAGTGCTTGACAACCACGTCACCATGGTGAGAGCAGCGTCTCTCCCGGATATCATCGGTCCGAAGCCGCTGCGATTCCTTCCTCGCGTTCGGTTTGCTCTCCGGGAAACCGAAGGGCGCTGCGTGGATGGACCGCTCCTGGTACATGCAGATTCAATCGCCAGTAGCGGCGTGTTCACGGCTCGCGGTTAGAGTTCCTCCGCCGGGTTTCAGCAGGATAGGGATCAGCTCCTCGTCAGCTGCACGCGGTACGCCAGGGATCGCTCCCCCCGGAGGGAACCCCCGCGCGTGCCAACTACCCCGTGCGTGGACTTCCGCACTTATTGGACCTCTCTCTCCTTTCCGACACACGTTTGCCTTTCGAGAGATTTCCTCCTCCCCCCCCCCTCCCAAAATACACTCCTTCCTTGAGAAATGAAGAAGTTCCTTTTTTCATTTCAGCTTGTCCTTCGTTCCAGTTATCCGAAAAATCATTAAATTCCTCGTTTGCTCGTAAATCATCATTTACTTTCCGCGCTCCGTGCGAAAACGCGCGGGCAGAAATCGAGTCGATTAGCGGCGGAGCCGAATTCTGGGCATTCTTGCGCCCCACGCCCGTGCTCCGGGGGCTTGCGATGCAGCAGCAGCTCCATCGAGATGTGGAACGATTGCTCTCGCTTCCATTTATCCTGGAATCATACGCAGCGATGGCGAGGGACGAGTGCATATCTTGAAATCGTGCCAGACATTCCTGTAAACGGAATAGTAATGAGTTCGGGGCGTCCAGGATCCCCGAGGTAAACAGTTTGGAGCCTTCGCCGCTCCCGCTGCACGCACGCGCTCTCTCTCTCTCTCCCCCCCCGCCCAGTCCCGTCCTCCCCCCTTTCCGCGGCATATCCTTCCTGTTTTGATTGCCGCGCTTCCACGATGCGATCGCTGATCACGTAAACACCGGATGCGATGCAACCCGGGTCGATCCCGAACAATCGCTTCCTTTTTTTTTTGCCAAAGGCCAGTAGCGACCTCAAAGGGAGGCCGTTGCTAACGGCCTGGGATGATCACCACCGGTTATGCCGGGGCATTTATTACGTAGAGTAATAAAAATACATTCTTCGTGGTAGGGCCGTTGGTTCTACAACGCTCAATGGGCCTGCCGAGGAGCGGTGCGCAGGTCGGCGAGGTCCTCTTCGGCAGCGTGAGGGAGGGGAAACAAAAACAATAAAAAAAAACAAACGCACAAAACAGGGGACGGGGATTTTTACGAGGGGAGAGCGGGGAGGGGGACCGAGGAGGGGATCATGGTACGCTGCTCAGAGTCCTCTGCATCCTGCTCAGAATGCTGGCAAGTTCCGTCTGTGTAGCGTCCAGATGGGGCCATCTCGAGGCGGTCTTCAGGAAGATCCTCGCCCAGTGGATGGCATCCCTGCCATTTCGGCCTCTCCTTCCGCGTTCCAGGCAGCCACGATTCCGGGGAGCAGCAGACGAGTACGAGGGACGCGGCTGGTGGCAGTGCAGCATCACGCACGAAGAGGCATCTGAAAATGTCCTTGGGTCCGCTCGCAGGGATTCCATGGGTCGTCGCGAGGCGACCCCAAAGGGATCGGAGGGCGGAACAGTCCAACAGCAGGTGCGGGACTTCTCGCACCTGTCGTACCGAGCGTGCATGCTCCCTCCCCTGTGTCCAGTGGTGAAGGAGCGCTTTGTGCGGGATTCCCGGGAACACCAGCAACGCCAACCCCTACCCCTTGAGAAGGAGGGGGGGGGGGAAGGTTGCACTATTCCAGCACACTGGAGGCCAATTCACCTCCTCCGGAGGGATATCGAGCAGCTCTCCACAGAGCACAAGTCCGTGGGGTGGGACACTCAGGGTCGCAGCGTCCGTCACTTCCCGAGTTGTTCACGCTCCCCATAAGTTTAGTCTTTGCTGCTATGCAGCATGTCCTAGCATTGGCCCAGGATAATTATCACCCAGTTATGCCGGGACAGACATTGGCCCAGGATGATGGGAATCATTTCGAGTCCTTCTGTTTCTGCTGCTTTCCTTCCAGCTTCTTTTTTTCCTTTTTGGCTCCCATGAAGTGCTGAAGAACCGCCCGCTTTCTTAAGGGGAGCTC
Organism: Raillietiella orientalis; assembly: GCA_036172245.1. NCBI lineage: Eukaryota > Metazoa > Arthropoda > Ichthyostraca > Raillietiellida > Raillietiellidae > Raillietiella > Raillietiella orientalis. The sequence goes on along the minus strand of JAYWIR010000002.1, from coordinate 4,160,928 downwards.
ACGAAGCTCTTTGGCGCTGTCCGCGCCACCCAGGGGCGCGTGTCAACACTTCAAGATACGGTTTATCACCCGGTCACGCCGAGGCGCTTATTATAAAAAATAATAAACATACAGGTGTAGGGCCACCGTCCCTACATTGTCCGAGAATGCTCGGAACCTGCCGAGTGACCGGCACGCAGGCCGAAGAGGTTCGCCTCGGCAGCAGAGGTGAAGTAAAAAACAGAAATAATAAAAAAAAAAATTATACAAAAAAATTGGGAGGGTCAAGAAAGGGATCACCAGGAGCTGGAAGGCGTCCTCTGCATCCTTTCCAGGATGCCGGCAAGTTCCTTCTGATTTTGTCCCAGATAGGGCCATCTAGCTGCCGTCCGCAGGAAGCGCAGGGCGAAGCAGATGGCGTCCCTGTCGTACCGTCCTCCTCTCGTGTAGCTCCAGGCCGCCACAATCCCGCGTAGGCAGCAGCAAAGAGCTGCTGGGGATGTGGCAGGCGAAAGGGCATGGCGCATGAAGAGGAGTCTCGCCCTGGGATTGTCCGTAGGTGCACCAAGGGCCGTTGCGTAACGCAACCACAGGGGTCGAAGGGCAACACGGTGCAAAAGCAGATGGGGGAGGGATTCATGTTCCCCGGACCTGCAGCAGTTGGACGGGAATACGGAGCATGCTGGGTAAGGACCGCTATGCTCTATGAAACTCTGCTCTATGAATCCGGGAAGGACTCCGGAGGAAGGAGGGTCACCTTCCAGTCCCGTGGGCCAGTCAACGGGGGGGGGCATCCGGTTTCCACCAGTGCCTCCGCACCTGAACATAGCCAACCAGCTTCATTCTGCGGGGAGAACTCGAGACCCATGACACACCGCCTGTTCTCGATCGTCTATCCTTCCACGGGAGGGATTCGAACCCGCGACGCTTCGAACCACGCGCGGAGGCCGCTGCAGCCACATGGACGCCAACTCGGGAGGTCGTCTCCCGCCCGGGTGCGCACCGGGGCGTCTTTTAAGCAGAACAAAGGTACTGGCTTGCAGTCCACCACGCCCATCCACACGAGGAATCTGCCGAGGGGCGGCGCGCAGATCAGCGCGGTTGCCTCGGCATCAGGGGGGAGGGGACGAATGGAAAAATAAAAAAATAAATATATAAAAGCTAAGGAAGGTCCGGAAAAGATCCTCTGTTGGAGGGTGTCCTCTGCATCCTTCCGAGGATTCCGGCGAGGTCTTGCTGAATGGTTCCCGGGTGGTGAGGCCATCTCGATGCCATCTGTGGGGAGCGGACGGCCCAAAGTGGGAAGCGTGCGTCACCGTCGTCCTGGCCTCCTCCGGCATCGCTCCTGGCCGCCGCAATTCCGCGGAGGCGGCGAAGACGCTGCTTCTAGGGACGCGACTGGGCGGTAGGGCTTCGCGCTTGAAGAGGCGCTTCAAGACGTCCCGGCTGGGGTCGAGAGCCGGGATGAGGAGGGTGGTGGCCGAGCGTCCCCGTGAAGGCCGGAGGGTGATGCAGTCCACGGGCAGGTGCGGGAGGGAATCTCGCCATCCGCACCTGCTGCAGCTGGGGTTCACACCCTCCTCCCTTCCTCCTCACTCCTCGGGCCCAGTGATGTCGGTAAGAACCCGACCAGTCGCAGATTGCTTCCGAGCCGCCTCCGGAGAATTCTGCGTGGAAATCGAACGAGGGCGCGCGCGTGTATCTCGCCGCCTTCATCGCTTCGCGCGTGGCCCCTAGCGCGTGGGAAGCGAGGGCCATCTCCACGAGGTGTCAGCATCCGCATCGCTTCCTCCCCCGCCCCCTGCCGTCGATAGCCGCTGCTCGCTCTGCGTGCTTCTGGATTGGGGTTTACGCGTGCTCGGACGAATCGACGGACGACCCCTGAGTTTCGGTTCTGGACACCTCTTGGACGGGGGCCAGGGGAAGCACCAGCTCAGAGGGACCACCGCGAAGGAATGATCTCCCTGCCGTCGCCGCTTACCGGCGTGGGAGGCGCTCGATGCGCACCCTGCCAACAGAAGAAAGAATGGGAGGCTCGAAGGGATGCGCGCTCTGGGAGAAGCGTCTGCGCCAGCGAGGGCCCCCATGATCCTCAGCTGCCTTCGTCGCCACTGCTGCTGCTGCTTAGCCCCCGGCCCTTGGCTCATCCGTGCCGACTCCTTGGACTCTTTCCCGAGAGGAGACTCCTGCGGCAGTCCTTCCTGCGGCAGTCCTCCATCGCAGTCCCGCTGCCCGGAGATGAGGACCCAAGGCGCAGAACAGCTCCCTCCGTCCTCGCAACCTTCCCTCGTTGGGCAAGGAAACCGGAGAGGTAAAGTAGGACGGAACTCTCCCGGGGCCGGTAGTGGGGAGGGGGGTGGACGTTGAGGCTGGTAGTGGTGTTGAGGCCCCTTCAGCCGCTCGAAGGACTGGTACCTCCGGAAGGTACCGACGCGGGAGAGGGCGAGGAAGGGCGCGAACACTCCCTACTCAGCTCCCAGGTTTTCCCCTCGGCGCTCCGCGGCTCCAGCTCAAGGCAGGGCAGGGCAGGAAGAGGACGGGAAAGGAGGGGAGAGGAGGAGAGGTGGAGGAGGACTCCTGCGGCTGACAAAGGGTGACGGGCTCATCCCGCTTCGGTTCCATTAGACGCAGGTAAGCGGGAACCGGGAGGGAAGCCGAAGCGGAAACTTGCTCGGGACCGTTTCGCCTCTGCTGGGCGGGATTTGTGGCAACGGCAGAGGGTGGCTCGGGGGAGGAGGGGGCGGGAAGAATAAGATCGAGGGGAGGAGGAGGAAGGGAGGAGGAGTGGGGGAAGAGAACGAAGGGAGGGGAAGAAAAGGAGAAGGAGTCAAGGAGGCAAGAGGGAAGGAGGAAGAGGGGAAGGCAAAGGAGCGGTTCGAATCCACTTGCAGAGAAAAGATCAAATTTCCGGAAGAGACCGCGCCAGCATTCCCGCCCCTCCCTGATGCCAGTCTTGCGTCCACCACGCGCGGGGGATTCATCCCCAGGATCCTCGTGGGAGAGCCCAAAGCCTCAGCCGTCTCGGGAGACTCCCCCGAGAGGGAAAGAAGAGGAGGGGCGCGGGAACGAGGGGCTCCCGGCACTGCAGCAGTCTCCCCAGCAGCAGCAGGGTGACGCTGCATCCCCCCCCTTCCCAGAGGGATCCTCCTGGCGCTGCCGAAGGCTCTGGAGAATGACAACGAGAGCGGCGGCGGCAGCGGCAGATGGCATCATCGAGGCTCCGCGGTCGCATCCAGGATCTATGACGTCAGGGACGAGCAGTTTTCTTTGTCTTTCCTCCTCCCCTTGTTGCGCCTTTTGGTTGGGAGCTCGTTGCCACGTGGATCCCGTAAATCCGTCGCCCCCGCGCTCTCGGCTCGCCCTGGTGACGGGGATGTCGGAAAACGCGGGAGGCGCGGCAGCGGTGCTCCCGGGGACGCCTCGGGTACGAGCGAGCGACGGCACTTGCGGAGCAGGAGGAAGTCCGCTCGCTGCGCAATGGACCAAGGCGACGCCCGAGGGAGTGAGGAAGGGAGGAATGGGGAGTGGGAGTTGGCACTCTCGATTCCCTACCCTGTTTCCATCCTATCTCTTTCCCTCTCCACGCGTGAGTGTGTGAGTTTGAGCGTGCGCATGGGTGGGAGGAAGTGGGCAGCTGGGGCTTCGTGGTCTCCGGAGCGGTCCAGCGGGGAGCTCAAGGAGCAGGGGCTGCCGTCTCGTTCGCCCCCGATTTTTTCGTCCAGGGATTCAGTCCAGGGATTTTCGGTGCGATCTCGCGCGCGGTCAGGGAGCGTCCGCGGGGACGGTTCTCCATCCTTCCAGAAAGGAGAAAAACAGCGGTCCAACGAAGCCTGCACGGATCCTAGTGAAAGAGAGATCCAGCGCCTCGCGCGCTGCCGTGCCGAGGGTGGCGAGCGAGCGACCGGCGGCTCCGCCGACTGAGCGCTCGGCGGGTCCCCGCGCTCCAGGCCGCCGCCGTCCCTCGCCGGGAGAGTTCCTTCCTCTTCCTGCCCCCCTCTTTTCTTCCCCACACTCGCTCCTGTCCGAACCCGGGCCGGCGCACCCCTCCTCCCGAACTGGCTGGTTAGCGCACGCGACTCGTACTTGCTCCGGCCCCCTCGGGGAGAAACGTGGTTCGTCGCTGCTCCGCTAGGTGTCTGGAGGAACTGCGAGCGCTTCCTTCCCTTCCTCTCGCGGGGAGACCCGCTGCGACTCCCCGTTCGAAGCTGCGAGCGGATCCCTCTCTCCTCCACAATCACCCAGTGGACAGCCCACGGGAAGAGGCAACTCCACACTCCGTGAGGTGCCACCGATGCTCGGCATCGGTTTCCGATGGCGTCACGCGAGGCGGAACGTTCCTCGGACCGCGCCTCTTCGCTGTGACGCCTCCGAGCGCTCTGCCGAAAAGCAAAGAGGAAGCTCAGGGTCCAGCAGCGCGAACGACAAAAAGGGCGAGAGGCTTAAGGGTGTTTGGGCACCTACGACGACTGGCGCTCTGGCGGAGCTGTGCTGCCCGCAGCTTCCTGGACAGGAGCGCACGAAGTCGGCTGAGAGCTCCCACGAGGGCCGGCATCCGCTGCTGCCTTCGCCAGAGCCACGCCTCTGTCAGAAACCGCGCGCCACCTCCCAGGGGGGAGACGGCAACGAGGCTCGCCAGCAGAGAGGTTTCGGAGCTCTCTCAGCAAGCCGTGTCGTCTTCGCCGGAAGCTCAGGGAAGAAGACCTTGGATTTTGCCTTAGTCGAAACACCGCCACCGCTTCCCACTTTTCTTCGCGTTTCGGAGCGCTGAATCCGGGAACCCATTTCGCTGTGAGCATCCCCCATAGCGGCTGCGCTCCCGTGCCGCAGCTGGCCGCTGTTTGCCAAGCTAGAGTTCCGGGAAGAGAACCGAGGAGCGGCTCAAGGCAGCCCAGGAGCACGCGACAAGAACGGGCGCGGCGACCTTTGGCCTGTTTTTGCGTCCCGGTGTCCAAGGAAGCGCTCCGTACAGCCCGATAGCTACTCCGGGCGGAAACCAGGAGGCTGGCCAGAGTGCCCGCCGGCCCGACCCGCTTAACGCCCTCTTCAAAATGAGCTGGCTCGAAGTCCGGCTTAAAGAGTGCGTGGCTCCCGGCGAACTTGCCAAAGCCATGCGCGTGCATTCGGTCATATGCCGAGCGCGTCGACCACTCATCGAAAGCATCGATGCTGTGCCCATAGAAGGGCGCCTTACATTCCTTCTCTTTTTCGCGCAATAGTGGACTGCTCCGGATCGGTTGCACATTGTTGGTAACCAAGGAAACCAAGGCGGGCAGCTCTGCGTAGGCTGATGCTAGTGTTTGTTTCCTAACTCCTTTCTATTTTTCCGTTATTCCCAAACCTCATGCATGGAGTATCTTGGCTTCTGTGCTTGGTGCTGAGAGTTTGTGAACAGTGGCTCATGTTTTCCATCTTGTGAAGATTTATTAACCGACGCGATCCTGGTAAATTTCGACGCCGCTCGCGTTTCTGTGATCTCGGGATTTGTCGCCACTCACCGTCGTCCCCTCCAGCCCGTGGTTCTCGGTTTTCTGCAAACTTGCTGAGGGGAAATGGAGAAGCTACACTTCTCCCTGGAAAGCAAACCATGCAGCTCTCAGCCCTACTTAAACAAGCCATTAGAACAAACGTTCCTGCTGCTGCGGTTCGGGACAATGGATGTTTCCTCCGCAGCCACCCGAGCTCATCGAGACGGTAAGGGCTTCTACAATGAACTATGCTTTTGCTGAACCAACATCTTCTTAAGGGGATGGGGGGTAGAGGAGCTCCTCCCGTGCCGCGAGCGCATCTGCGTTCCACTTTGATGGAAATCCATCGGCAGGTTTTTGGAAATATCCTGAGACTGGAACGATCGAAAGCGTTAGCATTGCATGGTCGTCTCTACACAGCCGACTCTCAGATCTCATTGTGGTCGACGAGGATTCACGATTAGTTTGCACGACCCGACATGGGCTGCCTATCTGCTCCTTCCCTTTCTTTTTATGTCCCCGGCAATTTTTTCCTCACTTTAAGGGACAATTACAGCTTCCCTGCGTTTCTTTTGCTGATGCCTTGCAGTTATTCTTTACTGCGTGTTTGATCACAGCGGCTCGCATCAATGAGATTCCCGTTGCCAAAAATATCAAGAGACTTTCCATCCTTTCCTCTGGGAAAACAATAAAAGCCGATTCGGGTTAGTGTTTTCGTCCGGACTACTCGGAGAGAGAGAATCCGGTTGGATTTGTCTCTCGAGATGGACCTCGCGCTCAAGATGAGCGGGGCTCACCTGTAAAAGGTGTTCAGGACCGAGAGGACTGATGTCTAAAGAGGGTAACGGCATGGCCGCAATCGAGCAAAGTCTGTGCCAATAAGAAGGTGCTGCCGCGATTCCTCATGTGATGCGTGCGCGCAGTAATGCTTTTCCGGAGAACCCTCTTCCTTTCCAACGACTCAGACCTCTTTGGGCTCGCCCTCTTTCTTCTCGAAAACAGACACGTGTGTTCATCTCATCCATAGAGAAATTTCGCAGTCGGAAGCGACCCGGAAGAGTCAACTTCCAGAGAGTGGTTGACTTTTCGGTGGTCCTCACCTCCGAGAGTGTACTACCTCCCCCCATAGTGGAAGCTACTTTCTCTAAGGCTAAAGCGAGTACAAATAAGTAACAAAGCAGATAGGTAACAGAGGCGAATGCGCCTACCCACGAGGGTCCTCAAGTAAAGAAGTTGTTCCAAAGATGGATGAGACCGCAAAGGAGTCGAGCTCAACACTGCTGATCGTTAAAGAGGCTGCAAAGTGCTTCTTAGGTTGCCTCAGAAGCCATTCATGATGAAGTTCCCAGGGATATGCAGTTGCAGGCTTATGTAGCAAGTAGCTAGGGTTCCGCGCTTCGGTAAATAGCGTGGCTACTAAGGAGAGGGAACTCGACGAAGAGATGAGAAGGATGGAAGTGCAGTAAGTCAAGGTCTTCCTGGACTTCCTGCACCGATGGACGAATACGCCCAGGCAAAAAGAACAATCCCCCTTCCACCCTAACCCGAAACTAGAAAGACGGAAAAGTGAGAAAGTGAAGTGAAAAACCAGTGCGGTTGCAAACGGTGAAAAGATCAAAAAGACAAAAAAGACTGACAGTTAGTCGTTCGATGTTTAAAGTTTGTTTTTGAATCAATTCACTCCACCCCTTGTCGGATCTAGGGACAATCTAGGTCTTCCTGGACTTTCTGATTTCTGGTGATCTTCAATAAGAGTGGGGTGGCAGATCTGTGCTGCAAGGACCCAGCACTTAACCAACTCCTTCTGAGAACTTTATTAACAGTCGGGAAAAAAAGGTAGCTTTTTAGATTCAGAGGATAACTGTTTTGGCTCATCTCATCAGCATTTGGAAATCTCTTCACGTCCTCAAGGTTATTGCGGCGATCGCAAACCACGAGTGAATCCACGAGCTATGGCAGAAACCGAACTCAGTTAAGAGGCTCAAGTCCGTGCAAGGAGGGTTTCCCGCTACGCGAGTTGGCGCAAATTAAAAGGGGCAAATCCTCATAAATTCCAAGTTTTTGACGTAGTCATGGATCTGTGATATGTAATTGAAACCAAAGATTGGGACCACTGTCAAGGGAAGGGTCGTCTGATGAAAACGTCCCTGTCAATTCAGTGTTTGCAGTGTGTCCGGCAAAGGGTGCGCTTCAAGCTAATTACAAAGTCTTAGGAATCTCGGAAACAGCCGTACAGCAAAGAAGTTCACGCGGCTGCAGCTGAAAGCTAGGAAAAATCACTAAGGAAGACACTGGGGCGGATGGACTGTCCGCAGAAAACTTTTCGGAGAACGCAGAGGACCCGGTTCCGCTTGAAAGACTTGTGCGCTCCGCATCGGGACGGCGATCCTCGCCTGCTGACGCTGGACCAAATGGAATGCCAGTTGCGGTTCAGAAGATTACGCTGGCAGCAGACTACCGGACCACAGATTGGTGCGCGCCAGCAACACTCCCACGGCCAAGCGAGCAGCTGTCTCCGAGGCATTGACCTCGCTTCTCGTGTACTGCCACCGAAGACTGCTCCGATGCGGGTATCAGCTTGGGCAGGCGGTTGCCTTGGCTCAACACCACGCTTGCACTTCCTGCTCGCCCGCGAACAGCAGTGCCCGGAAACAGCAAACAGCTCAGACGTGGACCGAGACAACGGCACGACCTCGGAGAAAACGCAGCGTCTACGGTAGTCCAGCTGCGCTCCCTGCTCCTTGAAGGAGATGACGGGATGCCCCAGGAAAACATCGCGGACCCGGACAAACCTACTTGCTGAAGCGCTATCGCCCTTGCGGGAAGATCACGACGGCGACCAGCCCGCAGGATGGGAGATCAACTGCGAAATTGCGAGAAGAGAGATTGGGGTGCTGGACGGCGCGTCAGCTGGCTTACGTGTCCACCCCCGCTACCCGTCCCAAAGGACTTCTCCGCTGAACAGATCTCCTGCGAATCCCTTTGGATGAAGTGAGGGTCCCCGCAGTGTTTCTGGACAGCTCCGCGCTTCCCCTGAAACGGCAAGACTCGGAGCTGCGACTGTTGCACCAGGCTGTCCCATGAAACGCGCATCTCCAGCACTGGACCAGGGTGGCTCCAGACTGTGCCAGGTGCGATGCAAGGGGAACCTCTTCGCACCTGCTTTTCGAGCGTGCCACCCTCCAGAGTGCTTGCGAACGTTCCGCTGAGTTCCTGGACTCACCGAGAGACAACGCGGGAAGCGTGCCGAGAATGGCCTCTTCGTTCGCGGTAGGACGTCGCCTGCGGCATCGATCGCAGCCTTGTGCTTCGTCCGTGGAGTCGCGGCAGCTAAGAAGACCCTCTGACAGAGGTCAAGGGAGCCAAAGGGATTCCGTCTCCATCGTCTTGTCTTTCTTCAGGATCGCACTGAAGTGACCGCACCTGAACCGCTACAAGGAGAAACTTGCCGGCATCCTGGAAAGGATGTAGAGAGCGCCAGGGAGGTATCTTCTTGCCCCCAAACTTTTCAAAACTGTTTTTCTTGCTATGTATTTAGTTTTTTGTGTCAACTTCATCTTTTCCTGTGCGGAACTTTGAGGTAAGCTGCTCGTGGGCAGCACATCCTCCAAGTGCATATCGAAGTATAGGGATGTTAATGCCACTCAGGAAAACGGACTTTGTTTGGCGGCTTTATTGTAAATAAGGAAATTGTTTCACAACGAAAGCTCCAGAGTGAGCGGATGTAAAAACGAAAGGAACCACAGGAGCTCAAAGCAGCGAACACCGGCTTTTGCGGTCGCGAACTGTATTTCAGCGAGCTTGAAATGGATGTCTCAAGCGAGGCACACGATACCCACTAGGGTGAGAAGATCTACACTTTGATCTTAGCCAAAAGGCCGAGAAGCGAGCCTTGAAAGGTGAGAAAATCGAGCATGGAACCTCTAGAGACAAAGAGCAAAAATACAGTGCTGTCGTCGGTGCTCCCGAGAAAAGCTCTGAATCTGCAAAGGGCAACAAGGTGGTAAGCAATGCGGTCGGCAAGACATCCCGCGACAGGAACCGTCCGAATCCTGCCCGCAACTTCGGACTCCGAGATTGAGTCCCGAGACCTCCTGAAGGAGAGGGATGCCCACAGTACGGTTCTCTGGTGAAAATTGGAATCAGAAAGCCAGAGAAAAATGCTCACCTCATGAATCTGCGTATGCGAAAGTAGCGGAAGAGAGACACAGGACTCCGCAAATTAAGTACACCTATGAGGTGGATGACGACGAAATTCGCGGACTCCATACTGTCCTTAGGAATTATTTAATCTGTAAGCGTTACCCGGAGACAAACAAAGGCCTCCACCTAGTTCCCAGTAGTAGTGATGCGGGGGATCCTCTCTTCTCGCCACCTGACTGGAGCCTCGTGAAATACCAACGCGATGACGAGAAGAGGCGAGCGGCAGCGAGTATCTTGTCGATCTTGTTCCCCTTCCCTCGCTCATGACCTCTCCTTCCCCCAGGAGATCCGCGAAATCTCCTGGGTGAAAGCTGCGGAAATCGAAAGGGAGGTGAATACAGCGCTACACTGACAGTGCGGTTCTTCGCTCTCGGGCAGAGTTGTGTTCCTAATAAAACGGAGCATTGCAACGACAAGGTTGGTCACGTGGGCCACCTTGTTATCAAATGGGCCGAAGCAATCGGCTTAGTAACCAGGTTTACGCGCCTAGCGGCAATGCCAGGCACGCCAAGAGATCACATTTCATCAGCGTATTGAAGAGCCAGTGGCTCGTGGTGCCAATCTCAGTATGGCTCATGTGATAGCGGAGGATTTTGACATCTGCCTGCTACCTCAAAGGCTGTGCACAGGTTCAGATGACAGAAGCCAGCGAGCTTTGCGCGTCGGTACACACGCAAAACTTCTTGGCTGGAGAGATCGGGATAGAAGACTCGGTTGATCGATCACTCTTTTTTCGATGACAACCTGCTCTTTAGGATGAAAGCGAGAGGAAGAGAAATCGATGTTTTGTCGGACTATCCCATCGTTTATTTCGGACTGCCCCTCTAGGGGAAGCAAAGATCCACCGGCGAATATGAGTAGGCGTGAGCCATGGTTCATGATTGCGGCGGGTTGGTTCAGCCAATCGGGAATTGCAGAGTAATCGTTCAGTTTCCCTCGTGGCTTCTTCACTGACCTTTAGGACTGGTCCAAGGTGAGGTGCTTAGTCTAGGAGTTCTGCCGCGGGTTACTTCTTCAGCCGCTGCTTCTCAGCTTCCGAGAGGAGATCTAGAACAGCAGAGTCTTTTCTTGGATTGGTCACAGGACATTTACTGTAAAACGGAATTTGCAAACAAACAAACAGTCATACTGAAAGACAGTGGGATTTCACAAGTCTCACTGTATCCTTTTCAGTCTGGGAGGTGTATCTGCTGTGAAGAAGTTTGCGAAGCAAGGTCCTCTCAGGGCAAAGTGGAAGATCAGGAAAAAAATAAAAAGCAAGAACAGGAAAAAAAGTTGCCTTCCTAGGAAGGAGGTTAGGAGGACTCTCCCTTGCCTCTGTCGTTTCTACGGAAGAATGATTCCACCAGCAAAAAGGCAAAGTGGGAAGTAGCAAAGTCTGCTAAGTCGCAGGCAGACAAAACCTTGTTGGGTGGCGGCGCGTCAACTTGCCGGCTCAGCAAAACCTCCCAATTCCCTCTGCCCTTTTTCGATGGGAGATCTTCTAGGAATTCTCTTGGAGAATGTAAGGATCCCTGCAGCGTTTATGGACAGCTCCATGCTGCTCCTTATGCATCAGACTCGGCGATACTGATGCTGTATTGGGCACTCCAGTACAATCTCCAGCCGACATCACCGCACTGTCACTATGGGACTATACGGGAAGGGACGCTGAACTGTGTTCGCTGCGGAGAAGCCCAATCCTTTTCGCACCTGCTAGTGGATTGCATTGCCCTCTGAGATGTTTGGGAACTCTTTGCTACTACTCTCCAACTTTCGGTGGACAACCCAAAAGGCACAGCGGAATGCCTCTTCTTGAGAAGAGAGCTGCCACCTACCAAGGCCATTGTAACCCTCTGCAACTTCTGCGGGATTAGCAGTGACTCGAAACTACACCGAAAGGGACAGACCAACAAGGGGCCATCGTTATTTCTTTACGAGTAATTAAGACGAGATGACGGTCACCTAAGGAGGAACTTGTCTTTCCCACAATTAAAAAAGACACGCATTTTTAAAAAATTTTATCCCGTTCTGCTCCCATTTTTCCTTAAACGGTCCTGCTGGGCAAACTACTTGTTAGAGGGGACGCCTTCTGGATAGGAACGAATGTAGAGACGTTGGAATACAACCACGCACGAATGCTCTCCCCCCCCAGTCTTTTTTTTTTTTTTTAGTACGACTGTTTAATTGCAAACATTGCATTCCAGAAAACGTCCCGGTACCACCGGATACAAATGGGGTAGCACAGGAGGGAACTGAAGTGCCCCTGTGATGCTCTTTCATCCCTGTTGCAGCCCGACGTAATCGAATGATGAAGGACACGTTGCGCCTTCTCCAAGCTGGCGGATGTGATCTTCCTCGAAGAAAACGAACCCAGGAGTGTACCCAGGACAGCAAGGGACAAGCCCAGGGAAATTCCGAGGAGGACCAGTCTGCGTCCAGATATGTACCAAATGACACAATCTGGACTTCAGCGACCCTGCAAATCAACTTGACGAATGCCCCGATTTCGGCTGGTGGGACTCGCAGGTAGTCATCAGGAGAAGCAAGTCGTGGTTATGGGCCTCCACACCAGGCGTGTTCTAGTAGGAAACCTCTGTGTGAAAGGAGTAGAGGTGTTTTCGTGGACGAGAGCTGTGCCGAGCCAAGAAAACGGTGTGGCCGTTTTGATTCTAAGAGAGACTCTAGCGGATTTTTGTCGCCAGATGCAGCATGCTGCTGGTAACGGTGCTGTAATGCTCCCCTCTTCGGCGCTGGGCTCATGAGCAGCTGGATTTCGTTTTCAGGTCTCTGCAGAGCTGTTTAGCTCTCTTTAATTAATCTCGTCTAGTATCCAAGCAACCGGGGCGAGAGCATTTCCTTACTGTCGTCTTCGGTGTCGACTCTCTCACATCCTCTATCTGGAGCGACCACAGTGTTCTCTCCAACTTCCTACACCCCGAGCGTTGGGTGCACCCCGGGGTCGTAGAATAGCTGGCTTCCTCCTGACGCGGGTTCCAGGTCTTCCTCCTCCAGGTTTCCAGGCGAGTTCCTCACCGGATGCGAACAGGGGTGGGATAAGGGAATTGAAGAACCCTTGCGATGCGCCTCCATTCCATCTGCAGCCTGTACGCATCCCAGTAGCACGTGCGAAAGGACCTCCATTAGCCAGCATTAGTGGGTGAATTCCTTGCGGGCCCACCCCGATGAGGCATAGGGACTCTCCTCGCTTCGAGGGAGATACCACCGCTTCAGCGAGACGGCGATCTGCTGATTTCCCGGAACTCCCGTCGGGAATCCGTCCCCCTCTCCTCGTCGGGATTAGGGAAGCGAGTAACAGGAAAGCGGGGAAGAGCGGACCGAGAGGAAGGGTTCACTCTCCCTCTTCCTTTTCTTCTTCTCTTCCCTTCCCTTCTTCCTTCACGCACCGGATACGGAAGCTCGTCCCTGAGCAATGGTGCAGTGCCGGATGCTGCAGTACGTCCCGCGATTCCTGGGAGCCGGCAAGGGCCTGCTGATTCTGCATCCCGATGGCCCGTGAGATCTTTCTGCGGAAATTTCTCCTCGAGCGTGAGCTGCACGTGGCTCGCGCACCCGTCTCGCTCCTGTGCTGGCTCTCTCGTGGAACCACAGCAGCCACGCCTGCAGGGAGAGAGGCTTCCCTGTGCTCCCAGACGTTTCCATGCTGCGGAGAGAGCGGAGAGATGATCTTAACACCTTAACCCGAGCACGGGATGTGGCGAGCTGGCAGACGCCGCCACGCCTCGCCACATCCCGAAGGGACTCCTTCGGTGGAGTGAACACTTGAGTGTGCCCCCCGAAGAACTTGCGGTCCCTCCCTCGTGTTTGAACACTTCTGTGTTCCCCTGAACTGGAAACAGGACGTCATCATGCTGGTGCATTGGGGTTTTCACTCCAACCATAGGACGAACCGTATTTCCGGGGAGTTGTCTCCCCGAACTGTAAACGGTGCGGGGAAGTGGAAACGCTCCCGCACCTGCCCCTGGACTGCGGTGTCCTCCTAAGACTGTGGCGGAGGCTGGCCTCAGCTCTCCTGCACCAGGGGGACACCGTGAGAGACTTGATGCGCCGCTTCTTCACGCAAGGCGGCCTGTCTTTAGGTGCTGTCGTTGCAACGGTCTGTTGCACCCGCGCCATCGATAAGGCCCACCGAGAGTTGGAGAAGCTGGCCATCCTTCGTCAGCCCACCGGATTAGCCAGCGCGATCATGTCGTCGGCTGCCGAGTGGGCCCATCTTCCAGAGGGCGTTAGGAGAGAGATCGCCGGCATCCATCGCCGGTTCTGAAAAGAAGGAACGGCCTTACCAAAGACCCCTGTCCCCAGCCTCCATATCTTTATTTTTATTTTTGTATAAGTGTATTTATGGTCCCCTCCCTCCCGTTCCGGACTTTCGGTATACTGACCTGCGTGTCGGGGATTCCACCTTCTTCGTCTCTTCTGTGTCCTTTGCCGGGAACTGTGTTCCTGGATAGTTTTGCAATAAACGCCCCGGCGCACCCGGGTGATAAACACCTTAACCCGCAACGGCCGGCAGGGAAAGACACGCATTATTTGCACTGTGCGTCGAAACAGAGCGAAGGCCCAGACTCGATCATTCCTCTCCATCCCCTTCCGTATTTATGTATTGTTTCCTGCCTGTTAATCGCTTTTCCTCCACCCTCTTGTAAAACTACATGACTCTCTCCTTCCCGGGCTGCGCAGAATGGTCTTCCCTTCTGCGGAGACTCCGGCTTCACAGGAGGGGAATGGTTGCCCCTATGCAGTGAATAGGGAGAGAATCGCACTAATTACAGGGAGGAGCGCCTGAGATGGTTCCTATTCGCTCGGTACACCCGGCGCCGAAGGCTGCCGTTCTCATAATGACGCGTGTGGCGCGAACTAGACTTCCGTTTAAGTGGCGACCCAGGGAAGAAGGGATAGTGGGTCGTAAGGTCCTTCTGCATACACAGAGAGCACACACGATCCTTCTCTACTCTCCACTCGCTTTTGTCGTCCCGTGGTTTCAATGGTTGCGCTCCACGAAAACAGGTGCAGGACTTCGAGACATCTAACGGAAGAACTCCGCACTGAAACACGACCAGCTTTCGGTTTCCTATGAAGAGAAGTCTACATGACAACGTATAATTCTACCATTTTTGAGGACAATTCCGTGCATGGGAAGGTCTGATCGAAGAGACAGGTGGGATGAAAGAGGTTACAAAAGCTATCGCAGAGTTACGAACGAGGAAGCTACTGGAAACCAGTTCTCCTGGAGGACTGCTGTCAGGGATGAGATACCTCGAGAACGTCCATGCATTCTTTCGTTGAAGAACGCTGTCCTATGTGACGCCTGATGTTACACCATTCACTAAACTGATGCGTCCTCAAGATCTCCTGGAAATCTGGAACATGCCTGGGGAAATTTCCAAGAGGCTCAGAACACATCTGTGGATGAGGCGCACAGATCAAAAGAATCTTCCTTTACCTTCAAATGGATACTTCCGGATACAATTTGTCATGTCCTGAAAGATTCCCCAAAGACCTCGGCAGGTCGTGGAAAGGACGTTGCAGGTAGCTGCTCGATCTCACGAGCTCCTCCAAGTAGCCCGACTCCTCATGGTATGCTAAAGAAAACAAAGTCCAGGGAGAAAAAAACGCCTGTCTACACCGTCCCGAGAGAAAACTTCGACAGATTCGACAGATTTGCATTCCACGCTGGCATGGCGACTCAGCGAGACCATTAGGATTGCGAGTTTTCTGTTGCTGCGCAATCCTCACCAAGTTTCCGAGAAACGAGGTTGCTTCCACTGACGTGACTTCGCTTCGCTTGCCATACGAGGTCTCCGGATCTCGAAGGAGTTTCTGAGGGGAAAAGGTCTCTTGGGAGGGACTTTAGTGAAATGACCAGTGTTTCAAGCAACCGCTCCAGGAAAGTGCTGCCAAGAGATAGCAGGCTTTCTAGCTTATTAGGTGCGCCATAGTTGGCAGGAAGCTGACTGGAGTTGCATAACGAACTTCGAGGTATGTATTGTAGGAGGACTGATCAAGCAGAGGTCAGAGACCACTGAGGAATTCAGGCAAACCTCAACAAGACTCCAGAACTGTTAAAGAGGGACGTTGTCGAAGAGTGGCACACTCGTTCTGACCAGAGCGACTCTTTCTTAGTGAGAATGACTGAGAAAATTGTGCTTCGCGAAGCTACAATTTCGACTTCGGGACAAGCCTTGCAAGAAGAATCCACTGAGCCTTTATTACAGATGGACGACTTTTATTGCAGTTCCGGAATGCTTACGAAGGAAAAAGCTTTCTATGCAGAAAATAAGCTCGCCGTTCCTAGTTTTAACACAACCCAAGAATGCGTTGCCATTTAGACAGAATCGCCCATCCACGAGGATCTCTGCCCGAGTTCTCAGCATCCATTTCGATCTATTTATTTTTTTTGCAGACGAAACTAAGGGGCTGAGGGTTCAATGAAAAGAGGGTCTCATGATTGGTCTCACGAGCACAACCTTTCTACGTAAGCCTTCTATATTTCCACAACCTTGTACCACGAGAGCATTTTGCGCATCTTTGCACCGAACAGAGACAAGGACCTCTTTGTCCCGTGGTCCTGTGGGGCGTGTCTGAGATTCTCCTTCTCAGGGAGGTCCTAAATATTTGTCTTCAGAGGGTCTCCTTTACAAGAGCAAGCAGATGGAAATTCACCAGACTCCCAATTCCTCTGGTTTGGACCATGTGATGATGAGTGGGGATGCTGGCAGCCTACACGACTCTGAGGTTGTTTCGACTGTCTGCAAATCGTGCAGGTGCCAGATACAGAATCACCACTCAGAAGGCTCTCAAGGGTATCTGCGGACAGGAGAGATGGGTGAGACGGTAGTCCCGTCAGTCTTATCCCTTATCCTCGACGTCGAACTGGAAACAACTCTTTTCAAATTTCCAAAAAACAGCTCCTGAGAAATCTTTCTTGAGCTTCTTTGAGCGGAGCGAGGAGGTAGCTCTGGGCTTCTCCGCGTACTGAGGTCTCCTGTAAACCTTTCTTCCTTAGATCGTTCGCAAAGTTCTTCCATTTGGGGGCTCGAACTTTGCTCGAGGACTTCCTTCATCGGGCACCGTTTGAAAAGCCAAAGGCATTCGCAGCACACCGGGAAAAACCATCCCGAGTCTGCCACATTGTCCATAGGGAGAATATAAACCCAAATCGTTTAGCTTCCGATGTCTCATGGGGAGATCGCTACAGAGATCTGCAGTCGGCCAGAGAGGCAGCGGCCATCTGCATCTGTTTCTCTGCCGTTATTAAACAAGAAATCTTCCTCTTTGTTGTAAACAAAATATTATAGTAAAGGACTTCTTGAACTAGATCAGAGCTTACCAGCAGCTCCATCCTGACCAAATAGCCTCAAGACTCCTGATCTTCCTCTAGAAACAATAACACCACCCACTGACGGAAACTAGCATTCAACCAGCCATCGAGCAGGCGCTCATGGGCAGTTGGTTACCTCGACCATGAATGCAGGATCGGTCTCAGTTTCGCACTGGAGGATGACCCAGCTCTCTTTGATTCTCTCTTTTCTCTCCTCCTCCTTGCAGTCTCGTTCGTTTCTCTTCTCCCTCTCCCTCCCCCCCTCCCACTGCCTTCCCCATTAAGTTAGCAAATTTCCCCACACAACCTATTCTGGGTTCACCGTGAGGAGAACCTTCCTGAAGGCTGGAAGGAGCAGAAGCCTCAGCCAGCAGCCCGAGCCTTCCCTTCATGCCTTTCTTCTCCCGCAGCTGGTCTCCGGGCAGTGACTTTTTGTCAGTCGTTAGCAACCATGGCCTTTCGGAGAGGGGAAGGTGGTTTTCCACCCGGTCACGCCGGGGCGTTTATTTCACGAAAGGGAATCATCTGGAAACAGGCTGGTTCCCAACTGGAGACAAAAGAAGTTCAGAGGGAGCGTCCACCGACACGCGGGTCGGGATATCCGAAAGTTCGGAACGGAAAGGAGGAAAAGGAAGGCGACCCTTAAAATGAGATAATCCAGGGAGATGGGACAATAGTCTTTGGGTTCGTTCCGTATGCACCAGGATAGAAATTTGCAAATCGAGGAAGGTATAGGGAGAAAGGTAGTGGGGAGTGAAAAAAAAATACTGGGAGGTTAGAGAAAAGGGTCATTGGTGTCGGTGTCCTCCGCCGTTCCTTCACTTCGAAACCGGCTCTCGATGCCGGTGATCTCCTCTTCGACTTTCTCTTGCAGGTGATGCCATCTTGCAGCCGCCCTCATGTAGGCGACCTCCCTTCGCTGCGTCGCCGCCTCCAGCACATGGGCCGTGACGATGGCGCGGATACTACCCATGGTGGCAATCACCGCGTTAGTCGAGAGTCCTCCCGGTGCGAAGAACCGTCGCAGCACATCTCGAGAGGTATCCTGGTGCAGGAGTGCTGCTAGCCTCGGTCACAGTTTTTGGAGCGCACCACAGTCCAAAAGCAGGTGCGACGGGATCGACTCCACCGAACCGCACCTGGGGCAGTTCTGGGACGCAGCCCCTGCAGGAACGAGGGTCCGGCGCTCGTTGTACTGGAATTCCTAGTGTGGAAAGAGCAGCTCAGCCTGCTTTCAGTAGAGCGGGGATGCAGAAGCGTCCGGGTCTTGAGTAGGAACCACAAGTTCCGCGGGGGCGAACTCTCAGAAGTTGACTCCCTCGAAAGAGTCCCGTTGCCAAGGTACGCAGAGTGTTAGCATCCACCCACTCGCGCGTCTTTTAGCCGCCGAGGAGTTTCGTCCTCTCAGAAAGGGTGCAGGAAAACTCCCACCTCGCCGGTTGACAGCTGCCATCGCTTGACCTTAGGGCAGACAGCGCTGCGGAGAGGGGTGTGGCCAGGATCGACCGCTTTGTCGTATCCTGCATCACCACTTCCAAAGGTTGTGGTGGGAAGTGTCTCAGGGGGCAAAGATTCTCCGGGGAGCAATCTATACAATGCAGTCCAGGATACAACAGCCTCCTGCCGTCAAGCATTGAAGTTCGTTGGACAGCAGGAGATCCACGGTGTGGTAAGTCCCTCCCTGGCTTCCACCAGGGAAGCGAGTTGCCTCAGGAGGAAGCCGAATCCTTGCATCCTGTAGCAGTTGTCCAGCAGCGGTCTTCTGCATCTCCGTTGGATGAGGCGCGCAGGAGCGCAGAACGAAGACGAGGCAGGAGGTCTGGTCGTGGGTGGAGGTCTGGGTGCGCTCACACTTTCCCATCCACGCAATGGAGAGTGCCAGGTGGCGCATCGGGTGCGAGCATAAGGCGACGAGCGATGTCCTTTTCCTTGCTTGCCACTGATGGTTCAGTAGTGGCACGGGAAGTTAGGTCCCTTGACTCGGACCGGAAAAATCCCTGGGGGTCTAGGGACTCTCACTCTCCCTCTGGAAAACGAGGAGCAGCTTTTGCGCTCGACACTGGCGGATGTGGAGCCTCGCGAGCCGTCCTTACGAGCCGCCACGAGGCGATCTCTCGGGGACAGTGACCTGCGGCTCCTCTCGAAGAAAGGCGAACGGTCATCGGCAGATCGCTCCGACTCGGCAGCGACTCCGTCCCACGACCAAAGCGCAGCTGAGGGTGGCCGATCGCTCTCCTTCTCCGAAGAGGACGGCTTCGGCTCCGGAGTGGCAAAGTATCAGTATGACTCGTCCGCGCTCCCTTTGATCACAGTGGGCCAGGCTGTCGGTGAAGAAGGAAGAGAGCTGAGTGGAGGGTGTGGTTGGATCCCACTCCTCTGTTCGCATCCCCCAATCCCTCTCTCGTCCTTCCGTTGCACCTCGAGGCTCCAGTGACTAGGGAATGCGAATGGTTGGTCAGTCGGCTGCAGGCGCTGGATTTCTCAGGGGAGATGAGTTCTTCCTATATCCGCTTGTGAACCGAGCTTCCCCACGGTTGTCCGGGAGCGTTTCCTGACAGCCTTCCCAGTGGACAACCCCAGGGAAGTTACCAGGCGTATCTTCGTGCGGGATGCACTGCTGCAGTTGTCTGCAGTCTTCGGGGGATCTCGACGGCCTGAAGACCTGCTGAAAGACAAGGGGACCACAGGAACGCTGCTATCCATCTCGCGGCTCGCTTCTTGAGCATCTCCACGAGATGACCCCACATGGGCAGACATCAAGAGGAACTTCCCGGCATCCTTCAGAGGACTCAAGGGGACGCCACAGAACAGACTGTGGTTCCTTTCCGAGCTCTCTCTGCTCCCCCCCCTCTCCCACCAATAAGGTAAGCATTTATTGATTTATTTTTTTCCATCCCTTTTTTCTTCTCCTCATTGTTCCCGGGGAGAACCTCTCCGGTCAAAGGACCAGGGAGTCTCGTCAGCTTCCCCTAAACTGTTGGGCGTGCCAGGACACAGAGTCCTCCTACCCTACCGCTGCTGTTGCAAATCGGTTGGTGATGCCGCCGGGCATCCAAGACGTTCCCCTCAAAGAGCACGGTAGACGCATACAGCGTCTCCGGGGACTTTGCGAGTGGAGCCAGATAGGCATGCTCTTTGACTGGAGGACTCTTCGTGCTTCGAATTTCCCGACTGTTCTGCATGCAACGAATAGTGGAAGAAGAAGAAAGGCAACGACCCCATTTGTGAAGTCTCATGCTCTGGCATCCGGGCTCTCTGTCCAAAATTTGAGGGTACAAGATGGCAGCTGGGGTCTCTCTTTTTTTTTTTTAATGAAACTATGAAGCGTTCCTGATTCAATTTGCAGGATTGGAGGGGGGGGGGGGGAGGAAAGGTGACTGCGCTCTCGACTTATTTCGGAATTCACTGGAGATTCCGTGGCTGGTTGTTGAGAAGCGTCAGGGAGAGTAGCAGGCATTGCTGCTTCGGGATTCTTCCAGGAGTCTCCAGGTGGTGCGAGCCGAAAAGGAGCAGCCGTGTCAGGTGAAGAAGGGAAGAGTGGGAAGAGGTTTCCTGCCTCACACAAGCCGAGAGGTCAGCTGCTTCCGAGACTGCAAGACCAATCGCGCACGCCACTCATGAAATAAGTAAAGATGGGGCGGGGAGCAATGCGATCCAAGGAGTCGAAGAGATGTGGACCCCACTTCTCCAGGGGTAAGGGGCAGATTCCCAGATCCGGAGCTCAGAGCAGGCACGTCCGCGCTCATCTCGGAAGGATGGGCAAGGCTCCAGACCACTCGGATCACATCTTTCTCCACTTCCTTTCCCACGCCCCTGAATGCCCAGAGGCTGTTTACCCTATTTCCCCTTCTTATGCTCTTCGCCTGCTGTTCCGGCGCTGTCATCCACCTCTCCTGGATCTTCCACCGAATTGACCACGAGCTAGCAGATGCAGTCGAGTTGGATGGCTGCAGTCCTCCAGGCTGAAGCTCTAGAGACCGAGCTTCCTGCCCAGGCGCGAGCCCTCGGAGGAAGGTCAAGGTCGAGTCACTATTACACTAGCAGGTGAGGGAGTGGAAGCGGATTGCGAGCGAACCGATGAGGACGGTGACCGGACGAGCGGGCAAGACCCTGAGGTCTGGTCGGCCGTGCACTGCCCCTGCCCACCTGGAGCGAAGACGTCCCTTCTCGTTTTAGAAGGGGCGTGGCCGGCTCGTGACCGTGACAAGTCTCATTCGTTTCTCTTCTCCTTCTCTTCCTTTGCCTCAAGAGCAGTCCCTCCCTCCTGCCCGCGGGGCATCACCTTGGTCGCTCTCAGGATGGAGCGTGAGAACGCCACCTTCCGAGGGCCGCGTTCCCTCTCCGCTCGGGAGGAACCCGAGGGAGGAGGAAGCGCGCAAGGTCAGCTTGCCAATGGCTGCGTGACGTCAACGAGGGGCATACCGGTAGGGCCTCGCTCCCCGTTCCAGCTTCCGACGTATCGAGGCAGGAGGTTGCCGCAGCGAGGGCAGAAACCTTCTATGCGCCTTCCCCGTGATGGGTCCAAGGTGATCGGTTCTGGAGCCATGGGAAGCTAAGGTTTACTTTCCGTTTCCATGGTGATCAAGAAAACGGAATCCTCTCGAGGTGCTCCAACCCTCCCCAACCCTATTTCTTCGTGCTGAATTCCACTTCCACCTTCTTTCCCCGACATAGTTCTTGCCCATCTTCTCGCCAGCACCATCCTCACCCAGGTCTCCTCCACCTACTCCATCCACAGCTCCCCTATCGTAGAGTTTTCTGCACATTCCAGAGAACCTGGACATGAGAGAACGTCTCATCTGAGGGAGAAGAGGGATGGCTTCGTGGGAACAAGGAGAAAACCGGGATGGCATCCCCCTGGCCTCCCGCTTTCTTGCCTTGGGCGTTCTCGCTCCAGAGGTGCAGGGTAGAGGGCAAAACCCCCACGCGTCTCCTCCCGCTTCTGGACCTTTTCCACGGAGCGACTGCAATGCTGTGCCTCCTTTCGCCCACCTACTCCTCTCCCCTCCCCTCCCCCCCCCCCTTTTTTTTGACACAAGCATCCCCATATTTCACGAAGAGGGAGTCTCCCCTCGAAAATCTTGCCGGGAGCGTGGGGTAAACCAGCGTCTCCCCTTCCTCCCACCCGGAAAATCTTCCGCTCGGTTGACAGGCGCATTACGCCCGCCCGTCCGCTTCCCCCTTGCTCGGCATACCGACAAACGCCCCTCCCTCCCTAGCCAACCTCCCCCTCCGCGCCAGCTTTCCCGCGCGGGGCTGGCGGGCACGCAGCCCTCGGCCGCATCCTCCTCCCTCGGGTTCTCCCCGAGCGGAGAGGGAACGCGGCCCTCGGAAGGTGGCGTTCTCACGCTCCATCCTGAGAGCGACCAAGGTGATGCCCTGCTGGCAGGAGGGAGGGACTGCTGTCGAGAGGCAAAGGAGTGCGGAGATCCCGCAAGGCGGGACGCCGCGGACGAGGACTCCTCGAGCTACCCGAGGCGAACGGGAAGCGGGATGATCGGCGAGACGATGCCCCCCCCCACCTTCCTTCTTACCTGATGATTCCCCTGGGCATCTTCGTGCTGGAGCTCCTTCCGCGCCCATGTCTCCGACCCTTCGCGCCCCTCGCTCTTCACCCGGCCTTCCGATTCCCGATAAACGGTCCCTCTGGAAGACCCCTGGACCTGCGGATCGCCAGAGGGCAAAGAGAGAGAGGGAGAAGGGAGGAGAGGGAAGGGAAAAAGCTCGGAGGTCCTCCTGCTGAACGGGAAAAACATGGGCCAGGGTATTCTTGTCAGGTCACGGGGAGCGGCCCAGGAACGAGGATCGCGCGTTGGCATGGGATGCATCCAAGTCGTGGGACGCTGTGAGCTCCCGCCGGAGCAGAAGTGACGTCTCCTGGAAACCGTCCCGGAGGGACAGAGGTCTGCTGCTATCCTGGAAGGATTCAGATTAAGGGGCAGGGAGAGACCCCTTTCTCCCGGGCAGATGGAGCTTCTTTCGGGCTCTCAGTCCCATCTCTGCGGATCCGCCCCCAGCCCCACGTCACCGGTGGAGGATCATCTGCAGCTTCACCGTAGGGGCAGCAAGCAGCAGGCTGCCGGACCCCTCGCTGGTGTCCGGGAGCGCTGTGATCCCGATGCGGTGCGAAGGGTAGGCTGCGGGAGGAGGGAGGGACCCTTTTCGGGTTCCGTGGACTGTCCAGGAGGCATTTCCCTCTCCTGCAATCCTCTGGGAGGTGGCGGTCCGGGGAGAGCGCAAACGACTGATCTCTAGGTGGTTTCGGCGGCTGCTCCTACCGTCCTCCCGTTCCTGAGGCGGTGCTCCCTGGAGGTCACCCAAACGTGCTCTCTCGGATATGCCCATGAGTGGACCCAGGAGCAGCATCCACAGGGCGCCCGGGGCGCGGGATCCAAGAAGTCTGCGCCGCAGTGGGCGAACAGGAGGAGTCCACGTCGAATGGACGGCGAAAGCAGCGGTGTCACATCCGGAAGGATGTAAAGGGGGGGGGGGCGCCGGCGGGGGTTCTTGGAGCAGGCGCCGCAAAAACAGGAAGTTTCGGGGCGGGGGAGGAGCAGCGAGCTCCGGAGGCGGCTTCGCAGGGAAGACGAAGGGGAGGCGTCAGGATGCCCGTTCGTCCCCCGGGGAGCAAGGGGGACTCCGCGCGTCATCGCATGAGGGAGGTTCCCGCCGCACCCCGGGGGAATCCGGCTGATGAGGCACTCGGAGGGCTGCCCCAACGTTCAGGGGAGGCGCTTGTCGGTAAACGGCCATCCGGGAGGTCGGGTTGCCCAGGTTAATTGGGGAGGCGCGAGCCCGGTATCGGAGGTGCCATCAAGTGTCCCGGAGGGAGGGAGATGCCCACATCCCAGATGCGCCGTATCCCAGGGGCGCATCCGCGACGGAGAGGCGTTGCGGCTGCCTGCTGCTGCCGCCGCTCCTCCTTTCTCCAGCTCTCCCCCACCACGTCGATCGCCCGGGCGGACGGCGCGGTCCCCGTCTCCTTAGAAACCGGATCCCGCGCCGTGCTGCGACAACGGTCTCACGTCACTTCGGAACCGCCCCGCCCGGAGCGCCTTTGACCATTCGGCGAACCCGGAGTCCCACCAGGTGATTCCCTCCGTTCCTTCCTTGCTTCGGCAGCAGAATCCCCGTCGGCACTCGCATAAAAGTAGGGACATCCATCGTTTGGAGCTCTCCTCCATCTTCCCGTCCAGACCTTGTTCTTCGTGGCTGGCGACGAGTTGCGAACGGGATGCACCTCGGCAGGAGGACGTGGTTTCCCATTTCAGGCAAGACCGCGCGGCCCTTTGCTTGCCCAAAAAGCAGCGGATGTATGCTTGCCCAGTCTGCTTTTCCTCCCCCTTTCCCTGCTTCCTCCGACCTCCGCATATCCCGCTTGCAATCGAACTACCTGGAAGGTTTCCTCGAGGAAACCCCAACCGAGCAAACTGGAGCACCCTCAAGGGGAACGAGCAAAACGGAGGCAAGGACGAACCACAACAGGGAGCCCCATGGCACCACTTGGGTGCTGCCAGGTTTCCCTGGCAACGAGGCTGCGAGGGAGGCTCCTCCGGATTTCTCAAACTCCTCCTCGCGCCGTACGAATCCAAAAGCCTGGTCCCATCGGGGGTCGCCCTCCATCGGTGGATTTGGCAGAAAAAGGAGGAGGGAAGGCGGTATGTGGAGCGATTTGCAGTAGCCGGAGATCCCGTGACGAACGCGTTCTGGACCACGAGGAGCGAGCGAGAAAGCATCCCGGGAAGGGGATCGTGTTAGCATGCCGTGACAGCGACGAGGACGGCGGGAGATCGACGTCACGCCACGTTTCCGTGGGGCTGTGCGTAGGGGGAAAGATAGAGGGGAGGAAGTAGTCTGTGGCGGATCCAAGGAGACTCCAGATGATGTGGATGCCCACAGGCTCGCCTGCGGAGCGCGCTCCGAGGCAGCGGTCGCGCCCAAGGCCTCCGGCAAAAAGGGTCTCGGATGGAGAGCGCCGTCCGTCCCCACGGAAATGCCATCGATTTGCTGCCAGGAGTCTACTGGAGGGCCAGGGACCCGATGGGTCAGCCGGGCAAGAACGCGCGGCAGAGGAGGGAAGACGAAAGACTTCGCGGCATCTATCGACCTCACTCGCAGGGCTCGTGACTGCCTAATCGAATCTCAACGGAGGGTAGACCAAGCTGCCTACAGGCTGGAGGGAACCCGTGGGCGTTTGCTCGCTCGCATGAGAGGATCTGGGGATAGGAGGCGGGTCAACATGGGGGAGAAAGTTTCCGGCATTCTGGAGCACAGGAGCTCAGACTCGGCTTCTCCAAGCGGGGGGGAAGGGGAGGAGGCGACATCGAGATGGCTGCGATGCTGGCCAAGACACCCACCCTGCCCCCGCCCGTCGCGAAGGGATCCGCAGCAGCGCCCTGCGGAAGGTCACGAGGAAGGTGGTCACGGAGAGAACCGGAAGGAGCAGACCTCCGGACGATGAAGGAGAAGCTGGACGTGGGACCGGCCTTCACCTCCTTCACCTAAGGATGTCGGTGTCGTTCGCTTTCTCTGGACCAGCTGAGCGAAGCAGCGAGGCGTGGCTCGAAGCGCTCCGCCTCCGTCGGCAGCGCGCGATGGGCTTCCGACTTCCCGCAGCCTGAGAGAAGCCAGCGGCTACTGTACTTCTGATGCCAGGGAAACGAGGACCGGGAGGGAGGGGGAGTCTGAGGGATCCTTCCTGTCGGAAGCTTCGCCTTCCCCTGTCAGCTCCCTGGGGAGGAGGAACCTCTCCGTGGAGGATCGAGCCGAGCCACGAAACGCCCCCTCCCGCCCCTTCGCCCTCGCTTGTTTGGGGTCCGACCGAGCATGACGCCGCGTTCCCGGCTGCCTTGGGAAGCGAAGCGCGGAGGGAGGGCGGGCAGGTCTCGGATGCCCGTGCAGCTCCGGGACGCCTTTCTCCGGGACGGAGAGGCCCTTCTGAGGATCAAGACGCATGCCGCAAGGTAAAGGTCGGGCAGGCGACTCGCCGCCCGCATCCCTCCCAGCTTTCCCCACCTCTCTCTACCGTCGGATCACCAACGAAGGAAGTTTCGCCTCCTCTCCTGCTGGTCCCTACGAGGGCTACTTACCCTCACCCCGTTCTTTTTTTTTTCTCTTCTCTCCTCTACCACCTTGGCTTATCCCCCGGCGGTCCTGTCCTCGGAGGATCGCCGGGAAGGAATATCAAGGGTGCCTGAAGGCTGTGGCAGGAACGACCTTCAGAATCTCCTGAGAAGTACCCGGGCAAAGTGAAATTCCAGAGGACGCGGAGATTTCCTCTATCCCTATCTCCTTCGGCTCCTGTTAAGGAAGGTCTCAGAGAGAAAGGAGGATTCCGGGAACATCTTGCCGCCGTCGGCCCCTCTTTGTATCCTGCCTCGTGTGTCATCATCCCGCTTCCTCCTAAGCCTTGGCCCAGTCGATTCTCCGAGACACGCGGATCAGGAACAAGCGCTTCCGTCAACTCCCGAACATGAGATAGGCATGACGCGACTGGAGTTCCCTATCGTTGTGAGAACCGACTCTATCCAACTGGCAGCGCTTTCCCGAGAGCTTCGCCGTCCTCAGTGTTCCCTGCTTCCAGAGTCGCCCCTCGCTGCTTTCTTTCCGCACAGCGCATGTCGGCGAGCGGGAGGTCTGCTTGCGACCGGGAGCGCCCCAGTCTGAGGGGACGAAAACACGGCGGAGTTTCTGTCTGTTCCGCTCACTATCAAGGAGAGGAGCAAGGGGGCGCGGAAGGTCAGCACCCCCCCCCCCTTGTTTTCTAGGCATCTCGCGCGATGAGGGTCTGGACCCTCCTCCGTTGCTTATGGCGTCTTCCTGAGAGCATACGCTGGGGGCTCTCGGAGAAAGGAATCTGAGAAGTAGAGAGAACGGCAGGAAGGATGGGGTTCCCGGAGAACTGTGGACTGGGTTCAGGAACTGGCAGGTTATCGCCTCCCAGGAAACCGCTGTGTCCCGACTCGTCCTGCGGAAAGACCGAAAGAGAGACCGAAACGAGACTCGAAAGATTGCCGAGGAGGAGAGCGCCTTCCCACCATCCTTCTCGTTCCCTTCCAGGGCCAGGAAAAGACCAATTTCGACCGACCCGGAAAATACCCCAAGAGAAAGAAGGGTGCATCCAGCAAATCGCCTGAGGCTGCGGAGAATGACAGTGCAGGCTGGCGCGAGGGAACATTCCTCCATCCCTCTTCTCCTTCGCAGTCCCTCTGCAGCTCCCGGGTGATCGAGGTGCGGCGGTCTGTTCCAGCAATACATCCGCTCCTCCTGCCCTCTTCCCGGCGCTGCGGTGAGGCAGGCAGCGGGAGCGCACTGAGTGGAAGGGAGCTGCGTGGGGGAGGGAAAGGCCCCCTCGTCGAAGGCAGGTCCACTTCGACCTCTAGGAGGCGGAGGACTCTACCTGAGATCGTCTGGAAGATCTCAAGAGAGACTCCGGCCAGGAAACCAGTCGGCGAGAGGAAAGGGAAGGAGTCGACCCCTTGACTCTGACTCTCTGGAGTTCTGGGCGCCTCTCTCTCTCCCCCCTCTTAACGCATCTTCTCATGCTTCCTAATCCTACCCTCCCTGAGGAAGAGTTTGGGCCGGAGGTCACCGAGAAAGGAGTGCTCCCAGACCGTAAATCCAAAGAGGAAGAAAGAGGAGAAAGGTTGAAGGGGGAGGAAAGGGAAATGGGGCGACGATGGATGGAAGGTCCCTGCCTGGAAGCTCTCCTGAACGCGAGGGCGTCCCCTCTTCTTCGGAGACTCCCCGAAGGAGCAATGGCCGCCGCAGAGATGAGCAGGGCAACTCCCAACAAGCTCTGTAGCACCTCGCGACGGTCCGGAGTGAAGGAAGGGAAGGAGGCCGTCCTCATCCCCTTTCCCCGTCCCGATCCCAAGTTCCTGGGAGAGGCTGCGGATACTCCCCTGACAGGGTCGTCGAAGTCCTTTTCTCCCCTTGCACCCTGACAGGGACACGGGCGGCGGAGACGAAGAAACGAGGCGGGAGAGGAAGGAAGGATGAAGAAAAGGGGTCAAGGTGGGGGGACTGCACGCCACCTTCTTGCCGTCGACGATGGGGGCCTCGGACCTATAGCAAAGGCGGAGGCTGCCGGACGAACGTCTCCAGTAAGTGCATCCGTCCTCGGCGTCCGGTGGCGACTCTCCTTCTCTCCAGTGTCTCCACCCGCCTACTTTTCCCACCCTGAAGGCAGTCCCTGGTCGACCGGAACCTTGGAAGCCTCTTCCACCCCTCACCTACTGGGCTCCCCGCTCCCCCTGAGCGTCCACTTCAACGAAGGGGAGAGCGCCTCCCTTTCTCCTCAATTCCCTCATTTTTCCCTTTTTTTTTTTTTTATTGCTTCATCACGGGTCCTTCGTTCATCGTGGCAACGAGAAGAAGAACTGGGGCAGCTCCCGGGATGCCGGAAAAGGGATGGAGCTGGAGGAGGGAAGGAACGGAGGGGCGAGGACTTCACCGGCTGCACCTGCGAGTGTAGCGCGAGGAACGCTCTGGGAGCCAGAGGAGGTGCAGCCTGCATTCTCCTGGGGAAACTCCGCGCAGAGTTCCACTGGGCCGTCCCCTGGGGAAACCGCGGGAACATCGAGGTGGAGCATACCGGGACTCGTGTTCATTCCAGGGACCTGCACCACTACTGCCACCTCTCCCTCCTCCTCGAGAAGGAAGAGCTCCGCTTCTCAACCCCTAAGGACACGCCCCTCCATCTCTCCCTCCGTCTCGGAGTCCCGGAGGGTCACCAGGTCCTCGCTCTTATCTCTTCCTTCTCATCCTCCTCCTCTCCACTGTGATTCGGTGCCCAGGCCATCTTTTCACTCCTTCCGATCGACGGCTCGCGCCGCTCCCGCTCCGCACCGGCCGCGGAGCGGAGTGACGCGGAGGAGGCAGAGCGAGGGTGGAGATGAAGGAGGGAGAGGGAGGATGGACGACGCGTTGTCCTTCCGGAATCGACAGCCGCCCACACCTGGCAGGGAGGAGCGCGCATGCCTGAAACTCGGAAGTGGGAGTCTCTCCGGGAGACGTCCAGCCTCCCGGAGATGCGTCCGTCCAGAGCGGGACGACCCAGAAGCTTCGGGACCTTCGCTGCTTCCTCACCCTCCGTTGCTTTTGCCTGCGTGGGCGACCTCTCTGAGAGCGTTAAGAGCAGGCGGGAGCTTCCAGGAAACGCCGACGATCCCGGGAGGGCCGGACATGCCACGGCCGGTCGCCTTGCGGAATGCACAGGCGGGCCGGAGGGGGAGGGTAGGAAAGCCGGTCGTATCATCCTCCGGGACGGGGTGACCGCCAAGGGTCAGAGGGACAAAGGAGGAAAGTCGGGAGGGAGGGCAGTGGAAGCAAATGAAACGGCTACCAGAGGCGATCCAGGATCTCTGGCAGCATCGAAGGCAGCCCGTGAGGGAGCCGGCCGCTTCCTGGAAGAACAATCTCTTGGAGGGAAAGGGGTGCCAAGGAACGGACACCCGCGAACGTCCTGCACGTTGCTTCTTACTGAGGGGAGGAAAAGGGTCGTGGGAACACGACACGGGGGCGTCCGCCTGAGCGTCGCTGGGGTGCAGAACTGGCAGAGTTGTCCTCATGAGGGCGGCGCGGAGAGCGGCGGCGTAGAGGAGGAAGAGGGGGAGTCCTCGGGAGCTTCTCGCGGAAGCCACAATCGTCAGGAGGAAGAGATTTCGTCAATGAAGGGGATGTCTTTCCACAGAGACACGTCGATCAGGGCGAACATGCCCGGAAGATATCCGTCCTGGAAAAGAATGGGCACAATCCTCGTCAGCTTGCCGCTAGGGAGTAGCGGCTCCCCTCCTTCCGCACGTGTCCTTCCGGAGTCGGAGGGGGGTGGGCAGGAAAAGAATTGGGCAATAGCGAAAGAGAGGATCGCACGTGTGAGAGGCGAGGGGCAGCTTTGGAAGTGGGCCAAAATATGCTGGCTGGAAGGAGAGGAAGGAGGGAAGGGAAAGGAGGGGAGGTCAGAACTCCCGTCCGTCTTCTCGTCAGAGACGAGGGAGAAGGCGGGAGGGAAGCCGGCTCGAGAGAGAGCTCGAAGCTGGCGAGATTCTCGGGTGGTCAGCTCCGTCAGCGGGAGGAGAGGAAGGAAGAGGGAGGCTCATTGGTTGCGAAAAGTGCGAAGGGCAAAGTTTGCCTGCAGTGGAAGAGGAGGCGCAAGGAAGAAAAGAAGAGGGACTGAGGAAAAGGATTCCCGGAGCGGCATGGAGCCGATTCAACAGGAGATGCCCCTCGGGCCATGACGACTCTGGAGGCCACTTCCTCCCCTCACCAACACCCCGCATTCCATGTGACGTCGCTACTCCGAGGAAGGGGGGACGTCTCCCTCCCTCCTCCCCCTCCTCCTCCCTTCCCTTCCCTTCTTCCGAAGGTACCTTCTGGATAGAATCCGCGTCGAAGTCCTCGGAATGCTCGTCCACCTCGGAGATCTTCTGGCAGCGGTTCAATTGCGTCTTCGTCAGGTTCAGCATCCTCCTAAGGTCCCTCAGATCCTTGACGAGGTCGGCGTTCGCCTCCTCCCCGGTGCCGCCCAGCGTCTGAGCGTGCTCAGAGAGCTTCTTCAAGGTGTCTCCCAGGGAGCTAGACAGGAACTGCAGCTTCCCGCGGATGTCTTTCATGTGCTTCCAGCTCTGGGCATATTGCCGGCGCACCAGCTCGATGATGGTCGAGGTCAGGGCAAGGCCGACGAGGATGTACACCGTGCATAGCAGCATGTACTCGGTCTGGTTGGGCACGATGTCCCCGAACCCGATAGTCGTCATGGTGATGAAGCAGAAGTAGAACCCTTCGAAGAAGGACCAGTCTTCCCAGATGCTGAACAGCGCCCCGCCGATGGAGATGTAGCTGATTAGGAAGCCCATGGCCGCCAGCACGATGACCACTTTGCCCGTGAGGGAGTCCATGCCGCTCTCGAATCGGTCAACGCGCAGAGACGGTAGGCACTTCTTGACTTTTTTGTAGGTGAAGGTCACGAAGCTCGCGAAGGGCTTCCCCATGTTGGCGATGACAGTCAGAGTGATGGGGATGCCGATGAGAGCGAAGACAATGCAGAACACCCTTCCAGCAATCGTCTGCGGGGCGTAGTTGCCGTAACCTGTAAAAGAGGGAGTGTGCCTTCGGAGTCGGCATCGGAGGGTTCTCCTGCCAGGTTTCGAAACGAGTCAGGTCGATCCTTTGCCCACTCTCTCCCTTCCATCCCTTCGCCCTCCAGAATTCCTCTTTCCTTTCCTAAAAGGCGCACCCTTCCAGAACGGGCTCCTGCTGGATTGGGCCGCGGACCGAACAGAGAGAAGTTCCTCGACGAAATCGAGGCTTCCAGAGGCACCCTTTTGGGGTCTCCTGCGTGTGGGAGGGAAGGAGGTCGGCGGTTCTTTCCTATACGTGGGAAGTGGAGCCGCCAGGAGGAAACTGTATCTCTGCGGGAACTCAGCAGATCGGATTGGGGGCTGTGCTGGCGTAAAAGAACCCATGGCATCACAGCGCCGTTTCCACCATCCTGCCTCCTACCCTCCTGATTTCCCCATTCTTATTCCTTCTCTGCATTCCGAACACCGCCCTCGGTCTTCCTCGATAGCTCGCGACCAGATCCGACGTTTTGGGAAAACGCCGCATTCCGCTCCTCAGCAGCGTCCATCGGCGCTCCTCGCGTGCGTGCTCTCGGTTGCACGTAGCTTCCGCCGCACGTGACTCGGAAACAGGTCTCCAGAAACCGCACGTGTTCCCTTTCAGAAACCATCATCCCGAAATCAAAGGGAATCGGAATCGGGGGAGAGAACGCGCTGACGGGAAGCAAAAAAAAAAAAAGGAAGAAGAAGAAAGAAAGAAAAAACGAAAACAGTCCAGCGGTCTGCCCCGATAGATTTCCAGGCCACGAGGCGAGAACACTGTATAAGACCGGGGGAAAATTCCAATCCCCAGAGATTTCAGATCTTGATTTGAAGGTCTCAAACATTCTGCGAATCTTCGGGAAAGAGCACTAGGGTTTTCGAAATCGGCGCCTTGGGAGGCAGAGGAACTACTTGAAGCGATCTCCGCACGTGACTCAGAAACAGAAGTATGAATGGAGGAAACCCGGCACCACCTTTGACAAATAGTGTGTGCAAGGGCGTTGCCAAACATGAAGATTTGTGGCTTGCTCGCTTTCTTTCCCTCACGGCTTCTTTTCCCACTCAGATCGATAATTCCACTTTAGCGGAATTAGAATATATCACTCCAACAATGAAAATTCCACAAGTCTTCAACAATGAGATGGAAAATTTCGAGAATGAGAACGTGATTGAGAATTGTAGTAGTAGAATTTTTCAGCTGTCCAATTTTGCTGAAAAGTTTTGCTGAACTCCTGGAGTTAAGATCAGACGTCAGTGAAGCTGCTATCTAGAGAGCTCTCTTGTTCCCGGAGAGCTCCAGTGAGAATCAGTAAAAGATGGAGAAGGTGAGGAAAAGGAGAGAGGATCTGAGCACCCTACTACAGATGGACCGTCGTGAGAAAAAAAGAAAGAAAGAAAGAAAAGAGCTCTAGGGCTGGCTCGAGAGAGCGATCGCGGGTTAGCATGCCAGCACAACCGGCAAGTGCATGGGAAAGCCGCACGGACCAGAGTCGAGGACGATGATGAGGAGACTTTGCTGGAAGTTCAAACAGACCGACTCTTCCTAGAGCTGAGATCCATCCGAAGGATCCGTTCCGCTTACCAATAAAGCACTTCGCTAGATTGGAGGAAGCAGAAGGTGAAGCTCTTGCCGAGAGAGTTCACCAAACCCCTTGCCAGAAGCAGATCTCGTTCCCACGTGATGAGCACACCATGATAAATGAAACAGAATTCCGGCAGATGCCTGTCATGCTGCATCTCAAGGAACATGGGAACGCATAAATAACCTGATGCAGCATGCGTTCCATTCGGATGCAGTCCCTATCCTGTAAAGGAGAGGCCTTGGACGGAGTCTCAGGAGACACAGATGATCATCCGGAAGCGATTACCCACGGCTACGACCACCACGGGCGCGATCCAAGAGCTCACGCCGCCAACAACACGGTAGTTACCTTATCTAGAGAAAACCCTCGTAAATCAGATTTCCGCCGGATCAGCAAACAGCATCCCTGGCTGGAGAACACGAAGAGGAAACGCAATTTTCCACGACCAGGAAGTTGCGACGAGACCAGACGAAATGCGTTCTCGGCCCCAGTTCCGAGACCCTACTGGGAAACAAGAGTACCCCCACGTGCGTCACGGCCGCTACGCCGACTGCGGGAGAAGTTTTTTCTCCGTGGGTCGGTGGTACTTCGCAACGCGGAGACCTATTTCTGATGAGGTCTCCCCGATCCCGGAACCGGGACGGCAAACGCTCTCTGTTTGCTAACGACCGGAGCTGTAACAGAGGGTCAGCTAAGCGCCGACCACCTCGGAGAGCGACCGAGGTCGATGGAGCGAGCAAACAGAAAGGGTGACGAGCGCCTCAACTCAGGGGCGAGAGGGAAAGGAGCGCTACAGCTGCCTGCTGGATCTCGCGCGCTCCCCAGCTTGGGCGCCGGCGAGTGCGTTGGTGGCAGGAAGAGGACAGAGGCATCAACAGGAGCAGGGGATGCGGAAGGGGGCGACGAGTGAGATCCGGAGCGTCCGGGCCACTTCGCGCCCGTCGTCGCCGCCACGACAACAAGAGCAGAGTGAAACAAGAGGAGAAGTCGGGTTCGCGTCCGACCTATGGCTTCCAGAGGTCGCGGCGAACCGGAATTTGACAAGAGAGAAGTGGATTCCTCTCCGGAAGGAATCCCTCTTCGTGAAACAAGCGGGACGGTGAGATGAGGAACGGTGTGCGCTGGGGACTCGGGAGGAAGCAAATAGAGGGAAAAAGGAGGCTGGGATTCCCAATCTTGCAAGAACAGGAATCGTGGGGGACCAATCTCTCGCAGTAGTGCAGAATGCTCTTGGCTTCACGCATCGAGTACTCTTGATGATTATGTGCGTGCAGTTCCTCATACAGCACCCTTAGCTCGGAAAGCAGGCGACGTCGTTCGCTTCTGAAATAACGCCTAAGCCAATAAGCACCCTTAATCTGAGATTCTACCCTCCCTTGATACACAGGGAAATTACTTTCATATGGTCGTAAGGAAACATGTCCAGACTTCAAGGAGAAGGCGTCTCGGTGGCTATCTCGAGCTCCCATTAGTCGAGAAGAGATGCTCGAAACCTCCGAAACGAGCAAAGGTGTTTTTCGCGATCCACGGCCAGCCAGCATCTTCTCCCTCCACGAGGATCCTCGTCGCAGACTTCTTTGTCCTTTGCACTCATCTCTTGCACTTGCGAGAGAGGATTTCAGGGTTCGCTGCTCTTCCCCCCCTTAATCTTGTTGCCACAGGCGGCGCGTATCTCTCTACGTGCGCGCGCGCGCGCCATCATAGGCGGAGATGGTTTTCCGGGAAGGGTCGCTTCTGCTCTCCCGTCCTGCCGTTTGTCCATCCCAGATGCTCTCGGCAGCGGAAATCCTCTGGTAAACGTGCCACCAAGATCGCGAACGGACGCGGAGGATCTTCGCTGACTTGCCCTGTTGCCTCAGGCGATGCAAAGCAGCGGTGCGAAATCAGTCTTCCGGGCAAACGCGCATCGGATTCGGCGAGAAGCCCATTTTCCGGGTGTTCTCTCTGACCGAAGCACGCGATCAACAGTTGCTCCGGGAGTGTGACCCTCCCGCTTTGCCAGCGACGTCACGGGGCGGCACCGAAAGGGTCAGTGCACGCCGCCAGTGACTTCGCCTTCGGAGGGTCCGAAAGGATTCTACGAGCTGTGAGCAAGGCTGCTGCTGCAGACAAGGAAGCCGAAGGACGGAAGGGAGGGGGAAACTGGAAGACGGACTGCCTCCGAAAAGGATCGCTTTGTTCCCCTCCTCGCCCCTTTCCCTCTTCCAGATCATCATGCGTGCGCACGCCTGTTCTGCAACCCATCGTCGAAAGGAGGACCGCGCCCCTTCGTTGGTTCCGAAATGGGTGGGTCACCGAAGGGCAGGGAGAGAGTTGCAGGAGGTTGAAGCGACCACCTGCAACTCCTTCAAGAGAGCGAAGGTGGGCGGAGCGAGTGGCTTCGGACCTGCAAAGAGGCGTTCCTTCCAGGTGAAGCAGGCAGAGCACCGATCTGCCGCCGGAGCCCCGCTTCCTCGATCGCAGGGGTTTGGCATTCCTGAAGGGCACGCCCGCGAAGGGACTCCATCGCACGTGTGGTCCAGGAACGCCGTCATCGGAGACCGCGGAGGCTCCTCCGGAGGAAGGCATTCCTCGGGACTCCCTCTTGCGCGCACCACGGCAATCGCTTCCTCGGCTTCCTTGCCGCCACGACGTTCGAGGCTACTCCGACCCTGAGTTCGCACGAAAAATCCGAAGTTCGAGGGGTGGGAGGGGGGGGGGGGCACCAGGAACGTGTGAAGGGTTGCGGGAGGCAATCAACGAGAACAGGAAGGAGAGAAGGATGTCTCGGCTTCCTGGTCCCGGACGGAACGAGTCCCGGAGGCGGAACCGAACAGACTCCCGGGAAAAGGCGGTGTTTCGGACCAATGTTCCTTCCCCTCCTCTCTCCCTGTGGAAGGCGGCACCCTTTTCCATAGGCGAAAGGAAGGTCACCCTGAACCGCCACACAGCCGGGGGCTCTTGAAGAAAAAAAAATTACCGCGCGCTGAGGAGGTTCGGCCCATCTGCGTTCCCCAGCATCCTTCAGCGGCAGGTATCTACCTCCAGAATATCGCGAATGGTTGTGACGAGGGAGGGAACCCCCTCACTCACACACTTTCTTTAAGGAGCTTTCCGCGACGAAGCGTTTCTCACGGG
The DNA here is from genome assembly GCA_036172245.1 of Raillietiella orientalis. Classification (NCBI taxonomy): domain Eukaryota; kingdom Metazoa; phylum Arthropoda; class Ichthyostraca; order Raillietiellida; family Raillietiellidae; genus Raillietiella; species Raillietiella orientalis. Next base: position 4,125,158 of record JAYWIR010000002.1, on the reverse strand, counting down.
AGGAGCGGCTCTCAGGGACGACCGGGGACGCTCCAGGGAGGAACCGTCCACCGTAGCCTCTGGATCTGCCTCGGAGAGCAGATGACGTCTGCTCTCTACTCCTGTCCTGCTTGAGGCGTTCTTTGCTTCCAGCCGCCGCCTCCCAGCCGTAGTTGGGAAAAGTGCGCCAGTCTCCTCCTCCTCCTCCCGATCTCGCATCTGACAAGCGTATCGGGAAGCCTGCCACTGCCCGGGTGTCCCTCCCCCGCGCGCGGCGTGGTCGACGACGGGGCACGGGAGCTTTCTATACCGCCAAGCGACGGCGCCCGCTGCCCCCACTCGCACCTCGCCCCGCTCGACCGCGCGCGAGATGGGTCGCGAGCGAGCGCAGGGCAATCACCGACGCAACTCCGTCCCGACCTCCTTCCTAGGACCGCCGCTTCCCTCGGCAGCTCCCAGGATAAGAGAAGGGAAACGGGGAGGGGGGCGAATGAGTAATGGGAACCACTACGTCCCCGCTCCTGCGCAAAGGCTTTCCCTCCCTGTCAGTCACCTCAAGGGAGAGGTTCATCTCGGGTGATGGGCATCCGGGGGCGATCTTCCAGCATGGTTGCCGCCGCTAGGCGAAGAATCGAGCGGTGTGCCTCCAGGCATCAACGCGAAGGCAGCAGACCACGCGCACCCCGGGGAGCAAGCGCTACCTCTGCGGTTGCCATTGCCACCACCGTATCAACTGTACCGAACTGCACTGTACACGAATCGTGCTCCACCGTGCCGTCCCATTCTCTCTTGGTGATTCTCAACAGCTTCCGTCTTCCTTCCCTTCCTCCAGGAAGGAAGGAGGAGGGGAGGGGGAAGACCGGAATTCGCATCCATCACTTCCGGGTAGTGAAACTTCGCTGCCCATGCAGTCATCCGCGTCTTCTCGTTCGCTGCTCCATCATTGGGATGAGGAGCGGCACGGAAGAGAGACAGTTGGTCTGGGACCACACCCACTCCACCCAGAGGCGCAGCAGCTGCTGCTGCTGTCGCAGCCGAAGAGCCCGAAGGGTCGCAACGAGTCATCGTCATCAAGCTGACCTGGCGCCTTCCCCCGCCCCTTCCCCTTGCTTCTCCGGTCGCGCAGTACTAGCAGAGGGAACCTTACGAGCTTCTCGGCCTCACCGACCGGTCCGCGAGGATCACGAAAGGGATCGTCGGCAGTTCATGGGGAAGGGGGCCTCCAGTGCCTAAGAAGAACGAGGAAGCGCAGGGAGACGGGGTCTGCGGCCGAGGCGGTCCTGCTGGACGTTCATGGGTCCTGCGAGAGCTGCTTCTTGGAGTCACGCGCAGGAGGGGACGCATCCTTCGCCGGCTAGTCCAGGAAGATCGAATGCGAGAGCGGAGTGCGCGCCCCCGTCTTCGGACGCGGCAGTGACGAAGCATCCGACGTGGCGGCGCCACGTCCGCGGCGGAGCGATGCCGGGAAGCGCCGAGGCCCTGCAGAGGAACGAAGGGTGTGGCCTCGCAGGAGGGCGCCTGGAGGGGGAGAGCGGAACGGGAGGAGGGAGGGGAGGCAGGCGGCAGATGCGACGGCGCCGGGGGAGCTGTGCGAGGCGGGAAAACGCTCGGGCGAGGCGGCAGGTGGGTGGGCGAGGATCAAATCCGCCACCCTCTCCCTCTTCCCCTCCGAACGCACAGCTAACGCGCTGGAGCGCCATGTGCGCGTGCAGATCGATGGGAGGCAGACGGGAACCTCCTCCTTCGATAATCTGCGCGAGCTGACGCTGCCCTCACTGCTCCCACTTCACCCTCTCCCTCTCGCTCCGGGATGAAAACCGGGCAAGCCGTAGAACAGCCGGTTCCCTCTCCTGAGAGCGAAACTTCGCTCTCTCCCCCGCCCCCTTTCCTCCCGGAAGACAGGCAGGGAGGGCACCCGGAGATGCAGCTCGGTAGGAGACGGCAAACTTCGCGGTTGCCGCGAGAGGACATGAGCTCCAGTCCGGAATCTTCTTCTCGTCCCCGGGAGGAAAGAAGATTCCGCTTCAAATCCGTCCGTCCCCTTCCAGGAAAAGTGACGTCAGCGCGTGCGCGCACACTTTCGCGTTCCCACGCGGATAGAGGGATTGCACTGTCCCCCCCCTTCCCCCGCCCCCCCTTGTTTTCCTTTTTTCTTTTTTTAGTCGTCGTTGTTGTTGCTTCTCTCGGGATCGAGAATTTTCCGGCACTTTTTTCTCGGGACGGGAAAGCGTCGCCAGGGACGAGGAGGCGGCCTTCCGCCCGCTCGCGCGCGCAGCGAGGGAAGCGGCTGCCAGGTGCCCCGGGCAACTTGGCAAGAGGATTTCGAGCCCTCATCCCTCAACATTCCCATTTTCCCGCGTCCCGCCGTGTCACCCCGGCTTCCGGCAGGCGCCGTGAGACAGCCACGCACCCATCTGGAGTCGCGCGGGTTCGTCGCCTGGAGAGAGGACCGCCGAGCTCTCTGGGAGTAAGGGGAATGGGACGTGGGGGGTAGAAGAGGCCAAGGGACCGGTGACGGACGGCCTCCGAGAGAGAAGGGCGCGGCGAGCCACCAGGAGAGAACGGCGACTCCCCGAGGCGATGAGGGGAGAAGAGACGAGACGACACATCCTCTCCTTTCTCCCTGAGGGCGAAGCGCTCAGCCCTCTCGACAGGGTCCCGCCCCTATCGGAAAGAGGCGGCGCCCGTCCGCGTGGGTGGCACGCGAAACCGCCCTCGGGATCGCCAACTCCGGCGGACCCCGCTTGAAACCTCCCCCGCCGAGCTGCTGCGCCAACAAGAGGTTTGCGCAAGCGCGGATGCGGCGGCGCGCGCTCCTCACTGTTCCCCTTACCCGAGCGAGCGCGACTCCGCCGTCTCTCGCGGAGTCATGCGGGTGCGCATCGCTTTCCTGTACGTGCTTCGCGCTCTTGGCCGGACGCGTGTCGCCCGCTTCCTCATGCGCCTCTCCCGTCCGCTTGTGAGCGGGCGGGCAATCGAGTGATGCGACGCGGAGAGAGAGTGGCTCCTCTCCGCGGGCCGTCGGCGGCCCGATCGGAAGGCGAGTCCCCGACGGTGCGTCCTTCACGCCTGCGCGCAGTAGCAGCGGCGCGGACGCATTGCACTGTGCTGCCCGGATGAGGGAACGTTCCCCCCAGGAGAGTAAGGGAAGAGCCGGCAAACCGGGACTTCATGCCGCGCGAGGCCGATCGTTTGGAGGCGCCACCCCAACGCCCCTCGGGTGCGCTCATCGGACCCGTGCGCTTCGCCGAACACGCGGGAGCGTCACCGTCCTCCATTCCTGCTAGGGGCGGGCACTCGGGCACCGGGAAAACGATCGCTGGGTGAGAGATGGCAGGGAGCCTCGGCTGCCATAGCAACCTTCCCACGGTGGGAACGGACCGAAGACGTCCTTAGAGTAGCCCCAGGAATACCACCGGCCGTGCGGGAGGCGTGGGGCGGCAAAGGCCTCTAACCGCAGTGCCCCTCCTTCCGTTCTCCCACGGGGCTCGAAAGCAGCCACGGCGCCATCGGGATAAACCGCCAGGAAAACCGATCCTTCCTCTTCCTCCTTCCTCTTCGCCTGCTCTTCCTTTCTCCAGAACCGAAGGCACCTCGACGCAAATCCCTCGGGAGGGAGTCCCACGGAGGGGAGTCAACGCCTTCGCGGTCTCGGGTTCAGGCGAAGGGGGTGCTTTCGCTCCTCCCGGGCTGCACTGGGAGGAGCGAGGGACGTTCCCGCCCTGTTTCCCGCGCCGCGCCAGGGAGGGGCAAGCAGGCGGAGAGAGGAAGTGGGGGGAGTGGAGTGGAGGGGTCACCGGCGCGCGCCACCCTCACCTATAGTGGTCAGCACCGTGGAGGCGAAGAAGACGGCTTGCATGTAGTTCCAGTGGTAGCCGGACTCCTCGTCCCAGGGGACGATGCCCCTGGACATAGCATTGTGCAGCAGCAGCTCGTAGTTCCTGAGGCGCATCAGGAAGAGGTCGGTCTGCTCGTAGTCGTCCGAGGAGGAGCAGTTGGAGTACATGGACGCCAGGCTCGACCTCCCCTTGGCCAGGTTGGCGCGGATCTCCCTCTGGGTCTCCTTCTCTCCTAAGTACTCCAGCCTCTGGAACACCTGGAAGAAGACCGTCGGTCAGACGCGTAGAGGCCGCGTCGAAGAAGAGGAAGAAGAGCCGTCTTCCGCTCCTCCGCGGCGGCAGGGGCAGTTCCCCGAAAACAAGAAAGGGTGTGTGTTCTGTTCCTCTGGGAGGGGACGTCTGTCAAAAGGGGAGCGACGGGAACCTCTGTTCGACCCCTTTCCCCCTTTCGCCTCGTCCTGCCTTCCATTCCTCGATAGTCGCCATGCGCATGCAGCCGAGTGCCGGAGCCGCCTACTGTGCACCCGATACGAAAGGGGAAGGAGAAGGGGCCAGCCAGGTCTTTTCCTTCGGGTTCAGAAGCGAGGGTGGCACGACGGACGCGAAGGGTGGACGGGGATGGGGAGAAGGAAACGCGTCTTGAGGCATTGTTTCCTCTTCCTTCCCCCCTTCCCTTTCGCCCTGAATGGCAGGTAACGTGTGTCAGCGCTCCTCAGTACGACGCCCCGAACCCCTAATAGCGAAGGAAACCCTCCCTTCCTTCAGGCAGTACTCTTCCACTCCTACTCGTTGGCAAGAGGCCGGCGGCGGTTCTGCAGCCTCGAAGCGGGAGACAAGGAAGGGAAGAGGAGGCACCCCTCCCGTCCCCGTCCTGCCAGCTCCACAGGACGCTCTTGTGCAGACTCCGAGGAGGTCCAGTGGTTCCCCTGCGTTCCTCTCCGACGCAAATTCCGGTCTTTTAGCTGCGAAGTCTCCCCGAATGGACGGTGGGGATCGATGCGCCTCCCTTGGCAGGTGCCGCGCTGAACCACCGCCGGATGCTGGCGTCGCACCATCTCTGCAAGAGGATGTGGGGGGAGGGGAGGCAGTGATGGAAGTGGAGGCGAAGAGAGGGTCACAGGATGGGGCCGGGGAGGAACCCATCGACGAATGCTCACCAGCAGTGTTTCCTCCAAACCCTTTCCTTTTGGCTGGTGCATCGGAAGCGAGAGGCGCTGCTCGAGGAGCCGATCGTTTGGAGGCATCACCGGCCAGGGCGCTGCGAGCGGGGCGCCACCCGAACACCCCTTGGGTGCGCACATAGAACCCGTGGACTCCGGTGACGACCCGCACGAGCGTCGCGGTCCCCTCCCGTGCGCAGTGACAGGTGCTCGGCACCGGGAAAAAGATCGTTCGGCAAAAGGTGGCAGCGAGCCACGGCTGCCACAGCAACCTTCCCAATGGTGGAAACGGACATCTTCGATTCGTTTCCGCCGTGAGAAGGATGAGGACAGGGAGGAGAAGCCTCTATGGTCTTTCCTCTTCACCCTCGCTCTTGTCCCGCTTCCGCGGTGCTCCAGGTCGTCTCCGACTCTTCGTGGAATGCGCACGCGAAGGGACCTCCCATGGGAGCGCTGGCATCCATGGGAACTCGGGTCGGCGTGGTGTCCGCCGTATCGCAGACGCTTTTCCCCAGTCCCCTCGATTTTCCCTATCCGGCTCTTTCTCTTCCCGGTCCTCTCCCGGGTCCTCTGCAAAGGCGTCCTCGCGCGCGCCTCCCTGCCCTGGTCACTTTCATCGGAATCCCCTCGCACGTGCTCCTGGAGCTGCGACCCCCTCCCCTCGTTTCCCCGTCCTCTCTGGGCGCTTCCCGGAGGATTGCAGGGTTCCTCCCCCCCCCGTTGCTCCCTTCCGCGCCTCCCCGACCTTCGCGAGGTGGGTCGGTCGCCGCGGCCTTCACGCCGCCGGGAGGGAGGCAGCAGCGGGCGCACGCAAGACGTTCGTCGGGATTTGGGCGCCCGCTGCACGTCCCGGCTGCTCCCATCCGATCCCGGGCTTACGAAATTTTCGTTGTTTCCCGTTCCTGATCGACACGTCCATTAATTTCCCCGTCGTTCCATTCCCTTCGCTCAGGATCCCGCACTTTTTGCTTCTCCGGGAACCGCAGATGCTTTTCGTTTTCTATTTTTGGAACTTTTAAGCCACGGCTCCCTCCCTACTAATCAGTTCCATCCGCATCTTAATGTATCTTTCGCTTCGTCTCCATCGTGTCTTTTGCGGAAACCACATCCCTTCTCCCTCCCCCTCTCCCCCACTCTACCCTTCGGAGGAGGAGGGGGAGGGGGGAAGAAGAAGAGGTTTCTCTCCGGAGACGCGCGATCTCAGGCACTCCGAGATTTTCCAGGCTATCATCTCGCGTTCTGCAGGCGGGACGGAATGAGCATCCGGCTGCTGGAGCAAACGCGCTGAAGGTCGATGGGAAAGTTTGCCGGGAGGATCGGGAAGAAACAATCAATCGTTCGGCAGTGACAAATGCTCCGATCGAACCTGGTAACCCTGGAATGCCATGCCGGGAGACGATGCGCCGCGGCGCGAGTGCTGCGGGGGGTGCGTGGGGAACCGGAATAACTGGAAACGGCGACATCCGACGCGGACGAGCGAGTGCTGCTGCCGCCGCCGCAGGCACGAGTGACCGGAAGAACCCGTCACTCAGAGTGGCGCCCACGCGCTCTGGCTGGTCTCGGGCTCGCGTTCGCACCTCCGGTCGCGCGGCGGAGACGGTGCGCGCACAGCGCGTGCATCATCCTCACGCATCCGCGAACCACGAGGACCGCTTCTCCCGAATTGCCTTTCTGCGCCCGAGCACGCGGGTGGGGCAGGGGGGAAAACGCAGCAGTACAGACCGGTGACCATAGCAGTCAAACGGCTGCCGTCTCCCGCGACCCTCCGGAACCCGGCGCTCTGGAAGGCGCGCACGTTCCAGCGGGAGAGCTGTCCGCTTCCTCTCTTGGAAGGGATCGCGAGCTCTTCCGGCGTGTTCAGTCCGTCCGACGTCCTTGGTGGAGTTCTGGATCGCCCCAGGCATAAGGACGCAAACTCGGTCGTACGGACACGCCCACAGATCCCCCCCTCACCACCAGCATCAAGCAGGCAGCAGGCGAAGCGAGTGAGATCGGCTTGGTTGCGCGCCGACGTCTCCGGAAATCAATGAGGAAGAGGAAACCTATGGATCGTAGGGTGAGGGGACTTGGACGTATCCACGCCTCTCCCTTCCCGAAGTGGCTCGTAGAGGAGGAGAGGTCGGCAGATCAGATGACTTCGGGGGTCACGGAACGCGGGAGGCATATCCTCAGGCCTTCCTACGAGACGCGCGAGGAATGCGGCTGGGCCGTAGGGGCGCGACAGGGCAGGGGGAAAGGGCGGAGGGGCAAGGGGAGCAGAGGGAAGGGGGGAGATGCGGGAGAAGAAAAAGAGAAAGAAGGAGGAAAAGGACCTCCTGATCAGGAGGTTCACGACGCCGTGGGGTTGGTTCCTCCAGCGATTTTCGAGTTGGCATCTCTCGTTCTGTTGTGAACCCGTGGGGCCGGCGGCGGCGATCACGTGTGGGGGGGGGGGGAGAAAACTTTCTTCTTACGTGGAATCGGAGTAAGGAGGTCCCGTTGTTTTCCGATTCCCTCACACCGCTCCCGGGAGCGCTCAGCCTTCCACCACCTTCTCAGCGCCAACGGACGCCGATCCCACCTTCGGGCACTTTCCTGAGGGTAGGAGAGGCGACGCCTCGTTACCCTTCCCTCCCCCCCTTTCTGCAGTACCCGGGATTTCGGGCTCCGCAAGAGGAGGGTGCGAAGAAGAGTAAAGGACTCTGATGAGGCAAGGAAGAGTCAGGGGTGGACTGGCACTGAGGCAGCTGGGAGAGTTCCGTCTCCCCCTCCGTCCCGCTTTGTGCCCTCCGGGGGACGAAGCGCCTTGGGAGATTCCCAGCAAGACCCTCCTTCGGTCTCTCGGAAACCGCGGGGAAAAAAAAACGCGCGGAAAAAAGGGCATCGCTCGGGGGACTACGGAGGCCCGGAAGTTGACCTTTCCTCGCGCAGTCACGCGCTTCGTTGGACGGGTGCGAGGTGAGGGAAGATCCCCTCGTCGTCCGGGGACGCCGCAGCGCTCTGGCCCAAAGCTGCCAGCCCCACAAGCTGGTCGGCGCACGGAGGCGATTGGGCCGCGGGTGGGGAGATCCCTCCCCTCTCCTCGATTCCCTCCCCATTCGGAAAGTCCCTCCTGGTTGACGTACGTGTACCCAAGAGTCGCTTATCGGCTAAATGGTCGCGGCCGCTCCCCCCCCCTCCTCCCGCACACAGAGGGCTGCCTAGCGCACCAGGGAAGCATCTCCCAACGCGTTTCACCCCCACGCATGAGCGTGAGCCCTCACGGCGCCTCCCGGGGCTTGCTCCTTCCGGGTTCCTATAGAACCCCGGCCGACGTTGGCGGCCGCGCGGCTACTGTGGTCTCTCTGCGCGCGCGGCACCGAGCATCTCGGGTTCGAATTTCCACGCGGAGATCGACGCCGAAAACGGGGGGTGCGTTGTGGATTCGAATCCTCGCAGCAGGATGGCACTGGGGCGTCGAGCCTGTAAGTTACGGGCTTGGCACTGGTGGAAGCCGGAAACCCCTGAATGCCCCCCGTTGAGTGGCCGGGATTGGAAGTCGACCTTCCGGGGTCCTTCTAGGACATCAAAGAGGTTTTCGGGTTACGAAAAGAGAGGCGCGCCCCCACCCCTCAAGGAGGGGAATCCTCCATCGCTGGTACCATGGAGCTGGTTGGTATCCCCCTCGAAACGTCGACCCTTTAGTGTGCCAGAAGTGCGCTGCTCCCTTCAAGAGGCGCTCCTTAGAGAAATCTAGAGGTGTCCCTTCCGGGTTTTCTTCAGAGAAGTAGGAAACAGGGATCGGATCCATTCCGGGTAGTCCCTCCAGATAAGAAATTCCCGGAGCGGAACCTTTCCGGGTTTCCTTCGGAAAAGGAACGAGGAGTGGACCACTCCAATGGTCCCTCCGGAAAGAACAAGGCAGAGGTCTCTTTCGGGACTCCCTCCCAAGCGTGAGAAAGGAGCTCCTTCCTCCAGAGTCTTTCCTGGATTCACAGCACAGGGTGGTCCTCCCTCCGGGTCGGTCCCTGCAACGCGAAGAATCGACGCAGCTTCAGGTGGTGGTCTCGGGTGGAGTCCAAGAGCTTCGTGAGCCCCCAGGCGGGAACGGTTCTTTAGTCTTCCCTTCCAGTTCCCCCTCCTCGGCCCTTTCCGGGGGATTCCGCTGTGAAGGAGCGAAGGAAATTCCCTGACGTTTGCGGGAACCGTAGAAACAGAGCGCTCCCTCGTTTCTCTCCCCTCCCCCTTCGCGCCTCGCCGGGTGCTTTCGCCCGAACCGGGAAAGCGCCAGCTGGAGCGGCTTTTCTCTCCCCGCTCCCCGATTCTCGCGGTCGCCCTGGGCAGCGGTACGCGATCGCCCCCGGAATGCCGGAAGATGAGCGAATCCCTCTGGAGGTGAAGCCAGGGTTGCCAGGGAGGGTGCTCGGACGCGGCAGACTTCAGGGCGGTCCGCGAAGATGACTGGGACAGGAGTCTGCGAAATGGAGCAGGATCTCGCCCTCCGGAAGGCGAACGCCTGCGCCGCCAGTTCGACGGGAGGGACGAGGGAGGAAGGGCAGGTCGGTCGCGGCGGTGCCGACAAGGAAAGAGGAAGGAGAGAAAGAAGCGATCTGATTGGACGACCCCCATCGAGACCACGGGGTGGTCGCGGCACGTCTCGGACTTCCCGCGAGGCTGCACGCATCCCGGTAAGGAAGAAGGGGAACTGCCATCCCGCTGCGCCCGCTCCAACGGGGCGCCTGGGGGTGCATACGTGCATCTCGCGTACGGCTCGTCCGGGTCCGTCGGCAGGGCGCAAGAAGGGATCAGTGTGCACGTGCCCCAGAGGCAAAAAGATAGCCGAGGTTTTGCCGCATGCGGATGGCGTCCCGTAGCAACCCTGGACGCAGAAAGCAGTCAGGACTTCAAGAGCTGCCGGCGTCGGACCGTTCGCTCCGTTCCCGTGAGGAAGGCTCTACGGGAGGGATCGCTCGGGGCGACCACCTTGTCTGCAGTATGACGTCGGGCAGCGTCCACCTGCTTCGAATGCATCGCGAAGGGTTGCAGGTTTGCCAAACTCCCGCGGAGATCTGGAAAGGAACTTTTGTCCGTCTCCCCGGAAACAGGTCGGGTCGCCCGAGTTTCCTCCCGAGTCCCAATCGGTGACACGCTGTTCCGGGATGCGAAGCGGCTCACGTCTCAGTTTGGGAGGCAACCCCGTAGGGAGCACCCCAAGAATCCAGGAAGGCTCCGGAGGAAAGGGTCCGTCCCTCTCTGAATCTTGAAAGGGAAACCCCGAGAGGAACCCTCACCCTCTTCTTCTCCTGTAGAAACCCCAGATGGAAGGTCTTTCCTAATTATTTCTCGGAGGAAACCTCCGGAAAGGAGCCATTCCTTGTTCGCTCCTCTGAAGGACTTCCCCGAAGGAGCGCTTCAGAATTTCTCCGGGGGGCGCCTCTCCGAAGGGAGCAGCGGTGCTTCTGGCGCTCCGGAGAGTCGATCCCCCGAAGGGGGTATCAACCAGCTCTGTGGTGTGTTCCCAATTTCGCAACCGGAGGGGGAACCCCGGAGAAAACGGGCTCCCCGACTCCTGGGAGGACTCCGGAGGGTCAACTTCCGATCACGGAGGCCAGTCGACAGGGGCATCCGAGAGTTTCTGGCTTCCGCCAGTGTCGCACTCGAAACCAACCGAAGCCAACCAGCGCCATCCTGCGGAAGGAAGGGAGACTCGAAACCTGCGGGGCGCATCCTCCCTATTTCTCGGCGTTGATGCTTCCCCGGGCGAGATTCGAACCCGCGACACTCGGTGCCGCGCGCGCGGAGAGGCCGCGGCAGCCACACGGCCAGGCCGGCGCGCATCTCAGGGAGTTACAGGACAGAGACGCCACGTTAGTTCGGGTCCTCCTTGCTGGAGACCTCCATGGCAAAGCCTGTCGCGTGCGATGGCGCCCGCCCGGAACGGGAGAGACGAGCTTCACATGTTCCGGCTGCTCGCGGACGGGAGGCGCGCGCGCTTGTCCTGATGGTGACGCTGCCACGCTCCCCGCTTTGATGCCCAAGCGGTTTTAGTCGGGGCGTCACGACCGCATCCCTTGGTTTTCTTGTTGCCCAGCCTGGAGATCGTTTCCCTGGCTGCCCTTGCCCCATCTTCCTGGTTGTTTCGCGGCGACCTAGTCCCTGGGAAGCTACGTGGGGTCTCACTCTGCCGAAAAATTCCTGGAACGTTGCCTGCCCCACAGAAGAGACGTCGACGCCGGTCCTTGCGCTTCCGGGTCTCCCCTCCCCCTCTCCCTTTGTGAAGGAGGGATCTCGTGTCGTCCCGGAGGAGCAAAACGCGAACTTATCCAGACTCCCTGTTCCCGGACAGCGAAAGCATCGCGGAGGCTCCGAGAGGGGGGATCGAAATTCCGCCATCCGCTGGAGCCTCAAGCATCCGTGCGACTGGAATGAGGGCGGGTAGGGCGAAGTCCGAGGAAGCTGCCTCCATGCGTGTCTTCCGCTCCTCCCCTTCCCCAAAGGGCGCGTCTCCGACCCTTCAGAGAACGGAGAGAGGGTGCTCCCGCCCCCTGCTCCCGCAGCCTCCCTCCCCCTTTTCCTGTCCCCAGGACTCGGGAGCCTCTGCACTCCTTGCCACCCCGCTCCCCACATCCTCTTACGGGGGGGGGGGAGGCAGACCGCTGTCGCGCCTTCGTCAGTCCGGGGGTGCGGGAGCTCTCCGGCGCCGGCACCGTCCCCCCCCTGTGCCGGGCCGTCCGGAAGTCCGGCGCCACACCACCGTTTCGAGCTTCCCTCCAAGAGCCCCAGATCCAACAGTGCGGCTCTACGGAACGGCCAGGAAGCCACCCGAGGTCGCCGTGCTCTGACGGGGGCCTTGGCGAAGGGGGAGTGAATTCTAGGGGACCTTCGCGTATGGGAGCCGATTCAATTCCACGGCGGCTCCGACTAACGCTGCCGGGGGGGGAAGGGAGGGGGGTCCCACGTACGCGGATGAACCCTCTTTGTGCCGGGGATCCGAGGATAAACGAAACGGAGACTGGTCCTTCTTCCTGCCCGCTGCGGGAGAAGACGAGCAGCTGTTGCTCTCGTGAGGAAGCCGAGCCTGCTTCCCGGTCCCACAAGACACTCCCGCAGCGTCTGCATCTGCATTCGGTCCGCCGTGAAAAATGAGCAGGGAGATCGCCCGGAATTGCCCGCAGCGGGATTAATTTTTTTTTCTTTTTTGGTTCCCGTCCCTGTTCTCGCATCAGGAACCACAGGAGCTTGCGCATCCCGGATTCATTCTGGACCCTGGAAGCAAGGTGACCTCCTCTTCCGCGCCTCCGGAGACGAGGGGGAGAAACGGCTGTCGAGAATGCGGACCCATCCGCACCCTCCCGAGAGCCCTGCGGACTCCAGGACTTCAGCGGACGTTTCCTTCGGGAGCGAGAGGGAGGGAGGAGGGGAAGGAAGGAACGGGAAGGGCACACCATAGAAGAAAAGCGGGCGAGGGCACATGGATCGAGGACTCCCGAGCAGGGGCGAGGGAGCCGTCGACTCCTACGTGCGGTCAGGCAAAGAGTGACGAGGAGAAGGTCCCACGGGTGAGGCGGCGAGTGGGGCGCGCGCGCCATGTCCATCCGGCGACAGCCGCGTTCCCTTCCCTGCTGGCTCCGCGAGGCGTCCTCCCACCAGCTCGCGCGTGTTCGGCTTTCTGCCATCCACCAGAGGGGAGGAGGGAATCCTGTGGAAGGCGTTGGGAATGCAAAAAAGGGTCCCGGATCCACAGGAGGAGAGCATCCAGAGCCCTTAACCCTTCGCTTTCAGCCCGTCTGGTCAGCATCTTCTCCGGATCCCTCCTGCCGACACCGACCCATTCGTTCAGACCCGATCAAGCGGCAGCACCCTCCCCCTGGAGGGCCATTCTCCTGAGACGTCAGGATGATCTCCGGGAGATAGCAATGCTGCGCGACCTGCTCTGCCCGGATGCTCGCGCTCTGATCAAGGCACGGGTTCGATCAGACCGAAGATGCACGAAGTAGTTCCCTCCCCCGTTCGCTCCCTACTTCCGGAGGCACCGTCCTCCCCTCGCACGGGTCCAGTTCCGCATCCCTCTTCCCGCTTCAAGTTCGCTCCGCTCCTCCTCCTCTTGCAGTCTGGCCGATCCCTCCCCGCGTCGCTCGTTTCCCGTCATCTGCGCGCGAAAGCCTTCCTCTGCCGTCGTCACGTGATGGCTGTGATGGCTCTTTCCTCCCCCTCCCCCCTCTTCCCCTTCCCCAGCCCGCCCGCCGGGAGAGAAAATATCGGGAGCGGTTGCAGCCGCTTGCACGACGCTTGCGTGGGCACACACGCGCGCAGTTGCACTGCAGGTCCGGACCTTAGCAACCACGCTCAGGCCTGACAGTCACTGGTCGCCACGTGGGCATCCTGCGCTAGCAAATGGGAGGGAATTGGATTCGATTGAAGAAGAAGAGAGGAAGAGGGGGGGAATGGAAGGGAGGTCTTGAAGGGGAGGGGGAGCGAACGGGTTCGCAGCCGGGAGAGAAAGGAGCGACGAGCAGGGGCAGGCGGCGTCGGCGCGCAGGGATGGCGCGCCGCAAGGCAGGCGGAGAGAGGATGTTCGGCGGCGGCCTCCTGCGTTCCCTGAAACGAAGTCTCCCCCACTCCCCACCCACTGGCGCGCGGGCTGAAAGGGAGCAGAAAGGTGGAGTCAGGCGGGACGAAGCGGTAGGGAGTTCCTTTTCCTGAACGATTCCCTCCTTGAAGTGGGGAGCGGGTGGGGTGGGGGATGAGAAGCAGCAATCCCTCCCTCCACGCAAGGACGCTCGAAGCATCTCGTTTTGGCGGGCGCGGTCTGGGCCTACGTCGAGCACCTCGAGAGACTCCCGGGAGCGCCCGTCCCTCAGGAGACTACGCAGGGGAGTCCGTAGCGTGCCCTCCCGTCACTGCGGCAACCGAAGTCAAGAATGCTCTTCGGGTCCTTCTGTACTGGGGCGGAGAAGGGTTCCGGAGGGACAGAGAGATCGAGGGCGAAGGAAAAAAGTCCTGCCCGCCAGCGGGAGGAGGGTCGTCCGGCCGTCTGACTTCGCCGCACCCTTGAGATCGCGTCCAGGCGCTCCTGGTTCCGCAGAGCTGCCGGGGGGGATCCGGGAGGCAGCGTGCGCCTTAAAGCCGATCGGATGGGCGCGCAACCGCAAGGGGAGAGGGATGTAGGAAAGGAGGAACTCAAGAATACCCCAGGGATGCAGAAGCGGCAACCTCTTCCACCCTCTGCTGCGGCCCCGGCAACGCTCAGGTCGGCAGTGGAGTCAGGTGGGTGCCCTTCTTGCTTCCTTCCCCCCTCCATGCTACTGCCCTCGACCGTCCGAGCACTCGGGCAACAATGATCCCGTCCAGAAGCATCACAGAACTCCCTGGAGCGCGTGCCCCACTTGGTTAGCGCGAGCGGGAGAGGAGATCCGGCCAGGTCCAAGAGTGACAGCAGCCCCAACTCGGACGCGGAGGAACCGACGGAGGAGACTGCCCTCCAGCGCAGGTGCGCCTTCGCAGCGAGACAGTGGGAACTGAGCGGTCGTGTGGAGTCAGGGTCGCAGGGTTGCCTTCCTCTCTCTTTCTGTCCCCTTTCCCCTGAACGGGAGCGGGAGACCTGAGCCGGGATCAGCTGATGAGCTGAGTGATCTTGTCCTGAGCTCCAAGTAAGCCGGCGCAGTGCTGGTGATGTCCTGGAGAGAGATCGTGGCATTGTTGGGGTCGTTTCTCTGCGCCTCCTCCTCTCTCGCCCGCCCCACGCGTGCGCTCTCTACCTGCAGGGGGTAGTTAGGGTGAAGCTGCTCGGATTGCTTTGCATCCGCGATCGAATTCTCCTCTCTCTAGAAAAGACCGGCAGGAGTCCGCTTAGAGCTGTACCTATGCGACTGGAATGGGGCAGGGAGTGCGAAACCAAAGGAGCTGCCGCCACGCGTGTCCTCCGCCCCCCACTTCCCAGAAGGACGTGGTTTCGACCTTCCAGCGAACAGGGGAGAAACAGGAGTGCGCTCCCTCCCCTGCTTCCGTAGCCGCCCGCAGATCTTCGCCACACTCCCTACTGCACCACCCACCCTCCTAGAGATGAAAGCGCGCGGGCGCGCTTTCCGTTCCTCTCGCTTCCGTCCCAGTTAGCCAGGCTCACGGGGCTCGCGTGGAACTCCCTTGGGACGCGAACGGCGAAGCGAACATGCAGAGTACAGAGCCTCCCTCTTGGCACCAATGCAGAGGAGCGTGCAGCTTCCTGAGCAGAGGACCAGGCGAAAGAGGAGCGGAGAAGGACGAAGATGAAGAGCAGGCGAAGAGCGAGGAAGGGAATGGAGAGAGGCGGCGTCTCTCCTAGTCGATACACTCAAAGGCCCTCAGCATTCAAGACGGGTGGATGGGTGGTAGCGTCGGTCCATCTTCAGCGCAATTCAGGAAGCTCTGAGTTTTCCCTTATCCCCTTCTCCCTCTTCTAGCCCCTCCGCGAGACGGAGAAAATCACCATCCGACGTCATCAGACCAGGAAGCTCGCGGGGGAGCCTTCGACGGGCTGATCCGAAAGACATGAGCGCGTGCTCGCGTCCCTTTCGCGGATCGGCTGGAAAAGGAGGCAGAAGGGAGGTGGAGGGAGGGAGAGAAGGAGCTGGAAGAAGAAAGGAGGAAGAGGACTTCCTCGGAATGGCGCAGCGTGGTCGAAGTAGAACCCACGCGCGCCTGCTGGGAACCTGTCTCCAGGTGGTGCATTAGAGATGGCTCTCGGCCACGCCTCCATCTCGATAACGACCGCCGACTGTGGCATCTGGAAGATCTCTCGTGGCGTCTCCTCCTATCATTTCCCTCTTCCCGGAAGACCCGAAGCGAGGGGTCCGGCCTCCCTCCCTCCCTTCCAGGTCCGAAGTGTTCTCGACTGCTGTGCACGGGAAGCGGCTCGGGTCTTTGCGCTTCCCTGGTTCGATTCCCAGCCCCTCGCCCGCTTTCCCGCCCGCTTTCCGCGGACTTTCCGAGTCATCTTCTTGCGATGCTCCCTCAAGGATGGGGCCGTCCCCCCTCCTGTCGAAGACCTCTTCCAGGGACTCCGTGCTTTGGGAACTCAAGCCCTTATTTCCCGTCTCGGACCGGGACGCCCGTCTCCAGGAAGAGGGAGGAACTCAAAGGGTCGCTCGTTCTGCATGCTGAACGACGTCCGGCTGGTTGGCCTCTGGCGTGGGTATGCGGACGCCCAGGGAACAGATTTCGATCCCAGGTCTAGACGAACATCCACTCATCCTTCCTCTCCCCCCCGTGGCGTCCACCACCTCTCCAGCTGACCAGCGGCTCCTTTCGGAGATTCGGGGCACGGATGACCTACTCCCATTCCCCCAACTCGTCGCTGCGGGCAGGCGGACCCCCCTCGTTTGCCAAACTCCGGCAACGCCGGCCCCGAAGCAGTCGCTTGGAGATCAGAAGAGACCATCTTATGGAGGAGAGCATGCTGTCTCGAGTGGGAGAATGGACCGGTCCCTTCCCGATTCGTAGAGGTAGAGAGAAACACTGAGGCTGGCAGCCTCTGTTCCCTCTCCTCCTTCCTTATCCTCTTACTCTTGAGATGACCTCGGTGTTAGCTTTTCTGGAGGCGATTGCGTGGACCTCTCCCTGTTTATCTCTGCTCCGGATCCGAAGGGGAGCTAGCTCGTCTCGGCAAGCTCTTAGGGCGGGAGTTCACCCTGTCTCACCCCCGTCACCGTCGTGGTTTGGGTGGGTGGCAGTTCTGCCGTCCGGGCTTGCGATCCGCCCTTCAGCAGGCAAAGCCATTGGCTGCGAAAGGCAGTGAGCATGACCCCAGAGCTCCCTCGGGTGGCTGAGGCGCTCCGCTTTGTGTCCAGACAGGACCAAGCCGCGGACGGGCGGGCTTCCCTAGGAGGAGAGGAACAGGAAGAGTCAGGGAAGGAAGGTAGGGTGCCAGCTGGGGTGATCGGAAGATCCTCGGGGAAGAAGGAGCGAGTGCTGGAGATCCGGCCAGCCCCTGCCGCTTCCCAGGTCCCCATCCTCCCCATGGGGAGGACTGGAAAGGGGGAGGGCGGATGCTGCTCCAGGCTGAGGCCCTCCCGCTCGGATGAGGCGAAAAAGCGATGGGACGGTGAATAGGTTCTGTTTGCGGGAACGTCAGGCACGGGGAGGACGCCCGGAAAAGGTACACTCGCATGTGTCAGACGAAACGGGGGCTGAAGAAACCCTCTCGGGGGAAATCATCATGGCAACGGTTGGGACGAACCTTGTGCTCCTGACGCTCCGCCTTGTTTTCTTCATCATCTCCCCTGTTCCCAGCTGCTTCTCCGGACGCAGAGGGCATAAATCTTTCTGCCGCCTCCTTCCGGACCAAGGCCAGTCAAAATGCCCGCGTGTTTTTTAATAAACGTACGGGACGGCAGGGAGGACCGCGCGGAAAGCGGCAGTGTCCGGTTTTACTTCCCCCTCCTCCCCCTCCTTTCGTTGCGGAGTCCAGAGTGTGAAGATGCCAGCAGGAAGGGAAGCGGAAGGGGTGAGAGGGTGGACGTCTGCACAGCAGCGCCGGAGCGCAAGAGCGCCCCCCCCCCCTTCTGCTTCCTATTCATCTCCCTAACGATTCTTCGATGCTTCTGGCGATGACGCCTGTCGCACGCGCGCTGAAGGGAAAAATAGAGTAGGCACCTCCAGGAGAGCGATGGAAGGAGGAGGAGGAGGAGGAGGAGAGAAGGGCCACTCCTTCTGTGAGACGTTTTTTGCATCCCTTTTTTCGTCCCGGGGAGCGCGGGGTACTCCAGAAAGGAAAGGGGTGATGGGTAAGGGTTGGCTGTTTGCGTAGGGTCTGCCAGAGACAAACATGGGGCGACAGTTCCGTTCCTCGCAGCAAGTGGCGCTCTCCGGGCCGCCTTGACTTCCATGAAGGGTAGGAAGAGGGAGGAGAGGGATCGGCGGCGAGGCAGAGCTGGGGAACCCCAGCCGAGGGAAGGAGAGCCAAGGGCGGCACTCGAGGGCAAGAATAGTGAGGAGGGGAACTCCCCCTTCCCTTTTCGACTTCCAGGATGGTCCGGACCGCTAAAGCAGAGGACAGGGAGAGGTGTCTCCTAACAGCCTGTCCCGTTCACGCTCCCTTCCGCTCGCGAGGGGGCGGCGAATCCCCGGAACTTGCTCGGGCGGGCGCGAAGGGCGTGCCCGTGACGCGGCGGGGCGCTGGCAGAACGGAGCGCTCATGTTATCAGGGAAGGAGGGGAGCAGGGGACTTCCGGTCCCAATGGCGGGCCCCGGTGCGGCCGAGGACACCTAGCGCACCCACGTGGGATTCCTTGACTCCACGTGAATTCTCTGCGCCGCATAGGACGGACAAATCCACGTGGGGGACTCCCCTGTGCTCCCTCCGAAAGCTGCAGGGAAGAGTCGGAGGTGCAGATTGCCTCCCGGCAGGCGACAGACTCCTGCGGAGGTTCCCAGGAGCAAAGGAAGAGAAGAAACGTACCGTCGCTGACGCTTCGCGACCCCCATCTCGAGGTCAACCTTCGGGATGGGCCTCCTGAAGTGGAAGGAAGCCATCATAGGAAAAGTGCTCGAGGGCATGCGAGCATGGTGGACAAGACTGGGGCGAAGGAAGGAAAGGTGGGCCGGGAGAGCGCGGGAGGAGAAGTCCTTCCCGTTACACCAATCAGCTCCCTGGACTCCCTGATCCTCAAAGATGCGACCCCTCGCCGTGGAGAGCGGTGACCCACGATACGCCCTCACGGAGGGAGGGAGTGCAACGGGCAGACCGTCGGTGGGAGGAGCGGGAAGCTCGGGCGCTCCAGCAGGCGCGTCCCAAGCCACGCGAGAAGCGGCACGCCTCAAGCGAGGTCCGCGAGGCTCGTCGGGAAGGAATGCCCCGGAGAAAGAGCTCCCTTTGAGAGGCGGGGTCCGAGGGACCCGAGGGGGACGCCTTCGCGGCGGATCCTAAGGATCGTCGAAGTGCATCCCTGGGCGACGTCCCATCCGTCATCGCGGCGCGCGCGCGCGAGCGCCTCAAAGAGGAGACGACAGGGGTGATGGGGAAGCGAAAGCAGAGGGTTTCTCCCTTTTTTCTCCTCTTCCTCTTTCCTCGGCCGCGGGGGCGGGGTGGTGCCTGTGGTCCGGCCTGCTTCCGGGCAGGGCCAGGACCCGCTCTTCCCGCGTGCACTGCCCCCGCGGGTCCTTCCTCTTCTCTCCCTTGCCTGGGGCGCGTGGGAAAGAAGGTGGGAAGTTGGGCAAGAGAGTGGGGGGCGCTTTCTCCCTTCCTCTTTGCAATTCTACCCCCGTTTTGCCCACGCCCCTTCCCCCTCCGCCTCTTCCCGAACGCGCGCGACTTACCTTCCCTCCGGCAGCCGTGTAAACCAGGAGGAACACGAAGAGGCACACGTGACCCACGACCTTCTTCCACTTGCGCACCCGACGCCCTCGCGGGGGCGGGGGCGTGGGCAGCGCGGAGAAGAACTTCCGGCGGACGTCGAACCTGCTCTCAAGTGGTTTCTTCCCCATCCGGCGAGCGTCCCGACTTCCCGAGCTTTCGTGGAGGCGGCGGTGGCATGCCGGGAGAGGAGGAGGAGGAGGAGGGAGAAAGGGGAAAGGAGGGCGGGATGGGAGAGGGGCCGGGAGAAGCGGGCGGGAGGAGCGAGAAGGCGCCCCTTTCCGTAGTCGCTGCTGTCGGCCGGGGAGGAAGGGGGGAGGGGCCGTGAGTCCCACTAGTCCCGCGGCGACCCGGAAGTCGTCGACTCGCGACGACCGCAGTTGCCACCGCGGCTGTCGCGACGGCGACTGCGGCGCGCGACCGCGACGGTGCCAGGCGGGGTCCTCCTCCGGAAGGCACGCATCCCCCGAGCGGTGGCGGCGGGGGGTTGACGGCGGGCAAGGGGGAACGGGGAGAAGGAGGAGGGAGCACTGAGGGACCGAATGGCAGTGGAAGAACCCGAGGACGGGGGCTGAGGGGGCAACGGCCAGTGAACGCCGAGGAGGCCGCCTGCAGCCGCTGCTACTGCCGCTCTTGGATACGGGAGAGATCAGGCAGCGGCCGGAAGGACGACAGCGTGGAACTGCGGCGTAGCAGGGAACATCGAGGAAGGTACTCGCAGGATCCGGGACTCCTCTGTCGGGAACGCGCGGCAGCAGTCGTCAGCAGCGAGCTACTGCTGCTTTCAGGAGAAGACAGGAAACGCTCTCCGTCACCGCCGCTCTCCCGGAAGCTGCTGCTGCTGCTGCTGCCGCCGCCGCTGTGGGTGGTGCGGTGAGGCGTGGCTCGTCCGGGTGACGAGAGGTTTCCATCCTTCTCGCTCCCCTCTTTCGCTGATGGAACAGACGAAAGGGTTAGGGAAAAAGTGGAGAAATGGTTTGCGGAGAGCCTGGGAGAGTGGAGATCATGTGCAGTCTCCAGAAACTCCTCACGCCAGGAAAGGGGAAGGGAGGGGGGGGGGAGATCAGATTTGCAGAGAGTTGCCGATCACTGAACTCCTGTTATCCATTCCTGCCTTTTATCCGCCCACTAAGGATAGCGCAGGCCGCTGGAGGAGGTTCTGCCCGGAGGGAAAGCATCAAACCGCGCTAGCGCGAGCAAAGAGAAAGAGTGTTTGAGGTGGGGTGTCTACCGGATCCATCTCATTCCACACCCCTTTTTGGAACCCGCGTCATCGCCATCCAAGGTG
Organism: Raillietiella orientalis; assembly: GCA_036172245.1. Taxonomy (NCBI): domain Eukaryota; kingdom Metazoa; phylum Arthropoda; class Ichthyostraca; order Raillietiellida; family Raillietiellidae; genus Raillietiella; species Raillietiella orientalis. The sequence continues at coordinate 4,104,605 of JAYWIR010000002.1, read as the reverse complement.
CCGGAAGATGCTGAAATCCTCTACCCCACTTCACTCCTCAAAGGTCGACTTCTCTCCTCCTACGATGAGTCAGTCTCCTCTCACCCTGACACTCTCCTACGCGCTCTTTCTACAGACCGAACTATAGGAAGTCTTCCACAGCCTCTGGCATCGGCTGTCTCTAAAGATTTCACAAAAGCGAGCGCATCTCTCAAAAGAAACTGCTTCTCGTACCGAAATCGCATTTACGTAGATCCCGTCCTATCCGGGTGGAAAAGAGAACAAGAAACTCTCTTTTCGGTAAAAGCTGTTGCACCGAGAATGCTCGCGCGCCATCCTGGACCGCGCGGTCTACCTCAGAGCTGGTGCAATCCCGAGCTCACATTACAGCGTGATCTTTTGTTGAATGGGAGGGTTCAGTGTGAGAAGCAGTTTCTTTTGAGAGATGCGCTCGCTTTTGTGAAATCTTTAGAGACAGCCGATGCCACAGTTCCTTGTCTGTCTCTGGGCCATCCGAATCGACTGCTTTCTGTTAACCGCTAGGCATTCGTTGCAAATGGGCAGCTTCCTAGAGACGTTTCGTAGGACACGAATGAAGGTGGATCCTTTCTGGCTGACAGGACCTCCTTCCTTTCCTTCAGGAATGTTTTCCCTTCTACAATGTATCCGTTCCTCCGACAACGCAGCTTCCAACAGTGCCTTTTCTCTCTCTCGGCAAGGCGATTCCATCAGCAATGTACGCATTGCCTTATCGATGCTGTTTGTTGCCAACGTCTCAAAGCATTAATTCGTAATCACAAAGAGATCGTGGTGCAAGACCTCATATCAGTTTTCCCACCTGATGAAAGTTCTCATTTTTCAAGCGGGAAGCAACTCCTGACGAATTATAATTACGGCGAAATAAGGACAGTAACAATGATTAGGTCCGTGGATCAAGCGACGTCCATTCCTCGCAACGCCGGGTTGAGACGACTCCAGTTGACAAGAGTACATTAAAAAGGGCCAACCGGCAAATCAGCCTCACATTTCGTTCCCATTTCAGACATTGTCCGCTAGGGAAAGACAGGAGGCTTCCTGCGGGAAGGGAAGAACTGTGTTTTCCTTTCCAGGGTCGAAGGATCCTCGCTCAAGAGCAATCCATGAAACTGCAAACGCCTGTGGTCCTTCCCCTGATGCTTTCCGAGGGAAGGCATCCTCAGGCGCGTATTCACCAGGAGCACATTGCGGCGCAGGTTTCCCTGAAGGAAGAGGTGCGCTTCCTTTGGATTCGTGAGAGCTGTCAACTGCGTGTTGTTAATAGGGGGAGCCTCCAGAAAGCGAAGCACCGTCTTCGTTTCGGCGGGCGTCGGTCGCTCTCTGCGAGCCGGGAGTGGCTGCGCGAGAACCTCGTAAATAACATCCATTGCGTGATTGCTGGTGAACGTATTTCTAATGTTCCGATCCCAGGAGCAAGAGGAAAGCGCCAGATCGGATAGGAGACCCGGCCGCGAGCGATTTGGGGAATCCCAGGAGCGCCGACGACGAGCGCTTCCCGGTTTAAATTTGGACATTTTTGCTTTCCGAGCTCTCGTCCTTCCCTGATTCGCACGCCTCCATCAAGGAGGATGCCTCATCCTTCCTGTCTCTGCATCCGAACGCGGGCTCCCCGCGGTGACGGCGGCTACCATCAACCCGCCAGTCCCGTCAAGCATTGCGAGGGAGGAGATTGCTAGCTTCTGGTAGCCTAGGGGAAGAAGAGAAGGCTCTCGACAGGAAGAAGCGAGATGAAAGCAAACAAGCGGGAAGCGTTTCGGGATCCTGGAGGGGGAAAAAAAACGAAATGCGAAACGAACGAGGGAACCAGCAGGAAAAGGAAAACAAACATTCGGGAGGAGCGTCGCGCCAGGACACTCACTGCGCGCTTCCCGGAGTGGAAATCAGGAACACGAAAACAAAAGGGGGAAGAGAGGGAGAGAGAAAAAACGTAAACAAGTGGATGAAAGGGAGAAGGAGGATTCATCGTGAAGATCAGGGAAACTTTCGTCTTCTTGCCACCCGAGATCCTACCTGCGTGGTCAGGGTGTATCAGCACGGCAGGAAGTCCTCTCTCCGGAGCGGGGCGATCAAAACTCCGTTGGGAGGTGCAGCAGTCGCTCCCCTCCCCTCCCCCCTCCCCCCATCACGTCGTCTGGGAGCCCTTCGGAGAGGGAAGAGTGTCAGGGAAAGGAGAAAAGCGCATTCTCCAAGAACTAAGCGTCGAGAGAAGGCAATAGCCGATGCGTCCCGACCAGCAGCAGCAGAAGGAGAGTCGCTCTGGCCATCCCCAGGACCGGAGGAACTGACCCCCTTCCACTCCGAAGGAGGCAGGGCAAAGGGGAGGGGCTCTCGTCGCTCGAAATGATGCTGCTCGAACTCCTCCCTGCTTTCGAGATGCCAGCGAGCTCCTGTTCGAGGACGTGCTCCGAGGCTCCTGACTGCACGAGAGAGAGTGCCGGGCGCAGCTTGCGCCCTTCGAGGTGTCGGGAGCGCGTGCGCACTGATTGCATGGAGTGGAGCCGAAAAGGAGAGACGGGAAGGTAGGCGGTGGCGCGCGCGCGAGTGGGTATCTCGCGGAAGAGATCCGTCCACGTCCTGGAGAGGACGTGGATGCTGCAGAGCAGGTGACGAGGAAGTGGGCACGTGGAGCCGGCCTCGTTCCGTCGGTCCCTATCCCTCCTTCCTCTCATTCGCTTTCCCGAAAGGACAGTCGGAGGGTTGTCCAGGGAACAGCGAGAGAGGCAAGGGGAGCACTCTGCCGATCTTCTGGGACCTGATCTTCTCCCTCCTCCTCCCTCTTGCCACCCCCTTCTCCACGCTGAGCGCCTGCCCAGGGATCCACGCTGGTCTCCGAAATTCCCGGAAACTGGCCTACAGGGGGACTTGCGCCGCGTTCCCCCTTCCCGGCATCTGTTGCAGTCTCCGACGGGACAGCTTCTCGGGTACCGGAAGTTTCCTCGCAGGGGACAGGACGAAGAGCCAGCAAAGGAAGTTGAGGGCTACTTCAGCCGAAGTCCCTCCTACCGCTGTCGTCCGCAACGGGAAAGGAGACGGAAGAGAGAAGGGGGGGGAGAAAAAGTTTACTGAAGCAAGAGGGGTCAAGGGTCGTCTCTTCCGGATAGTGGCTCGCAAACAGTAGCCTAACAGCACACCCGGTTCAACGGGCCATGCGGTTAGCGGACGGTGGCAACGAGATCAGCAGCAGCAACTAAGGGCAAGCATTTCTATTTGGGAACCATCCGGCGGACTACACTGATGAGATGGGTAAAAAAAAAGGAAAAAAAAGGGGGAAGAAAAAGAAAAGAAAGCGGGGACTTCCAGGAGCTCGAAGACCTCTCGCCGCCGATCCGCCCCGTGGTTGACCGCTGCGACGATCCGGACGGAGGTGACAAAGAGTGAAAGGAGGGGGCGGAGGACGCGCCGCTCGACGCCGCTCTGCGCGCTTCGGGCTGTCCCGTCTTGCGGGTGGCGCCGGAGAGGAGGAGCTCTGCGAGGACGGAAGTGAAACCTCCTTCGCACAAAGGGAATAAGGAAGCAACAGCGGGTTCGCGTGCTTCCCCGTTCGCGAACGTGGGCGAATCTCCAGCGGGACCGCTTCGCGCGCGCCGAAGGGAGCAGCGGGAAACTCCCGCGCGCGAGAGCGCCGGCGCACACAAGAGTTTCCGTCTCCCGCTCGCGCCGCTGCTCGCCAAGGAAAACGAAACGAGCAAGGGGATCTCTGCAAGGAGAAGCCGGTAGGAGAACGAGAAACGCAAGCGGGACGCGGGCGCCCTCTCCTTCCGGGGGATCCCGAAATCGGATCCACCGAAACGCGGCCTTCGCGGGCTCGTTTGGGAGTCGCTTTCCCTTCGCGCAGCCCCGAGCCAGCTTGGGTCTGACGAAATAAACAATAAAAAAAAGAACCAATGAAAACATCGGCTTTCCTTTTCCCTTTTTTTTTCCCCCTTCTTTCCCTTTTCCTTTTCTTCCCGTTTTTTTTCTTTCCTCCTTTGCCAGTAGCATCATCCGTCCTTTTTTCCTCTCTCGTCCCCGCGGCTCCTTCCACGCGGCGGCGCGAGCCGGGAGTGCGCTGAGGACCGGGAGACGCTGCAAGTCGGGGTAGCGCGTGCGGGGACGGCCGCATGCTCCCGGCTCCCGACCGACCCTCGGGAATGCCCGAGGCAGGGCAGGCCGGCCTTCGTAGCGCTCTCTTCCTGAGAACGAATGGAGACTGCGCCGTCAGCAGCGCTGGCACCAAAAGCCCCGGGAGGAGGAGGAGGAGACTGACGAATGACAACAATTGAAATACCGGAAACGGGGTCGGAAGTCATGAGCGCGCAAAGTTATAAATAAACTGCAACAATGAAAGAGTTATAAACAAAATGGAGACAATGGAAAAGGCCGCTTAGGGTTGTGAGAACGCTTCTATTTTTTCGTTCTCCTTTCAACAATAAGGACAACTTCCGGGTTGCAGTGATCTTTGAAGAGTGCATCGTTCAGTGGATTCCCCCCCCCCCCTTCCCCCACTGAACGATGCCTTCGCCAAACAGAAGAAAAAGCGACGGGTTGGAAATCCCTCTCGAACAAGAACGCAACGGTGGACTGGAGATCAGGTCCCGGCGTTGCTGCTGCTCGCTTAACAACGGAAGCTTGAATCTGCAAAATCTTCAAAGAAGCGGAACGTTCTCCTGATCTGCTAGCATCATCCAAGCAGCGCCCCCGACAACAGCGCATCATTTGGCGAGGACTGCTCTCGGAATGCACAGGAGTGACGCGGAGTGATCATTTGGAAACGGTTCGGAGTGCACGGGTGGTTGCAGCCCTGTTTTGCATGCGGAGATGAACGCAGAACAGTGGTTCAGGCAATTAAAGTAAAGGCATGGGTTACACCCAGCAAGAGACCTCACGAAGAAGATGAAATACCTGCAGCACATCCCATCGTCCTCTGCTTGCTAGCTATCGAGTATTTTCGTCCCCAAAGAGCGACCCGAAACAAAGCCAACAGTTTCTGGACCACCCGGAAAAATGCAACTATTGGATGTCAGCTTCATGAGATTCTCGTTTTCGATTTTCAGTGGCAGGCACATCCAACTCCGCATGGATGCGTCCCCAACCAGGCATCACCATCTTCGCTTCTGCTGCTGCTGAGTGGAAGCGATCGCCGCTCCTGTAATGATCTACGGGAATGCAGGTCTCCACTGTCTGACCAGTGAAGTTGCTTCCTCAGGATTCATCCTAATGTCTCTGTTTATCAGCGCAGCATCATACGGGGGGTTGCATCCAACGATCCAATGAGCTCGTGGTTCTTAGGTAAAGGGAACGAGGTTTGCTCCAACGTGCTTCTGCACATCTTCTGGAGGCGGTGGAACAGCTCATGGATTATGGAGACAAAAAGCCAAGAGTGCGGCGTGCAAAAAGGAAACGCAAACACACGGATGACATTCGCTGAAGGGCAGGTGCTCAATTCTTGGGTTTTTAGTGGTCGTCCCGGTATTGGTTCCATATCCCTGAGACCTCCAGCCGCACAGCGCGATTCCATCGTCTCCTTCCTTCCGCCGCTTCCCAGCTCTTTCCACTGCTCTCTCGCGTTCTTGTTCCTTGGAGCGCATTTCGGGAGGAGGCACAAAGGAGTCAACGGCAGTAGAAGAGAATGCAGGAACATTATTCCGCCTATGGGATCAACTCCCTCTCTCCCCTTCGACCAAGTCCCGGGATCGCACCCGGTTTTGCACCTTGCTTCAGCGCACATTGCGCTCTCACCCGGAAGCTGCCCATGCTTCTGGAGCTACTCCTCTGCAAGCTGCTCCTTTCTTTCTCCCGATTCAAGCAGTCCGCAGGAACACTCTCGAACAGTCGAAGGGACTCACGCGGCGCATCTCGGAAACTTTCTGACATCTAGCGGGAAGTTCTGGAATCGTTTTCCCGCTTTTTGAAAGTCCTTGTCAGATGGCAGCCATAACTCACGCCTGCGAGCCGCACCAAAACGAAAAAGTGGGGGTGGGGGACGGCGATGCTGTTCTCACGCGTTTCGCGTGTGTAAGCAGACGTTCACGTATGCGTACGCACCCGCCATGCACTGCGAACGTTCCCTCGGAGACGCGTGCCCTTCAAGTTCGAAGACTTGCAGGCCCTGTCTCTCCTCCACTCATTCAGAGGGAACCGGTGTCTCTCGGCTTTCCTCCCTCCTTCTCCAGAGCCGCCCGTCCAGCACCTCTCCTCCGCTTGCTGTGCTTCCTGATCCCCTTTGACACGATCTGCTGCCGCTCTCCCTTCACCATGTCCACGCTCCTCTAATGCCTGACCTCCTCGGCTCACAGAGAGTGGTCCGCGGCGAGGAAAAGAGGGAGAGGAAAGCAAAGATGGAGTCGTGCGTGACCTCCCGACAAGATCCCTTGAGAAAATGGCGCTTCCGTGTCAAAAAAAAAGACTCGAGTGCCAGAGGAGTCTATCGGGCTACCGGGTGGCTAGGGAGGGAGGGAAGAGCAGCTCGGCGGCATGGCCGTTCGCAGAGGGACAGCGTGCACGGTGCCGTTTCTCTCTCTCTTCGCCTTCCCCTCAATCCAGCATTCTAGCAGGTCCACTGCTCCTGGAGGCGAAGAGAAGCTGGCCTCGTGAAGACGTGCATCGGGAAGCGTGCGGTGGGTGAAGAAGAGTCGGAAGCGAACTCGGATGGTTCCCTGATGCCGGGACGCGGACGCGCGGGTGAGACCGGCCGCTCCATCCACGCGCGTCGAAAGGTCGGCGGGAGAGCTTCTCGGCTCGCTCTGGCACTCACAGCAACACTCCGGACCTACTCCCTCTCCCGTCTCCTCGACGTTCACACGCTTTCCCGCTGAGGGCATCCGCATCCCCCTCCCTTCGGTCAACGGACTGTCATCCGTTTCGCAGACGGATGGCAGCCCGACTGCTTCCGGTTTCTCTGCTAACCCTCCGCTTTTCGGGCTCTGGAGCAGCCTCCCTCTTCCTCGAGCCCTGTGGAAATAGCTGACCGGCAGGCAGCTGAAGACTCCTTGGGGGAGCCTTCTGGCTATCCCCCAAGGCCAGCGTGGCGCTCCCTGGATACGCCCGCACTTCTGCCTCTCCCCTTCCCTGCGCCTCTCTACACTTCGCCGTCCAGACCTGTGGGACCTCTACTGTGGGCTTTCCTTCCTCTCTCTGAGAGTGCCGCGTCCGCCCTCCCCGTCCCTTTGTATCGGCGCCTGTCCTCTTCATCGGGGCCCCCATCTACTTAAGAGCGGAATGCAGCATCCTCCTTTCCTCCTTCCCTTCCCACTTCCGCAAAAGAAAAACAAACACGATGCCGCTCTCCAGAATTCGACACCCGCGTGTTTTTTTTTTCTTTTTTCTTTCCTTTTTTTTTTTTTACTTTTTTTCGCCAACGTTTGTTGTGTAAATAAACGAAAGCCCTCCTCTGACTCCAAGGCTCAAGGTGACAGCCCGCCGAACGGGGATCTTCTGTCTCCTAGGCAACAGGTCCGATGCTCGTTCTCCGCTTCTCGCTGTTCTGCGGAGACGTCGGCGTCGAGGTCCGTCGAGGGCTCCCCGAGGACTCGTCCTTTCTCTCGGCTTTCCGTTCTCGGATCCAGGGGTCCTGAAATGACCCTGCCTTCCAGGATGCAGGAACCGAAGATGCGGCAACCTTGCTTCCTTATCCCCGTTTTCTACTTTCTTCCATGCAGGCCAGGTGCTCTTCGTCCTCCTCCTCCTTTGTTCCCTCCTCCGCCGGTCGGACTTCTTAAGCAGCAGGTCGGATCCGAGTAAGGCACCCGTTCAAACAAATTCCAGGTGCCGGAGGAGGAGGAAGGGAAGAAGAGCACTTATCATGACCAGCGCGCTTCCCCAAAGGGGTCCAGAGAAGGAGATAAGTCAGTTTGCGCAACTATGAAATTCAGTGGGAAGAGGAGTCGGTCGGGGGAATGCTGTGGCCGCACAATCGGAGGCAAGGCAGATGGACGTCGCGGCAGTAGCAGGAGGTTGGGGCAGGACGGCGGCAGTGAGCGAGACCGGGAGGACGTTCGATAGGCCCGAAGCCTCCAGGACCGATGCCTTCAGGCGAGGAGAGAGGTCGAGGGCGCGCGGCCATCCACTCACCGGCAAAACGGGTGGCGACGGCTAACGACCACGGAGAGTGGGAGAGAGGCGGCATCCGACATCCCGCAGTAAGGGGGGGGGGAGGCGGAAGCAGCAGCCGCGGCGAGGCGGCTTCTGGTCCCCTCCTGCAGCTCTGGAGAGGAAGCCAAGCCATGCTGCTGGAGGAACGATCGATCCTCCACCTGCGTACGGGAAAGCTGCATTCCCCGGCAATGGATAGGGCTTCTCCAGGACGCAGCTGCCCGGCATCCGATGACAAATCGCTGTCTGACCGCGTCACTAACAAGGGGTGGATGTCGACTTGGGGTTTGTCCCCTTTTCTGGCGACAGCCGGGATATTAATAGTCGGCTCCGAGCTAATGAGTTCGCCTCCCGTTCCCAGGTTGCTCTCATCAGCCGAAGAATTCGTCCCGGGAGATGCTTCCGCAGAGAGGTCCATTGGTCAGCTTCAGTTTCAAAGTTACGACAAAAAAAAAAAAAGAAGCCTCGGAGAGGCAGGAAAAAAGGAAAACCGAAGCAGCTGCCATGGAGCGAACCTGTTACTCTGAACACATTAGCGGAAAGTTCCGTTTCTTTGGAAACGCTGTCCATCACAATCAGCACGTAGCTCTCGCGGCCTCCTTCCGATTCTCGGAGCAAATTTAACGAACGTCCTGAAGGAGTCCATCATGGCTTTCAGGGCAGTTTTTCTTCCTGGGACTCATGGGGGATCGCATTCTTTCTTTGGGTTGTCCCGTTGCCTCTCGGGAACGGATGGTCGGTTAGCACGTCGCGTCCCATCAATTAGCACGGAGGAATCGCAGCAGTCTGGACAACTGCGGAGAGCGCTTTTCTTTCTCTTGGCTTGCGCGCCTTTTTCTTACCCCCCCATGTCCCCCATCCCCGTACCGAGCGGGGAACAGGAGTAGGGCACCAACGGCGGCGCGCTCCGAGGCCTACCGGCCGCACGGACAGCTGACTGGCGGTCGGCTCCTGGTGGAGGGAGTCAGCGACCTTCCCTGAGATGGGATGACCAGAGGGTAGCCCTTGCCTCGGCGACGGCTCGGACCTTCCGTCCTGGGTGAGCAGGTGAGCGACGGTCCATCCCAAGCCGCGCGCGAAGCGGAAGCAGCGCAGCCAATGCTTTGTCCTCCGCCCATCTGATCCCTGAACGCCCTGCTTCCCAGCCCGGGACGGAAAGAAGGCGAGAGGACTCTGCGGCGTTCCTTGCTCACACTCCGAGGAGGGTAGATGCGGGCTCTCGGATCGCTCGTCCCTCAGGACTCCGGGGGGAAAGCGCGCGTGCAGCCGGCGCCATATGGTCAGGTGCATGGGCTCAAGAGGAGCCCTGCAGCGGCCTCGCGCGCATCCTCCCGGCTCGCATTTCTTTGGACACATTTACTCAAAAGACATTCAGCTGCTGGTCGTCATGGGAGCCGTGACCTCGGAGACACGTCCTCCTTCGACCCCGTGGGTGCCTTGCTTCTCTTTCTTGGCTTCTCGCCTTTCGGTATGGACTCTTGCCCACATGACCGGAGGTTGCAGCGGAGACGGGACTCTTCCCGATGCTCTCTCACTTCTCCCTTCCTTCCCCCCGGCTCTTCCCACCGCCGAGCGACAAGGGCAAAGGCACGGCGGATCACCCTCCTGTGGAGCGCGCGCGAAGGCGGCAGGGAGGGAAGGAGTGAGGACGTGTCATGTCCTCCACCCCCTTTTTATCCTCCTCCGCCTCCTTCTTGTTTCAATTTGTCCTAGTGCAACGAGCCCCTCCAGCAGCCCTCTGCGGTTTCGACACCGCTCCTCCGCCGTCCGAGCTCCCATCAGGGAGCCCTCAAAAAAGACAAAAGGGAGTGGAAGCTGACGTAGGCGGAAGGAATGGGGTGGCGGATCCATGGGAGGGGAGGAAATGCAACCCCTTCGTCTCTTCACGCTCCAAAAGTGCAGGGGCGGAGCGCGGCGTCTGCGACGAAGAGCGCCTCCGCGATAAGGGCCGGAAAAAAAAGGAAGAGAACGACACCCTTCCTAGAACGTGCGCGCATGTCCTCCGACCGACGGGTCCCTCTTCCTCTCTCGGGAGAAGACAGTTCACCCCCTCCTTCCTCTTCCCCTCCTCCTCCTCCTCCTCTACTTTTCCTCTTCCTCCCTCTCCACTTTCCTTCGGGAGGGGGAGATCTAGTCCGATTCTTGTCATCTTTGGCTCTCGGGGCCTCAGGAGCTCGACGGGGTTCCCTGCCTGCTGCCCGACACTGCGAGCTCGGGAACATACCGTACGGATGCCCCCGACCGCCGTACGGGAAGAACTCGAAGAACTCGAGTCCTTCCTGGAGTCTTCAGAGTTGAAGATGCTGCCCCTGGTGCTTCGAGGGACCAGGGCTCACCTCTTAAGGGAGCTCCACGGGGCAGGTCGCCAGAGGAGGAGGTCGCAGTGGCGGGGGTTCCACACTTCGCCGTCAGATGGCGCTGCCTTCGCAGGGTCGATCGACAGCTCCCGGGTTTGCCTGTGCCGGTGACCAGCTGGACACCTTTCGCGGGCGTGGTGGCACTGTTTCAAGCTGACCATCCCCGACGGTCCGACAACGCGTTCTCCAGGGACACTCCCGGAAGTTCCTTCGGGAAAGAGGGAAGAGGACAGAGACTAAGAGAAACCAGCTGTAATCGGAAAAACACGAAAGAAAAAAAAAGAAAGGAAGGAAGAAAAAAAAAAAGGAAAGACACGCACACAAAAGAAGAAGCAAAGGAGGAGTAAGAAGCAGGCAGGTGGGAGTTCGAGACGGCGCCCCGCCCAGCACCTGCCCTTCGCAGCGCCTGGCGTTGCCATGGGAGACGGACCTTTGGCGCAAATCCCTCGGCGGAGCAACAGAAGGCACCTCTGCCACCGACCTTCCTCACCTTCGCCCGACACGAGAGGGATGCCGCGCCTGGTATTCCAGGCTGCTGCGTGCACCTCGCCTCCCGGAAGCCCTTAGGGAAAAGCAGCCCTCGCAGGAAGATTTTGCAACGGGATCAGCGTCTGCTACGGACTCCCCCAGCACAACCACATCGTTCCTTACGGCGTGCCCCGCAGCAGCAAAACCACGGCAACCGGAAGCATGGCGAAAGACCCTTGGAGGCTGATGCGAAACGCTGCTCGGACATTTTTCTTGGGAATAGAGCAGCGTGATGGAGGCTTCATGTTCTCAGTGCCCACTCGAGTAGACAGGATGGGAAAGACTTTTCGGCTCCTGGGATGCTGCATCTTCCAGTTCGTCGTCCGAGCCACGCAGCTTCGATTCTGCCTGGTGACTACGTCCTCCCTGCCTTGGGTGCGAGGGCGTTAAGAGTGCTTCGGCAGTAGGGGTACCACTGCACGAGATGGCTCGACCGTGTGGTGGAGCACTGTATTACTGACTGAGGGCTTCCGAAAACCGCAAGAGAGAGGAAGAACCTCCTTTCGCCTGCTGCACGGTAGAACATGGAGCGACGTGCCCACAAGCGACATTTCTTTCACAAGTGAAGTGAAACGTGGTGTTGGGATGGAGACTGCGCCCCTGCAGGCATACGGAAGATGGAGATGAAGCGCTGCATGCGGGCGGAAGCTCCGGTGGTGGGAGGCTGAGAAAACCTGCAGAGTGAGCGGACCTCCATCTCTGATACAGGCCACCGCTTCAATCCAGTAGAGAGACGACAAGCACCTCGGGGTGGTCACTCAAGAGCGTGTGACGCATTTTGCATCCACCAATGTGGAGTGGGAGGGGGGGAGTGAAACAGAATGCGGCACCCCGGCTGGGCGTCCGCCAAGAGGCAGTAGTGTTCCACCCGGTAGGTGGGCGGAAGACGAAAGAGGAGGCAGCGGAGAAGAAAGTTGAAAATGGGTGAATCCAGGGATGAGTGGGAGCACGCGGAAGGTCAGCAATGTAGAAAGGTAGCTGCGGGACGAGAAAGTGTTCACGGCGAGACGACGACCATCTCTAGCGGGCGGATCGAGGGAAAAGAGGAGTGGGAAGGTTAAGTGGGAGATCCCCTGGTTGACAGGGGGAATGACTCGCACGCCTTGGCTGACTCGCCAAGAAAGGGGCAAAGTCGCTCAGAAGGGCGGGCAGCGGCAACGGAATGGAGCCGAAGAAGGGCAATGATCGGCGGTCGCGGCAGCCGAGAAGAGAAGAGGGGGGGGGGAGATAGATGTCTTTCGGAAGCGAAGGAGGAACTCCAAGACGACAGGGTGCCCAACGAGAAGCGCTGAGAGAATGCCCCTCTGAAAAAGCCCGGCAAGCCAGTGGTCTTCCAAGAAGCTCTCGAAGAAGGGAGCGAAGGGAAGGCTGCTGGGATTCGGCGAGAGTGAGGGGGGAAGGGACGATCAGCCTGATAAGATCAGTGGGCACTCGTGCTCGCTCGGGGAGGTGCAGCAGGAGAGGAACGCCTAGAGGCAAGGGTCCGTGGAACGCTTCTCTGCTTCTTGCTGCCTGACCTTTCCCCGTGACCAGAAGATGTCTTCTCCGGGGGCGCCATTCGGCTACGCGAACTAATAAACTGGACAGGGTGAGCATCGGCAGAGTCGGCAAGAGGTCAGCAGCTCACTGATCCTGACCGGACGGGACTCCTCACCGAAGGAGGTGAGAAGTCCCGTCCAGACCCGCGGGGAAACGGAGTCTGGCGGATGGGAAGCGCCAGCAGCTCCTGTTGCTGTTGGCGTGAGTGGAGGTTGAGGAGCGTTCCCTTTGCCTGAGGCTCTCCTTGAGCTCAGCGTCTCCATCCCCTGAACTCTCCCCTCCCCGCCAAGAACAGGAAAGCACACTGCGCTCTTGGATCTCCTCTCCTGCAGGATGAACCGAGAAGCGTGAGGCGGCGCGCGCGGCCGCAGGATGCAAGGCTGGAGGTACCATGCAAAGGTGATCCTGGCAAGGGACAGCTCTCGCGGGAGCACTCAGAACTTTTGCACCTTACGGAACTTTCAATTCCAGAGGGAATTCCCTTACGCCGAAGAGAAACGGCCGTCGCTTCCGGAGGACTCCAGCTGCTCAGCTCTTCCCCTTTCTCCCCTCAACCGTCTCCCTGAACTTCCCGGAACCCCCTCTTCTTCCCGACGGGGAGGCATCGTTGCCCCAGTCATTGTCTTGGCGACGTCGGAGGGCGGTTCTTTCCAAAAAGGGACAGAGGAATAGAGGAAAGGAAGAGTGGAGAGAAGAGGGTCTTCCAGGGATTTTCCTGGAGTGTATCGGGAGAGACTTCCTCGCTCACTTCACCCTCTGCCTCGCTCCCGCGCCGGCGCCCTCATCGCTGGCAAGAGCGCCGGCGAGCGCCCGAGTCTCTCTCCAACTGCCCTCTCCCATCCTCCTCCCTGCTCTCTCGGTCTCGTTCTCCTCGTCCTGGAGGGAGTGGGAGGAACGGGTTGAGGGACCGCAGGCGAGAGGTTTCGTCGCTCCCAGGGGGTGGCGGCGGGAGCGGGTCAAGGGACAGCTTACCTTCCCTCCGGCGGCGACAAAGGCGACGAGAAAGACGAAGGACGCGAGGCTGCCGAACATCTTGCGGCCGCCGCTCAGGCGTTCCCTGAACGGCACAGCGCAGAGCCATCGTTGGACGCGCAGCACCAGGTCCTGGCGGAAGTGCGCCGCGGTCTTCTTCATCGTGAAGAGTGGCTGGCCGGCACGCGGAAGGACGGGAACGCGTGATGCGGCGCTGGGAGCAGGGTGGCGGCGAAGGGAAGAGGAAGGAAAGGGATGAAGGGAAAGGGAGGAAAAGGGTCTTCGCGGAGGAACCTGCAGGTGGGAGGTGGAGGTGGAGGGGGGAGAGGACAACCACAGCAGCAAGAAGAAGTGGGGGGACCTCCCGCGCCCTACGCGGCGGATGAGCGCCCCTCGGAACCGGCCGCTTCCTCACCTCCTCCGGCACGAACTCACGTCGTCGGGAACGTCCCGACGTCGACTCGGTCTCCGCCGAGAGTCGCGGTCGAGAGCCGCTGCCGCCATACCGCGCCTGCACGGGCGGGCGGCGCTCGGCTCCGCAAGGCGCTCACAGCGGTGCGTGACGCTCCCTCGCCAAGTTGCCGCCGCCTCCCACGTCCCCTCCTTCCTCCCTCCCACTTTATCACCGGCGTTCTCTCCCCCCCCCCCCCCAGTCCGCTACCATGGTGACGCGACCGGGAAAACGTCCCTCGACGCGTTCGTCCCCTGACGGAATCTTCCGCGATCTCCTTGGAACTCGGAAAGCAGCACCAAGAAGGAGGCTGAGCATAAGGTGGGGCGAACCCGACCAGGACATCCATTTCTGCTGCCAAGGGAAGGAATTTCGGCCCCGATATCCTCACGCTCTAGACGAGGGCATCCCTCTGACCTGTGAGAGGAGAGGGAGCAACGGCAGCGACGGAGGAGGTGACGACGACCTGCGGGAACTCTCCACTCCATGTCCACCTCGTCCTGCACCGCCCGGTCCACGGAGTGCATCATTCCTGTAGGTCGCCATTCCTCCTCTTCCTTTCCTTCCTCCCGGTGCCCTGCTGCGTTATCACGGAGGCCTTTAGGCGTCTGCTCCTTCCGACCTGCGGTCGCGCCAAGATCATCGTATCCATGACGACCTCCGTCCCTCTTTCCGGCCGCACCAGTCCGCTGCAAGAGCAAAGACTCTGCAGCGAGCCGGTCCGCTGATCTGAGAAGACACGAAGCTGATCCAATCCCTTTCTCCCTTCTCTCGCCCTTCCCTCGCGTGGCCTCCTCTTTACTCGAGCATCCGGAGGCGGAAGCTGCTGCGACCAGAGTGCCGCAGCATCGACCTCGGGACAAGGGGGAGAGGTCACTTGCCGCCGTCAGGCTGACAAACTTCAGACGCCAACGCGACGCTGCTGACGCTGCCGCGCCTACTCCTCCCTCCGCCCTCCCTACCCCCTCCTTCACCCCCAAGCTGCCCGCTCGAAGACTCCGCGCTGTGGTAGGGCGGGTTCTCCTGCGCGAATCAATCACACCCGCGTGGGATTCCTCTTCTCCGACGGGGGGTCTCGTCCCGACCTCGACCTTCGTCCGACTTCTGGGATGCCCCTGCTCCTCCAGCTCGCGCCACCTCCTCCTTCCCGCGGATGTTCACCGCTTCCCGTGCCGTTCCCTCCCCTCTCCCCCGGTGCCCATCCCTTTCCGCCGCTCGTTCCATGCTCTCCCTGGTCCCCCTGCGCAGAACTCCTCCTTTTCCTCCTTTCCTTTACTGTCCGGGTTTCCCCGCCGAGAATGCGACCTACGGACGCTGCTGCGCTGCTCCTGATCCGTCCGACCGAACGGCGTCCTTCTGCTTTTCCTATCCCTTCCTGAACCCCAGTGGCTGCAGAGCCCCCATCCCTGCTCTCCCCATCAGGCTAATGGATTCAGTTGCCCCGCGCCAAGCCCCGCCGTCACTGGACGACGAAGGGGATCTCGTCCGCTGGTCTGGACATCCTCATGTGCTCACGTCTCCCCGGGCGCTCTCATCCTGTGCGCTCCTCCGGATCGATGAAGAAGGATGCTGGGCATCCTCACACGGGCCGAGCTGGGTGGATGGGAATAGGCGGGTTGGTTTCTGACCCTCATTAAGAGAATCGTAAGGATCAAATGATCACCGAGTGATTGACAGGGGGCCTTTCCACTCCACTCCTATCCTTCCTGCCTTTCTGGTCCCCGAGAAGACTCGGGCTACCTTGACGCAGTGCGCCATAACGGCTTTGAAGTCCACGTATCTCCACGGAGACGGGTGCGGTAGGAGGGAAACCACAGGGAACAGGGGACGACCCCTGCGAATGGTTGTCAAACCTCGATCAGTTCGCGATGCCCCCTTCCTAAAGAGTTCCGGAGTGAGGGAGAAGAAAGCGGGGACCCCGCCTAGGACGGCTGTGTTGCGGCGGTCAGCAGTCCCGGAGGCAGTGGCGCATCCTCACTGGCCCCCGCCGGCGCCGGGCTCCTTTGCGGTCTATTACAGGGAATCCATCACTCGGGAGGAAGTCTGTAGGTTCTCTCTTCGATTGATCTGACCCTTCTTTCTCTCTCCACGCTCCTACGTTCGGGAGCGCTGCCGGACACATCCTCCCATCGTCCCGGCTTCGTCCGGCACGGAGCGGGAGGATAAGAGGAGGAGAAGGGAAAAGAGGACAAGGGCTGCCGTAAATTCCTCGGCATCCCCCTCTTTGGCTAGCCCCGTGCTTGTGAAGAAGCCACCGTCGTTTCCCTTCTGCGCCTTGAGTGACGAGAGAGCGTCTTCCCTGGGAGTTAGCGGAGGTCATATGCGGCACGAGGTCCGGTGAGAACGGGTGTCGGCGATGCGGCAGAGGTCGAGGTTCCCCACCCGGTTGACTCTGGGGCGTTTTCAAGAAGCAGACGGCCGCAGAGCCAGAGAACGCGGAACCTGCTGAGATGCCGGCACGATGACCAGCGAGCATCTCCTCGGCAACGAAGGGAAAGGGTAAAAGGAAAAAGAACCAAAAGAAATTTTCAGAGGGTTCAGGAAGTGGTCTCCTTTTGTTTCCTGGCACGTCCTTCGCGCCCTCACAAGAACACCGGCACGTTCCTTTAGATGGGACCATCTGGCGGCGATCCCCATGTGGATTTATCGCTCACCGGGTAGCGTTGCCCGTCGTGTCGGTCTCTTCCCACGGCGCTCCGAGACACCATCATCCCGCGCAGGCAGCAAGCAGCTGCTAAATGCGCGCCTTGTGGCGGCGCATTATGCACGGCCACTCCCCTGGGGTCGCTCACCGGCGTCCATGGGACCTTCGGAAAAAGTCACTCCCGACGGCCCCATAGCCTCCCACAGGGACCGGAGGGCAGAGCAGTTCACAAGCTGGTACGGAAGGGTCTCCCTTTCTCCCGTTCCTGGAACAGTTCGGGCCCACTCTCCCCCGGACCCAGTGACGGAGATGCGCTTTGCATGATGCGAGGCCAGCAACTGCCGCGTCGAGGGAGAGAGGGAGGGGGGAGGGAATTGAGCTGTCCGTGGGGATAGCGAGCATCGCCACACCTGGGGAATCCACGAAAGCTAGATCCAGCGGGTCAATCCTTTCGGTGGGACACTCGGGGTCGCGTGTCGACTACGATCACGCCCAAAGGTTTCCTTTTTCCTGCTGTAGGCAGCGGGTAGTCAGCGCCACGCACGCAGCTCGTAGCCACAGGGCCGCCAACGGCGCGGACATCGCTACTCCTCTTCAAAACGGACCCTGAGTTGGCGTCCGTGTGGCTGTTACGGTCTCTCAGCGTGCTTGGCACCGAGCATCTCGGGTTCGAATCCCCACGTGAAGGATCGGCGCCGAGAAATGGGGTGGGTGCGTCGTGGGTTTCGAGTCCCCCCCGCAGGATGGCTCTGGTCGGCCTGTAGACTGCGGGTGCGGTACCGATGGATGCCCGAAAAGACCCGGATGCTCCCCCGTTGAGTGGCCAGGATTGCAAGTCCTGGCCTTGAGGTCCTTCCAGGACATCAAGGAGCCCTTCGGGGTTTCCTTCCGGTTGCGAAAATGGAACCGACCCCTACCCCTTTTCGAGAGAGGACCTTCCATCATTGCATGATGGAGCTGGTTGATACCCCTAAAGGGGGTTGCCTCTCCAGATCGACAGAAACGCGCTGCTCCCTTCGAGGAGCTCCCTCCAGAGAAAATAAGAATCTCCCTTAGTTCTCTTCAGAAGACTAACGAAAAGCAGTTCCCTTGCGGCTTCCCTTCGAAGAAGTGAGGAATGGCACTCTGGGGGACCCCTCCGGAGAGAATCAGGAAGTGATTCCCTTTGGAAACAACCAGAGCGAGGGTTTTCTCCGGAGGTTTCATCCCTGTTCTTCGGAATCCGCAAGAAACAGAAAGCGACCAACCACCTCCAGGTGGTGGGGAACAGGTGGACTAGCAGCTAATCCGCCGGTGGGGCGCTCAGGGAGGAACGTTAAAGGAGGAGAGGAAGAAGAGGCTGGCGTCAGGGTCCCGAAGGGCAGCTGAGACGCTCTTGCAGGACAGCAGCGGAGGTGCGGATGGGGGAGAAGGGGGGAGATGCTCAGGATCGGCGGGTTCGCTCCCTGGCTCGGCCGCTTTTCTGCGTCGCGACTCCGGTACCCGGACCTTAGCGCCGTCCTACTGAGCCGATTTCCTGGATGCTCCCTAACACTCACCCTCGGATGTCATGGGCGATGTCCGGGAGCTTCATGGGCCCCTGGGCGGACGGTTCTTTAGCATTGAAGCGATCCAATCTCCAGCGATCCAGGCGGGACGGACAGTTGCCTCTGGGTAACGCAGCAGTTGTCGGCGCTGCTGGCCTTGCAACGGGGCGTCTCATGCGAAGTACGTCTCCGTCACTGGATCCGGGTCAGCGTGGATCCGAACCTTTGTCAGACGCGGGGAAAGGGGCAACCCAGAAACCCCAAAGAAAAAAAAGAACTCCAAGGAAAGCAGCGAAACTGAAGAGCCCTGAAGGACTTCCATCATCCGATATTCCGCTGCTACCATGACTCCCTCTGGGAGGGCAGCGCTGCGGCAATGGGGGTTTACGAAGCCCGCAGGCACTTTCGAGGATCGTTGTCGACCTCCTGCAATTACTGACAAGAGCGCCTGCTATCTGAGGGTGGGCAACCTTCCGCGCTCGCGTGTCATGGATCTTCTCCCGTACACGAGCCTTCTCCTTGGATCCAGGTTTCTCAGTTCGCGGGGAGGCAGGTGCTGATGTGGACGCTCTCCTCCGTCAAGGCAATCCGCCCGGTCGCAGAGGATGCCCAGCGCGGGCTGGACTTTGGTAGCTGCCGACGAGGACCGATATCAGTCGGGCACGGCCGGCCGCTCGTTCGGAGAGGGGAGCGCCACAGAGGAGCCCTTGAAGTAGGCAGGGCGACCCCCACCGATTTCTCTCCCCTCCCCCTCCCCCCTTCCCTTCTCTTCGTCAGGGCGCTCCAGGAGAGGAGACCGGCGGCGGCGGCGGCGGGAGCACTTTCGCTCCTGAAGATCGCCTGTCGCCTTGTTGCCTTTCCGGCGACCATGGGAACGGTTTGCGAACGGGAGCGCATGATCCTTCGAGGGTCGCGCCCTCATCGCTTTATTGCTTCCCATCAGGATCTTTCGTCTTGCATCCTCATTGCGTGCCGCACTGCATCTCCTTCCTCCCCCCTCCGGCAACTCATGGAGAGTTTACCCCGGAAGCGGAAGGACCAATAAAAGGAAGATTGCCGCCGCCGAATGGGGAGGGGGGGGGAACTTCCAGGGACGCTGTCTCAGCCAGCTCCAGCAGTATCCTCGGCACCTCTGCCCCCGGGCAGGGGAGTCGAGGAACCTTCCAGAATCCGGAGCAGCAGCTTCTCTTCCAGGAGGGACAAGGGAGAGGTTTCCCTGGATGGATCTCCCTCAGAGGCGTTCTGGAACTCTCCAGGAAGTCCCAATCGAGCAGTAGCGTTGGTCCGGCTGCAAGACCACTGTCGTCAGCCGCCATTGCAGTCGTCACCCCTTCGGGTCGAAAGGTCCAGGCGGTCTCCACCTGCCCCCTCCCGCGAGGGTACGCGGAGGCTGCGACCCGAGAAGGAGGTCGACGCGGAGGAGGAAGCGTTGGGCACGCCTGACCGCTTCCCCTGCAAGACTGCGGAGGTATCCAGAAGATCCGCCCAGCGGGACGATGCGGACAGAGGGATCCCGGAGCTGCGGTGCAGAGGAACAGCCGAGCCGGGAAACAAACCCGAGCATTTATCCCCCCCCCTCCTCCATCCGCACCCGTGCTGCTGCCCTGCGGGAGCGTCTCAGACACCCGCCTCTCCTTCCTCCTACCCTTTCGCGTCCCTCCCTGACCGCTGCTCCGTCGGATCAGCTGCCCGTCCACCTGTTCTCCATCATCTGGAGGTGGTTGGTCGCTTTCTGTTTCTTGCGACTTCCGAAGAACAGGGATGGAACCTCCGCCTCCATCTCTCTCTCCTGGAGCACTGCTCCAGGCTGGAATTTCCTGAGGGAGCTGATCCTCCTTTGACCTCAGGATGGTGCCGCCTGCTCAGAGGCCACTTTGCGCTCGAAGGACAGACGACGTCTGCGCAGGAAGGGAGGCAGCGAACTCGAGGTGGGAGGAGCGGAAGACCCGACTCAAGTCACAGGAATCCCTCAAAGCGAGTCAAACGGAAGCTGGCCAGCCTCGAATCAGCGACACGTGATGACCACGCCAGCGCAGTTCTCAAGCGGAACCGCCGCCATCTGCCTACACGGGGGGGTCACTTCGCACTCCTGGATGGCCAACAGCCAGGGTTGCATGGATCTCCCTCGACTAGAGAGGGAGGAAGCGCGGGCGGAGCTCCCGACTCCTTCGCCCGAGGGTAGCTTCTCACTTGTGCTTCTCGGGAGTGGGCAGGGTGAGGCCGCGGCTTTCCCGGAGATGAGTGGGGGAGGCACAGCATCCCGGGCCGGCGGGTGAATCGGTTTGAGTCTCCGGGGTTCCTTCCTTTCCGGGAGAAGCACATAGTCTACCGGTCGTCTTTGGCTGGATGCACCGCTCCGTCCTCTGACTGCTCCCTGCGTGGGCCGGGACGCCTTTCTCTCCTCCGCCACAGCGTGTCTTGACTACACTTTGATCTTAGCCAAAAGACAGAGAAGCGATGGTGATGGAGAGATGGTTACGTGCAGGAGCAGCTCCGTTGCCCCCCCCCCCGTCTCCGTGATCCATTCCTCCTCCTCCTTTCTCGCCCTCTCCCGCGCTTCGCTCGCCCTGGTCTCCCGGTCTCCGGGCCCGCCGAGAGGAGAGAGCCGGAGGCCGTGTGCGTCCTTCCTCGCACTCCCGCCGATGATTTTATCGAGCCCCTCCGCGATTCCCGCGACGCATAATTGCTCCTTTACGAAGTTCCCGGAACCGCTTCCCGTTGATTGCTTTCCCCCACTGCACCGTCGCTGCAGCAGCAGCAGCGACCGGCTGGCGGTCTCTGGTCTCCCAGACTTGCAGCTCTCCCTTCCCAGCCCCTCCTCTTCTCCCCCCCCCCCCTTCCCTCCTCTTCCACCCGCTCCCGGTTTCCATGCTAACCGCGCCTCGCGACGCGGTCGCGGCGGCCGCAATTCGGCGAGCCGTTCTTTGATCGCCCTCCCGCCCACTCCCCGCGCCTCCTCCGGGCTCGCCCTCGCGTGTGCTCCTCACCCCGAGCGCGCGCGGCGGCTCCTCGCGTCTGCCGACCGTCGGGGCTGAGCGACGGATAGCCGCCGCCTCTCCCCCCGCCCGGAGAAGCTCGCTTTGTTTTCGGGAGTCCGTCGCGGGGAAACGGAAAGCAGAATTTGCGTAATTAAGGCGCCCTCTATAATTATTCTGGATCTTTCGTTAACATTCGTGGAAACACAATGATAGAAAATCTCTAATTCGGAGTCACGCCATCGCGAGATTTCCCGCGCGAACCAGAAATTCCAGCTTAATCCACTCTCCTCTCCTCCCTTCCCCCACTCCCCTCCCCTTTTCTTCCTCTTCAAGTCTTTCCGCTCGCCGCACGGGAACGACAGGAAGGAAAAAAAGGGGGAGGGGGTGGAACAGGAACCGCACTTTGCCCTCCTCCAGAGGAACGGGCAGAGCTACTCTTTTCCTGGGCCACGGCCCCTGTCCCGGTGTGCACCCCTACGCGCCGCTGGCCCGTGGACAGATGGGTGGAGGGCCCTGGAAATGGTTGACGGGACGCGGCTGCGCTTCCGAGGCGTTCCACGGGAGAACAGTGCTACCACCCACGTTCGGCAAAGGTCAAATCCCGGGGTGGGCGCGAGGCGTTGGATGAACCGGGACGGGCACCGTGATCTCACCACGGCGTCCTTTCTCCCTTCCCGGGGTCCGGTCCGAAAAGTAAATGCGCCCGCAGGGGACTGGAGTCAGACGCAGCCTGCGCGCGCATGCGCGTACGCACTCAACGGTGAGTGAGGAGCCCCTAGAGGAAGAAGGAAGGGGAGTGCGGAGGAGACACCGGCAGCCTCGTGGAGCTCGAGATCACCTCCATTCGGCCCCGCTAGCGGACGGGAGAGTTTTTCTCGCTGCAAGGGGGCGCTGGGGCCAATCACCCCCAGGGAAGAGCGTCCCGAGCACGGGAGGTCGGATTCGTCCTCGGGCGTTCAAGAGAACACACACTGGGGAAGACTCAGAAGGAAAGGGAAGGGAGGAGTCCTGCGCAGGGGAGTCGGGGAGGGCATGGAACGATCGGCGGAAAGGGATGGGCGCCGGGGGAGAGGAGAGGGAACGGCACCGAGAGCGGCAGACATCCGCGGGAAGGAGGAGGTGGCGAGAGCTGGGGAAGCAGAAGTCAGACGAAAGTCGAGGTCGTGACGAGACCCCCCGTCGGAGAGGAGGAGAGGCGGGAAGGGCTGTTGCTGCTTCTCATTCCTTTCTGCTCCAGGGGGATAACCGAAGTGTTTCGCAGAACGAAGGAAGGAGGGTGACCGAAGCTTCCAGCCCGAACGCTAGAAGGAGGCGCCCACCTCCGGGCGCTCCAGGGTCGGAGTGACGCCCGCCGAGAGACCTTCCTTCCCCTGGACGGCAACGGCGACGTTGTCTGCCTCCTTCGTCCAGGTTGGGAGGAACCGGGCTGCTGCTGCGGAGATCTCCTCGAGAGAACACTCTCCTCCCCATCCTCACCGAATTTCCCCCTCCCCCAGGCATCCTTCTCCTCCCCCGCAGGAGGAAGGAGGGGAGGAATCCCACGTGGGTGTTATCGATTCGCGCAGGAGAACCCGCCCGACTCAGCGCGGAGTCCTCGAGCGGGCAGCTCGGATGCGAAGGAGGGGGTAGGGAGGGCGGAGGGAGGAGTAGGCGCGGCAGCGTCAGCAGCGTCGCGTTGGCGTCTGAAGTTTGTCAGCCTGACGGCGGCAAGTGACCTCTCCCCCTTGTCCCGAGGTCGATGCTGCGGCACTCTGGTCGCAGCAGCTTCCGCCTCCGGATGCTCGAGTAAAGAGGAGGCCACGCGAGGGAAGGGCGAGAGAGGGACGGAGATCGTCATGGATACGATGATCTTGGCGCGCCCACAGGTCGGAAGGAGCAGACGCAGGGTGGAAACTTTGTGGGAATCTGCCAGGTACGCAACCTGCCTTCAGGACTTGGTGGTGCCGCGTCGAGATGCTGACTCGGACACCCAGACGCGGCGGAATATCGAGCCGCGAGTGCAGTTCTAGAGTCTGGAGCTTTCCGCAGAGCTGTTGACCACCCTGTGGACAGCAGACACCCGTGAACCGCAACCTTCAGGACAGCGCCGGCTTGAAAGATCGCCTTGGATCCCACCGCGCAACAGCTAAAGGACGAAGGGATCCGGGAGTCCTTCGAGGCGCGCGCGTGGACTAGCTGGTGCAGCGACATCGCCGGGTCTCCCGCCTCCCGGAGGACGCGTCCGCATCCGGCCACGGGGATATCCAGAAATGCTACAGAGGAAACAACACCGCTCTCTATGTGATGGGATGAAAGCCTGTAGGTGGTGAATGAGGAGGCGAAAGAAACCGCCCCACCTGCGCGCTCGACACCCTCGGAGCTGGCGCTTTCAGAGGGAAGCGGAACCCACTACCTTCTCCTCTCCCCTCATCCCCATCCAAAAGTCACCTCAGGGTTGGAAGCCTCAATCAGTGACGTCTGGAGTGCAGTGCGGGGAGAAAACCGCGCAGACCCGCCAGGGGACTGCGTTCCCGCGCTCCCAGGAGGGAAGTGGTCCTTGGAGAGGATATGTCGGGAAGGGCAAGTCCTTCCGGTGCAAGCACGCTTCCCTGGGGGAAGCGTGCTTGACCTCACTTTCCTGACTCTCCGGAGGACGAAGAGGCAGGACTACCGGTGAAGGGAGTGGCGGCAATGCAGCCAAGAGCCTACCCGCAGCCATACCAGCCACGCAAGCGGCCGGGCAGCCTCCCACGCCACGTGGGTTTCCCTCTTTTTGGTTCGCCTCCCGAGCCTCGCTATAGGGGGAGGGGGGGGAATAGCGAAGCTCTTCGGCCCTGTCCACGCCACCCGGGTGTGCACGCGGCTCTTCAGGTCAGCAAACCACCCCGTAGGGAACACCCTGCGAATCCAGAAAGGGGCCCGAAGGAGGAAGGGGTCTGTTCCTCTCTTGAGCTTGGAAGGGAAATCCCGAAGGGAACCCTCCGACCTGAATGTCTCCTGAGGGAATCCCGGGAGGGGAGGCTCCTTGTTTCTTCTCCGAAGGGAACCCGGAAAGGGTCCGCTCCGGGAATTTCTTCTCTGAAGGGGAGCCCCAAGGGGAATCGCTCCCCGTTTTCTCTTCTGAAGAGAACCCCGAAGGGACTCTTCCGAAATTTTCTCGGAATGGTCTCTCCCGAAGGAAGCATCGCGCTTCTTCGCACTCTGGAGAAGAATCAACCAGCTCCCTGATATGAGTGCAGGGTCCCTACTAGAGGAGGAAGGGAAGGGGGGGGAGACGGCTCCATTTGCACAGCCGGAGGGTAGTCCCGAAGGAATCCTTGATTCCTGGAAGGACCCCGGAGAATCGACTTCCAATCCCGAAGGCATCCGGGGATTTTCAGCTTTCGCCGGTGCCACACCCGAATAAGCCAACCAGCGCCATCCTGCGGACAGGACCCGAAATTCCACGATGCTCCTTTCCCTTTTCGTTCTCGGCGTCGATCGTCCAAGCAGGGATTCGAACCCAAGACGCTTCGTGCCGCGCGCGGAGACCGCCAAGCCACACGGCCGCCATCGTAGATGGGTGGGGAGTGGCCCCCTGCCACGCGGGAAGGCAGGGAAACTGACGTCTTACCTGGCGTGATGGGAGGCGGCTCGCTCCTTCGCGCGCTACCCGCACACGGGCTACCGGAACATCAGCAGCCCACGGGACGGCCGCCGGGAGACGCGACTCCGCTTGGAGGGAATCACCAACGGGTACCGATCGCGCGCTCCAGCAGGAGGAACGCAGGCTCTCCGTGCAGACGATCCGCGGGGTCGAACCCTCCTCGGAATGACCCTTGAGGGGGATTTCGGGGCTCCGCATGCAGGTTTCCGGGGACGCACGGAGCGCGGATGAGGCAAACCGTTCCCTTCGACACAGGTGGTCGCGTAGGCCAGCCAAAACACAGGTGGGATGGGACTTGATCGACCTCTTCATAACAGGCACCCATGCGGCCTACAGCTTCCCGACTCCAGCGGAACGAAATGAACTTCCTGGAAGGCACGGGAGCAGACGGCCTGGAACACATCCCGTAGCCTGGAACCTCGGCCCCCGCTGGCGCACGCATGAAGCGCTGGATCCGTGATCGGTTGGCAGTGGGGTGCGTGCCGTCACACACATCACGTGGTACGAGAAATGCCCAGCAGTATGCCTCACTCACGGACCAAGAGTCCATCGCGAACCTTTACGAACCACCTTCAAAGGTCCACTGCCCGCCCTCTGCCATCGCACTTGGCGCTTCGTGAGGCAACAGAGAGACACCCACCGGAGCAGTGCTGAGAGAGAGGGCAGCCGCCTGCCCCAGAGGCAACTCCCAAAAGGACTGCCCCCCTCCTGGAGCCGCTGCTGCTGCCGCCACCGCCAGGCGTAGGGGGCAGCCGATCTCTGCGACCGGCCGCACGACCGACCAGAGGTTCCGTGCCGGGCCGCGAGGCGTCAGCTTCGGGCAGTCTCCGGGTATTGCCTTGGCGCGCAGTCCGCAGGCGCGCCCGCGCTTGCGTCGCCGGCAGCGGACTTTCCCCTGGGGCGCTTCGGGCATCGAGGGGTGCGGTTGCTTCCGCTCGTTCGATCTTGGGCCGCGTGCCCTTCTGGCAATCAGAAGACGAGCTTAGCAGCGTTGCGGACTCCCTCTAGCCTTGACCCGAGACCCCGACCCAGAGCGCAGCCTGCGGCTGCCGTTGCAGCGCGAGCCCCCCGCGTCCGTTGAGTCGTCTCCCGCCTCTGCGCCGGGAAGGCGAGAGAAGGAAGCGGCCTCCACAGGCGGACTCTCTCCGCGGAGAATAGCTCCCTGCCGCACAGGGCGTCGCATCGCTTCCCGCGTGGAGCTCGTGGCTCAGGAGGTGACCCCCCTCCGAGAGGTCACCTGTTTCCGGGTCCCGGAAACGGTCTCAACGGCACCCTCGCAACCGTCACGGCCCTCCCTCCTCCAGGAAGAACCACCCCGGAGGAGGGGCAGGGACTCGGAGAACCAGACGGCACTGGAGAAACGAATCCGGAGAGTGGAACCCGCCGTGATGCGAGGCAGCCTCGAGAGGCAGGAAGACGGGGACAATCTTTCTCTGACCCTCTGCCAGCAATGCGAGGTCTCCCGATCCCGCTTGCGCATCCGCCAGGATCTCCTCGCTCTTCCCCCCTTCCTCGCACCCTCCGATTCCCTGCGCTCTCGTCCAGGTGAGGCGTCCGCGGGCCCGAACCGAGCGGGGCTTCCGGGAAGCGACAAAATAGAACAGCGCGTCCCCTTCCGGCCACTCCCTCCTGCGCCGAAGGAGCGGTGGGGAGGTGGCGATCTCAGTCGCCACCGTGGCGTTTCCGCGCGCCGCGCTGCGCCCGTTCATCCCTCCCCTCGACGGCGCAGTACGCAGGGAGAGGTCGGCGGCGGATCCGTCCCTTTCGACGACGCGAAGGGAAGAGACCTCTGTCCTCTCGTCCTCTGACCTCTGACCTTCGCGAGACCTTCCCGTCCTCGCGTAGTGCGGCTGCTCGAGTCCGGGAGCGAAAGGGGGAAGACGAGGGGGGGAGGGGAGGAGGACTGGACAGGGAGAGCTAAGGAGAGAGGACCGGGAAGAGAACAAGAAAAAGAAGAAAGGGAGGAGGAGGAAGGGACAGGGATGCTCCTGCACGATGCACGCGGGCGTTCGCGCACCTCAAGCGACGTAAGCCCCTGGGAGCATTGGAAGAAAGGGGTAGGGTGGGGTAGGGGGAGACAAGGAACGAAGGGATGGGCACTCCCGGATCCGCGGCATCGGAGAGGGTGCGGGGGAGATTCCGAGGAACGCGACGAGCACGACCCGCGTGAGCCGGCAGGAAGTTTGCTTCCCGCACAAACGGGCAGTCTCTGTCCCATATCTCTGCGGCAGGAGCACGCCACGGAGGACGCAACGGCAGCAGACCGCCGCCGCCTCACACGCGATCCGGCAGCGCCGACGTGGGGCCCAGCGCGATGCCTCGGCGACCCTGGCTGCGTTTCCATGCGACCGAGCGCGTGCTGCTCATCAACCGAACCGCGCGGGCGGGAGCACCCCGCTGGAAGGCAGCGGACCATCCGCCCTGCTCGGACGAGCTCGCTGCCCTCCTCCCGCGAGGGGTCTGGAGACGGCCTGGACCGTACACCGAGCTCACCAGGCAACCGGACGCTGCTGCATCGCGCCCTGGAGCTCCCTCTGCGTGCGTGCGTGCGTGCACGCCTACGCCTTTGCCGAGAGAAACCCAGCAAAAAGAACGGGCAGGACGGTTACCCGCAGCGGTGGGAGAGAAGGTCGCGGACTGTGAAAGGTCATTTTTCGCCCGAGAGGTGCAGTAGCCAAGGAAGGGGGTGGAAAAGGGTGTTCCTTCCCGGGAGCACCCGAAGCGACGGCGTCCGCGTGAAACTTCGCTCCGAGGAGGGAGGTCGTCTCCCATCCCTCTCGTGCAGGGATGCGGAACGCCAGGATGCCGGAGCGTGGGATCCCTGCGGCGAGGTCTCCCCGGAAGAGACGCGGACAGGAAGAGGCGGGGGGAAGGGTCGTGCAGAATCCGGGCGAATGTGAGGGGAGGGGACAGGGGGTCCGACATAGTTCCGGGAACGCGTCTTCGGTTCGCTGCTGGCTGGAAAGGGCAGCGTTTCCATCGGAACCCTGCCGTTTCCGGAGGCGGGAAGACGGGGACCGGTAATCAGCGCGGTCTCTCCTCCGCGAGGCCTTGAAGCGCAGCAGCGATCCGAGGCCTCCGCCACCGAACGAACGGGCGGGGCGGAGGGCACCGTTGCCATGACGAAACGCGCGGAGAAGAACGTGTGCGGGACGGGGTCGGCGCCACTTCCGGGGAGGCCTCCTCCCAGCAGTTCCCCGCCCTCGGGTGCGGACGAGGGATGGGCACATGCGCGCTGTCGCTTCGCGGACGCTGGCCACCGTGGTCGATGGATTCCGTCATCGTCTCTGAAGACATCCGGATGCTGCATCTTCGGGTGTTTGGATTCGTGGCCTTCATCCGCAGCGAGGTCGGCTGCGAGCGTTCGAGGTGCGTCTGGAGCAGGCGAAAGGAGCACTCTGGCGCGGGGGAGCTTCGACCTCGGGGAGGGTTCTGAGGCTGCAAGGAAGATCGGGCTCGCAGTCCCGATGGTTTTTTTCGAAGCGCCTCGACGCTCGTGGGAGGATGGTGAGCCGCACGATCGCCAGAGATGCGCTGCCGGCATTTGTAGCTGTAATAGGATAGGGGCCTGCGCGGGATCAGGAACGCTGCGAAAGCTGGGAAGGTCTGGTCGCGACTGGGAGGCGACCGGAGAAAGCGACGGCGGCTGCGAAAAAGACGGACGAAAGGACTTCAGGGAGGATTCCCTAGGGACTTCGAGACTGAGCCGTAATCCTGCTGCAATCTTTCTCTGACCCTCTAGCGTGCAGCTGACTTCTGAAGGTTTGGGGATGTTATAGAATCAGAAAAGGAGCCCACAGCTCCGCTGATTTCCAAGGTTGTTATGGAAACACAGGAAAACAGTTCTCTCCCTTCTCCGCAAGGCTAGCAGCCGTTGTTCTTCGCTCGCATGTCTCCCTTGAGCCACGCACCCGGAACGGGGAGTTTTCCTCCGGCGTCCAGGCTGCAGACTTGCAAAAGCGGAAAGGGAGACCGCGGCCGGCACGCCCCGATCGCTCTTCCTGGCGGCGATGGGAGCGTTGTAGGAGCAGTCGCATCACCTGGAGGCACTGCGTCCTCTGGAGCCAACACGAACGCGTTGGCGCTCTTTCCCTACATGCCGGTAGTGCGTCCATGTCAACTCGCTCGAAAATCGAACCCAAAGGGAACCAAGGGCGTTTCGAGGCGAAATACCAAGTGGATGGTGTCCGTGGCTCCGCGAGCCCACGCCTTCTCGGGTGGGCAGACATCCCGTCACAGGGCAGAATAAGACTCCATCCCCGGAGGGAGAGAGACTCGGTCCGGCTGGTGCGAGACAGGTCAAATGCCCATTCGGAAGTGCAGGTCCAGGAAATAACGTCTGTGGAATTGACAAAAGTGAAACACGTGCAGCTTGTGCTTGAGGTCGAGAGACGAGCGAGCGGTGGCAACGGGATATCTCCAAGGCAGCACGCCGGTTCTCCGAACGGGCAGGGATGGTGGCAGCTGCATCTGAGCATGCGGGTGATTTCCGAGTCACGTCAGGTCCAGAGAAAGAAGCCTGAACGACCATTGCCCCGACTGGTGGATGTGCCTCGAGCAGCAGCATCGCTTCTTGGTTCCCCGAAGCATCCCCCGGCCCACAGTTCACGAAGAAGGGATGAGTGTTCCTTGTCCTCTCAGGGGTCTCAAGGAGATCCCTGGTAACAACAGGAGCAAGAAGGTCACGTGCGTGCTGGGCGTTATTCACCTGGAGCCACCACTTCCGCAGGGTTGCGCCAAACCACCCCCTGCAGCGTGCAACAATTTCCGGGGCGCTGCTGAGGCCTGAGGCGAAGGGGGGCGCAAGGAGATCCCCTCGTGCTCCTCCCGACCTTCGAGGGTTTCTCTTTCTTCCGGGTTTCCGTCCTTTCGCTTTCCTAGGAACCCGCCGCCTCTCAGTCAAAGTCTAGGGACGCGTGCCCTTCCATCAGAGCGCACGTTGCTTGCTCCTTGCATCCAGCATATTCCGTGCCTCGTGACGGATGCAGAGTCTTGGGAATTCGACAACTCAGTATCTCATTTTTGCCTGTGCCTTGCTCCGAACTGGATCTCCTCCCTTCCCCTCGTGACGTCACGAGTCGGTTGCGCTCCGGTCCTTGAGGAGGCGTCTCTCGAGGGGGGAAGAAGCAGAAAGGAGAGGTCAAGCAGCCTCTCAGAGAAGCCGAGCTGCACGTTCCGAGAACCGGCCACGTGCGAGAGATCATCCATCACCATCTCCGTGACATCTAGGAGCTCGGAAGGCTTGGAAACGCTCATCCTAATGATGACTTTAATTACCATCTACGCGCTGCTGCTTCACCGCTTCGAGAACCCCGCGATGAGGCCGGAACAGGCATTTGCGTTGCCATGCAACCGCGACTCCCTGCTCTGACGTCGCCGCGGAAGCCACAGAACGACGGGTCCACCAGCTCTTGCGGGCACCGCAGGGAATCCGAGTGCAGTCTGGACAGGGACACCATTGGGGGGAGGGGGAAGAGGAGGGAGACTGTGTGGAGGAATGGGTGGTAGGAGGAGGGAGACTGTGTAGAGGGGGGGAACCAGCGAATCAGCCGACGGGGGTGAGAGGTAGCACCACCGAATCAGCCAAAGATCTGCGTGCTACAGAACGACCACAGGGCGTGCGATGCCCTCGCGGATTTCGGCCTCGAGGTGGTGCCCCGACCTTCCTTTCGACGCGTCGGGACTTTCTTGGCCAGCCAACGGAAACGCAGTGGGCGGACCAAGAGCCAACGGTCCTGCCCCTTCTTTCTTGCTCGGTGGGTGAACCTCCGGCGTCCCCGAAGAGCCCTTCCGGCCCTGAAAGGCTCCTCATCATCCGAGGGGAGTCGTGCCCACGAGGGAAAGGCACACCGACTGCGATTCTTGTGCACTGCGTAGTCCTCCGGACGTTGCTCGGGCTGCACCACCGAGAGTCTTGGCCATGAGGAGCATTGGCAGCCTACGGGTCCGGAGAGGCAGCGGCAGCTTCCCTGAGGAGCTGGTCTGTTCGCGGGGACCCCCAGACGCGCCGTCGGGCATGGGAGCACACAAAAGAGAGCGACAGCTCCTTTCCGGAACCGCCTCTCTGAGGGTCGAAATTGCGCCTGTGGCCTTGTCTCTTCATGATTGCGTCCTTTTCTCTTGGACCGAACCACCGGACTCTCCGTAATCGGTGCTCCCTCTTTGCGTGGACCGCGGGATTTTGTATTCTTGTACCACCTCGCAACGCTCTGATGCCGGTATTCTTGGATTCATCCGAGCATCTTCTGGCGTATTCTGTATTCTCCAGTACAGTACTTTAATCTCTTCGTGTATTCCCTCATCTTTGCAAGAGCGGTGTTGCCTTGCTGTATGTTGCTGCACGTCATCCTTCTCCAGCACACACAGGATAAAAAGGGGCTGAGGAAAAACACGTCGCCATTTGGTCACGCCCCGTTCCATTTGGTTTGATGACGTCAGTTGTGCGTCGACTGGCGGCGTGAAAGACTGGCAGGTTTTTGAATGCGTGAAAAATCCTGGAGCACCTTCCTGCTCCACGCATGCG
Organism: Raillietiella orientalis; assembly: GCA_036172245.1. Classification (NCBI taxonomy): domain Eukaryota; kingdom Metazoa; phylum Arthropoda; class Ichthyostraca; order Raillietiellida; family Raillietiellidae; genus Raillietiella; species Raillietiella orientalis. Next base: position 4,073,377 of record JAYWIR010000002.1, on the reverse strand, counting down.
GAGAAAACGAGAAGTGTTCTGTGCAGATGAGCGGAATGCCCTCTATACAAATGTACCGTACATTCGAATGGAAGGCAAGCTCTCGTGCGACGATCACCGAGCCGGCGATGCCCTTGCAGCTCTCAGGAAACGAGGATGCTGTCAGTGAACAAGGGGAGCGCTGCTGACAGAAGAGACCGGCTACGGCTTTTCCGACAGATATGCACTCGCTCGAGGGAAGATCCCGCTCTCCTGCGGCGGTAGTGGGGTCGGACCGTGACGCCAGCAGTTTAGAAGAAATCAAGTGCCGCGTGTCAAGCTATCAGCCAAAGAGAGTTCGAGAATTGCGCCAGGGGAACGATTGGCCAAAGTGCCCATAATAGATGAGGAGTTTCGAATAGATCGCTTTGCAGATGACAATGATTCCGAAAGGTTGCGACTCACGACACTCGCGCCCTGGCACTCCTGCAAGTGGCGCCAGAGGCAGGGGTCACTAAGCAAAACGGTTTTTCCGAAGCAGCACGAGCGCAAAACATCGCTTCACCCACCCAGCGATCGAACAACAGCCACCGCGACAGTGCTGCAACGGAAAAACAACCGCACTCCGGAGTGATATGCACCACACCACACACCTATAATCATGCGCTGGATCATTTTCAATCCCACTAAACCCTATCTCCAAAGATGCCAAAGAGTCTGAAACTAGCAGGTCCATTTCTTGTGAATTCCAGGACTCATCCTGTCACGGTGCACATGGTGGGTGCTGGGCGTGGACCTAAACACCCTCCCCGAGGTCGAAGCTCCCCCGCGCCAGAGTGCTCCTTTCGCCTGCTCCAGACGCACCTCGAACGCTCGCAGCCGACCTCGCTGCGGATGAAGGCCACGAATCCAAACACCCGAAGATGCAGCATCCGGATGTCTTCAGAGACGATGACGGAATCCATCGACCACGGTGGCCAGCGTCCGCGAAGCGACAGCGCGCATGTGCCCATCCCTCGTCCGCACCCGAGGGCGGGGAACTGCTGGGAGGAGGCCTCCCCGGAAGTGGCGCCGACCCCGTCCCGCACACGTTCTTCTCCGCGCGTTTCGTCATGGCAACGGTGCCCTCCGCCCCGCCCGTTCGTTCGGTGGCGGAGGCCTCGGATCGCTGCTGCGCTTCAAGGCCTCGCGGAGGAGAGACCGCGCTGATTACCGGTCCCCGTCTTCCCGCCTCCGGAAACGGCAGGGTTCCGATGGAAACGCTGCCCTTTCCAGCCAGCAGCGAACCGAAGACGCGTTCCCGGAACTATGTCGGACCCCCTTTCCCCTCCCCTCACATTCGCCCGGATTCTGCACGACCCTTCCCCCCGCCTCTTCCTGTCCGCGTCTCTTCCGGGGAGACCTCGCCGCAGGGATCCCACGCTCCGGCATCCTGGCGTTCCGCATCCCTGCACGAGAGGGATGGGAGACGACCTCCCTCCTCGGAGCGAAGTTTCACGCGGACGCCGTCGCTTCGGGTGCTCCCGGGAAGGAACACCCTTTTCCACCCCCTTCCTTGGCTACTGCACCTCTCGGGCGAAAAATGACCTTTCACAGTCCGCGACCTTCTCTCCCACCGCTGCGGGTAACCGTCCTGCCCGTTCTTTTTGCTGGGTTTCTCTCGGCAAAGGCGTAGGCGTGCACGCACGCACGCACGCAGAGGGAGCTCCAGGGCGCGATGCAGCAGCGTCCGGTTGCCTGGTGAGCTCGGTGTACGGTCCAGGCCGTCTCCAGACCCCTCGCGGGAGGAGGGCAGCGAGCTCGTCCGAGCAGGGCGGATGGTCCGCTGCCTTCCAGCGGGGTGCTCCCGCCCGCGCGGTTCGGTTGATGAGCAGCACGCGCTCGGTCGCATGGAAACGCAGCCAGGGTCGCCGAGGCATCGCGCTGGGCCCCACGTCGGCGCTGCCGGATCGCGTGTGAGGCGGCGGCGGTCTGCTGCCGTTGCGTCCTCCGTGGCGTGCTCCTGCCGCAGAGATATGGGACAGAGACTGCCCGTTTGTGCGGGAAGCAAACTTCCTGCCGGCTCACGCGGGTCGTGCTCGTCGCGTTCCTCGGAATCTCCCCCGCACCCTCTCCGATGCCGCGGATCCGGGAGTGCCCATCCCTTCGTTCCTTGTCTCCCCCTACCCCACCCTACCCCTTTCTTCCAATGCTCCCAGGGGCTTACGTCGCTTGAGGTGCGCGAACGCCCGCGTGCATCGTGCAGGAGCATCCCTGTCCCTTCCTCCTCCTCCCTTTCTTCTTTTTCTTGTTCTCTTCCCGGTCCTCTCTCCTTAGCTCTCCCTGTCCAGTCCTCCTCCCCTCCCCCCCTCGTCTTCCCCCTTTCGCTCCCGGACTCGAGCAGCCGCACTACGCGAGGACGGGAAGGTCTCGCGAAGGTCAGAGGTCAGAGGACGAGAGGACAGAGGTCTCTTCCCTTCGCGTCGTCGAAAGGGACGGATCCGCCGCCGACCTCTCCCTGCGTACTGCGCCGTCGAGGGGAGGGATGAACGGGCGCAGCGCGGCGCGCGGAAACGCCACGGTGGCGACTGAGATCGCCACCTCCCCACCGCTCCTTCGGCGCAGGAGGGAGTGGCCGGAAGGGGACGCGCTGTTCTATTTTGTCGCTTCCCGGAAGCCCCGCTCGGTTCGGGCCCGCGGACGCCTCACCTGGACGAGAGCGCAGGGAATCGGAGGGTGCGAGGAAGGGGGGAAGAGCGAGGAGATCCTGGCGGATGCGCAAGCGGGATCGGGAGACCTCGCATTGCTGGCAGAGGGTCAGAGAAAGATTGTCCCCGTCTTCCTGCCTCTCGAGGCTGCCTCGCATCACGGCGGGTTCCACTCTCCGGATTCGTTTCTCCAGTGCCGTCTGGTTCTCCGATTCCCTGCCCCTCCTCCGGGGTGGTTCTTCCTGGAGGAGGGAGGGCCGTGACGGTTGCGAGGGTGCCGTTGAGACCGTTTCCGGGACCCGGAAACAGGTGACCTCTCGGAGGGGGGTCACCTCCTGAGCCACGAGCTCCACGCGGGAAGCGATGCGACGCCCTGTGCGGCAGGGAGCTATTCTCCGCGGAGAGAGTCCGCCTGTGGAGGCCGCTTCCTTCTCTCGCCTTCCCGGCGCAGAGGCGGGAGACGACTCAACGGACGCGGGGGGCTCGCGCTGCAACGGCAGCCGCAGGCTGCGCTCTGGGTCGGGGTCTCGGGTCAAGGCTAGAGGGAGTCCGCAACGCTGCTAAGCTCGTCTTCTGATTGCCAGAAGGGCACGCGGCCCAAGATCGAACGAGCGGAAGCAACCGCACCCCTCGATGCCCGAAGCGCCCCAGGGGAAAGTCCGCTGCCGGCGACGCAAGCGCGGGCGCGCCTGCGGACTGCGCGCCAAGGCAATACCCGGAGACTGCCCGAAGCTGACGCCTCGCGGCCCGGCACGGAACCTCTGGTCGGTCGTGCGGCCGGTCGCAGAGATCGGCTGCCCCCTACGCCTGGCGGTGGCGGCAGCAGCAGCGGCTCCAGGAGGGGGGCAGTCCTTTTGGGAGTTGCCTCTGGGGCAGGCGGCTGCCCTCTCTCTCAGCACTGCTCCGGTGGGTGCCTCTCTGTTGCCTCACGAAGCGCCAAGTGCGATGGCAGAGGGCGGGCAGTGGACCTTTGAAGGTGGTTCGTAAAGGTTCGCGATGGACTCTTGGTCCGTGAGTGAGGCATACTGCTGGGTGTCTCTCGGCAGAGTATTGCTCGGGAAGCTGGCTCAGGGCGCCTAAAGGAGGGCCTGCGCAGCGCCCTAGGATGTGGCCCAGTCCTCGCTAGGCGAAAGCGCAAGCTGAAGGTTGTGCCGCGCTACTGCATGGGTCACCGAACTCCTCAGAGGTGGTCCGCCTCTCCGGCTATCCCCCGCGTTCTCACCTGAGGGACGAAAGTCTCAGAGCGACACCACTGACCGGATTTCGGGCTCGTTGCCACGGCTATAGGGAACTTTCATCCCCTACCAACGTCGAATTCCTAAGACCTCGTACCTTTGGAAGACGTTGCTTATGCGTGTGGGGGGAATCGTTACTCGGTAACGCCGGAGCGATTACTGCAATGAATGCATCCCAGAAGGAATAGAAGCGTCTCGTGCGGTGAAAACGCTGAACCCCGAAGTGCAAATGGGCGGCAGTGGAAGCGGTCGGAATATGGCGGAATCCCCGATGTGCTGAAAAATGCTCTCAACAGCTGTCGAGTCCGAGGTTTTCCAACCTCGCCGCTCTGCCCATGCTTCTCCACGGCTACCATCACTGACTCCGCCCTCTTGGCGACACGAGCGGCGCCGTCGCGGTAGGCATGGACGACAGCAGGAGGTTGTCTGCAAGGCCAGGAAGACGGCAGGTTCGCCACAGTCTTCTTGCATCCGTCGAGCAGCAGCTCCAAGTAGCTGCTAAGGATTGGAGGTCTCAGGCTCTTTCCCTGCGGATCTCCTCCCTCTCCCCCACAGGCGCAATGTACGTACGGACACCACCAGCCAGAGCATCCAGCAGAGCTGATGGGCAATCAAGGATACTGGTATGCCTGGAAGTTCCATCAGTTACAATAGGATCTGGCAAGAGGGTTTCGGAAGTAGAGTGGTTTCTCCTTCCGGAATCTCAGAGGAGGACAGGGTTCAGAGGCGCTCGCCGGAGGCCGTGTGGTCACGGTGGTCTCCACGCATGGCACCATGCGTCGTAGGTTCGAATACCCCGAAGGAATCGACGCAGTGCGTTGTGGGTTCCGATTTCATCCCACAAGATGACGCTTGTTGGCCTACATTCATCCGGGTGCGACACTGGTAACGGTCCAATCCGAATGCTTCCCGATGAGGGCCGGGACAAATGGGAGTCGAACTCTGGGTCCTTCCAGGAATCTAGGAGTGGGAGGTTCTCCCTCCGATTGTGAAGGAGCGAACTCCCCATTCTGGGGGAATCTCCCGCGTCGTACTGATGGAGTAGGTGTGTCGCCACCACCTCTCCAGAGAGTGTAGAGAAGGAAGCCGATCCCTTCGGGGAAGCTACGTCCTTCTGAATTTCGGAAGCGTCCCTTCTGGGTTCTCTTCAGAGGAGTAAAAACAAGAGCGGATTCCTTGCGGGGGATCCCTCAGGAGAAGAAATTCCAGGATCGGATCCTTTCCGGGTTCCCTTCAGAGAAGAAAACTGGAGCGGACCCCTCCGAGGGTCCTCCGGAGAGGAAGGAGATTCCCTTCTGGATTCCCCTTCGGAGACAACCAGGGTGGAGGTGATCTCCATTTCCGGGATCCCTCTCCAGGCGTGAGAGGAACGGACTCCGAGTCCTTCCTGGATTCACAGGGAGGACCTCTCCCAGGGTACCCCCTATCTTGAAGAATTACCCACCCTCGGGCGGTGTGGAACCGTGTCGAAGAACTGCGAAGACAGAAAAGGATTTCCATCATCCTTTTCTGTCTTGATGCAGACGCTCGGCTCCTGGCCATGGTTGTAGAGCTCATTTGTCGAACCAGGAGGCGCGCAGCTCGATGCGTGCTCAGATTCCACAGCCGGAACTCGTGTCTTCCTCTGCTGGCGCTTCGAAGAAGCCCCTCTCTGACAACCTCAAGGGGACCCGACTTCAGAAGGGAACTTGAAGAACTTCCCGAGCAGGCGGGCCAAAAGATCCGAGGCGCCGCGAGGCCTCGGGTGGAGGAGACGCCGGCGTCGTGGAACCATTCAACCTGTGGCTCCGCAGGTTCTCCTCCGGTGCTGCTGCAGCCGCCGTTTTCCCATCAGAAGCTCCACGCCCTTCCGGAGGGAGAGCTGCCCTCGTCCTTCCGCTCCTTCCCTCTGTGGTAGCCGGATGCTCCCGTCACAGCCTCTACTCCGCTTCCTGCGAGGCTCGGCCGTGCAGCAGCTCGAGGGCTGGGACGCTCTGAAGCATTCGGCCCGAGGGTTTGTCGGGAAGCTTCCCGGCAGATCGGCTTTCCGCAGGCTTCGACGTTGTCACCCGGTGGAGCCAAGGCGTTTACCAAAAACAGTGAGCAATATAACGAAAGTGGCCACGGTTGAAGCACCTCACCTAACCACTGTCCCTAAACATAGAACCTGCCGAGACGTTGGTGAGCAAACCAGAGAGGGTTGCCTCGGCAGCATAAGGAGGGGAACAAACAAAAAAATAAAAATAAATAGAAATAGAATTGGGTGAGTTCGGGAAATGACCACATTCTGCTGGAGGGAACTGTCTGCATCCTTGCTAGTATACCGGCAAGGTCCATCTGCACGCTTTCCAGTCGGGGCCATCTGGCGGCTATCCGCAGGAAGCGAACTGCGAACTGGACGGCGTCCCTCTCGTTTATTCCTCTGTCGACTTCGCTCAAGGCCGCCGCAATCTTGCTGATGCAGCAAAGAGCTGCTGGGACTGCGGCTGGCGGAAGGGCACCACGCACGAAGAGGAGTCGTAGAGCATCCCTGATGTTGCCCACCAGAATCCGAAGGTCTGTCGAAAAACGTTATCATAGGGGTAGCAAGGAAACACGGTCCATCAGCACGTGAGGGAGGGATTCTCCTTCCCCACGCCTGCGACAGTCTGAGCTTGTACTCCCCAGTGTCCAGTGGCGTCGGCGGAGTTGCAGGGAGGAGCCCAGTGCAACAACAGAAGCGCCGGCTCCTGCCACTTCACGGGGCGGGGGGTGCTACCGTTTGCAAACATCAGGGAACACTACGGGATCTTCACAAAGAGTGCCGAGGAGCTCGCCTTAGCGTTGAATTCCTCGTGGAAGGGCACTTGGAGTCGCAGCGTCCGTCAGCTGCATCATGGAACAACCACTTGTTCTATCCCTCCTACTTGCGATCTCTCAGGAGACTTCACATCTCGCCAGTAGGCTACTACCATCCGCCTTCCTTAGGAAGGACATCGCTGCGGCAGGGGAGGGGTGGGGATGGAGATAGCTGCGCTCCGGCCACTCGCTGATGTTGGGACTCTCCAGGAACTTCCTCAGCGAGCATGAACGTCGATTCCGCATTCCAAGTCTCTAAGCTGGATTCATTCATCTTCAACACGTGCCAATTGTTTCTTGTAACCAAGCACTACAGTTGTCGGGGCAGCAGGGTATCCAGCCGTTTTCCTTCGCCAGTGTGGCCAACCATCCCAGGATTTCGCACTTTTTCACCTTTCGGCCACGTCAAAAAAGGTGGGACGCGAGTCGTCTGCTTTCGACCGCACGGCTGGCGAAAAGGAGTGCGGGAACGCACCAGAGGGTGTTCCAGTACGTGTCTGAGATGTCCAGCAATCTCCATCGCAACTGAATCTCCATATTCGCTCGAGGGTGTCAGGAGGCCGAGTCTGCGCCGTCCTGATGCGGAGCTCCCTCTCCGGCTTCAGCGGAAGGATGCGTGGCGAGTTAGCTTTTCTGCAGGCACGGTCCTGCCAAAGAATGCTGAAATTCGAATGGTGGAACTTCGAGACGGGGCCGAGTGCGAGGCCCAGCAGTCCGTCTTGGGGACTCCTTGCTAAACGGCCAGGGACTCTCGGCTCCTGACCGTGGTAGTAGAGCGCATCATGCGAGAATTCTTGTCTTCCCCGTGCTGCAGGGCACCCGAGAGTGCAATCTCTTGCAACCGTGGCTACCTGAAGACGTTTCAGCGATAGGAAAGGAGGTATTTTGAGACCTTGGAAGGTCTTTCGCAATGGGGGAGACGAAAAGCTCATGAATTGGAAGGCGCCAGAAGAGGATGGCTTGCCTGCAGAGCTGTGTAGGGACTTCGCAGCAGAGCTGACCCTCCCTGGTGCAGAGATTGACCCTGCTGATGTGTGAAACAGACAAGATGCCCGCCTCGATCTGATCAACAAGAGATCTGATCAGAAAGCGTCTCCCGAAAGCGTCTCCTACCTACATGCGATTTCGGCAACTGGAGGACTGTTCCCGTCTTAAACACGGACACCAAGTTGCTGGCAAAACCTGGACCCAGCGTCTGCTGGGGCACGCGGAGGAGTCCGTTGCCAGCCCGGAGCAGACTTTTACTGTTCCCGAGACGAAATGCCAACTTCGAGCTGCCCCATTTCACGAGCTCACGGTTGCAGTTGCAACAAAAGAGGACAGCTGGCTGCCCGAAGTTAAGGTTATCCATTGTCCAGGGACATGAAGGTCTTGCGGCTTCCGTCGCTTCTTCTCCCTTCTTCCCGTGATGAACCCGAAGGACAGTGGACTAATCCCGTCCGCGCCTTGGAACGCTGATGGCCGGAAACGCTCGCCAACATCACTCGACTCGGACGGTGGCAGTGGGGTAGACCCAAACTGCAGCAGTTGCTGGGAACGTGAATCCCTCTTGCACCTGCTCGTGGACCCTGCGACCACTGTGAGAAAGTTTTGCTCGACGGCCCTCCGGACCCTATGTGACAACCCCAGGGACTCACGAAAACCCCTCTTCGTGCATAACGCACTGCCGCTAGCCGCATCCCCAGCATCTCATTGCTACCTACCCGAGATTGTGGTGCTCTGGAACGATGCCAGTGAGGACCGCGCTAGGTAACGCCAACATCTCTGTCAACGAAGCGAGTCGGAGATGCGGCAGCGACTGCTGCACTCCTTCTACAACATCCACTCGCTGCAGGACATCATCGTGCAGCCCACCAGGTGTGCGTGGGCGCAAAGAACCTCCCCAACCGCGGCACTGGCCTCCCTCAGGGAGCACCTGGGCAGCAAGCAGCCATCCAAATGGGACGTCAGTTGCGAAATAGGTCTTCGGACGAAGGAGCTAGGTGGTTGGACCATGGACCAACCAACAGATGCTGCGATTCCAAGTGCCCTGCCGGAAGGACTTTGCTCTGAAACGAGCTGCTGGGAATCCCTCAGGAAGACATCGAGTGGCCCAGCCCCGAAGAACAACCGTTCCCTCCCCTTGAAGTGGCAAGGGTCGGCACTTCTGCTGTTGCACTGAGGTCTCCCATGCAACGTTTGCCGGTATCACTAGACCCGGGGGGCTGTGGACCCAAACTGCTGCAGGTCCAGGGAGAGGGAATCCCTCCCGCATCTGCTTGTAGACTTTGTTGCCCTTCGATCCCTGTGGTTGCGTTACGCAACATCCCTTGGTGCATCGACGGACGATTCCAGGGAAGTGATGAAGCGCCTCTTTGTGCGCGATGCCCTTTTGTCAGCCGCATCCCCAGCAGCTCATTGCTGCTGCCTACGCGGGATTGTGGCGGCCTGGAGCTACACGAGAGGAGGACGGTACGACAGGGACGCCATCTGCTTCGCCCTGCGCTTCCTGCGGACGGCAGCTAGATGGTTTCATCTGGGACAAAATCAGAAGGAACTTGCCGGCATCCTGGAAAGGATGCAGAGGACGCCTTCCAGCTCCCAGTGATCCCTTCCTTGACCCTCCCAATTTCTTGTATATATTTTTTGTTTTCTTTTTATTCCTGTTTGCTATCTCCCCTCCACTGCCGAGACGAACCTCGCCGGCCTGAATACCGGTTACTCGGCAGGTTCCGAGCATTTTCGAACAATGTAGGGCCGATGACCCTACACATGGATTTTTATTTTTTTTTATAAAGGTCCCGGCATGACCGGGTAATAAACCAACATCTTTGTCAACACGCACGAGGTGTGCTGGCCGGTGCGGTGCTGCGCACGGCAGGGGGGCAGCCTCAGCCCAGTGCTCACTCCAAGTAGGTGCTCTTCAGCAACTACTTGGAGTTGGCGCTGAGGGCTCACAGGCGGACTCTGGGACACCAGCTGCGCTCGTGAACTGGCACGGCAGCCGTGTCTGCGTGTGCAGACTATCTTCCGCTGCTGTTGCTGACGTGCACTTCGGCGGACTCACTCCACACTCCAGGGTGATGCGTGGAGGAACCGGAACGGATTTCCACCTGATTGCTCCGGAGTGTCTGTTCATTGAAAAAAAAATAAAAATAAACAGCACAAAAGTAGTGGGGCCATTGGCCCTACCACGTCCACGTGTCGAGAGTCTCTGAAGAAGCCGGGATGACAGAAATCATCGATGACGTATTTCTCCACAACTACCTGTGCTCAAGATTGACAAATCGAGGAGCAGTCTAGTCAACGCTGTCCCACCATTCCCGGCGTACGTTCGAGATACATCCGTCCCAAGCGTGGCGCATGCCAGGGAACTGGTTGAACCTCGCAGGAGCAGCGGAGCATCTCCGCGCACTCCTGCGAGGTTTTGGGCTGCAGACTCTCGATTCCCACCCGGTGCGTCAGGGCGTTTACTCTTTCGAATAAAACATCTAGAGAATCTGTGGCTGAACCAGTGGTCCAGCCACGCGCTAGATGCACAAGGCTGCCGGGTTACCAATTCGCAGACCGGTACGGTCCACCTCGGCAGCAGAGGGGATAGGAGTATATAAACACGCAAAAGTCAAAAATGAATAAAGAATTGGGTAGGGAGCGGGAAGAGATCACGTTCTACTGGTGGCGGTCCTGTGCATGCTCTGTAGGATGCCGGCAAGGTCTTCCTGGATATCCCTGTCCAGGTGGGGCCATCGCGTCGCCCTCCTGAGGAATTGGATGGACAAATAGATGGCATCCCTGTCTCTGGGTCTTCCCGTTGCTTTACTTCAGGCTGCGACGATCCCTCGTAGGCAGCACAAGGCTGCTAGATAGGCCACTGGCTGAAGCGCGTTGCGAATGAAGAGGGGTTTATAGCGTCCCTGGAGTTGCCGCTGGGGGTTTTCAGGGCCGCGGCAAAGCGTGTTGCCCTCCGTCCCCTCTGAGACCGGAGGGCAACACAGTTCACTAACAGGTGTGGGAGGGATTCTCGTTTCCTGCACCTAACACAATTGGGGTCCACGAACCCCCACGTCCAGGGATAAAGGCGGGCGTTGCACGGGAGACCCCAGTACAGTCTCAACAGCGCCGACTCCTACCACTTTGCATGTGAAACTTGAGAGCTTGTTCTAGCTGCTTAGCCGGGGAACGGGCCTGAGGGCCTGAGGGTGAACAGGGCGAAGTCGTCCATAGTGCCGGTCGGTGTGACGTGGATCAGACAGCCAGCCTGGATACGCTTGCGGATCCCCAGGGGCAGGTGTTTCAAGTGCCTTGGAGTTCCGTTGGGGGACTTCTGCGTTGCAGAAGCCTGGTCCGGTCGTCTCCAAAAAGTGGAGATGGAGCCCGGCCCGTTCCAGAACGGCAAGTTTCACTTGCAATAACAGGCTGCGGTGTGGAACGAGTTCTCGGCTCCCCTCCTCCACCCCCTGCTTTTTGTTTGCCCCGTCCCACTCAACATCGGGAAAAGAACCGAATACCTCCTAAGAAAAGCCCTTTAGGGAACAGGGAGGCCCCGAGTTCGTCTAAAAGATTTGTGTGGTCTGCGTAAGGATGGTGGACTGGGCCTCCGTACGCTGGAGAAGATGGAGCGCAGCTCCGATCCAGAAGACTCGCCCTTGCGGCGAAGTTTCGGGCAATGCCTTGGTGCCCATCTGCACGCCCCTTCAGCCGAAGAGCGACCGGCCGCAAAGGATTGACCTTGATCCTTGGTCAACAACATCAGCCTGCGGCAATGTGGCCATCAGTTGTGTCGAATGGTTGCCTTGGTGCAGGAGAACAGCTGGATCTCCTGACTCCCCATGAACTGCATTGCTTGGCTTCGGGAGTCAGTCTTAACATGGGGAAAGATCCACGGCTCGAGCGAGGCGTGGTACGCCTGCCTCCTGAAGGGATGGTACGCGCGACAGCCACGGCGGGAGATGGTGTGCAACCCACGCAATCTGTTGTGGGTCTCGTTCACCTTCCTTACCCCAGTGCTGCTCTCCCTCAAAAACGCTAGGGTCAGCGACTTCCCGGAAAGATGGGAAGTGTCCTGCTGCTCCAAGGCAGGAAAGAATTTTCAAGCGCGTGGACAACTCAGCTGCTAGCGGACACTGTGACCCCGAATGTTTCGCCAAAAGGACTTCTAACGCTGGAGCAAGCTGCTCGCAATACCTCCAGAGGAGATGAAGTGACCCCCAGCGTGTTATGGCAGTGGCATCCTCCCCCTCACGAGGCTAGAGGTGACGTTGCTAGTGTTGCATTGAGAAATCCCATGCAAAGCACGCCTCCCTCATTAGGCACTGGGGAGCATCGATACCCATTGTGCAAAGTGCGGAGAGGAGGAGACCTTCCTGCGCTTATTGGTAGACTGTGTCGTCCTCCGTGCCCTTTGGTATCGACTCTCCTTGATCCTCAGAATCCCGGCAGACGAGCCTAAGAACATTTTCCGGCGCCTTGCGTGACGCCTTGTCTCCAGCCTCATCTCTAGCAATTCTCTGCTTGGGTGAGGAATCCTAGCAAGCTGGAACGCAAGAAGAGTCCAAAATAGCAGTGTTGCCATCTGCTCGGTAGGAATCTTCTTAAAGACCGCCTCCCGATGGCTCCACCGGGAGGGAAAACCACACAAAAAAACAGGATTTGTCAGCATCCTGGACAGGATGTAGAGGAAGTCTTTAGGCGAACAGTGATTTCTTCCCCGCCTTCCTTTCCCCCAAGAAGCACTCCATCTCCACCCGCCCACCCTCTCTTTCTCTCTTTTTTGTTTTTTTTTTTGTGGTTTTCCCTCCCCTTTCGCTGCTGGAGTGGATCTCACCGGTCTGCGAACCGGTTTGTGGCAAGTCCATCGCGAGTGGTAGAACCAAGTGTTCCACCACAGAAATGTAATCAACGACTTTTATTATAATTTTTCATAATATATGCCCCGACGTATCCAAGTGGAAAACCACATCCATAGACACTTAGGAACCTGTCGAGAAGCCGGTGCCCAGGCCAGCGAAGGTGGACTCGATAGCAGAGGGGAAGGAAGAAAAGAAAGGAAAAATATAAACAGGAAGAAAAATTTGGAGTGAACGGGAAGGGGTCATAGCCTTCTGGTAGCCGTCCTCTGCATCCTCTTGAGGAAGCTGGCAAGTTTCTGCTGCGTGTTCCTCAGATGGGACCATCTCGCTGCCATCTGCAAAAAACGTAGGGAGAAGCGGATGGCGATACTAGCGCGATCCCCTCCTCTGGCATCGTTCCAGAGCACCACAATCTCGGGTAGGCAGCAATGAGATGCTGGGGATGCGGCTAGCGGCAGTGCGTTATGCACGAAGAGGGGTTTTCGTGAGTCCCTGGGGTTGTCACATAGGGTCCGGAGGGCCGTCGAGCAAAACTTTCTCACAGTGGTCGCAGGGTCCACGAGCAGGTGCAAGAGGGATTCACGTTCCCAGCAACTGCTGCAGTTTGGGTCTACCCCACTGCCACCGTCCGAGTCGAGTGATGTTGGCGAGCGTTTCCGGCCATCAGCGTTCCAAGGCGCGGACGGGATTAGTCCACTGTCCTTCGGGTTCATCACGGGAAGAAGGGAGAAGAAGCGACGGAAGCCGCGTGAGGCGAAGCTGCAGTTGCTCAGAAGCACTAGGGGTCACTCGAGGTATTCCCGGGGAACTTCGAGTAGCTCGCTCCTGACGCCGTGAGTCCTTTCGGTGGGGCACTTGGGTCGCAGCCTCAGTCTGCTGCTCCGCGGTCCAACCACCTACAGCCTTCCTCCTGGAGTTGACGTTGGCCCTCGCAGGAGACCTCCCACATTGCAAGTAGGCTACCGCCAAGAAGCTTCCTCAGGGAGGGCAGCGCCGGGGGCCAGGAAGATTGCTTCGATCCACGCTTGCTTGGTGGGTAGCGCGACGATCTCCTGGAGTGAGGAGCTCTTGTAGAGGGATCGCTGCAGTGGCTGCCGAGGTTCCGGGCTCGTCTCGTTGGCCTTCGCCTACGTGCGAACGGCTTCCTTCAGCCAGGCACTACTGTTCGATAGAAGGCGGGAAATCCAGGTATTCTCTCTGGTCAGCACAGCTACTCACCGGAGCTGAAGTCCGCAGTGGGCTACGTTCTGGTGGCGTTGCACAAGGGAAGAGAGTCCCTCGCAGTTGGTAGCTCGCTCCCTCACCAGAAGGTGTGCAGGCTCACACCAGTTGGGGCTTCGATACTTCGTCTCTAGGACCAGTTCTCCACTGGGGCTGCCGTTCCAGGCGTTCCAGAGTAACCAAGAGGTCGAAATCACCATCGCGGCGCGGAGCACGCAGGTCCTTCAAGCGGACTCGGAACCGGCGCGGAGGCAAACAGGGCGAAGTCATAGGGGGTCGTGGTTGGTGCGGCGCGGGCTGGACAGACGGACCGAATCCACTTGGAGATCCTCACGAACGGGTATTCAAAGTACTTCCGTGTATCGCTGAGGAATTTTTGTTCTTGGAGTGAACGCTGTCCGGCCACCTCCAAAAAGCAGGATCGACCCTCGTCCCTCTCCAGGATGGCAGGTTTCCCTTGCAGGAGCAGGTCACGGCCACAAGCACGATTGGAGCCCCCGCTTCTGCTCCCCATTCTTCCTCCCCGCCTTTTTGTGTGCCTCTTCCCCGGGAAAGTGAAAAAGCGGACCGAGGGCCTCATGCAGAAAGCCTTTCGGAGAACGCAGAGGACCCGGTTCCGCTTGAAGGACTTGTGCGCTCCGCATCGGGACGGCGATCCTCGCCTGCTGACGCTGGACCAAATGGAATGCCAGTTGCGGTTCAGAAGATTACGCTGGCAGCAGACTACCGGACCACAGATTGGTGCGCGCCAGCAACACTCCCACGGCCAAGCGAGCAGCTGTCTCCGAGGCATTGACCTCGCTTCTCGTGTACTGCCACCGAAGACTGCTCCGATGCGGGTATCAGCTTGGGCAGGCGGTTGCCTTGGCTCAACACCACGCTTGCACTTCCTGCTCGCCCGCGAACAGCAGTGCCCGGAAACAGCAAACAGCTCAGACGTGGACCGAGACAACGGCACGACCTCGGAGAAAACGCAGCGTCTACGGTAGTCCAGCTGCGCTCCCTGCTCCTTGAAGGAGATGACGGGATGCCCCAGGAAAACATCGCGGACCCGGACAAACCTACTTGCTGAAGCGCTATCGCCCTTGCGGGAAGATCACGACGGCGACCAGCCCGCAGGATGGGAGATCAACTGCGAAATTGCGAGAAGAGAGATTGGGGTGCTGGACGGCGCGTCAGCTGGCTTACGTGTCCACCCCCGCTACCCGTCCCAAAGGACTTCTCCGCTGAACAGATCTCCTGCGAATCCCTTTGGATGAAGTGAGGGTCCCCGCGGTGTTTCTGGACAGCTCCGCGCTTCCCCTGAAACGGCAAGACTCGGAGCTGCGACTGTTGCACCGGGCTGTCCCATGAAACGCGCATCTCCAGCACTGGACCAGGGTGGCTCCAGACTGTGCCAGGTGCGATGCAAGGGGAACCTCTTCGCACCTGCTTTTCGAGCGTGCCACCCTCCAGAGTGCTTGCGAACGTTCCGCTGAGTTCCTGGACTCACCGAGAGACAACGAGGGAAGCGTGCCGAGAATGGCCTCTTCGTTCGCGGTAGGACGTCGCCTGCGGCATCGATCGCAGCCTTGTGCTTCGTCCGTGGAGTCGCGGCAGCTAAGAAGACCCTCTGACAGAGGTCAAGGGAGCCAAAGGGATTCCATCTCCATCGCCTTGGTTCAACACCACAACACCATCTCCATCGCCTTGGCTCTTCAGGATCGCGCTGAAGTGACCGCACCTGAATCGCTACAAGGAGGAACTTGCTGGAATCCCGCAAAAAATGCGGAGGACGCTGGGGAAGCATCTGTGATCCCCTTTGTTGCCCCTCAGTCTTTTTGAACTTTTTTTTTTATGACCTGTATAGATAGATGTTTTGGGGGTCTTAGATCCCCCCTCCCCCTTTTTCTTTTTTTTCTAATGGGTTCCTCTCACTGCAAGCTGCTTGCGAGCAGGTAAAGTTTCAACTAGCAATAATCGCGCCTCCCTAAAGATCAGCGGCGGCGATACTGCCCGTGAGCAGGTAAAAATACGTTCATCGGTGGCCCCTCCCGGGCGGATGCAGCTCCTGGAATAGACAGGATCGGTCTCACTTCTCCTTTTGCCCACCCGCGAACAGAGGCGGTCATCGAGGCAGACGTGGTCGTGAGAGCCGTAGGTTCCAGGTTCGACGGTGCACGAGTTCGCCGCGTACACCGACCTTCTGTCCCCGACGGCATTCAGCCAGCGAC
The DNA here is from genome assembly GCA_036172245.1 of Raillietiella orientalis. Taxonomy (NCBI): domain Eukaryota; kingdom Metazoa; phylum Arthropoda; class Ichthyostraca; order Raillietiellida; family Raillietiellidae; genus Raillietiella; species Raillietiella orientalis. The sequence continues at coordinate 4,057,418 of JAYWIR010000002.1, read as the reverse complement.
TGTCATTGGGAGGCGGAAGGGGGCTGAAGTCTTCTGCTCTGGGAGGCGATACGGTGGAACCCGCTCCTTGGAGACACCAGGTTTGTTTGATGCGAAACGCCATGGCGCATACGCGTTCGCTTCGACGAGGTTGGTCGCGTATCGAACCACCTGGGACGCAAGTCGGAGCTCTGGTCACCTGAGCTCGGCCGACCCCTTCGTTCAGAACGGGTGACTATGCGCATGGCATCCGCGTGCTATGGCGTCTACGGACGCGAGGGAAAGGAAGGGTTCCCCTTTCCCCTCTCACTTTCTCCAGCTCGCTTCCGAGCTCATTGGTGGCGTCCCCCATGGCTCACCACGCCGGGGAGCGCGGGCTTGCAGCTGTTGCCTGTGCGTTCCCAGAGATAAGTGCGTCGGAAGGGACTGCTCCTTGAGTAGCCGTCGCCGCCGTCACGGCGCTTCATCCGGTGGTTGAAGGAGTGGTTGCTATGTCATTCCTCCATCCCGTGATGCCGTCCGGACCAGCCGGAAGACCCCCTTTCTTGGTCGTTCCTCTTGCGGAGGACAATGCCAACCATCCGTTAGTGTCCACCAAACACACGACACACTGACTACGACCACACGCAATGGGCAGATGGCTCGTTGGGCTGAGAGAGGTCGACATCTCGGAGTAGATTCGCAACGAGGCCCAGGTCCCGTGAGCCCGTGTCCGATTCTTGGAAGGCAGGAACCACCGCGTTCGCTCGCGCCTTTCGAAGAACCGATTGTGCCATTGTTGACGAAAGGACAGCTCGAGGACGGGATGAAAGTCCTCTCCGGCGTGATGGCGCCTCCCACGCTGGGCTGCGCATATGCCCCCTCCTCGAGGCCGCCTCTTGCAGGCAGCCCTCGATCTTCCTACGCCGACCTGCACATGAAAACGGGGATCACCGGTGAGGACGGAACATGAGGGAAAAACGGTGTCGTCGAGTTTCCACAGCAGGCGACCCGCAAGAGCGGTGCGAGCCGACGGGAACCCCGCCCTCGTCGGCGGCCTTGTGGCTGCAGCTGCCTCGCGTGGCACCAGGCGTGGCAGCCGCAGTCACATCCTACCCTGAAGAATGCACGCTGAGAACGGGAGGGGAAGGGGGGAAGGCGTGCGTCGGGGTCGATCCTAGGAGCACGGAATCGGCTATCTCCGGGTTCTCCCCCTCCAGCCGTGCAAACCCGGACCCCCATCGCGTTCCATGGAGCTGGTTGATGACCCCCCAGAGGGGGTCGCCTCTCGACAGTGTAGGAAGCGCGCTGCTCCCTTCGGAGAAGTGCCTCCAGGGAAAATTAGAAGCGTCTCTCCGGGGAGAGCCCTTCAGAGGAGTAGTAATTGAGGGGCGGTTCTCCTGAGAGTTCCCCCCGGAGAGGAAATGAGCGGCTCACGCAAACCGGGGAGTCCTTCCGGAGAGAATGAGAAAGAGGTTCTCTTCGGAGATCGCCAGGGCGAGGGGGTTCCTCCCCAATAAGCCCAGAGGGAAACAGACTCCTCCCTCTGGAACCTCCCTGGATTCATTAGGGCGTCCCTACGGGGTCGCTCCCCAACAGAGTGACTGGCAGCTTCGGGCGGCCGAGGAAGAATTTGTCGGACGAGGCATCCCGAACGCCTGTTGAAAGGTTTCACGGGTTGGGGCTGCGGAGTCCCACCGTCACCAGAACCTTGAACCTGGGATTTCAAAAATGAAGCACCGAAAGCAAGAAAAAGAGAGGGAAAAAAATGTGTCGCCGCTGCCGCCGTCGTCATTACTGGTACTCCTGCATGCGCCTCGGCGAACCGGGTTGGAAAACATTCGAAAGATGTGATCACCCGACCCATAACTGAACCGTTGACTTTTCCGACACATGAGACAAGGGAAGGACGGATTCCGTGCTCATGGTTGAAAGGCGGGTCGATAGGCGTGATCGGAATATTCAGAATTGGTGACAGGTCCAGGGACCTGCTGTGATTTAAGACAGCCATCGTGAACACTCCGCGCCGAATTGCTGAACTCGAGGACCCGCTTGAATCTCGGCTCGAGATTAGAGCAAAGGCGCACACGCAAAGCCCGAAAGTAAGGCATTTGAGTCGGGATGTTTTCGGGATCCGCTGAAGGCGCGGAAGGGGGGGACGGCACTGACGTTAAGACGAAACAAATTCATATCTTGGAAGTGATCAGTCAACACACAAAATCGGGTGCGATTCGGAGAGCGGGAACACCATTCCGGGAAACAGAACACTCCTTCAGGGAGGGGGAAAAAAAAAAAGCGGAGGGGAGGGGGGAGTCCAGAATTGGAAAAAGCAAACGCGGGCGCACGCACGTGGTACACCTTCGGGAAACGCCAACTGCGCTGCGAAGCGAGGGGAATCCCGCCGTGACCGTACTTGGTGACCAAAATGCATCAAGTACGCTTCAGGAGCTTCGTGCTCCCGTGGACCGGTGACCGCTCGTGTTTACTGATTTCCGTTCGGGGCGACCCCAAGCTTGCGACGGATCGCACAACTCGTTCAGGGTAACGTCTCGGGGTGCGGCATTGCTAAATCGCCTCGGGACCAGGGAGTGCTTCCGCGGAAACTCGGCTCAGCGAACGAACTTCCAAACACGCACAAGGTCGGCGACTACTGCGAGGTCGTCGGCGGCGGCGAATTCGTTCGTCGACGTGGGCGGACGACCATTAGCGCACGCGACCACGTGCGTCGCTGACTCGAGCGGTCGGCAGCGCGCACGAACGGAATGAACTCGAATGGGAAACACCAAGCCATGAAATGCTCAGGATGGAAAGGAAAAATATTTTCGCTTGTAATTTTCATTCAGAATTCAAAGGAATCAAAATCAGTTGCCCTTCGATATCTTTGTGCGGATTTTATTTTGCCTTGGGCTTTCCGCAGATTTCGACCGGCCAGAGAGTTCGGTCGCGGAAGATGGGACGCAGACGACGAACCAGACATAATCAGAAATGGCTGAAAATTCTCACTTTATTCACATGGTAGGACACATTTTACTCCGCGCACCTCAGGGTCAGGAAAAACCGGAGAAGGCGCGGGAAAGACGACTACGGATATATTTTCCTGGTGGAAGACACGGTCTCAGCCTGCAACCCGTGGATTTACAATAGTAAAACTTCACTGCAAGAACGACAGCACATTTCTTCTTTACCGTGTGCTGATTTTGTTTTTGTTTGCTGTCTTTTTATGTACGCAGAATCCAATTACTGCAATTGAGCAACAGCTGTAAGGCCTCAATTCAGCAAATTCCATGGCACATTCGTAAACAAAAAGCGTGCAGAAAAAATGAAAGCAGTTGCAAACATGCACAATCTATAATGTGGAATGAATCTTTCCTGAGAGTTCGGGTATTTCCTGAAAATGTGGCATTCTCCAGCAATAGCTGATCTGTTCGCACTGAACTTTCCGGAGTGCAATAAAAAAAAAAAAATTCTTGAATCACACAAGATATATCCCTGCGTATGCGATAAAAAACGTGGGGCACAAGCCCTGAGCAACTAAAGAGCAGACAACGGAAAGCAATTCCCAGTTCGGATTTACCTGCTTGGGCTTTTAGCTGCAATTTTTTCTTTGTGCTTAACGAGAACACCGAGAACAAAGCTAACTTTGGTTAAAAAAAAAAAAAAAAAAAAAAAAAAACACGGAAATCGAACAGCAGCTCTCGCAAACCTAGATCGTCCTGGAGGTTTTCGAAGTGGGATCTTCCGGTTACAAGGAAAACCCGTCACGGCAGTTGAATTATTCGCTTGAAATGAATGCTTAACAGATCTAAGCGATATAAAAGAGTGCGAACAACACAACTTGAAACTTGGATTTAAGGCACAAGGATTCCTTCGTTCTCCGAATCTGACGATCCTTTCGAGTACGCGAGCCACCTCATACTGCCATGCCAACTCTTCCGGCTCCAGATGTGCAACTCGACTGCATCGAGGATCTGAGAAAGCCGGGGCAGCCAAAGCCCTCTGACGAAACCGCCGCCTCGTGTTGCATAAGAGATGGCGAATGGTGCCTGCGGTTGTCCCAGCACGGGCACCACGATCCAAATCCACTACACCAGCCGGATAGCGAGTTCCCATTCACAAGATCCGTTGAGGATGTGAGGTTCCACCTCACAGGTTTTCAATAAACCCGAAAGTTCGAAAGTGAATCACATTGGTGTGTGCGTGCCGGCGTGCGTGTGTGTGAAGAGAGTGTTTAGAACAATGGCTACGCTTCGCACCGCTCCTTCAATATTTCTGCATGCCAAGTATTCAGTATTGCCTATGATTAATGCCTTCGGAGAAGAAAAAAGGCCGATGAAGAGGTAATTGGATGTTCCTTGGACATTAATAGCAAGAAAGCGGAGTATGCGCGCCTTAAAAGGGCCAAACAAGATTTCAAAGCGTTTCAATGATTTTCAATGACAACCTATAAGGTGCACATTAGCTACTCATGCACAGCAATTCTGACATAAACGGCATCCATGAAAAGGAAGATTCGGAGAATGGAACGGTGTAGAGGAGCTGGGAAATTCTTCTCCAGTGGAACTCGAATCCATCTGAAGGTCCAAGTTTGCGAATACAGGTACTGCGCCTGTGGAGTAGCTGATGCGTACTGATGCAAATAACCGAAGAGTATCCAAAGAAAGCTCAAAGAAAAAAACGTAGCAACTCAGACAAGAAGTCAATTACGAAGAACTTGGAGACTTCCACATGAAAATCACTTCCCATACATACGAATGTGGTCAACCTCCCAAGACAAGCAATCCACATGCAAAGTCTTGATTCGCAATGACCACAACGACCACAGTAATCAACCACCGTCCAACTACAGAACGATTCCAGTTTGCTGTCGGGCTTGAACCGTCAAGCACTGCCCCAACACACAGCAATCACCTCGTTAGCAACACGACTGCACTGCATCTAATGTAGCGAGGTAACATTAGTTACAAGACGGCACTCACTGACTGTATTGACAGTCGTAATTGAAAGAAAAAATTTCAAAATATTCTGGACGTGATTCACGCTGAAAGCTAAATTACATTGCTATGGTACATATCAATACCAGAGAATAAATCGGCGCAAACGCTGAAATCCATCGGGATGACATGAAACCACCATCATTACCTGATAAAAGGCAAACAGTGGAGAGGAGCAAGGGTAACCACGAACCGAGCCAAACCATTAAGCATGCATTCACCCTGGCAAACAAGGAAGCACGATGAAAAAAAAGACGGGTCGGAGGGATTTTTGAAGCGCATTCTCAAAAAAACAAAGTGTTTTTGCGGGAAACTTTTCGTAATACGCGAAGATGCCTTTCAGCCAGTCAGATAGCAAAGTAACACATACGAAGGCAGCTGAGAATTCCACAAAACGAAACAAAACCGTTGAATTGTGGTGAGACACTGTATGTATCATCCATTCAAATAAACTCCTTTTCCAGATTCCAGTCTGCGTTCGAGAAAATCCAAGACAGCTGTAAGCATGGCCCAGAAAGAATGGTTCTTGAAAGAGGTGAGATTCCATTTTCATGCAGATCGCTTAAGCAGATGATCACTAGCAGCTTCCTCGCATTTCGTGAGATCCTTGAAATGGAGCTGAACCCCTGCGCAGTCACAGTAGTTTCATCAGTTCGGATGGAAAAGTGTCCCAGCGCAAGAATTCGCTTCCGTTTGATTTCCTCACGGCATTAACTGAAAATTTCATTTCTTCACACGAACGGCTTTACGCCGTAGACGAAAAAAACCCACATCCTTGCTGTATTGGTTGCTCTGTAGGTATCTCCTTTTTGGCCCAGGTGGTAAAATCGAAAACTTCACTGCCATGCAATGTGTATGTTTGGAGCCACTGACCAGGGACTCGAAAACGTTTCCTTTCTACTGTCAAACTAATTTGTGGAAGTACACGAAAGTTTGCCCTGCATAATCACTTTGCCATATTGGCACGGTACGAATCCAATAAAGCATGGATTCTTTCGTGTCAGTGGACTTCGATCATTTAAATGTGCTGCCTACTGGATATGACTCCACAGACAGACGGAAGAGGAAAAAAGGACAAAGACGCCTTTTCCACTCGACGCATTTCCAATGACATCGGAAACAAAGTACTCGGTTAAAGGTGGATCAAATATCTCCCCAAAAGTGTTTCGTTCGTTTACTTTGCAATTTTCCGATACCTTGTGCACCGCTGAAGATTTCAATTGATGTGTCCGATTCAAAGTAGCTGCAATGTCTTATATGACAAATACGACGCAACCGTCACAAAGCTTTTAAGCAGGGCACAACGGAAAGGTACATACTACTACTACTCCACCTTGAAATTATTCACTCGACTCAATTGACCCAATCATGATCTCCAAAACGTGCTTCTGTACCCCGAACCTCACAAAACGACAAATTTCTTGAGGCCATACTGAGCTAAACTATACTGACGTACACCGGCAGAATACCACAATTGCTGGGTTTCATGAAACTAAACTAGCCATTTACCGAAAGCAAAAAAACGGCCGACAAATGACCAAATTTTATGGTACGCATCGAACAGTGCCACCGCCCTTACTCCTTACTGAAATCGCGTTGAGACAACTGCACACAATGTTTGTGGGTAGACCAGGTTTAGCAAAGCGAGGAAAGAAAGCTGATTTTCATATGCATCGACCAAACACTATCGCAATAGCACATGCAATGCTTAAATTGACAAATCTACGGGAAGGGAGGAGGGAGGATGCACGCTGTAAACATGTTATGATTCTATGACTCCCATTTGCTGATGCACATAATCGTAGTCTTCTTAAAGCCAGCACTTCTGTTAAAGTGTACTTGTAGTACATTGATGATGGCGCCTACTCTGAATATTCTAAGCTTGATCTGTGAACAAAAAGCTTCCGAGCTACTTTACTTGGAATGTGGTGCTGGTGATACTCTTATTTGTTCTGGCGAAACATATCAAAACATGTATATTATAAATAGACTTCGTAATGAAGTAATACATAAATTATGCAGAAGCCCGTCTTTAAGCACATCGTAAGCCCTATACATTAAGCAGCGCAAAACAGAAAATGCCACGCAAAGTAAAATGAACGCGCGCTATTCGGAGAACTGGACGCTTCTGAAAAAGCACACTGGTTTATTGGTCTGAAACTGGTTTCACATAGAGGCACGTAACTGTGACCTACCCAATAAACCTTGCAAGAAGACTTGTGTGCTTGAATAACTTGAACGATACGCATTCTTCAAATACTTGATTCTTCAATTCGAAATTAATTATTGGAATTTTTTGTTTCATTCATGGGCCCTTTGCACCACTGAATGCTTCTGCCTGCGCTAAACAACCAATGCACACACTCTTCGAGCATTCTTGAACTACGATCTATTCGTACTTAACGGCAACTTCATTCGATTCTTATGTGGCAGAAGGGAAAGGCTTTCTTATTTCATTTGTGTTATAACAGTTGGATGTGAGTGTTCATTGATGATAACCTAAAAATACATTTTAGTTACCGCATGGATAACAAAAATGCAAAGTAATCCAATAAATTCATCACACACAAAATTTCTGGTAACATTTAACAACAGAATGAATCAAAATTAATAATTTGTCTGAATGCTCCTTCCACAGAAACTGCGAACTTATAACGCCAGAGATTGGTAAACACAATGGTGCTTTCGTATGGGAAGATTTTTGAAATGTTAAAAAATGTGGCCTATAAATAATATGGGTGAATGAACTAATGAATGCCAATGGAATGATGTCTTCATCTTGTTTGGATTCAGCTTCCGTGTTTTACATATGTGGCTATTGATGATGCTGTCACAAAAATGAAGTGGTGCATGCGCAAAATAAAATATAATACAAAGGGTTGGCATCAATCCTACGCAGCTAAGCGCACCCAGGACACATAACGCACGAACCGTGCCAGGGGACTGAATAAGGGAAGCCAAGGATGCACCAATTTATTGTGCAGTCCAGTCCATCCTCCAAGGGGAGGGTCCAATGAACTATCTGTTCTTAACAAATGATGAACTTTTTTTGAGAGCATCATCCAAGGGATGAAATTAGTAACGGTAACGGCCTGAAACCACGATCATTAGAAAGTCCGACCATTCAGTTGGCAAAATGAACTTACGTGGAGGACTGTAAGATCTGGAACGAGAGCGATCATAGCGTCTTCCCCGGCTTCTGTAGTAGGGTGATGGAGAACGCTGATAACTGCGGTAATAACCTCGGCTTCTCGACTCACTGGGAGAAAATAGGATGGAGCAGATGGTTAATGAACTTACTAAGTAGGCTTTCCCATATAGATGCCTGGAGTAGGAGTATGAGGTCTCTGAGTCACAGAAAAATCCACTCGAATCCGACGACCATCTATTTCCATTCCTGAGCACTCCTCCTTAGCTAATTTAGCATCCTCAGTTGCTTCAAAATACACGAATCCAAATCCCCTCGATCTTCCCGTCTTCAGAAAAGACATTAAGTGTACTCGTAAACACATACCCTACCTGAGCATCCAACACCACCATCACTTTTTCAATGGGCCCGAATTTGGAAAAAATGTGATGTAACTCTCTTTCTGTGGTGTATAAACTCAGACCAAACACACCCAGAACTCTCCCAGGTTCGGGATTGTCTCTACTACCAGTATGCCGACGACGGTTTGACATGGGTGAGCGTGAGTGGCTATGGCGACCACCCCGTTTTTTATCATAACGGGATCGTCTTGGACTATAAGAATGGGATCGACTATATTTTTCCCGGTAACGACGGGGTGATCGAGAACGACTTCGAGAGTAACGCCGATAATTCTTTTTTCCATGTGCTGAGCTCGAACGGGAATGCGAAAAAGAATGATTTTTTAAATCGAGTTTATCATCAGCAGGTGATCCAGTACGTGAACGACTGATACCTCTCCCTCCTAACCCTATCAGTGAAGGAGAACGTGAAACATCCTTGTCATTGAACTCAGAATGTCCATCATGTGGTGATGGACTCCGTTCACTGGCACTCTACAAACAAAAAAAACAAAAACCTGCACCCAGCCACTGATCCTTTACATACCTCACGATCAGTCATGGTAACACACTTCAGTTGCAATGTTCTGGACTCTATCAAATTTGTCACCTAAAACATAACATGGTCAAGCATACACCATAAACCATGGAATTCACTGCTAGGGAGGAAAAGGGCTGCAGAAACCCCTTTCAGCAGGAACTTTTGGTTCTGCTGCCCATAACCTTGACACCCACAACCCTTGTATTCAGTAAGGCATTTTTATTGAGTCAAGGTGAAGATCATCTCAACAAATGCCAAATTCTGCCAGCGCTTAGTAGCGGTAGCGACCTGCATAGAATTTACTAAAGCAAACATTCATGTAGTACTCACGTGGAGAATATGATCGTGAGCGGCTATAACGGTCATAGCGTTTGCGACTATAATATGGTGAACGGCGTAATCCTCCTCCACGGTGATAACCTCCACTAGAACACAGAAATTGAAAATATACAAAACTGGCATCCTAGCTTACTAGCTGGGTTTCCCCATGTATACTCCTGGTGTAGGAGTGTGTGGCCTAGAAGTTATACTGTAATCTACACGAATACGTCGTCCATCTATCTCCATCCCAGAACATTCCTCTTTGGCTACTCGTGCATCTTCCATATGCTCAAAATACACAAACCCGAACCCTCGAGATCGACCAGTCTTCAAATGAATAATCAAGAAAAGTTGGACTTGAAGCAAATTTACCTGCGCATCTAATACAATAACCACTTTTTCAATTGGACCGAATTTGGCAAAGATGTGATCCAATTCACGCTCTGTTGTGTATAAGCTGAGACCAAATACGCCAAGAACGCGACTTGGATCAGGCTCATCCTAAGCCAACAGAATGTAACATAAGCAATTACTTATATCTACCCGACTGCCAGCATGTCTTCTTCGACTAGACATGGGAGATCGTGATCTTCTATCATAATCATGCCGTCTTCGACCACGTGGAGAATAGGAACGAGATCGTGATCGAGAATACCTTCCATCTCGCAAAGGAGAATTAGATAAACTGCGTGAATGATATCTCCTATATGATCGTTGAGGTGAACCACTCCTGTCAGCAGAAGGGGATGTGTTGGGGGCAGCCTTCCAGGCATGGCCCCTTACCTGGACCTGGAACAGTCCCTCCTTTTTTCTCGCTTCGAGTTACAGTGCTCCTCAGGTGTGAGGCTTCTTTCAATTTTGCAATTCCCTCCCCTTTTTGATGACTTGCCTATCTCCAATGAATGCCTTGTGCCATTTCTCTCTCTCTTATCCTTTAATCAAAAGCTCCCTGAGCTTACCAGTTATTTTGAATTAAAAGCAAGCAAGTCAAAGAACTATTGGTTTTCACAAAACACTTTATATACAGGGCAAAATAATGAATGAAACCCCAAATACTCAAAGTACACACCTCCACACCTTTAGCAATTATGAACTCAGAAATACTTACATCTCTATCATTCATCCTCCAGCAAATGAAACTTCAACTTGGGAAATATGACACCTCTTGAAATAAATTTCAAAAGCTGTAACACAAGGTTTCTAGAATTCTCATTTATTCGTTCTTGGAAACTTGCTTTAAAACAATAAGCCGGGTTTACATACCCTTGAAAAAACTATTCATATAAGACACTGAATTAATAAACTAATAAGATCTAGTTTTTATTAAACTGTCACTCACTCAAAAATAACTATAGTGAATGTAATACTTGCCTAGTCATCGTTTCAGATTTCTGTATTCACAAAAAAATAAACATGAACGAAAAAGTCTATTAGCAGTAGCACAGTACAAAGGTTATAAGAACTCATTTAAACATAAAGCAAGAATGAAACATTCTACTATTCATTAATTAGGATTTCTCTGCAAACAGTCTTTACAAAAGTACTCAAATATTAGAAGTCTTCATCTCTGATGTTCAGAAAAGGCATATTAAAAATTAAAGTTACTTCCTTGATTAGCACAAAGTTTTTGTACAAACTATGGATTCTTTAAATGTTGCTGCATAATCTTCGGCATACCGTTCTATGGAAACCACCTATCAATTTTGATTCTTTAATAAATTACTTCAGCAAACATATAAAAAGAGTTAATTATTCTTTATAATCACTTGGCAGCAGACAAATGAGATCATTTACATTCATGTATTTTTTGTGAATTGCAAATCTAACAGTATTATGAAAAGCAACTGAAGACTTCGCACGCATAATGTTGGTAACAATTAAGTACATAATTCACATTTGCTAACATTGAAGATTATTATCTCCTACCGTGTAACACTATTTTAATTTGAAATTAGGATGACGCTAACACTGCTGTACATGCGACATGGTTCCAAGAGCAAACCAAGACCACATTGGATAGCGCAAATATCGCAAAACAAGCTTCATTCTGATTGGACAAAACTCCCGCTTATAAACTTCCATATTTTAATTATCAAATAAGCTGCATACCACAAACTACATTCGAAAAACCTGCGTAGGAAAACAAATTTGATTGAAAAATTTCATTTCTTATCATTATTACAACGTTCATTTAATTTAAAACTCCAATTACCACACATCGTCAGAAAAACCTTTCAACAATACAAACAGTAATGCCAGTGTATGTTTTCAACATTGCGAGAAGATTGATTATTGACTTGACTACGTTCTTCATAATAATTCTTGAAAAACATTATAACAAACTCATCCACAGCCATAATTGGACTGATCACGTTCAGAACAAAAGCAGATTTAAATGTAATTACCTAAAATCAAGGCTTACTGGTTCTTGATTATTAAGTAAAAAAGAATCTAAAAATTACCACACAAACAATTGTGAGGATGAAGATCGTGTTTTCAAATGCAAAGACAGTATACAGTTTTATTTTTAAAGTGATTAGATTGCTTTTGAGAAGAAATGCATTGGGTTTGCATGAGGCACAGTGAACTAGGCAGAAATGATTCCTATAAACTTACTGGATACTAGTGATTGTAAGACTTACAGTTATGTTATATATGGGTTACAATGACTTTGACAATCCGATTCATGATAAATCATACACTTTTCAATGAATATTAAGAGATACAGTATTTGGTATACTTAGCAAAATAAATCCGTTATAAAAAAGCGTTCCTTATTTGTTCTTTTGTCTTCAGTAAAATTATAAATTTCTTCAGTGATAAACAGGCAATCACATTAACAATTATAGTAAGCTTTACTACATGGCTTCCTCCAAATGGCTTATTAATGATCACAAAAGAATGAAAATTTTAAGCATAAAGAATTCCATAGAAAATCCTTTAGAATATTTAGCGTTTGTGTTTTCAACACATTTGTTCTTCTAATTGGGTAGTTAAAAACTTCTACATATTTTTGTGAAAATGAGGCTGACCGAGAGACTGTTACCAGAAAACTCAAAAAGGAATGCTTGTTTGTTTTATCTATTGTCTATGCATGTTTTTTTACTAGAAACTTGAGAGTACTCAATGTTCTTTGAAAACATAGAATGAAAAATTAAATTCCCGTTAAAAGTAGCATTTACAACAAAAGTAGGAAATAGATCAGGCAGAAGTTTGCTTGGTATTCTAAAAGCATTTCATCCTTCACAGATTACTCAAAACAATACATTTCTTCGAAATTCCTTGCACGTGACCTTCTATTAAATTCTGATCGAAAACAAAGACGAAAAATTCCAGCTTAGGAAGGTTTTATAAACTAGCGATAAACTGGTTTCGCTGACAGGAGTTTATGAATAAACGTAGTTTATTCATAAACTCCCATGCAGTTTTGAATGAGCAATAAAAACGGGATAAGAGACATTTTACCGTTTTATGCATACACAAAAATTACTTTAAAAACCGAGGAATAATTTAAAAGTTGCAGCCCAATCTAACAACAAAATTTATTTGTATTTCACACTGAAATATCAAAATGCTTTTTCTTCTAATTATAAATATACAAAAGCATGCATCAGCGCCAAGTAGTAGAGAAGAATGTAAATATTTAGGCACTGATATCTTCTTATTTTTGTATTTATATCCATATATATATAGTCATAAAAAGGGCGAATATTAGTGTGCATTTTCAGAAACCCAAATACGCAAAAAAACTTATTGGAAGTAAAATAAAAATACATCTTTGGAATCATATGTTGCGTAATTTATTACAAATTTATGAACTTGAAATTTTTCTCATCAGAGAATCACATTTGTGTTCAAACTTTTACTATCTGATAAAAAAATTGACTCCAAAAGCTGGGAATGTGGAAATCCATTGAGTAACCTTTGTGAAAACAAAATAGAAAAATGAAACGAATGCCAGAGAAAAGGGAATAGAGCACCAATTATGCAACCAGTAATTCGATTGAAAATTGCTATTTTTTCAGTGTGTTCGGCAGTGTGAGATATAAGCATATACTGAGGAGTAATTCACTTGTATAAGTCGATATATCGGTAGTCCTTCATAAGTATGTGGAACTTATGAGCATCGTATAGTATTATCACTTTTAATGTGAAATTGCACCATCGAAAAAGCAAGATAATGTTATTATTTTGTCATTAGAATAAGAATGGCAGAAAGCACGAACAGTTTGGGCCTTGAAAATTACACAGTTTTACTGTATGGATGATGAATTTTAAAGCTATTTATATTTCAAATAATGACTTCTAGTGAATCACCACACAGTCATCCATTAAATGTTCATATACGAGTCGAAGTAATGTTCTGATAGCGAATTAAATATTTGTGTAAATAAGGCAACCACATATTCATATACATATACATATATACATATATTTCATGGAATAAACGAATCCAATGAATGTGTATTGTATAATTGCATCATTCATATTTCTATGATTCCATTAAATATGATCACAGTACTCTTATTGCATAAAGTGATTGTGTTTCCATTGTTCTGAATAGTATCGATAGTTTAGTATTGCTGTTATGACTTTAGATGGTAATTTTCATGAGCAAAATGACAGTACAACAACTTTATACTATACATATGCTATGTGATGCTGCTTGTAAAGTTTTGCCAATTGCAGGTCAGCTCATATCTGATGTTACACTAGGAATTGCATGGAAACTGGAAAAGCATTTGGCATCTCTGCCTGTAGGTACATAGAGGTAACTAGTAAGTGATGCGGGATTCGGTTTTTTGGAAATCGTGGAAGAACAAGGCGAATTCTCTGGAATTCAGATGTTCAGTCACACAATTGGAAATAGAATGAAACAGAATGGACACCAGGTCTAGGGGTAGGTTTCGCCGCTCCGTATGTGAATTCCTTGAAGTGTACAAACTACGTCTGGATAAAGCAGTTGGGGATGATATGATGGAATGCATCGTTCCCGTTGGATCAGATTGCGATATGTGAGATTAGGAATGCCGAGTGAATGCGTTGGTTTCTTCTGTGTAAGTGGAGATGTCGCTCTTTCGAGAACTCGGTCCGCAATTTCGTTCTCGAAGGTAGGTGCAAGCGCAGGTGCGCTTCAGGATGAGACATCATCCCTCCCCCTGTGCCTCCTCGTTCATGCAAGTCGAAAGCCTCACACTGAAGTTTCCTGGCCAACGTCCATCCGATCGGAACGTATCTGCTTTCATTGCCCGAACTGCAAGGCTTTCGGAGAAGCAGGAGCGCTACTTCAGAGGAATGCGTTGGATGGAGGTATCTGTGGAGACTGACAATCTTGACGGAAGAAGGCATTTGTTCCCAATTCATTTTTGAGGGCACTGGCCATGTTGCTCTCATCGTGTGAGCAGGGTTTCAGGAACATCTTGATGGAGGAAACCGAATCAGGGTATTGATGGGGCACCGTACGTTATGCAGCTGCCATATTGCGCTTTGCACGTCCGCATTTTGCAGGCGCATTCCCTCGCTCACCTGCCTCGGCAGGGATGCCAAATGCTTCACATCTGGATTGAGGAGTGAGAGGAAGGAATTCCTGGCTTTTTTTTTTTTTTCAAGGAGAGGGAAAAGCAGGAGGATGGAGACTTCCGCCTCATGGGAAAGGAGAACTTCCCTCGGGAATGAGTCAACAGGTAGGCATCCTGAGATCGAAAGCGGGCTGCGAGATTGCGTTCTTGCGCGCGCTTCGCACGTAGTGAAATATCAAAGCCCCATTGTTACCCATGGAGAAAAGAAGCTGTTTCCTTAGAGACGCAGAGAAGTCCCCTAAGAACTCCGAGCGCCTTTCGTGCCCTAGGGGACGACGGAGGAAAGCGAGCTGGAAAAATGGTAGTCAAAGAGGCACCACTACCAGTAGTCCTTCTCAGGAGAACCTCTAAGGCGCATTGCTTTTACTTCCTTCCACTGCGAGGGAGCGCGCAGGGGGTCCACCACTGCCCCCTCTCATCTAGGCGTGCCCTTAAGCCAGATGCGTCAGTGATCTGCGAGAAACCGTTCCACGGCGGAAAGATTCTTGCGTGCCTTTCCCACTTTGTTCTTTCTGACGCCTCGCAAAAAACTCTCCCGTTCGAACCTCGACTTCGGTCCGCCCTCCCGCCCACCGTGCGACGATCATTGCGGTAGGACCTCGGCATTTTGTGGGAAAGCGAGAAGGGAGACGCCTCTCCTGCTCTTCCGAGGCCTGTGAAGTGGACAGCGCGATCATGGAAACGGTCGGGGGGACCTTCTTTTTTACCTGGAGCTCCTTCATGCTCCGCAGGGGACGATGAGGGCGACATAGGGAAAGGCGAGGGACTGCCATACGAAGAGAGGGCGTCGCTCACGGTGACTGCTGCTGAGGCCGCTCAAGAATCTCTGCCTCTTCCTCCGTTTGTTCGTTCCCACAGAGAGACTGCAAGCGCCCACTGTATCTCTGCATCCTCCTTCCGGTACCCGAGGAGTCGCTACCCACTCTCCTTAGCGTTTCGGTCGGGGCGAGAGGGGGATAGCCAACGGGGCAGAGCAGAAACCGGGGAATCTACTCTGAGCCGAAGAGAGGAGAAGACGAATGGAGGGAAGAACATAGAGGATTCCCCTCCCTCTTGATCTCCATAGGCATCCTGTCTGGATTAGTCTTCTAAGAGGCGGTAATGGAGGAGTCCCCAGCGGATCCCGAGCAGGGAACAGCTGCAGAGCTACATCTACCTGAGAGGGATGGTCCCTGCACCTTCATGCCCCCTTTCTTAACCTCAGGGCGTTCCCGCACTCATCTCGAGCACCTCCACCCCGAATTCAAGAGGGCGATGCCGTTATCTGGCACAGCAGCAGCACATGTGATTTCCAGGCCCATCTTGCGTCACACATAATCCCACATTCGGAGACTGTCCAAACGCATGGCCGGACGCGGGACTCTGTGCGCTTCCAGGTATGCAACCACATTTGGGGCCACCCGGACCAAGTTTCTGGTGGATGTGCTGGACGTCATCAGAATCGAAAACTCGGACGAGATGACGTCATCGGCGACTCCCGCAGACGTGGCCGCACGATTATTTTCCGGAGCTGCCTGTAAACACGGGGTCGGAATGCACCAGAGGGGAGAATCTCCTCGACAACGGCACACCGATCCTCGGAGACGCCTGCACCTCCCCCAGTCCTCAAAGGTCACCGCGGTTTCGCTCTCCAGGATCGTCGGCGAAGGAGAGCTGTCATCGTCCCCGGGTGGAGACGGAAGCTTCACCATAGGACAGCAGGAGAGGCTCAAAGATCGACGAGGAGAGGCACACCTGCGACGCGGTTCCATCTGGTGGCTCTCTAGAGCACTCATCTGTACGGTCTAGCACCGAGACCGGCTGCCTTCCCTGGTCGTTGATCCCTGGGTCACCAGGAATCTGCCACCTTCATCCCGGGCTTGGCGCGTTCACGATGTCCCGCGAGCTTCCCTCGGGACATGCCAAGATCGGAGGCGAGGGCCGCCACTCAGGGAAGGCTTGGCGGCTAAGAGATCAGCGAGGTGGTCCGCCAAGAAGGTGGTGCTCAATGCGATTCTATCTTCCGGGCCGCGCCTGCTCGAAGCGCATCGGAGAAACCGTCCTCTGCTGGAACCGAACCACCTTGCCTTCTCGTCAGAAGAGGGCACACTCTGGACCACGACCAGTGGGCTCCCATCAGAAGTCGACAGGGCGTGCCCCCTGCACCCGTGTAGTGCACGAGGACGGGACGGTGCATCAGCGAGAGGGTCGGTCCAGCCCATAGCACGAAGCCAGAGCGGGTGCCGACCGCGCTCTGTTCTTCTAAACCGGGAATTCGTGACTGCTCCGAATCCTTCCCGGAAAAGTCCTCGAGGGAGGGCAGTGTCCGACCAGGCGGTCTCCGCACCGTGGTGTGCGCGGTGGGAGGCTGCGACGGCTCCGAAAGATTCTGGCACCAAAAATTCCGCACCGGAAGCAAAGAATGCTGAGACCGTGGGGGTTCGGAGAAGCGGAGACTCCGACCAAGAGGAGAGAGAGAGAGAAAAATAGGGGGAGGTTCCGGAGTTCCTCCCCTCCCCCATCTGGGGCATCCCCTTCTTACCCCACTGTTGATCTTTGCCGCCGCCGCGAGCATCAACAGCGAGCGAAGGCTCACCGAACCTTGAAGAGCTCTGCTACCGCGCAGGAGGTGGTGGTCCGAGCTGCTGCAAAGCGGATGGTTCTTGGGAGCTTCGATTTTGACCCCAGCAACCACACGACACCCCTCTCGCCTCCAGAGCACCCTCTTCCCTCACGATGTGAGGGGGCCGTCGCACCCTCCCTCATTTTCCTCAGCCACGCTCGGGAACCGCGGGTAACTGCCGCTGCCGGCCATCAGCACTCCACCGATGGACTCCTGGAGGAGCCCATCACGTCCACGGTGCTCTCTCCCGCGGTCTACTCCGAAAAGGCATGCAGCTAGTCGCTAATCTGCCAGCGGGCGTTCAATCGTGGACGACGAGGTCGGTCATGGGTGACAGGAAACCAGAAGGGAGAGGGGCTGGATCGAGACGAACCGGCAACCTGCACTCAGGCACGCTGTTCCCTGGAGGAGATGAAGCTTCTTCCATCTCTTAATAGGGCAGCGCTCGACGAGAGTCCCCAGGCGACAGTACGGACGGCGTCAAGGCTACCGGCTGTCCATCATGCGTGCCCCCCCCCTCCCCTGCTCTCGGTTTCCAGGAGCAAGAGGACATTCACTCTCCAGCATCTTGCAAAGCTGTCAGTTGTGTGCAGCTCTGAGGACCTCATCCCCCCACCCTATCCCTACTGTGACTCCGGGAGTGGTGGCGGCAAGGAGGTTACGACGGTGAACCCTCGGTTGAGGTTTCGAACCGAGAAGTGATGAGGCGCGCGCGCCACCCTCGGGGAGCCCACAGGAGAGACATCGGCAGCGGAACCACCGGAAGGTGAGAGAAGAAAGTCCCCATCTCCGTGGCGGGTGTGCTGCTGCCAAGGTTTCCAGCTGGGTCCACTCGACCTTTCCGGAGACGTTTCCAGGTGCACTTCAACCTACAATGCTCCATAGACTCCCTGTGGTTTCAGGAGGACGTCGTCCAGGATGGATTCTCTGGTGATGAGAATTTCCGTCCTGCTTTCCTCTAACCGGACTGGAGCAACTCATCCGACAGGGGAACCGTTCCTTTGGTGAAGTTCCACGCAGGACGCCATTGACGCCGTTCCCTGATGCAGGAGTTCGACGCTTCCTCTGCAAGAGGAGACCGACCCGGGAAAGCTGAACAGAGAGGAGAGGAACGGAATCCCAAGAAAGGCAAAGTCCAAGATTTGTGGATGAAGAGACTGCGATATACAAAGCAGAATAATCCAAAGCACCTGCGAGTTCTCGGCTTTTCACCCAATAAGCTCGATCGCTTCTTCGTGTCCGACTTAACAGCGACCACATTTTTCGAGAATTCTCAGGAATCGCTTTCCTTTCTGGAAGCCTTGACATTTCCCGTGACCTTTTTTCCCTTCCCTGCGATCTTCATAGAGCGAAACGAGTTCGTTCTTCTAAATTACCATAATTTGTACTTGAAACCATTATGATCCCCTATTTGGACAGGATTGAACAGAGATAATGATGCACTAATGGGGTCAAATGTTCCTCTTCTGCTTTAATGACAAGTACGACTTTCGTGCGCTGCACTGTAGCAGTTGTCCTTCTCGGAGGAGTTTTTTTCTTCTTTCTTTTCTTTTCTTTTTCCAATCATGGTTTTGTCTTTCGAATTCATATTATAAACATTACTTACATTTCATTAAACAAACTACAATTGCTAAAAGGAAGTTCTCCAAACGTTTGCACAGCATTGGAAAATCTTCAAAGGTAATTCAAAAATGTCTGATCACGTGTTCCGTTCATATTGCTATTCACTTTAAATTGTAGATCATATACTCGATTACTTCAATGTTTTCTTTTAAATGAATTTTCTTTTCTTGCAATATTTTTTGTCGATGATGACTACGTTCATTGTTTAAAATAAGAGATCTTTACCAACGAATTTCTATAGCTGTTATCAAAGCATTTCTCGGTTCGATAACCGAGATTCGATCAGTTCATATTTTGTTTCGTTTAATTAGAGAACTGCTGCTGTTGTGCCTTCCTGGTTATTACTCCCCACGTGCTCACTGTTGTTTTGTAAATCTGCGCCGCAAATTCGAATACCCTATTAATTATGGGCGCAGCTTGTTCTTTACAGAAATAATTATTTTCATTATTTTCATTCATTTGATTTAGTTCTTCGTTATTTCATAATTTTCTGAATGTTAATGTCACTGCAGTTTTACTTGCAAACATTAAAAGGCTAGTTCAAGATCCAGTTTAGGACTCTGGTTCCAACTCTAGTTTAGGATTCTATACTCGAGAGTAATGAGCATAATCAAAGAATTGTAAGTTAAAAAAAAAGGTGAAACTCCGTTCAAAATATTATATATATTACACAAATCATATTTACATTGGTGATTTGATGTAACAACGACAACATTGGTTCAATCTTCGTATTCGTTCTTTGCTGTTTCACAAAACATAATCGCCTATTAAGAAAATTTTCTCGTAATCTCAATAGTACACAACAGTTTTAGTAATTCGGCAGGAGAATATCTCATTATCAAACTGTTCTGCTGTCCATCTTATTTTAAAAAGCTATTTTAAACTGCAAGCAGAGTCATTTTTATTTGCAACTTTTTTTTTTAAAAAAAATATGAATACGGTCTGCATGCCTTTTCATGGAAACAAAAAACGATTTCAGTTCAGTGGGAGATTTTGGAGCCAATGCAAAACTATAAAGCTGAATACAGAAAATGAATTCCAGATTATTTTGACTGTTTTTTTTTTTGCTATTTGATTCTTGCTTCACTTGTTTTTCTGAACTCAACTTGAACTTTATCATCTGAATTCGAAAACTCAGGTTTCATGAGCATTCAAGTACAAGAGAATATGAACATTCCATCTTGGTTCTTAATTAACGGCAATCATCTTCATTTCTTTCGGATACTGTATTTTATAGGGTTTAAAAGAAGATATATCTTAACATCATATTAATTACTGTTGCATTCCACCATTCCAAATCCATAAGACTCGGTTTAGAAATGATACTGAAAGTCATTAAATAGGAACAAATAATCCAGCACTATAGTGACTTTACGTAAAGCTTATAAAATGTTTCGTGGATTTGTTGACTCAAGACAACTTGCTCTCGAAAGTACTTTAGATTATATTTTCATTCTTGTTTTTGTTTGTATAATCCATGTTTATAAACACTGACATCAAATATATATATGATGATACAAATATGGATTATACAAGCAAACAATATATATATGTATATGTGTGTACGTATGTATATGATACATCATGCTTTTTTGATATTTTTATCACCTTATAATCATCTCCATCTTGAAAAAACATCATTCTTGAATCAAGTGGATTTTTTGGATTTTTTAAAGAAATGCTCCTCCAAATCATTAAAATTAGATTAAAAGATTCATACAAAAATCCAAAGGAAAATGTATTTAGTATTCATTCTGATGCATCAGTTTCAAAAACTTGTCAACATTATTGGATCGTATTCATAATTTAATGTCAATTTGAAAATTTTCAAAAATTGAACTTGGTAACTCGATTTCAGCAAGCTTCGTCCGCCATATCAGTTTGTAGTATGTGATGTACCAACGTTGTAAAACGTTTATAGTCGATGATTTATGGGTCATTTTGATGTTCCACAAATCATGACTAGTATAGCTTCCCAAGAGGGGGAAAAAAGTGTTCCTACTACTACTGCAAAACAGTCTTTGTATGGCAAAGTTGTAATTAATCTTGAGAATGTTTTGTTACCGGAAGAAAGACTACATCCCACACCATCAGGTGCTGAAGGATTGGATAAGGAACTAGAAACTGAACTCAGATTTTATGGCTGTGAATTAATTCAGACGGCTGGTATTCTGTTGAAATTACCACAAGTAAGTCAGTCATGCTTAGTTTTTACCTTACCTATTGTTTTCCATAATGTTTTTACAGTAGCATGTATTGGTACTGAGAAATGTAAATGTTTTGTGCAGAGAGGTCTTAAATAATTTTTAATTAAGAATGGCAAAGAAGATTATAATAATTAAGTATTGTATATGAATACCTCGTTGATTATTGGAAGTGTTGGTTATTTTATGAAATTGAAAGTAATAGACCTGTGCGATTGTTTTAAGCCTGTAATGTAGTAAATCATTTGGAATCATTTGGATGAAGAAAAAAGTTTTCTTATGCGCTTGTAATAAGTAACCAGACTAATAAATCAAGTATTTTGTGCAACGATCGCATTTTGTAAAGTTTCTGTTATCATTAGGTTTAAGTGACAGCTAGATGCTAGAAACTTTATTGTTCGTTGTGTGCAATTGCATAGCTTGTTTGCGAGGGGTTGTGGAGAGCCTTCCTCAGTTATTTTCTTCTTCCCCATCTTTTCATATTTTTTTCTCTGCCTCAAAAGTGAAGTAAACATTAATCTTTTTTAATTTATGCTGTCGCGTTTTGAGGTAATACTGCTTAATATTAAAGTATTATATTCATATGAGATATATGAATTATTCTCCATTTCGAAGATTTATCCCACTTGCCGTAAGCAGCCTACAGTTATCTCTAGTAAGTTGTTAGAAATTGATTTTAATACTTGATCCTGTGGCTGCTTTTCGAATTTCTTAATCATTTCTTGTAAAACTTAAAAGTTACTGATCATGGTGTTTGTGTTTTTGAAGCAAACAAAGCCTTTTACGAAGAATGCGCATTGCGAAAAGTGTAGCGAGGTTTCTTAAGAAAGCAGGTCAATTAATCAGCAAATTTCGATTACGATCACAACTTTCCGTAGATGTGCGTGTACTTATTGGCATTGGGAATTTCAAAACCTCTCTGAATATTTCTTTTGTGTACATGTAGTGGTTTTTCATGATTTTATTAGTTAATTACAAGCATTACAAGTTGAGTTGAGCAATGGAAACTTAATGACATAAGGTTTATAGGGCAAATGTTATTGTATGTGCGGATTTCTTTGCCTGTTAACAATGCACACTTGCTTCATTCATACAGCGATATATGTTTCATAAGCTCAATTCTTTGAAATAAAATTTGCTGTTCTGCATGAAAGTTCATATCTAGTTTATTTGCTGTGTGCTATTGAATTGTACTTTACAGTCTGACTTGTTGAAGCAGTAATGCATACTTTTCACAGTGTAGGCACATTGATTTTGTGGCCTTAAAGGGCAGTTTCAAAATAGAGTTTTAAAGTAGATTAATTCTATATTTAAAGATTTCTTGTACATCATGTATTGTTTTAGGTTGCAATGGCTACTGGTCAGATATTGTTTCAGAGATTTTATTATTGTAAATCATTTATTAATCATCCAATGGAAATTTTTGCCATGGCCTGCATATACCTTGCATCCAAAATTGAAGAAGCTCCCCGTAGAATAAGGGATGTTGTCAATGTAGTTCATCACATCAAACAAGTCAAAGCTGGGAGGTATTTGTCATTTCCACATTTGTCTTTTCACATTTTATGGGGTTCATGTTGAAGTTGCTTTGTTTTGAACTTAAGTTATATAATCTCTTATTTTTTCTAGAACTATAACGCCTGTGATATTAGATTATAATTATGTCACATTAAAAAATCAAATAATTAAGGCAGAAAGAAGAGTGTTGAAAGAATTAGGTTTTTGTGTGCATGTCAAACATCCTCATAAAGTAAGTAATTTCTGCTATTTTCATTCTGTTCATCCATGATTCACATAAATTGTATGATAGTAATGTATCTATTGTTTTCAGATCATTGTCATGTACATGCAAGTTCTGGAACAAGAAAAGAATAATCGATTTGTCCAGTCTGCATGGTAGGTATTCTTATTTCGAATTTTATTTCTTAGAAACCTCTTAATGTTTGTTTAATTGTGTGTAAATTGGTTTTATTATAACAACCTTTAAAAATAAGGGTCTTTCCTGGGATGCAGTACTTTAAAAACAATTTTCTTCTGTAAAGTAGCTGGGAGCAGAGAATTTGCTTTTGCAATAGTACTGCCCTAGGCATGACCAGAAAGAGGTTCTTGGCTGTGGTCTTAAGGCCTCAGCATTGTATGCATACAAGTAGCCAGTCTGAAAGCAGTCATTAATTTATATTTTTTGATTTCTACCTAACAGCCTTTAGTTCTGGGAGGGCCTTGCAACTTGGGTAAGTAGGTGAGCCAAGAAGGCCTTTTGCTCACCCTCACAAGACTGACATGAAGGACACAACCAAGGCATGAGTGTTTCTTGAATCTATAGTTCTTGGGGACTGCAGTCCTTGCACGGCGGTGATATTGGGTGGGAATTTTTCGGCTCTCACGGCTGCCAGTTTAGTATATGAGTAGACCACCCTTAAGGGTATTCCTAGTCTGTTTGCACTCCATTAAACTGTGCATCTTCTTCAGAGATGAAGTAGCCATCCATCCAGAACTGGGCCAATCCAGCATCCTTTAATCATGGAGGGATGAATGGCTAGGTAAGACCTGCTTGTTTCTCTTGGACAGTAACTTAGATTATGTATCTTGTGATGTATAGGATGACACAGGATGAACGGAGTGGCATTCCTGATTATGAAGACTTCTTGAATTATGTTGCTTAGGTAATACCAATTCTTTAGCTGGCAGCTGCAGGGTGGGATAGGTATGCACACCGTGCAGGGACTGCACCCTTGGTTGGGATTTATGTGGAAGGGATACCATGTACATTATTGTGTAGAATTCAAGCACAAAGCCGTTGTGCGAAAACCTGGTCATCTACAGGCCTTCATTCAGCATCCACCCAAGTCACCAGGAAGGATCCTTAGTTTTTGGAGGTTCTTTGATTTCACTGTGCCTCTCCCTCCCTCCTGTTATCCTTTTAGCCTCTCCCTCTCCCTGCAACCCTCTTTCTTCTCTAGGAACAACATGAATGATGCTCTCCGCACAGATGTGTTTGTCCGCTTTCAACCAGAAACCATAGCCAGTGCTTGCATCTACCTTGCTGCCCGGTTTTTGCGGATACCTCTTCCCAGCAAGCCACATTGGTTTGAAGTATTCAGTGCTCGAGAGAAGGACATTCAAGAAATATGTTTAACATTGATGCGTGCCTATCGTCGCGGAAAAGTAAGTACTTGTTTGTTTTTCTTGATATTTCTCTGTACTGATATGTAGCCTGACTTGGAACGCATTGAGAAAGTTGTAGAGAGCCTGCGCAAAATGCAACAGGAAGCTAAACTACGAGCAAAAGCTTTGTCAGGGTCAGGAACTCCTATACCAGTTGCTCCTGAAGGCTTCAGTCCAGATACTCCACTAAAAAACAGCCCTAATCATGTGATTGCCAAACGAGACAAGGAGGATAAAAGTCTTTCTGCCAAGTAGGATGATCTATAAATTGTGCGGTATAATTATCGGATTTTAGAAAAAATAGTCCTGGAAGTGCTGAGTCCTCCAGTCAACTAGATGAATCAGCATCACATTCTCCTTCGCCCATATCAAGGTCTAATCAAAATCGAAAGGAGAGAAAACGAGTGAATTCCAGGTGCGTTCTGTTAGAAGCATCCCTTGAAATTGTTTTTAGATCTAGATCAAGATCCAAGTCAAGGTCAGTTAGTCCAGAAACTAATCACAAGGAGAAAAAACATCGGAAAAAGAAGAGAAGAAGTCGTACGTCTTCCCCTTCTCCTAAAACAAAAAAAATGAGAACAGTGCTGTCATCACACGGTAGAAATCTAGTTGACAATCATCATAGCAGCAGCAAAGTCAAATCCAGACATAAGTCCCGATCACATTCACGATCCTTAGATCACAGTAGGTCCCATAAAATGCACAAGCATAAAGGTTCTTCCAAACGATCCCATTCCCGAGAGAAACGAAAGTGACTCGTTTTCACAAATGGACCATTCCCAATTCTATTTTGCAATCAACCTTGATAAAGAGTATGCTGTAATTATCTCAAGAGACCAGTTGGAATTTGATGGTATTCACTATGGGAATTTTTGTTGAAGCATCATTATGACCACAATTCTTATTAGTTGAAAGTATTCTTAAGGTGAACATATAAGAAAATATAAATGTTGCCATGTCTCCTATCACCTTTAGTTAATAACTTTATCACTGGGCAAATTTTCATTGCTGAAGTGCAATAGGGGACCAGATGTAGCAGTTACCTTGCAAAGTATTTTGCAGCTGAAACAGTAATTCAGTACACAACTGCATCAATAAAAGTCAATTATGAAAGAGTGCAAGAGTAAAAATCTCACGAAACTGAACATCTTTGAACATGCCCTTAATTCGTCAACTCAAGAATATAAACCCAGAACCTCAGAGAATGACTTTGGACTTAACGAATACCCCTCCGCTTATCGGACTGGGGACAACTGGACTTTATGAATGGAAAAAATTAGTTTTATGAGCTCAAGAGACACCCAGTCGCAACACCTTTCTCAGTGTCGGGGGCACCAGTTTACTATTGTGGCTGTGTAGCATAAACCTGCTCGAAATAAAGGATCCAGGAAACTGCCCACTGCTGCTCAAAAATATGCCATTGGGTTCTAATTTATAAATTTGTTTATACATGTGCACATGATACATTCGTATGGGATGTACACTTTACGATGCTCAAGCCACATAAATTCACCCCACCAGCTGTTACTACCTGCTGCAGCGTGCACTGGTGAACATGCATGCATTTTTCCAAACCCTGCTAATGTGCCATAAAATTATTAGAAGATGAACATGAAGGTATCACCGGGTGAATTTGCAACTCATTAACGAAAGCAAAGACTAACAAATGCTTACATCAGTTTCAGTTCTTAATAGCTAACACTGGCTTACACATAATGCACGTCCCAATTCCGCCTGTCGATTTCAAAGGTTTAAGTGAACACAAGCCATTCTCAGAAAGCACATGACGTTACCCATCCAGCTGTAAAAACCACGACGGCAAACTTCACAATCCGTTCCTTAGCCATAGCATTTCTAGCCGCTGTGCAGCACTACTTGATTTTAGCGATAGTATTTTTCACGACAGCATAACTTAAATTTCCCACAACAATATAGGAGACTTACTGCACTTACTATCTGAGGTTTGAATGGAATGTTCTCGACAGCACTCCAATGATACTTATTCTAATGCAGAAATGAATGGCTCACGTGAAGTGCACCGATAATTCTACGGTGTATTCATAGAACTGATTATCTACTGACATTCAGACCCATCAATCCGAAGTAGAATGTCTTCACCTAAGTGATTTTATTTCACCTGTATTATTGAACTGATGATTTCTATCGGTTGGAAATTTTATCTCAGGAAGTTTTTCATCACCCAGGAAATTTGCACTGCACTCTTTGCTTGCTGACCACTCTATGTAATGATTTTCAACATTATCTGCATTTTAGGTCTACCTAGTTGCGATTACAAAATTCACTTTACCTTGATGCAAAATTAGAGTGATTATAAGAACGACTCCTTATATCACTATAAACAAAAATGCTCTTATATTCACCAAAAACCAGCTTAGAAGATAGTCATTTTCAAATGTCATCCTGCACTTCTTTTCCAATAATAAGAAAGGTATAAATAAATATAAAATTAACGCGGATTTTCTTTACAGAGGTAACATTTTATTTTTGTTATATATCTTTACAAAAGATGTGAAATAAAACATTACTAACAACTGTATTTTGTACTCATTAATTTTGTTATGGGGAACGTTTCAATAGTAAATCAAATTAACATTGTAAAATGCAGAAGTTATTTCACGATTGCTATACCAGCATAAAGAAGTTGTAATAGATTAACTGCATTTAATGTTTCTTTTTTTTTTGATTTTCCAGTATTCTACACATACAATGTCAGTATTTCAGATAGAGGATTCGATTACTGCAGTTTCTTGGATTAGATGTTTTGCTTTTTCCTTTGTGATCATTTCAAAATGGATGAACCAGTTTAGAAATACTACTTCTAATAAATAATTTGAAAAGTTCTAAACACCTAATACTTGAAATGTATTTGAAGTTATCAATTGTATATTTCAATAATGTGAATCACATTAGATTTTATCTTCGGCTGCTCATTTCAGAGTAATCAAGTAGATGTCTTACTGGATGAGCATTAGAGATACTCTTCAGTATATTAGGATTGTTCCCTTAGGAGTTACAAGTTGAACTTTATCATAAATAAAAATGCTCTTCAGTTGAAAACAATGAGTAATTTACAATTTCATATTCTTGTTTGTAGGATCATGATGCACAAAATGGTTTTCAAAGAAGCACACTACCCTAATTGCTACAAGTTTTGTAATTATCCTCTGGATTTATATGAACTGAAATATGTGTGTGTGTTTTTTCTTATTTGTGTGTTTTTGCCTGTGTTTTATTCCCTCTTCCTTTTGGTATTATCAAATTAAGAAAAAGAATGAATTTGGGAGGAGTGCAATGACTTTGTTTTTTGAACCACTTTGTTAAACTGCTCTCTCCAAAATTGGCATTTTGGTGAACTATCAGTGGGCTTAACTATTGATGTTGGATTACTTCTCTAAAAGAAAAAAAAAACTCACTCAAACTGAAATTCGCATAGGAAGCCCTGCTTGCATATTGCATATCCGTTGTGAGCCGTAGTCTCGTGTCTGTGCACGAGGTGGGTGGTGAGTACGTTAAACTTTTGGTGAAGTGGGAATGTATTCCAAATAATTTTTAAGACTGTCCAGAGTTCGGGATGTATGTGTATATTTTTTATAGTTTCCTTGATATAAACTGTGGACACAGGAAAGTCATTACTTGCTAATATAAAGTGTTAGTGCTATGCACGTGACGAACACGAGTGCCGCACTGGATAGTATGTGCAGTTTTTAATTTTTTGTGCATGAATTTTATACGGACTGGAACTTTCGCGCAATGGAAAATTTGTGAGCCGTTGCTTGGTTAAATACAAAAAAGCGGATTTCGGATATGTGCTCAGTACCTGAACAAGTATACTTGGACCGGGTCTAGAGCATCGCAAGCAGATATGGATGTAATTATAAACAGAAATGTTAGCAGAATGGATTTAAAGTGCATTCTAGTGGCAGGAACTTAGGGTAGTTTTGCGTGCAATGCGTTTCTGAGGGGAGGTATGAAAACTATGGGATGTTTGATATTTCAGGCATGCATTATTTGAGATAGCATAGCAATTCACTGGGGAACTCAGTAAATGACACTCACTCAAACAGTGGGAAACAAAGTGTTTACAAATAGCAATAATCAGTATTTTTATTCCAAGGTTTTAATTTGAAAATATGGTTGTCTTTACTTGTTCCGGATGTGGAGATAGTTGTAAAAAAAACCAGGTTGATAAGCACCGTAGACAATGTAAGTCATCCCAGGTACTGTCATGCATGGATTGTAACAAAGACTTCAGGTAATGTTGAAGCATGCTTGCATCAAATTTTTACAACATGCTTTCAGTGGAGATGAATTTCGTCAACATGTTGCATGCATTTCTGAGGACCAGAAGTACTCTGGTAAGAAGTTTCAAGCATCACCATCTGCAAACAAGGGAGAAATCAAACAACAACTGTGGATGCAGCAGATAAGAGATACTGTGAAGAAGCAACCTGATGGTGAACTAAAGGAGACTTTAGAAAAGCTTCTAAGGTTCAATAACATTCCCAGAAAAGAAAAAAAATTCATGGTGAGATGGCTGGAATGTAGATTACAGAGATTTTCAGAATTTTATAAAAAATTCCATAAAAGGAATAAGTCAGCAGTGCATTCAAGAGGCATGGAATTTGTTTAAATCTGCCATAACACCATCGGCTGCTGCCTCTGAGGAGAAAAAAGAAAGAAAACCTGCTGAGACTTCAAAGGATGAATCTATAAAGGAGAACAACAAACAGTTAGATGTGAGCATGGACAGTGGGTTAGATGTATCTTTGAGTCAAGATCCTACACCCAAACAGAAAGGGAAATTGAAAAGTAAAAAACCGAAAGGCACCAAACCCATTGATTCAGAGATTAGTACAACCAAGGAACCTAAACAGAATGGATTACCAGTGAATCAGAAACCTTCTGTGTTTAAAAAAGAATCTGAAAAGGAAGATGAAATACAACTACAGAATAATAATGCAGAAAGTAACCTGCAATCAGTGTCGAAATCTAAGAAGAAACGGAATAGAAAACGAAAAGTCCAGGAAGCAACTGATCCAGAAAATATAGGAATGGACCAGTCAGATGACTTGAACATTACCAAGAGTCATTTGAGAAGTTTGCCAGATTCCAATGCCAAAAGTATTCTTGTGCCTAAAGACAAAAAAATGAAACTAGATGCAGACGAACCTGAAGATGATGTTACCAATGTTCAATTGAAGAAGAAACGAAGAAAGAAAACTCAAGCTAGCAGTGGGTTAGCTGCAGTCAAAATTTCTGATAAAGTTGAAGTTTCACAAAAGAGAGACTCAGCAGAAGATGAACAAAAGATGGATGTTCAGAGTAGTCTAGAAAAAAGTGGACTCTCCGATGTTGAGGTTGAAAGTTTTGTAAAAGGCATTTTGGATGTAGCACCTTTGAATGAACTTAGTTGGAAGATCATATGCAAGAGAGTCAGTAAAGCCTTTAGGAAAAAAGGACTGCAAAATATGGGAGGGTACAAATTGCAACAACTGTTGCGCAAACAACTGTCACAAAGTCGACTGTTTCAAATAGATACACAAAAAGTAATTCTCAAGTCCAAATGAAATAAAGTTTATCAGTTTATTGGCTATGTTGTTGAAATTAGTCAATTGACAAAATAAATGTTGGTTTTATGCAAAGTGCATCTATTAAAGCTTGTTTTGCATAGCATTTGGATTCAGAATTTGTAAACCTGGGAAAGCTGTCATGTTGGTACCTTCAGTTGAAAGTCAAATGAACCAAAGTTTGTATAGTTGCTTCAGTGAGAGTAGCAATTTGCCACAGATATGCAAAATTCAGTCTTATATAGAAGTGTTATAATCCTCTTGCTTATGTTCGAAAGGAGGAAACCATCAAAGTAATTTTTTCAAACCAAAAATTTGTATGCTCACAGGAATCCTCAATTTAACAGGGAATATCAGTAAATTTTTGTTTCCTTATCATATGTGAAATTACCATCATTAATTTAAAGGCTATCATAATGCCAAATTTCTTTCTTTTTACAGTCTTTTGTTCTTCAACTGAATTTTATTAATGCAGTTCACATCATACTCTAAGCACAGGTTTGTGATGAACGAGGCACTTTTTGAATCAAAGTTTTATCCATGAAGTCAATTCAGGGAGCACACAACACATGAATATCAACACAATATCATGATCTTTTTAACAGATTTTATGAATAATAATATCAACTGTAGTGAGAATCAAAAGAAAAAAACTAAACTTTGATTGCAGACTTTCTTTGAATGTGCAGATGATGATTCTCTCATTTTGAAGTTTTCGATTATTCCCAATCAACAGTTTACTTAAGGCAGGTCCTCCTCTCTTACCTCCAATAAAATGAAGAACTCTGATCACAGAAATGAAGTGATGACACTGTTGGTGTCTCTGCTACACCTTTAGGCACTACAGTATCTTAAAATCCTAAAAATGAAAAAAAGTCACAGTCATGAGAACTTCTCTCCAGATTCGGTAATCTGTAGCAAACCATTTAGTGATCAATAGTTATCCAAATAATTTCGTTTCTATGATGCTAACTTCCACTTTCAAAAATAATGCTTCTCCCATTTTGCCTTTTCTAAAGGATGCAAACATATGGTCAAGGATGCAATAAATATTGATTAGATTCTCATCCTAACACAGATACCCATCTGCAATTTTATTAAAATAAACTGCTTGCTATGAATAATCTCGAGAATCAGGTCTTTTAACAATGAGATTTCAAAATTCTCTAGAATTACTTGAAAATCCTAGAAATTCTGATACATTTCATTGTGTGGCAGTATTTTGTATTGAAGAAGCTATGAAAGATTTTCATTATCTCTAAAACTGAAGCCATGAATCCTCAATAATGCATTGTAGTTTGAGTTACAATTAAATGTATTTTAGCATAGTCAAACACCATCAATAGATGACCAAATTTCGTTGAGAATCATTAACAAATATTCAAAATCTATTAAACGGAACATGTAGGGATACACTTTAATAAAGCTATAGGCAGTCCTATTCTCAATACAAAGAGAATAAATTCAGCCATCAGAAAAGTTCATGTACTCAGAAAGTCATGAGGAAAATGCACACGTGTTGGTGTACTGTACTTTGGCAAACAGATTCCCATACTATTTAGAATGATAGTGCTGTCATTATCACTGGTACTAAATCTTTCACTACTGAAAAGAAACACAAAACGAGCAAATTAAAATACATAACACCAGCTGCCTTACAGTGGAGTGAATTGCACTAAAGAATGCCCTTGCTCCAGCAAGTTTCTGGATTCTGCTTCACCCACTGTCTCATACTGGAAGAAATGGATGCATAACATTCATTCAGAATTCGTGAAACAATCAAATTTCGTAATAAATAATAAAACGCACAAAAAATGGATTAGTTTAGGCACAATGATGATGTTGAGTACTTGAATCAACAGTTTATGAACAACATAAACATTAAAATAAGATAAAAAATAAATTTCAGTTCAAAACACACTAAATCAGAATACCCACCATTAGACCTACACCAGAATTTTCAAGTACTTCATCTTGATTTGTGATCTGATCCTTCTCAACAACACTCATATTTAGCTTGTGCTAAAAGTGGTTAACAACATGAAGTAAACTGTCGTTTTTTCACTTACACACAGAGAACGTATTGCTTCATCTTTTTCAAGCAATTTCTGGTCATAGCTAAACAAGAAATCAATGATGCATTCAACAGCAAAAGATCTTGAGTCCTTGCAAGCAAACACAGCTTCCACTGATTGTAACACCTTGACTGCAAAGAGAATAAATCACACCCTTTCTAGCCAAGCCCTACCATAATCAATAGGAATCATGACACTCTGTACTTCAGAAATTCGGGCATTGCAGTTATCCAGTTCCTTTTTCAAGGAACTACAAGTCATACTGTCATGCTCACCCAAAAGCAAACTCTTCAACTGTGACCGCTGAGCAAACCTAACCTTCAAACCAGCTTGTGCACGCTTATACTTCAGAAGAATATTAATATTCTCATATAAACGAGAAATCGACGACTTCTTCTGCAAATTAGGACCCTTCACCAAAACTTCCAAATCTTTCCGAAGCCGTTTGTTAGCAGATGCTGTCATTTCCAATTTTCTTTTGCTATACAATTCACGCCTCTTGTGAAGTAATTCTGTTCTCGCAAGTTGCACTTCATCACGGCGATGCAATCTCTTCCAATGCAAGATCTCTCTATCTTTTTCCAGATTCAACATTCGATACTTGTTGTTGGCTGCATTAATGTTGCGGATTAGTTTCACACGATCCTGCTTCAAAGACTACACAATTCATAAGACAACATCCAGCCATATAGTCACTAACCATAATCTCTTGATGCAACATCTTCACCTTCTGCTGTAGCTTCTCACGTTCCACTTGCAACTTTTGCTTTTTACGGATCTCCTCCTGCAAACTCTTGATTTCCTTCTTCAGCTCTCTCACCAATCGGCTCCCACTATTTCTACACAGGCATACACACACAAACAGACACAACAAAAAATCAACTTACTTCACTACAGACTGCACTTGAAACAATTGAGTCTCCAGAGCTATCACCTTGGCCTCCAACTCACGCACATGCTCAGGATCACATGCTCCTATGTTCTTCGCATCTACTTCGTAACTTCGGAAAAGATCTTCCTTCATTGCAAGCTCCTGATCCAAGTTCTACACAGGCAGAAGGAAACTGAAACATGCTGCTACCATCTCACCTCTAGTTTAGCACTCAGCTCAACATTCCCAGGTTCATTGTAATCACAGTCCTTCATGCTCCCATCCTCATCCTCCTCCTCCACATCATTGCCTTTCTCCAAATCATCATCATTGGAATGTGCACAATCCACCATCACATCTGCGTTTTCCTTCTCATCATCATCCAAACACTCCACTGCAACAGCATCCTGATCCCATTTCACACAGCCAAAGTTGCACAGGTACTCCTGATGCAGTGCCTGCAAAGCAAAACTTCAAGGCTCACACACCCATACCTTGGCGCCCCATTGCTTGCCTCCATTTCTGCAGCACACTCCACCAAGCTGGAAGCAGCAGGGTGAGAATCAGTGCACTCCAAATGCTGTGACCGCAGCAGGTTGGCACAAGATTTCATGTGCACAAACAAATCTCTGAGTTTTCCGTAAAGCACCCTTGCCTGATTTGCAAATCCCATTTCCCCATTCCCATCCCATGCATTTGGTGGATGGACTCACGCCAGCATTCCCAAACAACTGTCCTCCTCCTGCCTCTCCAGAAGAACCTCCACCCTTCTTGGCCTGGTCACCCTTCCCCTGTTCTAAACAAGCACCACGCTGCAGCAATTTATGGCACCGTTCCAGCTCAGCCACAAGTTCCCTGTTCTGAAGGAACAAAGCAGTGTCCACTAACCCAAAAACCCACTTCCGACTTGCCTTCTTCACAAGCTGCTTTACTTCCTCTACACTGCCTTCCTGATTTATCACAGGCTGGTTGCAAATCTTCAGAGCTCGACTGGCATATCTCAGCGTATTCAGACTCTCATCAATGTTTGTGTCTGTGCTGCTCACACAGGCAATCATCAGAGTAAAGGCGTTCCCACCCAGAGAATCTACCAAGCCATCTCCTACTGCACTCCACTGCCCCAATATGCTTACCCTGCAGCAGTCGTGTCAGCTTGCTATCACGGTACGAGATGAACGTACTGGTGCCTTCTGCTAGTGCTGATATCACGTTGCCCAATGCAAGAAGGCTTTTGTTGATGAACACGCCTTCGTTGAAACGTTCTCCGACCGTCTTCGTCTTACCCACTCTCTCTGACCCTGCCAAATCCACCACCTGCAACTTGGCAACTGTAGCATCATGCCTTCAAGGGACGGAACCTTCAGAAAGCTAAACAGCATCGCCTTACTCACTGCAACGCAGAAGAAAGGATCTTCAAAGTAATGCAAAAAATGGCATGGCTACGGCTAGAAACGTTGTTCATGGCAGTAGAACCTGTTGCTCGGTTCGCTGAACCCTAACCAGCACATCATCCCTCTCCAGCCCACTCTTCCTCGCAAACCACCTTCTCACCTCCTTCAAATACTGCATCGTTTCCTCCAAAGAAGTCACCTCCACTTCCGTTACGCCAACCAACTTCTTTTCCCCCTTCTCATCATCGCGAATCTCCACCTCGCACTCCTTCTTGCAATCCGATGCCAACAAATCTTTCAGCTTCTCGTTGTACAGCTGCTCCCAGACACCGACACTCCTCCCTACCTACCAACCACCCAACCTTCTTCCTACCTCCACAAAAGAGATCTTCACACAGTACTGCCAACAGTTGGCTTTCGCGCATTCGAAGATGTCCTTCACTGCCCTGGGAATCATGCCGGCATCCTCGTCGCAAGTCTCCGAGTTCCGACGGTACTCCGTTCCCATCGTGTGCGTTTTCCCACTGCCCGTTTGACCGTACGCGAACAACGTCACGTGAAAGCCTGAAACAACCGATAAACAAACACCCCGTACTCCTTTCCCTTCCCCTCCTCGACCACCCAACTCCACGCTCTCCCAATTCACATTCCCTCTCCTTCTCATAGAAAAACGAAAGCAAACTACCAACAGCAGCCCTCCAACTCGATCCGACTGCTTCTTCTTCTTCTTCTTCCGTCCACTCAACCCCCCCACGCACGCTTTCTACCCCTTTCCTTCCTCCCTCCCTTCGCGTTGCCCTTCTTTCACGCGCTCCGGACGGACAGCCTCGACCACGCGCAACCCACCTCACCTTCAAACAGCTTCTCCAGCAGCGGAGCAACTGCAGAGCAATACACACTCTTCTGGTCGTCTTCTTCACCGAACACGTAGTCAAACTCGAACACGCGCGAAGAGTTCACCAACACCTGCGGCGCCTCGCGCACCTTCTCCAACGACCTCTGACTTCCATCGACCACTTCGCGGCCGAGGAAAGGTCGGATGCGAACGGCTACCTTCACGGGGATGCGCTCCACACCCATGTCGCGATTCTTCACGCGTCCATTCCACTCCGACAGGGATCACGGAAAACGACTGCCAGTTCACTTCTCCTGAAAAGAACCCGCGTCCCCTCAGGGCACGCCTCGCCTCTCCAGCCCGACCACACACTCTTCCCCCTCACGCACAATCCGAATTCCTGTTCCGCGTCCCGGAAACACCCCGATCACGCAACCGGACACCCCCCCTCCCAGCCACCCCGCTTACGATCAAGCGCCTGCCGCTGCTACCACCGAACCACAAAGTCCACTCGAACGACCGTCTGCAAACGAACGAACGCCGTTCAAATCAAACAGCCCGGGCGCAAGCAGGATTGCCAGCTCGTCCTTTTTCACCGTTGCGCTCTCCGCCGCGAAGGGCCACCCGCACGAATTGGCCTTCGCGCGCTCCAAGCCTGTCGGCCACTTGCACCTTCTTCCTCTCCCACCCTCCCTCTTTCTCCCGAGCACGCACGCGACCGAAAAACAGCTCCCGTTCCCCATCCGCAAGCAGAGTCCCGAGCTTTTGCGATTACTTGGCCCCTGAATTGCCGTCCGGTCGGCGGCAGCTTTTTCTCTACCTCGCGAAGGTGAACGTCTCGCTCCCCGAGAAAGAAAGAAGCCGCTTTCGTGCTTTGCGTGTCGGCGAACCGCGCCTTGTTGAATGTTTTTTGCCGGGTTCGCGTCGTATGCGACGCCGTCGTGAACCCGACCCATCTCTTTCCCACGGGAGCAGCCAAACCATGAAAAACCATTGGAAAGAGAAAGTTGCGTCTTTTCCTTTCCATGGATACTTTTTCCCTCAGGGATGGCAACTTCCAAGTCATCAATGTGGACTGAAAGTCACCTCAATTGGAGTTTTCTTATGCGGAAGGACGACTGCTAATTAGGGAGCCTTCGAAGAAGATAGCCATCTTATTGGGGATTGAAATTGTAAAAAGTTAATGCAAATTGTGTGAACTCATTTGTGCAGTGTTCAAGGAGCACTTGTAGGTTTCCACATGTTCCTTCGAAGAGTAGGACTGGTACTGAGATTTCTGTTTAGTTGCCGAATTTTCAGTATCATCGTCTGTGTATTTTGAGCCCTTAAACAAAGAGAAGAGGAATCTCCACCTTTTCGATGTTCTCCAGGAACTTTGAGATTTGTGACTCTGGAAACGATTAACTAAGTTTCTAGAGCCAAAAGCTGCCAATTGAAGGTTTCTAGTTTGCTCATTTTGTAAAATTTTGATGAACTCTAGAGAAATTTAGACAACAGGATAGCAACTCAGTTTTGAATGGTATCACGTTGGTTCACTCATTTGCAAACATCAGAAATCCTGAAAATCGGTTGCCTCGTGAAATCTTTTCCTTCAGGCATGTGTAAGCATCTGAACTAAACCAATCGTGCTGTTCCTTCTGGAAAGATGCAGTCGAAACATCATTCTTTCCCTCAGATACTATTACTTAATACCGACATTTTCAAGGATATCAGGAGTAATTTTTTTTTGCCTTTGAGAAAAATTGTAACTTGCAGGAATATGTTGCAGAGAAGCATATCTGCATATTCTGATCGACGAAACTATTCTAGTTTTCACACTGTATGCATAATGATTGACATAATACCTACTAAAGAAAGGTATGAG
Source organism: Raillietiella orientalis (assembly GCA_036172245.1). Classification (NCBI taxonomy): domain Eukaryota; kingdom Metazoa; phylum Arthropoda; class Ichthyostraca; order Raillietiellida; family Raillietiellidae; genus Raillietiella; species Raillietiella orientalis. Next base: position 4,020,282 of record JAYWIR010000002.1, on the reverse strand, counting down.
AAATGCATGAAGGAATCAATGTAAGGCATTCATGGTATGCTGGAAGTATCATATTATGGAAATATTAAGTAGGTAAATTAGTGCCATGTTTATGTGTTAACACTTTACTGCGGGAGTTTTGTCTTTATACTGTGAAAAGGATCACAGACAAGCAAATATTAAAACACTGTTCTATGTATAGTTTTACTGAACACCTGATTAGATGATGTGTAATCGTGAAATCATCTTGCAAAAGACCTTGTGAACATAAACATGCTTTGAGTTCTGATGAATCCAGGCATGATGCTTAAACAGCAGTGTAAATCCCTTTACATGTGAATTTTAGCACCTTCATGCCTCAACATGATTTGATGTCAACTGGACATTTAATGAGTAGTAAGAAAATGGATTGTTTTGAAGTGTCCTTCAGGGGAATTTTTGATTCAAGTTGTTCTGAGTCAAAAAAATTTCGAAACAACAGTTCCATTATTGTGGTGTAAATTTTTGTTTTCTGTTAACACAAGAAACAGTTCCGAATATTGGCACTATCATTCCTAGGGTTGTTGCCGGCTTGGACGTAGTTTCATGAGTACTTGTACACCGATGAGGTAGTTATTGATCACAATATAGCTTACTAAGCCACCACTGCATTCTTCAAGGTGTTGAGCGTGCCAGACATCTTGCATACTTTTGCAATTCGTTCGTTTACTCATAGTCAAAATAAATGTGAATTGTAAACTTTTTATTGATTACAAACGCAAATCGATGTACATGTGAGAAAAGCAAATTTCTCCTTGTGATACTCGGATCTGCGTGGTTTCTAGGCGTACCGTCGTTTAAGTGATTTTTGTGTGGAAGCGAATCTTGTACTTGTCAGATTCCTGAAATAGATCTGGAGTGGATTCAAGCTATCGAAAAGTATCCGCAAATTTTAAACTTGCTATTAAGCAAACATAAAATCCGTCCTAATACTGGAGTCACAACGGGCACCACCTGTTTCAGAATGTGGCGTTTATGTTTTAGTGACTCCATGCAACTCTTATGAAAACATTAACCATGGATGAAAATCAAGTAAGAAAAACTGTATTGTCACCTGGCCATCGCCATTTCCCCAATGGGTATCCACCTGGAACAAAGGTGATTATGACCTATAAGTATGTCATACTGAGTAGTGGGTCTGAGGGCAAGTATAAATGCACAGTTAGTCTCTATGATGTAGAAATTATACACTGTTAACTTTAGCTGACATTCCATTTCAAAACTGCAAAACAGCAGGAAATCTTGGATGACAGCAGAAAAGCAGGAAAGCCAATGGAGCTGATAACAGGCAAGGAATTCCAATTAGAAGTATGGGAAAGATGCTTGCAAAGCATGGCAGAAGGTGAAATAGCAAGATTTGATGTGGACAAAAAAGTATGGAGTGATTATGGAGTTGATTTACTTGATGTTTTACAGCTTGTCCTGTTGTATCCATCCACGGTAAGCATGCTGAGGAATAACTACTTTGGGCAGAAAGTAACTGGGGGACAAAATGAACCATTAAAATCTTGCTGCAGCAATAGACATTTCCAGCCTACAGGCTATCAGGACTTAGATGCTTTGTTACAGAAGCCAGAAGATCTTGTATTCACATTTGGTAAGCTTATGTGGTTTTAATAGCAATTATTTTCTGCAGAGATTCTCAAAGTAGAGCTTCCTGGAGAGTTTGAGAAAGAGTCCTGGTGCATGAATTCTCAGGAAAAACTCGAATCTGTGCCTGTACTCCATCAGCAAGGCAATGCCCTGTTTGCCCAACATCAGTACCAGGAAGCAGCCCAAAAATACTCAGAAGCAATTGGCCATTTGGATCAACTGATGCTGGAAGAAAAGCCTGGCAGTCAAGAGTGGCAGGATTTGAATAATCAGCGGCTGCCCCTTCTGCTCAACTATGCACAATGTTGCCTATTTAGGGGGGATTTCTATGCTACAATCCATTGCTGCTCAGAAGTACTGCAGCATGAGCCCAGTAAGTTGTGCTAGTTGCCAAGCTGCCCTGCATGTGCTGTAGAAAATGTTAAGGCATTGTTCCGCCGTGGAAAAGCACATGTTGGTGCATGGAACCCCAAGGCAGCCCAGGAAGATTTAGAAGCAGCAGCAGCTTTGCAACCAAGTTTGAAGGCAGCTGTGAAGGTGGAACTTGACACCCTGCTGATACAGCAAAAGCAGCATGATGCCCAACAACGCAACAAGCTTCAAAAACTATTCCAATAATGATAGTATAGCATTCAGGAGGGCTGCTGATTAAGGGCGGCATGCACTTCCTCTGGGAGCAAGGAAGGATTGCTCAGAATAGTTGTAGTTTTACTGATGCTTCTCAGAGCCTGCAGTACTGCAGGCCGCAATCTCAGTAGGGAGCAATGTTGCTCAGCCCAAGCTAATGTTGAATGGCGAAGCTCTTCCCGAGATGCTGTGGATACACACTGATCGAATGTTTCCAGTAAGCATTGCATCAACTGACTGAACTGTACTTGGGTTCAGGAAATATCATGAACACTTGCAAAGGATACAATCCAGAACTTCCAATCCCTAGATGTCCGTTGCTGGATATAACAAGTATACATATCACGCAGATGACTGCTTGAGCAACTTCTAGACACAGGTACTCCACTAGCAGGAAGCCTTGCTTGGCAGGAACTGCAACACATGAGTTGCTATATTGCAACACATGAGTTGCTATACTCAACAAACCAGATATCTTGATGTAAACTATCAATTTGCTGGCGCAACTGTTTGGCTTCTTCTTGGTAAACTTGGCGCTCAGCCTGCAGCTGCTGAATAAACTCTGCACTCTTTTGAAGCATAGCAGCCTTGGACACCTGAATACAAAAGAATTAAGATCACTAGTATTTCCTTCTCCAGCACCTTGGTATTAGGGTTGTCCCTGAAGGCAGGGACAAGCTCGTGCAAGACATCAAATCCGTATCGGATATGACAACGGCGCTTTTGCTCTGCATTGATATGGCTTACACGGCGGTGCTCTTGTACTGGTTGCGCTCTGATACCAGTAGGTTTGCTCTTGGATTGACTCTTGTCTTGCCAGCACTGCTCAGTTACTCTTTTGATGGTGCCCTGAGAGCTACATCCAGGATACATATTATTTGCCCAAACATTCTCCTTCAAAAAAGCAAACAAAAAAAAAAAAAAGAAAGAAAGAAAGAAAGAAAAACTGTTAATTTGGAATCTTGTAGGAATTTCTGCCTCCACCTGACTTTCATCCAAAAGATGTTCTTCCTTCTCTGGAGAACCCATGTTAAATATCACATGTTGCTGCCAATTGCTTCCTGTGCTACACGTTTACTGCGATTTCTCTAGAAAAAACTTGCCTGGACCTAACAGATTGTGAGATGGAAGACTAGTGGTGGACGACCCCAACTTGGAGTTGAGTGTCTTCCCTGAGTCCCGAGTGCTGGGATAAGTGGATGATGTGCTCCAGGAGCGCATGCGGGCTTTGTCCTGGAGGAAGAGGTCCATCCACTACACTTTCCGAGCAGAAAGTCAGCTACACACTGTGCCTGACTCCATGTGGCTCAGTGGCAAATCCTCAAAGCTGGTCCCCCGCCTGAGCAATTCCTCGGAGACACTTTCAGGCAAAAGAGAGAACACAGCTGTGGGAACAGAGGAATGCCGGCGCTGTTGCAGCACGCATTCCTGCTTGTGCTGCTGGCCATGCCCTCCCAGTTGTGAGAGAGCTTTCTCTGACTGAAATGTAGTTCCACCATGATCCTCTGATCCTGGGACAAATTGGTCATCATCATCCCAGACAGGTGACCTGAGTCGTATATTGGGTTCCGAATGTGGCTTTCGCATGCACCGAGCTTTGTGCAGCTCCCCAAACAGTTCATATGTTCCCAGCATCAGCTTTGGGTCAACACTGGGATCCATTTGTGAAGGCACATCCAACTTGCTGTCTACAAAATCAGGACAAATACTATCCTCTTCGACTACAGTTGGTAATTTAGATCCCAGTAATTCTAAAGAAAAGTACGGAATTCCACATTATTAATTAAAATATCAAGTACAATTCACTGACCATGCAAATGGTCCATGTCCATGACATCATCCAGGGAAGGTTGGAGCTGCACCAATCCTGGCTGCATGAAATCTGCAAGGCTGGCATTTCTGGCTAGAAAATTATGAATTAACAGAACTGAAAGATTCACTGCGGTCTTAGAAAGCTAATTGTATACTCTCCTTTAAGTTGAAAATTTAGTCCCATTCTTTTATTGTGTTCAAAAGAGTCATGCCACACATTGCCTCCAAGCACGCTTATCGTTTTCTCAATCTCATACAAATAGAAATCAGGTTTATTCCTTGTAATTTTACATAAGATCGTAATTTAATCTCTGTTTCACCGCGGTTATGATTTTGGAACTACTTTATTTCGTATAACCCATCATAAATGCATAGTTTGACTCGATTTATGCTTATACGCTCCTTGCGTTGCACATTCACATCCCACCTTCGAATAAATGTTAGGCTCATTAAGATGCAGTGAAGCAAATGATACAAACATTTTTCAAACTACATAATGACAAACAAACAAAAAAAAAAAAAAAATGGAAAGAAAAGGAAGAAAAAAAAACGTTTTCTTGGATTCAACTCTTACTATCCAGAAAGTATCGGAACATAAAACGCAAACTAGTTCCCTAATGGTTTTAAAAAGCTGCTGTGTTGTAAGCTGTAAAGTGTTTTGTGCTGCTGAATTGGCCGAGAAGAACTTCACGACCGAAACTGACCAACAGTAGGGGCAGGCAGTGAATGTCACCTGGAAATGATAATTACCCAGTATGTTAATTTTCCTTTAGCCTAATGAGCTCGAGTTACTACTGCCCACGTAAGGTACATGAAGAAACTTATAAAACCTTCAAGATGAACTGTGATTTAGATCGTTCGTTAAGTACAGTAATGGGCGAAAGCAAGTGAAAATTAAAAACAGCAAATAAATGAGAGCTATGTTCGGCAAATAAACCGTAAAGAATGTATTTAAAATTCCACTCCGCTGTATTGTGTACGAATGGGATCACTGCACCACGGGGGGTTAGCGATCTAGAAAAATGAACATTCTTAAACAAAAACTCTGGAGGATCTACCGGATTGGAAATGGCAAAGCCGGATTTCGAGACGTTCGGGGCACAAGAACACGGGATGCCCACTCGAATGTCCCATCGTTAAGAAAGCCATCGGATGTTCCGGTAAATCCGGAGACAACATTCTGCCGCTGGCAAAAAGGCGAGTACGCGATGCCCCAAAGAGAACCGGACCACTCCGGGGCGAGGGCAGTGAAGTAGCTGTGGTCTTCCGTCTCGTACCAAATGTCGCACACATTAAGTTTCGTGAAACTCGGAAAAATCAGCCAATATAGAAATAAAAACTTCAAATTTTTTCTGCTATTCACCGAAGCGGCACTCAATCCACTGGAATGTTCGAAGATCGAAGGAAACAAAACGAGACCATGTGCTGGCAGATACACTTCGTAGAGGAAGAAACAAAGGAATTTGGAGGGTTAGCAGTTACGTTTGGTGCAAAAATGAGCCCAATAATTATTACGGCTGGCATGGGCTACAGACAACGTTCAAACGCTTCACGGAATTAATACTTTCGGGTAGCTAGGTTACAAGAAATGCTTCGAAGTCGATCCTATTTAATGTGCAACGGATTTTCCAGAACTCGTTTCGAAAGTCTGTGTGTGTAGAGGAGAAAGGGGAGGAGGGGGGGGGGGTTGAAGGGGGGAGGTAACCGACTCCAGTATGAATTTCTATCATTCTGTGCTTCATCTACAGATGAAGCATCTCTGCATGCAGACCACATAGCTGATGCGGGTGATTTGAATTATGAAAACGGGGCACGATAAGAAATCAGGAGGGAGCCTTAACAAATGCGAATCCTAAACAGAAGAGTACCAGACGGAACCCTGCGAAGGACACACATGAGTTCCAGCACTTTTTTTTCTTGCATGTCCTTCGCACTCGTGGGCTGTTGCGGCATGGGGAGAGGGCTGCTGCTGCTGGTCGCTCCCAACTCCTCGCAAAGCAACGGAACTGCGAACAGGAAGAGAGACGGAGAGAGACATGCCCGGATTGGACCGATCCGCACAACTGCTCCTTCCGGCACACCTTACCAACACGTGGTCACTACAAGCACAAATCCGGTCGCGTTCTCCGCAAGCGTCTCCCCGCGTTCCTTTGCAAAAAGAAACGATCGCGAAACCGGAAAGGCGAAGGGCGCACGCCAACGGCACCAGAAGAACCGTGAAACCCTTATGTGCGCTTGACGTCTGCGACACGGAAAGAGGCACGGAAAGCGTAGCACGGTTTCGTCACAAGCGACACGCGAACGCATATCGTTCGCACTTCGCCCTGCCTCCGCCGACGCCGACGCTATACGACGCCGAGGCGCCAAACCCTTCTTTCCTACTACCACGCCGCTGGCGCTCCCCGAACGCCATAAAAAAGAGAAGCCGGATGTCGCTCGCAGCAAAAGTCGGGGAACGGAGCCCGCAAAGAGCCCCAGCCTCAAGTACGATCTCCTCCCGATTGGCACGTGCCCGTGGAAGTTTCACGTCCTGGCGCGCGAATGCGACCGAATCGCTGGCGCCATGGTAAGTGGAACCACTGCTTGCAGAGGGAGGAAGGAAGGTTCTTCCGCGGAAGAAGAAAAGACGTGAAAGCATCTCGTTACGTGCTCCCCCCCCCCCCCCCCCACCGCAGAGCGGAAGGTGAAATCCAATCTGTCTACCTCTCTACCCACGAGAGCGAAGGATGCTTGCTCTCTCCTGCAACAGCATTCCTTCTGTGGATCCTCCCGGCGCAAACGGGCGGGCGGGTGAACGAACCTCCCAGCCGATATCTCCGGGCCAGACGAGGAACACTCTTCCTTGGCTTCCCGCTCCCCGAAGCTTCCCCGTGTCTCTCCTCTCGGTCGGGGATGGGAAGCCGCCTCCTGCGTTGCGGGAAGCTGTAGGGCGTCTGGAGACGCGCTCAAGAGCCGCCGCGCATAACGAGGGAAGGAGGGGATCATCGCCGCTGCGCTGGCGATGATCCCCTCCTGAAAAGCGGAGTTCCCGCTTTTCAGCGCCTTTGCACCAGTGAAAATCCACCGGGAGAGTGCGCGCCACGCGTTCCCGGCTATCCGGAATCCCCCTCCCCAGGTAACTCAGGAGCATCGTGGATGAATTGAAACTTCAGACCGCTTTTCGGGGATGCTCCGAAAAGCGCGGATTGACATAACTGATGGATAGTCCGCAGAAGGGAAGGAAAGGGTGCGGGAAATCTTCCCAGAGATCCATCCGGCGAGAAGCGCACATGGATCCTCGTGGTGCAAGCCCTCGTGAGAAGCTGTATTTCCATGGCGTCCGACCGTGCAGCACTCCTCCAAAAGAGATAGCGCAAAACAGCAAGGAGCAAAGCAACGTGCGTTGGTGGCCTCGCGAGAATCATCTCCTTGGGCATTAAGAAAAGGAGAAGGGAAAAAAAAGGAAGGGGGGGGGGGAGGGAGGAAAGGCTACACGGAACTGTCCCTGCTTCCGCCCCAAACCTCCGGAAGAACTTCGCTATCACGTACGACCAGGGAGGCTGCTGATGCGTGCGGGAGAAAGCGGCGGCACGGAAAGAAAAAGCAGCGCACGTGGTTCCCGTCGCGTGCCCGGCTGGCACGGGGAACGTCGGACGGCGCAGAGGTCCGTGGCCGTGCCGCCGCGCGGCGTGCTGAGAGGCATGAGTTGCCATCTGCGGACGTCGTTGGAACCATGGGAGAGAGCCGACCCTTCTCCCCCCCGTCTCGTCGAACTCCACTTCGGGGCAGACGAGGAAGTGAGGTATCTTTGCTCACTGAAGGGGGAGGGGGGGGGGCGACGCCTGCCGCGGACGCAGCAACGCCGCCGCCGTGCAACGGAGCAGCCAAGAGCGCGCGCGCGCAGAGACAGTCACGTGTCTTCCAAGCACGCAACGTTACGGTGTGAATGCAAAAAGAGCAAAAGTAAGGAGGGAGGGGGGGGGGGAGCCAGTCGGTGTTTGATCGGACGGAGGGAACACATAGGGGGCAAGAAAGAAGGACACTCTACACACATGCGAAGGGAAAAGACATCAATCAGTGGGCCGCATCCCCCAGATAAGCTTCGGTCTAGGAAGAAAGATAAGCGGACCGAGATAAAGTTGTGCCCCCCCTCCCCTTCCGAACGCAGTGAGGTAATCGCAGGAAAAGGGACCGCGCAAACAACAATGTCAACCGGAAGGCAACAATCACTCGCCATTGCTTCATGAGGACCATCATCCTCCGAGGAATCCGGAAAGTCCAAGGGCAAGGGACGGGCCTGGTGGCAAAAAAAAGGGTAACGAAATCATTCCCGAGTTCGAGCGGACCTCGAGGAATCTCTCCGAGGTCTGATGGCGAGAAGTCACACCGCAGGAGCGCAAGGAAATGACGTAGGGCGTGTGTGGATGTTGAAAGGTGCACAGATTCTGAGAGGCGGACGGGGGGGGAGAGGGATGCGCACGCCGGTGCGTGCTCCAGCAGACAGCCATAACAGAGGTAGACCCTGGTCATCTGCAGCGACACGCGCGCGCAAAAAGGCTGGAGAAACCACGTGGCACCCAGGTAAAAAGGAAACAGAGCCAGCATGCGCACGTGTGCGCGTCTGCATTCCTCTCGTCTCTTGCAGACACACAACTTCCGGGCCGCCTCCAACACGTGATCCCATCGGACCGCATCAGACGTCACGCGATCTCGCCGGCTCCCCTCAGACGACAGGTCGGATTTCCCTCTTCACTCTGCTCTTCCAAACATTTACGACACCTCTACACCTACCGAACACGCACAGAAGCCAGGATAGAAAGGCGAGCAGAGACACAAAAGAGGAGCAAATCCATCCCCACCACCACCAGCCCCTCCTGCTGCTGCATCAATGACGACACGAAAGTTTTACCCCCTTCCCTGTCGTTCCCGAATTGGGGCACTGACGATGGCGCGAGAAGGAAAAAGTGTTTCCTGTCGTTCGCTGCCATCGAAAGCCCAAGCGAGAAATCCTCCGATACACACTCAGGAAGGAAAACGAAAGGATCCAAGCATTACCCTAAGGTGTGAGCGGCCTCTACAGCGTGCGGCAGAAAAGATGTGCGTAGAACCGCGTGCTGGAAAGAGAGACTTCCCCGTGCACATCTGCAGGCCGGCTCCATTCCGGAAGACAACAGTGCCTCTCCTTACACCCTACTACGCCTAATAAGTTGAGCACTCTTTCCTCTTTTTTTAAGTGGGGAGAGGGGGAGGCAGAGGCAGAAGTTACATCTCAAAACCGCGAAATTCTCCGCGCTTTGTTCATTTTTCACGAGTGCCAACCACTAACCGCTCAAAGATTCCCTGATGACTTCTTCGCACGGAAAAAGCAGTGAGGGAATGGGCACAATAGAGGGGAGCGCATCTCTTGAACTTCCCTATGCTGAACAAGAGAAATGGTACCACGACATCTGCGTTGCCACGCAACTGAGGAGTATCACTGTGGAGGAGCATAACGCCCTCCTTCCACTGCGGAAGGAGGGCGTTATGCTCCCTCCATAGTGAGACTCCAGAGATATAAGCAGGTGAGATGAGGCAGATTCGGCAGTTAACGTCGATCGTTCTGACGATAGTCGGCAAGAAAGGAGAAGGCTTTTCGGTTTGCATGGCTGACAAGGACACGCACAACAAGCCGAAGCAAACTACAGGCGACCTTCCAAGGCACCACGACCTCTCCAGAGCAGCAATCTCGGGTCTGGAGTCGGATCTCGGTCTGGAGATCATCTCGATCTTCTCACTCGACGTCTCTCGCTGGCTGCTTGCTCGCACCCACTCCTACTTCCCCTTCACACCGAGGAAACGGGATTCCCGTTTACAAAAAAACCAGAAGCTACCGGGAGGTTAGCTCGGCTCCAGCCTCGAAGCACCACACAGCAAACGCACACATTCATCTGAAGAGATCAGTCTGAATGGACGTAGGATGGAGCAGCGATCCTTTCTTAAGACAGCCTCCGCCTGCAAACCCGTTTCCAGTCCTAATGTACGCTGACAACGCCGACGTGCAATTAAGTCCCCACTCTGCTATATCGGTCCCCGGTGACAGACATTCTTGTTCCCATTCACTTGCTCCTACAATCCAAAAGCGGCGAATCCCACCTAGACCTACGTTCTGGACCATCGACGAATGTGTAAATTCTTGCGCGAGCCGAATATCTTTGGCAGCGTCCGAAAATGCGGCTTCCGACTCCAGCTGCCTCTTGTCAAACAGCCGTCCCTTCCTCCTAACTCTTCCATCTCGTGATTTCGAAGAGCACTGCTAGCCAGCAGGGTGCAGGCGGCAGTCACTTTTTCCGCCCCGTTTCCTCGCAGCAGCTGCCTGAAGTTCTCCGCCGAAGGGTTTGTTGTTGTCCTTTCCCGCAAGCCTTGTCCAGCGCTTCCATTGCACGACCGCATTCGCCTTCCTGACGCTTTTTCCGCGTCCCAGACCAAAGGTCGAATACTACGGACTGTGGTTGGAAAAAAAAAAAAAAAAGAAAACCCCATCGAAAGAACGTTTCGCTCTTTCCAACGGAAAGGGAAGTCCCCCCCTCCCCCCCTAAAATGCGTGGGTCACTTTTCTGGTCTAACCTTTGCCTCATGAAGGAACTCTTCGTTCCACTCTACTTTAAGGAATTCAGAAAAAAAGAAAAAAAAAAAAAAGTGCGTGACTTCTCGCACACCTGCTCACGCACAAGAACAGCTGGCGTCTACTCGGTTTCTGGAAAGAAGCGAGCAGGAGAATTTACAGTCGCGCACACAGAAAAGTGATGAATATGGAAACGGGAGACGGAAGAGGAGTCCATGCGGAAGGAGCGATGTTACGTCGCGAAGGACTTCTGGTTAGATGGGAAACACCATGCGGGCCATGGATAAGGGAAGCCCTCGGAACGGAAGCTTTCAAGGAACCTAACGAAAAGCAGAGTCTGCGCTTCTCGGATGAGCCCGGCTTTCCATGCGCATTCTTGCGTACAAAAAAAGGTACAGACACAAACACAAACACACAAAACATCGTTCCTGAACTGGTTTACTGACGAAAAAAAGAGGGAGAGAAGATGGTGGGAGAAAGAAGAAGAAGGAAAAAAAAGGCAGACGCACGTTAGGTTCGTACTCGAGCTTTGAGTGGGCAGGCGGTAAATCAAAAAAAAAAATAACGCACACTTTTTTCCGTGTGCTTCGGACACATATGCTTCCGAGATGAGCCTGCTGCAGCTACGTGTGCTTTGATGCTTTCGGCGCCAAGCGCACGCAGCCTCTTCCCACAACAATGGCAAACCCCGCATCCATGCCGTGGACCAACTGCGACGGTTTGACATCCACGGCTTTGATTCTGCCGTGCGGCTTCCGCGGAAGGGCAGCCCGGCTTCGCAGAAACCTAGATAAACACTATCTGCAATCTTCCGTGTTCGCAACTCTTGCTCGATAACTTCCAAGTACACTGAGGAGGATCGAGAAGTACAAAGTATCGGCCCACGGCACTTCGGTCTACCTTACAGCGGTCGAGACTTCAAGAGCTTAGCCGGAACTGCTAGTACAGCACGCAGGGCAGGAGTGCTCATTCCTGCCCTGTCACGATCTCAAGCCCTCTCTTCCTGAAGGGAAACACGAAAGTTCAGCTTCCCCGAACCCAGGATGCCGTACACAAAACACGAGGCCCTCAAGCTGCGACCTCCCACCCCATGTTTTCAAAACGAGGTCTGCGTGCGTTAACGTGCTCCGAGTTGGTTCTTCCCCAGATTCTGAATGAAACGTTCACCAGTTTGCGGAAAAACCGCTTCACAAAAGATAACATCCTATGTTTTACTCTGTGTCCTTCTCTCATGCCATCACATCATCAATCTTCCGAGTTCACCGACTGCAGGGACCGATGCATTGTACTTGCGCAGGGGTAATTTAGAAGATTGCATGGGAAATGCAATCCTCTAATTTAGCGGTAGTACAATACACACGTTTATCAGAGAAATGGGTGAGATTCGAGATTCCGATCGTTCCTGTGTTTGCAAGGGGGGAGGTTGGGAGGAAAGAGAAGGGTCCTAAGAGTTATCTATAGGATGAATGAATTTATTCTAAACCACCGAATAACGACACGAAGCAAATAACATTCTCCACCTATTACGTTCCTTGAATCCCAAACACGGCATCATGCAACTTGTACAGAGAGTACCATATTGAAGAGAGAATTTCCTCGCTAATCAAGAGTGCCAGGTGATTCTTCTCAGCATGTCGATTATTAATTTCAAAAAGGTGGATCCCCGATTTGAAATCCATTTCTCCGAACAAATAAAAAAAAGTCTGCGATGTAGAAATTTTTCTCCCGAACAGCGTTTTCCATAAAAACACTGAATGCAATTTTCCAACACCTGGAGGGGGGGGGGATCAATTTTCTCAAAGTTTCAACGCATTTGCTATTTATAGAACCTCCTTCACCCCAAGCGTGTAAAATGGAAAAAAAAATTCTTCTCAGCCACAGAAAGTGCTTCATGCTCTTCATTATAATGCACCTTTCATCGAAGGTGCATTAATCTCCCTTTTTGCGTATAACAAACCTCTGAACGAATAGAAATACAGGAGATCACCAATACAATAATTTTTCAAATAGTCCTTCAAAAGAGGGAGAGCGAAAGCCGATGACGCTCGACATTTTGCATGAAAAATGCAGAAACCATCGAAAACCCAAAGCGCGCACAAAAAAGTGAAGCCTAAAAATGGTCGCTTAACAAAAAAAAAAAAAAAAAGCCAGTGGGAGCACGTTCGTGTGCAGGTTAGTGTATAACTGATGAGAGGAGGAGGAGAAGGAGAGAGAGGAAAAGAAAGAAAAAATCTGAGCAATTCACTAAATAAATTGCTCAATTTGCTTAACAGGGCCTCCTGAGCAAAAAAAAAATCAAAAAACAAAACAAAACAAGAAACAAAGTGCAATTCCTCACATGTGTAAACGGCAAGCGTATGCACGCATACGTTTACATTCACAGCATTTATGGCGCAGGAAAGGCGACAGAAAGAAGAAAACAGGGCGAAGCAGCCTGCAGGAAAAACATTCTCTCTGCGATACGAAAACCACTCAGCCCAAGTCCAACAGACTAAACACGCAGAATAACAAACACCATGTGCCACGCAGAAGTGTTGCCGTTACCGCCCAACATCCCGAAGCAGCTCATGGCTGAAAAATTAACAATCCTGGAATAACATTTCCTCGATCGTTCGCGAACACCAAGTACCTAACAGTTGCTACAGTTCCTTCTACGAAATGAATCAGCTCAAGTATTTTCAAGAACGAGATCATCGGCTGTTCATGAAAAACACCAGAATTTTCTTTTATAGGAGAATTGTGTGCAAGCTACGTATAAAATTCTCCTTAGCAGACGTTCACTTCGTGTTTCAAAAACCATCAATATATGCACACCCTGGACTGTGCCAACCGTTGGTTCACCATTGATTGTGCAACACATTCATAGATGGCAGAATGCCTTCCAGATAAATTCAGATTTAGAAAAACGAAAGTTGCTCAGGCACGTTCGTAATCGACAAGATACGTAAAGCACTAATGGTGCAAACAGGAGAATTCAGCCTCCGGGTCTCCAAGTGGTTCCCCGACGCAAAAATCAAACGGATACTTGGAAAACACTCGGGAGACGCTCAATGCACCCATAACCGAGCAGAAATTCAATACCCCAATGGTGCACCCACGGCCTCGTACTTTACGGTTTTAACCTTTCAAGTTTCTCGAGAAAGGGGGCGCCTCAGGGCGTTCCCACAATTCTTGCCACAACGTAAGAATGCCGTTGTCGTGTCGCGGTTATGGTGGACGAACAAGTACGTGGTACAGGTGGGGTACCTGTACTACGTAGTTGTACTACGTATACTTCGGCCTCGTATTTATGCGGAACAGGAGGGACACAGGTGGTTGGTGTGTTACGTCAGGTACGGTGCACAGGCACTATGTCGGGCGATTGTTGCCATTAGCACTCTCCAACTTGGGTTACTTTCTTCGTAAATGTACGTACATGTGCACACGTCTTTCAGTCGCGACATGCAGGATCCGCAAAACCGGTACTATCAATACGTTTTGTTAAGTTTTCCGAAACCTCGGAAATGGCATGCTTACAGAAGTACGATTCCAAAATACACGATTTTTACAGTGGTTTCAAAATGGGCGAAGGAGTAACGAGTGGACTTGTTTGCAAACAAAGGGGGAAGCTGCTCATGGATGATAGGTCACGATTGGTCACACACTTTACTGTACACAGCTACTCACAAGGCCACACCATGAAGCCATATGGATAAAAAAAGAAGTGCTTGTTCACCATGTCGCACTTACCAATTTCACGGGGATTGGGGAATGGTTGTCCTGGAATTAAACTGAAAAGCGAGTCTGCAAACAAGTCTTCATTTGCAAATGCTGCAAGCTCAAAGTCTCTGTTTGGAGTATCAAGAAATTCATCAGGCTGTAAACCAGCTATGATTTTCCCAACTGTCTCCCTGTTTGCAACTCACCTCTTCTATAATTGGTGCCCGTATCCACCCAGCAATTCTTTGTTTGGCACAAATACGCCATTTTTTATATTCAGCAATAACTGCACCTGAGCGCCTTTTCCAATATTTGCCTTCAAGAACAACTGCCTAACAATATCAGTATTTATATAACCCACAAAATTATTCTACATCCTACCTCTGGTTTAAGATGAACATCTGTGTCAACCGGATTAGCAAACTGGCAGACTCTGCTGCTGCGTCGCAGGATAACTGAGATGGTGGAGCTATCAAGATTAATGTAACCCACCCCACCTTACATTGCATGTGCCATGCTCTCCAGATGATGTTATTAAGTCGAATCTTTTCTTTCCATCGTAACTTTACCCCTTTGAAAGAATTCCACTTTGGAGATGTAAGTTTCTGACTGCAATGGAAAACATTTACTTAACACAACTGCAAATGTCTAGCTTATCTGTAAAACAAACTACAATTTTAAAACTACACTTAAAATGGCAAAATAACACCTCTAGTTAATAAAGGGAAACTTCTTGAAAAGAAACATGAAAATCAAATAAGGCATGAATGCAGAAACTATATGTGTAATGACAAATAGTTTACATGAGCTATTATTGCAAATAAGGAAGCAAACGATTGCAGCTGTCCATCATTGAAATGCAATATAAATTCATGGCAATGTGTAACACAGAAGGAAATCACAACTGTCACCTGTACACTACGGACATGCATCTAAACAACTTGCTCAAAGATCCATCAATGCTAAAGTGAGAATGACTGCATTTTCCAGTTTTATCTGAGAGCATAATTGTTGTGCTAGTATTCTGCTTCACATCTTCTTCTTCACTAGAGACAAGGACTCCAACATTTCCATCATCATCTTCTGCATCTGCTTCAAAGTCAGAAACCATAAAATGACCAGAGTGGATGATCTCCCTGGGTACTGATTTTGTTAGCATTCTGTAGAACTCAGAAAATGCCATGCCATTTTATGCGAACTTTCTACAAAGAGACAACTGATTTTGAATCTGCATTGACACTGTCAAATGAGTGTGGGTGAACATGGCAAAGGTTCCACGTCCCGGAATAAAATTTTTAAATGCACTTTTTATTTCACAGTAAACACGAATACTACTGTTTACTACGAAATCATTTCCAATACTGATCAATAAAAAAGGCATTACAAGGCATTCCGAGGGAAAACGGAAAAGTCGAGTTCCCAAAACATGAAATAAAAACAGCGATCATCTTCACAAAGATTTTTCCATACTGCCATGCTCTTTTAAAATTACACCAAACACCCGTTTCTTTCACAAACAGTGGTTTGCTCCTTATGGCAGAGCATCTTTTTATTTTCAAATCGATTCACTTAACACTACCAACCCACATTAACCAACAATTTTCCTTCGACTGAACGTTCGAACACACACAACTCAACTATGGATTTGCTCCTCCGTTCCAATTTTCATTTGCATAAATACCTCCATTTCCGTTTATAAAAACATTTTCGGCACCGATTACTTAATATCCTTTCCGGTTTCCGAGTGCAGTTGAACACACTTTTTCCTGCGTGTCAAGTTTATCATGATTTCGAAAAGTCACAGATTAACTTGGGAGAAATGGTCATCAACACGCAATATAAGCAAAGTTTCGCAAGCCAGCATTCTAGACTGCCAGGCATAGCGTTGACCTCCTATCCAAAGTGATACTATCTTTCTGGTATTCCTTATGTATTATTTGCTTCCTTCAATATTCAGGGCGGGTGCAGAGATCATATATAAGCTAGTGGTGTGTCTATGAAATTTTCGAGACAATCTGCCCTTTTGGACTGCACTCGGCAATGACGTACAAAACGGAGATATTTTTGTCCTTGCATGCTCGTTCACAGCGTATCACACAGAAGCATCCCACTTTGGGATGACCCTCCCGTTGTGGTTACTAAACGAAATTATTTGTGGGCATCCACTGTGGATGGCCGACGGCACCGATTATGAATTCTAGGAGTGCCCTTACTGTGGCAGCAGCACAACGTGACCTGATAGGAAGACGTTAGAATTATGATTTGTGAGCTCCAAGACACAGACAGTGGAATCACATGGATTATTCGGCATTGCATTTTTACCAGCATTGCCCATCAGTACGACTTGTTTCATTGCACTTTCGAGAAAAGGTTTTCAAAAAGAAATTGCTCTCGCTAACTATGTTTCAAAATAGAACCTAATCAGTAACGTCCAGTAATGACTATCGATAAACAGGTGATTACAGGGTGTAATATTCTGTTTGCTTATCTGTTTGATACCACAGTAGGACAAGCGAGTTCACCTTGACTGGATGTTTTCCCTTCAATAACTGACGGAACTTTAGTACACACAAATATTTATAAGCTCAGTCCACCTACACAAAAGTCTGTTCTTAACTACCGACTTCGATTCATCAGTAAATTCGTTTTTTTTTTTTTTTCCTCCTTCTTCTCCTTCTTCCCCTTCAGTAGCAGTTCAATGAGGTTTTGATGAAGCTCAGTTAGCACAAGGAAGTCTTTTATTATGAAAACAGATTGTATTAATCTCCTATTTTGAAAGCAGATCCGAAGTTTAATTTGATGATGATTATTTCAAATATTGCAAACATGCACTGAGAAAATTTCAATTGCTTTTAGTGCCTGAAACTCAAATACATTATCTAAATGAAAACATTGCACATCATTTCCTTTTTTCAGATTCACCACATTAACCAGCAATGGGTACGAAGTGATTTCACACTCGAAATCACTCCTATCGGATCTATACTGAAAACACAGGGAAACGTTCAGAAAAATGGAAATTTGCAGAAATATTGGAAACGAAAATCCCCCATAAAAGGCAGCATGAAACTCATGAAAATCACAATAAAAAGGCATGAAATTCATTGAGAGAATCAAGACTGAGAGCGAATATGAGTTTCAAACAAAAGTCAAAGATATTTAAGAACTAAGAGAGAATGCATGAGTAGTTACTCATGCAATCAAACATTCAATAATTTCTAGCTTTTCTCAAAATCATTTTTTTTAAAAGTATTTTGTTTCATTTTTTTCCTACTGAGCACATGTTCCGCGTGAGAAATCGGCCATGCTGCTTTTTACATTCCCATCAGGAATTCACTTGGCACTGACCATTTAAAGAAGGAAAACATATACAACCAAGTAAAATATACCCTGTTCTGCATAAAACCTCTCACATCAGACTTGTAAAATATGCAAAGTGAGAAATCAGTATTAATGCTGACAGTTTGAAAACTGAGGGATTTGACAGAATGACTTGAAAGCCAAATTGCGTGCTTCACATATCAACTGGAGCTCGTTTGAAAGTTTTTTTTTTTTTTTTGCTTTTCATCTCTCAGTTAGTGCTTCAATTGGTCAAGTGCTTGCATTTCTTGAACTTTAATTGTCCGGAATACTTCTCTTCAACGAATTTCACGCATTCGAGATTCTCTTAATTCGATTTATCTTTATCCCGACATTTTGGCGTAACGAAAAAATGCATTTTTATCAAGATATGTTCTTGTATTTCTAATAAATGAAACGAAAAAAATTTTTTTCCCCCTGCGATTCAGTACAACGCCATTATTCCTTGGCCAATTTCAGAGCAGAATTCAGCAAGCCAGACTCGAAACATTGAGAACCAATACTGCACAAAATATAAATTTATGTTTTCAAGCTCTTGAGATTTTGAAATCTTTCACCGTTTCCGAGACGACATTCGAAGCAGCTAAGATGTGCTCGTGTTCTGAAGGTTTTCAACTGAATTCCACATCCATTTTCTGAATGGAAAGTATCTGCTGATACTTGCACAGCAAAAAAAGTAACGCACTACTCCTGTAGTTGTCATTGTAGACTTTTATCAAATAAATTGCGTAGTATCACAAGTTTACATAATCCATGCAATTTGCTTAGCTCAGTATTAAGGGACAAGGTTCATGAAGATTTCCGATTTTAGATAAATAAAGTTTGCATTTACGGTACTTCTTAATTGTGCAACAGATAATGGCAGCTCTTGCTGCTGATAATGAGGACATCCACATTCTTCCCCATTGTTAACAAAGAACAGGACACATGAGCAGGATAACCTCTTGTGGTTTGATTCCGAGCAATGAATATGAGGAGGGAAAATGCGAGTTTTATGGCGGCTTCCACGATCTCATCCTCCCAGGGCACTACAACTTCGTTTAACTCGAAAGGCGTTTGATATATTCCTCAGCCTTCAAATCTGAAAACAAGTTGTGGGCTCTCGGTTCCCTTCAAATAGAAATGTGAAACTGGGGTTGGATTCTGCGGCAAAATAGGAAGCGCCTACCGATTACCTGAGGTCCAAATAAAGGAAAGCATGAAACTGTATTCATTTTGGACTCTTTTTTTTTTTTTTTTTCTTCTATTTTCAATTCTTTTTTTCTCTTATCCTTTTTTAGTGCAATAGTACGTTTGGAAGCTCTTATGAAGCCCCTTACTTTTGAAATTTGCAATCCTGAATCTTTTACTCCCATATCTCATGAAAAAATGAAATGCGGTATAAGAAAATACTGCACGGACGTGGAAACTACTATGAGAAATACGCGTAAATTTATATGTATTTCATTTATGTCTCCATTCATTTTAAATGAGGGATATTTCCGGGTAATCCCACTTACAATAAAAATTATTGCAAATGACGTGAGAAAATAAGTTCTTAAAGCTTTAATAAAAAAGTCTTGATTTTCGGAACGCCTCCTTGTCACTGGTAACCGTGAAAGAATTTCGGGCATGTGGCTATCGTGGAGTTTGGCCGAGAGTTTAAAGGCAGTTTTAGTTTATCTGAATCTTAAACATTCCTTGTACCCAACTCTTGTTTATCCATTAGCGTTGCCAAAACTTTCAATACATTGCAGGGCATATCTTTATTTGCACCATAGAAAGTACCTTTTCTGCTTTCATGTTGCACTCCTGCCTTGGAGAGCTTTGTGACACGAGAGTGATTCCGAATTGACGCAGGTGCCTTCCCAAGATTCCATCTGAATCAGCTTCCTCGGCTGCATCAACTGAGTCGTCTGTTTCCCCAATATATTCTTGAGCGCTCTTGGCAGTTTTTGTGTGCTCTGCCATCTGCTTCTCCTCTTCCTCAAAAGCAGCATTCTTTTTTATCAACTCTGGCATCAGCGCTTAGCATCATGCTCTGAAGAGAGGATCGTTTGTTTCTTTGATGCAGTCCCTAAATCTGGGACAAGGATGTTTAAGAAAATGGACGGAACAGTTACACAGGAGACCATGGCAGTAGAGTGAAAACAATAAAACAATCACTCAGTGCAACTGAAAGAGTAGGGGATAATGCGGGAATGCCTTGCAGCTTATCGGGAACTTCTTGCTGTAGGGCCGTGTTGAGAACGCTGGCTTCTTTTTCGCAGCAGTCCAGTGTCTCTTCGATTTTGCATAGACCATTTTTGCTATTCAATCGTTGCGGGTAATGATGGTGGAACCACTGGCGCACCAAATGGTTCCGATCTCCAGCTGCTTTCTGTTCTCCAGTTTTGGAGAAACAGATGTCGTTCCCAAGATCATTTGTATTCGGTTCCCTTGGAGTACTGAATTTTGTATCTTTCATCTTCGAGATCCACATGACTTGGCGCTGGAAGCTTCCATCTTGGGGTGAATGTCAGCACGCTGATAGGAAAGCTGGCGAAAGAATCTGCATAGCATCGGCCAAGACAAAACAATGAAGAACATTTGAACTAGGGGAAAGGTGATGGCATCTCCTCTGAGGAACGCAGGACTCCAAGAGGCTTATACGAAGATGAAGTTTGTACACCTCAAAGTCTTCTGCCTCTTCTTGCAGCTTCGTCGTTTCAGGTGCGTGTTATTCAGATGGATTCCGTCACGCGAAAAGAGCATTGCCCTGCATGCGTTTCGCATCCCAGTACCGTGGCTGCATTCGTAGGTAATCCTGAGAATAAAGAGCTTCCCTTTAGAAACAAAGTCCTTTCGAGGTACACTCTCCAGATCCATATTTCGGTGGCGGAAACGACCACCCTCTTCGGGAATGCTTTTCCAACGCTCCGGTTCCAGTAGTGCGGGCAGCGCTTTCTTGAAAATCACATGCCTCGAGGGTCGAATACCCTTAACTTGAGGTCTAGGGGGATTAATTGTTGGAAGTTCTCTATGAAACCGAGCGAAAGGAATCCTGGATGAGATCCGAGAGAAGCGCGACCTTGCGGTCAACTCAGAGCTTTCAGACGCAACATGCATGCCGCTTCATCCTCTGTTCAACCAAGCATCTTGACTTCCGATTTCCGAGATAATCTGATAAATTCCGGTAATCAGAAGGCATTCTTCGAGCTTCCTATAGTGGCATGCAACTGGTAAGCAGAAAGTGGATTCCAAGTTGGTGAATTTCCGCTTTTCCACAAGAATTCACCTCAAATTGATGTCTCCTTTTATCGAGGCGACCGTTCAGCTTCTAAGTGTGATTCCCGGAGATGCTGTGGAACTCGCTCCGCTGAAAAGATTGACTTTGATGAAGGCTGGTTTGCCAATTGATACCCTGAGGCATTCTTGCACTTCCATCTTCCTTTATTATTTTTCGCCCAACTGACTTAATTTTGTCGGCTTTGCTGCCACTGTGGTCGGAGGTGGCTGCTTGATGCATCAGCGATTTTCCAACTGAGTTTCTGATCTCCACTTGGAATCTCTCGGAACACTGTCCATCTCTGTGTACTCTCGCAAAATCTTCGGGATCCAACCGACTAACCACTGCAGCTTCGCCTCTTCTACGGAAATCTTCATCGGTATGTCTCGCCCACGCTACTCATCCACATATCAGGGTAGGTCCATCAACGCAGCTCCTAGCCTTTTGCCCTGACTGTTTGAGTGGTTTCCCTGGATTTTCACGAAAATCCGCATGAAATCGCCTTCGTGGAAGCACCCAAAGGTACGACCGTGACTCCTACCCAGTCCTCTTGGAAGATCCCTCGTCTCACCTGTCACTCCCAGCTTGGTTTGACGAACGTCTTCACAACAGCCTGAGAAAATCTAAAGAAAAAAGGTAGGTAGGAGGAACGAGGGAGGAATGGATCAAGGAGAGAACACGAGGGATCTACGCACAGCGAACACAGTTACCACAGCAAGTAAGTGAAGTTTTCGTCCTGTTTGTGCTTCGATTGTTTCCACAGCATCCGTAGTTATGGCCAACTGCATATATTGGAGGAAATCAGATCTCATCTGAGACGCTTCGAGAGTTGCGGTTCGATTGAGACTGACGAGCTGTGCTCATGTTGCCACCATCGATGGTTCCTGTACTTTCTACATTCATCCCAGCTAATTTCGTGAAAGCAATGCAGTGCATATAATGAGCAATACTACTGCGAAATGCGTCCTTTGGAATATCCTTCTGGAAGCGGCATAATATCGAGATCTGTGGGAACCTTTCCCTCGACTATCTCAAGCGTTCATCATAGGGACAACGAAAGTGAGAGTGGCATCCCTTCAAGATGCCTCCTGTAGACAAATCGCGACATTAGCTGCGACCTTTAGGAGACAAAGGAGATTCGCTTGCACTTTCGGGTCATTCAGTGAAACAGGAAGCCGTCTTTAGTCGCCGAAGCTTATGATATTGGCCACACTTTAGGCACGTCCAACCAGAATTCTATTTTCTGCTCACTCACACCATGTTACCATCAGTTCTCAATACATTACAATGAACTCTTGATAACATCACGATTCTAGTCATCCTTTCATTATTCAAATAACAATTCCCCACAACTACAAACACACCTACGTCCTCACGATAATATTCGTTTTTTCAAAAGTCCTATAGTCTTCATTAACCCTATTCTTCTCAATAATTACACCATTAGGCTCTTAATTCACTGCCTCCACATTACTACCTATCCGACAATCTATTATACCCCTCATTCTTCCCACTATTCTCACAGTCTAAACCATCTTGGCAGCAGAGCTAATATAAAGTATACATTTCGTAAATCCAAAATAAATTAATGGAACTACCCAATAACCTATGCACTCGCTTCCTTCTCACAGATGATAATAAAATCCAGAAATAATTCTTTAACACGCCAAACCAGAATCCCCATTAACTAATTCTCGCTCACATTTTTTTTTAACCCACATTCGACCAAACATAACCGTCATACACCACAATAAACAAGAAATCCTTCACTATAAATAAGCCTTCAAACCGCTCAATTTATGATGAAATAGTAGAGCCACTCCTTTCAATCATATAAACCAATATGCACAACTAAACTTTCCACTCTCATCAGTACCCACAAAAATCACTTAGGAACTCATCCCGAACAAAGAGAAACTGGATGCTTCGACAGAAATAAGCAAGCAACACGCTACACCAACACGCTACACCAACACACTCCACATTCTACCCTGAGACCCATTCAGGATCACCCTTCGCAAAATTAACAAAGTTATTGATCAATCTCCCACCAAATTCACAAAGTTATCTTCCCCATCCTACCGGATATCCACCATGATCCATTCTCATCTCCAATCCCAGCTCATACCCACCCACCTAACCACTGCCCTCATCTACGCAGTAATCATACGAGGCTTATAAATAATCACCTGAGCCACAGAAACCCACCGCACCAATATACGTATACTTCCTGTTCCATATCTGCCTACTTATTAACAATTCACGCATCCCACCTATCAAATAACAAACAGAGATCAAGTCCATCGTCCTTCCAGGTATTTCCGAACCCCTTGGATGCACCACCACTTGCGATACGCCAAATTAGCACTACGGGACCAACGCCATCTTATCATACATCGACGCATCATACCACTTACTCGTCATCTGCATGCAGCCTTATGGGCTGCGCCCAAAAGTCCAAGTAGGGCAAAGATCCATCCTTGGCTTGTTTGGACCCCAATGCCACTACGCTCTACTCTGACTCTTATGGACAACCAAAGTTATGTGGAAAACACTCCGAAGCACCATCACGAGGTGGAGGGAAGAAAGGAAAAAACGCATCACCAACACATTTTAGAACATTTCCGTAATTAGAAACACGATTTCAACTGCTCCGTTCTTTAGCAATAAGAAAGTTCGGAGTTCATTATTGCTAAAAGATAGAAACCAGTGTGGGCCCACGCCGATTAAAACTTCAATCACTTAAGACTTTTCCAACAGGTTGCTACCTAAGATCTTCTACCCCCTGCAGATACTCAATTGAACATCGATGATATCATCTGCAGCAGTCCATGAAAATCAAGCTGTCAGCTCTTAGGTAAATTTTTCTTCATTTTGAGATGACTGAACTTTCCTATTTAATCGCCCGAGATCCGGTTTTCACCTTCCTTCCCTGACGACATCCTCTGAGAATCTTACCATACTTCCTCTCCTCCAAAGAAGAGAGAATGCACCTATAAACAATTGCATATATACATAATAATTTAAATCTCCAAATGTTGTTTTCGTCCCCTAGACTCCCTATAGATTTTTCTCCATTACAGGAAATGCACCAACGCCAAACAAACCAATGAAATTTAATTCGTATTTATAATGCCACCTTAGAACAGCCAAAACACTGAATGGGTTTTGAGACCACCGAGGAGGCCCTACCTTATATCACCCACAAGAAACGCCTCCAGCAGACTTTTGCCGAAATCCTCATTTTGTTCCCTCTATTATAACCCTCCCGTTTCCCTATTTTTACTAGCTAAGATAACACGATCCATCGATTACATTCGATATACGTAAGTCCACATGAACTCAGTATTCAAACTCTACGACAGCTGCCTCTAAGTCCACACCTGCTACACACACACCACGAAATCAAGCTCATCGTAATTTCAAATTAAGAACCGGAAGTATTCATTTGCCAGCATCTTACTACGAAATAAGTCAACATATCATGCTACATGCACCATCAATTTTATTTAACCCATTAGCATCCGATTAATAAATATCGATTTCCATCTAAATACTTCCTGAAAATCATGAAACTGCAGATATCTACATCTTGCACTGCATATCTTTTTTTAAACATTATCCACTATCACCACTTGGGCAATTAATCACTAACAATCACATACCTTCAAAAAGCACAATAACCCATAATTATCAGTATCAAGATTAGCCTTCGGCTTCGACAAGATTTCAATCTCCTGCCTATACACATCTTCGGTACATCTAAGTTATGACTTATCCAATCTCGCACCAGAGCGAGAGCGATTTGAACTCGGCGATATAATACTCCCCAATGAATTTACAATTAAGTTCTCTATCCATACACAATCACATTCAGTTTGCTCTAATCTTTCTCGTGCTGACCTTGATTAAAACCCCTGGTCACCCTTTATTAAAAAAATCAATGATCCTCCTCGAATCAAAGCAATCACTAAAAGTAAGACCCTCGAGGAACATCGGTGACCTAGAAAACTCCCCTCACAGTTCAGAACGATGCGAAATCATTGAAGCCCCCTTTCCCATCCCTTACCATCCATTATCCACACAAGAGTATTTGATTCGATTTACAAGCAATAACTTATTTTCTTATTTTAATTAGACGTAGGACCTATAATTTCTGTTGGAATTAAGGAACATAAACACACTGAATCGAAAATTGCTTTACCTCAACTGCTGGTACATAACCTGTAAGACTTCTTAACCGTTACTAGCTCAAAGTTAAATATGACCTTGATCAAATCTTCTTAGGATCCGTATACATCATGTCGTAAAAGTCAAACGACTAATCAAATGCCAAGGTGTTACTAACATCCTCAGCATATTTGGATTTTACATTTGATACATGCATTTGTTTCATATTAGCAGCATTTTTTGCCACCACGTCAAGAAAATTTTCCCCATACAGTAAGCAGTGCTCCAACTAAACAAAGTTTCCATTTTTTACACACAAAAAAACGCATTTCAATTATGCTCCAAACATTTATGGCATTCAAAAATTAAGTCTTTTAGTTTTCTCTCAAATATTTTATAAGTAATGAATGAATAATATAAATTTTCTTAATGAATGTAATGATGCTTGATAACCTATAATTATAACTGTTTTCGATGTAATTAAATTAAATATCTGAATAAAAATTATATAGATTGCTATATCGGGATGCCTTTATTCTAATAAAGACGAATGGCGTACTTGCAAGGGGACAACGAATGCCATCTTTCTCTGCCTCTTTTGTAGGCTGGCAGTCCTGTGCACCAAAAGCAGTTCAAGTAGGAATTTGGCAATTCAATGCTTACACTTTCTCATCTCAGATTATTTGAAAACCGGGTGTATTCACAGAGCCTCATGCAACTGGAAGGATGATTGCACAAATGTTATCACTATTTATATCTAGTTATTCGAAGATATCTACCTCTGTTTTTTACTTTTACCACCATCAAATGCTTATAATCTAAAATGGTTTGTACAGTCGGTGAATTTTATCGAGAGGAAACGTTAGTTAGATTCAGTTATGTTCTTTAATCTTTTTTTAAAGTATTGTTGATAAGAATCCAAAGCCTCGTGAAGAAAGTCAACAATTTTTTTGGTATTAAATATTAAATATATCAACTGTCTTTATTAAGGTGAACCATAGTTTTTCAGTACCTTCATAGAAGGGATGTCATCACTCAGGTAGTAAGATCACAAAAACAACAGCTTATAAACACTTAATTTTGTAAGATTCGAAAGTTATTAATCGAATAGGAGATTGTCTTATTCGGTGCAATTGTTCATCGCATAAAAACACTTTATTCATCTGTTCTAACTGAATCTAAAAACACACGTATTCTAAATCAGAAACAATACCAATTATGCTAGCAGTGTCAACATCTTCAGGAACTCATTTAAACGAATGCGAATGGATATTTTATTCAAAGCAATACGAAATTTTTCATTATGAATGACTCTTAATGATGTTCTGTGTAAGCATCCAAAGGATTCATAAATATTCATCTGAAAATTACATCAGTTACTGTTATATGTTTTACTAGCCCATATTAAAACACTAAGGATCCATTAAAAAAAAGTCCAAACACGCTAATTATTTATGATTTTCACAGAAGAAAGCTATACATATTTACTGTATAAATTGCTTGCGGACTGTGAATACACACACACCAATTCACAAACAATTATCTGAACTAACCGAGCTAAATAAATTAAGACATGCTTTTATCTAATGATCCTACTCTTCCATTGATCTTGACTGTAGCATATAATTCAAATGTAATCTATCGCATTTGCTGTTTCAAAACAGTTATTCGAAGATATCTACCTCTGTTTTTTACTTTTACCGGCACCAAATGATTATAATCTTATTTTTCAAGAAAGGAAATTTAATTTAAAGTCGAAGAAACTTGATCGAAATATGCAGGGGAACATAATCCTGGAGATATATAATTACTGTAAGACCATTATATACAACAACCAAAAATAAAGGAGAAACAAAACAGGGGGACTCCATGACTCATAAAAGATTGAAAAGAGATGGCATGCATATTGTTTGAATAGTGACCATATGATATAAAGAAATTCTTTATATTTCTGCTTTAGAGTAATATATATAATTTGTCCAAGTAAGCATTTAAACGTTCCTTAGTTAACGACCTTTCTAAAAGGTTAGCTTTTTTCCATTGAAAATGCCTGCCAGATACAACTGAAACTTGAAACATGTTTCCAATTTGTATCAACTCTCTCACAAAATACTTTCCTATGTATTTCACTGTCGCTTTTTAGAAAGCTTTTGCAAGCAAAACTTTAAACTCTAGAAACAACTATTGGAATCGAAATGCATCGCAGTAGAACACTCATTTTGTAAATCCATAAGCAGACGTACAAGTGAACGAAAATATGAACTTTATGCAGGATTCAAAGCAAAATACATCAGCACTTTTTCACTTGGAGATCATTTATTTCTTTAATGATACCTAAATAGGAATGCAAATGAAAGACATATG
This sequence comes from Raillietiella orientalis, assembly GCA_036172245.1. Lineage (NCBI taxonomy): Eukaryota > Metazoa > Arthropoda > Ichthyostraca > Raillietiellida > Raillietiellidae > Raillietiella > Raillietiella orientalis. Next base: position 3,992,812 of record JAYWIR010000002.1, on the reverse strand, counting down.
AGAGTTCACGGTACTTCGCATACCGCCATCCAGTGCATGGAAAGGAAGAGACGCAACTTTCTCTTTCCAATGGTTTTTCATGGTTTGGCTGCTCCCGTGGGAAAGAGATGGGTCGGGTTCACGACGGCGTCGCATACGACGCGAACCCGGCAAAAAACATTCAACAAGGCGCGGTTCGCCGACACGCAAAGCACGAAAGCGGCTTCTTTCTTTCTCGGGGAGCGAGACGTTCACCTTCGCGAGGTAGAGAAAAAGCTGCCGCCGACCGGACGGCAATTCAGGGGCCAAGTAATCGCAAAAGCTCGGGACTCTGCTTGCGGATGGGGAACGGGAGCTGTTTTTCGGTCGCGTGCGTGCTCGGGAGAAAGAGGGAGGGTGGGAGAGGAAGAAGGTGCAAGTGGCCGACAGGCTTGGAGCGCGCGAAGGCCAATTCGTGCGGGTGGCCCTTCGCGGCGGAGAGCGCAACGGTGAAAAAGGACGAGCTGGCAATCCTGCTTGCGCCCGGGCTGTTTGATTTGAACGGCGTTCGTTCGTTTGCAGACGGTCGTTCGAGTGGACTTTGTGGTTCGGTGGTAGCAGCGGCAGGCGCTTGATCGTAAGCGGGGTGGCTGGGAGGGGGGGTGTCCGGTTGCGTGATCGGGGTGTTTCCGGGACGCGGAACAGGAATTCGGATTGTGCGTGAGGGGGAAGAGTGTGTGGTCGGGCTGGAGAGGCGAGGCGTGCCCTGAGGGGACGCGGGTTCTTTTCAGGAGAAGTGAACTGGCAGTCGTTTTCCGTGATCCCTGTCGGAGTGGAATGGACGCGTGAAGAATCGCGACATGGGTGTGGAGCGCATCCCCGTGAAGGTAGCCGTTCGCATCCGACCTTTCCTCGGCCGCGAAGTGGTCGATGGAAGTCAGAGGTCGTTGGAGAAGGTGCGCGAGGCGCCGCAGGTGTTGGTGAACTCTTCGCGCGTGTTCGAGTTTGACTACGTGTTCGGTGAAGAAGACGACCAGAAGAGTGTGTATTGCTCTGCAGTTGCTCCGCTGCTGGAGAAGCTGTTTGAAGGTGAGGTGGGTTGCGCGTGGTCGAGGCTGTCCGTCCGGAGCGCGTGAAAGAAGGGCAACGCGAAGGGAGGGAGGAAGGAAAGGGGTAGAAAGCGTGCGTGGGGGGGTTGAGTGGACGGAAGAAGAAGAAGAAGAAGAAGCAGTCGGATCGAGTTGGAGGGCTGCTGTTGGTAGTTTGCTTTCGTTTTTCTATGAGAAGGAGAGGGAATGTGAATTGGGAGAGCGTGGAGTTGGGTGGTCGAGGAGGGGAAGGGAAAGGAGTACGGGGTGTTTGTTTATCGGTTGTTTCAGGCTTTCACGTGACGTTGTTCGCGTACGGTCAAACGGGCAGTGGGAAAACGCACACGATGGGAACGGAGTACCGTCGGAACTCGGAGACTTGCGACGAGGATGCCGGCATGATTCCCAGGGCAGTGAAGGACATCTTCGAATGCGCGAAAGCCAACTGTTGGCAGTACTGTGTGAAGATCTCTTTTGTGGAGGTAGGAAGAAGGTTGGGTGGTTGGTAGGTAGGGAGGAGTGTCGGTGTCTGGGAGCAGCTGTACAACGAGAAGCTGAAAGATTTGTTGGCATCGGATTGCAAGAAGGAGTGCGAGGTGGAGATTCGCGATGATGAGAAGGGGGAAAAGAAGTTGGTTGGCGTAACGGAAGTGGAGGTGACTTCTTTGGAGGAAACGATGCAGTATTTGAAGGAGGTGAGAAGGTGGTTTGCGAGGAAGAGTGGGCTGGAGAGGGATGATGTGCTGGTTAGGGTTCAGCGAACCGAGCAACAGGTTCTACTGCCATGAACAACGTTTCTAGCCGTAGCCATGCCATTTTTTGCATTACTTTGAAGATCCTTTCTTCTGCGTTGCAGTGAGTAAGGCGATGCTGTTTAGCTTTCTGAAGGTTCCGTCCCTTGAAGGCATGATGCTACAGTTGCCAAGTTGCAGGTGGTGGATTTGGCAGGGTCAGAGAGAGTGGGTAAGACGAAGACGGTTGGAGAACATTTCAACGAAGGCGTGTTCATCAACAAAAGCCTTCTTGCATTGGGCAACGTGATATCAGCACTAGCAGAAGGCACCAGTACGTTCATCTCGTACCGTGATAGCAAGCTGACACGACTGCTGCAGGGTAAGCATATTGGGGCAGTGGAATGCAGTAGGAGATGACTTGGTAGATTCTCTGGGTGGGAACACCTTCACTCTGATGATTGCCTGTGTGAGCAGCACAGACACAAACATTGATGAGAGTCTGAATACGCTGAGATATGCCAGTCGAGCTCTGAAGATTTGCAACCGGCCTGTGATAAATCAGGAAGGCAGTGTAGAGGAAGTAAAGCAGCTTGTGAAGAAGGCAAGTCGGAAGTGGGTTTTTGGGTTAGTGGACACTGCTTTGTTCCTTCAGAACAGGGAACTTGTGGCTGAGCTGGAACGGTGCCATAAATTGCTGCAGCGTGGTGCTTGTTTAGAACAGGGGAAGGGTGATCAGGCCAAGGAGGGTGGAGGTTCTTCTGGAGAGGCAGGAGGAGGACAGTTGTTTGGGAATGCTGGCGTGAGTCCATCCACCAAATGCATGGAATGGGAATGGGGAAACGGGATTTGCAAATCAGGCGAGAGTGCTTTACGGAAAACTCAGAGACTTGTTTGTGCACATGAAATCTTGTGCCAATCTGCTGCAGTCACAGCATTTGGAGTGCACTGATTCTCACCCTGCTGCTTCCAGTTTGGTGGAGTGTGCTGCAGAAATGGAGGCAAGCAATGGGGCACCAAGGTATGGGTGTGTAAGCATTGAAGTTTTGCTTTGCAGGCACTGCATCAGGAGTACCTGTGCAACTTCGGCTGTGAGAAATGGGATCAGGATGCTGGTGCAGTGGCATGTTTGGATGATGATGAGAAGGGAAATGCGGATGTGATGGTGGATTGTGCACATTCCAATGATGATGAGTTGGAGAAAGGCAATGATGTGGAGGAGGAGGAGGAGGATGGGAGCATGAAGGACTGTGATTACAATGAACCTGGGAATGCTGAGCTGAGTGCTAAACTAGAGGTGAGATGGTAGCAGCATGTTTCAGTTTCCTTCTGCCTGTGTAGAACTTGGATCAGGAGCTTGCAATGAAGGAAGATCTTTTCCGAAGTTACGAAGTAGATGCGAAGAACATAGGAGCATGTGATCCTGAGCATGTGCATGAGTTGGAGGCCAAGGTGATAGCTCTAGAGACTCAGTTGTTTCATGTGCGGTCCAAAGTGAAGTAAGTTGATTTTGTGATGCATTTCTTTGTGTGTACATACCCACCTAGAAACAGCAAGGACCAGTTGGTGAGGGAGCTGAAGAAGGAAATTAAGAGTTTGCAGGAGGAGATCCGTAAAAAGCAAAAGTTGCAAGTGGAACGTGAGAAGCTACAGCAGAAGGTGAAGATGTTGCATCAAGAGATTATGGTTAGTGACTATGTGGCTGGATGTTGTCTTACGAATTGTGTAGTCTTTGAAGCAGGATCATGTGAAACTAATCCGCAACAGTAATGCAGCTAACAACAAGTATCGAACGTTGAATCTGGAAAAAGATAGGGAGATCAATCATTTGAAGAGATTGCATCATCATGATGAAGTGCAGCTTGCTAAAACTGAGTTATCTCACAGAAAACGTGAATTGTACAACAAAAGAAAACTGGAAAGCACTTTGTTGGCTAACAAACAACTTCATGAACACTTGGAAAGCATGAAGAAGAGAGGTTCCCTTCATCCAAAAAAAGCACATGTATCTCGGTTCTCGTTAAGTAAGAACATTAGGAACCTTATTAAATACAAGTGCATCCAACAAGCCCTAAGGAAATGTGTTGATGAACGCAAGGTAGTTGCTGAGCAATTTGTACCAGACTCTGGGGCGTCACCAAGAAGTAAGAATGTGAATCTGGGAATGTATAATGTAGAGATATCAAGACTGCAAAATGAAATTATATCTATTGACTATGGTAAGAGGAACGATCCGAAGTAAACGTGATTTACGGCTTTGTAGATCTAGAGCTGGGAGCTTTGGATTCAGTTTTAACTTGTAGGAATACCAAAATGTTGGCTTTGGAATACATAATTGAACGATTGGCTGCTTCTGAGCAGCAATCTGAGAAAATTGGAGCTTTATTCGAACACTTCGTAAGTCAGCGATAAATTGTTACTTGTTAACCATTCAGTAGAATGATGAGCTTGACACCAAAGATATTATGAAGGAACATAACTTTCTAAATGCATGTAACCTTCAAAAGGCCTGTGAATTGAAGGACATGGTATGTGATCTTAAGTGATGATTTCTCTTTGCAACCTGCTTGTATCTCAGTGTTATTCACTAGCTTCGAATGGACATCACAACCTTGACATATGTCAGGATCTGGACAAGGGTGTTCCTGCTAATTCATCACCTTTAGTTCTGAATTCGGATGTTAGTGATAAAATACCCGAAATTTTGAATACCGAAAAATTAGTAATAGAGTGTAGTCATGAGGATAACGTAAGTTTAAAATTGTACTGTAGGTGCACTGAGTTCTGCTTGTTCTTATTTTTGAGTTAATACTGATGAGTATGTGTAAACAAAAGCAATGTTTCGTACTAACATGAAGCTATATACTACACTTCATAGATGACAAACCTCTGTTGAAACACAGAGTACTGTTACATTTATTTGCCTTCTTTCTTTTCAAGGATGAACACATGTCCAAGAGGCTATGTGTGGGCATAGGTGTCCAGAACCATTTGAATCATAAATGAAACCATTTAACCCAACCAGTCAAGTTCACATTTACTAAAATGAAGCTGACTTTCTCTTCTATGGGAATTGATATCATCTGAAACCTAAACATGGAAATGTGTTCGCTGGTACAGAATATTGGAACTTATGTAAATGTGCAAGGGCCTCTTGGAGCTTTTATTCATTGATATCCAAAACTGTTGCAAATAATGGAACTTTGTATAGTGTTGTTGTTCATCAAAACTTACCGGGTTCTCCGAAATTAATCGACATGATAAAGTTCAATACGAATCTTGGAAAGTGTTTGAGACCTTAAAATATCATTCATGATAATTTACCATTTCCAGAGAAGCAGATTAGGACAGCATAGTTAGTGGCTGCTTTTGCTAGGTTAGAATTCGAAAGTGTCTCTGAAACAGAAGGAATAAAGCTAAGAAACCATTCAGTTGTACTTTATTTCCTGCAAAATAATGAACTCTTCAAAATCTAGTAAATTGTGAAATAATGAAGCCAATAAGCGCACCTGTTAATTTCTATGATCTTCATTACATAACGTTTGCAACCAGTTGTGTTCTGATTTAACCGGAATTGAATTAAACCATTATCAGTGAACTATGACTGCAAATTCACATGAAATGGCTGGCAACGTCAGTTGAAACGAAAGCAAGGGAAATTTGCTGGATTTTGTTGCACCTCAAATTCTTAGCACCACACACATACTACTCTCGAGAGGGAGAGGAAGTAAATGGAATTATAATACTATTTTTTTCACCTCAACATGTGATTCTTTTAAGTCCATTCTTTTAAATTTGTATCTGTGATCACTGAATCGATTTTAACAAGGGACTTTTGAGAACCAACACTGTCAATAGTATCTGTATAAAGCTTGGCTTGCCTGTCATCTTGAAACACTGCATTCATTCATTCATCTTTTTTCTACTGTGGGAGTAGCAAACAGTGTCAACAAGCTTTAGTGCTTGGTTGATGAGGAACAGTGAATAGCCACTTATGCATGCAGCATACCCCCTGAAGTGGTTTGGCAACTACACTGTGCAACAAAAGAAAAAAAACACTGCCATTTCATTCCTGCACAATGCATAAATTAAACAAGAATGATACATGATAAAACCTAAATCTCTACTGTAAATATTGCATAAAGACTAAGATAACAAATTCAGATTTGGAATATAAGGATGATCAGTGCATAGTAAACACTGGTATAATATGGCCTACAAGTACTTATTTATGGGGCATGCCAGTACTTAAGTGTTAAGAGGAAAATAATATCACAATGCTGATGCTGATAAGACTTTGCTGATACATAATAAAGGTTTGTTTCAGAATTCAAAAGAATAGCAGACATTTAATCAGAATGGTGGAAAAGTCTATGAAGAAAGGGAAAGTAATAGTTTTTGCAACAACCCATGTTAGCTAGACAGCATGTAGTTTTAATTTCAAATCAGCAACAGCACTTCAAGAATGTTTTATCACCTAAGGTTTTTTGGATGTTTTCATTTCTTGAAGGAATCCCTGACATTTTCTCTGCAATAGCAGAATAGCCTCTTTCAGCAAAGTTTCGGGGGCAAGTGCTCCTGTGGACTCTATATTGACTGCAGGCAGGTTTTGTATATATTCAAAATCTTTTGACTTACAGATAAAATATTTGGAAACACGACTCAGCTGTACAGCACCTTTCAAATCTTCATGCCTCATAACATTGCGGCTACAATTATCATACCTTGTGTTTCCCACACATGCAACTTTTTCACCTAAAAATACTGCAGTGCTTTTTTGAAAAGAAAAACAAAATGAATACCATCTTTTTCAAATAATTTGATAACTCCTTCAGAAAATGATGCTGCTAATCTTTCAGCTCGTTCTCCCTTTATTTCTTCTAACAAAGTTATCTGTGGTAACAAACGATAACAAGCAGTAGCTAACAAACAGTGAAAAATTGAAATCAAGCATACTACTTACCAACAGGAGAAAATTTTGCATGATCTTTACCAATGCCTTTGTGGCAAAGCACATATAAATCTATTTCTTGACCAGGTTGTAGACGTGCAATAACAATGTCACCATCAACAGGTCCTACTTGTTCAGCTGTAAAAATATCTTGCTGACTGCCAAGTGGCACCCATGCAATGTCTCTGGAGTATACTAAACAATGAATGTTCTTCTTACATGTAATGGCAACTGAAAACAACCTGTACTGCGGCAAGCATAATTTCCGCTTGGATCAGAACTTATTTCTGACTTTGGAGCACATTTAACTTTCAGTGCAAATTTTAATGTATCCTCTGCTGTAAATTCCTCAAATGCTACTTTCTATTATGCTTTTGTGTATAAGTTTTATTTTACCTTTCCATTCAAATAGACGGGGATCAGCTTTGATGGGAATTAAACCTAGTCTGTGTGCCAACACTTCATCTGGCAAGATTGATGTGTTATTTTGTACAAACACCTTTTCAACTGCCATGCTGGGTAACTAAAAAACCTCAAAAAATATATTGAATAGACCTTACTTCTGCAAGAAGAATGCGTCTGATGGCATTGGCAATCGGTGGTTTGATTCCAACTATGTCAATTTCCAATGTAAGTTCATCCTTAAATTCAATCCTGATCTTTATTTTCTAAAAGAGATTCCACGTGACTGCTTTCGCACAAAATCATCCAAAATGCTTGAACCCATTTTCCAATCATTTACATTGTGAAGTTTACCTTTTTCCATTTTTCTCTCTGTTCACTATTCCCTCCGGAGGGTTTACGTTTGTGCGGTACCTTAAAATAGCACCATTCAATGAAAAACCATACACAACATAATCAATCGATACAAGCTAAAATACAGGGGGCAATACCTAAAAGACTAGTTCACTAAAGGGGTTACAGCTTACATTTTGAAAAACACGTCTTCAAAACGCGGACTTTTCGAAAAATTTTGGCTAAGCTTACCTCTAATTCGTATTCATTTAGCTTCACTAAACCATGTGGCTCCCAACCCATTACTGAATCATTTTGAAGGACTTCTCTTTCATCAGCGGAATGCATCTTACTGTATCATTTTTCACAAATGAAATCCGGGTGCTGTCGGGAGCGGCCCTGCTGAGTATTGGCAAGCGCACTTCCGCACGTGCTCCGCCAAGGAGCACCATCCAAGTTTCCAGTGCCACACTCATCGGGTTGTGGAACACCAGAAAGTTCTACGGTTGTTTTGGGACATTTCGAACACTTTCCATAAGTCTTACCTACAAGCATCACAAGCTTGTAGGCAATATTTGAAAGTAGGCTTAGTTTCATGAGAAAAAAAAATGGATTTAAGGATCTGTGATTTGTGTCATACACTACTTGACTAATATAGTAGCCAGAAAGGTGAAATTCTGATAGGTCACCATTATACAACTTCACAGAAAAGTAGTGGAAAACTATCCCGTCGAGCACATGGGAAACATAAGTTAAAAGCTTCCGTTTCTTGATGAAACAAATTTTCATTCATGAAGAGCAAAAATGTGTTTTAGCAACCAAGTATGCAAGTATTCGTTTGTTCCCTAATCCAATTCCTAGAAGCTGAATTTCATGTCTAATTCTCAATGCTATCAGCTTCTGAAGAAAATTTCGGAAGATACCTAATTTGGATACAGGAAGTATAATCCCGAAACGAATTAAGACTATCCGAAATTCAAAAGTACCGCAAACTAATTAGACAGGGGAGCTTCACTCAGCACTCAGTTTGCATGGATTTGTATTGTTAGTGGAGGTAATGAAACAAATCTGCATTGGTACCTGTTCACTTAAATACAGATAGATGCACAAGACAGATCCTTTAGTTAGAGTGGTGCTGACAAAATAGTGTCAATTTTCAGACTGCTACATGAGTAGCAGATACTGATGCAGACTGTGTGTTCTTTTTTATGCATGTAATGTATATTTTCATTTTTACATGAAATGAAGCCACACTTTCAGGGTTCCGTTTGTGTGTGCAGTGAGAACGCTCAGAATGTGAACGTAGTCACGGGAGGAACTGGGAAAAAAACTTTTCATTTGTTTGTCTGTGTCCTCCTTGTCACTGAACTATAGCTTCATTAATGCAAATGAAGACAGCTAATAAATTCACATTACATGCATGCCATGTATTTATATAATATGCACCACATAACAGGATCACCAGTTGCAAAGAAGATGGTGTCTACCAAGACTTGAGCATGTGATATGCAAGAATAAGAGCTTATTATTCACATTTTATTTGAATCTGCAGCCGACATATGCTTATGCCTCCATAGCTCAACCTGTAGAACGATAGCATGCAAAAGAAACCTTCCATTTTCTTTCTCCGGAAAAATTCCGATCGGATGCAAAACTCGAAAATACCAAGCGACATTCGTACATTTGACATCTGTAAGTCCAACTGAATTGTATATGTAATTATTTTTTTACTCGTTCTTCTTGACCTTAACTCATGCGTCTTAACCTTAAACTTTCCTGAATTATTTCCAAACTTAATAGTTGGCAGGGATTAGATGTCATCAGAAGAAGATGCCATTTACTCTCGCTTCCATTGATCAATTATTTTTCTAATGATCAACAAAGTTTGTTGCTTATTCCAGAAGTGAAGTTTCCATTCTCGATTTGATCCTCAGCTTTCTTCGGTTTCTGTGCCTCTACTATGGTAAGTTACAGCCAATGCAACATCTGGACTCGTGTGAAAACGTGAAATTGGGTCTAGTCAGTGCGTAGGTCGGATCATCAATCTCTGCTTTTCTTTTCGCTGGTTCGTTGTGCGTTTTCTTACGCGGCAAGCAACTTCCTGATATCTGATTGATCTCCTTCGTCCATTCAATTTCCAATGGTAGCATTGGAATCTGCATCATTTTTGATGGTGAGTCCTCTTGAACACCTTCCTGTGATGTGCGGACACCAGGCAAGCCGGGTCAAAATCCAATCGTTTGGTATGATCACGATCTCTGCGTGGCGCTTTGCTACCCTGACGCTCTCCCTCCTCACGTTTCTTCGCGTTTTCTGGGCATGTAAGCCTCACGTGCACGTTTCTCAGGAGGCATCTGTACTGGAAGATGATAAACCAATGCACTCAGCGGGCACCAAGGCGTTCTCGTGGGGCGCCGCTACAGTTAACAGCTACTTCTAATTTCTGTCTCAGCCGGCACTTTCATATGAGCCATGGGGAAGGGGAAGCAGTTGGGGAGAGGACGTGAACGGGAAGCGTACTCTGGGAAATTTTCCCTTCGGAGAGGAGAGACGGCAAGACACCGACCGTCGTGCTGCACCGCATGAAGGCATAAGGCAGTGTGGCTGAGGCTGGCTGTGGCGGAGAACAGAAGGATCGCTGTGAGGGAGCTGGTGGTTCGGACGGCAATGCACAACGCACGCGGCTATCGGGCGAGTTACGGTGTTCTGCTCCACTCGAACCTCCCTTTCTTCGAAAGGACGCGCCCGTCCGCTCGGCACCCGTCGAGGGGCGCTCCCCATAGGCCCTGGGCAATCTCGGGGACCGGCTCCCGATGCAAAGGTGGCTGCTGGGGAAAGAGCGCACGCGTCCGGAAGGATGCCGCTCTCGCGGGTGGAGGGGAGTGCGGTGGAATGCCGCCGCTCCCCTAGCGGGAAGAGGGTGTCCGTTTATCTTCTTCGGACCTTCGAAAGGAGCTCCGTCAAGCTGAAGAGGATCGGTCGGCTCATGACCCACGAACGCGGGGCATCTCAGGGATGACGCAGCCAAAGGGCACGAAGAAGAGACAGAAACAACAGAGGAACAGGGAAGAAGGGAGGAGGGTAAGCTGAGAGGGGAAGGGAAGGGGACATCGGGAGCATGAACACCGCAGGCTACGGTTACGTAAGAGACGTTATCTAATCCCCTCCCCCTTTCCCGCCCCCTACACATAAATTTTCAAAATTTTGAAAATAAATAGAAACAGTCGGCAGCAATGGGACGACTGAATAACCCTGAGGGTAGCAGCGGCTGTGGGGGCTTGGACCGGAGAGGTCTCTGCGAAATGAGAGCTGGGAAGGATCTTCCCGGTTCCCAAGGCTAGACGCTGGCGACGAGGGAAAGAGAGAGGGAAAGAGAGAGTCAACGGCGACGTCCTCCGGGTCACTGGAGCCTCTGCTTGCTGAGCTGCATTCCGTTCGGGGTCCATTTTCTGCTGCTGCTACGGGAGGTTTGGGATGAAGGCAAACGTTTGGACTTTGGCCGGGGATCTTCCCGTCTGAACGGAGGTCCTGCGCGGCCGAGATGCCGCCTCAACGCCGCGGGCGCGTCTGTGCAGGGATTGCTCTTTTCCCGCCGCTCTCCTGTTTGGCCTGGTAGCCTAGAGGCTGCCGAAGGTCAACTGTGCGTCTGGAAGGCCGCATTTTACCGGAAAGGTCGTCGCTGAGTCTGGTGTGCCTGGAAGGACAGAAGGACGCTCAATCCCCCCTCCATCGGGGAGAGGGTTAAGAGCGAACTCTTCCCCCGGGGTCCGCTGCCTCCTCTTTCCTCCTTGTTCTATCTCGCTACCTCATCGCTCTCGTCGGAAGCACTGGAAGAGGACGGAAAGGGAAGGGCGAACTCCCATCGTTCCCCATCTGGACCCGCGAAGCGCTTCTCGTTGCTTCATCCCCTTCTCGGAGCACGCGGAGACTCTGTCGCTGCTGGGAGCGCCGGGTAGAAACGCATCCCTAGAAGGGGCAAAGGAAAAGGGCCCATCCCCTTCGACCCTTCTTCCCCTTCCCTCTGCCTCCCGAATCGGGCGACGACCGCGAGCCTTCCCTGGCGCACGGCAGCCCAGAGGCGACTGTTGCTGGCAGAGACCGAAAGCAGGGAGAGGAGAGTGCAGAAGCCGTCCGATGGACCCACGTCGCCCTCCCTCCATCCTCTTCCCCTTGTTTTGGAACCCATTCTCGAAGGGCGCCGGCTCACCGGGGATCGAGACCTCCTACTCCGCTTCCCACCTGCTCTCTGGAGCGGGCGACTCCGCCGCGACCCAGCAGCCAAGGCTACCAACAAGGGAGCCAGGGTGGTGGTATTGGTAGATGGGAAGGCAGTGCTGGGGAGGCAGCTGGCACCTGTCCTACAGAGCTGGCGAGGAGGAGGCAGCACCGAGGAGTGTCCGGTGGCACCGAGAGGGAGGGAGGGAAGGACGGGAGAGCTCTTCCGGGAGAGGAGGATCAGCGGATCGGACCCGCAAGGCCCCTGGAGCGAAACTGCGGGAGACGAAGCCGATGTTGCGTGACCGCTGAGGGTTCCCCTCCTCCTCCTCCTCTGTGTGGCGGCGACGACCTTCGCAAGCTTGGAGACAGAGAGCGAAGAGGAAAAGCCGACCTCTGCCTGCGACGCGCCTCGTCTCCGAGGAAACGGTCAAACGGAGAGCGGAGTAACTTGCGTCCGGGTGATTTTGATCGATTGGTTGGGAGAGGGGAGCGTTTGCGGGCGCACTCGCGGGTGCGTTCGCTGCCGTACCCCCTTCGAACCCGCCCCGGAGACCCTTGGGCTGTCCCCCCTCGGTGATCGGGAGACCAGCAGGACGGTAGCGCCGCCCCGTTACCATCGGCACTTCTGTCCTGCGTCCAAAAAGAGGAGGGAGTGAATATGTCCCTTCCGACGAGTTCTCTCCTGGAGTCCTCTGCCTGGAGGTCAGAGGGCGCGGTGGACGGGCCGCAGACTCGGACCCTCTGGCCGATGGCGTGGAAGAGGGAGAAAGCACGGTGGGCGAAAGGCGGGGCAGGAAGAAACCTGTATTTCCGCGGGAGTCAGCGCCACCCCGCGCGGGTCGTCAGTACCACAGCTCGTCCCTGGCCCTGGCCTGCTGCTGCTGCTGCTCTGCGCCGGAGTGCCACCCTCTGAGCGCCGCGAAGGAGCTCAGCTTGCCGATGAAGGACGAGGCGCCGCCGACGCCTTCGGACTTCCTCCTCGACGAGGAGCAGGAGCTGCCGCCCCTGGCGCTCTCTCGGAGGTGGTGGCTCCGCTTCCTGGCGGCGGCGGCGGAGTCGCTCCCCTTCCCGTACAAAGACCTTCGCGGGGCTGGGGGCGGGGGCGGAGGCTGAGGAGGTGGTGGCTGGAGCCTGGCGACGGCAGCGACTTTTCCCGGGTGGAGGTCGCTCCGGGAGGAGGAGGCGGAGGTGGCAGTGGCGATGGGCCGCGGCTCCGGGGGACCGATGGACCCGTAGGCGCTGTCCTGGCTGCGGGGCCCGCTGTAGGAATCCGGGGAGGCGTACGTCTCGTCGATCACGGCGGTCCTCTGCCCTTTCTGGAACACGGTGACCTCGGTGACCGTCAGGTCGGAGGCGGAGGCGAGAGGATGCTGCTGCTGCTGCTGCTCCTGGTGATGGAGGTGTTGGTGGCGGAGGTGGTGATGTTGCAGCTGCTGCTGCTGCTGCTGCTGCTGGTCCTCGAGGTAGGCCACGCGGTGCAGCAGCCGCGTGCGCTCCCCGCGCAGCTCCTCTCGCTCGCAGCGCAGGCGCTCCACGAGACGCGAGAGACCCCGGTTGTCGGCCGAAGCGACTTGCAGCCTCTCCTCCGCGACCGCCAGCTCCTCCTTCAGCGACTGGACCTCCCTCCCGTGCGGGCGACGGGAGGGGAGGTGGGGGACGGCCCGCAGCACCACCATCCGGAAGGGCGACCTCGAGAGGGCGGCGGCGACCCAGAACTCCTCCTTGTCCCCGTGCAGCACCAGACGACCGCTGATCTCCACGATCCTGGGGGAAGGGAAGAAGAGGAGGGAGGGCTGAGTCCCGCCTCTCCTCCGCCCTGAATCCCGCCATCCTGCTTTCCCCCTCCTTTCCTCTCCCCCTTTTCCCTGTCAGCCGTGCATCCCTTGCACGTGGGTCCCGCTCCCGCGCACCGCCACCTCCCTGCGGCAGCAGATCTCCCTCGCTCGCAATCCCCCTGATCCCATTCCCCAGGGAGCGCCTTCCGCCCCTCTTACCTGTCCCCTTTCTTCAGACCGGAGAACTCCTCCGCCCAGTCTACCACCACGCCCGTCCCTTTGCCCTGGACCCCCGCCGTGAAGGAGGGGTCTTTGGGGTTGAAGGGCACGGTCAGGGCGAGCAGGCTGGTGTGCATCCCCTGGCCGATCTGGTCAAAGAGGGAGGGAGGAGCCTCTCTGTCGCCGCCGTGGCTCTGCAGCTGCAGCTCCAGACGCAGAGACTCTTCCTGAAGACCGAGGATGCTCAGCTCCTCCTTTTCCAGCCGGGACTCGATCTCGGCCTGGCGGATGCGGGCGTCCAGGCTGCGAAGAGGGAGAGGGGGGGGGGTCTCCGCAGCCGGCAGCGGGGGAAGCAACCTTACTCGGACATATCCAGCCTCTCCAGGGTCAGCCGCAGGTTCTTCAGAGCCGTCCTCTTGCTCTCCATGTCCTGCTGAATCTTGGCCAGTCTCTCGCGGACCTTGTCCTTCTCCGACTCGCTCAGGCACTCTGACGGAAGCGCCCTCGGGCACTGGAGGGAAGGAAGTAGGGACAATCGCTCGTCTTGGAGGGGTCCCGCGCGCGGAGGAGGAGAAGGGGGGAAGTGGGAGAAGACTCTCACCAACCTGGGAGCACAGCTGCAGGATCTGTGACCTCATCTTCAGCATGAGGGCATCCTTGGCCAGCAAGCTGCTCCGGAGCGCCTCGATTTCCTTGAGCAGCTCCTTCCCCGGCTGCGGGGCGTCCTTGGGCTTCTTCCTGTGGGTCCCCTTCATCAGGGAACTCTCGATGCTCGCCATCTGGGGGAGACGAAGCTGTCGTGCGTTGCGGACCACGAGCGGCCATTCGCCACTCCTCCCTCGCTTCCTCCACTTCCTTCCTCCTTCCTCATCCCCCGGACGGCGGGGAGGAAGGCAAGGAGGGATGGTTCAGTTTCTTTGGGGAGGAGAGGACATCGGAAAGAAACGACGCCGAAGGAACCCAAAAGATGAGATCGCTCCCTCCCCTCCTCCTTCCTCCTCCTCTCCGCAATGGCGACCATCGTCCACCATCCGTGGGAGAAGGGGACGCCCAAAATGTGCAGCTGCGTCCTTCCTGAATGATCTCCCCATCTTCCGGAAACGATCAAGGGCCGCCAGCTAACCTGTCCCCTTCCTCCCCACCTCTCTTTCCCCCACTCCCATCCCTCCTGCGTGGCGGGGAAAACGACGAGAGGGGAGAAGAACAGAATGGAGTTAGGGTGGAGCAGGGGGTGATACGGGAGGCAGGCGCCGGGAAGCAGGAAATCCGATCGGCGGCGGCGGCGCGTGTGCCGGGAGCAAGCGAGCAGGGCACACGCAAGCCTCGCGCGTCGCGAAGCGAGCGCTCGCCCAGGGGTTCACACGTGTGCCCGACAAAAAAAGAGGCGATTCGTCGTGCTCGATAAACGCGGGCGCACGCTCGTGCCGTGCAGATGTGATGTCCCGGTCTCTAGGCAATGCGAAATGCTTTCCTGCCTTCCTTTATTTCATGCTTTTGTTCCCCCCCCCCCATGCAATAACTCCTCATTTTTTGCTTCCTCTCTCTCTCGCGCTCTCTCTTTATCCCAGGAAATCGGGAGCTACAGGCACGTCGGGATGTGTCCGGCTGTGCCGCTTTTCCTTTCCTAGGATTGCACACGAAGTAAAGTTTCACTTTCATCGCAACACACACACACGCGCACACACACCGAAAAAAGAAAAGTAAATGAACCTGAATCCTGAAATGAGAATTCCCGACGTGTTCGTGAAACGCCAAGTGACGTAATCCCGGATGATCATTATGGTGTGACAAACATGTTTTGTTATCTGGTAACTCTGAGCTACATGCCAGCGCTTGCTGCTGGCAGAGGAACCGCGTGGTTTCGTGGGAGGGAACGCGGTCAGCGACGAGGGAAAAGCAAATGAGGCGCTGGGGAGAGGTCGACAAGTCTTTCTTCGTTTGCCCGTCTTGTGTTTACGGAGTCGCTCTTGAGCAAGCACGGGCACGGAAGAGAAAAACACTCGTTTCTCTCGGGCATTTCTCCTGGGCATAGGGGCGGGCTTGCCTCTCGACTTTAATCGATCTTGCGGTGACTAAGCTGTCCGTCCACCTTGCTTCTTGAGTCTCTCCTTCGGAATGTTTTCCTTTTTGTTTTGTTTTGTTTTGCCTTTTTGCTACTTAATTGAAAAGAACGTTTTTTTTCGCAGCTTCGAGGCACCGGCCATGTGAAAACCCCGTTGCCGCCGGACTTTCTCCCCGACACGCGACGAATGCGCCACTCTGCGCAGTCTGACGAAACGCAACAATGCAAGAGTCGGATCATGTGACCTGCGGAAACCCAAAATGGCAGAAAAGGAAAAACGCAAATCAATCACTGCGGTGCAGTTTTTCGTCAGCGGCTGCGAGAGTTTCGAAATATTTCCCGAGGGATCGGAAAAATGAATGATGGAGCACGTCCGAGCGTCGGATTTATTAACAGGTGCTTCGTCATTATTAATAGACCCACGCGCTCTCCAATTAGAGTTACCAAGAGGCCATGGGGCTCGTCGAGACATCGAAAGGGGGGCGCTCGACCTCAGGGAGAGAGTGACCGACGTGCGCACACACGCGCAGACGCGGAATCTTCAGGTCTCCAGGAGTTCCGGGCATGCCGAGGAGGGAGGGGCGCCGCCTTCAGCTTCCTCGGCCGCAGAGGATCGAACAGGGCGGCCCCGCTTAGAGAAGGCGCGAGTGCAGGAAAGCTCTCCCGTCCGTCGGCCCGTGGGCGAGAAGGGGTGGAAGGGGATGCAAGTGCGCTCTCCTCGCGCGGCTGGCGATGCAAGACCGAAGACGTCGCCAGCACAACGGAGGTGCTCTCCGCAGCAAAGGAGCCTTCCGGCCCGCAGACCTCCCGCGTCTCTTGAAGCGCATCAATGGGGAGGAGTAGGATCCAAGGTGCTCTCGGTCGAGGAGGAGGAGGAGAGGGGGAGGGGGAGGGAGAGCTTACTCTCCCCCTCCTCCTCCTGGGACAGCGAAGGACACCGTCCGTCGCTGCCGCCGCCACGCCCCGTGACCTCTGACGCCGCTGCTGTCGACGGCGATGACGGTGCTCAGGCTGCCCTTTTCGGGAATGGGTCGTCTCTCTGTTCGGGCGACGAAGGGCGCTCACAGCTCCGCAGGCTCCCGCTCCTCCCAAGGTGCGGCCGTGGACACGGGAGGGAGGCAGCGGAGAAAAAGCGGAGAAGGAGGCACTGCGGGCGAAGAAGAACGCCCTCGCAGGGGAAAAGTCACGCACGCCTCGGCGAGGGTGGACCAGTCGTTTCGCCCGAGGACACATCTTTCCCTACCTCCCCCCCTCGCGAACCGACGGGAACCCTGCGAAGTGAGGAGCGTGTGGGAACGGGACTCTTGACGCGTCCCCCTGAACCCGGCCGGATGGGCGGGAGGCGAAAGGCTGCGATACGTGGCGCGCGGCACACGCGCTCCTGCCGACCGGCGCCGTTTCCCACGGCAACGTGGAGGACGCTCGGTCGGGAGAACCGTCCATCCTCCCCCTCCTCCCTCCCCTCTCGCTACATCAGCAGGAACCCCGAGAGCGAAGCGACCAGGGTGCATGCACACCCGGAGGGGAAGGGAGGGAGGACAGCCTCGAACGGGCTCGGGCCGCGCGCCCCGTCTCTAGGGAAGGCGTTCGGGGCGAGTGCCCCGCGGCGGAAATTCGAAGTCCGGGGATGGCACGACCGACCGTGCCGCGGACCCTTCGGGGCATCTCCCCGTGCCGCTCTTCTGCCGAGAGCGGCTGCCTCTCCAGCGGTCCGCGTGCCTGGAGGTCCTTCGTGACGACCGAGCAAGGGCGGAGGCTGAGAGCTGCTGCTCCCGATGACCGCTCTCCGGGAGCGCGCGCCACCCCCTCTAGGGACAACGCCCTTGCACCCCCCCCCCCATCCCCAGACCTTGCCGGGGGACGACGAGTGCTCAGAGAGAGCCCTCGCTCAGAGAGAGAAGGGCCGTGGGATCGCGCGCCACCTTCCCACGCCATCACTGGGGAGGCTGTTTCCACTGGACCACCCAGAACGGGTCGCCCGGCGTCCCGGTGTGTGGAGTCTGGGAAAAAGGAGCAGTCAGAGTAGGTGGCTGCACCTCCTCTCCGGCGACCGCCGACCTCAGCGCCAGCACCGACGGCCACCGCTGCTGGCATCTCCGGAAAAACTGGGGACCTCTCTTTCGCTCGCTCGCTCACATGCTCATGCGCGCGCGAGCGGCTGCGGCCGGATGCGGCGACCCCGCCCACTGGCCCACGGCAGCGACGAGAGCATCGTGACAGCAACGCCCGCCCTGGTAACGTGGCGCGTCGCAGCGGTTGCCGAGGCGAGGACGCGGTGTCGGCATCCGCCGCGACAGCCGGCCGCAGGGACGGTGGCGACAACCGTCGTCGCCAAGAGGGGGCCGAGGCAGGAAGGGAGGAGAGTGGTCCCTGGAGAACTCAAAGCGTGACGTGGGGCAGGAGCCGAGTCTGCCAGGGGCCGCTCCCTTCCTCCGCGCGAGACGACCTCGAGGCCGGGAATCAGGTCGCGGCGTCTACCCTCCCTCCCTCCCTCTTCTCCCCACCGGAACTCGCCCGCCAGCTGGGCGGCTCCGCGTTGCCTAAAGTTTCCGTTCTCCTCCGGGAGGGTCTTCCCCGTGGAGGTGGTTGGGAGAACGGAAGGGGGAGGGAGGATGACCGAGGAGCTCCTGGCGGGAGCGACGCGACGCCTGCTTCCGGGCGCAGCGGACCACCGGATGGAGAGGACGTGAGGAAGTGGAGGGGAGGGGACGCAGGGCAGAGGGAACGAGGGTGCCCCCCCTCCGGCGTTCGGTCGCTCCCGCCCACCAAACCACCCGCTCCGGATCCGCGAGGGGAAAATCCCGCTGACCTCCAGAAGAAGGCGCTTGCCTGGGGGGAGCCCCCACTCGGGTCTCGCTCTCGATGCTTGCGGAGGGAGTGCGCTGATCGCCTAGGCCATGAAGGAGGGGAGGGGGGAGGTTGGCGCCCCTCCCTCCCCTCCCTCTTCCCTTGGAAAGAGCTGGAGAGGAAGGAAGAGAGAAAGAGGGAATCCCGGTTTCTCCTCTCCCCTCTTCGACCGCTCCATCTCGGGGATCCTCCTCCACGACCGCGATGAGGGGCGTGTGTCGGCGAGGAGGAACGCATGCGGTCGAAGGAGGAAGTTCCCCCCCCCCCTCTCCGCACCCTCTCCCCCTTCCCCACTCACCGTGGCCTCCAGGGTTTCCAGCTTCACCATTCTGGGCGGGATGGCGTCGTTCCTCTCCAGCAGACTGGACTGAAAAAAAGGAGATGCGGCTGCAGGGGTCCACGCTTTTTCCGAGGATGACTTGCCACCTCCCCCCCCCCGCGCTCGCTCGCCTGACCCATCTTTCTCGCGGGCCGGCGCGAAGGGGGTGCTCGTCTCCATGAGGACGAGCGAGGAAGGAAGGGATCTCGTCGAGCTTGGAGGAGGGGGTGGGGAGTAAAATTCCCTTCCCAGCCCTGTTGCCGTGCCACCAGCAGCGGCAGAGTTCTCCTTGAGTCCATTCCCTTCCTCCCTTTTCCTCACTCCGAGGTCGAGGGAGAGGTAGGGAAGCGGAGGACGGAAGGGAAAGCAGAATCTCGGAGACTGCAGGATGGTCCCGGGGTTGCGGGGGCGAAGGACGTGCCTGCCTTCGTCCGGACTTACCAGGCTGGCGGACCGGTGCTCCACGAAGGGTGTGTCCTGATGAGGGCACTCGCCGGCGTCCAGACTCTTCTTCGAACCCCTGAAAGAGGTAAAAAAAAAAATTGGGAAAGAGGAGGGGGTGGGGAGGGCAAGGGCGGCTGACTGAGCGGCGGCAGGGAAGAGACGCGAGGGGCCTTGCGGTCTTTGGACACAGCCAAAGGACAGGCGGAGCCGCTTCCCGCGCTGTTCCAGAGATCCAGCGTTGCCCGGGACAGTGACACCTTTGAATGACCGCCCTCCCTTCATGCGCGAGCTGTGCATGCAGGGAGCGGTGTATTGTAGTGTTGGGGGCGAGGAGTAGGATCAGGGAGGAGAGGGCATGCCGACTGGACGGAGACGGGGAGCTGAGCCGCTTTACGGGGAACCGCGTCTCCGTGGAAACCGAGACGGCTGAAGTTGTCGCGCTCGTCGTCGGCGACAGCAATGAGCGGGCTTCCTTCCAGGGGAGCGCCCCAGCCTACTCCCTATGCTGCTGAAAGGGGGAGGGGTCGGACTGTGGTCAAGGCCGTCCACCCTTTCTGCAAAGAGTGGACGGGAAATGAGTGGTTCCCTCTCATTCCGTAGACTGTTCTTTTTCTCCCTAGTCTGCCCGGTGGACGGCACGCGAGTGCGACCTTGGGAAAGGACTGCGCGCGTTTCACGGTCGCCTTCGACGCTTCGCGCGCGGGTGTTCAGCGAACGCGCGCGCGTGAGGCGAGACGTCCTAGTACCAAGGGTCATCTTAAGCTCTCGTCGCTGCCACTCAAGGTGAACCCGAGGAAGGGGAGGAAAAAGAAAGGAAGCAGGAAGACTCCTTCAAGAGAGGCAGTCCCGGAGCGTCTCTTGATTGCCATGAGTGTGAGGACACCTCCACCCCGGGGACCCCCGAGGCTCGCCGCGCTCCGCGGAGTCCGTGGATATGTGCCGTCGGTCATCTCGAGGGCCCCATGCCGTCCTCTGTGTTTGACCCGAGAATGATCTTCCGGAGGACGGAGCAGCGCTGGAGCAGCGGATGGCTCGCAGCAGAGAAAGGAGGGGGGGGGGAGGAGGAGGAGGATGAAAACTGAGGGAAGACCTGGTGATGCCAATTTGGATCGCCCTTTCCTCGCATCCTCCGAGTCAACAACAACAAAGGAAATCCGGCAAAGAAAGAGGGCGAGGAGTGCGCGGAAGCCCAGCGGCCGAGAGCCGGGAAGAGGCGGCGGAGGTGTGCAGCGATGCGAGAAGAGGAGGGGCCGCGAACCGGCGATGCACTTGGACGAAGGTCAGCAATTCGCAGATGCAAGTTCCCTGGAAGGGAGGGGGAGAAACGGGGAGGAAGGGGACGGGAGGATCATCCACCGCCGCCACCTCGTCAGCTGTCCTACTCACTTCAGGAACCTGCCCAGCCTCCTGAGGTTGCCTTCGCTCAGCCGGGAGCACGTGCTCATTTCATGTTCCGTTACCTGAAACAGAAAACGGAGAGTTGGAGGAAACGCGTCGTGCGTGCGCCAACCGCGCGGGGGCTTCCCCCCCCCCCCTCGTTCCCACGTAGTCCCCCTTCTCCCATCCTTCCGAGGACGGCTCCTCCCGATCATCCCATCTACCACGCACTTGCGAGTCAGCAGGCATGCGCGGACGAGCGTCACGGCTGATGCTGGGAAGCAGGAAGAGGGGGGGAAGAGAGCAGTCCACCACGACATGAGGGGAGCGATCTGCAGGGATGGAGGAAGCGAGGGAGGGAGGGAGGGAGGGAACGCGGCGTCACTTCCACGAGCGTTCACGCGGCCTGAGCTCGCTGCTGTAGGGGGGGGGGAAGGGGGGGGAAGAAAGAAAAAAATCGCAGGTTCACACGCCAGTGATGAACTTCCGCCCCTCATCACCGTGACGACGCTCGCCGGCGACCAGGACTGACGGCTGCGGCGTGTAGGAGCATTTAGGGATCCGCCTGCCTGCTCTGCAGGACTGTGGCGGAACGATTTTACCGTGTAACAATGGGAGCGCTAAGCCTCTCCATTGTTGGGTTTTCCGCTCTAGCTCGCATTAGAGCTGCATCTCGGTTGTTGCTGGCGCGAACGATGTGTCATACAAACAATGAGCGCTCTGCGTCTTCCATTGTTGGGATTTCCTCTTTAGCACCGCCTTTCGATTGTTGCTGGATGGACAACGCGCCGTCAGCTGAGATTCTCCCGCCCTCGATAGCCCCTGGACGGTGCCAGGAGTTTCCGACGCGCTTGGTGCATTCGCCATGGACGGTCCGCAGGCGCCTGCGAACGTCTGAACGGGAAATTCCAAGTGATCGCCAAGCGGCACCGCGAAGGCCCGGAGAGTTCGTTCTCTCCACTCCGGAGAGGACGAGAAACGCGACCTTCAAAGGCTGCCGTTTCGGAGTGCAGGTAGGGGAGGGAGGAAGGACCTTCCGAGGAGGCGCGAATGGAACGGGGGACCTTTGGATGAGAGTGCAGGGGACTGAGGTCCTTCACGGAGGATGAGAGAGTGGGCGGAGGAGCGAGAGCAAGAGGGAGGAAGGGAGGAGGAGGGGGGGAAGAAAGGAAGGAGAAGGTGGAAAGAAAGGATCCCGAGACGGGGCGTGATCTCCGCCACACATGGCAGCCACCTCGTCAGAAAGAAGAGGGAAAGCATCGGCCGTTCTCCTTCGGAATCAGGCGGTGACGGTTCCATCAGGTGCTCTCGCTCCTCACACTTGCGCCCGTGCGGTGGAAGAGGGGAAGGATGGCGCGCGAGAGAGGGAGCGGAGTCGCCTCGGGAGACGAGGAATACGCTCCCTCGTCTCCCGAGGAGCTGCTCTGATCTCTCCCGGGGGGGTCGTCCTACTGAGACAACGATCTTCGCCAGTGAGGGGGTGTTCCTTGCTCCGTCTCCGAGCAGCCTCGCGGGGTTCGTCCGGCCCCCTCCACCTCCCCTGCTGTTCCTTTGGGATTGCCCGGAGAGGCGGCAGGGCTTCGGGGACTTAGGAGTGACAGATGAGCACGCCTAAAGCGGAACCGCGTCATCCTCCTGTCGAGGCGAAGAAGGCGCCTACTCTCTCTTGGCCACCGTGGTCCGAGGCTGGACAGTCCTTGCACTATGAGCCACCGTCGCAGGAGTAGGGACGCTTCCAGATTCTCTCCTGAGAGCAACGAGAACGCGTGCTGCTGCGCGGTGGAAGTCGCCGCGTCTCCACCACCTCCGTCTTCCAAGAGGGAGAGCATCGGAGACCTGTCGTCCTTTGTCCCCGAGATCCAGAGGGGATGGCAGCAGGCGTGGAAGAGCGAGACCAATCGCCCACGGTCTCGCTGCCTTGGAGTGGCACGTGCTGCTTTGCACGGCTCTCCTCCCCTGGATCGATGAAGAGATGGGATAAGGAAGTAGGGAAGTGACCACCGCAAAAGGCGATCTCGGAGGACGACGAGGCTTTCCTCCGGAGGATCACTGGGGACACCGCTCGAGTGACGAAGGAGCTGGGCTCTTGAGAGGGGAACGCGATCTCCGCCCTGAATCCTTCTGCGGGAAGTTCTCTCACGGAAGGAGGGATAAAGTCAGAGGCTTCGCTTCCGAAGGGCAACCCGGCCAAGGGAGGAGTCCCTTTTTCTCCCTACCCTCCTGCGTCCCCCCTCTTCTCCTGCCTTCTCTTCGGAACTTCTCGGGGGAAGGGGGCAGGCAGCAACCGCTCGCTGGCGCCAAGACAGGGCCAGCTGCGCGCGTGTTCCTCTCCGGATGCGAAGGGTCCTAAGGAGTCTTGGGAGCCTCTGAACGGTCTTGGAGGGGACGGTGCGTGGGGGCGAGAGTGTGAGGCATCCCCCTGTCCCTTCCACCCTGCTCAAGGCCGCTTCGATTGCGCCAAGCCTCCGCCCACCCGCACCGATCGAAAACGGAGCCGAGGGGGAAGGGGAAGGGGGGGGGGAGAGAAAAACTGGGGCGGAGGAGCCCGCCGTCACGCATTCCTGAGCGCTCCAGATAGACGGGGTGAGGGTGGCGGTGGCGGGGTACAATTAACTCGGGCCGTTGCCGGGGAAACGAGAAGCAGGGAGGGGAAAGGGGGAGGGGGACGCGTGCCGATGGCCGCACCACGGCGATCTTCTCGAGGGGATTAGCAGGAGGTTGGTCCGCTCCATGAGTCCGCGAGAACGGACGAGCCAGGAATGCGCAGGGCGCTCCCTGGCCGGCCGCGCGACCTTGGCGGCGTGGCTGCTGCCTGGCGGCAACTCCGAGGGACGACAACGGGGGGGCGGGAAGGAGGGGGACAGGAAGGGGCGATTCTGCACGCTCCGCTGAAGTTGCTCCGCTCAGAGCATTCTCAAGCGCGCCGTCGTCCCCACGGGAGGAGGAGGAGGGAATCGGGGGCGGGCACGTCGGATAGCGTGTCCCCTCCCGTCGGCAGAGACAGTCATCGAACGGGAGCCCACGTGGGAGACGAGGTCGTGGGGTTGCAGCAGCGAAGTCCGGCGGAGGGACGGCAGCGGAGTCGCCTCTCGAAGTCCTTGTCCCCAGATAACGACGATCCCAAGCTCTTCGGGATAGCTGTCCCACCGCCCCCACCGGGAACGGGAGAAGGGGTGGGGGATGGAAGGGGGAGTGGCGACGCTCCTTGAATCCGCTCCTTCCCTCCTCCTCCTTGAGCAACCCGACCCGTACAACAGGTCATCAGCGCTACCGATCGGGGTCCCTGCGCTCATGTCCCTCCTCCCTCCAGAGGGTGGGGTGTGCGGTGGCGTCAGGGAAGAGGGGCGTCCGTCCGTCGCGACATGCTCTCTCCCCCTATTCTCGCTCCCCACCTGCGTACTTCTCGCGTGCGACGCGTCGGAGGCGGAGCCGGCGGCGGGGTTGACCCGGCAGGGTGCTCCTGACCCCTCTCGGTCTTCGTGGGAAGGGAAAGCATTCCGCTGCCTCCCCCGACAGCAATAAAAGCAAACACAAAAATGAGAAGATGAAGGGGGGGGGGAAGTAAAAAAAAAAACACAGAAGGGGAGCAGCCCGGGACGGCGATGGAGCAACGGCCAGGAACACGTCAGCAGCAACAGGCAACAACAACAACAGTGTCCGCCACACAGGGTGCTGGTGGAAGCGCCTCGAAAGGTTCGTCTGAGGCTTTCCCGAGTGGCCCGGGGAAGCGAGGGGCCGGCGGGGAGAGGGAGGGGAAGAGAGTGGACACGCCCGTTGCCGGCGAATCTGAGGAATCTGCCCTGCGGCTCTGCACCCCGGAGCAGAGATGGAATGCGGAGCGGCCCTAGGAAGGAAGGATTCCCCTCTCCGGCTCGGAATTGCAGGGGGCGCTTATGTGTGATGCGGCCCCCTCGATCATGCAGCATCCCCGCGCGCCGGTTCGAGTTGCGGAGGGTGCTTGGGTCGGGGTGGGCGAGCCCCGGAGATGGTGGCGGCGGCAGCAGCGAAGGGGCTCATGCAACCCCCTCTGGGTGACGCGAGTTGCGCGCTCCGGACGGAGATTTCTGTCAGCGGCAGCGGGGCGCAGTGAGTGACGAAGCGCAGAGGTTCCGTTGCCGCAGCGACAACAAGAGGAGCACATCCATTGTCGCTGCGGTCGCGGTTGCGCAGGACGGGGTCGCCGTCGTCTGCGCGACTCGCGCAGCATTGTTGCGGTGTCGCCGTGTGCACGCCGAGGCGAGCATAGAGGGGAGGCTCTCGTTGCCGTGACGACGACTCGGGGAGCATTCCTGCGTCAAGAGCGCGCCCTTGGAAAACTGCCGGACAGCTCGCACGAATCCGGAGAACTCCCGCCCCGAATGAGCCCTTCCGCGAGCGCGGGGGCCTCTAGGGAGGAAGGAGTGGCGAGAACCCTGTGCGTGTTCCAAGACGACCCCCGGGGTCCCGTATCGGAGCTTCGAGGAGCATCTCCAGCGGAGGAAGCAGGGCAGGAAAAAAAATTTGTGGAAAAGGGGTAGCGGAGGGAGGAGGCGCAAGCGGTCGTCCGGGGACTCTCTAAGGTGAACCGGAGCGAGTCTCCGAGGTCCGGAGAAAACACCGGGAAGGGCCATCTCCCGGAGGCTCGGCCGTTCCGGATTCGGGACTTCCCAGGGGTAAGTGGTAAGGGAAAGGGGAGGGGAAGGAGCAGAAGCTGCGGACGGAGACCGGCAAGCAGGAGTGCAGCGTCCCCCGGGGGAACGTCTAGGAGGGAGACGGTGGCAGAACAGGGCACACGCGTGAGCAGCAGAAGAACGACCGCAGAAGCCGGGAGCACATGTCCCTCCCTCGAGTCCCATTTTTTACCCCACTCAGCAGGGAGTGCCGCGTCCCCCCGGCCGGCGCCAGCAGAGCGGCTGAGGATTTCCCTTGCGGCGAAGGAGAGGAGAGGGACAACAGGCAGTCTACCTTTGCACCTGTGGGGAGGGAGAGAAGGGACTGCCCGCCCCTCCTTTGGGAGGGGGGAGACGGTCGTGGGAGGCATCCCGACCTGGTCCTTCCCGGAAGCAAAGTCGGTCTCGGGCGGCCCCGAGGGACGCACGTCGGAGTCCTCCTTCAAGGAGTCGTGGAGGAGGTCCAGAGTATGGGGAGGGGGAAAGGAGTGCGGATGAAGCATGGGTTTCTGGTACGGGTGGAGCGGAGGTGAATAAGAACGCCCTCCTTCTTCCTTGCGAGTTACTGCGGCAAAGGGAGCCTCGGCGCCCGCTGCCCTATTCCGCGCGCGCATACACGACGCCCCACCCTCCGTTCACCCCCACCCTCCTCCCATCCGAGCGGCGATGGAGAAGGCGACAGGAGACGACGTCCCATCCTTCCTCCTGGCACTCTCGCCGTGGGTGCCGCTCCCCCGCATTGCCCAGGAGGCGGTGGCGGGCGAGACCAGGCAGCTCTTTTCCCCGCTACCACATCCCTCTCCCGCCCACCCACTCCCCGTCGAAAGGAAGGGAAGAAAAAGAAACCCGGGACTCACCCCGTGCCGAGACGGGCGGCGATACACGGGCGCAGCAGCACAGCATCCGCGACACGCGCGCGCGCCTCAGTCGCCCTCCGACGGCGCACTGCGACTCGGTCGCCGCGCGAGCCGGCATTCGGCTGGACGCGGCAGCTGCGCGGGTCACGCCTGGCGCCGCCCCTCCCTCCGCGCGTGCGCACGCGAGGGCTCGGAGGGGAGCGCCCGGAGCTCCTCCTCTCACGCTGTCTTGCGACGCTTCCCATCCTGACGGTTGGCACAAGGGATCAAGGGGAAAAACAGGATTGAGGAAGGGGGGGGGGGAGGATCGGCGATCCTGTCCCGGCAGCGGCTTATCTTCGGAGGATCGAGGGGAGCTCAGCGGGCCGGAGGGGGGAGGGAGCACGTCCCTCGCATTGCGGGCCGGCTCGCAGCAGGGCCGCCGCCCGCCTTCCTTCCCCGTCTCCGGGTGACGTGGGGACGCAGGGGAGCGTGAGGGGAGTCTCCGCGCAGGCGCAAGAGGGCGCTCGACGGGAAGCGGGGGAGGGCCCTCGACTTCCAGGACTCGCCAAGGGGCAGGAGAGGCAGCCGGAGCAAGCGGCGCTCCGGGGCTCGCGCTTCAGGGAGATTTCCCCCCCTCTCACACAACCACCACCACTTTCCGTAGGGTCAGAGGCGATCCCGAGCCCTCCCCTGGCTTCCGTGCCCCGTAACTCCGTTAGGTACGTCCACGCGACGAAGTGGCGGGATGTGGGGAGAAATCAGGGGAGTAGGTGCTGAGTCCCCGCTGCTGCCCTGCATCCGGGAGGGATAGACGAGGGGGTCTCTCCAGGGCCCTCTGCCACTCCATCCTCGCCGCTTGCGGCTCACGGAGGGGATTAGGAGGGGGGCACCCCCTTTTTTTTTTTTTCCTATGAGAGAGAAGGTGGGGGATTCCTTTCTCGGAGGAGGTCCCTTTATTTAAGGACATTCCCCCCTCCTTCTCCTTTCTTTCCGCGATGGGTTCCTCCGGAGCAATCATCTTCCCGGATCGCCCGCCGCCGCGTCCCGCTCTGCCCGGAGGGCGACCTTCCCGGCGGACCTCGACGGGAGGCACGGCGGTCTCAGCTTCTTCCCCCCTCTCCCCTGTGGGCCTCCCGCGACCTGCTCGCTCGCTCGCGCTTGAGGCGGACCCGCTAATGCTTCCGACGGAAGGCGGCCACATGGTCCTCGGAAGAGGGGCGGGGAGTGGGGATGGGTTGGCACCCTCGCGGCGAGGCTCGCCCCGTACAGCGGTCGAGCGGAAGCATGGCTGCGGCCTGACCCCGCCGTCGCGGCAGGGGCGGCGGCGAAGGGCTCCCTAGGAAGTGTTACCCGCGCCTTCAGCCTCACCCTCTCCCGGAACAGGCGCTGCGGCCCCCATTCGCAAGGACGGGAGAGGTGAGGGCAGTTCTTCCGGTCCCGACCCACCTCCGACTTCCTCTGGACCACGCGCCTTCCGCTCTCGCCCTTCCTCCTCATCCCGTGCTCGGTGGCATCGTCGTCCCAGACGGCGAGCGGGAGGGTGGAAGAGGGAATGGGAACCCGCCCTCAGGCGCAGGGGCGGTGACTCCCGGAGGGACGCTCCCGTCCCCGGGCCGCCGACTCTCGCGCCCTTGGAAACGCGCGGCCGCCCTTCCAGACCAGCCGACGCGCTGACCTGAGACCCGACGGCGGGACCTTTTTGGTCCTCTCCCTTTCCGGGATAGCAAGGAGTCCCGAAAAGCTGCTGCTACCGCCGCCTCCTCGGCAGGGAGGGGGGGGGGAAGGGGTGAGCGTGGAGAGCAGGAGGATCTGCAGATCGTTGCGCGGATTCTTCTTCCATCCGTCCCCGAAGATCGCGGACCAGGGAAAAGCTCCATGGAGACAGGGGACAAAAAAAACAAAAAACACAATGGAGAGCGGCGACGGAGTGACCTGGAAGCGGTGGAGGATTTTTTTCCCCTCGCAGAGAAAGATGCCTCGCGGCAGTGCCCCCTCGAGCCGACGCCGTGCACGCCCTCGAGTGCCCTCCAAGTGCTGCCCCTCGCGGGCGGACGCCTTACTTGCGTAGAGTCGTGCAGGATGTTGCTGCTCCGGAATCCCGCGGACCGTCCGTCCGTCCTGCCCGCGCTCTCGCGGCCGGGTCTTGCGCTCGGTAGGGAGGGAGAGGGGGTGCGTGCGCACTCCGTTGACTGAGATGCGACTCGCGGTGCAGTAGCCGACGACGGGAGGACAAGGACGAGCAGCGGCCGGACACCTCGGTCTCGGGGGAAGGGGCAGCAGCAACCAAACGGTAAAAGGCAACGCCGCCCTTTCGCCGTCCTTCCCATTCCTCCTCCCCCCCTCCCTTGCTCCCCTACTTCTTCCAAAGGGCAGCCGAGCCTGCTTCCCGCTTCCGGGGGAAGAGCGAGGAGAAAGCGCTCGTTCGGTTCCTCGCCGCTTCCCTGCCACCTGCTCCCCTTTTTCTCTCCCTCGTGGATTTCGCTTCCGAGGTGCGCGCGCGGTTCCATGGAGGAGGACGGGGCGCAGCCGAGAGCGCGAGAAGACGAGCGGTGGACAAGGCGAACAGCGGGGGAACGAGGCGAAGGGGAGGGGGTGACTGCTTCCGCGCGTCCCGTGCTGGCCACTGCGATCCTGCGGGGGAGAAAAGGGAAGGTGGGAAGGGGAGGGGAGGGGAGGGGAGAACACCGCGGATGGGATTGCGGTGCGCGGGTTCGCATTATGCGGTCGTTCGCACGGGAGTCGACCCGAGGTGTCCACTTCCTGCGGGTGCCATTAAAGAAATCGTCCGCGTCAACCCCACACGAAAGCAATTAGAAGACGATAATGGCGGCTCCGAAACGAGGATGATGGCTTCCTTTCGCAGCCCTGGGGCAAGGAGGGAAGAAGGGGGGAGTGGAAACCATTGTCTTCGGCTCGTTTCCCTGGGAACCGGTCCGGCCCGCCTCGACTCTGCGCGGCTCCTGGCTACGCACCTCCCTCGGGGGCGGATCGCGCGAGGGGTGTATCTGCCCAGTGTTGACAACGAAGAGGGCGCTGCTGCTGCTAGGAGTTCCCTTTGGAGGAAGGGGTGGGGAGGGGGAAAAAATCGTTTGAGCGCTGGATTTTCCGGAGACTGCAAACCCCGCCGTCTCATCTGTCCGTCGTGAGGACGGCCTGGAACCTCTTCGAAGGTGGAGCGCGTCTCGAGGGAGCCAACGGCCCCGAAAGGCTTTCCATCCAAGCCAGCGCGTGCCTTCTGTGGGTGGCTTCTCTCGAGCTCGCGTGGGGATCGAGGGATCCTCCTCGCCTTCCTCCTCCCTCCCCTGGTCCTACACCGGAGAGACGCCCTTCCTTCCTGCCGATCCTTTCCCTAAGGCGGCCGGGAAGTTGCTGGGGGATCAGCGGGGTTACCCAGGAGACGGGAAGTGTATGCTGCTGCTCCCTTTCTCCCGTCCCGACGCAAAAGACCCGGAGGGACGCTCGGAGCAGTGAGACCTCGGGAAAGATGGCGGGAGAGGGGAATGGAGAAAGCGGATGCAAGGACGCAGGGTTCCGGGAAAATCTGGACCAGGGAGAGCGCGCTCAAGGGGAGGAGGGGGTGAAAGGATTGTCCGCGTCTGCGGAAGCGGTGTTTCCTGTCGCGAGCCCTTGAAGAAGTCCTTGCCGTTCCTCTTCCTTCCTTTCGTCTCGCTCGCAGGACGAATCCCGGAGGAGCTGCTCCCTGGAACTCGGGTCATAGCTCGTCGCGTTCTCTCCATCCGGACCGGATCTGCTTGATCTTCCACGCGCTGTACTTTCCAGTATCTCTGTGTATCCATGGGCAATATCTCTGGGCTGCGGAGGAGCGATCCTCGACTTCCTCTCAGAGGATCGAGCGGGTGCCGGTCCCGTTGCCAGGAGGAGCAAACCGGGGTTTGTAGCATCTGCACCTTCTCCGTTCATCCATCTTCCTCCCCCTCCCCCTCAGCCGCTGCAGCACAGTGGCGGATCAACCAACCACTTTCTGCGGACATGCCTACCTGAAAGGCGCGGCTGCTGCTCGCCGGGATTCCAGGGGCGGTCGCGGCCACGTCATCCGAGAGATGGGTTGGCGTGGCGCAGCTTCTGCTCCGAAGGTAGCCAAAGAATTGTACCGGGAGTTACTGCCTCCCGCAGGGCAGGTTCAGGAGAACCTCCGGCATGAGAATGCCTGGCCTCTTTCCCTAACTGCAAATCGCATGGGGGGGCCGCCTCAGGGGAAGACCCAGTGCCCTGGGTCTTCCCCTGAGGCAGATGGCAAAGCTGCCGCCTCACGATCCGTCAGTGGGTTACCCTGCCGGCATGCCAACGTCCTCCGAGGACGCGGCTTCGGACGGAGACCGAGACTCCATCCGGAAGATTCCGCTACCAAGATGTCAGGACCGAGAGTGGACATCCAGAGAAACGGGGTGGGAAGAATCTGATCCGCGGATAAGCGGCCAGCAGGGTTGGTCTTCGCACAGAGGCAGAAGGGCTTCCAAGGTGTGCGAGTCCCCAGGACTGGGAGAAGGGAGAAGCAGCGGTTCCCCACTGCGGCTCACTCTGCCCTCGAGGACTCAGTGCAAAGGGCATGGGGGAAGTCAGTGCAGCGGTAAAGGATGGGTCACTGCTGAGGATGGAGAGAAACCAATGGCCGTTGGCTTCCCGGATTTAGAGGAGGTTAGACTAGGACTCGAAAGCGACTCCCATGACGAAACCGAGCGACACAGGAGGGACGCGACCGAAGGCAAAGAAGGAACATTCGAGAAGAGGACTCATCGGATGGACCTTGCGAGTGGTAACGGCAGGATTGCCAGAACCAAACAGCTGGAGACGACCTGCACCGGGACTGCTCTGAAAGTGTGCCGTTTCAGGACTGGCGCGAAACGTGCGCGAGTGCTGCCAGCTGGGACGATGGTCGCAGAGGAAGCCGGCAGGCCTCATGAAGAGAAGCGACGTCCGGAAACTGCAAGCTGGAGTCAGATGGGAGCGAGCGACAAGAACAAGAGGTCGGGCACTGCAAGGCACCCGCTGGCGAAGCGACAGAACAACCTCGCTGTATCATTCGAAACGCCATCGGAAGAAAACATGTCATCAGGGAGGAAAACACCCAGATCGTAAGGGAAAGACCCAACCTTTCCAAGTGACCTCACGTCCCTTAAGATGGAGGGGATTGCGGCGAAACTCCACGAAACCGAAAATCCCTTCCCGGACCTGGATGGCATCGCGTGCTAAGGATGGGAGTTGGATCGCTGATGCTGGCTCGTTGGATCCCGAGGATGAACTGCACAGAAGTGTTCGACATGTCTCAGATAGCAGAGGATCCCGATCTAATGAAAATACATTCCTAAATGATCCCGCATTCGGAATCTTCGAAGACGCAGGGAGGGATTGGCGGATTGAAGGTCCCTATCGCTAGGCGATTTCATCCCGCCGCTCAGCAAGAAGGCTGACAGAGTCGACAATCGCCAAAACGAAGCCAGAGATGGATGGTGTCTCAGACATTAAGACAATGAGAACAGAGTTGTGTTTAGAGAGATTGGGGTACACAGTAGATAACGGATACGGAAGGGCCCCTCATCGTCTATGCGTTCTCTTCTATCTCTGGTAGGAATGGAAGCCTTCAACATGAAGTCTGTGGATTTTATTCTTCTGGATGCCCTGCTGTTCCTCCTTGCAGGACGTCCATTCGTTGAGGAGCTGTCTCGGTCGGGCTCCACCGTTCGACCGGGGAGTGGTTTCCGCGTCGTCGGCGAGGCATTCCCGAGCACACCCGGGGCAGATGCCAGCAGATGCCTCGGGTGTGCCGGATACGTGTGCCACTTTTTTTCTTTTTTTTTTCCCCACAGAGTTTTCCACTAAACACTTTTCTGGGACTCCCCAGTCACGCAGCAAGGCAACAATCACAGGGTTCCAGGTTCCAAGTGGTTCGATGATGGAAACGTGCGCTCTGCGCTGATTCCCTCCCGCTGCAAGCTGTCAGCGGGCAACCTGATGCTTGCTGACCTTTTCTTTTGAGGGCTATGCTGAAAACCTCTCCATTTCCCGTGGACAGCACATGCGCCCAGCACCGCCATACTACCGCTCTTCCGCAAAGCCAAATCTGGTCGCGGATGGAATCAACTCCCCCGGGGCCTCTCTTCCGTTGCTGGGCATCAACTTTCGCTCTGCTGCGTCCAAGGACGCACGCGGCGTTCTTGATTTTTCCCCAACGCAGCATCGCGTCGTATGGAGACCAGAGAGCCCTCACGAAATCGGTGGCTTGTCATGTGGGGCAACACCTCATCCCAGATTTCACAACGCCGCCACGAGCCATCATCTCCTTCCCTGCTTGTAGCAATACCTCTCCACTAAAAAGCAAGGTCAGCCGAGTCGCGTGACCAGCGGTTCGGAGGAAGTCCTCCTGGGATCACAAAGTAGAAGGGCGAACGGCGCACCCCTATGTGCTGCATAGCCCTCCCTTGGTCTCGGTGTATTCCTGCAAAGGGGGTCTCCATGCGCGCCCTCTCCGGACAGCTCTCATCGGGGAGGCAGACTTTTTGGCCCTGGTGCCCTCACTGAACGTCACTCCGCTCACGAGTATTTTGGGGCTTCCGTCAGGAAAATCTTCCAGCAGGTCCCGATCCGAAGGAAGCTCGCCTCTCCTTGGTCCTCCCCTTGGTTCCATCCTGTTGGCCCCCTGGGAATCCTTGAAAGCTTCCCAGACGAACTGCCAGACGCAGGGACTTTCCGGGATCGTCATATGATGACGGCGCGAGGATCTTCTTCCCGGAGAGGGTTTCCCGAGCCAGTTCCTTGGCGGCGCTGCCCCGGGAGGCGAGGAATCGGAGGCGGCTGTCTGCGTTGAAGCTGTCGGACTCGTCAGCTGGATGGCGTCGCTTTGTGCATGGCGGTGGAAACACTTTGGAGCTCCTGTGCTTTCGCTGCCTATCCTCCTGTTTTCCTTTTCTTTTCTTGGTCCTCAAGGAGCGCTGAAGAACCGTCCGCCACTTTGGGGGGGACCTCACGAAGCTCTTTGGCACCGTCCACGTCACCCGAGGGTGCGCGCGTGACTCTTGAAGTCAAAAGGCAACCCCGTAGGAACCGCTTTATATATCCAGGAAGGTCTCCGGAGGAGGAAGGAGTCCGTCACTCTCTTACGCTTGAGAGAGGGACCCCGAAGGAAATCTCATCTTCGTCATTCTCTCCGGGGGGACCACCAGGACAGAGGGTCGCTCCATTGTATTTTCTCCGGAGGGAACCCTCAAAGGAACCGTTCCTTGCTTTGCTCCTCTTAAGAGAACCCGGAAGGGACGCTTCCCATTTTCTCTCCGAAGGGACCAGTACGCTTCTGACACTGTAGAGGGGAGACCCCCAGGGGAAGGAAACTCTCTCCATGGTACGGCTCCCTTTTCACAACAGGGAGGGGGCGAAAGACTCCTGAATTCTTGGAAGGACCCTGGAGGGTTAACTTCCAATCTCGACCATTCAACGGCGCCATCAGGCTTCCACCGGTGCCACGGCACCCAAAGTCTAGAAGCCAACCAGTGTCATCCTGCAAGGGAGGGGGGAAGGAACTCGAAACCCACGAAAACCGCATCCATTTCTCAGCTTTGTTCCTTCCCCCGGGTGGGATTCGAATCCGCAACTCTTGGCTCCACTCACGGAGGCCGCAGCCACACAGCCGCCGACGCAGGCCACGCTTGCGTCCTTGGACTTTGCCCATCTGTTCGGTTCCATTGCAAGTGGATATGCAGGTGCCTGCGGGTCGGTGCCAGAGGAAGAGGCATCTTCGAAGGAACGGAGTCTGCGACGCAGACGCGTTCGCGCCAGCAGGAATGCCGAACGTGTAGAGGAGGGGAGCTCAGCTGCCCCCTGCTCGACTTGGGCATCCGAGCCCAAGGCGAGTGTCCTTAGGAAGGGACCGATGCTGTCCTCCGCAGACCCTTCATTTCGTACTCAGGGAGAGTGGTCAGCGCCTCCAGTCGCGCCGTGGTCTACGTCAAAAGGCAGCGGCAGCCATCGACCCGGGAAGCTGGCGTGTCGCTTCGTTTCGGAGGGGTGACAACGGGAGCAGCAAGGGAAGCCGTATTTGGGTCCGGCGAAGGTGACCCCCAGACCTTGCATCGCGACCTGGCACATGGAGCGCAGGAGATCCTCCACGTGGACGCGGATTCGCGTGCAGCGGCGGGACGAAACAAAAAGTCGCGGCGGTAGCCTTCGTGCAATACGGCAAGTCAGCCTCGAGTGGCACGGCGCCGTGGATCAATTTCAGTCGTGGCGGCACAGGGTCAGTTCGAAATTTTTTCCCGAAAAGAGTACGTGCACGCGGCTTAAATAGATCGAGTTCCATTCCATCCGGATTGGATAAAACAGCGCAACGGGGGTGAAGCAGCATCTTTTAGCAACGAGGATGTGCTCAACCACAGAAGGATCAAACTGAACGAGACTTTAGAATCTTTTTGCACTTCAAGCTGAATGGCAAATAGACAGAACCTTTTTTTACTTTTCTTTTTGGTTTCAATTAAAATAAACATTCAAATATTTCGCTGTCATGGAGACATTTTTTCCATCTTTTACAAATGCCCGTGTTATTCGTGCATTACCCACGGGGCTCGTATAGCCCTTCAGAACCCACAAAAGACGCGATGTGAGCGGAGGCGGTCTCCATGACGAGCCGGAAAAGAACACGTGCCGTAGGGTCGTTCTTTTGCGCAGACTTTAAGCGACCCGGGGGGATGTTCAGGAAAATCAATGGAACTTTCCTGAAGTATGCGAGTTCCGATTTTGCTGCCAATCGGGGACGCGTCCACCAGCTGAGCCGGGGACACTCGAGTGCCGGGATGTCTGGTGTCCCTGCCGAATTCTCCGAAGGAAATGGCCGCCTCTGAGACGGGGAGGAGCCTGCTGCAACCTTCCCCCGATCCAGCTGCGCGCGCAAAATCATCCAATGAGATCCTACTGATCGGCAGTGGTCAGTGCTCCTCGTTTGAGGGGGAAGAGAAAAGGAGGACGACCACCCTGAGGACGCTTGTAGGCATTGCGAGCAGAAGAAAACCTGGGAGGGGGGAAGGTTGGCCCCATCAAGGGAGGGCGAAGCAGGGCATGTGTGGACAGGTGAGAGGAAATGGTGGTAGACAGGCAACGCCAAAACCCACGTCCGGGAACCCTGCCACTGGCGCTCACAGCAGAAAGGTCACCGCCGGGTTGCTCACGATCCCACGCAAGGGATCGCCACGGTTGCTGACTGGGAAGAGTCTGGATCGAGGAGGGACTACCATCTCCCACCGTGAGCGAGGGCCGCGCATCGGGGCCCATCCTGCGCACTGCGTCCGAGCGAATGAATCCTTCGCACCGTCCTCCGGAAAAGAAGGCTGAACAGATGTGTAGGAGGCTCGGAGGTTAGGTGGAAGGACGCTCTCAGCGGATCAGCGACCTCTGCACCGTGGAGGGCAGCACAGTGGAGGTTGCGGCACACAGCAGCGGACCATCCCGGACCTCGAGACCTGGTTCTGTGCGGGGACAGGTATGGCGGTCATCGTGGATGCGAGGTGCCCGTGAGAACAGCCTGTCTCTGCGCTGGTAGACCCAGGATGCATCACAAACCGGCGCTCAACTCCGCATCAAAGGTCGCCGTCCCGGGAGACCGCAGGAGCTACCGTGACCTGGGATGTGGGATCCCACAAACGATGTTGTGTTCTTCGGGATGCCAAAGATATCCCGTAGAAGAGACTTTGGGATGAGTGTCCTGCCATCCAACCTTCGCGGGGTACCTGCTCGGAGCGACGGTTTCGGTCACCGGCCGCTCAAGTCGTATGAGACCGCGTCGGAGGACGTGAGGGAGGCGTCTCGTGAAAGCATTCTGAAGTGATGAGATGGTCATTATGAGGGGATGGTGGAAAACCTCTTTAGCCAACAACCCTTCCCTTTCTCCCTCCTTCCGCTTGCAGGGTGCAAGCAAATTCAAAAGTAAACATGGCGGGAGTCCCCTGCCGCGCAACGGGGAATGGGGGAAGCTCCTGAGTCGCAGGCAGCAGGTGTGGGATAACAGAGGTCATCCTTCGCCGCTTGATGGAGTGGCCGACCCTAAAGCTTGGAATGGAGACTAGTGCGGGCAGCCTATCTTGTGGTGCCCGGAGATGGATAGACCTAAGGCGCCGAAGACCTACCCAAAGGCGGCGGCAACATCAACCCTGTGTCCTGTGACGGCAATCTTGGAAGCAAGTCGGGACCAGGGACGACGGCAGGAACACAGGAAGGGGCCCAAGGTTGCCACTGTCAAGTGGACCGATGTCGATTCCCCGGGTTCTAGGGATGTTGACCCCCATCAGAAGGATTGTTCGAGGTCAGTCGGAGGCATTCCCTCTTTCTCTCCTTTTTCTCTCTCTTCTCTGGAGAAAGGGGGACTCCCCCTCCCTTCATCCTCCCTCCCCAAGCACGCCAGAACTCACCAGTGATCTCTGCAGTGGATTCCAGATCTCTCCCCTTCGGTTCCAGCTTCCCTGCGCGCATCGCAGAAACGCTCCATCTGCAGTGATATTCTTCTGCAGTGCTGCGATTGCAGTTCACGCCCTGGTGTGGTAGCCATCGCTGACCCCACCTTGAGGATGCTTCCAGCCACGGGATGGTCAAGAAGGCAAGGGAGAAGGAGTCCCAGGGAACCACGAGAAGCAGGTGCGCCCTTCCTCTTTCCCGGAGACCTCCTCTGAGGTCACATTACTCCCCTGAAGTCTCTCTTTTTCGAGGTGCAGGGGAAAGCTGCTTTCGGTGGTGCGCTCTTCGGGCGAGAACGGCGACCCATCCAGTGGACCTCATCTGCGCGAGGTCCAACCAGGCAGTCGGACGCTGCCTTGGACAACCCCCGCAGATGGCCCTGATCTCGGAAGAGGAGGGTGGATAGGTGTGCCCCTTGGAGCAGGAGCTCCCTGTGGAGGTCCTCCTTCTGCAAGGTTGAGGGAGAGGTGATCCCCAAACGATCTCCTCCCCGAGGAAGGCTACTCGATGGAGGCGGGAAACCTGCCCCTCGAAAAAGAGAAACGTAACTCACCTTGTCTCCTGGCTTCGCTGTTCCCGGGTTTCCGAAAAAGATATGGAGCAGATTCTGGCTTCCGGCGCGGAGAATTTGCCGATCGAATGGATCGAACGCACTGCATTGCGTTCGAGGTCACGCCAGCCATCCTGCGATCCTTGGGATAGACCTCGGGAATCTCATCACAGCCTGGTCGGCAACGCACTGGAACTTCCTCACCCAGCCACCCACAAGAAGGGGACGGCTCCTTCGTGCCTGCGTCTCGGGGACATCTTTAGGATCCCTGCGGCTCCTGCAACGGTGAGGAGATCACGGTGGTGGCAGTGCCCATGTCGCCGATCACATTACCATCCAATCCAGGAAGATTGGAGGAGGAAGGGAGGAGGAAGAAGAGAGTGGAGTAGCATGGGTACGCGAGACCTGAAGCCGCCGATGCGCGACCCTGACTAAACGCACGTGCAAGGAGAAGAAGCGATAAGCTGCAGGAGCGTAGAGCTTCTGCTGCGACAAGGTCGTGCGAGGATGCGTCGAGGTCTCTCGTCGGTGGGCGCTCTTGGGAAGGGGAGCTCCTACCTGCTCCTCCCCGTTCGGTCCGGTATCCCGACCTCCAGGCAACTGACGGGTATGGGGGTGCCTCCAAGTGCCCGGAGGACCTCGGAAGCGACGAGGCGGGGCTCCCCAAAGTGTGAAGAATGCCAAAGCGTCAGCTTTGCAACTGGTGGCGTGGGCCTAAACCGCCTCAGGGCTCGAGACTTCCCTCCCCTTTCCTCGATCCTCGGGGAGCAGCATCTCTTCAGGGAACCTCCGGAGAGTCTGACTCCCAGTCTCCTGAGGATGGCGAATCATCCGGATGGCGATGCTCCGTGCAATGACTTTCCGAGGTCATACAAGGGTGATCTCGTCCCCTGCCATTAACAACGACGATCTTTCACGATCTCTGGATTCGACAGATGGACTCCCCTCCAGACTGCGTTCTCTTCCTTCCCTTCCTCTTCCTTTCCTCATGAGCAGGTGGCATGAAGGTTGGCATTGCGCTTCCGCTCATGATCACCCAGGTTCGACGCGACCCGATCCCGCCCCTAGACCGGTTAGGTTGGCAGCTGGTTCCAGACGGCGTTGAAGATTTCTGGCACGTTTCTGTGCAGGAGAGCTCTCAGCCATGGAGCCACCCGGATGCATAAGGTCGGCAGAGTGGACGGACGCTCCTTGGTTTCACTCAGCGGCGGTTCTGGAAGTTGAGGGATTCCGGAACATCTGAGGCGGCTGTCAAAACCCGTGGTGGCGAGGGAGAACCTTAGAAGCCACAAAAGACGAGAAGGCAAGTTTTCCCGCCATGCACCTGGCCGGCAACAGGGAGACTCCCGGAGTCCCGAGGCCATCCAGATGGACCGAGAAGCCGCTCCCAGATCTCCCCCACCCCGCACATGCGGTACCTCGGACGGGCGGGGCTCCTGCAACAGAAACAGCTGCGAACAGTGCTCATCCACAGTTCCCGGAGGGACAACCTCTTCGGGAACGGAGCGGCACACGTAGTTCCTGCAGAGGGTCGTCCTTGCACGTTGTGCCTTCCTGTCCAGTGGGGTGCTGCGTGTCGTGGCTCACAACATGGTCACCACGCGTTTCCGATGGGAAAAGACGGGGGAAACCGTGCAAGACATCCAGACTCTCTTCCTCCTCTTTCGCGGCACGGCGCCTCTCCCCTGCGTTCCCGGATTGCCGGCACCAGCCGGTCCAGGAGGCCTGACGTTGGCAGGAGCTCAGGAATGGGAGGCTGAGGAATGGGAGAGGTCGATCCTTCCTACTCCTCGGGAACGGAGGCGACGCCTCCGATAAGAGGGTAGGATTACAGGTCTGAAAGACTGACTGCAGGCTCTGGAGGGAGCCACCTAGGAGAAGGGCGGGGATGAGAAGGCCGCCAGCCTCCAGGGGCCTAGGTGACCCACGGACAGGGCCCGCCCAGATGACGCGTTCCTCCCCGACGCCACCTTCCTCGAACTGGAAGGAGGGAGGGGGTAGGGCGGATGAGATAAGGCGGGAGCACTCGGGGGCATCGGACCGAAGGCTGCGGCGGGTCTCCAGAGCCATAAATACAGAAGGAAGAGGAGGA
The DNA here is from genome assembly GCA_036172245.1 of Raillietiella orientalis. NCBI lineage: Eukaryota > Metazoa > Arthropoda > Ichthyostraca > Raillietiellida > Raillietiellidae > Raillietiella > Raillietiella orientalis. The sequence goes on along the minus strand of JAYWIR010000002.1, from coordinate 3,953,509 downwards.
GGCGCATTTCCCCCTCCGGGGAGCATTCAGTTCGCTTAAGCGCGGCAGCCAGCCCGAGGGCACGCGCATCCCTTTGTTGCTTCCTGGCTGGTGGCAGTGCAAGCGGCGGAAAAGTCGGGGAAGGAGGGGGGGAAGTCGCAGTGGTTACGGTGCTCCGGAAGATTTTGAGACTGTCTGTCCCCAGCTCCGAGGCAGGATTGGCAGCGCGTGACCTTCGCCGTCGTCTCGGGAAACGGGGGAAGAGGGAAATCCCTTCACCACCACAAGGCGGTCACCGTAGCCTCTGTCTCTCTCGTCTTCGCATTCTTCGTCGTGCTCGGGTAGGGCTCCCTCCGGCCAACTTCCTTGGCCAAGGTCGTCTCCAGGTAACGGCGCCCTTGCAGTGGGAAGCACTGAGGCTCGCGCTCGACACGGGCCTCCTAGGTCCTCTTGGCATACTCTCGTCCTTCCCCTTCAGTCACTTCTCCCCTTCTAGGGGGAGAGCTCCACTTGCTCTCCTCCCGCCTCTGCTTCTGCATGGCGCAGCACCGACCACCATCCTCCAGGAAGGCACCCGAGGGGGGGGGGAGTAGGAGTCTGCCTCGACCCTCGTCGGAGTTGATCCTTGCGATGAGAAGCGCCGCAGGGAGATCGCCGCGACCAGGCCAACAACTGGAAGAAGGGGCAGCAGCCCACTGGTTTCTGGGACGCGGCTCTTCCCGATCAGAGGAGGAGATCGATCCTTTGTTCACCTCAAGGAAGGGAGGAAATAGTCTCGCTGCCCTTGGCAACGCGGGGAGGCGAGAGACCCGCGGGGAAGGACGGAGCGAGGCCCGGCAGAGGAGCCAGCTAGTGCAGCTGGTCGAGGGTAGGGCCGCATCTCCGGCCGGTGGACCCCTGCCGGCGGACGGTTCCTTCTCGCATCATCCTTCGGTCCGTCTCCCGTCGCTCACGGAGCTCCGCCTCTTGGTGAAGGGAGTCCCCGGGGGAGACCCTTCGCGGGAAGGATGCGCTTCCGGAGCTCAGCGCCGGTGTGTCCTCCGCACGACGAAGGCCGCGCGCGCGGCCCTCCTGCCTACCCTCGCCCGAGGCGTTCGCTGCACTCCCGCGAGGAAGGAGCGAGCACGTGGCCGGTCCCGGACCCTTCCCTGGCGGCCGCGTCCTGGATTCCAGGCAAGATGGGGAGAGGGTGGCGAGGCGGAAAAAAGTTGCCGTCGGTCTCCTCCTCTGTCTCCGGCGTCCCCTCCTTCCCTTCTTCCCTCTCCTCCGCTCCTGATCCCCTGCCAGATCGGGGTGGGAACACCACCAGGTGGGAGCCTCCCTCGAAGTGGCAGCTGCCTCGACAGCAGCAGTCACCTCATGTAGGATGATGGTGTGAGGTGGGGAGCAAGGTCCCTCTTCGCTCGTCTGGAGCGCGGCTCCCCGGCCCGCCGAGCTTCAGATGCTCGAGGCCTCCGATCTCAGCGGCTCTGGGAGTGTGCCGTGTGGGGGTAGTTGTACCAGGGGAGCACGAGCAGTGTGCTCGTGGATAGTCGGACAGACAGCCTTTGAGGACGGAGATTCCTACCGCGCGTTTCCATGGAGAAACTTGGAAGCTGCCGTGGGGACCACATGTACCGGGAGGGCGAGCCAAGGGGAGGGGAGAGCGGAAGGTGAAACGAGTGGACCCGGGGATCCATTTCTTGTACTGCCCGTGGGTGCTCCGACGGCTCCCTTCCCTGAGGCGCGTTTCGAGCGCCTGCTTCAGGGATGGACGCTGCGTAGGGTCGAGGTCACGAAGATAGCCGTTTCCAGTCTCCGTCAGCCGTATCAGAAATTCTGGAGAGGGGTTCCGGTAGCAGCAGCGGAGAGTGGGCAAAAGCACCTGCTGACCGGACCCTCTTCTAATGGGTTCACTCCCAGACTGCAGTTGGTGGACCTTTCACCTGGCGCGTGCAGTTCCGAGCAGGCGAAAGCACCGCGGGGGAAAAGAGGGAGAGCGGCAAGGGAGGACACCTCGTGGCTCGGCAGAAAGGTCGGGGCTCGGCGGACTGCCCACTGCAAGACACCCCTCGCAGAGACTTCCTCCGCGGTCATCCCGTCTCTCTATGAAGGGCAGGTAACGTCCCGTCGGGGCTCGAGGAAGGTTCAAGGACCACAGGCCGGAGACTGTGCTCCCTTCCCCTCGCCACCTTTTCCCGCACCGATCGCCCTGGAAGAGGGCTCCGCCAACACCTGCAGGAGACGGAGATACCTAGGAACGCGATGATCTGCAGCAGAGACCGAGTAAAGCGGGGTCCGCAGGGGCTGCGAGTCGCGATGCGCCGAAGTCATCGCCGAGCGTCGGTCGGAGGAGGAAGACGGTGCCCCTGGAAGTCCCCGTCTTCTCACCTCCCCTCCTTTTCGGCCCTTCTCTCCTCCCGGGGCAGTCTCCGAGCAGTACGCCCGGCCCCGGCAGCTTCGGAGGAGAGCATGCGAGGCAACTTTTTATTGCCCCGTCCCCGATACGGGCCGCGCCGCCTCCTAGAGGAGGACCTGGTTCCGGGAGTGCTGGCTGCGGGGGGAGGGGCCTCCCGACCCGGATCACTTCACAGCGACGCCCCGGATGTGGGGCCTGATGAACCAGAAGAGCGCATTTCGGGGGTGGCGCAGCTCGTAGCGGGTCAGCTTGATGTGCCGGAAACCCGCGCTCTCCAGGTCGGCGGCGATGTCCCGGGTGAGGGAGCACCCCAGAAAGAAGAACGGCCAGATCTCCAGCTGCATCAGCAGCCACTGCACCACATACAGAAACGAACCTTTCTTGGCAGCGACGTGTTCCATGAAGAAGTACTTGCCGCCCTGGGTGGGTAGGGGAGGGGGAGTTAGAAAAAAAGAAAAAGAAAAAAGGGCGAACAAACGAATGAGGGTGGGAAGCCGAAGCAGGGGTGAAGGGGGTCGAGAGCTCCCTTCGCTCGCTCACCGGTCGCAGCACGCGCAGCACCTCCTGCAAGACCTTGCGCGTATCGGAGACGCTGCAGAGCACGAGGGTGGTGGTCACCACGTCTACGCTGGCGTCGGGCACCTCCTTCAGGTCCTCCCCGGACAGATTCATGAACCGGGGCTCAGAAGAACCCAGGAAGGGCGCGTCGTCGCCCCCGCGGAAGCGCGGACTGTAGCGGTCGAAGTAGTCGCGAACTCCTCCGTTGATGTCGACAGCGACCAGGGTGCAGTTGGTCGGGTACAGGTCCATGTTGGGCCCTGAGGGAGTAGGTAGAGAGAAACGCAGGAGCGCGACCTCACCCGCCCCCACGCCCAGGTCCATCAGCACGAAACTCTTTCCGCCCTCGCCGGCTTCCTTGAGCTCCCGGAAGTGCTCTTCCTTGATGCCGCGGGCGGCCTGGTCGTACCACCGCCCGAACTTATCGAGGAAGCGGGCGAACAGCCTGGAGAAGGAGTAGAAGAGCGGGGAGGCGCGGAGCGCGGCTCACCGCTCCCTCCTCTTCCTGCTCAGCAGCATGGACAGGATCCAGATGGTCACGAACAAATAGAAGGGCAGCATCTTCGCAGGGAAGGCTGGAGGATAACCCGGTTCTCCTGGAAGCTCTCTGGAAGAAGGGCGCCCGGTGCTGCTGCTGCTGCTTGCCGGAGCGGCGGGAAGGCGGGAGGCCGGCTGCGGCGCGTGGCCGCACTGCCACCGGCACGCGCCTGGTTTTTTGCCCCGTCAGCCAGACAAATCGTCCGGGTTGCGTCTGGGATGGCTTGGGGGACGAGCGGAGAGCCCGTGACGGGCTGCTGCCGGAGAGGCGGCCGCCCCAATCGGGCGTCGACACCGAGAAGGCGCGCCACGGCAGCAGGGACAACGCAGCCTGGCGGAGTCCGCGCCTCGCCCGCGGCGAAAAGCTCGGCAAGCGATGCAAGACGCGCGCGCGCGCGGGTGAACATGCAGCGGCCCGGCTGGAATCCCTCCTTAGCGTCATCCTTCCCCTCCTCCTTCCTCCGCCAACCTCTGGCATCACGCGCGCGTCAGCTCTGTCCATCGCCTGCGGCAGCTTCGTGGGCAACCCCTACCGCGAAGTGTCCACCGTGGCTTCTCCTCAGCCCGCACTTCTCCCGTCACCCACGCAACAGACCAGGACCCCCTCCTTCCATACATCACCACCACATGCACACCAGAAATTCATCGGAGAGAGCAGACGACGCGAGCGAGCGCGCACTCGCTCTGACGCGCACCATCCGCCCACGGGCACGCGACTGCAGCGGCTGCGCGCGTGCGCGAAGCCACGCTCCATTGCCTGGCAGTTGCCAGCGCCACCCCTCCCCTTGCCTTCGCTCTTCCCGGAAGGGGTGCAGGGTTGTTGCTGCCCATACTCACCTAGGGTCACACGCTGCGGTCCTGTCCCACCCTCGCCGATTGCGGCGTCTCTCACGCGTGCACACCGAGGGGAAGCACCGCTCGAACAGGAAGACGCCCACGCACTTCGCTTGCGAGGCGCCTGATAGCTGGCAGCTGCGAAAGGCCTGCGCGCCACGCGGAACTCGCGAGCGCCGAGAGCGCGCGCGCGCACTTGGTGGGGATGGGGATGGGCAATGGCGGTGAGAACGCGCACGCGCCTCGATTCCCGAGAGGCGGCGTCTCTCGCGCACGCATGACCGGTCGCGCGGATGCCGTCCAGTTTCCCATCCGTCTTCCCGGGGTTTGCGGCGTCGTTGATGTCCCCGCCCGTACCGTGCCTGTCTTTGCTCCTTTCTTCCCACCTCCCTCCTGTTCCTCAGGAGGGAGGTGCTCGTCCCCGCTCTGCAGCTGCCCTTGCCGTCGCCCGCTCGCAACTCTCCCTCCACTTCCCAGGCTCCATTGCGAAGGCCACCGCCACCGCACTAGTCCGGTTGCGCATGCGCGATCGTCGCTCCTGTCGTTCGCGCACGCCAGGTCGTTCAAATTACATGAGTAGAGGAGGGGAAGGAGATAATTAAATACATACACATAGGAATAGGCGTGCGGGTGGGAGGCTACCTTCCTGCTAAGTCCAGACCAGAACTCCCTGCAGCGCAATGATGCGTTCACCAGGGAGGGCTGTAGGGGAGGAAGCAATAAATGCAAAATCGACGTTATAAATAGAGCAAACATTGGGCGGTTGGGAAAGGTCACAGATCTCCGACCACTCCCTCGAGAGTCCGTCCTGTACGTAAGAAACTCCGTCTCCCCTCTCCTCCTGGCAGGGAGGCCGCTAGGTCAGTGACCCTTACTGTCCCGCCGCCCGTGGAGTGATGCACAGGAAGACTGCGATTGGGAGAGCAGGGGGAGGGGGGAGGGAGAGGCGACATTCGCTCTGGGAGCGGGAACCTCCCAAATCGGAGGGGAGGGTTCGTCTCGCTCGCCCTCTCGCATCCCCGTCCGCAGGGAGGGTGCTCCCTGCACGGAGCTGCTCGATGCAAGTGGAGCGCCTCCGTGTGCTGCTACCCCAAGGGGACAGGAAGGGGGTTCCGGGGGGCAGCTCGATGCAGTCTCCGCTCGGCCCTAACACATAGGGCCGCCAAGCCAGCTGGCTGGTGGCGACGGCGGCGACCATTTACCCTGGAGTTTCGTCGCTTCCGAATGTACGAAGAACCCCGACCCCTCCCCTCCGGTAGGTGACAGCCTGTCCCTCCCATCACTCCTTCCCCACATGAGGAAGGGGCCGTGACAAGACGCGTGGCGGGCCACTCGGGTCAACCCGGAAGGAACTACCTCCAGCCGCGATGTGGGGGGCTCGGAGCTTCTGGGCACTGGCCCAGGTGACGAGCGTTGAAGTTGGGGCAGCTGCAGGAGAATCACAGGCTCGGCTCCTCTCGAAGACGGGCTGCTTTTGTCGTTCAAGCTGCAGGCATCTTCTCCGCGGACGGGTTTGTAGCCAGGACTACCCCCACTGGGGACAGAAATAGGGAAGTGGGGAAGGGAAGGAGGAGGAGGAGGGAGGGAGGGACGACAGATAAAGAAATACGTAGGGAATGGAATGGCCGCTATCTTCGAGGTCTCACGCCGGATAGGGAAGCGGCTGCTAGGGGGTGGCGTGCACCGGCACCGGCTTCATCTGTCCGCAATCGCCCGAGGGTTCCCTCGTGCCACAGGCTGCAGGTCGAGCCATTTCACATCCCTTCGCGTGTAGTAGGTGGAGGCTGCCCCTCCCCGGGATGACGACCACGTTCTTCCGCAGAGGCGAGGAAGAGGTAGCTGGTCTCCCTGGAGAAGAGAAACAGCGCCGGAACGGGATCTCCGGTGCAGCGTGGGTAGCGGAAGTGCCGTCGCGATGCAACGCCCCCGTCCCCGCCGCCGCCTTCCTCTTCGCGGGAAGAGCGCGCGGAAGTCTGCCCCGCAGTGGACGCACTCTTTGGGCGCTGCCGAAGCGTGGTGACGGCCCGGGTTTGAGGAGGGAGAGGAGGAGGGGTGGCAGTGCACCAGCAAGCTGTGGAAGTTTGCTGGCCACGAAGAGGGAGGAAGGGACGTTCTCCAGGAAGGCCAGGATCCTGGAGTTTGCATGAGAAACCCGAGGAACCCCGCCACCTTTGCAGGCCAGCGTCTGAGGCCACATGGTGACGGTCTCCGAGGGTGGCGTCACCAACAGTCGTGGGTGCGAATACTCCGAAATGAATCAGCGCAGTGCGTCGTGAGTTCGAGTTTCTCTCGCAAGATGACGCTGGTTGGCCACCATTCATTCGGGTGTGGCACTGGTAGTGGTTCAAACCGGATGCCCCCGATGAGGGCCGGGACAAATGGAAGTCGACCTTCGGGTCCTTCCAGGAATCAAGGAATGGAAGTTCCCCTCCGGCTGTGCAAAGAAGTTTATCACCCGGATATGGCGGGGCATTTATTATTCTAATTTTATACAAAATTAGATAATAAAGTCAATATCAATATTGTTTTTCGTGGAGGAGCACTTGGTTCTCCCACGCTTGAGGACTTGTCGTGGAGCCGGTGCTGTGACCGGCGAGGTCCTCTCCCGAGGCTCAAGGGAAGGGGAAACTGAAACAAAAAGAGAAATAACGGGGAGGGGAATAGTTATATGGGGGAGTGGAGGGCAGGAAGGGGATCACTGGGCTCCTGGATCGGTCCTCTGCATCCTATCCAGGATCCTGACAAGTTCTGCTTTGATGCTGGGTGTCACCTTGTCGCCGTCTCCAAAGAGATCGTCGTCCAGTGGATGGTGTCCCTGCATCTTTGGCCTCTTCTAGCGTTCCACTTTTCCACGATGCCACACACGCAGCAGAGGACTTCTAGAGACTCAGCAGGGTCTAGGCTGTCTACGCAGAAAGAGGCGTCGGTAAATGACCTTAGGGGCGCCTACTGGAATATGGAGGATTGGGGAAAGTCGACTCCAAAGTCCAACCAGGACCACACACTCGAATGTAAGATGCGGGAAGGTTTCCCTTTCAACTCACTCGATACAATGGGCATCCAGGTTCCCCAGTGTCCAGTGAGACAGGCGTGCTCTGCTTAAAATTCTCCAATCCAGAAAGAGCAATGCCGTCTCCTGCCACTTCAACGGAAGGGTGCTGCTATCTCAACACGCTGGGAGCCACTTCACCTCCTCCGGAGGTATTGCGAGCAGCTCTCCCCAGCGCGCAAGTCCGTGAGGCGGGACGCTCGGGGTGGCAGCGTCCGCTAGCTCCCGAGTCGTCCACGCCTTTACTGGTTTTCTCCTGCCTCGGATGAGGTAGGACACTTCCCACGATGCCCGCTCGTTGCTGTTCCTAATTTTCAAAGGAGTTGTTGTTCCTAATGTTGCAAAGGAGTGGACCCCCCATTCCGGTGGGATTCTCCGCGTCGTACTGATGGAGTAGGTGTGTAGCCACCTCTCCAGAGAGTGCAGAGTAGCGTGCCGCTCCCTTCGGGGAAGCAGCGTCCTTCTGAGAAAATCCGGAAGTGTCCCTTCGGGGTTCTCTTCAGAGGAGTAAACAGGAGCAACAGTTTCGGCGCTTGCCAGTCGAGATGGTCGTGGGGACCTCGCGGGCCGGCAGGCCACCTCTCATGCCGCAGGCGTATCCACCTCCTCCTCCTCCTCCCACTGATGGAATGGGAGACGACACATAGCGTCCCCAATGCTCTTGCGATGTTGGAACGCGGGAAGGCATCGTCGAGTATCTCGCTGGGGAAGTTGCCCCGAGCGGTGGTGTTGGCGCCGCTGCTGCCGATTTTCCAGGCCCCGCGTTTCCAGTGATTTCCATCATCCAGGTGTTCATGTGAAGTGGGCAGCAGGATGTCAAGTCGTGATCCTTCACGAGCTTTGCAGTCGGGTTTTGAAGCAGAGGGCGACACGGACCTCGAGTTCGCCTGAGGCTTCATGAAAGGATGGATGGAAGACCTTTGCAGTTCACTGCATTCCTCGTGAGAAGGCGCGAAGGAAGACATCGCGGCTTCCCCATGAAAGGTCAACCTCGGGAGGGATGCTCGCATGTGCATCCTGGCGAGAGGAACCTTCAGTTACACCTTCGATCTGGAAAAGCCCCCGTCAGACCTCAGAACTCGCCTCGTCAGACCAGACCTGACGGCGCACCCAGCAGTCTGTGGGGCCGAAGAAAAAGGAGGACCGGATAAGCGTCGCGACATGGATGCTCCACACCGCTGCTTTCTCGGGAAGAAGTTCGCCGGTCGCGGAAGGGGGATGGAAGACGGGCCAGCTGGTGAGCGCAGCCACAGCCCTTGTTGTCGGGGCGCCTCCGGCGGCAACAACTGTTGAGTGCGGCCCCCCGAAGAACTTGCGTTTCTCCTTGCGGCGGACGGACGCAGTGGTGCCATCTGTGCACCGGAGCTTCCAGCGTAACCAGCGCCTGGTCTCTGGAGGAGCTGCAGCCTCGAACTGCCTAAGGGGTGCGCGACGATCGAATCGTGATATGTGGCAGAGGCTGGGATCAACGCTCCTGTCTCCGGAGGATGCCTCCAAGGACTTCGACTCTTCGCGCGCGGCGGCGCCTTGGTTTCACACTGTGGTGCTCCGGGAAGTTTATTTGTCTTAAGAAAAACAACATGTACAGGAATCAATGGAGCCCAAAGGCCCACCGATTGTTACACTAAAAAACGGGGGGAGGGGCAGCGAGGTCCATGACGTCCACGAAGGAGAAGGGAGATGAAACAAAAATAGAGGAAAAAAAAAAGAGGAAACTAACTATAATAAACAATAAAAACTAACAAAATTAACTGGAGGGGAAGGGAAGGGATCACATTCGTGGAGGGTAGGGTCTCTGCATCCGTTGAAGGATGCCGGCGGGCTCTTCTTTTCCAGGTGGAGCCATCTCGAAGCTATCCGCAGGAAGCGGATGGCGTGCAAGGCAACCCTCCCATCGCTGCGACCTCTCTCGGCATCGCACTTCGCCGAGAGGACATCGCGCACGCAGCAGCACAGCGCTGCGATGGCGACTGCGGGGTGAGGACGGGACGCGGAGAGACATTCCCACAAGCCCCGGAGGACGACTTAGTTGAGGAAAGGCAGTTTACTGTCCGTAAACACGGAGGGCACTTCCAACTCTTCGGGCTGAATGGAGAAGAGTTCGCCTCAACGTGCCAGTCCTTTGGAGCCGGTTCTTGCTGTTGCCGTGTCAGCCTGCTGACGTGTATCCCAGACATCAACAGGCTTTCTGTGGGCCGAGAACTCGCAGGAAACCTCCCACTTCGCCGGTAGGCAGGTGCCATGTACCTCGATAGCGAAGGACACCGCTGCGGCGAAGGGGTGGCTGGTGGATAGGCCAATATGGCTCACTACCCACCGCCTCCAGTGTTCCGCTATTCTTCTGAAACTCTCGGCAGCGGGTAACTTCCGACAGATCCCGGGTGAGCTGGGCCTACGTCCTCACTTTCTCCTGCCGCTAGGCCGGAATGTTCTCAGGGCTGCAGGAAATCCACATGTTGCTCTCACCAGAGCCGCAACGCACCGGAGGGTGAAGCAGCAAGATGAGAGGCAGCAGTGGTGACACACAAACAGGGTTGCGAGTCCTTCGCCACCGACCGCCAGCCGCGAGAGCAAACGTGCAGGGGCGCACCAATGGGTGGCTCGGTTCTGTGCCACGAAGGCCAGTCTTCTGAAGTTCAGTGGAACTTCCATGCGCTGCAGCGTCAGGATTCCAAGGCCTCGGTAGCGACGAGGAGTGCACACGAGATGGCAACGAGATGCCGCATCCGCATTATTGTGGCAGCTCACCATTTGATGGGATCTCGGACACAGAGAAGGGAGGTCACCCGCATGGCACTACCTGACCTATCTGAGGACGGCTGCGAAGTGGCGGTGGCCTCACCTTTATGAAGAAGTCATGGAGATCGCCGGCATTCTTTGCTGGCACTAAAAAGGTAGGAGCTGCCGACCCTGTCTCGCGTACCGTCTCTTCCCTTTTTCATTTATTTATTTATTGTCGCCTTCCCTCCTGCTGCTGAAACCGACCTGCGCATCGGTGAGCCCTCCCGATGAACTACTTTTTGTTTTTCTCAGGCAACTGTCCACCCAATGACCTGTCTGTTTATTTTTGGATGAACGATCCGGCGAGTGAAAGCGAGCTGGAGCAAGACGCGGCTGCGCCAGTCGGACGGACCAGAGCTCCACCGGGGAGAACGAACGTATGGGCACCCCTGGGAATTTCCAAAGAATATGACCAGCCCGTGTCCAGCGACGAACCGTGTACCACGATTTTCAACGTCTGACTGCTGACGTGGTCGTCGGCACCCTTGCACAAGCGCTCGAAAGACGTCTCGAGAGAGACTTCAGAGTTCTGAGCAAGCAGCGGAAGTCGTCGGCGCAGGCCGCCGCTCCTGGAGCGTCATCCGAGTTCGAAGGGAAGGGGGAGGGGGGTAGCACCAGTTCAAGGAGCAGGCTGAAACGTATTGTCTTCAACCGGTCCCCCTGTCGAATTCCTGTCCTGGTAGTTGGAGAAAGAACTCTTGATAGCGCACTCGGCCGGAAACCCTTTGCAGGTGCTCCCTTCTCGGGTGCTGTCCCCCGGGAAACTCCCGCTTAGCTTGCGTTCTTTCTGAAGGCGGCCACAGCAGTCCTTCCCCGTGCAGTCCGAACGAGGCGTGGCCACAGAACAAGTTAGTATTCATGGTTCGATTCTGGAGCGTATACGTCTGTTGCGGGCTGACTACGGATTGCAGCCACTTGCCCTATTCGCACGCCCCACAGTATTCGGTAAGCAGCTCGACTCCGCATTCAGGATGGTAATGGGGAACCAGTTGCTCAGGAAGCACACGGGTCTCCCTTTGGGGAAGGGGACGAAACCTGGATGACCTGAAAGAGGCAAGCACTTGTGCTGCCTCTCGGATCCGCAGTGCCAGTTTGCTCATTAAGGGTGTATGTTCGGCTGCAACGAGTTGGTAGAACTTCGTAGGCCGCCCGTCTGCACCTGGTGCACTTCTTCCCTTGATTCCCCTCCTCTTTTTTTAGTTTTTTATGTTTACTTCTCCTTGCTCCCCCCCCCCCTCTTTGCCTCCCCGTTTTCCCTGAGTGGACCTCGCTTGGCAGCCTGCTCTCGAGCAGAGACACCTTCCGAACTCGGGACGCTATAGCGGAATCCCGCTACGAATCAATGCCGTTCATCAATCGCTCCTAGGTTTCATGTGAACTAATATTCGGCAAGAAAATACGAAGCAAGCGAGTGGACAAAATCACTGCAAATTTACTTGCTTTTATTTCTGATAAAACAACGAGACCTTCGTTTTCGTAAAACTGTAATTTCGGAAAAATGTGTACACATACGAGAAAGGAATTATAATAGAGAAAACTACAGGTTTAGATTCAATTTGGAGTGATTATTTTTCTTCCGGTTAATCTGATCTGTATTTATGAAAATACCCACATCACCTGCCCAATTTTGTTGATCTGAGGCACTGTAGATTAATCCTAACTCTGTAAGCTGTGCTCCCCTGCTAGAACCATTTTCTTCGACTAACTCTTTGCCTTCATTTCCTTTCGTTTCCCTTTGGACAGGGATACGGAACCTTAACGTCTGGAAGTGAATCGTTTCATGCATTTCACAACGTGGTACCATCCTCACAAAATCGCTCTTCGAAAAAGAATGGATTCACAACGGAAAAACAACATAGATCCTTGTTAAAGAAAATCTCAATTCTTCTAACGCACATTAGAAACATTTCGGAAATAAATTAACCACTACACATGTAATAAATAAACAAAAATTACGGAACAGATCATAAAATTTTCAAATGTAAGGCACCATTTAGCATTGTATCTTATCTTCAGAGGAATGCCGAAAAAGTTCGGTTTATTAGCTGAATATCTGAAATAACCTTGACTAACCTTTCAATGAATGAAAATATTATCATTTAGATAAAGATTCGTCGAGTACACATCTTTCAGTTTGAAATAGTGAATATAAATTTTTGTTAAAAGTGATTGAAATAATTTTTTTCCAGTCAATTATAAACACTCTGATGGAAACATTGATAGGTATTTGTTGTAATCTATATAAATACCTTATCTATATCGACGTAATCTCTGCCTGTTTCTTCTTGTTACGTTGAGATTCAGTACCCTAAAATTCAGAGGATGTTAAAGCAAGCTGCAGAACTTCCTTGAATGATATGATGTACTAGATTACTATTTGCATATTTCGTAACTTGAAGTAGATGTTATACTTTCAATAGAGTTAACTAGAACTGAATAGCATTCAGTTTTTACGAAATTAACGTTTACATCTTTTTTAAATTTATGATCATGTTCCAGCAGTGAAGCGCTTCGACAATTGTATTAAGAACTGCTCACGCAACAAACATTTCTACGATCTGGTAAAAAAATTCGCTTTCAAACTATTTGCAGAATTTTTTTTCATAACTAATTTTTTTTCATTTCCATTTTGGATTACCCAGCAGTGAAACGCGGAAGGTTTGTAGACAGAATGTGCACATCAGAAGCCGCCAACTTTCACACTTCTGCAATTCCTCTTTTGGAAAGACCCTCACTCGAACATCAGACATCCATCACTCAAATTTTCTGCATTCTCATTATTGCGTATAAAACACGACCTGCCATGTTTTTGATTTCTACAAGCAGCATTTAGATAGGTTGTTTCAACAAGTATTAAAATTTATGCCATATTGAACTACTATGCTGTATTAAAATATGGCTACTTGACCCAGTATTCCAATTTTGTCTATCAAACTTAATTGTAGAGCAACCTGGTTCTCATTTGAAGTTTAAATGAAGGCACGTAAGTATTGAAAAGAAAAAACAGACAAACAAAAAAAGTAGAATTGAACAGTAAGAGAAAACGAGCACTTGGCATTTCTTTAAAGATTCGCATGCACAAGTAAAAAATGCAGAACGTGCGTACTTGCAATTAAATTTTCTGTATTGAACCAGAATGAGTTTTTCTTCATGATGTAAGCAGTACAAGTTTTGTACATTGGCTTTTGGTTGAATTCTTCAATTCTTATGAAACTCTTGAGATCATCAAAAAGATGAAGGAAACTCTGAATCTATGATATATTGAGTTAATCATCTTGGAAGTTTTTTTTTTTGAAGTTGCAAGCGTCCGTATGTAATATTTTGGTTTTTTTGTAAAGGAAAACGAGTGCCCCGACACCCACTTTATGCAGAAGACGTATTTACAAAATTATTTTAAGTTAACAATGCGGACTTGAAATTCGGTACTATGGAAGGTTACGATAGGTTTGCAAAATCAGTGCACTTCCTGAGAAATGATATTTTAATTCTCGTGATCAAAGTTACAATAATTTGCGCCACATCGTACTTTGGGTTTAAGTACATGGTGAATGCTATTGATCCAACCAGAAAACAAAAATTGGAAGCCAAAAAAAAGGTACGTAAGTGGAGTGCTATTCACGTTTCATTTCTCGTGTCTTAGGCGGAAGAAATTCTTGGAAAACTCGGAGTGCGCCAACGAAACATCGAGGTTGGAAACTTTTTAGTGTGAGTAATACACTCAGTGAATCACAAGTGTTTTTTATAGTTAACGGATTATGAGCTGATCATAGCTGGTCAATTAGTGGAGCCCATTTCAATGGGCATAAGCTGGTCAGACATTGCAGGTCTGGATGAGGTAATTGTGGAGCTCAAGGAGACAGTTATTTTGCCGATTAGAAATCAAAAGCTGTTTCAGGATTCAAAACTTATCAGGCCACCAAAAGGTAACTCTAATCAATGAAAGAACTGTTTTATGAATGCAACTTAGGAGTGCTATTATATGGACCTCCTGGTTGTGGCAAAACACTCCTTGCGAAAGCAACAGCCAAAGAAGCAGGAACACATTTTTTAAACTTACAGGTATCAACACTGATGGATAAATGGTATGGAGAAAGCCAGAAACTGGCTGCTGCTGTCTTCAGCCTGGCTTGTAAGCTGCAGCCAACTATAATTTTCATTGATGAAATTGGTAAGAAGACTGTTGCACATTAGCAGCTTTGCCAGATTCATTTTTGAGATCACGTGACAGTCCTGACCATGAAGTCACTGCTATGATGAAGGCCCAGTTTATGTCTTTATGGGATGGCCTGGTAACTGATTCAGACTGTACTGTTCTCATTATGGGAGCCACTAATCGACCTCAAGATGTGGACAATGCCATTTTGCGCCGAATGCCAGCATCTCTGTATGTAGGCCTTCCAGTAAGTTGGCAGTGTGAAATTTGGTGAATAACTGTCTGGGGTAGGGTTTGGTGCAGAGACTAGGGATCCTAGAACTGATTTTGAAATCAGAACCGGTGGCAGATGATGTTGAACTGAAGCAGCTGGCAAGCATAACAAATGGATTTTCAGGAGCTGAACTACATGAAGTGTGCCGCCAAGCAGCATTATCTTGCATTCGCAATTCTTTGTGTGATGATGAGAATGATGCCTCTCATCTGAAACCCATTACTATGATGGATTTCAGAAATGCTGTTGCTAAAATTAGAGAAGGCAAAACAAAAGCAAGGCTTGCATTCTAGTGCTTTCAGAAATATGATCTCCAAGATATAATTTAGGGATCCAAATTGCAATGTGTAAATCATATCCTAGGCACAGGAATTTTGCATGAGTTTTCCCTGTCTTATGAAAGATCAGCATAGAATGAATGCAGGAGACTGGTTGATACAGCAAAATGGTCATCAAGGATCTGTCAGAAAGATGTGAAGTCCCATAAAATCTGTTCAACATCCAGTGGATTTGTTGCCATTGTTACTACCATGTTTTAAAATTGTCGAATATAGTGTGTTAGATGTGGTGTGGTACCTGCAAATTACTCTCACACGGATCTGGGTTTCAAATGCATGCAGTATTGCCCCTACAGTTTCATTTCATTCAGATAAAGAACTAAGCTTCAGTATATCATTGCAACTATATGTAGGCCTTTTATGTTTTGCGTGCAACTTTCAGCAGCGCACATTTAAATCAATGGGCTGACAGCTTGCGCATATTTTCTTTATCAGTCAAAAATGTACAAGCCTGCAAGAGGAAAAGTGGTACGAGGAGATGACTTTATTTCCTTTCGATTATGCGTAACAATAAGTAAGTTAATGATTAAAACCCACAGAATTTTAACGGTAGGGAAAATCAAAAAAACTTCGACTCAACCACTCGTCTCACGTCTGCGGCGTGTGGCTTCGCTCCTGCTGCTGACATGAGCTCGTATTCGCGTGGCAACTTCAGACAGCAGGTACATGGTGCCGGTCAAAACTCAGTCAACACTAGAGAAAAAATAACCTCATTGATTGGAATGAAATACGCATACACAGACATGTGCACTGATGTTTAATTAAATGGGTTATCATTGTTGTAAATGGGAAAGATATCTTTGGTTTTGTGTGAAGGTTACTGATACACAAGTTTTGCTGACACAAACTTTTCGAAGTTGGTAACTATGTTTCAAGGCCATTAAAGGAATCCATGGTATGCGACGCAACCGAAGTTTCAACCAAACGAATCCGAAAGGATTCCATGCTCTTGATTTTTCCACACATCGCGATACTTTGATTTTCGATTTCTTGGTTTCGTTTTAAGCTATTTGCAGCCACCACTCGATCTCAAGTCTGTGTGAACAGTCTGTTTTGAACAGTCTGTATCTTAGCATAGAAATATTTCTGCTTTCTATAGTTCATGGAAGTAAGAATACCTTAACAAATTGCTACGAGGACAGAGTTCTAGAATACCAATCATAATCTCCCACTATCACTTCTGTAGTTAATCTGAAAAACAAACTTCCATTATGTAAATCGGATATTCATACATCTATCTGTTCCTTATCAAGAAATTATTGATCATGAATGTGTCACTCTAATGGTCCATCATAAGTAAATGTCAAATTATAAGTCGATGTCAACAGTCCTTTTTATACCCCATATTAATGTCTCGATGCAAGCTAGGATATTGACACAAATTATTTGACCACCAGGGCCACCTCCAAACTGCATAAAAGTTCCAAAACGACATCACGCTCCAAGATCAACGATCAATTTATCATAATGGAATCGAGCAATCAATTCCGTGACTAAATCACAAACAAACCGCCCTTACTAAGCTAAGCAACGAGTAAGCGGCTGCCGATTCAGTAACTAATGAAGCGACATTCAGAAGAAAACAAAAGGATATCCACAACCTAGGTGCTTCTCGGACGGACGTCTTTCTCTTCCAAGAGAAAGACGTCCTTTCTTGTCTTCTTTGCTTCTTTCCTTTCTCTCTCTCTTCCTTCGTCTTTCTCCTCCGTCATCCTAAATTCCTGCCCATTGCAATTTACCATAATTTCTCCCCGTTCGACACTCATCTCCTCTCGCTTATCTCTCACCACCCACCGTTGCAATAATTCCGCTCGTCTTCACCCCCTTTATAAAGGATTCCATATCAACGAAGTCTATGTATTCATACGTAGCAAAAATACCTTCTACGATGGTTGATACCGATTTGGGAGAAATATCAGCTTCTCAATCAGTCGCTTCACCTTCGCATTCCTCTCTCTCCTAATCACCAACATTCTTCCAAATATCCATTTCGGGCAATGAAGAACCCAATTCTATTTCATATAGTTCTACTTCATGGCTGGTTATTACATGAAATTCAAATGTAGAGTCCAAAATCCTGCCCAGCAAAGTGGAAAATATGTTTCTATAGACTTTCCTATTTAACCACTTTTCCTATTTAACCACAGCGACCGCTTCTCCTTTTGAGCAGGGCTTCACAATAGACCACCGTCTCAAATGGTGGTTTATTAACCTTATCTTCATTTATATCCAACACAAAATACTATTCATTGGTAGTTTTTAGACTCTTAGAAATGATGCTGTACAAACTGATGTCAGAGTAGATGTGAAAATTCCCATTAGCAGCTCCACCAAGATGAAATCCCGGGTTCAGTGCCTGTTTCCTTCATATTCCGTTCATCATCACTTTTAATTTCAAATTTATTCCCATTCGACAACCAAATCATCATTCCCCTTTGTCGCAGGCAAATGCTGTAAATGAATTAATTACTGCATCCTTGAAATGCAATATCATTCAGATCAATGGGATTGCGTAAGGTTTGATTGTGATTATTTTTCATTGATCTGATGAATCGTCCCAAGTATAAAAGTTGGTCTACTATATATATAGTACGTAATATATCAAATGCGGTATTTTTTTTTCACCAACTTTTTAAAATTGTATCAATCCTTGCCGAAATATAGAATGTGGAAATCTATCGGAGCACAGCATGTATTTTTATAGTACGAATTATATACTGATTAATGAAAGAAATGGGTGATAGTATCATCGGCGTAGTATCATCATGCTAATGATAGCTTTGAAAAGAAATACAGGACATGCTTTTATGTAGGAATAAGAATATTCATTGTGATATTATTCAGGCAGAAGAATTTTTGTAAATAATTGATATTTTGAAAGTTTTGATATTCATAAATGACAATAATATCTTCGTACCTGTTTCAAAGCCATTGGCTATAACGCTTATACCAGCACCAGATTTTTGTGACCTGATTTTTCCTATTTAATTTTCCATTAAATAGGATATGCTTATTCATATATAAGGATGCAAAATGGTAAGAATTCTTGTAATGAAATTAGATCTCAGATGGTAAGTTACAGTTGCATGGTACGTGCCACAGTACCATTCTTCTTTATGTATTGGGCATGGGCCGCATTCATGGCAAAAAAATTCCTTGACGTTGTTTATTGTGTGTTCCATGGAAGAGGATTTTTCTCAATACTGCTCGGTATCTCTACTCTGTCCGACTGGTTGAACTTGAAGCATTCGTATATCAAAGGTCAAAGAGGAATCCCAGACTTCCTCTTTGCCCCATGTTCGAACTCAAGCTCGGAACATCGAGGCATAGGCTTTGGCATTAAACAGGAGAATCGTGTTGTGCTGACACATGGGCTCTTGGAATCAAAATGGCGGCTACGTGGTCGACGAAACTGGCCAGTTACATCCAGTTCATGACAAAAGCGTATGTAATCGACTGCTCGTCGAAAAGTGTGTGTCATTCACTTCGGCGCTTCGCCGTCGTACGTCGGAGTGAGAGAAGCGAAGAGCTGAAGAGTAATGAAGGAGAACCAAAGATAACTTCCCCAAAGTGCACTTACTTTAAAAAAAAAAAAGAAAAGAATATCACCTCTATTGGGGAAAAATCACGAACCGAACCATCGTTTTAAGTTACGGGGCGGAAATGAGACAAAACGTGAACAGCATTTTTGGGTTTACACGCTTTTTCCTTCCCCTGAAGATGATGCATCATCGGTAGATCAAGTTCGTACACTCCCGGAAAACAGGTTGCAAATGTGTTTTTGATTGCTCGGTGCAATTTCTCCAGGCCTCTCCAAAGAGGGAAAAATCACATAAATCATCACAGCAGCAGCGTATCACCGCATGGTGGTGGTGGTGGTGGTGGTGGTGGTGGTGGTGGTGGTGGTGGTGGTGTTTCGCATGTGCTCGAAGCAAGCGAACGCCGTATCTGCATGTGCGCTCGCCAGCGGCACTCTGCTGCCGGAACGGATCGATCTTCAGCTCTTGATGTGAATCAAACCGACGGCTGAGTGCCTCCTTGAAGAAACTCGCGTCGCCCCTTCTGCCCTTGGGAATTTCTCTTAAACCAAAAATAAACAAACAAATAACGGCGGCCATCCATCCGGATTTCGAAAGAGACAGCCTGCGACTTTCGCAGCAGATAATCACTCTGCCGATCGGATCTTGAGTATGTTGAGCGAAGATGCCGCTTCGCGTGTGAGTTTTGGCTTCAAACAGGACACTTGAAAGTTCGTCTCTCCGTGACCTGCTCTCCTGGGGACAACGAAATCGAAACGGTGGTTGGTTGCCTTGCGAACTTCCCGGTGGATGCGGCAGGTGCCCACGATTTTCGCGTCCCCTTTCGATGATGAATGCTGCGCTTCAGCAAAAGATCTTAAAAATGGCACAAGTGGAGTCGAGACGCTGCCTGCTGCAGGTACAAATCCCCCCTAGTGCTCCTCCCCTTTCCCCTTCAACCTCTTTATCCCCCTTTGGAAAACGAAGTTTTTTCTCCCTTTATAGCTTCATTGACCGCAGTTTTTTCCACATCCATGGAAGCGAATTTCCTTTTCTTGGTCTCAAAAGTCATGGGATATCCCACCTTCAAGTGGTGCCACTTGGGCGGCGGGCCTCCACTGACGGGGGCGCGAGTGCAGTTACTGTTTTTTTGTCTCCCCGAGACCTGTCTGGTAAACGTCGCCAACGGTATCCGTACACACCTCGCACCACTACTGCCCGGTCTTGAGTCCAGAACGGCGAAAGGTTGCGAAGAGAGTAGGAATCGTCTCCATGAGCGCAGTTTATGTTGTTGCGGGACTCTTCAGGGCAGTGTAGCTGTTTGCACAAGAAGACTGGAAAGTCTTCGTGATGCGCTCCCCTGCTGGGTTCCAGCTGCTTGGATGGTCATCTGCATGAGAGACGAACCAATAGAAATAGGCTGCGAGGCTATAGCCAAAGGGTCCCTCGCTGTGTGCTCTTCGTCTCGTGGTCCTAGGAGGCGTCTCTTACCATCGAAACAGGAGGTGCGATATCTGGCATACCTCCGTAATGGTGAGAACCACATATTGCCGAAGGAGAGGACAGCAAGATGTACTTTCAGGATAAAAGTAGCCTGGCGATGCGTAACTTGTCTCCCTAGAAACCGATGCAGGACTGCAGTTCCTCTGAACGAGTACCTGTGTGCGAAACTCACGGAAGCTCTTCTCGAACACCGTGCAGCCAGGAAGAGGGGGCATGCGTTGTCGTGGGATGCCATCCTGTGTAGAAGGCAAAGCTTCTCACACTCAGGACAGTGGATAGGATAACACGGACGGAGGATAACACGGAGGGGGTGGATGGAAACAAGAGCTGGACTCAAGATACAGTGGCAACCGCAGCGAAGAATTAGAAGATTCATTTGTTAGCGGCCGGACTCTTGTGGAACACTGGGAGCCGATTCCGAGGGGGCACCAGGCACGACCGGAGTCAAAGGGGGCTCGTAAGATGGTATAATTGCTGCCATACAGCATCTCGATAGTCAGATCCTTGAGAACCATGAAAGCAGAAGTGTTTTCCTCGAAGGCACCTGGATGAACCTGCACTAAGAAAATCGGAAGGGAAGAAGGATAAGGAGGATAGACATTCGCGCTCAGTGCTTGGATACAGACGAAACTCCCTGCAAGCTGCAGACGAATGAGAGTGCTGTTGAGTCAGTAGCACGAGCGGTGCTTTCTCGAGAGAGAGTGCAGCTCGCTGTAATGAGAAAACTCTAGGGAGCAGGGAGGTTTGCTGACGCGAATTCACGTGGCAAAAAGGAACCTTCGAAAAGATTGCAGTTCCCTTTTCTCGTTTGGCCGTACCTCCGCTCGTGCATCGAAAAAGACACCATGGCAACCCTCCCTCGAATCCGCAAAACTGCCAGGATAATGGGTCAGTGGGGCTCCTCCTTCGTTTGTTCAGTGTCACTCAAGAAACGTGGCCATGCATTGAGATGAAGGGATTCGGGAATTCCCCATCTGCGACAGATCAGAAACGACGGGCCTTGGCAAACTCGACTTCCAATGGACATAATGATCGTCAACCAAATAAGGGCGTTTCAGTCTGTTGGAAATTTATCACAGGGAACATCAATTGGTGATTGGAATAGCGTGAGACAGCCATCATGGAGATAATGACTAAAGAAAGAAACACACTGGATCAGAGAATCGCATCACCTGAATACTGTTGAAGGATGGAAGAGAACCTGATAGTGATGAATCACTGTGGTGGATACTAAAGGTGCCTGCGAGTGCGCTTTGGAGAAAGTGAATGTGCGGGAAGATCACCTCATTTAGGAATCCAAATTGCCATTTCTTCCTTCAACCACCTTGACTGTTCAGGAACAAAGACTCTCGGAAAGAGAAAAGCACCAGGCGAGACCCAAGGAAAGATGGGAATGAATAAAATTCGGTGCACCCTACCCTTTCACAGGATGAAAGAACCCGAATATATCCTTGAGCCAAAGCTTCTCATGGTTTGTTGCGAGGACGAAACAAAAAAGAACGAAATGGGCGTAAGCTGCGATACTAAAATTACTCTCGCGTGTTGCACATTGCTGTCTCTTTCCTCATGTCCTTTCTCCATGCTCCAAGTCTGGAGAGAGCGTGGATGTCGTTAATATCAACCAAGCAACTTCCTCGCAAAAAAAAAAGAATAAGAAAAAAAGCGACCCGAAAGAATGGTAAAGGAACGATTTGCATGTCAGATGCTCTCGGCAAGAATAGTAAGTGGGGAGGGGGAAGGCTAAAAATTTAATATTAGACGCTATTAGATTTGTTAGGAAATTTCTAAAAATTGAATGGCATCAGGGGCGATTTCCCTCCTCGAAGAAGGTCCCCCACTTCTTACGATCAACTGATAATATACGTCGTGATGACGGTAATTCAGTAGCCAAGTAAATAAACAGCTCAAGCCTTGAGCAAATACTCTCGAGTTTTTGTTCACATCAACTTTATTCGACCGGAAGTGCGAGGACGTTCGGGGAAAACGATTGTTCTGCGATATTGACTTCACGTTTTCGGTACTCTCTCCGCAGAAAGCAGCAAGGCGGAAATTTCATGAAATGAAGAACGAAGCGGAAGGAGGAAGGAGTTGGTAAGAGAGAAATCAGCCTTTTTGAAATCCTGAGCGAAGTGAGAAACTCTTTTGCCGTAGGCAGCTAGGAGAACTATAGGGATTGAAAGCACTCTAGAACCTATACTGCTTTCTGGCTCCAGAGGCAAGGCGCTGGTGCGTCGCAAGCAGTGCCAACTGCGAACATTTGCAGAAATTCGAGATTTCAGAGGGAGAACTCAGGGTTGACTGCCACCGGCAAATCCGTGTTGTCTGCTGGAGGCCGCAACGCTTCTGTTTCCACAGTTCACTGTTCACTGAGATTCGAAAGGATCCTTATTTTCTTTTGTTCGAGATTTTAGTGGAGCAGCAGGTCACTTTCAGATCAGCCCCTTTCCAGTCTTCTATCTGTTCCTGGAACAGAATTCCGCAAGAGTTCGCAAAGCTGTGATTTCTTTGAGGATGCTACATTGACAGCATTCGCCACACAATGGTTGGTTCCACAATACTGGTACAGGAGAGGAGAGAGTTTATTGCCATTAACAAGACTTCCATGATATTTCTCAAGCTTAAATGGAAAGTTGTTTTCCTTATTTCCTTGTAAGTTCTTGTGGTTCGAGTTGTTTTTATATGAGGGTGCGTATTATCATCGAATCGCTAATAGTACAGCTTTGATTAAATCCAGCCAGCACACTCAGCAAAATTTCCTCTATTTCCTCTTTCCTCTATTCCGCATCGGCTATGTTTAGTTTGCTCCTCCTCTCTCGTGGAGTTTCGCGTGCTGCATAACTAATGTTTTCCTTCTTGTCTTCTGATCGGCTCTCCGGAGTTTTCCTGGAATACATTTTTTCCTTCATCTCCTTGGTATCTCTAGAAACTGAGCCAGGATTTGTCCAGTAACAAGATGAGGAAGCTACATCTTTTTGTACATATCTTACTATAACGACTCAGGTTTTCGAGCTTCTGAGATGTTGGAGCTTAGGGAAGTCCATTTTTTGCGATACAATCACGAACCTTCACACCAGATTTCTTCTGATCCTATTATCCTATCTCTAGGACCTTATGAAATCACATATCTATTCTGCAATTTGTGTTTAGCTTCATCATTAACGGCATAACAGGTTGATACTGTTGGCCTTGCCACATGTTGACGAACCAAGTCCATACTTACAAGTTCGAGACCTTAAATGTTCCCTGTAAGCTGTAGACCTAATCATATTGTTTGGAATCATTTTCTGCAGATTAACTTAACTTTTCTATAGGGTCCGGCACTCCTTTTCTTTGTGCGTGTCACTGCAAGGGAAGCTTCTGGTTCTGGAATTTTTTTTTTTTTCCATCTTCATCATCCAACGTGCCATCTTCATCTTCATCGACCATGCTCACCAATGCTGATGCACACAATCCAGTAAGTTGTTGAAGTTTGAATTTCGAATTCTTGCATTACCCTGACAGGTTCAAAAATGTAACGGGACAACTCAACTTGCATTCAGCAAAATAAACTTATCTTTCAACAGGTTCTGCGATTTTCAGCCATTTTTTTTTTTTTTTTTTTTTTACTTTCGCTTACGTGTCGCATAAATCCAGGAAATTGGAAATCAAAATTAAGTCACAAATGGAAAACTCTGCCGCAATTGTGCTACGGTTGGATTGTTTAAGCAATTTGTTCGATATTTTTTTCCCCTATTTTACAGGGTATTCTCAAAGAATACCCTGTAAGATAGTAAACATTAGCAAACAGTAAACGTTCATACCCTGTGGAAGCTTTTAAATGAGGAACAGCCTGTTCGAAATGAATATACTGACTTAAGCAAAATGGTACACGGTGCACTGGATATGCAAATATAATGAACTCAATGGTTTAATCAAAAGAGTAGAAGTTCATGAGCTTTCTAAAGATTCTCTAGACATCTGTAGATTGTATCTTGAAACTCTAATCCAAAGTAATTCGCTTTTACCATTTCCAGGTGACAAAGTTTCACAGGGGCAATCACAATCACGGGAAATCAGAGTGAATTATTCATCTACTACAAACCTAAAAAAAAGTAATAAGCACTAAGAAACTGAATCTTTGCAATCAGCACAGGAAATTTAAGGGAATTAAAGCAATTAAGATACTCCACAAAACAAAATAGTCTAGAACATTATACCACAGATTCTTCATTCCAGTAAATCAAATACTTACACTGTAGACAGTTTTTTAAAAGTATTTTCGAATGTTATGATCTTATCAGAATAAATGAAAAACTCATTAAGGAGCATGAAACAATGATTTGTCAAAAAAAAAAAAAAATTGGGGAAAGGGGGGTGCGTGGAAAAATGGAATATGATCGATGCAATAATTTCTCATACTATGCATGAAACCTACAAAATAATTGATATGTAAATACAGTACAACAGCTTGGAAAATCCCACATACTGAACAGCCAAACAAATTTACAGTTTACGGGATTTAAACCTATAAAAAGAATTGTGAAATTGTGCAGCGGATTAGGGCATGCTGAATCTGCCCACATTTTCAGTGTTGTTACTATATCAAATATCACGTGAAAAAGCATGAATTCAAATGAGTTGGAATCTGAGCAGCTGTGACAAAAGATGGTGATGCTTACCTGGCGTATCAAACTGAGCATTAAGAAAAGCAAGTCGTGGCAACCACGCGATGTGGAGGGAGAATCTCTTCCCTGCATGGAATGCAGCGATAAAAACGAACGACTTTCTTCTGCTATGCAACTTATTGCTGTCAGCATTTTTTCTCTTTTCGAATCTCTTTATTTGATTTTGGAAGGAAAATCAGATCGAAAGATTCGTTCCCCTGCATCATTTCGCGTTGCCTTGGAAACAAAACAACAATGTCGGCCACGCGCTCGCTATTGTCTCGGAATTCTAGCATGAAATCGAGTTGGAAGATGAGGATTTCGCAAGATTCTGTGGATCTCGAATTCCAAGTTTCCCCATGTTTCACGTTCTGGTACGCATGCTTATCGGTCTTCGGCATCAAGCAATAGTTAGTTTCACAGTTCCAATATGACTGAAAACTATGGTTCCAAAAAAAAGTAAGACGACTTCAAAACTATCGTTCTAAACTTGCCAACTGCTGTGTAGCTCTAGCTATAAGGTGCTTTAGACGGGTTCATGTTCTATAAATTTTCCATCTTGCTTGCACTGCTTTACAAACCTCCACGGAAGTGTTCTAAAATAGGGGAAAAAGAATTATGAATTATGAGCGGGGTCAGGGGGGTTGTTGAAAAAGTGTTTAACTGTCTATTCGAATTGTCGCATTTTTGCTCAGACCCGATGAGCAGCTTTTGAGTAAATGTGAATACTAACTCAAATGAATCGAAGTGAGCGGGTGAATTTTCAATGCAGCTTCTCTTTCCGATGAAATCAAAAAGTAATCTGTTTCCGTGCTTCTCTCTCCCCCTTTTGCGTTTGATTCGCAAAAAGTATCCCACTGCATACGTCATAGAGTGTCCTCCCCCCCCCCTCCCTTCCTTCTCTTTTTTTTTGCGAGGATGTTTTCTAAATTCAAACAAGATTATTGTATGACGCAGAATAAATCACGTAGGATAGTGTGATTTATCCTGATTGATTCAAAAGATCGTTTGGAAAGGGTTAAAAAAAATTACGTTCATAGTAAAACACAAAGAACAGGAAGCTTTCGAAAATCGGCAAAACTTCGATTTCTGGTCAAAAAGGACTTCCATGGAGTCGAACCCCGAATCATTCCCGTGAACAGAAATTTGCAGGAAATTTCAAGAAGAACATGATTCCCGTTAGGAAGGACCAAGAAAACACCAAGCAGTTTCCAAGCCACAGAAATGTCCTCCTCGGACACGAATGCATTTCCACTTTATCTTGTATTATTTTAATTTCGAGGAAAGGGTTGGCATTTGGCAGTGCACAACTTGGCAGCGAATAACTTGGTTTGAAATGGTTTGCAAACCGAAAGGCTGGAGATGTGGCACGAGTATGAAAAGTGAA
Source organism: Raillietiella orientalis (assembly GCA_036172245.1). Taxonomy (NCBI): domain Eukaryota; kingdom Metazoa; phylum Arthropoda; class Ichthyostraca; order Raillietiellida; family Raillietiellidae; genus Raillietiella; species Raillietiella orientalis. Next base: position 3,927,557 of record JAYWIR010000002.1, on the reverse strand, counting down.
TACAAAAAGTGGGATGAACACGCAGCCTTCGAGTTCGTTGCACAAAGTCCGAGGTGTCTGTCTCCTGACACACTAGTGTTAGCACTGTCAGCACCTTTAAAACTATAGGTACTTAGGTAATTCACTTTCAGAAAGATGGGTTGCTGTCTGGGTAACCCAAACTGCAATGGAACCGCAATTCGATACATGAAATGGGAAAGATTCTTGCTTGGGTCGAACGAAAGCAATGTGCTGTGTAAGGTGTGGATGTTTTCTTTGAGGGGGGGGGGGGGGAAGGAGTAAATGAACACGCAGTGTGCAATTTGATTTCCCTACAGGGGTGCATGCATTGTACGTGAGTACACTCGGGATGCATTCTGAGCTTTGGGGGTGCTTCCTAGTCCATGGTGTATGCCAATGCATCTTCGGCAATTGTGAGTTGATTATTAATATGGTGGAAACTAGAATGCAGCAATTAAGAATATAATTGGATTTCCAGATGTTGGAAAAAATTATTTCCAAGTGTGACTGGAACAGACACAAGTGTACTCGTTGAGTCGTTGGAACTAGACATTGGAAGCCGGGATGATTTCTTTCACGAAAAGGAAGTGATTGCATTCTCGAACCAAATGAATCGATTTAATCATTGTGAGCCAATTCAAGGATTCAATCAATGAAATCAATTCCCGAAATGACGTCGTCCTTTAAATCCGCGCTCTTTTGGAAGATCGAGAGTTCGAATAGTCCCCGTACGGATTGATGATGTGTTAGAGTAGAGAGAGCCGTAACCAGGGAAACGAAGCTCATAGTGTCTCTCTTGAAATCTTGAGAATTTTTCATGCAAGATTACCGTGAAAAGTCGGAGTAAAACATCTGCTTCATATGATGCACTTTGTTTTCTGCACCAGCCCAGGGTATTCCTGTTGTCTCGTTCTGCTTTACTTGTCGGTTTGCTATTTTTCACGTGCTTTCTTGGTTTTCTTTGCGTAATTTTCAACCAGGAAAATGGCCTTCCAATAGTGGCACCGTAAGGCGTATTGTATGTTATACCCGACATGCGTGGAAAACTATTCCAACGAGCCCGGAATGATCCCTATGGATACTCTGATTTGTTCTTAAATATTGTATGCTTGATTCAAGTTCTCAGGAGAAAACAAGAACTGTGAGAAACGATACCAAACCTCAATTCATGGATGCTGAAAACGTTTACTCAATATTTTTATCGTTATTCAAGGAAATGACATTCTAAAGGTCCATAACATGCGTGACAAACACCATTTTGGAATTAAAAGTACTTGAGCACGATGATGATCTATGATGAAAACAGGAATTCGTGAGCCAACGTTTGAATGCTTGTAAGAAGGCCATTGATATCCTCGTATAAGTTCGAAGTTCTGTCCACTGGAATGGAACTCGACGGACATTTGGAAATTGTGCAAAGCAAAAGCTGAGATTTAGTTTGCTTTGTCCAGGATCATGGAACAGGTTCATGAACTATGGTTTCGAAGAACTTGCATCACTTTACATAACGGATACATGAACCAGATGCAGCATAGTTGCAGAGAATTCCGATTTCTGCAGTTCATAGAGCTTCTAGTGAGCTCATACGGAAATAAATTCGTACATGACCTAATTGAGAGTTGCAGAAGCCCACGTTCATCTACAAGCTAGTATTTTTCTTTTCTTGTTTTTGGAAAATTGACCAGATCCTTGAAACTTTCGATTCTGAAGATCAAATGAAGACTGTCAGAAGAAGTGCATAAATACGAACCATTTGCTTGTAAGGTAAGAATGAGATCTTCAACAGAAAAGGAAAGAAAGAAATGAAAGCAGAATTAAATATTGCTTATGAAGGTCGATGAAGATTATAAATCATAAAACGAACTTCATTGTGAGTTCGATACCAAAACCAACTCTATTATTCGCAACATTCTGATCAACGTTTATGAGTAGGTAGATGTGAACGAGTGCATCACAACTATCTAAATACTTTTCTGAAATCTTGGAAAAAATATTTCGGAGCAATTAGAAAAGTTCGCCTTACAATTAGATAGATTTTAGATTTAAAGGTCAATACTCAGCAGATTCATCACTCTCAAGTAAAAATTCAGTGCAATGATTTTAAAGATTTAACTATCCAGTAACACATTGACTACTACAAAGCAAGTTGGCATCGAATGAGAAGGTGTTCCTATGAGTCTCTCATCTCATTGGCAATCATTCGTTAGAAAATCCATCAAGGTAAACCAAGAAAACAGAGAAACTGAAAGGATGCATTGACACCTAAGACAAGGAAAGTCGCAAAAGAGTATTCGACGACTCATTCGACGAAAGTATGAAAAAAAGTGATGCCCAGCCACGGACCATCTCTTCAAGAAAGATGTGAGTTTTTACTCACCTAATTCGCATTTTATTTGAACTCGAATGAACAGACAAGGATGGTAAACTGAAACGCGATGAGGAAGAAATCGACGAGTACTCTAGTTTCAAATGAAGAATTGTTTCATGAAGAAACGATGTGCAGATGCAGTTGGAGCAGTGCTTTGAATCTCATCCGTTTCGTCTGGCAGATAACCGCATACTTGCTCATGTACTCTTACACAAAGTTGTGCCTTATCTAAGGGCAACGGCAGTAGTTTCTGAGGTGATTCTTTAGTAAGCCCAAGGCACGTTTGCTAAAGATATCTTAGATTGTGACCAAAAATATCGAAGATACTCCCACCTTTCACCCGCTTTACCCACTACTCTGAAGACTCCTCGTATCGAGACTGTAGAACAAAAATTGGGATCACCGAATGGAAAGTCCAATGAAAGAACAAGAATTTCAACGTTATCGCCTTGTATCAGTGTTTATTCTTCTTTCTTTTCTTTTCCTTCTTTCTTTCTTTTTTTACTGATGAGCAAGCGAGACATACAGTGGAGACAACACTGTAAACAACTTTCGAAGGAAAGATTTTTCGACCGTTTCAGACGCGTCCGAAAATGTCGAGCCTTCCGCCCAAAAATGAGCCATGGGCTGAACAACACTCTCCAACAAGAACTCTGTTTCTGGCTCACTTTTTGCAAATGGCATCTTTTAAGAAGAGAAGCGAACTGGGGGAGCTGCAGACACTACCACTCAGCTCAAACGCTTGCAGACTACCGCAACGGGCGAGCTTCTTCTGTGGAGGAATCTTCTCATGGGCAGTTTTCACAGAGGTCCCCCTCCGGCAATGCGAACCATTTGGAAAACTTTTCACATCTGAATCGATGGGAATGATACATTTTTAAGCTAGTGTGCGTGAATCCATCGCACCATCCTTGTAGTTGTCGTGCAGATAATGTGTTAGCAGCGCCGTACATACGTGTATAAATGTGTTGATGCTTGTTGGAGACACAGTGTAGCAAAATACTTATACAGATACTTGTATACTTACATTCCTTAAGAGTGCCACAGAGGGTCTGTTAAGGAATATGAAGGGTGGCTATCTGAAATGTCCTCAGCGTTTAGCGTGAGGGATAAGAAAGGGTGCTAAATATCAATAAAAAAAGTCTGTGCAACGAAAAGAAGTTACTAGCTATCGAGATTAGAGTTTCTAATTGAATTATCAAATTGGATTCGATTCGTTTACTGGTTAAAACATAAAAAGCTTAAGAGAAGTCACGGGGGCATGAGAAACTGTAAACGTAAGAAACGTGGAAAACTTATGGGGTCAAATGCGATGAACAAATCGTTTAGGACCTTTGAAATTAATTAAACGAAAGCGCGATGACTTCAAACCAAGTTTTAAGGTATCTATGCATGAATTTAAATTTTACCACTTATATATCCTTCCCGACTGCGTGATGTATTTGCTCTGTTTTAATTTCCTCACCTTAGTCCATTACACTGATTGGTTCAGAACCTTTGCACTCGATCCATCAATCCGATGAAAATAAAATCTAGTTTTTCAAATAATAAAATTATGAATTTTATAATAATAAACATTTTTGGGTGGTTAAAATATTACACACTCTGTGATGGCTTAATTTGAACTTTTCGACACCTTTCGCTAGTGATGTTCCATATGACTTTTCTGGTGTCATTTTCAATTGACAGAACGCTGTTGATTGATCATAAACAAAGTATGTTTGTTGCTTCAAGAATTCAAAAGAGATCAGCTTACTGAATGTCGCTATGCCTCAGGTTAAATAGCATTCGTTGGATGAGAATGCTGCTGCTTTCGGGCAGAGGATGGTTCCGAAACTTTTCGCTTCCTGATTTTCAATGCTGTGCATTTGGTCTATTCGCATTCAAGTTGGTTCACAAGATTGTACAGAAAGACAAGGAACTTTGTTTGTAACGAGTTCCCAGCAATGTACCAAAGTAGGAATCATAGGAACCCAGAGTTTCATATCCATATTAAGGATTTTTTATTGTATTGTCTTTACAAATAATTTGTATCGATAACTTGAGATATCCAAGATTTAGTTCATCTGCTCTTGTAACAGATTTGCAACCAAGTTTCAGTTTCAAAATTCTAGCTCATTTCTCCCCCTACCATCCAAACGATCACCAGGCAAGGTCATCTTCAAGGTCATTAGTCTTGCTAATAGGTTGCTTAAAGGTCATAAACAAATGAATACTATCAAGTGTCAGATGTTATGTGTCCCGTTTTTACGAGAATTATTTTTAGATAAGGGCAGTAACTGACAAATGAGTCTTGGTGTGCTGGTTGTCTTTCTCTGGTTATACTTTAGAAAATAAAATGGCACTCCAAAAATTCTTTTAGTATTTTATTGAGATGAAGGTCTGCTGAGAATTCTTGTCTTTTACTTTCCCGAAATACACATATCCACATACATATGTGAAAGACACACTGATGTCAGTGTGACGAATCCATTACACCATCCTTGTAGTTGTCGTGCAAAAATGTTGAGAATCTCAAAGTAGAGACCAATAATTGCAAATTATGGAGTGTATTTTTTTATCTTTCTACGGTATTCACAGCTGCGATTCACATTTCTTCAAACGATGAGATTGTTCATCCCACTGGTGGGAATGTGGCGCTTATTTCCTTCTATTTAAAGAATGCGTGGTTGACCTTGAACATTGCCTTTAGGTTAAGTAGATGCTGAAATACCTGCGTCCAGTTAGGGATCTATACAGCACAACCGTAAAACCAAGACAGGGGTTTTTGATCTCCAGCAACACTGTCCACTGTTACTATCACCAGTAATACTCACGTGGTCCATCATTATCCTATCTACAAACAGCCTACTCGACCATCGTCGCAAATGATGCCTTTCAACAGGCTGCTGTTCCAAGAAACTAGCCTTTTTCCATTTCCATCGAGCCGATATCACATTCTAACTGGCCAGCATACATCCAACTCCAGTAGCGTTGCTCCTGTGGAAATCCCGGTTTCGCTCCCGCTGGCAGGAATGGTTGGCGTGATCTTCGTTCGATGTTTCTTCCACGTGTAACGGTGTTTTATAGCAAGGGAGGGAAAATTTGAAGCAGCACTCGCCAGCACAGCCTCCTAGAAAAGGTTCCAGGGCAAATGATGAAATTGATCAAGAAAGGGAAAACACACGATTGCAAGCCTTCTAGAACATCGAGAGGAGCTCACTGTTCAACCAGCGTAAATTTCTTCTTCAAGAGAAAAAAGGGTTGGCGGGGGAACGCATTCGAAACATTGCCAACTGTCTAATCTAAGAGCGTGAACTTTGATGCGGGCTATTTGAACAGTCGTAGAGAAAGTCAGAAGAATAAATAGTTGTAGATCGGTTGTAGTATATCGAGTGAGCAGTACGGCAATGTCTTAGAAAACACAGAGCAGATTAAACTCGAGCGAAATGCTAACAAATACGGAAATGTTTTCAAGTTTAATTTTAGGTTTATATGGAAAAAATGGTATTTGAATCTAAAATGCATTTAGAGATTCGATTTTTTGTACTGTTAGTGCTTGCCTTGTCGAAAGCTGTGCAGTCTATTCAAAAGAAAAAAGAAAAAAAAACTTTGATATAGAATGTTCCCAGTTGCATTTTGAAAAACAGCAGTCGCTTTTTAGATATGGTTCTATGTTCCTTCAACCATCTGTCCCACTCATTCATGAAAAGGAACTCTTCAACAGCAGAGATGTACATTCAAGCAATTGCAGTCCATCTCTCTTGGGTCCCATTAATGTGGAAACTGGAGATGTAATTACTCGAACGATTGCTGTGAGTCAAGATACTATCGAGAATGCAGTTCTGAAGATTGCGAATATTTTTCCTCAGTCATTAACCCTTTCTGCTGGCTCGTCTTCCAAAAATATCATTCCTAATGACCTTCAGAATTTTCCGAACGATAGTCTGTGCTTGAAGGCCAAATCAGTTGCAGCAGATCTGCTCACTAGTCGAAAGAAACGCAGCAAAATGACCATGTCTTTCCATAAGCAGGCGTCCTCATGTGAAGGCAGCAATCAAAATCTTGGAGATAATCGGGAAAAGTGTCAGCACAGAACAGGCGTCTTTCGGTCCTTGGATAGGACTCTGCAAAATGAGAAGAATCACCCTAAAAAGACGAAAGAACACTACTCCCAGAAGAGCTTTAGACAGAAGAATAAAAGGGGGAACTTTTCCCAGCATCATTCTGTTATCTCTGTGGATGAAATATTCTCTGTGAGAAAGGGAGACGACTCAAGCGGGAATGATACAAACCTGAAATTATCTGCAAATTCATGCACGTCATACGAATCGGAAAACATTCCCACGGATTTATCCGCCGATCACTGCGTCATTTCTGCCGAGTCATCCACTATCCCGAAGATCTGCAGCAGCACGTCCGACGTGTACTCTCAACTGAAAGAGAAAGCACATTCCAATAGACACAGCTTTACGAATGCAGACTTTTGTCCTCACCTAAGCGTGTTCTGTGATTCTCAGCAGCCAGACAATCTTCGATACACAGAAGAAGAATCGAAGCAGACCAAATTGTACAGCCAAAGCCAGGAATCTTCAGATGAGACTGATCTCGCTCACCACAACAATAATCCTCCAGGACTAACGAAAATGTGCATTCCTACAGAAAATTTGCAAGTACTGAGTTCCTCCCAAACAGGAAACGGCATTTGCACCAACATCGCATCAGCATTTGATCAATCCAAGAATGAAGCCCTCATTGAGAAAGAGAGCATCATCAGCGAAGTTCAAGAGAGCAAAGTAGACGGGAGCAAACCATGCAGTGCACTTCTGGTGCCCAAAGAAGGCTGTGCCGAGAGTAAATGTTTCAACATGTCTGGCTTCATTGAAAATCTTTTGTCTGTAATTGTTCGTACGCAATCTTCTGGAAGAGATTCTTTGCTGGAAAGTGGTTCTCAGCGCAAAGAGTACATTATTTCTCTGGCGAAACGACTACTCGACACGTTTTCCATCTTCATCCAGACGAAAGCCACATACGAAGCGACGAACAGCGAAGATTCTCGGAACTTATTAAAGGAATGCATCCAAGTTTTCAAAGAGCAGCTGAAGGAATTGGAAAACGTTCAAGCAATTCCGAATTCTCCTCCGACTCCGGAGGTTCTTTATGAAGAGAATTTCGTCCCGGAACGCCTGAAACCGCTCACCAGCCTAATCAAGGATAGGTGTAACAGTTTCAACAAGTTCATGAGCTACGAAAAACCGTGCCTCTCATTTCATCAGAAAGTGAGTTCCAGGATACAGAGCGTACCAAAACCAAATTATCATTCCCAGAACGGCTTCCACCCTCTGAACAGTTTCTTGTGCGATGATCAAATTCATTTCGATAATTTCGATTACGAATGCTGCAACGTGGGCAGCAAATATGTCTCCCCGAACCTTTTTGAGGAACAAGCGAATATGAGCAAAGGAAAGGAAATCTTGATCGACTATGTGAAAGAACTTCCTGCAAGTAACAGCGAATATTATAAATGCAATATCCATTCCTCGTGCGTGTTCTCTCAGAATGCAGACAACAGTAAAAACTGTTCAGAAAGTCAGCTTCAGCACGGTTTTCTTGCGTCTGACAAGCCCCTAAGCCACAAAGATGCCACGAAGAATGAATACGAGCAAAACAAGAGCCTGTTTCCGAGCAGCACGAACGCAAACTCCAAGATGGAGTCTTTTCCCGAAGTGACTCAGAACTGCTTTATTTACCTAAAAGAACAATTCAAATACGATCGGTCTCTGTCCTCCCATAACTCCTGCGACACATTCCACGAATGCTACTCGAGCAATTTTAGGCACAAGAACACCGCAAAAGACGTGAAGCAAGCGTACCGAACGAAAAGGAATACGAATTACGAAAGGTGTAAGAGCAATTTCGCCAATCCCGAAGACGCATCCAGATACGGGAACAGGCATCGCAACTATCAGTCCTACCTTTACAACAGATCAGAAGGCTCGATGGACCGCAGCACGAGCGATGTCCACGGAGGGTCTGCAGAGTATGAAAAATGCGTCCACTGCATTCACAAGTACAGTTCTTCCGGAAAGAAACAGAGGTACCAGAGAAAAAGCAGCAGGCACTCTGTGGAACACTGTGCAGAAAAGGATTATCAAGAGGTTTCTCAGAAGGAGATCTATTCAGACAACGATTCTGCACTCATCTCTTTTTATGACGAAAACTACGTAGGCAAAAACTACATAGATACCAAACCCCATGGATATCCTCCTCTGGTCTCCGAATACATGCAGCCCGGTCATTACGATGTTCCTATAGCTTCTAGTCAAAAATCTAAAGAATTCTGCAAACTGGATGTGGTGCTGCAGACTTTGGACTCGTTGAATTCCAAGCTAACTCTTGGGGAAGAGTTCTCCAGCAGCTGCCTTGCGTCTGCCAAGGCAGCGGACATCCCTGCCAAAGAGCCCCAAAACAAGCATCCAGAAACAACGTCGTCGTCTTCTCAGGCGACTGTATCAGAGCAACCGTTGCAGTGCACCGGAAGTGGCAACAACGAAATTTGGAAATCCGCGTTCGAAGCGTTGGTTATGCTACAGAATCAGTTAAACACTCATCCCGATACGCGTGAAGTTGCGCCCAGCCATCCCAAAGGCAAAAGCTCCCTGAAAGCCAAAGAGTGGATCGAAAAAACAACCAACCTCCGGAAAGACGATCCAAAAAACACTCGTGAGAAATCACCCGTGATACGGAAGGAGTCCAGGTCACCGGAAGCTCCCAACGATTTCGCCTCGTTGTCCTCTTCCAAGAACATAGCATTCAGCTGCCAAACCGAAAATGGCCACCAGCAAGAAGAAAACAGTGTTTCCTTGAAGCTGGACTCCCGAACTGATACTCACCATTCCAGCTTAGAGATAGTTACTCAGATCTGGAAGAAAAATTCTCACTTCACTACAGACGAGTAAGAAATCTGCAGAGTTTCCAAGGCAACTCACGCTGATGGTCAACGGGACAACGTTAACTTTCACTGTATTGATTCGTCTCCATGTCTGCTGTTTCCGTTTCTTCCTTTCTGATGGCAGACTGTAGCGATGTCGGTCTCTCGCTCCGCTGAACACTGAAATTGATGTGTGCACCTTCCGGCGTTTCGTCTAGCATCAAATGATTAGAAAGGTGAACGTAGTAGTCAAATGATAAGTGTATGAGCAACAGAAATTGGTTTCTTCGCGGCATCGGTAAGAGGTACCCCTGTTTCCTGGTGAGGACACCAGAAATAGCATTTTTGTCGACTGAAAATTGAAACAGTGGCAGTAATAAAACGAGAAAAATGAGTTTTTCAAGGAACTCATCGTGGGTGAGGTTGACCCTATTTAACCAAAGAGGGAGCGATCTTTAACGACAGGGGCATCCATGGACGAAATTGGGTGTGTTCCCGCCTCCAATGAAAAAAAAAAAAGCAGATGCTTGCCGCTGAATTCAGAAGGTCACCGTTGGTTGCTAAAAGAGGGAGGTTCGAAATTCAAGTCTGGCGTTTTAGGTCAACGAGACTGTGTGATAGCAAAAATCTTTCGAGAAAGGAATGGATCGGACCGTCCCAGCTTGAGAGAGCACAGATTACCGGAGCAAAAAAAGAAAAAGAAAAAAGCGATCCTAGGAACGCTGACTCGTTCGCACGCTGCTGAATTCTGCGCTAGTGGGTGCTCCAGGCATTCTTTCAGGCTCATGTATAAAGCAAACCGAGATCTGAAGAGCAGCGAGTGCAAAGTGGTAAAGTCACTGATCTCAGGAAGTGATCCCCAGTGCCTGCTTTTCGCGGACCACTAGGCGTGAGAAGACCGCCCCGAGTCGAGCTTGCAGTTTGATTCGAGCATTCGACGCGATCTTTCTGGAGAGCAGCAGTTGCAGACCACGTTCGTGCGGAGCCCCAGTACCCTCTAGGGAGACTGCCGGTTCCGGTTCGCGCGGGTCTTTGGAGGTGGCGGATGGCGACTGTTTGCGAAGCAGTGGTGGTCGAACAATCGTCATACGACTGCCCAGTCCTCGTCTCAGCAGCGGCGTTGAGGATCAGCACGTGTGTTCCTCGTTTCCGAGGCAGATTCTCTCAATAGGCGTCCACAAAGTCCCAGAACTTGATCGGGAAGCTGGCTGGCACCTGAGGCTAAAAGCAGAGTCCGACCCCGTGCCCTCCCATTCTCCCAAACTGATCCTCACTCTGCTCTGACTTTTCCATGCGTGCTGCAGAGAGTGCCAATCGGTGATCGATGCGCTTCGCAGACTCGCCCCCTTGGAGCACGGTACTGCTTTTCTCTTCAGGTGAACGCCGGCGACCGTAATAGAATTCCGGAATGGTTCCCAAACGGCATTCCTTCCTCTCTAGTAGACAACGAATCGTGAAGAAGAAAGCGAAGGCTCCTGACGACGAGGAACATTCCCAATGGTGCGCACACTTTTAGAGGAACAACCGCTTACGATTCCGCCTGAGGGCGGCTCCATGCACGCGCTCTCTGAGAGGCATTTCACAGAATCCGCCTTTGAGAGAAGGCACCGCGTTTGCAGAGGAAGGGGGACGGAGAGAGATGAAACCATCGGACGACATACGACCAAAGCCGCAAATGAGGGGAATGGAGGAAGCGCGCAGCAGAATGGAACGGAGGCGCGAGGATTCCCTCGGCTGGCACTTTCCCCACTTCCCAGGCCTAGTACGCGAGAAACACGCACATTCTCAGGGAGTTTCCCCATCTTGACTGCAGCTCCGGATCGCTTGCTGAACCGCACCCGTCGACTTCAGAAAGAGCGGAACGTCCCGAAAATGTAACGTCCTCCCCCCTCCCCCCCATCCTGCCTAGTTTCACTCACAGCTCGCGACCCCATCGCTCACGCTCCCGGTTGAAACGGGAGGAGATTCTTCTTGCGCTCTCGAGCTCTGGATGCAGTGCACGAAACAGTGAGCACGCTCACCGCTCTCTTGGTGAACATCTGAGCAGAGCCATCTCCTCCCACCTTCTAGAAGCCTTCATGGGTTGCGGCATGATTTGAGTTCTGCAATGGCTCCCGTTGAACCGGACCGGGTGGAATGTGTGCCCCCGGTGCGGAGGAAAGACCAAGACCGGAAACGGATCGAGTTGGCCCACGAAAGCAACAAAGGATTAAAAGAGCAAGGCTGCAGAAGCGGCGCTTGAAGTAGCACGAACAGCAGACCATGGTTTGCCCTAGGGGCCGGATTATCCGTGTTCCCGTCGGGATCCCACTGCAACCCCTACTCTTCCTTACTTCCTTGCGTCCAAATCATTCGAACTCCCGTCTTACCCCCGTCTCACGCTTGCCTCATTCTCATCATTTTTTCCCTTTTGGCAAGCCTCAGCAGCTCCCCTCGAGGGCATCACCGGAGAGAGACGGAGGTGTTTCTTAAGACGCCCACCGACTGGTGGTACTTCCGGTCCCGATGGAGGCTCCCAATAGCAGGCCGCTGGAACACAGCAATGCAGGGGTCACATGTCTCTTCTGCTTGCTCCTCATGGCCGGCGTGGCTCGCGCACTTCAACAGCAAAGGACGCATGCCGGGCCGCTGGCAAGCTCTCGATCTGGAAATGCAGCTGAGGACATCTGTGCCGCCGCCATGCCCGCTCAGAACCGTCCGGGACAGCGTCCGAGAGGGGATACGAAATCTCGGGTGCCATCATAGAGCGGCAGCGGCGAAGCAGGAGACGCGTTGGAGATCAGTCCCGAGCCGTGGTCTGGAGAGCCTGGCTGGTGCAGGAGAGGACTCACCCCTCTTGCCCACCTGAAGAGTCGCTGCAATGAGGAGAGCGCAGGCTCCGTGCATCAGGGAGGCTGGCGACGGCGTCACGAACGCGGCAGGTAAGAGGCACCGAAGAGGCACGCAAGCGATCAGCCGCGCTGGCGCGCTCACGGAGGATTCACGAAAGAAGGCGGGGACAGGAAGCGCGCTCTCAGGAAAATGGACGGCAGTGGCGGTTGGGGGGGGGGGAAGGGGGGAGGGATAATGACTCCCCGGGGGTCCTCCCTTTCATCCAGATCTGCGCACGAAGGGGGAGCCACTGTCGGAGCCTTCCTACGAAAGAGAGCCCCTTCGTGCGATAAGTGGGCGGGGTGGCTACCCACTTTTCATGATGACCGCGAGCTCGAGAGCCAGCCAGCTTATCGGCGCGCCTTCTGTTCCCGGAACCCTCTCTAGGGCAAGGACGTGAACCAATTTTTTCACCCGGAGGCGAAGGAATGCGCTGCCCTCCTCGCACCGAATTTTCTCCCGGAAGGCGGCGAACCCGCTTCCTCACGCTTGCCTTGCCCACCTCCGACCTTTATCACAGAGACCCGCCGCCACCACGGTTCCAGCAGGAACCTCACCGTCACCAGCCTTTCGCCATCTCACACGAGCAGGGTGCCGTGGAATGCCGCCTGGAGGTGGCACGTGGAAGAGGGGAACGAGGAAAAGGCCTTCCGCGGAGGGCCTCTGCTGGCTTCGATGACGAGGTGCCCCTCGTGGACAACGCCTCGTGTGGAGCGACCGAATCAGGGGACCCGGACATTCGCAGGAGTCTCTGCGCTCCCGAGGCTGGCGATGCTTGGCGCTCGGTCAACGTGATCAGGATGGCAAGCCAAGGAGCTTCCATCAGATCCCGCCGATGCGCCCTGGGCTGACCTCCCTGACGTGCACGCGAAGCTCTCGCGGCGAAGAAGGGAAGCATCTCTTGGAGGGGAGGGGACCTCCGCTTTCTCTGCCGATCTCTCGGCATCCCTCTGCCGGCGACGCGGCGCAGTCCCTCCATCGAAAGTCCACCTGGAAAAGTTCCCCGAAGGTTGGACCAGCATCGGTTCCCGCTCTCTCCTACGGGTAACAGAAACCGGGAGGAAAGTGTCATCTTTCCTCGTCGGGAGACGCGAGAAGGGGCCGTGGGTCTCCGGAGTCTCCGTCGGACGGTTCTGCCCCCGGTCATCGCAGAGGCAACCAGCTGATCACCCGCGAAGAGGAAAAAAACCGTGGGTGATCGACAGAATGGACGAGGCTCAGGAGCAAGGGGGAGTTCGCAGGAGTAACGAAGGGAAAGCGAGAAGTAGAAACTCCATCCCGCTGTCGGGCATGACCTTGGAGCGCGCGGAGAAGCGACGCAGGCATGGACAATCCTCGAGGATGCGGAACGGCTCAGGATGTCTCGGCTACCGCAAGCAGCGGCGGCGGCTTTCTTCCTCTGCCTTCGTCTCCTCCTCTCCCCTCCAAACTTTCGAGGAGCAGATTTTTCGTCTGAGTTTCCTGCTGCGCCGCTCCATCCAAAGGGGTGGTCTCGCTTCCGGTGAGAGCAGGAAGCAATTGTTTCGCAATCACCGACCGCAACGGGCTCGGCATCCTGCGGGAACTCCGGTTCGCCTGAAACCTCTGCGGGTTCCTCTCCCACCATCTTCGCTACCCGTTCCATCAGGGGGTCAGCGTCCTGTGACGACTGGGCTCCCGGAGATAGTACGGGAAGGACCGCTCCAAACCATACCCGACTCCCCAGAAGAGCAGCCGTGCCTCATCTGTCCGATGGGCACGCGCGGAAAGCGAGAGATGGAGTATCCGAACGCCGCAGCCGTGCGTTCGGATGCGCCATCGCGCGCTTTCCAGAGTGCCGGGTGGCATCTCGGGTCCCCGAAGGAATTCGTGCGCCACTCTGGATGGAAAGAGGCCTCCGCCCACCCTCTTCTTCGCAAAGACGTAGCCGATCCACCCGGGGAGGGGAAAGGGTGGGGGCATAGAAGACGGCGCTGCTTTGATCCGCCGGACTCCCGACCGGAGTTTCGGATAGGCTACCGGTGATTGGCTGGTTCCTCCCGGCGCTCCTACTTCCTCCCCGGGACTAGGCTCCCCTGCACGCTCGTGCGGACGAACGAGGCCAGCATCCCGCACGCGATGGCTTGAGCGGATGCTCCTGCGTCTCGTCCCGAGCCAGGAGTCTTCCGGACCTGCGCTCTCTTGTGGGGTGATGTGTGCAATCGAAGCGACGGCCGGAGGAGCTCCGCCATGTTTTCTTGAGTGCAAGGAGCGGCTCGAAGTGCGGTGCACTGCCCCACCCGGGCCGCCCTTTCCCTGATCGGGCGCAGTGGAACCGCCGAACTCAGCCTAGAGTTACAGTGATCGTCCGTTCCGCAAGGGCTGTCGTCCCCCTTTGGCGAGGGGCCACGCTACCGACCCATGACTTGTCAGGAACCCTCCCTGGAGGATGGAGCGCGTCCCGACCCCCACCCCGACCCCTTTCTCGTAAAGCGGGCAGCTGGAGAGGGAGAGATCCCACACACCGGAGACTGCCGATCGATCGGTCCTTGGTTGCGGCGCAGAGCGATCTCAGGGTGGAGGCGCCCACGCGCTCTCCACAAGCGATAGTCTCCAGCCTGGACTGGCCACTTCGGCGGCCAGGTGATGCGACTCTCCGGATGGCTGAGCTCCCCGTTCCCGACTGAAGGGAAAGGGATTTTTTTTTTTGTCTCCCGCTGACTAAGCCGCCACTCCATCCTGGCCTTCATCCACGCTCGATCCTTCCCCATTTGACTGGACCGCCTTGGGAGTAGAAATCGACCTGCGTCCTGGTCTGAAGAGAGTGACCCGGTGCATTTCTGGATTCGCGGATCTGGGTGCCCGAACTCGCTGCCCTGCCTCTTCTTCCTGCAAGACGTGGGGGCCCGCGCGGCGGCGCGGAGGAGACCCCAGGGTGGACAGCGCATGAAATTCTTTACTCTCTCTCTTTTTTCTTTTTCTTTTCTTTTGTTTTTTGCCGCTTCCTCCCCTTCTTTTCGAAGACCGAGCCGTTCTCGGAGCAGCGTCGGAGAAGACGGGAGGAGGGGTTGCCGTTGATGGCACTCGCCAGGAGGCGACGAGGAGGCGATGGTGGTGGTGGATCCGGAGGTCCACCCCTCCTCACTACTCCGGATACGCTCCTGGAGCCTCTCTGGCGCCTTCCCTCCGGTGTGAGGAGCACGGTCGGCGGGCACGTTCGCGGTTTCCTCGGCGCAGCTGTACGGGCGGTGTGTGGGAACCCTCCTCCGCGCAAATGCGTTATATATATATATATATATATAAGCATCTAAAAGCTAAGAAAGCAGAAAGCAAAAAGGCACATGCGTCTTGCAAAGTCCTGCACCACATGGGAACCTGCGTGGCAAAACTGTTTCGCCTCCTGAAGGGAGACTGGGTCCTCGAACGGGAGCACCTCACGTGTGGATCAGCTCAAGGAGGGCACTTGGACACGAAACCTGCGTATCGAAATGGAGTGAAAGAAGAGACTCGTCGATGAATCACGACATGATCATCAGCTGGCGGCACATTATCAAATGATCTGTACTAAAGGAAAAAAACGCACAGGAAGCGCATTTTGTCCGACGATTGCAGAACAAGTGAAGCACGCGCCCATCCTCCTAAGACAACAGAGGACGCAACTTTCCGACTGGTCAAAACAGGCCCCTTGCTACCCAGCAATGGCTCTTCTTGGCAGGAGTGGCACATAGTCGTCATTCGACGGAAGTGGCGAAAGTCCCAGGGTGCAGGCGGAAAACCTTTGGGACCGGAACACCCAGCATCCGCCACGCCTACGTCTCCAGCAGTGTTAGAAGACTGTTGGACTGACGTTGCAGAAATGTCAGTAGTGCTGCAGTCGGGACGCCGGCTGGAAAGTAGTGGTCTACCGGTTAACATGAGCCTGCAAAACGCGCAATGAGGGAACGCAGCGACACTTCTCGACCTGAACACCACAGGCTGATTGCAGAGCCATCCGGAAGGACAGAATTCCTTCGAACAGCAAAATGAGGTGAGAGCCCCCCCTCCCCCCCCTATCCAACTGGTCTGCGCGGGACGCGTGCCAAGTAGCGGAGGCCGTGAGCAAAAAACCTGCGACCAGACTTCCGACTCATGAAAAAGGTGATATTCATGATGGGTTTCCTCGTGTGCCGGAGAGACTGGATGCGAAAAAAAGATTAAGCAGGAGAAACGCCAGCGTCCTCTCGCTTCGTCGTCAGCCGAGACAAGGACGAACCGGGAGTGCATCGGGCGAAGAGAGCATCCGTTCGTTACAAAGCAAAAGAGAACGCAAGTCCGACAACTCGGGGCGAGGAGCGCAAATGTCGCGACCCTGCAGCTCTTCCAGTTGCAATGCCCCCAACGTTCGGGTCCGGGAGGACTCCTGGGCATGGAAAGAACTTCACGTGGTTGCCGGATGCTCGCATGCTGCAAGGGTAGGGTGCGTCGCACTCATCTGAAAGGTCCAGCAGCCCGGAGGAGAAACTGGAACGCAAACTTTATTTCGCCTTTTGGACAATGTGGATGTAGAAGCCAGGACTGCTTCTTTCATCGTAAGGCTTGAAGTCGCCGAACACGGAATACTTAGCTTCGGGTCCAAACGTCTGCTGAAGCAGCTTACGAAAGCCTTCCAAGCGATGAGGGTAGTATGACAACCTGAAATGACTGCATGCCGAGTAGTGGAACACTCGAGACATCGAGAGCGCAAAGACTACCTGGAATCGAAAGCTGTGAGCCAGTTCTTCGGCAGGCATGCTGGGCTCTTGGGATCTTTGTTACCGAGGAAGGAGATATCCATGTTATAGTCCAGGACGATGAGATTGGGTTGCCCGTTTATGAGTATAACGGTTGTCTTGATGTCTTTGATGTGCTTGCTCTTCGAAACAACATTCGGAAATAGACTTTTGAGGAGGCAGGGAGAACCACGGATCGGAACTGCAATTGCATTTCTAACGATCGCCGCGCAAAGTGCCATCAGTAGGTAGGCTCGGTTGTTCGAGGCCCTCAAAAGAGCTTCACCCCCTTTCGGCTGGCCATACTCGAACGCGAGTTGCGGTCCTGGCAAAACATCCCGTTGGAACTACCCGCGCCGCAACTATCGGCACAGTCTGAGGGGTGGGGGTGGGGGGGAGGAGGGGGGCACACCCATACAAGGAAGGCTATCGTTTGGGCTCAGCACGAAAGCAGACAAACGGTGAGTCAGCCGACTCTTGCTCCAACTCTTGCTTTCAATTTAAAGCCATCCAACTGAAGGAATGGTGCAAGCCTTTGTTTCCCAGACAACAGAAAAGGAGCCTTGCCACACACACCAACTCAACGTCCCTCTCCTACAGCTGGATCCTCCGGGATCCTTGCTTCCCGAAAATTCGAAGTCATGATGCTTGCCTGACGATGCACAAACTTCCAAAGGGATCGGGAGAAAGATTTTAGCTCCTGATCTCCGGAGCCGGTTCAGTGATCTCCACAGGAACGCACTGAAAGCAGTTTCGTCCGGCACTCAACTTGCTCCCTCGCACTCTCTGCCGCCATTCGTTTACCGAGTTCACGGAGACAGCACTCGACATGCTCAGAATCAGTGGGAGCAAACGCAAGAGTTTTCTCTCCACGAATGAATGCGAGCGAAGTGGCCATCGCGGAAATCCGTTCAAGTGCGCAGACTCCTGAAGGTCCTCCTTTGGTCCGTCTCCCACTGAAGGCGGCCGACTCAAATGGTCCAAAGTGCAGTGACTGCCGAGACATCGGTTGAACCCGGGCAGTCAGCAGCAGCTCAAGCACGGTTCAATACCGCCTACGTTCGCAGTGGTAACATCTAGAGTTCATCGTCAGCACACGATCCTGACCTGTTCGGTGTCTACAAGTTACTCTCTTTCACACGAGCGAATGTACCACTTTGCGGAAAGCAACTATACAGTAATCCTTTTACCTCCAGTCCCCATTCCTCGGTACTCACCTATCAAGAACGAAAGGCAGTGGCTATCCTTGATTTTTTTTTTTTTTTTTTTTTTTTTTTTACTAATGTCTTTGCCGCAATTTTCTAAAAATAGTGGTCTTACCTCGGTTGAACAGTTTCATTTGGAGGAAAGGGCGCGGCACGACGCAGACACCCTTTGAATGACTTTTGAAGCATATGCGTGCAACACACAGAAGAGACGCCCCCCCTCCCCGTTTTTTATTTTTATTTTTTTCAATTTATTTTACTTTTTATTTTTATCATTACTAGAACACAAAAGGATTTCGCAATGACACAACATTTAGTATATGAGTCAGGAAAACGATTCGGAATCGAGAGCTTCCCGCACGAATGCTACGACTACTCCATGTCTTCCGTGGGAGTCTCCGTCCTTCGTGCGCGTTTCTGGAGAGGCTCGAAGGCAAATTTCACGCTCTCCATACACTTTCAGGGACGCAAGGAACGCAAGTTGGTCTCTGCGGTTTCATCGCTCGGACGTTCCGTAGCACTACTCCCCAGTGTCCCGCGATCACGTTATGGGCTCCATTAGATGAAGCCCTGTCGAACCACTGGTTAACCCACGAGATCAGGGCGCTCCATCGTTCTCGATCCCACGTTCCTCATGACCACACAAACTTCCAAGTCCAAAAGTCCGAAGATCGGCGCTCCGGTCATCGAGTTTCGCACTTTACGGATTCCGCCCTCTGCGGATGCAGGTGAATGCCACGCACCAGACGAAGCGGGGCTGTTACTCGTGCTCGCACGCAAAAACGAATTTTGCTCGACACAAGAACGACCAATGCCACAACCAAATCATCGATAACTTGCAAATGGGGAGCTGAAATTTCCAAGTGGAGCTGCCGCAATCCACACACGCACACGCACACACCTGTCGACGGGGCATGCCAATAGCAAGGGCAGCAATGTGGAGCACGAATTCACTATCCCATGCCTTGTCGTTTCAGATGAAAGAGGGGAGGCGAGACTTTCACGGTCATCCACAAAAAATCGTGCCCCCCACGCTCTCGGTTCCCTGGCAGCGCACGAAGCAGTTTCTTACCGATCCGTGATTTTCAGCTGCACCTTTAAGAAAACAACACTGCTGAGAGAGAGCCCTGCCTCGAACAACTTATCGCTGACTGCCCACGAAACCAACAGACGCACTCGGGAAATGGTTCGGTTCTAATTACAAATCGATGTCGGATGTGATTTCTAACACACACACAAAGAATAGCAGTGGTCTCGCTACGATCCAAAAACGATCTACGCTATTCTCGGAGGAATCAACAAACTACAAGACGCTCGAAGACCTCGAGAACATAAAGGGGCGGCATGTTAAAAATGCAGCAAAACCATGCATGTGGGAGAAGCAGATTTTTTCCGACTGGCAGGAAACGATTCAAAACCATCATATTTTATACGCCCTCAGGTAATTCAGCAGCACTCGTACTCGCGTCAGTGAATGGAAGGTTGGAAATGGAGGTTCCGTCGAAAGAACGAATGCACTCCCCGTTCTTTTGCGCAGCGTCAAGGACCACATGCACCGAGGGAGGGGGGGGGGGGGGGGGGCAAGAGCGCGAAACCGAAAATAAAACTCGTGCAGGCATGCCAAGTACGAAGAAGGAAAAACTCGACCTGGGTTCCGGGAAACGCCTGTCAGCAAAGGGAGCACCGTACGTCCAAGGAAGCAAAAAGATCCACGCTGCAACTTACTGTTTCAGAAAACACGACGCGTGGTTTCGTACTTTCGCAAGATACTGAATGACCCGTGAGCTTACCTCAGGTGGCACCACAAGAGCACATAGGAACCTATTTTTTTAATTACAAGATTTCATTAGCGAGATACTTTCACGCGTCGCAAACGGTTGACATTTTCGGACTCGATTCGAATGAGCCAAAAGTCGACGGGCAAACGGACACTTTCATCGTCACCAAGTGGATGAAGAGACGAAGACCGAAGCCAAATCAGAGGGACTTATTTGCTGGACTGAACGGAAGTTAATTAACACACAGTCAATAAGGAAAATTGCAAAAAAAAGAAAGAAAGAAAGAAAAGTATCCTGACCGAAAATAATAGCAAGAACTCTTTAGCACCCTAAGGATATGCAAATGATTTTCACTGTTTATTGAAAAAATGAACACAGTTATCGCTTTGTGTCATTTTTCCTATCAGAAATCTTGGACTTCTCAATCACAAACAGTACGCTTTTAAATCCTGAATCATTATTCTTTGAAAGGTATCATTAAAATTCACACAAGTGAAAATTAAATCTTGGAACTGAATCTTATTTACATTTCCGGGTTTTATCTATGCAAGCACAATGGAAAAAATCAGGAATAATGAAACACCGATTCGTATTTCATCACAAAGTACAACAATCATTTTGTTTAACTACTATTTATTAATCCATCTGTTCCAATATGTAAAGAATATACAATCGTATCGAAATGACAATATAAAGGAAGATTTTATTATATTTAAATCTTATGCTAATTCCAAATTCCACCGAGAAATTTGCAAACTCTTTTGTCTTCTATTAGCAGAAACCTCTTAGGAATATAAATTACCTAAAGGCTTAACATCTTTCTTAGCATGTATTTCAAATTCAGTGTGAGTGTTGAAATTGGGGAGCAAATTAAATGTTAAGAGTCAAAGAAAGACTGAAAGAGCTATTTCTTTTGATTGTATGAAAGATAAATCTAAATTATGAAGAATGTATCGTCTGATAATAAAATGAAATTAAATAAGTGAAGCCTTACATTGTAATATAGACTTGTAGGAGGAGTAACTCCTGTACATAATGTTTCATCATAATTCCTATGATCGATCATAAAAATACCTCCAGGTCGAACAAAGTCCTTAAAATTCTGAAGTGCAAGTCTGAAATTCAAAATATGCTTTAAAAAATCAAATTCGCACATAACCACATGATGCTTACCTTTGTTTCTTACTATCCAAATTTTCATCTGGCAAATGAGCAAATGAATTTCCTAAACACAACACGGCATCAAACCCATCACCGGGTTTTTCTATATCATCACACAAAGTTAACCAGTTTGCCTCTTCAATAACTACAAAGGAAAAAAATCTTTCTTGATATTAGTAAAGGTGAAAAATGTTAACTAATTCCATATGATGCCCATGCTTGAAAAGCATTGAAATTTAAATCAACTATACATAATAACTACAAAACGATGATTTAAACAGCAATCCATAATACACCCTTAATAAAATTACAGAAATACGAAGAAAACAACAAAAAAAACGCAATGGCATTTAGGAAAACAGCCCTTTGCATCTTTTCATAAGTAACTCGATAAAAAAGACTCGACAAAACATCTACATTTGTAAAAAAAAAAAAAAAAAAAAAAACACACACACGCACACAAAATACATTTACTTTTGTAGCTTTGCGTACATCTACATAGCGTTGTTGTACTTAAATCTTCTGAATGCCTTTCTTCATTTGTGATTTCTTTGCCATTTTATTGGGAATTTGAGATCTTTCCTAAATTTGACTTTGTTTTAAAGTTTTATGGTCCCTTTCTGTATTGACTTGCATTATTAAATATCTTGTTTCAATACCACTTAAATAAATTTTGAAGGAAAATAGATAAAGTAAATTGCTTAGCAGCTTGGTAAACTTGAAACTTTTATGCACTTTCAAACCTTTCAAACCACTTTCAACCTTTAACCTTTACATTGAAGTTTTCTTATTATTAAGCAGCATGTGCAGCAATTTCAATTACATAAGTTCAGCATAAAATTCCAAACCACATTAAAAAATTAATAAATACAGTAACACAACTGAAATATAAACATGCATTTTGAAGTCCAATCCTTTCTTGCAATTAATGGAAACATCTCATTAGGTAGGGCAAAATGAAATTCACAACTCATAAACTACTATTTAATATACTGTAGGTACATGGAAACATACATATTCACCTATGTATATATTTACAACTTTCAGGTGACTATTCCTTCAAGGTCAAACTGGAGCAATACTTGAAAATCAAAAGTGCTTTAAATAAGTTTTTTGCCATTACATAACAAAAACTACATTAACTTATTCACAGGAGGAAAAAAAAAAGCACATGAAGACTACAAACTCAGAACAATATCCTAATATCCTAACCTACCTGATTACTTAATTAATGACTGGAAATGTATATCACCAATGGGATTATACAAGACAAATAACCTATTGCTTTCGCTGAAAAAAGTTCACAAACAGTTCATACAAAGCATGCGACATTCATGAAAGAAACATGCTGACACAATCCAAATTATTAGCATAATCTAAAAATCATAAATGAAGAAAACACAAAATCCATCAAAGAAATCAACAGATGCCAAAGAATTTTAACCACCACAACAGATGGAAATTCATTCTCACAGACACCACAATTACAAGGAAAACCATAATCTAGGAGTAAATTGTAAACCAGATTAATTAGATCGTAATTAGCTTTCAAGTAATACTTTTAAACTAGAAGTACATTGTGCACAAATAATAACTTAATTATCAGAGTTGATGCACCACAGAATTTCCATGCTTATACAAGAATCATGGATGAGGAAGAACACTCTGCATCAAAAAAAGCTTTTGATAGAATGAAATGATCCATAAACCTCAGAAGAATAAACATAATTCGAAAATTTGATCAGAAAGACAAACTCTTCACATAAAATGTTTACAAAAAATGTTTACATGTTGAATTCTATTTTCATTTCATTAATTATCCACTTTTGTTTCATTCCATCTGACTCTTACCCCAGTTATCGAATGCCATTTCTTTTCTTCTATTCCATCGTGTCTGTAAAGCATACTTAAGCATTTTATCTGATGCATCAACTGATGTAACTTTAAACCCTGCTTCAAGCAATAATTCAGAATCAACTCTGAAACATAAATTGTAATACAGACAGAGAAAAGTGCCACAGGATTACAAAAGAAGAAAAAAAAACATTTTCAAACTCAGTTCACTTATTATTATTTTCTTTTTTAACGTGATTCTACCAACTAGAAACGAAGATTCCAGTCACAAAAAAATTAAAATAGAACCAAAGCATGAAATGAACATCAAACACCCAAAGGAAACAAGAGAAACATGCAAGTTGTCCACTATCTTTAAATCAACATTCCAAAAAAATCTTTTACCTCTTCAGAAAATTCATTTCAATTCATCTGGATATGAAATTCATTCATTTCATATTCAATTCATTTCAATCAGAAAATTCATTTTCATTTTTTTTTTCCAAGAAAAAGCAGACATTCCTTTTAATCATTAAAAAAATATTAAATAATAAAATAAAGGAGCAATGCTTTTACACAAGAAAGAGAAACAGAATAGAAAATTCGTAGAACAAAACTCCAAAATGTGTAGCATTATGAAAGAAAAAGAAGCAGTTGCAGAATCAAAGTGAAAATGTGGCCTTTGAGAATACATTACAGTTTCAAACGAAAATTGTACACCTGCATATCACAACTGTGACCAATAAAATACAGCCTGTAGTGGTGAATGTGGAAACCAAGACCAAGTAATTCTTCAATGTATCAATTACTATGGTTCTTAAGTAATTCATAATGAGATGAGGCAGAAACCAATAAAACAGCATATAAATATGTGTAACATATACACATGAATGTTCAAGGCAGAATAACACAAACATGAATAAAAAGAAATCATTTAGAAGGTTTCAAAAAAACATACTTTTAGGAAAAAAAAGTAAAATTCAAAATATATAAATAGATCAACCACCATTGGCTGATAATGCAGCACATAAGGGCTGATAAAGATGCAATGCATGTTTCAAGTAATTTGCTCCACTTACATAGCTACTTATTCAACAACATGGAAAATCAAGTTAGCATTTGCATTTCACTATTATGTCTAAAATTATCATTCTCAAGAAGTACACAATATATAATTTAGCAGCAATAAAGTTACCCAGTTCCACAAGCAACATCTAAAACCGATGTACATCCATATTCTCTTAATGTATTGATTAAATAATCTTTGTAATGTTGTGTTCTGTCATTTCTATCTCCAATGTATATTTCCCATAACTTTGCTGCAATTCCATCTGCATATTGATCTGGTACTCCAGAAACTGCTGTACCCAAAGATCTAATTTGAAAAACATTCTCTGACATTCTGAAATACAAAAACTCTGCATTAATGCGCGTTCCCAAATCTTCACAGATTCAAAAGGAAGGATCTACTAATAAATGATAGAATCAATGGATGCTGTTTATACCTGAACCTTTAACAACTTTTTAAACTGATCAGACATTTCCAAATGGCGTTTCGAAAATGTGATGTTAAATGAAAAGGGGAGGGGGGGGGAGAGAGAAAAAAACAAATTGAAAAATTGCATGACAAATGTACTTAAGTTTATGGCCATCGGCAAACTGAATTTTTTTGTACAAAATAGTATTGAGGTTCAAGTACGTTTTATCCTGCCCGACACACACACCAACGCACAAAATTAATCAGGAAACCTGTCTTACATAAACAATGGCTCTAAATAGAGGGGCTTCGGTGTGTTAATTTCGAGATTTTTCGGGAGGGAAAGAATATCCAGCGCAAGACGTCGGTTAACCGAAGATTTCCCCATTGTGCATAGGCACGATGCAAGCTAATTGAAACCTTCAAGCTTATGCAAAATAGGTCTTGGCATTGCAGCTGAAACGAAGCACTCATCTCACCTGACATGTTTATAACTCATAATACACTGCACTTAAATCACCCACACAGGCAGAACTCGCTGTGCTTCGGTCGTAACAGAATGAACACAAATGAAACACGAATGTAGCAGTCCGTGACGAATAACATTTGCAACTCCCAAGTCTGGGGAAGCATTGCCTACTTGGCAGTTCTGCCTATTTACTTGCTCTACCTCCACAATACCCCCCACAATGGCGGCCAACAATACCGCTACCTACTGAACCTCCAAAAGAAGACAAACAAACGGTTTGGTACGGCATGGCAAATTCAAGGGACAGAGAGTGGGATAAGGCAGACAATCAAACCATTGCCCCCTTGTAGGGAGCAGTAGCAACCCCCACCACTGCTCACGCAAAAACACACACACACACAATCCCTACTTACGTTCCCACCTACGGTAGTCGTCCGAGAGCCGGAGTACTTCGCCCTCTACCAGGCCGCGGCCGTCGTCGTACTGCAAATGACTTCCGGCGCCGCCCAGCACGTACCGGCAGCCGTGGGGCGACACGATCTTCCTCCTCTGCAGGCGGCAGAGGGTGGTGGCGGATGCTGACGGGAAAACACTTGCAGCAGGGCGCCCCTCCTACGACGTGCAGCGGCAGAGTGAGCTCACCTTGGTGCAACGTAACCGACGAACCTTTATTATTTCCATTTTCCTTAACGTTCGTCGGAATGATCTGCGATCAGCGTGCGGAGCTCCATTTTCCACAATGGAAGGGTTTTCTAGATTTCGAATCTCAAAACAGCGTCCGCTCACGGCAAGGGATATGTCCTGGACCAAGCTCGGTCTTGCTCAAGTGCGAGCAAACTATCTTAAGCAAATTCTTTCAAGAAAATCCTGCAACCAGGATGAGTGCATTCACCGGATGATGAAATTACATACCAGAGATTGTCCCTCCCTCAGTATACATACATACATACATACATACATACATACATACATACATACATACATACATACATACATACATACATACATATATATATATATACGTGTGTGTGTGAGAGAGAGAGAAAAGATTGTTGCAAAAGTCCATATTTCAAAATATAAAATCATAGAAAATATGTACTAAACTGAAATAGAAAACCCTGATTTGTTTTCTAGAGCTGGTTGTAACATCTTTCAATTTTGCGACAGGATACTCTGTGAAAGAAATAGGACGTATTAAAAAAATTTTGAAATCCTAGTGATTCTAATCTGTCCGACAGCACTTGTGGTATCATTCTAATTCACATGGAGCCTGATCAGATGGAACGTTACCTGACGTAGAACAGTTTCACGAACTGTGCAAATTAATCACCGCTTAAAACAATTGAATCGTTTATTCTGCAATCCTCATTTTTGCAAAGCTGGCAACACCTGGAAACAAATTGCCAGCTTTGCAAAATCTCCGTTTCAATTGCAATCTTGTTGAATGAAAGTTTGGAGTTTTTTAACATGGAGCATAGACAATTAAATAGACATCATTTTGTTACCGAGATCGTTTCGTGCTGCTTTCTTAGTTCTACCACGTGTCACAAACATTCTTCGCTGTTTATTTGACAAAACATCTAATGATTTTTCTTGTTTGTTCGCTGCTATGATTAATATCCTGCACGAGCTGTTTCGACTTGGTGTACAATTATTTCGTATGAAATCCCGCGTACTCATCAAGTGGAATATGAGTTCGGGCACAATTCAAGCTTTGATTGTCAACTAAATATTCAGTATTGAGCAGTATATTAAGTAGTTCTTCTGTATATAATGAATGATATTAATAAGTTGATGCGTCTTGCATGGTTTTCGGTTGCATCCTGCTTGTTTTTGCAAATTACGAGGAAAAAAAATCCATAAATAAT
This sequence comes from Raillietiella orientalis, assembly GCA_036172245.1. Classification (NCBI taxonomy): domain Eukaryota; kingdom Metazoa; phylum Arthropoda; class Ichthyostraca; order Raillietiellida; family Raillietiellidae; genus Raillietiella; species Raillietiella orientalis. Next base: position 3,900,911 of record JAYWIR010000002.1, on the reverse strand, counting down.
TTATTAGCATACGGGCATTGTTTATGGCCTTTCCTGGCATAATTAGCGAAAGCAAAAAAGATGCAACAGAAAATCCTGTTTATGCATGTACTCGTATTTGCTCAAAATATCATGTGAACCTTTTACAAACATCGTGAAAAATCGGAATTCTTGACGACGAGACACCATGACCGTGTAAAGAAGGTTTTTCTTTTTGTCAGCATAGCAATGTTTTTCGATAACTGAAAGGTAAAGATACTGTAACTGTCCAATAAATGCTAAACGGTGATCCTGCTTGCTTTTGCAGATCGTGCAAAAAAGAAATTATGCTTGTGTTTTTTTTAGTTCTTCTTGTTATCCTCATATCAGTACTTTGCAAAATAATAACGGACAGCAGGAATAGGAGCATGAATTAAAAGGAACTTGCCAGAGATCGTGAACAGGGAAAGATGCCAACCTTTCCGTATACTCTGAGAAACGGGAAAAAGGTTGGAAACGATGCATTGCCCTTGTAATCCCATACTTGCACCTGGGATAGCCAAGCTCTCCAAATGAGGGATTTCCGTGTGACCATCTAACGCGAAACACCTCTCTGTGTAAAGTGGTCATCGTTTAGTAATTGACATTCAAGTGGAGGCATTTGAGAAACCGAGTGACAGATTTGTGGATTTGGAACGGAAAAGAGTAGCCAACTTTCAGACACGAGACTCTGACCATGTCCAGTCCTGTTAGATCGCGAACATACGAGCTCGAAAGAGTGAAGTAAGCAAGCAGAGAAGAGGTTTCATAAAGGTTCCAGAAAGTTTCGGGAGCATTCGCTCTCCTTCGTGCACCTGCTCCAGTGTTTACCAAGCTGTTCCTTCTCTCGAATCTCCCGATTTGGACCTCTGGAACTCTTTAATCTAGTAGCTAGAGAAGAGATTCATCAAACATGATGCATGAAAAGGCATTCATTGAGTTGTTGCTTGTAATCTTTTCCATTTACAAAGATAGCATGGTGTATGCAAGTACCGTTTCTGAGGTTACACATCCAGTAGCACATCTCTCATGTCTACCTCCTATTACATGTCATCAGGTGTAGACTTGATCTGGAATGATGTACCTCACGGCGATGTTATAAGCCCAATTAAAGAAAAACAATGAAATATGAAATGGATTTTTCTTTCTTTCCTATTCGCCCGAAAGTCAGAATCACTTTCCGTTGAAAGGGTTTCTCTGAAAAGAAATAGGTTTCCGAATCCTTCTCAAAGCTTACCGGGTTTTGGAATTCCAGAAACAAGGGTAAAACCCCTGGCTACCCACGTGGCAAAACTCACGGGGCTCTTGTTTTCCGGAACACATTTCAATTTCTTCTATGCAGAATACTTTTATTCCATGCATGTTTATCATTCGTGGATCATTACAGACATGTTCTTCCGCACTCTAAATTTTCATCCTTGCCTTCCAGAGTCTGTTTACAAATTGCTACCTATCCCCCACGCATGCAATTGAGACGTGCTTCTTCCATGCATTTCTATTCAAATTCTATTTCTCGATTGTCTTTCTTCTCCTGGCCGCATGCTCTGAGGTTGTGCACCTGTGATCTCATTCATCCCATTCCGCGCGAAGTGACGTCCTCCGATTTGCTCCCCACATAAAGTGGATTAACGACTCGCACAATGCAATTTAATGGTTTTTTGAAAGCAAACCATGAAATGGAATTGGTGCAACCGGCACCCAAGGTGCGTTCATTTAGCAAGTCGGCTTCCTGCTTACCATGCACCGACATGCATATTTTTTTATGAGCAAGAATTTATTCGTAGGGTGCCTGTGTGAAGGAGAGAACCCCAAGAAGCTTCGGAGAATCAGAACCGGTTTATCTCGGATAACGTGCAAGAAAAGAAATTATCCTTTCGAGCAAAGTTCACAAGTACCAAATGATTGATTGACACCTTTCAATTCATTATTATAACCTATAGGTTATAGTGCTTGTTCGCAGGATAAGGACTCAATGCATTCGACTCGCCTTGAGGTGGAACAAATACGGAGATGCAACCACTCCCTGACTCGATTTTTCAATCCAGTTCCCTCATAGCGACAAAATTGCAAGAGATGTCACGCAACCACTTGGCACCAGAAGATGCTTTACTCGTTTGCTTGAATGTTTTACACTTTTTTAACGCCAAGGGATTGCAAGTGGGATGGTGCTTGAGACTCGACATCTGCCATTCTCGCTCTGAATTTGCACATGGTAAATTACGAAAGTCCCTCCGTTTCGATCCACCCTAAATTCTACCGTTTCGGATTACCTAACCGAGAACTTCTGCTAAGTCTATCCGTGGTTTCTGTTTCTGGGGTTACGCGTTGTTCACAGGATTTCGCAATTATGTTGGGGCTTTTACTGTCCCAGCAGAATACTGGCAAAGCAGTGCTCTTTCGAAGATCTTCACAGTGAGAGGATCTTCACCGAAGAAATTGTGGCAAGAATTTTAAGTGATGTTGGAGAGGTGGCCAACTGGAGAGGTGCCTGTGAAGGCTCCTGCTCCATCTTGAAACCGGAGGGTCCCTCCGGTGTGGGGGGTCCGCTCTCCGTTGTACGAACGGAGGGGGGACTCCCCACTCCATGATTCCTGGAAGGACCCGTAGGTCGACTCCCATTGTTCCGGCCTTCATCGGGGGCCTCTGTCTTAAAGCACCGCCGGTGCCACGCCCGAATGTCTCGGCCAACCAGCGCCATTGCAGGAGAAACTCGGAACCCAACGACGCAGTGGAGTCAGTTTGTGCCGTGATGTTTGTCATCGGAGTTCGAATGAAAATGCTAGCTCAAACTTAAAAAAAAAAAAAAAAAAAAAAATGGTAAAAAAACAAACAAAAACAAATACAAGCTGGAGAAACCTATTCTTCTTTTACTTTAAAATTAGGATATATCTGTACATGGACTACATGTTTTTGTACATGTGCTCTAAGACAAAACTTTTTCGTGTCCTATGTGTAACGCAGCAATCGATTTAGCGAATGGGAAGCGAATGCTGATTCTGTAAGCCTCTTTACTGGCACTTCAGAAGAAGAATCAGCAAATGATTTTAGTGGATTGAATGCAGTCCAATGTTTTGTGCAATCAATTTGTTGGGGTCGTCCAACCGTGCAGGCGACGGGTGACCACTCAGTTGAACCTTCGCCTGTGGAGTTTCGCCCGTCGATTCAATCGCTTCTTCTTGCACGGTGCGTCGGCTGCTCTGGTCGTTGGAATCACTTCTTGCGCTTCCAAGGCTTTCCTGAATCTCGCTATTCTTTCACGGTACCAGTCTTCAAACGAACAAATCCTGTGCTGGGGACTGTGGGGGATACTTTATGCTAAGGCGTTCGCTCGTGCCCAGTTGGAAGCTTTTTTTCCTTTTAAGAGCATAATGCGAGGTTGCCATGATTGTGGTCATAGTATTATAAAAACGAACTCATTTCAATCAATCTGCTTCACAGAAGAATCAGAAGTAAAATGTTATCCTACTAGATGAATCAGTGTATTATGATAAATGCGTGTGAAGGCATACATTTGCGTACATGTTATTCTTGAATACACGTGCGTATTAATCATTCAAGAAAACTACGTACCGTTTTCTTTTATCCCCTCTACACACATGTAGCATTTTTGGCCTTTTAGGTGAATGACGGACAGTTAACCGTCATGTACGAAACTGCACCAGATCCTCGAGACAGTTGCCAAATGCAGTGAATATGGGATTCCTGTGGAAGCTTGGCTTACAGATTAGACGTCCTCTAATGTGGATACCATGAAAGCTATGCTGCGAACCCTTCGGGCAGCAATGCAAAAGGTGAACATCGGTAAAAGGTTAAAAAGAACTGCGCTACTGATAAATCATATATGTTGTATATATGCATGCAGCATATATGTACAATATGCATACGTGTGTGCAGTTTTGAGATACTTGTAGCTTCCAGAAGTGAATAGTGATGCGCAAGACTGAATTAAAATGGATCTTGCTAAATGGATTTGCTTTACAAATGATTCTAGCAGTTGAAAAATCAAGGAAATGTGTGAGATCCTGGAGAAATCTGCTGCAACTGTTAAAATCGAATTTGAAGAATAAAACAGCGTTGGGGCACTGCGTTCTTTTTTCTCTATTCTTCTCCTTTTCCGTGGTTGAATCCGGATGGCAGTTTCCTCGCACGAAGCAGCACGAGCGAAATCCGTGCAGTCGCATTCCTCCGCGACTCCCCACAAGCAGAGTTTCCTCCTGGACCAGGGATGTTCCCTCTGCAGGAGCCGAGAGGGTCCTGCTTGGTTCGTTCGATCAGACGCCTGCGCGTTGCAGAACGTTGCGACTTTCGTGCGAGCACAAGAGTGGTTCTTGGAAATTTCCCTTTTGAGATGTAGTAATTAGTAAACCATCTTCATTTAGTCGAATGTTTGTTTTCGAGCCTGTAGGCGTGAATGTCAAGTGGGTGTTTCTAAGATCACGAAGGGTGCAATTGCAAGAGTGAGTTCCACTGTTCCAATTTGTATGCAATCAATCAATTCCGAATTGACTTGAAAACGAATGGTTCGGTAAGATAAACTGGTAATTTTCATTTCCAGATAGAAATTTATATATATTCTTTTATCCTGAACTGTAAATAAGAAAGAGTAAAGCTATGGCTGCAGAAAGATTTCTGTAAAGCTTACCAAGAAGCTTACCTCTCTTACGAAGTTTTTCTTTTTTTTGTATTTTTATTTTTTCGAGAATTTTGCTTTTGGGAAAGTTCGTCGAACAGGAACGATGACCGATTACTTGCGACACCACGCTTCATCCTATTTGAGAGACTCCACGGTTTGGGACAAACTGAAAACCCACTTCCAGAAGAATCCAGAGGACAGTTGCTCCAAGCGAGCAAAGTATTTTTTTCCCATAGATAAAAAGTGTGATGTGGAACTGAATGAGATGAAATTCGAAAACTTCAACAGTGACAGGGAACAATGTTATAACGCAACTGAAGAGAAGTCCACGGTCAAAATCTCAGCATGGCAAGCGGGATGGAACGTGACGAACGCCATCCAGGTGAGAGGAATTTGAGCAGGCAATCGCAATTCCGTGCTGGGGATCCCAAACGTTGCTTGGTTGCAGGATGAGTCCCGACACAGTTTCTTGTCTGCGAGTTGCACGCGTTCCGAAAGAGGTTCGAAAAGGGAAAGCCTCCCTTCGATACGTCGAGATAGTTGGAGAGGGAACATTTGTAGCACCCGGCAGGTCCTCAGCTGGCCACTTCTTGTCCAGCTGATGGACGGCAACCCCACACTCGAGACATCCGTAATGGAACCCTTTATCGCTGGGGAGGGGGAAGAAAAAAAAAATTCGGTACATCTCGACGGGTAATTTCGAGAGATCAATCGCCTTAGAAGGGATGAGGGTTTCGTGATTGATACGCCTGACCATTTGGACTTATTTAGACAAATTTATAGCAGCAATAATTAGGCATTCTTTGTTTGTTTTCAAAGGAGGAGTTTACTTAAAGTGGCTCAAGCTACTTAGCAATCAAAGATCTGAAGATTTTCGGAAATTTACGAATCTGTGAATTCACACAAGAGAAAGGAGAGTAATCATTTAAATTGAAAGAATTCTTTCACGGCTAATGTGTTCACTGCCTCTCATTCAGCCCTCACACGTTAGCAATCCCTTTCTTTGGGAAGCTGCCACGAACGTGCTTGCAGTTTTCAAATATTCAAGTTGCTGACGTAAAAGTTATGTGTTAGTGTTCCAGCTGTTTCTGCTGCTTTGCAATGTGCTCTGTACAGCTTCTTTTATTTAGTTTCAAATCCGGACTTTCGGGGTCATGACAACGCACATGCCTTTCCATTTTTCTTGCTGGAACCATGAAGCATTCTGTGTTAGCATGGCATGGGGACACTTGGTGACATCAACGAGGTCATTTCATTTCTTAGGGCCCCGTAATGCCCTCGTGGTATTTTGCTAATTTGCTTCATTACGATAGTTGTGAGTACTTCAGCTGTCCGTGCATTCGTAACTGTGTAGGGCAAAAGTGACCCCAAATTCGGAATTTGTTGCGCCCGAAATCTTGTTGCTCCGAATGAGTAGCCTCTTCTTGCATAGCTGAAGGTTTCGTAGAGCTGACTTTGAGAGAGCTCGCCTTTAAAGTGCCTTTTTTTCATTCGATCCGTGTGCAACTCCCCTCAAGATCCTTCTCACCGGATTTGTCGGTTTCACAGGGACAGAGTGTACGCGTTTGGATGCAGCGGTGGTTAAATTGACCCATCTAAATTCATCGGGTGGCATGTTCACGGAAACTGACCATCTCCTCTGTCCTTTGCCTCCTTGGAGAACGAAAACCTTTCTGAAATCTCCAGGGAGCTGATATTGGGGGCAAAAAAAAAAAAAAAAGATCTTTCTGTCGTTTGATTTTTTTTTTTTTTTTGCAAACTTCACTGTGGAGCTGCTGTTTCCGGACCTCGGTGTAACGGAAATTCTGCATGATGTGCGACATGCAACTCTTCCCTGTCCAGAGCAAAATCGGAAATGCATCCGCACGTGCACGCAGACGTACGCTCAGAAAGGAGCAAAGAGAAATCACTGCCGTGGCAGCACTCGCCCTTTTGCCCGGGGAAGCACATGCGTCGCAAAGTGTGCCTGCAAGAATCCCTTCCCCCGGTTCACTTTCGTTCACATCCCGGATTGGGATATTTATTTTGACTCTTTAAGGACTGCGGACATTTTGGCGGGTCACTATTCGAGGCCTGCAGCTGTCATTCCCTTTTGAAAGGGCGAAACACTTGAATCCACTGATACCTTCAGGTGGACGTTCGCGGAAGAGTGTTCATGAGCTCCCGAGTTCGCGATCGAACCTCGTACCATAAACCTCTTACCATCGGTACCATGAAGCACTGCTTCTTGGCCAAAATGAATCTCGAAGGAACAAACCCATGGTTTTTACCGTGAGGTCTGTCCGCGGCAGTTATATTGATTCAGATGTCCAGGTATCTCAGCCACAAACGAAAACCGATTTTTTTTTTCCTTTGCAGGGAATGTTCATCGTCTCGTTACCTTACGCTGTTGCAAACGGTGGATACTGGGGCATCATCGCCATGCTTGGCGTGGCTCACATATGCTGCTACACGGGCAAGATCCTGGTCTCCTGCTTATACGAAACAAACGAAGAAGGTCTGAAAGTGCGTGTTCGAGACAGCTACGTTTCCATAGCTGAGGTCTGCTTCGGGCCGAAGTATGGCGGCAAGATCGTGAACATTGTTCAGATCATAGAATTAGTGATGACCTGCACCTTGTACATTGTTTTGTGCGGAGATCTTCTACGGGATTGTTTCCCGGATGCTCCTCTGGACAGCAGGAACTGGATGCTGGTCTGTACCATGATATTGATCCCGTGTAGTTTTCTGAAAAACCTTCGTCACGTCTCGACTCTGAGCTTTTGGTGCACCATGGTGCATTTGCTCATTAACGTCATAATAATCACATATTGTTTGAATCTGATTCGAGCTTGGAACTGGTCGGAGGTGCAGATAGGGATAAACATCCTGACGTTCCCCATTTCCCTAGGAATCATTGTTTTCTCATACACCTCGCAAATATTCCTACCTGCATTGGAAGGCAACATGAAGGAGAAGGGCAATTTCAACTGCATGCTAAATTGGTCCCACATTGCGGCAGGATTTTTCAAGTCGATTTTTGGTTACATCGGTTTCCTAACATGGGGGAAAGATACAGAAGAGATCATCACTAACAATCTTCCTGGAAAGAGTTTCAGAGGACTTGTGAATTTCATCCTTGTTCTCAAGGCACTGTTATCTTATCCTCTGCCTTTTTTTGCAGCATCTGACCTACTTGAACATGCCTTATTCCTCGGACGCCCAGAAACACTCTTTCCAACATGCTGGGAACTCGACAATGAGTTGAAAGTCTGGGGGTTGGTCCTCCGAGTAAGTCTGGTTTTGGTTACTCTCCTAATGGGGATATTTATCCCACATTTCGCAATACTGATGGGTTTCATAGGAAGTTTCACCGGAACCATGCTTTCTTTTATATGGCCGTGCTACTTCCACCTGAAAATAAAAAAACAAGAACTTTCCACTTTTGCAAAGCTTTATGACTGCTTCATCATCATGTTAGGGACTCTGTTTGGGTTTATAGGTATTTATTACTCTGGAAGGGCTCTTATCAAGGAATACAATTTTTTGTCGTACTGAATTGTCTCTCATGGCTCACCTCTTCTTTGTGTGTTCCTTTTGTCCGTGTTTTTGATACAAAAAAAGTTTGCGGTTTTGGTATAATGCCTAAACGTTCTGGGGGCGAAAAAAAAAGAAGAGGACGAAATTGTATCTGCATCTCTGGAAGATGTTCCTGTTTGACAGCAAGAGACATTCATCAACAGAAGATTGCTTCGGAAAGGAGAAAGGAGTTATCAGAGGATTCAGTGCTTGTAAAGTTTTAGAAATTCAGCTTCCAGGAAGTCCTCTTGTATTCAGCGAGCTGGGTCTTCCAAGCGACGCGAATCTTCCAAAGTGACACGAGTCTTCCAAAGTGACGCAAGTCTTCCAAAGTGACGCAAGTCTTCCAAGCGACGCGAATCTTCCAAAGTGACACGAGTCTTCCAAAGTGACGCAAGTCTTCCAAAGTGACACGAGTCTTCCAGAGTGACGCGAGTCTTCCAAAGTGACGCAAGTCTTCCAAAGTTTTTCGGTCTTCCGAAATTCACTCAGAGCTCTGCAAAATTACCCAGTCTTCCACAAACCCAAAGACGTTGTAACTTGATTTTGTCAGTGGTTTCTTGTAAATGTGCATAAACAAGTTCAAAAGGAGGATTTCGTTGTTTTCCACACGAGAGCAGACCTCGATTTCCTAGAATAAAAAAAAAAAAAAATTTGAATGTTCAACCATGTGGAGTCACTGCTAGCTCGACTAGCTTGGGCACGATTGGCTTTCCCGGATTTCAACAGTGGTCATCCCCACGGTCCACTTCTTAAACGGAAAACCGAAGCCATTGCTGCTCGGTCTTTTTCTTACACGATAGCTGCCGCCACAGATGTGTCGCAAACACTGATCTTCATCGATGTATCAGTGTTTCAGAATCACTTTCCTTCGTTTGATTCGTCGCCATTGCGCGGGACTTTCGCGCGACACATTCGACGAATGTCTTTTACGTACATGACGTACATATAACACAGTTTACACACTGAATCAACGTATGAAGCGGTGGAAAAAAATCACAAAAGCACCTGCTCGAAACTTTGCTTTTTTTTGGGGGGGGGAGGGTGCAAACGAAATATTGCTGGCTTCCTTTTGATTCCATTCGAGCTTACCGTCACGCGGTTTTAGTTCGAATTTTCGACATCCTTGTCGTAACCACTCCGGTGCTCCTTGCGCTCTCTCGGTCGACAGATTCGTTGATGAGGAACTGCAAGGGCGGTAATTTTCGTATTTCCCGGAGGCTTCATGCTCCAAACAGCCTCTCACTCAGTGCAGTGCGATGGGGTTCGAGGCTGGCGCATCCCCGAAAAAGCCCCAACGCCTTGACTTGAGAGCATGGGTACTGCATCGCGCTTGTGAGCTCAGCGAGCATGCAAAAGATCTTCCTCCTTTTTTCGAGAATCCTCTGTCTAAGGGGCTGGAAACCGGTGCAGGGATGCAAGCAGCAAGACTTGCAGCCGGACACCTTACGAGCAGCATGTTCCTTCCTTCGGAATTCCTTCCTTCATCGGGGTCGGATCGCGCGATGCAGGACCCCTGCAGCAGGGTAGGCGCCTTGGGAGTGGCTCCTAGGAACGCGTTCCGCTCTGGTTTGCTCGAGGCTCTGTGGAGTTCCCTAGGATTCCTAGCTTCGAGCGCACATAACTGGCACGAGCTGCGGTCGTTCCAGGAACTCCTTCCCACCCTTGTTTGGGTGTGTTGGTTACCCGGGAACCAGGAGGAATCGTCGCTTGCCGCAACTTGCCCGTCGCCGTCAAGTCAAGTGAGCGTCTACTAGGAGGTGCTTTCCGAACTTAGACCAGGGAGGCAGGGCGGAAGGCGGTCCCTCGAGGAGAGACTGCTGCTGGCTGGCTGCCAAACGGAGATTCTTTCTCCTGCTCTTACGAATGGATGAGTGCACGGTGGCACGTCACTTGACACGTCGCCGGTGGGCAGTCTAGGATTCCTTCCGGAGTCTGAGAGCAAAAAGGGCCGTCGCTGAGCGGCTAGCCACGCCGGGTTTCCCCCCGGGAACACACCTTCTAGACTTCTGCAATGCCGGGAGAGTGCCTTCCCTGTCACATGGTGCCCCTGTACCGGTGCGAGCTGGTTTCCACGGGGGCGCACCGGGGGTTGAGGCCCTCTGAGCAAGCCGGATCGACGCAGAGGACGTTCGGATGCGACGTGTGTGCCTGCGCTCTCGGGGAAGCGACCAGACCAGGTGTGCTCTGCCCCACAGAATGGGGGGAGAGGGTAGCATCTATTCGTCCGCCGCACAGCGCCCTCCTCCTCTCTGAGGAAGGGGAAGAAGATGCGACCGTGTACGGTGGTTGTGGGATTCCGGGATTCCGACGTATCTGTCAGAGAAGGGGAAGGTGCCTTCTGGCGAGGGTTGGTCGAAGACGCTGGTCGAGAAGTTCGCCGCATCGAGAAGGTGGCGCCAGCAGGGAGCGAGCGCACTCCAGACCGGGGAGCGTGCTTAGCCAGCGTGCTTCGCAACCCGCCTGATTTGCATTCCGAACCTTTCCGTTGTCAGGACAACCGCCTCAGGGAAGAAATGAAGTCTCCAGTGCCCTTGCATTCTGACAGCGCTGTCGAGCCAGGAGAGAGAAGGGGGAAGGAACTCTCGACTGCGCATGCAGCAGCGGTGCTGCCCAAGGACCAAGGCGATGCATCAAGGAGACTCCCCAGGCCGATTGCGCAGAACCTCCGAGGCAACCTCGTCGCATCCTTTCCCACGCGATGCCAGGAGCACTCGCGTCCGTGCGCTCCCTCCATGCATGGCCCTGGCAACAAATGCTTTGTCGCCCGCGGGTGACGACTTCGTCTTTGCTTTCCGAGTGCTGGAAGTTTTCGAGGTCAGCAGTGGGGGAGAGGGGGGGAGGAAGACATTTATTTCTGCTGAGCGGTATGCAAGTGACGCCTCTGCTCTCGCCTTCCCTCGCCTCCTCGGACCTCCTCTGACAGATACGTGGGAAAGGCAGGAAGGTGGTACTTCGGGCAGCTCCGTTGACAGGACGAACCCGCGACGGTTCCGGACAACGTTCCAAGCGGCCACCGTGAGAACCTCAATGGGGAGGAAGAGACAGGGTGGAGAGCTTGCCGAGCGGGAAGAACCTGGCTCTCGAATTGCCGGAGGAGGCGCCAAGTTGCAGGAGTCCTCGAAGAGGTTTTGGGAGGTTTCCACGTTTCCCCGGAGACGACGGGCCCGCCGCGCCCTCTTCTTCTTCCGACCGCCGTGCCTTTCGTCCCGTGAGAGGACGCGGCCGTGGAGGGCCAACCGCCTCTTGCTCTACTCCCGGATCCGGGAGAGGAAGCGGACGAGCGAGTAGCCCGGCGGGCGGAGGAGCCAACTCGCAGCCTCCTCGAGACCTCGGGGCGAGGAGCACGGTCCTCCGAGAAGGTCAGCCGAGACTCCCAGAGGAGCTCTCCGAACTTATCCGGAAGTACCTTTCCTCCGGCGAGCATCAGAGCAGGGCAAGGCGGTGAGGGTTCCAAGGAGTGGAGGCTTCTCACTTCTTTCCGCAACCTTGGCAACCGGGATTTTGCGATAATCCTCGTTTCCCCCCCCCCCTTTTCCCGCTCCTCTTCCTTGCGCTCGCAGCCTCCTTGCCTCGCTGAAGAATGACTCCTAACCCCATCCGCGATAATTCCGGAAAGATCCTGACCTCTCCTCCTTCTCCCCGCGTCCCCGTTTACGATCGGGGGGCAGCTCGGCTCTCGTGGGTGACCCGCCCGCGCGGGGTTATCGCCGCTCCTGTCTGCTGAGTAAGAGAGGGGCATCCAGCATCGTTAGTGCGTCCTCGAAACGCGCCTCCGGGCATTCGGACGCCGGTGCCTCTGTGGAACAGTCCATACTCCGGCGGGACCGCTTCGACTCCCTTCTCTCCTTCCTTTCTCCCTTCCCCTGTGGCTGCAAGGATCTCCGCAGCCATTTTGCATCCTTAGCGACAAAAGGTGGACGGAATCGCGGGAGCGCAGAGGAAGGGGGGGGGGGGGGGTATACGGACTGCCACGGTTTCCAGAGGCTTCCACAGACTGAGCTTTGCTGCTCGTCTGCAGGTGAACCCTTTGTCAGGGAGCGGTTGCACTGAGGGGATAGATCAGCGCGCGCGTGCTGCTTCCCGGACGGCGACCTAGGAATCCATCGGTGGCGGGTAGACTGGAGGCGAAATCTGGAGCATTCCGAGCTCGGAAGCTGCCCGCTGGACTGAAAGAGCAAAGTAATATAGGGGCTCCAGAGGCTGTCCCTAACGGTAGGACCGGTTGCACGATCCCTTTGTGGGGAGGAGAAGCCATCACTGTCTAGCTCCCCTCCGGACGGAGAACCTCCCAGAGCGGTCAGAGTAAGAGGGGGAGGGAGTGTTCTTCGAAAGGAGAGAGGTCGCGGCTTCCTCCTCCTCGGCCAGAGGTGCCGGAACCCCCACGGAGGGTACGCTTTCCCATGACCACCGGAGAGGTTTCTGCCCTCGTAGCATCCTCCTTGGATCAACAGTGACCATTCTTTCTTTCCTCCCTGAGGTCTCCCTGAAAGGGGAGCGGCGGCAGCCACATCGAGGGTTTTCGGTCACGGGCGTGCCCCTGTGCAAGAACAAGAGGGAAGGAGGGAGGAGGGAAACGTGGAAGGCGCGCCGCGTTGCATTTGGTGGAATTCATCCCGTCATAGGCAGGTTCCCTCCCTCCTTCCTGTGGTAACCTCCGCAGCATCCGAACCACATGCGCTCGACTCGCTGGTGCCCACGAAGGTTCCAGCGAGGTGCCATGGAAGATCTGCTGACCTGCCGCTGCTTGATCTTCAAAAGAAGAAGGAGCGAGCAAGCAAGGAGGAGCACTGGTAGGACACCCCCTGTCCCTCTTGGGAACGAGAGGGGGTCGAGGCCCTTCCGCGGGGCAACCCCTCCCTACTGTTGGACGAATGCGCGCGCGCGATCTTCTGACGGTTCTCCTGGCCTTCCTCCGACTTCGCCACTGGTCCTTTCCTCCTCCTCCTCCCTTCTGGGGTGATCTCGCCCACTTTGACGCTCCGTCCAGTCTGCAATTGACCGTCGCTCTCTGTTGCTGCCGGTCCTGCACTCCGCTTTCTCCCTTGACCCTCCTTGAGGTGTCTTCCAGCAGATCCCTCCGTTCGCACATCGACCTCCCACGCCGTCCGAAGCGACAGTCTCTCGCCAGCTCCCCCTGGACGTCCCTGAGGCGTGCGGTCGAGCGCGTGCCGCCTTCCAGGATCTCCGCGGACATTTCCCGCACTGGGTATCGGCCGCGAGGGGGGGGAAAGGATAAAGCAGGATCACCGGGTCACTCAGTTTCTTCCGTGGGGAGGGGGGGGTCTCCCGCCTGTCGGAAGCGTCTGAGGACTCAACAGGATATCCGCGCTGCTCCTTCTCCTCTTCCTCTGCCCTCTCTCGGCGCTGACTTGAGGCGCTCTGCACCGCACTCTTCATCGTCCTTTTTCTGCAAAGACTCCAGAGACCTTTCTTTTGGTTAAAGAAGGGGGAAGGGGGAGGCAAGGAGTGCACACCTCACAGTTCGGGTCAATGAATTCCGAATGCCTCGAGCGTAGTGACTTTGCTTGAAACAGCATCCCGGATTCTTGTCGCCTTTTCTTCGCACCGTCGCGGCAGCGGGAGCCACTCCTTCCGCAGCGACAAGGATGAAGACGGGAACCGTCTGAGGACACAGACTGGACCTAATGAACACGGCCGCCAACCTCAAGGTGATCCAGAAGGCGGATTCGTTGGCGGTTGGGATGACCCCATGGGAGGCGGATTCACCATTGGACACTGAGGATCACCTGCCAATGCTTCACCACATAGGCATCCTAAGCGGCTCCCTATCGAAATAATGACTGGGGAAGCGGCCGAGAGGAGCTCTGCAAGGGCCCGTGCAGACAGGGAAACCCGGCTCCACGTTTCCCACCTGCACGACGTGGCGCCAATATCGGACAAGGCTGAAGGCGTTGACCGGCCTGCAGGCGAGCACGAAGGTGGAGACCCTGGCAACAAAGCTTGAAAAGGACGGGAACGCTCCCCCGATACAACCTCATGGTTCGCACCACCATCGCCCTCTTCACCACGAGCATCGCGACAAAGAAGGACAAAGATGAGGAGCACCGGAGCGAAAGCACCTGAAGCGACCATCGTCCAAGGAGTTTTCAAGAGGAAGACGGGGATCAGGAACTGCGGCAGGATATCCGACTGGACTTACCGATACATCTTGAAAAAGATGGCAGAAGTGACCCAAGTGAGTGGACTGGCCAGCAGACCCTGGTGCCTCCTCCTCCACCAGAGGAATGTTTTCCAAAGTGAACGCAGAATGTGACAACTGCTGATTTGAAGTGTTGTGTGCAGGAACACTTGGGAAAGTGTCTGCAACAATGTGTTACCTGTGAACCAATGTCGCTTAATAAATTTACCCCATCGTTTGTCGGACCTGGGGAAAAACCGCTCCTGCTGCCTGCAGCTCTGCTGCTGCTGTTGCTCCCTCCGAGGTCCTCCTCCCCCATGCGACACAGGTCAGTTTCACTGTATGGGGACCTCAAAACGTCTCTTGAAGCAAGCTGTCAATTCGTGGAACAGGAGTGCAAGGAAGAGGACAGTCCTTCGCCGCAGAAACGCACCTCATCAGGCAACTTGAAAGCTCCCCTCTCCCGCTTCTAATCTCTGAAACTCTTTCTCCAAGCTAAAACAACAATGAGGTCAACTGGGGACCGGAAGGAGAAGACGCGAAGACGTCGGTCAGAAGAGGAAAGGAAGAGGGGAACCAAACACTGGCTGCTGCTGCTGCTGCTGTTGCTGCGGTCTCCACAGATGGAGGGCAGAGGAGCATTCTCATCCCTCCAAAGAGAGAAAGGAAGGAAGAACTGTTCCATCCCGCGTACTTCTAGAGGTTGTTAGGAGGGACAAGGAGCTTGGTCTGGACGCAGAGAGCGCACCGCGAACCCCGGTTCCTTCGAGCAATGCCCGATTGCTGCTGCCTCAGCATCTGCAGGATGCCCCCCGTTCCTCCCCAGAAAAGTGGTAGCTGGATACGATAAAAGCACCACAGTCTTGGGCATTGCAGGTCAGCAGAAGTCTCCTGGGAGGTCTCTCGTCCAGAAGTGCAGGAGTTTCAAGAGAATCTCTGTCACCTTCAGTCGGCGACTTGGAACGAGATCTCTGCCAACATGTCTTACGGATTGCCATAGACACGCCCACGTTGGCGGCCGTGTGGCTGAGGCCTCCGCGCATGGTACCAAGCATTGCGGGTTTGTATCTCCACGTGGAGAATCGACGCCACTACGAAGTGAAACTAACGCGAAGAAAGGCATTTTTATATTTTATAACTGTTTTTTTTTTGTAAATATTTTTTTTTACAATAAATACGCCGGAGTGACCGGGTGAAAATAGAGGATCGATGCCAGAGAAATGGGTGCGTTGTGGGCTCGAGTGGAACTCGAAATGGGTTCGAGTTCCCCATGCAAGATAACTCTGTTGGCCTATATTCGGGTGTGGCACTAGCTTTTCACACGGGTTCGCTGGGGTGTTTATTTAAAATAAAATAAACATTTACAATTTTTGTGGTTGGACCGTTGATCCTACCACGTCCTTTCTGCGGATAATCTGCTGTTTATCACCCGGGTACGCCGGGGCGTTTATTAAGAAACTATCCGGGAACAGAGTTCCTGGACAAAGGAAAAACAAGAGACGAAGGGGGTGGGATCCCCGACACGCAGGTCGGTATGCCAAAAGTCCGGAACGGGAGGGAGGGGACCACATATACACTACTGTAAAAAAATAAAAATAAAAATATGGAGGGCAGGGGACAGGGGTCTTTGGTGAGTCCGTTCCTTCCTTTCAAAACCGGCGATGGATGCCGGCGATCTCTCTCCTCACGTCCTCTGGCAGATGGGCCCACTCGGCAGCCGACGACATGCTTGCGCTGGCTAATCCGGTGGGCTGACGAAGGATGGCCAGCTTCTCCAGCTCTCGGTGGGCCTTGTCGACGGCGCGGGTGCAACACACGGTTGCAACGAGAGCACCCAAAGACAGGCCGCCTGGCGTGAAGAAGCGGCGCATCAAGTCTCTCACGGTGTCCCCCTGGTGCAGGAGAGCTGAGGCCAGCCTCCGCCAAAGTCCTAGGAGGGCACCGCAGTCCAGGAGCAGGTGCGGGAGCGTTTCCACTTCCCCGCACCGCTTGCAGTTTGGGGAGACAACTCCCCCGGAAACACGGTTCGTGCGCTGGTTGGAGTGAAAACCCCAATGCACCAGCATGATCACGTCCTGCTTCCACGAAAGGGGGAACACAGAAGTGTTCAAACAGGAGGGAGGGACCACAAGTTCTTCGGGGGCCACACTCAAGTGTTCACTCCATCGAAGGAGTCCCTTCGGGATGTAGCGAGGCGTGGCTGCGTCTGCCAGCTCGCAAGTCCTCCAGCCGCCTATGGGTCGTGTTGTTCCTGCGATGGTGCAGGCGACTTCCCATCTCGCCGGTTCGCAGCTGTCATCTCTTGCCCTGAGGGCTGACAGCGCGTCGGCGAGGGGCGTGATGGCCAGGCGAGTCCACTTCTCCTGGCTGTTGCACACCTCATCCACCGTGCAGTACGGGGAGAGGTGAGCTCAACGGAGTTCCAGGAGTGAAACATCCTGGTGCTTTGCCCAGGCATGCAACGGTTCGTGCCGCCAGGCGTCAAAGTTCGTTGGGCGGCAGGAGATCCATTCCTGGGCTTCCAGGAGCCGGTAGAGCGGTTTCAAGGGGAAACCGAAGCTATTCGTGGAGCGCTCCGTGTGCGGCCGGAGCGACAGAAGTCCATCGCTGCCGGTGCAGCGCCGCAGGAGCAGGCGCGTGGGAGCGCACCACGGAGTGGACCAAAGGTTGGCGCACAGGGCCAACATCCGAAGCTGCACCTGCAGCTCGATTCTCTCCAGCGTCAGGATGCCTAAGCCAGCATCCCGACGCTGAGCCGCCAAGTCTTTGAGGCGGATCCTGGACCTCGCAGGTCCCCACAGAGCGTTCCTCAACAGGCTGTGCGCCTGGAGCTTGGCCGAGTAGGGAAGCGGGCAAACAAAAAGCAGGGGGCGCAAGAGGGGGGCAACGAAGGTGTTCCATATCGCGGCCCGCTCCGGCAGGACGAACCTGCCATGGTGGAACGGGCTCAGAGCACTCGTAGCCTTCCAAAGGCAGTCCGACCACACTTCCACTGGGCTGATGTTCCCCAGCGGAACGCCCAGATATTGGATGGACGAAGCGGTCGGAATCCCCAGGCGGATCCAGTCGGACTGCCCCTCCCACAAGTGTTACCTGCTGATAATCTGCTGTGTTACCGGTTCGCAGACCGATAAAGATCACCAAGACAGCAGAGGGGACGGGCTAAACAAAAAGAAAGCAAACAAAACAAAAATAAAACAATTCTGGGGGCGGTGGGGCGGGAAGGAATCACGTCCTGTAGGGAGCGGTTCTCTGCATCCTTTAGAGAATGTCGGCAAGGTCTTGCTTTATACAAATGTCCAGGTAGGACCATCTGACCGCTATTCATAAAAAGCGGAGAGTGAAGTGGATGGCATCCCTGTCATTGGAGTCCGCTCCATGCCGCCACGATCCCACGAAGGCAGCAAAGTGCTGCAAGTGCTGCGGCCGGCTGCAGGGCATCCCGCACAAAGGAACCGCATCACATCTCTAGCGTTGCCACCGGGGGTCCCGGAAATCATCCCTTGGAAGGCAACACAGTCCACTAGGAGGAGTGGGAGGGTTCCCGCTCCCCTCACCTTGCATAGTTTGAATCCACACACCCACGTGTCCAGTGCTGCCTTGGGAACTCCCTGCACGGGAGACCCCAGTGCAGCAGAATCAACGCCGACTCCTGCCACTTTAAGAGGAGGGTGCGGGAGTTCATGAGCACCGGGGGCTACTGCGTGACTTCCTTCGGAATACCCAGTAGCACGCCCCAGCGCAAAAGTTCACGAGTTCGAGCAATCAGGATCGCGGCGTCGTTGGGCTGGTTCGTCGTCCACTCGCCCACTCCTTTTCTACTTCCGGACATTTCCATAGTACCTTCCCATCTAGCCGTAAGGCTTCTGACCATGTGTTTATCCTAAGGACGGGAAGCTCGGCGACGAGAGAGGTTCTGCTTGTCACGCACTCTTCGCAGGATCTTCCAGGATCTCCCGGAGCGTGCAGTTGCCGTTGCACGTGTACAGGAAACGTCGTCTCACCTGTTCCATGCTTGGCTCCTGTATTCTCGCCCACTTGCGCACGGTTCCTTGCAACCAGGTACCACCGTTCGCGGGGCAGCACGAGATTCATTTGTTTTTCCTAGCCAGCGTGGTTACCTGCTGAAGGTGCAGTGCGCAGCGGATGAGACTGCGTGGACGGCGGGCAAGGAAGGTCGCAGTCCCACGCTGCCGGTGGCGTGCTGCACGAGAAGACATGCAGGTTGACACCAGGTAGTTCTCCAGAGGATTGCCACGAGGGCAAGTGTCTGAACTGGAGCTGCAGCTCCATCCGCTCCAGCGTCAGGAGGCCTAGGCCGCCGCCCTGGCACTGGTGGAGGCCGGAAACCGAATGCCTCCGCTGAGTGACCGGGATTGGAAGTTGACTTTCCGGGGTGCTTTTAGGAACCATGGAGCCGGTTCCCTTCGAGGTCCCCCCCATATTGTGAAAGTGGAGCCATCTCCATCTCCCTCGGAAGGAACCCCACCATCTCGTACCATGGAGCTGGTGGATTGATGCCTCTCCAGAGGATCAAGAAGCGCGCTGCTCCCTTTGGGAGCGAACTTTCAGAGAAAATTTGGAAACATCCCTTCAGGGTTGTCTTTAGAGGAGGAACCTGCAAAGGTTCCCTCTGGAGAATAAAAAGTGAAGCGGCCCATCCGTGGGGTCCCTCCAGAGAGAACAAGGAAGAGGTTCCCTTCGGGGCTCTCTCCCAAGCGTGAGAGGAACGAACTCCTTTCTCAGGAGCACTCTCTGGATTCAAAGAGTGGTCCCTTCCTGGAGTACCCCTAACTTGAAGAGTTTGGAGAAATCACAGTTTCGAGAGGGTTGAACTCCTACAGGATCAGCACACGCTACCTATTCCCTTTGCCCATGATAGGAAGGAATGGGGAAGGGTCTTCATTGGTTGGGAATACTGAACCCGTATAGTGGGACAGAACCTTTTTTGGAAAGTAGGCTTGGTTCAGGCAATGCTTACAGGACGCGGTTGGCTCCCACGGAATGGCCAGGAGGCGGCAAAAGATTCGAGAAACAAGCTGGATCCCCTGTTCTCTCCTCCTCACTCCAGAAGAACTGACCTGGTGCCCAGAACGCGGATAAGACCAAATAATCGTGTTGAGAGAGAGGTCGGCGACGGAAACATTGCGTTAAGAAAGAGCGGAGTCTACCACGAACGGTCACGGAATCTTCTCTTCCTCCGCTCACCTTCGTCTCTAGTACCATTATCTCACATGTGGATGCCTGGACTCCCAACTGGCTCTTTTACATACGCCTCAAATAATGCAGTGCCAATGGAGATCTGGCGCCTTTCGCGTGAATACAAAAACACATCCACTCTTCTCTAGAACAATCGTTGCAAGCAGACGCGAAGGAAAAGTCGCCGTATTTTGAACTTCTCAGAAAAGAGCGTGCGAGTGACATGAGGCGTACGCTGCCTCGGTAGCTACATACCTGTCTCTTGATGTCTCAAGGTTAACTGGGAAACATGCAGCGGTTTGTGGTTGGCAAATGTCTAGCAAGTTTTTGCCTTCCTTAACCCACAACATAAGGTTTCAGATAATCAGACGAGTGAAGATCACTGCAGAAACCTAGGCAACCAAAATTGAGCCCAGAAGAGTTGTTTGCCAACGATAATCTGGTTGCATTTCGTTGCTCCGCTGCGATCGGTCTCGGAATTGAAGTTTGGAAATCCAGTGAAACAAACCTGCAGCCTCTTTCAAAGTCCCACATCAGTATTCAACATAGAAACAAACGCCCTGGCATGACCAGGTGAAAACAATGTTCAATACTGAGAATACTGTTAAGGACGATCAGTTGAACTTTCCTCAAAAGAAGTAACCTTGCCGGAGACACAAGCGAACTGATGGAGCTCAACAGGAACAGGAAGTGAGCGATGAGCCTACCAGCAGCACTTTCGATCACGGATTTCTTGATACTATCCGGAATGTGATCACTCTTCATGAACATCAATAAAACGAAATAGGGCAGGATATCTCAGTGGTTGCCGAATGCTGGCAATGCGCTTCACATTGCAATGTCAGGAGTACCATTCATGCATTAGTCAATCCATCTCAGAATGTGGACTTTGCAGGTGCTCCTTTTGCCTCTGACCTATAGATTTGGCAAAAGCAATGCGCATTGGAAATGCTTCATATGTTTCTGAGAAGGAAAGCTTGAAGTTAATTTCCCAGCCCAAGTCAGAGGCTTTGTGGTTAAGGCTTCCGTGCGTGGCACCATGCGGTGAGGGTTCGAATGCTCCGGCAGAAACTGACGCCACTGCGTCGTTGGGTTCCGAGTTCCTCCTGCAATGGTGCTGGTTTGCCTAGTCATTCGGGCGTGGCACCGGCGGTGGATTAAGCCGGAGGTCTCCGATGAAGACCGGAACAATGGGAGTCGACCTTCGGGTCCTTCTAGGAACAAAAAGGAGAGGGAGTTCCTCCTCCGGTCGTACAACAGAGAGCGAACCCCCCTCACCGGGGGACCCCTCCGGTTTCAAGATGGAACGGGAACTCTCACGGGCACCTCTCCAGTTGTTCAAAGGAGCGGATCCCCCTTTTGCGGGGGTCCCGCCGAGTCGCCACCTCTTCAGAAGAGTGCAAGGAAGCAAGCGAGAGCGATTCCCTGCGAGAAGCTTCAGGGCCCCTTCGGAATTTCGGGAGCGTCCCTTCGGGTTCTCTTCAGAGTGAACAGGAGCGGTTCCCTTGCGGGTTCCCTCCGGAGAAAAAATTCCTACTAGTTGATCCTTTCCGGGTTCCCTTCGAAGAAGTTGAAATGGAGAGGACCATCCCCATTAGGGGGATGTCCCTCCGGAGAGAATGAGGAAGGAGGTGATTTCCTTCGGGGTTCCCCTTCGGAGACAACCAGGGTGGGAGGTGCGATCCCCCCCTGGACGGGAGGGATCCCTCCCCAAGCGTGAGAGAAACGGACTCCGAGCCCTTCCTGGATTCATATAAAGTCAGTGATCCTGAGAAGAAAACTTGAAGTAGATTTTCGAAAAGCAAAATCGTCGTTTGAATGCCGTTACTTGTTAACAGAAATCACAGTTCGTGTTTTGTATCATTGTGTTTTGTTTTGTATGTTTGTTGGAGTTAGGGTGAAACGATGCTAAAATCTAACTTATTAGATTGAATCATAATAATCCGTGGTTATGAGTTTTTTATCTGATTGCCTCAGGGAACGATGGCGATCCTCAAGGGCGCTTTTTCTTCCTTGTCGAGTGCAACACTACCCGCTGCTCTGTGTGGAAGAGGAAAGTTGCTCGAGTGCACTCGAAACGTGTGGAGCATGGCAAAGATACTGAGTGGAACAGAGATTGCTAGGTAAGGTCTCGAGTCACTTTGTTTGTCAAAAAGTTTCCCTGGGTTAGTTGAATGTTCATGATGTTGGGCACAAACATGCCGAAAGCACGGGCACCAGCGCGACTTTGTAGCTGTCACTGCACTGTGGCTGTGAATTTCAGACTTGACTTATAAGTTTTCCTTTGTTAGGAACTTGCGCCAAGCCCTCCTGTCAAAGATCCAGGCGATAAGAATAAAACATGAATCTTTCACACCCTCGTTAGCCCTGGTTCAAACTGGAAATCTCGTAGAATCGAATACTTATATCCGTATGAAGCTTCAGGCTGCCAAAGAAATAGGGATACATGTCCAGCATCTGAAGTTACCCAAATCAATCACAGAAGCAGAGGTAATCATATGTTTTTATCTATGTTAGTATATGCATGTTAAAAAAGATGCATGTATTTTGGCCAACTTGAAATATTTAAGTTCTAATGCTGTAATTAACTGAGAGAGCAGTTTTATGTGAAATGTAATTTTATTTCAGTTATTATGTGAAATAGAAACCCTTAACGCCAATCCAAATGTACATGGCATCATAGTGCAAATGCCTCTGGACAGCCATCATAAAATTGACTCTGATAAAGTATTGGAAACAATTTCTATTCAGAAAGATGTGGATGGGTACTTTGTCAAGTGTAAAGAACCATTGTTTACTTTTTCTTTTTTTTCATGATTAGGTTACATATTCTAAATGCAGGAAAGCTATCTCGAAATCAGATGGATGTCAATTTTTTGCCCTGTACACCAGCAGGATGCATGGAACTGATTAAAGAGTTTGTCATCTAATTATAAAAAGACAGTTTTTCACTAATGCATCTAGGTCAGGTGTTGTTATTTCTGGAAGCAATGCAGTTGTGATAGGTAGGAGTCGTATTGTTGGAGCACCTATGAGGGACTTATTACTTAATCATAATGCCACAGTTACCACATGCCATTCCAAAACCCGGAATATTCATGAATTTGTAAGTGAAAATAACTTAACATACAATGAAGCATAGTTACAAGATTGCAAGTGCTGATATCCTAGTAGTAGCAATCGGATCCCCTCACTTTGTCAAAGGCCACTGGATAAAACCTGGATCAGTAGTCATTGATTGTGGCATTAATTCTGTTCCTGGTAAATTGATTAAGATGGAATTTGAAATTAACAATTTTATAGACCCAGCAAAAAAGTCTGGTTACAAGTTAGTGGGAGATGTGGAATATGAAGAGGCTATTAAAGTTGCTGGGTACATAACACCAGTTCCTGGTGGTGTAGGGCCTATGACAGTGGCAATGCTCATGTACAATACATTTACTGCTGCTGAAAGGGCAGTGCAATGTGGTCCAGGAAATTGGAATTTGACTCCTCTTCCACAGAAACCCATTTCACTTACTCCAAGGTTATTGTTTGCTTTTGAGATTATTGTATTTGTATTTTCATGAAGGGACCCACAGATGCCTGTATCTCATACTCCCAAAGCCATAGAACAACTGGCACAAGAGATAGGATTGCTGAAAACTGACTTGAAGCTTCATGGTCAGTATATTGCCAAAGTGAAGTTAAGAATACTAGATCGTCTTGCAAAATGCACAAATGGAAAATACATTGTAGTGACAGGGTGAGCATGATGGGTGGAATGCTTAAGTTCTATCAAATTTATTCAGGATCACTCCAACTCCTTTTGGAGAAGGTAAAACAACAACTTCATTGGGACTGGCACAAGCACTGGGCACTCACTTGCAAAAGAATTGTTTTGTGTGCTTAAGACAACCTTCTCAGGGTCCTACATTTGGAATCAAAGGTAAGCAGAAGTGACAGCTCATGTGCATGTTTAGTGCACTTTTTGTTTAGGAGCAGCTGGTTATGCACAGATTGTACCGTTGGAAGATCTTCAATTGCATTTAACAGGTGATATACATGCTATAACAGCTGCTACCAACTTACTGGCTGCTCAAATTGATGCTCGCATCTTCCATGAAAAGACTCAGACCACTAAGGCTTTGTACACTCGCCTTGTTACTACTCGGAATGGAAACTGTGCCTTTTCTCCCATCCAAGTCAGCACCTCATACGTTTCTAGCTTTGGCTCTATGTAGATGTTTTTTTTTTTTTTTTTTTTCTTTCAAATTACAGATAAAACGCCTTCAGAAATTGGGCATTAACAAAAGTCATCCTGATGAACTAACAGAGGAGGAAATCTGTCAGTTTGCCCGTCTTAATATAGATCCTGATACTATTACCCTGCATAGAGGTAGACATAAGGGATTCCAGAGGTTTAGTGGCTGTAGTGTTGGATACCAACGACAGATTCTTGAGACAAATTACAATTGGCCAATCTCCTTCTGAAAAAGGAATGGCACGAAATACAGGATTTGACATAACCACAGCTAGTGAAGTCATGGCTATTGTGGCCCTTGCTACCAGTCTAAGAGATTTAAACAAGCGTATTGCTTCCATGGTTGTTGCAAGTGATCATTCAGGCATGCCTATCACAGCAGAAGACTTGGTAACTATTTCCTTATAAGGGAAGATCATGATGGTTTCCAGGGAGCCAGTGGAGCAATGATGGTCCTTTTGCATGATACTCTTTGTCCCACTCTCATGCAGACACAGGAGGGAATACCAGTTTTCATTCATACTGGTCCTTTTGCAAATATTGCTCATGGTGCCTCTTCCATTTTGGCAGATGAGATTGCTTTGAAGCTTGTTGGACCATCAGGATTTGTTGTAACAGAAGCAGGTTTCGGAGCTGATCTTGGTAGGCAGCAGAGTTCGACTGTTTTCCCAAATCTATGTTAATGCAATATAGGTTTGGAGAAATTTATTGATATAAAATGTCGCTCTTCTGGCATCATGCCAAATGCAGCTGTGTTAGTGGCCACAGTGCGAGCACTAAAGATGCATGGAGATTCATTAAATTCAAGTTCACCACTCCCTTCCCAGTATTTACAAGAGAACCTGGATTTTTTGCGTGCTGGTTTAGCTAATCTTAAGAAACAAATTGACAATGTTCATCAGTTTGGTCTTCCAGTTGTTGTGGCCATAAATGCATTTCAGTACAGACTAACCTGATAGTTTTACTATACTAATTGCCTTTAGATCTGATACTGCTGCAGAATTGGAACTTGTACAGAAGTTTAGCCGTAACAATGGGGCATTTGATGCTGTGATATGCACTCATTATGCAAATGGTGGACTGGGTGCTGTTGCATTGGGTCGGGCAGTGGAACAAGCATGTCTGCAAGCCTCAAATCCTCGTTATTTATATGAACTGACACTTCCAATTGAAGATAAAATTCGATTAATAGCACAAATAATTTATGGTGCAATGGACATTCTCTTGGAGGAGCAAGCTAAACAAAAAATTGAACGCTTGAAGAAACAGGTATTCAGTGGTCGTGTACATTCTGTTAGTATTATTGCTTTTAGGGTTTCAATGACTTGCCAATCTGCATTGCTAAGACTCCATTATCTTTATCTCATGATCCCAGTCTGAGAAATGCACCTGAGGATTTCGTGCTTTTGATCACTGACATTCAAGCTAGTATTGGTGCAGGTTTTATATATCCATTGTGTGGAGAAGTAAGTTATTTCTTGTTTTTCTTTACCCTTTTACATTTTCCTAACCCTTTTACTAGATTAGCACAATGCCTGGCTTACCAACTCGTCCTGCCATGTATGACATCGGAATCAATATTGAAAAAGAAATTATATATGGACTTTCATGATGGTAGGATGGCAGATACAAGTGAACCATATCCAATTGAACCATTATTTTTGCAAACATAACATGGGAACATTTTCCATATGATAATAAAAAAATTTTTCTATAAAGTTTACTCGAATTTTAATCTGAGTTTCACAGCAGAGTGGGGTTACCATATCTCTAAGTTTTGGTAGTAATCCAGTTGAGTGACATTTCCAGGCATGGTATGTATAGTCTCTAGATCATGATTGCAAATAAGTTTTCACGTCCAATCTGAAAAACTATGTTGAGTTATGAGTCAAGGGAAGTATGTATGCTCTTGGAAGAACTATGCCTGTACTTTTTAGGGAACCACTTTAGTGTGATCATTTGTTTAAAGAGGAACAGATCGTTTCCCCATTAAGATAATTGAAATTTGTGATGGAAGTCTGCTTTCTGACATACTATAGTTTCAAGCACTATTGGGAAATGAGTGCTATTGTGCTAAGTTTCAACTTGATAATACTGGTGTTGCCTGCTTCAAACTGGTGCTCTAGTAGCAAAAGGACAATTAAAACACTTTAGTTTCAACAATAGCGTGCTCTGGAAAAGTGAATGTTTGGTTGTAATACAAGAACTTCTGTGTGAAGCGAATTAATCTGGAGATGTAGCGAGTAATAATGTAAAGATCTTCATTTGCTTTCAAGTATGGTGGAAAAATTTGTCTGCCTGAATCTTTGTTCTTTCATTACTTGGTGATTAAAGCTGATCCATTTTACCACTAAACTATGTAACATGCTGAAAAACACATACACAGTACTCACAATGACTGTTATCTGAAATGTGATCACACTTTCAAGTGATTAGGGATTCATTTATTTTTCAAAAGTATCTTCACAACATGATGGATCTCCTTTCAAAAGATCAGCTATCAAGCAGATTCTTACTGTACTGTCTACCAGTTAATGACTAAAAAGTTTTCCGATTTCTTGTGCCTCTTCATTACTTTTTCAGTGTTTCAGTAGTTCTTTAAGAACTTAACTTGCACTGTGGAATGCTGATAAAAAATTCATTTTAAAAAAATTCAATTTGCATTTTCAAGATTTTATTCATTTCAGAACACCTTGAAATCTCTACAAAATTCTGATTCAAAATCCTGATCAGAATACCATGCTCCATCAGTGATGGAACAAATCAGAAGCTGCAAACACTAAATAATATCTTTCCATTTTACTGTGCACCATTTTGCTTGCTAAATGCATCTTCAGATTCGAGACCCTATTTGATCATTGTTAATAGATTCCATATGAGTCACTAGTGTAAGACACCTCCAGCATTCTTGCATTCATTTTTGCCTACAACAAATATTGTGTTTTTCTATTCTCACACTATTTCCAGTCAATTCTTGATGTATCTCCTCAATTCAATACGCCCTCCAGCAATTCTTGTACATGTTTCACTCATCAATTAATGCTGGAAGCTTTTGTTCCCTTTCCTTCCTCTTCTGCTCTTAATGGTTCAGTTGGAAGTATAAAGCTCCAAATACTTCAGGATACTCTTAAAGGTTACATTTTCATGATGTCTGGTAGTTTCTGCACTTTTACCTGCATAAGCAAAACTACAGTGAACAGAAAACACTGTTCATCAAAGTGCAATTACATTGTTTAGTGTCTAAATTCATCAGTGATGTCCTTTTTTCTGTTTGAACTGGAAATCTCATGTAAGGTCATGGTAACTAATGTTCACATCAGTTGCATTCTTTTATCATTCAATTAGGTGTCCCAAATGAGATCCTCAAGTGTAATCAAAGTTTATGACAGAACTACGTGAATTTACTTTTCTACAAAAATTTTCCAAACAAATGAACTAATCAACAATTTCATAAGAAACACGGCAGACAATAAAGAACTGATGAAGATTTAAATCGAAATGCTTGTGAGACTTTTGCATTCTGTTTAATACAACAAATGTTGGAAGAAAAAAATTGATCTGTCCCTTTGTTCCATTTGTGGGTTATGTCACTCAATAAAAATCTGCCATTTAGTGACAGAATAACACTACAAGGAATAAAAAATTTGTCTCAAACCGTCATCGAAAGTCTTTAATTTATAGATCTGCAAGCCACTCATTAAGATACTTGCATTTTGCTTGGGTAACATGACCCTCATCATCACACTGCTGATTTAAAGGACAAATACCACATGGAACAGAAACTAAGGATGGATATGCAAGTGGTGGTATAACTGCTAAATACCAACGAGATAACTGCTTTTTCCCTTGGGCCTGCTGCTTATTAGCATGCAAAATTCTTTCTATTTTGCCATCATATAGCAAAGTATCTAAAATACACTCAATATCTTCTAAAGAAAGCTGTACCTGTAAAACCATCAGTCCTCAAACATCAAGTGAAGATCCTACCTTACTAATACCTAAATTACTAATATATTCCAAAACTTCATGACTTGTTGCCATTGCTTGGCTTTTCATTGTCAAATAACTGAGATTTTGCTTTTTAGATGACTCTAATTTGTGCTGCAAGAACCGATAACACTGTTGATTCAAAATCTCTACAAATTCTGATTCAAAATCCTGATCAGAATACCATGCTCCACCAGTGATGGAACAATCTGGATCAATGTTGTATAACATATACACTTTTTTTTTTGAAGCCTGCATTATGATTAGAGATTAATATAGAGGAATATTCTCATGTGAGATTACATACTGATACTGGCTTCACAGCTTTGATTAATTTTTTGCTTTCTAAATTCTTTAAAACCTTATTTAATTGTGTGGCAAGAAGATTAGATTTGTTTCTAATGTCTCTAATCCAAATTCCTTTGCTCCCAGCCTCTTCAATTATCTGATATATTACTTTCTCTTCATTATCAGATCCTTTGATTTTTTCAACCACATCTTTAGATTGAAGCTTATATATGAGATCTACACCTTGTTTGTACAAGACAATCTGATTCTGAAAATTGGAAATAAAAAGTCCTAATAATAAATCCTATGCTAAGTATACTCAAAAAGTAACATGCACATATAATACAATACTCTGCTTGTATTTAAAATATTGAATAAATATTACTTGATATAGTGGCTACATTAAAAATATAACTTGCTACAGTAAAAATTTATGCAACAGCTTATCTCACATTGGCCAACAAGATATTGATAATTCTGGCTCTTTCTTTGGAATCAACGTCTGGCATATCATTTTGCAAAACTTTATCAGGAACACCTTCTGGATTTTCGGTGCAAAGTTGAATGATTCTAAGAAATCCTAAATAGATGCACCTCACTTCTACACCTTTACCTTTCCTGGATGCTTTCTGCAGATCTCTGCATTCAGTATGACGAGCAGTTCTAATCACATCAAACACTTTCTTACAAATGAAGGAGTTTCTGGATTTTCACTAGTTATATTCTCACATGATCGCACATCTTCGAAACCACAATAGAAGTACAATCTTAGAAAGCTCGGCAAATCACCTGTGCAAAACAATATTTATCTTTTTTGGCTACAGTCACCAAACTAGCGAATATTTTGGAAAACACAGTAGGTTTTAAAATACTTAGTATTCACAAAATCCCATTGCCAATGCAGGTCTCACATCTGCCACAAAAATTTACTCAGGTTTCCTAAATAAAATTCAGGATCTCGCAAAACCAATGAATAATGAATCTTAACTAAATACCGATGTGTTCTCGCATAAAATATGAACCCAGTTATAAAAAAAAAAAACCATAGACAGAATGCGCTTCAACTTCAGATAGAATTTTGCTTCATCAAAAGAATTGAAAGTTAAAAATTTATGTCCGATTCTACAAGAGTAGTTGAAATTACACTTGTGGGAACACCCATAAGAGCACTTACACTAACGCAGTGTTTTGTTAAAAACACGAATGTCTTAGTTTTTTATTTTGATGGAACAAAAATTTTATTTTGAAATCAGTTTTCCAGCAGCGTAAAACTTCTCAACAATATTCTCCCTTTTGAAATACATCTCATACAAACTTCATAGTTTAAGCGACTTCGTATACTGAACTTAATTTTTTTTGTTTTCCTAATGTGATACCAGATGATAAAAATATTATATGATAAATATTGTTATTTTGTATTTTTTTATTAATATTAAAACTCTAGAGAGGATGGCTCTTATAATTTAGTTCATGATCTAGACTAGAATACATATATATCCGTATGAATATCTCATACACGTTTCACGAAGATTGAATTCGAGATCAAGACAGATAACACATTCCTAATATTAGTATCTCCTAGAAATAGTATCATCAGTGCAAAGTACAAAATCAAGCAAATCAAAACATCAGTCAAAAGACGTCTCTTGGAATGCTGCTTTCATATGATATTGAAGTTAAATCAATATCAACCGGCACTGTTTGCAAATAACAAATCACCGTTTGCTTATATCGTTTTGCTACAACTTTTTGGAACAAAAATCCTTTTGGTTACTGATCACCAATACACAAAGAAAATTCAAAAACCTTATATTGAATTAATGAATAACAAAGAATGTATGTCTGTAAGTACAAAAACTCAGATGCAACATAAAAATAAGTTGGCTATGACTATTGATATAATTTCTCCTCCTTCCTAGCAATACCTATGATCCACTGTTATTTAGAATCGTTCGTGGGAACTTCCTGTTTTTCTTACTTTTCTTTATTTCTAGAAGAAAACAGTCATAACCTGTATCTAAGTTATAGTTCCAGATTCTTATAACAGAAAATCAGAAGGAAGCTCAGAAACATCGGGAAAGATCTATTACAACTACTGGTTATAGTAAAGTGAACATAGATTATTAAAATATCAGAAAAAAGAGATGGCAATTAGGAAACCAAATTTAAAAAAAATATTTGGGCAGTTTGCTAAAATTCTGTCTTATCCCAGATTATAATTAAGTTCATAACACAGATCATTGAAATATCAGAAAATAGCGATAACATTATTCTTGTTGCCAGATTAAAAATTATGGGACACCTTAGTTTGTAAAATTTTGTAAACAGAACCCTCCTGTCATAACCTTTAAACATAAATCGTTTTTTTTGTTGTCTTTACGATGAACTATAGAGTTCCTTCGTTTTGGCAATCTATCAGAGTAATCCAACCACAGTTGCTATGAACCAAATTCAGTAATTATTCAAAAATGAGTTCTGATAGAATGAGGCGATAAAAACATCAAATTCTCGTGTATTCTTGCAATGGATGTTTTCAAGAATTTTTTTTTAAATTGTATCGAAGTGAGCATGTTTTTCGAAGAGAGGCTATATTATTCATTACAGAAACTTTTGCTAATAATTTTTCAAAAAACTGATTCCTTGCCGGTCTTTAAGAATGGATTAGAAAAAGATTTTTCAAATGTAGTAAACCTGCGATCCCGAGCAATTCTGATGTGCCAAATTGAGCTTAGGAAATCAGCTTAGTAAATTCATAATTTCTGTCTCAAATTTTTCTGCCTTTTCTTCTAAGCGATTCATTTTTGAAAAAAAAAAAATTATATTATCCTCAGGATGGCATTCGAAATATTCTTCTTACGTATCACTAGGCACCTTAATGAGTATTGGCATTCATTTTACTTCTGAAATCATTTTCAAGATTGGAAAGTAAGCAGTTTTTGATATTCGGAATAGCTTATAAATGGAACTGCATTTAGTGGCAACTGTTGTCAGCTTTGTTTTGAACGAGTGGTGTTTGCTATTGTTCGAGAATAAGCAATTTTGAATGGGTATATTCTGATGGCAATCCCTATCTCTACGCTGTTATGTCAACGTGCAATAGAAACGGGTAGGTACCCTGGAAACAATTTAATGGAATTTTTAACCGATGTGTCTCTATGGAAAACTTGTGGATTTTATGAAAACAAAAAATTCAATTTAATTATTATGGTAGTTTTCTTTTATCAGGAAGGCTCCCTGCATTTGGATAATGGAACTTCAAATTTCATCCATATTAGCATCGAAACGCGAATACACAGAATGAAGGCAAAGAAAAACAGTAATTACTCTCGAATAGTGAATTAATCTTGAGTTTTCTTGTATCCCAATTGCGCTGATCATTTTCGCATATTTCTTAAATTCAACTCGATCGATGATTTCGATCGGTCCTAATAAGACATACGGAAGTTCGAAATTCAGCGTCCCAAAACTCACTTTCGAACTCATCTCTTTCGTTGGGCGTCAGAAAAACAGGAGGAAAGCTTGTGATGGACTGCACGTGGGGGTGTGACCTATCAAATGTGGTCTCAGTGATTCTCATAGGTATTCCTAGGGGTGGGTTTGGAATTAATTAACTTGATAGCAATCGTTGGTGATCAAGCCTGCTTCCTTGAAAGAGTACCTAGAATCAGATTCAGAGAAAATCGATAATTTATGTTCAGAAAGCCCCGATCTCGCTGGCATTCCTTCTCAGGCCACGACAAGACGAATTCAGCAATAACTTAATAAGGATTAAAATAGAATCTGGCTTCATTGGAATTTTTCGATAGTTTCGTTCGCATTAGTTCAATGATTGCATAGACTGAATCTCAGCAGGGAGACTTCATCTGAAATGACATCTGAAAGTTGACATTCAGCATTCACGTCCCAGTGAACTCCTGGTGCAGGAACCGGAAAACAACGTGCGTGAACGATCAAACCAGCGAATTTTTTTTATTTATTTATCTTAAAAAGCGTTCATTTCATCTTGGTAAATGTGCGTGGCTACAGCAGACAAGAAAGAAGACAGCGAGAAGGAATCCTTTGCATCCGGGGACAGGAGACGGCTTATGGTGCAATATTATTTACAGTGAAACACATATACCATAGAAAAAGGTCATTCATGCTTAGCGGAAATCTCACTCCCAAGCACATTCGTTCGAATCTAGGAGTACCTGCTACCAAGCAGTGCAATCAGTGTGGTACACTCAAGGAAAACACAGGGTTAAAAATTCAAATATAAAATTCAGAAAAATGGACCAGCTGGTAGACGAGGTCACAACCAGTGCTCACGCGAAAGGACTGGAAGACCTTCTCAACATTCCATCCACCAGCTATTCTTCACACTTTTATTTTCTTGGACTTTTCCTCTTTTATTTCCCCATCTACCGAAACCCTTCTCGCCACCCTAAGGAGGAGGGCCCACGGAGCTCTTCAACACTGTCCACACCACCCGAAGGCGCGCGCGACCCTTCACGTTATTGGGGGTCATGCCACGGCAGGATCGCCCTGTGAATCCGAAAAGGTCCCAGAGGAAGGAGTCCGTTCCTTTCTCACGCGTGAGAGGACTGGGGGGACCCTCGTCCTGGTTGTCTTCGCAGGGACGACCGGAGGCAAAGACGCTCCCCATTTCTTCTCCGATGGCAACTCGACAAACCCACGCTCCCGAATTTTCCGTCCGGACGGCGCACCCGGATCGAGTCCGCCCCTTGTTTTTTCTCGCCTGAAGAGAGCCCCGAAGGGACGCCTTTCCGAAGCGAGCAGAGCGCTTCCGGCGCTCCGGAGGTGAAACTTCCGGGGGGAGCATCAACCGTCACACCACGACGGAGGGAGCCCTCCCTGAGAACGGAGCCCTCCATGTTCCACGACCGGAGGGGAACCCCGAAGAGCTCCTTCATGCCCTGGAAAGAAACCGGGCGGTCGACTTTCAATCCCGGAGGCCGGCTCCCGGGGGCATCCGAGGGTTTCCGGCTTCCGCCGGTGAGCGCCTCCCGCCCGTTGCCAGGGGCAGTGCGAAACGTCGACGGCCGCCCAGCGCGCGCTCTTCGTTCGCAGCCTTTCGCTCGGCTACCAGGCGACCACGCGAAACTCGTGCAGGATGCCCTGCGACCAGCCGCTGCCCTGGCCGCACTTTGCTGCGTCCGTGGGATCGTGACGTGCTGGAGCGACGTAAGAAGACCGAGCCACGACAGGGATGCCGTCGAACTTGCAGTCCGCTACCTGCGGATTGCGACCAGATGGCCCCACCTGGGAATCATACGGACGGACCTCGAGGGCATCCTGCAAAGGATGGACCCTCCTCCCAGTGGTCAGTGATCCCTCCCCAACCCTCCAAAATCTTTTTGTTTGTTATGTTTTATTTTTCTTTTTGTTTCCCCCCCCCCCATCCCCTTCCGCTGCCGAGGAGAGTCGCGCCGGTCTGCGTACCGGCAACCTGGCAGGTCCTGTTGAGTTGGCCGTAGTGGGGCCTCGTACCACGAATTATAGAGAATTTTTGATAAACGCCCCGGCGTGACCGGGTGGCAACGACCACGCGAAACTCGGCTTCGGCCTGGTGCAGCTCGCGCCACGCTCGCACGCACGCCACACTCGCGCGCGCGCACCAGCTTCCCCGCCTCCTGCGATCGCTCCTCTGGCGAAGTAGGCGGATGACGCCTGCCGGACCGGTCGAACCACCGGACAGACTGCAGTCAGGTGGGGATGGGGTTGGTTTCGAGGGGGCGGGTGATGGCAAGCGCGACGGGAAGCGGGCGAGTTGCGCGCTGGGAGGGGGTGAGTTCGCTCTCGCTTCCGGTTCGGACGCGGGTGAGTGTGGCACACGGCTGGGATTCGCAATGCGAGTCGAGTGCCGTTCCGAATGGCGTTTCGGAGCAGTTTCTGCTTGCCCACAGGCACGGCACCCGCGCAAGGTGGGTTCGACGGGAGACTTGCATGCAGCTGCCGCCGACTTGCCGGCTGCTCGAATCGACGCTCGCCTTTTCCCCTCGAAAACGCTCGGCCTGGTGAGGCGTGGCTGGTGAGGCTGTTCTTGGTGCCACCCGTGACGGAAACAGCACATTTGTCCCGTCCAGGTGCGTTTCGCATCACGGTGATACCCTTTTCGTCACTTTCGACCCCCTTCCCCTCTCCCCAGGACGAATCCGATTCGGCAAGAGCTTGGAAAGTTTCCGAAAAGAATCCGGCACCCATCGGAATTGCTTTAGTTCGCTGATGTGAATCCGAGTGGAGACGTTTCATCTGCAATGGAAACTGATAATTTGCATCAGCGTTCCAGCGAATGCTCGGTGGGAGAGACAGCAAGCATGGAAGAGCGAATCGTCGACCTGTTGCCTTCTTTTTTTTTTTTGTTACAAAAAGAAACAAAAAGCAAAAAAGACAGCAGCGATGGCCGAGCGATGCACGGCGACGGATGAGAGAATCCATGACGAATTGCGAGTGAACGACAAGCACTTTCTCGGGTCAGGCTGGAAAGGCAACAGCAAGAAACCTCTGCATGTGATGTGATTATTTGACTCGTCATCAATTCGTCGTCCAGGATTCGTTTTTGTTCTCTCTCTCTCTCTCTCTCTTCCCTATGCGGAACGATGGCTGGACCCGTGGCTGTCATTTCCCGATGGCTTCCATGTAATGGAGATTTGCATGTGATATTTGATGGAAACGGGGAGACGCACGACGGCTGCTGTGCAACCTCTACGAATCCCCCCGGTGGACTTGAAGGAACCGCCTGCTCGGCAATCCGGCAGGGGTTGCATCGAGCCGTTTCCGGGGTGCGGGCTTCTCCTCTCTGAACGGCTGAGGGATTCTCGTCAAAGAGCACCGCGTGGGCGTTGTCGGAGGATTTGCGGAGGTCTGCGTGAGGGGGGCACTCTTGTGACACCCACCCTCCTTCGCTGCCCGTTGCACCGAGTTGGCTTGCAAAGTGCCAATCCTTGCGTTTGGACCTTCGAAATGCGGTGCTCGACCCTGCAGGTTTCCCCTTGGGGGGCGGCAAACAAAAGTACGGACGGAAAAAGCACCCGGTCACGACTTTCCTAGGCAATCGAAAGCAGTCGTGTGCACTCGAAGGGTAGATTTTCGAATTCAGGAATACCGTCGCGGAAGTTGCGTTGCCGAAAGGTGTTTTCCTGAGCGTTGCCAGGGATCGCTGACTCTGGAGGAAGGCCAGCGTGCACCGTGTTGGGGGTGGTGGGGGGGGGGGGGGGCATTTCTCCACGATGACGAACGTGGAGGTCGGCATGGCGTTGGAGACGAACACGGCTTTTGCGACGAGTCGCTCGCTGCACTCCTTTGAACATCGTGCCGGAAGTGCTCACGGCGGTGGCAATGCCTTTCTGCTTGCGTGCGGTGCGCGCCAAGGTGTTGGCAGAAGGACGGTGGTCGCTGCTGCTGCCGCCGCCGCCACCGTTCCAAGTTGGCGGCCGTCCGCACGCAGCCCGAGTTGCGGGCGAAGAGCAGCATGGTGAGGGGATGACATGATCAAGAAAGGGGATTACGTGTTTGTGAAGCGAGGGGAAGTTACCAAATTGTGTCAGGTTCGACACGAAAGTCAGTAAGTGGGGAAGTTGGTTCCTGCACGATCGTGAATTCGTGCCACTTCGTTGCAGAACGAGCCAGATCTTGAAAGACAAGATTCGCATTGGCGAATTACTGCACTGCCCGTATGGATCCTCCTTCAAGTTGGTAAAAGATGCAAAAGAAAACGTTTATAATTTGCAACCGTTGTATGGAGACGCGGAAAACAACATTTCGTCAGGTATTTGAAGGCTGTCTGTTTTGACGGTAAACCGTACGGGTTGGGGAAAAAAGTGCCACGAGCAGTTTGCCCGTATCTGCATGAGAGGATCGGTTTCATTCGGACCAGGGTAGAGTGTGAGTGAATGGCTGATCAGCGACTCGTTCCGATGTGCAAACGGAACTTTGCAGTCTTGAACGAAATTTCTTTTGGGATCGCACTGTTTCTTGGAGGAACACACTCCCCACTGTGTTTTCCCCATACGAGGGATTCAACTGATTCAATTTGCCATCGTCTCAAAGTGGTGTGCGCATTTGATTTCGTCGATGGAATGCATCCCTATTTAATTATGTGAACCCATTTATGCGGCAGATTCTTTTTCCAACTCGAAAGACGTGTTCATCCGAGCCATGATGAGGTCTTCATTGATTTCTTTGTTGAAATATGATTCCAGTACCTGGAAAAGCTTTTGGATCTGATAACAGAAACATCATAGATACTCATGGAAAGTCGCAAAAACTAGGGCAAGAGGACATTTTGGCTTTGAAAGAGCAAGGGTTCATAGGAGATGCCATGGTGGAACATCTGGTTGAAAACAGCAGTACTTATTTAGGAAAAACCGATTTGGCACAAGAAAAATATGTTCGGAAAAAAAAGAAAAAGTACCACGATGCCGTTGATGTTTTGCATCCTTCCATCGCTCTCCTGTGCATGCACTTATACCAGCAAGATCCTCAGAGCATCCTGTAAGTTGTGAATGCTGTAATTTGATGGGATTGATCATGTGTGCAGTAATCTGCGAGTGGACACCCTGTCTCAGATGATCTGTTTCTCCAATCTGATGCCTGGATGTCAGTACTTAGTGTTTGAGTGTGGCTGCATGGGACTCGTGGTGGCAGCTTTGCTCGATAGATTGGGCCAGCACAGCACATTGACTCATATTCATTCAGAGAGCAAACCAAGCAGGCAAGTGTGCATCAGGTGTGTGCCTGATTGTTGTCGTCTCTCTAGACCTGCATTGCAGATGATGAATTTTGACAGCAAGCATCTAGAGCAGCTGCATACTGTTTCGTTAGATGTCTTTGTGAAAGAGTTGGTCCAGTGCCAATCTGCTGTTCCTTTGGATGCTACACATGCTGGTATGCCTTTGTGTATTGAAGGTACGAGGTAGTCTCCTTACCACACAAAGATTGCCCGGATGTTCAGAAACGTGCAACAGAAACTTACCCTACTAAGCAGTACGATGGATTGGTGATTGCTTGCAGGCAGCATCCGGTCAGGATCCTCCCAGTTCTTGTCAGCAGTCTGGCATTGTCCCGACCCTTTGTTATCTTCAATCCTTACGTTGAAGTGAGTGGATATTCCATGTTTCACTCCTTATCACAGAAAAGCATTGCAGCCGTTGATTGATTGTTATACGCTGTTGCGTAAAAAAAAGTTAGCCGTTTTGATGAAGCTGACAGAATCCTGGTTGCGTGAATACCAAGTTTTGCCAGAAAGGACACACCCATGTGTAAACATGAGTGGTGGAGGAGGGTATTTGTTGACAGGAATCCGTGTCAGCCCAGACTGAGTCTTTTCATTTGTCAGTGGCAACAGGATGTTTGTGCAAGGAAAAGAAATGCATTCCAATAAACAGCCTGGTTTCCTCTTTTGGAATCTGCCCCAATTTGTTTACTACTTTGCAGGTGAATGTGCATGCTTGTTCCCAATTGCTTTGAAAGAAGCGTGTTTGCAAGTGAAGATGATGATTTCCTAATGTTATGAAATTCACCCAGTGATGCAAAAGAATCAGGATGTTAACATGGCATTGTCTTTAAAAGCTCGCTTTCCTCTCTGCGTGGAAGAAAGTCCGTCAGTGTGGGAGCCTTTTTTCTGATTTCCCATGTAAAAGATGGGAGGAAGGAAATGGTGAAGAAGAAATTTTCAAACTCTCAAGCTAACTGGTGGAAAACACTTTTTCAAAAACTTGTTCTTGGATGTTTTTGCTTGTACATTGTACTCCCTTTCTTGTGCTATCAATGAGTTACCTTGGCAACATCATTACATCTTAGTTTAGTGCAGAACTTTGGAAATGTGGATGCTTGCAGCTTCTGCTTCCAACTGTAAAAAGGAACTTTTGCCTGGCATTCGAGTGTGTTGCGTTTGTGCACCTGCATCTGGTCTATGTGATTGGAAAGATTGGTTTCTGAGGCTGCAATATTTCCTAAACACCGAGTAAGCTGCTGTTTGCTGCGTCGATGGGACCTGTGTGCTCACCAGCAAGCATGTAAGGGTAAAACCATTTGAGCGTTCGTTTTTGTATGGCATGCATTGTGAAATCGCTCAGTAGATTTTAAACAACTATTGACATTGGTGTTGCGTTCTAAAAGAGGTCAACTGCACTTCCTATTGCTACATGATGTAGCAGTAGGAAGTGCAGTTGATCGAAACTCTCTCCTGGAATTGCATCCGGCGTTGTGATCCGATAGAAGTTTTGGTAGTTCGTGGTTTTCCTTAAGTGCGGGAGTATGGAAGTGCAGTTTGCTTTTTGTGAATACATGCTGGAAAGTGTGTATTGCAGAGGGGAATTTAGAGGACTCTTATTCCCATGGGAGAAAGAAATGGTGCTACCGCCCGCTCCATCAGTTGCAAAAGTTTCACTGTACTTCAGAAACTGACGAAAGGACTGTTGCCTGCTCTTGTCAGAAGAATGCATTCTTGTATGTTTTAGCATTCTTATGGTGTTTGTACTTACTCCATGCTTGGGAAGATCCTTCATGATTGTGAGAGATCTACTTGCAGCTGGGAATTGGTAAAGCGCTACCGCACACCTTCTTGACACCATCATCAGCTGCCTAACTGCGCAAAACAATTTTGGGGTGTGTCCCATCTTAGTGGCTATTGGCCTTAGGATGATTATCACCCAGTGATGCCGGAGCATTTATTACGTTTCGTAATGAAAATGCATTTTTGTATTGGAACCGTTGGCTCTATCACGCTCAGCGAACCAGCCGAAGACCGGTACGCGCACTGGCGAGGTCCGCTTCTTCAATGTGGGGGTAGGGAAAACAAGACACACAAAAAATGTCAAAAAGACACACAGACACACAAAGCAAAGCAGGAGAGGGGATTTTTACACGGGGAGGGGTGGAGGGGTGTCTCTGCTATTCCGACCTCTCCTTCCCGCGTCCCCGGCCGCCACGGTTCCGCGGACGCAGCAGGGAACTACGAGGAACTGAGCTGAAGGCAGAGGCACCACGCGCGAAGAGGTGTTTCCAAATGTTCTGGGGCCGCCCGCTGGGATTGCTAGGATGCTCGCGAGGCAATCCCAAATGGTCGGAGGGCAGCACAGTTCAACAGCAGGTGCGGGAGTGTTTCCTTCCCGTACCTGCCACACTGAACGGCATCCATACTCCCCCTTGTCCAGACTGATGAAGGTGCGCTTGCACGAGATTCTCCCTTGCGAGTCCAGAAACGCCAATTCCTACCACTTCAGTGGGAGGGTTGCACTGTACCAGCACGCTGGAGCCCAGTTCACATACTCCGGTGGGATACCGACCAGCTCTCCCCAGCGTGAAATTGGGGTGAGACACTCGGGGTCTCAGTTGTCCGTCACCTCCCGAGTTGCCCAGAAGTTTCGTCTCCGCTTCTGTGCGTCACTTCCCACCTTGCCGGGATCACGCTGTCCCTTGCGTCTGTTATGGAAGGCAGCACTATGGCAAGGGGGGTAGAAGAGTTCACCGCATATTCTCCGGGTTACGGACGATCTCCTCCAACGACCTGCGAGTGTTCATGTCTCGCTGCAGGCAGGCGTACCACGCCTCGCTCGCGCCGTTCTTTCTTCGGGCGCAAACCGACTCCTGGAGCCAGGCAGTCCAGTTCTCGGGGAGGCAGGAGATCGAGGTGTTCTCCACCAGGGCAACCATCTGGTGGAGTTGGTATCCGCAACGCCTCGGCAATCTCTCGCGAGCGACGAGGAAGGATGTGAGTTGCTCGCGGCCGGTTGCGCTCTTTGCGAGGTGCCGTTCTGGCCTGCACCCGGACGTGGTCCATACTCGCGCCGCTAGAGTAAGTCTTCTGAATTGGAGCTGACGCTCCATCATTTCCATTGTAAGCGGGCCCAGTCCATCATCCCTGCGCGGAGCACACAAGTCTTTGAGACAGACTCTGGACTTCCTGAGTAAGACTCTTCTGAGGAGGTCCTCGGTCTTCCTCTTGACATTTGGTGGGGCGTGGCAAACAAAAAGCAGGGAGCGGAGGAGGGGATCCACAAACGAGTTGCACACCGTGGCCCGTTCCGGTAAGCAAAACTTGCCGTTCTGGAACGGGCCGATCGCCAACTCTACCTTTTTAAGACGGTCGGACCTGGTTTCCGCTACGCAGAAGTCCCCCAACGGAACGCCAAGGTATTTAGAGCACCCGCCCGTGGGGATTCCCAAGTGGATTCCAGTCCGACCGTCCGACCCTCATCGCACCTACCGACACTATGTACGACTTCTCCCTGTTCACCACAGTCCAGTCCCGAGGCTGAGCAACTCGAAGAAGCGCTTGAGTGCAGACGCCGGGGTGGACATGGGGATTAGCAGCAGAAGATCGTTTGCATAAATCGACTCGGAAAACGTTTCCGGACACGAGCTCAGCAGGGCTGCCAGAGTCCCCCTTTTTGCTCTCAGCACCAACTCGAAGTAGATGCTGAAGAGCAGGGGGCTCAGGCTGTCAACTTGCCTTACGCCGCCGCGAACTGACACACCATTCACGTGCCGGACGTTGAAACAGACGTTAACGAGTGCGAAACTCCAGGAGGAACACAGATAGGCCAAGAAGAATGCCGGGAATCCTATGCGTTCCAGGAGCTCGGTTCACGAATCAATGTGCATAGCCGATGTGCCAGAGCGGCAAGCTCTGCCGCGAAGCCTTGGTAGAAATCCTCAGGCAGACCGTCCTCTCCTGGTGCTTTCCGCCTCTTGAGCTTTCCGATGGCGGAGATGACCTCCGCCACCGTGATAGGATCTTCGGTCGGCGCTGTTGGTGCTGCATTGGGGTCTTCCGTGCAACGCACGCCGTCACCACTGGACTCGGTGAGGTGTCGACCCTAACTGTGTTAGGTGCGGGGAGCGAGAATCCCACCCCACCTGTTATTTCCACCCGGGTAATCCCGGGGCGTTTATTAAAAAAACATTCCACTAACGTGGTACCAGGCCCCACTAACGGCCACACAACACCGGACCTGCCGGGACGCAGCCCGACGTGGCTCTCCTCGGCAGTGGAAGGGATGGGGGAGAAAACAAAAAGAAAAATGAAAAGTAAGGAAAACAAAAAGAAGTTGGAGGGCTGGGAAGGGATCACTCTGCACTGGGAGGAGGGCCCATCCTTCGAAGGAAGCCCTTTGAGTCCATCCGAATTGTACCCAGCTGGGGCCATCCAGAAGCTCTCGTCAGGAAGCGAACAGCATACGGGATGACGTCCCTCTCGTTCTGGTCCACATCTTCGTCGCGTCTATCACTCCACGCCGCCACGATGCCACGGATGCAGCATAATGCTGCCACGGCTGCGGCTGGCTGCAGGGCGTCCCGCACGAAGAGGAGGCGGAAAACGTCTCTGGGCGCGCTGCCCGTAGGGAGCCCTAGGGTCGTCCCAAACCGTTCCCACAGGGGTCGGAGGGCAGCACAGTCAACAAGAAGGTGGGGGAGCGATTCCCTCTCCCCACACCGGGCACACTCAGGATTCACTCTCCCCCGGGTCCAGTGGAAGCAGCGCGCGTTGCAGAGCAGGCCCCAATGCAATCCCACCTGTTAGTGGACTGTGTTGCTCTCAGGCCTCTCTGGGAATGCTTTGCCGCGGCTGTGGGAACCTTCGGAGGCAACTCCAAGGCCGCTATCAGACCCCCTATCGTTCGCGACCCCCTTCCGCCAGCGGTCTCGCTAGCAGTCCTGTGCTGCCTACGCGGGATCGTCGCTGCATGGAGCAACGCGACGGGAGGACCCAGCGATAAGATGCCAGCGAATATGCCCTCCGCTTCCTGAGGACGGCGACGCTGTGGCCCCACCTGGAAGTCAGCATTCAGGAAGAGCTTGCCGTCATCCTCCAGAGGAAATGACGGATCCACCCAGCAGACTGTGATCCCTTCCCGCGCTCTCCCCAGTTCCTTTATTTATTTTTGATTTTTGTTTTTCTTTTTGTTTAAGTAGGCCCAATTGCCGCTGAGAGTGTACACGTTCATGATGACGAGGTCAATCGTGTCAGACCACTTGACCACAAGCCGTCCAACTCGACCGTCCTCGTCGAAGAGCACGCCCTGTCTGGCTGCGTCGACGGCCGGCTCCAGCAGGAAGGCCACTCCTCAGGAGCGGAGGGAACCGCAACCCCAGAGCAGGCTACCACCAGCGATTCTCTCGATTTCGTGGGCGTGGGGGTCACGTGGATCCCCTGCAACAGCACCAGGTCAAAGTCTCTCAGAGTGGAGGTTATGTCCCGTCTCTTGCCGCCGTCGCACAGTCCGTTTACGTTCCAATAGGCCACGCGTAGCCGGTGGCGAGAAGAGATCCCGGGATTTACTCCTAGGAAACTGGCGGTGGAATACCGCCCGCGCAGGGATGGGTAGCCTCCAGCAATAGGGGACAATTGGCGCTCCCTTCGGTCTCTATTGCCTCCTCGGCTCGAAGCGCGAGACTTTCTCCGGTGAGGAGTCCCGCCTTCTTTTCGTATAGGTTTTCTTCGCCTTGTTTTTCCTGCTCACGACCAGCGTCCATCCAGCCTCTTCGTATGCGTCCCCGGCATGCTCAGTTTCCCCTGAAGCAGAGGACTGCGTAGCCTTTTTGGTTGGCGGTGTAATAGACGCTTTACCGAGTTTCCCGGTTTTTGTTTTTCTTTTGTTTTAACCACGCGTTCTCCCTTTTTTTTTTTTTTTTTTTTTTCGGCGGGAACGTCGCGCATGATACATTGAGGGCACACGTTTTGGGTGTAGTCCGTGATTCCGCACTGCTGGCATTGAATATTCGGGCACCTCTTTTTGGGGTAACCCGAAGAGCTGCAAAAGCCGCAGTACTTGGGTTTCCTCACGTACTACAAGTCCACTGATTCCCTTGCAGTATGTGGGGCAACTCACAGCCCTCGCGAACGGTGATTCTCGCTGCCAGGAAATCCATACGAAGGTAGAGGGCTAGCGCGTGTACCGTTTCGAATTTTTCACTTTCGTTCCGGACGGCATCTTTGCTCATCCGGAACGTTATGCCGAGTAGATGGACCATTATAGAGCGGTCCATCGTGATCAGGAGGAGCTTCCTGTCTCGCAACACAAAGAGAGTCCTCAAAGTCGTGGAGCTACACCTGAAGATCAGGTCCTTGCAGATCAGTTCAACGAACTGACCCTCACTTCATATGGTGAGGGCGAGAAGCTCCTCTTGAGGCACATTAAGAGCGTGCAGTCTTCAAAAAGGCACTCGCGCTCTTGAGAGAATACAAATTGCCTACCTTATAGAAGAGAGATGGGTTGTACTCGATGTAGTTTCTTTGTTCTGCCATTGCTGCAGGCGACAGAGCCGCAGCCACGGCGTTCCATGCCCTTGCTGGTGCGAGGGACGATTCTGTGAAGGTGGATTCCCCCACTTCGATAGCCTGAGGAATCGATGCGGACACCGCCTCCTGACCTTCCTTGGTGGTGGGTCAGGCATTGCTGCCTTTGCCACCACCGAGTCTCCACAACCTCACCCTCACTTATTAATTAAGTAAACACCCACCATCCGGGAGCGAGAAAACAACACGTCCGATCCCCAGGATGATGGGAATCCTTTGGGTTCTTCTAGTTGTTGCTTTACTTCCAGCCTTTTTTGTTTTTCGTTTTTTTTTTTTGATTTGCTAAATACTCAAGAACTATTGCTTGATCCACAAGGGCATCATAGCATCTTGACAATGCTTACATATTTCTTTTCGCTGTGACACCACACGAGGGTGCATGTGATGCATTTAGGGAGAAACCCTGAAGGGGCCACCCTAATAATACCTAGGAAGGATTACGAGGCTAGAGTCCGTCTCCTCTTTACTCTTTGGAAGGAATTATCGTTCTGTTTGCCTCTGAAGGATCTCGTCCTTATTCTTTCCCAAGGTAATGCGGAAGGAAAGCGCTTCTGATCGACTCCTCTGGAGGAACGACAAAGGAAACACTTCCAATTTCTCGGTAGCTTCTGCTTCCCGAAACTGGAGGGGAAATCCCGAGGGAGGAGCCAGCTCTTTTGAACCAGCCAGATGTAGCGATGTGTATCCATGCTTATCCTTCGAGCAATGGCATCAGTGCTTCTACTCAAAAGTATTCCACAATTACGACATCTTCAATACTAAAGCTAAATTTAGCGCTGTGAAAGGATAGGAAGTTTTCCTAATCAATTTATAC
The DNA here is from genome assembly GCA_036172245.1 of Raillietiella orientalis. Lineage (NCBI taxonomy): Eukaryota > Metazoa > Arthropoda > Ichthyostraca > Raillietiellida > Raillietiellidae > Raillietiella > Raillietiella orientalis. The sequence continues at coordinate 3,856,749 of JAYWIR010000002.1, read as the reverse complement.
CCATATCTTGAAAGCAACTGAGCCATTTATGTTTGGAAGCTCAGAAGAGCTTCACAAATTATACTGATACCATCTTTCGGAGTAGCACACACCGACAGGCTCTCACCAACTTCACTCTTGCACGTTTTATCGCAGCCATCATCGATTTTTCTCTTATGTTAGCACTTTCCATTTCATTCTGAATCACTCTTATGCTGTTCTATTTGCGGAACCACCAGGAAAAGAACTGATTTAAAATAGAGCTTAATCCTTTAGCTTACTCTTGCGTGATCGCAGAAAAAAAAAAAAGGATTTAGCTTACGCTTTTGTCGAAGATGAGCAAGTTCTAACTTTTGTTTTGCTATCGGCGTTAAGACCAACGCGCTTTGCTTTAGCCGCTCCAACCAAAAGTGTAGCCGTGGGCTCCAACTCTGTAAAGCAGCCTCGGAACTGGGCAAGGTATGTTCCATAAACCGACATTAGTGAAGAGGGATGGCCATCCCTCTTTCTGTCTTGCACGATTTGCAAGAGAAGGGAGGACACGATTGGATAAAGATGGCATAGTGATGCTCTAAAGCGAATGTTCACATTCGCTGGTTTTCGTGCTAGTGAGATGCTAGTGAATCTCAAGTTGAGATGAAGCTGCGACAGCCCTTCTGCAGCATACAAGTTCTGATCGCACCTTTTTTTCATGCTCATAAGACAATCCACAGTTGCCATTCATGATTGTTATATTCTCAAGCCATCAAATTCAGACAAATGCAATGGCACTTTCGAAAGAACAGAACGCTTTTAGAAACGCATTAGAACGAGTTTGTTTTGTATGAGCGTTTTCAGAGGTGTTTGTGCTAATTCCAGGCACAATTATGCAAGGCCCATTCTACGGTTCAGAAACTCCAAGCAATGATACTGTGATGATCCGTGAGAGAGACATCAACTTAGAGTAGCAACACGTCACCTTTTATTCACAAAGCTCTTTGTTGCATCCGATGAAGGAGAAAAAGTCTTATGTAAACGATCGTTTTGCAAGAGAAATAAGAATCTAAAGTGCTCAACAGATCCCGAGAAACGGCTCCGGTGGCAACTCAAGAATCCATAATAATTCAGATAATAAAGATAAATAAGGGGAAAGAATGAGCATCGAAACTTGCCTAAAAGTCTTTATCACCTGGAAAGTCTTTGCATGTTCGGATTAATGCTGCCTTTAAGCCTTAAGGGTTGCCTCTTTCACTTTCAGGTAAGTTGCTGAGCCCAGGTTCCACGGTTGCCAACTCTCCGCACTCTTGTTATGATAAGAATTTTTACTGAAGATTGAAAGATTCCTAGTAGGTAAAGGAACAACTTCAAATGCTAAACACATGGAGCTTCGCTTGCAGTTTGATAATGGATGTCATCCGAAGCTGCTGAGAAATCGAGCCTCTGTTGGGAATGGAGTGTTCAGAGGAGAGGAGTGTTCGGCAAAGACGCATATGATGAGTGGTGTCAAAACAAATGCAAGTAGTGGTCGTTCTGACGCAAAGAGCGAATGCTATTATGTGTGGATTAGGTGCTTTGGATATCGGTTTGCATGCTGTTGATAAGCGAGTACATGAAGATCACACCACGAGCGTACGCTCCATCTTTGTTCCCGAGCTGCATATCTGCAGATAACAGAAAATTAACGTAAGAAGGTCCACTTTTCTTGTCTTCACGCGTGTTCATCAATCCACCTGAAGCGATAGAACAGAGCCTCCTTGCAGATGTTCGCCGGGTACGGGAGGGGAAAGATGCTTTCAGGAGCATCCCTGTTCTAGGTTGGCTCGAAGGGGCTCTCCTATTCCCTCGAGGTCAGGTAGACACTGATCTCCCCTGCGGAAACTTCATGCCCTAGCTAACTGTCTGCAAAAGGCCACGGAAATGCAGCTCAACCCTCATCCCCACCAAGGGGACACTCGTCTACCTAGGGGACAGGACTCGTCGAAAAGACCTCTCCCTTGCATTTTGCTATCTGATGGTAACTTCATTCCACAATCATTCGCATGCAGACTGCCCATACGCAACTGCCATGTCAACAGCCCTTTCCATCCTCCCATCATTTGTCCTGGTTAACCCAAAAGCAAAGAAATGCATTGAGATGGGGGAAACTTCACGAGAGCGCATGCAGGTGGATGGAAGAGGAATACCACCAAGATGCCACTGGGGTTCAGCTTCACCCATTACTACATGGATCCACAAGGGACTCCTCGGAGTGTGTTGAAAAATTCTTTGAGATACAATCATCGCAACTGACCCATACAGAGTGGGTGCCACAGAATCGAGACTGGAGATGGTGCTTCCAACAAAGGAAAGACTGGGAGAGACTTGTCAAGTGTTTGGCCTAGGACTGGTTATGTTGGACAAATGAATGCAGGAAAATGGACTCTGTTGACACAATCTGGACACTACATCAGCAATTACATCTGTTCTTGTGGAAGTAGGCAGGATGAGAAGGAAAACCAACAGTTTTCTGCCAATACCAATAGGACAAATGCACCTCTCAACTACATCTTGTCAAGACCCTGGTGGAGTTTTTGCTGACAAAAGAAGTGCACCACACAGTAGGCAGGGCACCTGGGAATCGATTTGGGAATCTTGGGTAGATGCATGGATATATTGTTGGAGGCACACGACATATTGATAAACGCTAACCCCGCCCTTTACCCTCTGATTGCACACAGCCAGATATCTTGCCTGTCAAGAGGTGAACACAGAGGTTCAGTTGCATGTCGGTGCTCCAAAGCTTGGAAAAAAATGAAGGAGACGTACAAACTGCCAAGGGACATTTCCATGTTCTCCAGGAAATGTTTCATGATTCTGCTGCAGTAACTAAGAATCCGAACACTACCACCACAGAGAAGCAACCATTCTTTTCCAACTAACTATCCTTCATGTTTCTGGATTGATTCTTCATCTTCCACTTTTCCTTTTCACTTGGGAAACCAAATGAAGCAATACTTATACACTTGCCACACCATATGTGTAAGGACTGACAAGCAATCAGGTTTCTGAATTAAGATGATAAAATAAAAGAACTGAAGGACTCAGCAGCCTATTCAAGGGGGTTGAAAACATACACACCTACAATACAATGAAGAGAATAGTTTTCTTCACAATAGCATTGTGAAAAGTAGCATTGAGATAAGATGAAACAACAAAAAGAAAGAGGCATTGATATCATGACAGGTTCCTTCAAGTGCAAGATAAGGAATCACCACTCTGGGAAGGTTCCTATATGAAACCATCCTTACACACAAAACGAAATTCTACAAATAGTCCAAACCAACCAGATGATACATCCTTCTATATACCACTGGAACTGGATGCCGAGAACACCTAGAAGTGAACCATGGTCCATTCCTCGGTTCCCCACCCCTCCCTGTGTAAAAATCCCCTCTCCTGCTTTGCTTTGTGTGTCTGTGTGTCTTTTTGACATTTTTTGTGTGTCTTGTTTTCCCTACCCCCACATTGAAGAAGCGGACCTCGCCAGTGCGCGTACCGGTCTTCGGCTGGTTCGCTGAGCGTGATAGAGCCAACGGTTCCAATACAAAAATGCATTTTCATTACGAAACGTAATAAATGCTCCGGCATCACTGGGTGATAATCATCCTAAGGCCAATAGCCACTAAGATGGGACACACCCCAAAATTGTTTTGCGCAGTTAGGCAGCTGATGATGGTGTCAAGAAGGTGTGCGGTAGCGCTTTACCAATTCCCAGCTGCAAGTAGATCTCTCACAATCATGAAGGATCTTCCCAAGCATGGAGTAAGTACAAACACCATAAGAATGCTAAAACATACAAGAATGCATTCTTCTGACAAGAGCAGGCAACAGTCCTTTCGTCAGTTTCTGAAGTACAGTGAAACTTTTGCAACTGATGGAGCGGGCGGTAGCACCATTTCTTTCTCCCATGGGAATAAGAGTCCTCTAAATTCCCCTCTGCAATACACACTTTCCAGCATGTATTCACAAAAAGCAAACTGCACTTCCATACTCCCGCACTTAAGGAAAACCACGAACTACCAAAACTTCTATCGGATCACAACGCCGGATGCAATTCCAGGAGAGAGTTTCGGATCAACTGCACTTCCTACTGCTACATCATGTAGCAATAGGAAGTGCAGTTGACCTCTTTTAGAGCGCAACACCAATGTCAATAGTTGTTTAAAATCTACTGAGCGATTTCACAATGCATGCCATACAAAAACGAACGCTCAAATGGTTTTACCCTTACATGCTTGCTGGTGAGCACACAGGTCCCATCGACGCAGCAAACAGCAGCTTACTCGGTGTTTAGGAAATATTGCAGCCTCAGAAACCAATCTTTCCAATCACATAGACCAGATGCAGGTGCACAAACGCAACACACTCGAATGCCAGGCAAAAGTTCCTTTTTACAGTTGGAAGCAGAAGCTGCAAGCATCCACATTTCCAAAGTTCTGCACTAAACTAAGATGTAATGATGTTGCCAAGGTAACTCATTGATAGCACAAGAAAGGGAGTACAATGTACAAGCAAAAACATCCAAGAACAAGTTTTTGAAAAAGTGTTTTCCACCAGTTAGCTTGAGAGTTTGAAAATTTCTTCTTCACCATTTCCTTCCTCCCATCTTTTACATGGGAAATCAGAAAAAAGGCTCCCACACTGACGGACTTTCTTCCACGCAGAGAGGAAAGCGAGCTTTTAAAGACAATGCCATGTTAACATCCTGATTCTTTTGCATCACTGGGTGAATTTCATAACATTAGGAAATCATCATCTTCACTTGCAAACACGCTTCTTTCAAAGCAATTGGGAACAAGCATGCACATTCACCTGCAAAGTAGTAAACAAATTGGGGCAGATTCCAAAAGAGGAAACCAGGCTGTTTATTGGAATGCATTTCTTTTCCTTGCACAAACATCCTGTTGCCACTGACAAATGAAAAGACTCAGTCTGGGCTGACACGGATTCCTGTCAACAAATACCCTCCTCCACCACTCATGTTTACACATGGGTGTGTCCTTTCTGGCAAAACTTGGTATTCACGCAACCAGGATTCTGTCAGCTTCATCAAAACGGCTAACTTTTTTTTACGCAACAGCGTATAACAATCAATCAACGGCTGCAATGCTTTTCTGTGATAAGGAGTGAAACATGGAATATCCACTCACTTCAACGTAAGGATTGAAGATAACAAAGGGTCGGGACAATGCCAGACTGCTGACAAGAACTGGGAGGATCCTGACCGGATGCTGCCTGCAAGCAATCACCAATCCATCGTACTGCTTAGTAGGGTAAGTTTCTGTTGCACGTTTCTGAACATCCGGGCAATCTTTGTGTGGTAAGGAGACTACCTCGTACCTTCAATACACAAAGGCATACCAGCATGTGTAGCATCCAAAGGAACAGCAGATTGGCACTGGACCAACTCTTTCACAAAGACATCTAACGAAACAGTATGCAGCTGCTCTAGATGCTTGCTGTCAAAATTCATCATCTGCAATGCAGGTCTAGAGAGACGACAACAATCAGGCACACACCTGATGCACACTTGCCTGCTTGGTTTGCTCTCTGAATGAATATGAGTCAATGTGCTGTGCTGGCCCAATCTATCGAGCAAAGCTGCCACCACGAGTCCCATGCAGCCACACTCAAACACTAAGTACTGACATCCAGGCATCAGATTGGAGAAACAGATCATCTGAGACAGGGTGTCCACTCGCAGATTACTGCACACATGATCAATCCCATCAAATTACAGCATTCACAACTTACAGGATGCTCTGAGGATCTTGCTGGTATAAGTGCATGCACAGGAGAGCGATGGAAGGATGCAAAACATCAACGGCATCGTGGTACTTTTTCTTTTTTTTCCGAACATATTTTTCTTGTGCCAAATCGGTTTTTCCTAAATAAGTACTGCTGTTTTCAACCAGATGTTCCACCATGGCATCTCCTATGAACCCTTGCTCTTTCAAAGCCAAAATGTCCTCTTGCCCTAGTTTTTGCGACTTTCCATGAGTATCTATGATGTTTCTGTTATCAGATCCAAAAGCTTTTCCAGGTACTGGAATCATATTTCAACAAAGAAATCAATGAAGACCTCATCATGGCTCGGATGAACACGTCTTTCGAGTTGGAAAAAGAATCTGCCGCATAAATGGGTTCACATAATTAAATAGGGATGCATTCCATCGACGAAATCAAATGCGCACACCACTTTGAGACGATGGCAAATTGAATCAGTTGAATCCCTCGTATGGGGAAAACACAGTGGGGAGTGTGTTCCTCCAAGAAACAGTGCGATCCCAAAAGAAATTTCGTTCAAGACTGCAAAGTTCCGTTTGCACATCGGAACGAGTCGCTGATCAGCCATTCACTCACACTCTACCCTGGTCCGAATGAAACCGATCCTCTCATGCAGATACGGGCAAACTGCTCGTGGCACTTTTTTCCCCAACCCGTACGGTTTACCGTCAAAACAGACAGCCTTCAAATACCTGACGAAATGTTGTTTTCCGCGTCTCCATACAACGGTTGCAAATTATAAACGTTTTCTTTTGCATCTTTTACCAACTTGAAGGAGGATCCATACGGGCAGTGCAGTAATTCGCCAATGCGAATCTTGTCTTTCAAGATCTGGCTCGTTCTGCAACGAAGTGGCACGAATTCACGATCGTGCAGGAACCAACTTCCCCACTTACTGACTTTCGTGTCGAACCTGACACAATTTGGTAACTTCCCCTCGCTTCACAAACACGTAATCCCCTTTCTTGATCATGTCATCCCCTCACCATGCTGCTCTTCGCCCGCAACTCGGGCTGCGTGCGGACGGCCGCCAACTTGGAACGGTGGCGGCGGCGGCAGCAGCAGCGACCACCGTCCTTCTGCCAACACCTTGGCGCGCACCGCACGCAAGCAGAAAGGCATTGCCACCGCCGTGAGCACTTCCGGCACGATGTTCAAAGGAGTGCAGCGAGCGACTCGTCGCAAAAGCCGTGTTCGTCTCCAACGCCATGCCGACCTCCACGTTCGTCATCGTGGAGACATGCCCCCCCCCCCCCCACCACCCCCAACACGGTGCACGCTGGCCTTCCTCCAGAGTCAGCGATCCCTGGCAACGCTCAGGAAAACACCTTTCGGCAACGCAACTTCCGCGACGGTATTCCTGAATTCGAAAATCTACCCTTCGAGTGCACACGACTGCTTTCGATTGCCTAGGAAAGTCGTGACCGGGTGCTTTTTTCCGTCCGTACTTTTGCTTGCCGCCCCCCAAGGGGAAACCTGCAGGGTCGAGCACCGCATTTCGAAGGTCCAAACGCAAGGATTGGCACTTTGCAAGCCAACTCGGTGCAACGGGCAGCGAAGGAGGGTGGGTGTCACAAGAGTGCCCCCCTCACGCAGACCTCCGCAAATCCTCCGACAACGCCCACGCGGTGCTCTTTGACGAGAATCCCTCAGCCGTTCAGAGAGGAGAAGCCCGCACCCCGGAAACGGCTCGATGCAACCCCTGCCGGATTGCCGAGCAGGCGGTTCCTTCAAGTCCACCGGGGGGATTCGTAGAGGTTGCACAGCAGCCGTCGTGCGTCTCCCCGTTTCCATCAAATATCACATGCAAATCTCCATTACATGGAAGCCATCGGGAAATGACAGCCACGGGTCCAGCCATCGTTCCGCATAGGGAAGAGAGAGAGAGAGAGAGAGAACAAAAACGAATCCTGGACGACGAATTGATGACGAGTCAAATAATCACATCACATGCAGAGGTTTCTTGCTGTTGCCTTTCCAGCCTGACCCGAGAAAGTGCTTGTCGTTCACTCGCAATTCGTCATGGATTCTCTCATCCGTCGCCGTGCATCGCTCGGCCATCGCTGCTGTCTTTTTTGCTTTTTGTTTCTTTTTGTAACAAAAAAAAAAAAGAAGGCAACAGGTCGACGATTCGCTCTTCCATGCTTGCTGTCTCTCCCACCGAGCATTCGCTGGAACGCTGATGCAAATTATCAGTTTCCATTGCAGATGAAACGTCTCCACTCGGATTCACATCAGCGAACTAAAGCAATTCCGATGGGTGCCGGATTCTTTTCGGAAACTTTCCAAGCTCTTGCCGAATCGGATTCGTCCTGGGGAGAGGGGAAGGGGGTCGAAAGTGACGAAAAGGGTATCACCGTGATGCGAAACGCACCTGGACGGGACAAATGTGCTGTTTCCGTCACGGGTGGCACCAAGAACAGCCTCACCAGCCACGCCTCACCAGGCCGAGCGTTTTCGAGGGGAAAAGGCGAGCGTCGATTCGAGCAGCCGGCAAGTCGGCGGCAGCTGCATGCAAGTCTCCCGTCGAACCCACCTTGCGCGGGTGCCGTGCCTGTGGGCAAGCAGAAACTGCTCCGAAACGCCATTCGGAACGGCACTCGACTCGCATTGCGAATCCCAGCCGTGTGCCACACTCACCCGCGTCCGAACCGGAAGCGAGAGCGAACTCACCCCCTCCCAGCGCGCAACTCGCCCGCTTCCCGTCGCGCTTGCCATCACCCGCCCCCTCGAAACCAACCCCATCCCCACCTGACTGCAGTCTGTCCGGTGGTTCGACCGGTCCGGCAGGCGTCATCCGCCTACTTCGCCAGAGGAGCGATCGCAGGAGGCGGGGAAGCTGGTGCGCGCGCGCGAGTGTGGCGTGCGTGCGAGCGTGGCGCGAGCTGCACCAGGCCGAAGCCGAGTTTCGCGTGGTCGTTGCCACCCGGTCACGCCGGGGCGTTTATCAAAAATTCTCTATAATTCGTGGTACGAGGCCCCACTACGGCCAACTCAACAGGACCTGCCAGGTTGCCGGTACGCAGACCGGCGCGACTCTCCTCGGCAGCGGAAGGGGATGGGGGGGGGGGAAACAAAAAGAAAAATAAAACATAACAAACAAAAAGATTTTGGAGGGTTGGGGAGGGATCACTGACCACTGGGAGGAGGGTCCATCCTTTGCAGGATGCCCTCGAGGTCCGTCCGTATGATTCCCAGGTGGGGCCATCTGGTCGCAATCCGCAGGTAGCGGACTGCAAGTTCGACGGCATCCCTGTCGTGGCTCGGTCTTCTTACGTCGCTCCAGCACGTCACGATCCCACGGACGCAGCAAAGTGCGGCCAGGGCAGCGGCTGGTCGCAGGGCATCCTGCACGAGTTTCGCGTGGTCGCCTGGTAGCCGAGCGAAAGGCTGCGAACGAAGAGCGCGCGCTGGGCGGCCGTCGACGTTTCGCACTGCCCCTGGCAACGGGCGGGAGGCGCTCACCGGCGGAAGCCGGAAACCCTCGGATGCCCCCGGGAGCCGGCCTCCGGGATTGGAAGTCGACCGCCCGGTTTCTTTCCAGGGCATGAAGGAGCTCTTCGGGGTTCCCCTCCGGTCGTGGAACATGGAGGGCTCCGTTCTCAGGGAGGGCTCCCTCCGTCGTGGTGTGACGGTTGATGCTCCCCCCGGAAGTTTCACCTCCGGAGCGCCGGAAGCGCTCTGCTCGCTTCGGAAAGGCGTCCCTTCGGGGCTCTCTTCAGGCGAGAAAAAACAAGGGGCGGACTCGATCCGGGTGCGCCGTCCGGACGGAAAATTCGGGAGCGTGGGTTTGTCGAGTTGCCATCGGAGAAGAAATGGGGAGCGTCTTTGCCTCCGGTCGTCCCTGCGAAGACAACCAGGACGAGGGTCCCCCCAGTCCTCTCACGCGTGAGAAAGGAACGGACTCCTTCCTCTGGGACCTTTTCGGATTCACAGGGCGATCCTGCCGTGGCATGACCCCCAATAACGTGAAGGGTCGCGCGCGCCTTCGGGTGGTGTGGACAGTGTTGAAGAGCTTCATAGATCCCTACCCTCCCTCCTCCTTTTTTCCCCTTAGGGAGAGAAAGGTTCCTCGCCACTCCCTTAGAACCGAGGAAAGGAAGTCCCAATAAATGAATAAATGAAAATCTGAAAGGGAAGCAGTGAAAGAAGAAGAAACTGTGAGTGATGACTCATTTGCCGTCCTACTGGCAACCTCCGGTATTGCCGTGTATTTCCTGATTTGCTACTCTAACTATCGTACGGATTTCGAGTCAGCAAAGCTGGGTTTCGTTAGGTATTCGGGATCACTGTTCGTCCGAGAGTTTCATCGGTGTCGTTTGCTGGAAACCGAGGAGGACTCGAGTGAGCAGTAGTCGTAACCAGGCGTGCGGAAATCGCGATGGCGCCCTTCCAGATCTCCTCTGCTGCTCTTCTTCCTCACCGTCATCTCCCTCTGCCGCGAGGAATATGCAAGAGGACACGTGTTGTCCTGCAACAACGCTCCTTGCTTTCCTGCAACACGGTTTTTTTTTTTGTTCCTGGAGTCGCCTCCTTCGGCGGCTCGTCCCTACAGCGTTGGTGGGAACGGACCAGAACCAGACCCTCGGGATCTCTGCGAGCAGTGAGGACGCAGCCCGGGGGCTAGAACCACGCGAAATTCTTCTCCCCGGCCGTTGCGCGGCAGTGCGCCACGTTCTAGGCGCATGTGCAACCTGAGCATGTCGGGACGTGTACCCTTCAAAAACACGGATGGGCGCTGCCGCACCGACTCGCAGATCACCTGCGCCGGAGAGTTCACATTCATGAGTTCATGGAGAGTGCACGGAGAGTTCCCTCCCCTCAGTCACGGAAGCAGCCGGGTGGACCCTGGGCGTGGAGTCGCCTTGGAGACACGGCAGCGCTCTGTAGGAAACTTCGGCTCTTCGCTGCGGAGCGCACACACTGGTCTCGGGCTGGGATGCAGGGGTCCCGCAGGTGCCTGACTCCCCGGCGGCTGAGCTGAGCGCTGCCAAGGAGAGGAGAACGGGAGCAGCTGGCGAAGATTAAGATGAAAAAAAAACACATACATGAGGAAAGCACGGTAGGGATCGGCGGGATCCCCACTCCCCTTATTTCCTGCTGCTCTCTCACTTCCTTTTACGGAAACGGGAGGTTCCTTCTTGTCATGAGAGGCTTTCTGAGCGCTGAGAAGCGGCGAGCAGATCGTCTCAGCCGCTCGGTTGCAATCTGGGAGGCCGGAGGGGGGAGAGAAAGCATCCGTGGGCTCAAGAACCTGACGCGCGTTGGCGGCTCCTCCGGACGCGTCCGCTCAAGTGAGAAAGATGCGCTCTGCGGTCAACTCTGGTTCCCTCCGGAAGCGGCCGCGGCGGTTCTGTAACGAGCGCGAGAACGTCTTTGCCCACCAGCACTCCAACCTAACGATACGCTCTCCCCCTTCCCTCCCTCGTTCCAGTGTTGCCAGGGACCACTGCACGGGAGTCCTCAGTGCGCGAAGAACACCATCGCGCGGGTTTCCGCCTCGAGGACAGCAGCACGGAGCTGAGCACAAGCAGGGGAAAAGGAGCGGCAGCACCGCCGGTTCCCCACAGAAAAGCAGGGAGGCTCCGCCCACCGGAGTGGTTTGAAGCAGAGGTTTGTCTCTCCGGCTGTGTGGTTCGATGACCAGCCCCGCGGGAGTCCCCCTTGACGAGGTATTCGGCTGTTGGCTTCCGCCCGTCTTCCATGGGGAGGACCGCGCCGCTGCTGACCGTGAGACGGTGGTCCGAGAAGGCCTCTTTCGGTTCATCCTCCAAGGTCGGGACTCTTCCGAGATGCCAGGAGGAGAGCAGCATCTCCGGACTGGTCTTCGTGACCTACGGCCATAGCTTTCACTGCCTCCTGGCTCCACGAGAGATCCACACCGAGGCCAGCCCGACCGGACTTCCCCCGCTTTCTCAGACCTCGCGCCTTCGTCAGTAGCCGGAAGGAGTCGCGCCGTTCCCTCGACCGGGAGACCTGATCTGGCACGTGTACACGTACTTCCCCGTACGATGGTGCATCCCGGCTGCTCGACAGAAGCATTCTGCGCGCGGTCTCTGCTTTTATCTCGCGACGCTCACTCTGCCCGCAGGCTGCACGCGGAAGCCGCTCGATCGGCTGCATCGCATGGCTTCGCTGCCGACTGCGGCTCGCGCAGACCGACGTGCGGCACCACCACTAGCGCCGCCGGCACAGTCAGTCACCCAGTCTACCACCGACCATCGCTACCAACAGCATCGCGTAGTCATCGATGGCGCTCAGGGTGAGCGGCCGCTGGATCCACCGCTCGACTGACTGCTGGAAAGTCCCTGCTCGCCCTTCCCTGCTTCGTGCACGGCCAACTCTTGGCCTCTTCGGTGCCTCGACGCAGGATTCCTTGGGGAGAAGGGGAAGCAAGGGGGGGAGGGTAGAGGAAAGAGGGGGAAGACCTTGTTCCGATGTTGCCGTGGTCCGCTTCCGGATCGAGACGACGATCCAGAAATCTTCCCCTCCTCCGTTCTTCTTCCCCCTCCGGCGTCCAGCAGCTACGAAGGCGCAGCTCGTCTTCGCCGGAAGAGCTCCTCCGCGTGCGCGTGCGTGTGGGCGCAACTGCACTCGAGATGCGGCTCCCGATTCCTGGGGGAAGCGGGGGCTCATCAGGAAACCGGGACTGGGAGCGAGGAGCATGGTTGAGAAACGCCGCAAGAAGGAACCGGTTATCCTGGGAAAGAAGGGGGGCGAGGGGGCGTTTCTTGCCATCGCTGGGGAAAAAAACCTCGCAGAGGCAGTCAGCGAGATGATTGGAGGAGGAGCACGGAGAGAAAAATCCTTCCACCCCTTCCACGAACTGCGAACGCAGGATGGTGGCCTGACGTGTTCCGGTAGTGACATCCATCATGAAAGGCGTCATTAAGAGATTTATTTTCCGGGATGCGCAAAGAAGCTAATCTCCTGCCTCGGTATGCAGCCGCGAAGCTTTTTCCCCCTTTTGCAGGCCCCTGCTGCACCTGTCGCGGAGGCCATGGCCTCAAGTTCCATCCACGGACGTCAGCTCGGAAGAGTTCTCCATCTCTTGATCTCCTTTCTCATCTGCATGAGAGTGGTAGCCGGGGTTTCAGAATCATGGAATTCCGAAAGCGGCCAATCCGATACCACCTTGCCTCGAAGAGGCGAATGGAGGGCTTCTGGTGGCGCAGCGGAAGCCAATGGTTCGTGCGCAAAAGGGTGTCGAAGAAAAACCGCGCGGCCTTGAGCAGGTGCAGAGCCGGCAGCAGCGTACAAAAGACATCACCTTGAGGCCTGCCAGCCGCGCGCACTGCCGGTGCTCCCTAGTGATCTCCGAAGACCAGAGGTGAGTTTTCCTTCCGTTGCCCTCCTTTCCCTGCCGCTGCCTCTCCTTCGGCATCTCGCGAAACCACGAGAAAGTTCCGTCCGACGCCGCATCCCATCCCCAGAGTGTCTCTCTGGAGAATGAGGCATCGCGCGCAGTTTCCGCGGCACCGATGAAGCAGTCAGGGTGTGAATGGCTGAGTTCGCTCGAGTGCAAAGGCAGCGAGGGCAGTTGTGATCGCGAGACCATTCATCCGGTCTCTACGCAACGCGGGTATCGCAGCATCCGCGCTTTCCAGCCCCACATAGCTACTCCTCGGAGGAAGAAAGACGAAAACCCGTGTTATCGAAGTGCAGAGCTCGTGTGTGGCGTGGAAGATGCAGATGCTCGTCGCACTCGTGCACTGCCGTGCGCTGAGGTGCGATACGACCGTCAACAACACCTCCGATGGAGGCTGCTTGCAAGCCGCGGCTGCAAGACGTGCACCATCCCGTCGTTTTCTTTTCCGATTCAACGTCTGAAAACCGCAGCAAGCAGTACAGAAGAAGGACGAGCTGAGGCAACCCGAAGAGGGATGTCGGAAGCGTCGGCCAAGGTCTGAAGAGCAGCATCACGAGACGTCGAGAAAAGCGGCAAGTGAAAGTTGATTTACCACCTGGAGAAACTCGTATTTCATCAAGAGGCGGCCGTTCATTCCGCTGTAAGAGGAACGAGGTAGCCTCTCGAGATTACGTGTCCCACAAGTGGGATTCAGGAAGCGCCACGATTCGCACGTTCTTCGCTGGAGTACCGGCAACAGCGAGGAAGCTGCTTGCTGAGCGAGACGCTGCTCGGGGTCAGACAGCAAGAAGAACCTTCGACGACTTTTCACACTGCCTTTCTCCGCTGAAATGCACCGGTGCCATCCGTTGGAATCCCTTCTTTGCGCCGCCGTAGCCGTTGGAATCCGAACGCTCCCACCATCTAGCGGAACTTCCGGGAGTGACTGATCCGCTCCACCCACGAACGGCAATCACCGCACTCGCCTTCTGTCCCGCCACGCTGACCCTAAAGAACGTTCTTCCTTGGAGCCATCCTGTGTTTGCCGGTGTACGGTCGCGTGTTCGCTGCAAGCAAGGACCGGTCTTCACGGCGTGGGCTAACTCGAAGAGCATCAGAGACAGAGACCGCCCTTTGCCCGCATCCGAAAGCCGTCAACTTAGTCAGGCGAACCCCGCAATCTTCTGGCTTACCGAGCGCTCGACGTGTGCCTTTGGCTTCCATTCACCGACTGTTTTCTTGCAGGTGACGTGGCCAGCCGCTCGGGAGGCAGAAGAACTTGCAGCGGAATCCGATAACCCAACAACCATGCAGCCCCAGCGCTTCTTGGCCCTGGCCTTCTTCGTCGCCGGGAGCGGTGAGTACGAGCGTGGCGCAGGGAAGCCCTTCCTGTTTCGTGACATTCGGGTGGACGTCCAGCCCTTCGCCCAAACGGGGACTGCGCATCAGCCGAGGCGCGAGGTGGGCTTTGCGGCCTATCGGGGGGGAGGCAGGCGCGCTCTTCGACGATGGAGAGTGGGCGAGTTGGACGCGACGCCGGCAGCGCACGAAACTCGCGAGCGGTTGCACGTGCCGTTTTGAGCGGATTCGCTCGCGTGCCGTTCCTGGACCCGTAGCTGCGACCTGACTCGGATGTTCCCTAGTGATCCACTGCAGCTGCGATTCACCGATTGGAGGCGGAGAAAAGTCCGGAGACGCTCCGAGGTGGGTTTTCGTGAGGTGAGTGCACGTGCCCTCTTTCGGCCGGAAGACTAACCACGAATCAGGGAAAGCAGTCTTGATCCCGAGGAAGGAGCCGCGCTGGAGTACACCGATGGTGCCGAAAGGACGGTGGCGCCAGATGCAACCACCTGCTCAGTGTTGAATACGAAATTGGTACTTTTGAGAAAGCTGAGGAGTGCTTTACTGCTTAAGACGTCGAGTAATCGTGAGAAACGAGAAGCCGTTGTGCTACCTCAAGATCCAACTAGACCGCTGGAGCAAAAGCTTGCCGAGCAGTTGAGGGAACTCCAACACAGGATAGAAGAGCAAGAAAAGCAGCTGGAACAGAAGCTGCTGGAACAGAAAGAACAGCTTGCGTTGGACTTAGAGACGCTGGAACGTGATTTGAAGCAGCAACTTGAATCCCAAGAACAACTGCTTCTGGAACAAAAGGAGAAGCTGACGGAAGGACTTGCAGAGCAGCAACAGCAGCTGAAGCAGAAACTAGAGGAGCACAAACGTGATCTACAACAGCAAATAAATGATCAGCAACAACAATTGAGAAGCAAGCAGCAGCAGATTGAACAGAAACAGCGAGCGGAGCAGCATAGCCTGAGACAAGAAGTCGAAGAGCAGCAGAGGAAGCTTGAAAGACAGCAAGCAGAAGAACAAGCGAATCTACAGCAAAAGCAGCAAAATTATGAAGAAGGCATTCTACAAAAACTACGCGAATACCAGAGAACACTTGCAGAACAACAAGAACAACATCAGCAAAGATTCAAAGAGCAACAACGAGAACTGCTGGAACAGCTACAAAAACAGCAGCTGCAACAGAAGCAGGATCTGGATCAACAGCAATTGATACTTCTGACTCAACAACAGGAAAAATATCTACAACTCCAAGAGCATCAACGTGAGCAACAGCAGGAAATTCTAAAGCAACAACAAGAATATCAACAAATAATCCTAGAACATCAGCGAGTATTCCAGGAGAACTTCAGTGAACAACAAAGAAAAACAGAGATGCTGCTAAAAGAGCAGTCCCGAATTCTCAGGGAGCACCTGGAACAACAGCAACGGCAGCTGAAACTCCAGCTGGAATAGCAAAAACACAGTAGTGGGAATGGAATTGGGGCAACCAGATCTTCAGCCCTTGATGCTGGAACAAAGCACAATCGGAAGAAAGAAGGCTCCAGCGCAAAGGTCAGCAGTGGGAACGCACCAACATGAACCGGACAAGATCCTCCGACGTTCAGTACAGGTTGGTTTGAGAAGAGCGAACATCACAAATAAATTCGGCACATGAGAAACAAAGTATCTTTCCACCAGCCGTCGAAGCAGTCGCTTCTTACACTTCACACATTCAGCGCTTGCAGCGGCACGTAAAGAAGCAGCAGAGAGACATCGGGTGGGGACGACAGGAAACATTTCCATACACATGCAGGGTATCAGTTTCTCTAAAGAACTTGACGTTACCGTCTTCAAAGAAATCTACGCTTGTTCCCAGCATTCCCGCTGCTGATTTGCCATGGATGGGAGGTTAACATCATTTTTGGCGAGTGCTGATCGATGACGAGGCAGTTCAAGAAAAAATAAAATCAAAATAAAGGATATGTCAGGAAGGAGGAAGGGAGAATTTTGCAAACAGTTATCTCGAGTTATCTGGACTCGTATCGTGAAATCACGTTCCTACTTCGTCTTCTCTGAAGAGCTTTGTCCGCAAACGGTGAGGAGTCCACCGCTGGATTTGCGGGGAAGAGGTTCGAGGATGCAGCCCACAGAGGAAACAGTAGTCAGACGCAGGCAAGCCTTTCCCCACGGGTAAAAAATGTTCAGAACTCCGAAACAAGAAGCACCGAAGCTGTCGAGCAGATTCGTGTGTTATTCGTACTCTATCTTCCAACTGGCCCAAGAATTTTATCGGGTCCAGCTGGTTGCCCATGTCAATCCACGTCGGTATTGACCAAGTTGGAGGATTTTGTTGTTGTTGGATGGCATTTTATTGGAGCAGTTGCTTAGGGATTCCGCGGTCCAGATTTGAAGCACGTTTGGGGATTTTCTTTTTTTTCCTTCTGTTTTTCCGGTTTTCTTTTTTTTGTGTTGTTTGTTCCTTAAGTACCTCGAGAACCGTCGGTTGCCTAGCGGCTTACGAAACTCTTTAACACTGTTCGTCCAAGCCACCCAAGGGTGCGTGTAACTCTTCAAGTTGTAGCAGGTACCCCTGTAGAGGACCGCCGTATGAGTCCAATAAGGTTCCGACTCACAGGAGGAGGGGGAAGGAAGAAGGGAGGAGGAAGGAGTCCGTTTCTCTTACGCTCGGTAGGGAGTCCCGAAGGTGAACCCTCCTCCTGGTTGTCTTCGAAAGGAACCCGAAGGAGAACCGCTTCCTTATTCTCTACGGAGGCACCCACTCCTCATTGCTTCTCCGGAGGGCACCCTCAATAAGGGCGATCCTTGTTCCCTCTTCTGAAGAGAACTCCGAAGGGGTGTTTCCCAATTTTTCTGAAGGACCGCTCCCCGAAAAGAGCAACGCGCTTCTTCACGCTCTGGAGAGACATCGAGCCACAAGCTCCATGGCACGCGATGGAGGATCTCCCCCGAGGGAGAGGTAACAGCTCCATTTTCGCAACCATATTGGGGAACGTCGAGGTGCTCCTCGACTCCTGGAAAGAGCCCGGAGGGTCGGCTTCCAATCCCGGCCTCTCAACAGGGGTTTTCGGCTTCCGCCAATGCCGCCCCCTAGGTCTAGTCCTCCTGATGCTGTAGCGAATGGAACTGCAACTCCAGTTGACTTCTCGAGAGGTTTTCTGGACCCATGCCGAATAACAGGGTTCCCACAGCCCTCACCCACGTACGGTATCGTGGCTGCATGGAGCAACGCCAGAGGCCACAACGACAGGGACGCCATCTATTTTGCTGTCCTCTTCATGAGGTGAGCAGGGAAAGAGCCCGAAGAAATTCCTATCATCTTAGGCCAATGGTAGGAAATGATGCATAGCAGCGAAGACAAAACTTCTGGGGGCACGGGCAACTCGGAAGGTGACGGACAACTGAGAACCCGGGTGTCCTACCCCAAGGAATTGCACATAAGGGAGCATACCTCCGGAGGAGATGAAGTGGACCTTTAGCGTCCTGGAACAGTAACAGAACAGCATGAAGAACTTTCTGGCATCCTTACAAGGATGCAGAGGACATTCTCCAGCACCCGGTGATCCCTTCCTAACCCCCCATTTTTTGACTATATATTTTTTATTTTATGTTTTTGTTTGTCTCTACTTCCCCTGTGCTGCCGAGGCGAACCCGCTGGCCTGCGTGCCAGCTCCCGGCAGGTTCCTTCTCGTAGTTATAAGTAACGTGGCAGAATCAAACGTCCTGCCACAGGCGTGTATGTTCATTTTGTAAATAAACTCCCGGCGTGACCGGATGTCAATCAGTGCCACCTTACCCGAATAGGCCAACCAGCGTCATCTTGGAATAGTGATATGAACAGCATGCTGGAGGAACTCGAAACCCACGACGCACCTCCCATCTCTTTGACGTCGACTCTTCCATGGGGCGGGATTCGAACCTGCGACGCCTGGCAAGCCACAGCCGCAGGGAGACCTCCGACGCGGGAGAGAGACCTCCCTGCAGAAGAGGCTCCAGAGGGAGGGAGGGAGGAACGGCAGACGAGAGGAAGAAAGGGACGGGGAAAGGAAAGACTGGGGATGAGGACCGCCACGCGCTCCTCGTTTCCTTTCAATCGGAGCGGAATTTCTCGCCGTACTTGGGTTTCGTGAACCGCACGGTACAGTGCGAGCAGATGTACGATTGCGATTCTGTGAGCGTGTGCCCGATCCGCGACTGGCCGAGCTGGGGAGGGCGTTCCGGACCCTCTTCGGAGGGGAAGCGGCTGTGTGGAACCTGGCGCTCCCTCCGTCACCCTGCCGCCGAGGGCGTTCGGGGTTGCCGGGGTTGCGCGTACCTTCGGACCAACCTACGGAGGGGAACCTCTAGTTGCATCTTGCTGGAGCTCCGTGTCCTCGAGAGATGGAGAGGGGAGGGACAAAAGAAAAATTCTTCCCCCCCTTGCTCCTCCAAGCCGAGGTCCTCATCCCTACTCAGCAGCTCGAAGAGGAGCGCAGCGCCTTGTAGGTTGGTCCAGCAGCTCATCATTCGACCTCACGCAATGTAACCCTGTTGGAGGACAACCCCGTAACGACTCCCTAATTAATCCAGGAAAGCTCCGGAGGTAGGAGTCTGTTCCTCTCTCTGCTGGATTATCGAGAATGGACAGAGGGATCCACTCTGTGGGAAGGAAGGCGAGAAAATTGCACTCTGAGGGTGCGAGAGGGCTCCCCCCAGAGGTCGGAAGTCTGCTGCGGATCCATCCGAGGAGAGGAGGGAGAGATTGAGAAAGAAACGCTCGGAGCACCACTCCTCAGCTGGCAAAGGGTTGAACAGCTAGATTGATCAGGAGAGCCTCCTCCCAACCAAAAAGAAATCCGAGGCGTGATGCATTTTTGGTATGAGGAAGCTGAGCTTGGAAGGCAGAGATCCAGCTGCCCTGAAGGCGTGCAAATCGGAGGAAAGGAATTTTTTTACAGAGCTGCCCTCGGGGCAGACGATCTCGAGAGCAGAACGTTCGGGTTGCCCTGTGATGAAGTCGTCTGGAAGCTGGTAAGAATTTCATTCTCTTTCAATGCACTCCTTCCTTTGCGTGGGAATCGGTTCGCCGAAAGTGGAGGAGAAAGGATACTCCCAATTTTCCAGATGCGCTTTTTGCATTCCAGATCGTGGTGCTTCTGGACGTCTCCATGATCTCTGAGGCTGAAGAAAAACTGTTCCCATGAGCAATATTATCAAATGGGATACTCAGGTCCATAGAGGAGGAAACTTCTCCCCACTCTCTCTCTGTCAAAGAACACTACTGTCTTCCGCTTCCTTTTCCAAATAAGTGTATTCCCCTGGGTTCATCTGCTCCTCAAGGAGAGTCAGCATTGTGCACTTACTTTTCCTAGAGAATGAAAAGACATGTTTTAAAAGGTCAATTGCGTACTCAGATTTCCTCTTCTGATGATGTGGGATTGTGCAGTTCGAATTACCAGAGAAATATTTCAACTCACCAATCGCAGTTGGTACACCTCTTTCTGCGAATATCAATATGCAACATTTCCGTTTATCTGGACACAATAGTCTCTGTTCATTCATTATAATAAATATTCCCGCAACACGTGAATTCTCTTCTTCCTCGAATGATTTTCATGACAAGTTTCTTTTTCCAAACACTGTTCTGGGCAAGGATTGCGGGCATGTCCAATAAAAAAGGAGGCGTCTTTCTGCAACGAAGTCATGGAATTTCACAATAGCTGAGTGACCAAACAGTTTGCTTTTTGTTTTATACAGCCCCTTTATCTAGAAGTGTGTTCGAGTCTGAGCTCAACTAAAGAACTCGATATGAACTTTGATTTAAAATAGTGAAAAGCTCCAGCCAAGTCGTCACTGGAATGGTGAATGAATGTAAACAGTATACCCATTTTTGGATGTTCAAGAGCGAGCTGTAAACATTATCATGAAAACATGTAATATTCCGTCTCGGTGATGGTGAATATGAATAAGTATTGCGGCTTATTTATCTTTTAAATATATTCTTGTTCGGTAATGATTAACAACTTTATTAAATGAGATGGTGAAATTTAAATTTAATTCGAGGAAAGAAAACTTACAGTGAGATAAGCAATAGATCATCGAATATGCGAATTCCGCTCATTGTATTGAGGTAAGTCCCTTTTTAGATATTTCCAATGTTATAATTTTTTTCATACCCAATACAATGCCTGCTATTTGCAGTGTCGAAATAACAGAGATTCTAACTTTATAGCAAATGAAGTCTTACACTACCTTCCAACTCGTTCAAAAGACTTGAGCGCTCCACGCAGGGACGATGGACTGGGCCTCCTCACGTGGAGCGCCTGGAGCGACAGCTCCAAATTCGAAAACTCGCCCTTGCGGCGAAGCTGTGGACAACGCCATGGTGAGAACCTGCACGCCTCCTCGCCACAAGAGCGACCGGCTGCGAAGGATTCACTTCCATCCTCGTGGCCTACGACCACAGCCCGAGGCATTGTGACCATCAGCTGCGCCAGATCCTGGTGCAGGAGAACACCTGGATCTCCTGCCTCCCCGCGAACTGCACTGCCTGGCTTCAGGAGTCAGTTTCCTCATTGGGAAAGATCGACGGCTCGAGCGAGGCGGAATACACCTGCCTCCGGAAAGGGAGGAACGCTCGACAACCCCTGCAGGAGATCCTCAACAACCCACGCAAGCTGCTGTGGGCTTCGTTTACCCCTCTTGCTCCAGTGCTGCCCTCCCTCAGGAACGCTAGGGACAGCAACGAACCGGCAAAGTGGGAAGTGTCCTTCCTCATTGGAGGCAGGAAAAAACTTTTGAAGGCGTGGACAACTCGCTAGCTAGCGGATGCTGCGACCCCGACTGTCCCGTCTAAAGGACTTCTAACGCTGGGGCAAGACCACACTCGAAATACCTCCGGAGGAGGTGAAGTGGCCCCCAGCGTGTTCGGACAGTGGCACCCTCCCTCTGAAATGGCAAGAGACGGTGTTGCTGTTGTTGAATTGGGGAATCCCATGCAGAGCATATCTCTCTCATTGGACACGGAGTAGTGTGGATGGCCATTGCGCAGAGTGCAGCGGAAGGGAATCCTTTCCCCATCTGATAATAGACTGTCGTTCTTTGTGCACTTTGGGATCCACTCTCGTCCATCCTCAAAATCCTAGGAGCCGACCCTAAAAACAGTGCCTCTTCTTGCGTGACGCCCTACCCACCGCCTCTGTGTACGCGGAATCGTGGCAAGGTGGAGCGCGAAGAGAAGAGGCCAAAACATCAGGGATGCCATCCACTGGGTGGAAATCTTCATGAAGAACACCGCCCGATGGCCCGACTCTGGAACATCCGTTCAGCACTCGTCAGCATCCGTAACAGGATGCAGAGGACCACTCCAGGAGACCGGTGATCCCATCCCTGCCCTCTCCTCCCCGAAAAACATTTCCCTCCCTTTTTGTTAACTTTTTGTTTCTTTTTTTCCTGGTATTCCCTCCCCTAATGCCAACAGAGAGGACCTCACCGGTCTTTGTATCGGTTTATGGCAAGTCTTCCACGCGTGGTAGAACCAAGTGTTCTACCACGATATCAATATCAATGAATTTATGATACAATTTTTATAAAAATTTTAATAATAAGTGCCCCGTCAAATCCGGGTCACAAACCTTCCAACTCGTCTTTCATCATTCGATCTCATAGCTCGTGAATGGTAATCATCCTTGTTGATGACATTTTCCTTTTAAAGGACTCTCCAAGCACAGCTTTCGATATTCCCGACCCCTTTGCTGCATTCGCCTGCTACCTGAGACTTCACGTTGTCTTTGCACCCGTGATAGCTGAAAATTCAGCAATGCGTCTTACAACCAAAGAGCACCTTTTTGCACAACAAACAAAGGGAGAGAAGAAGACTGTATGAAGATGCATGCATTCCTGTTTGCATTCCTGTGAAAGCAGCTTTCCCGGTCAACGCAGGCTTCATCTTCGTCTGAACTGAAAGTCGCATGCCTCAGCAAATAAAAAGTACTTGTGAAATTGACTGGATTCGATTTATCACGAACTCACATTCGTGCCAACGCTTCGCATTTTTTTTTTTCTTTCGAGCTCCGGCTGATGACTGCTTTTTTTCCCAAAGAGAACTCACCATCATGAAGAGCGGAAAAGAAATTTGCCGGTTGAATCCACGGGCCGCTTTGCAAGAAGTGGCAACCTTACCGAATTCTTGAAAAAATTTGTCCACACTGTTCCCGAGCTGAATTCAACCGGGGAGTTTACGTGGCCTTATAATGGAGCTGACCATCTTTTGCAATGGTGTGGATTCCTACGTGGGAAGAAACGTTGCAAAGGTGTCCTTTTTCGTTCTGTGAAACGAATCGTTTGGCTCCACAATCACGAAGCTTTCCGGAAAGAGTCGCAGGAGATGAATCGCGATCCGAGAATTGTGTCGATGTTTTCAGTTGATGCCGTGCCCGTGTGAAAATTCGTGTTGCAAGTGTGGATGTAAATGCGGATCATATGAGTGTTCAGTAGCGCCTTCGTGTTCGAAAATTCAATAGAATTGTGGCAGAACTCCGCCAAAAAAAAAAAAAAAAATGAGTCAGTGTAAATGAAGAGTCCACTACGTGTGGTTTTGCATTTAAAGATTTGAGTGTTTAACCCATTTTAAGCCAATGTGT
The DNA here is from genome assembly GCA_036172245.1 of Raillietiella orientalis. Taxonomy (NCBI): domain Eukaryota; kingdom Metazoa; phylum Arthropoda; class Ichthyostraca; order Raillietiellida; family Raillietiellidae; genus Raillietiella; species Raillietiella orientalis. The sequence goes on along the minus strand of JAYWIR010000002.1, from coordinate 3,833,646 downwards.
ACCGCAATCAAATGAATTTATGTTACTGTGTTATTCAGTTTATTTCAAAATGCCCTGTTGGTATGCATATGGACTTGGATGAGGAGGAAATCAGCAATGACGATTATGAGAAAGCCTTTTACAAAATACAAGGAACCAGCAAAACCACAATGGTAATTTAAAAAACTAATTAAGATGTCAGTTCTTTATTGATGGAATACTACTTTTAATTGATTACAAGTATTCTCTATGCAATAAATTTACCATATTGTTTGTCAGTAGGTCAAAACCCACATGTAGTTCACTTACTTCATCAATTCAGTAGGAGGAACTATTGTTTAATGACTGCGTATTATGATTTTTTAATAAAAATATCTATTTGCTTTTGTTTGTTTGTCAAGTGCTATTCATGAGCCAGGATACTACCATGTTGTTCAAGTGCATTGAATGATCTAAAACTTAGATAAAGAGAAGTTAATTATACACACATGCTTTCAGTTTCCAACTCCACCTTACATAAACAGCATTTTAGACCCCAATGATGAACATTTCTTGAATGATGTAATAAAAAATCGCTATATTGTTTATAATATTCTAGAAGATACATCCCAAATTGAGGAAGCATCAAATGTACTCAAAGGTATAACAATTTAGCGTATTGTTTTTTTAGTACCTTTAAATAAAAGCTACACCATTCTTTTCACTAAAATTTAATAGCTTTAATTAATTCTTTGGAATCCATGCCCTATCCTCCTACTTTTATCCTTTTATCCACAATCATGACTTGGGCTAAGACTCAACCATTAGATACTGTAAGTGAGACATTTGAAGTCAATTCAAAAAAATTGATTGGCTACTTTCAGCAAGAAGATGCTGGTCTTCCTCTCATAGATGAAGATTATCTCAGGAGAAAGTGTCACCCTCTATTTAAAGAACACATTGCTCTGGAAAAACAAGTAACAAAGGCTGGTGTACAAGTAAATTTGTACTGCCCCATTGCTTTTTGTAACATTTTTTTTATAGAATAAAAAAAAACTGAAAACTTATGTGGTCGCAGCTGGGATACCCTATGGTCAGGAAGAGGGTATTTTCCATTTTTGGTTTAAACAAGCATGGAATAATGCTGATCAGCTTGAAGTTTTTGGTGAAGGTCAGAATATATTGCCAGCTGTTCATGTTTGGGATATCAGTAGTGCCCTTCTAACTATAATGGAACAGCAACCAAACAAATCATATATGCTTCTTTGTGATGAAGGAAACTGTACACAACTATCCATTGTTCAAGTATGTGTATGCAAAATGTTATTTCCTGACTGCACCTCCTTTGCAGGCTATCAGTAAGAATCTGGGAACAGGTCACATTCATAAGGTTCCTCAGGAGAATTTATTGTTTTTAAGTGAATTAAAGGTATTTCATTTTCATTAGTGTTTATCATGTGAAGTATTAGGAAACTGAATTGGCGATGCTGCAAGTTGATTTGCTACTGGAATCTCAGTATATATCTGATAATTTGCACTGGAAATGGCATTGTCATTCAGGTATGGAGGACAACATGGCACTCTTAGTAAATGAATACAGAAAGGAAAGGAACTTGCATGTAAGATGGACATATTGTTTTTTAATTGTTTAGCCTGTGAAAATTTGTGTGTTAGGCCCTCCTGCTTCTGGAAAGACCACACTAAGCAAACAGTTGTCTGAATTATATGGCATCCATTATATCAGTTTAGAAGAACTACAAACTGAAATTAAAGCCCTATCTACTACTATTTCAATGCAAGTATTCAAAAAACGGAAATCTAACAGTCTAAAGCGATTGAACAGGGGAGACAATGAAAGTAAAGATGGGAGTTTACCGGAAGCTATCCAGCAACTTAGTTATGCGGAAGATGTGGAAGATGATGAAGTGTTGTCTAGGTATTTGGGTTAAAATACCACTGAAAAGAAAGTTGCTTCCTCCCAGTGTTATGCAAGAACGTTTGGTGTCTACCCCATACCAGAATCAGGGTTACGTCTTGGATGGGTACCCTTATTCTGTAGAGCAGGCTGAATTTTTCCTTGGGGAAGTAGCAGAATTTGAAGCCCCCACAGAAGAAGATTCTGTATATAAACCAATGCCAGGTATGGCTTCCTGAAATAGATAACAAATACTTGGATTATAGAATTGGTCATATCACTGGAAGCTGATGATGAATTCTTGATTCATCGTGTAATTAACATTCCAGAAGATCAGTTAGCCCTTTTGGGATATGAGAAATATGGAGAGGAAGTTTTTTTGAATCGTCTCAGCAAGTATAGGTTAGTGTCATGATCTACTTCACCAAGTAACACATGGAAATAGAACCAATGGTGCGGCAATTAATGTCCTGAATTTCTTTGAGGAGAATGAAGTACCTATTCACCATGTAAATGTGGCTCAAGACTCAATTGAACTGAATCATATATTGCAATATGTTCTGAATAAACTTGGTCCTCCTCGCAATTATGGTAAATTTAACCAAGAAGATATTAGGTTTATAAAAACATTAGGACCTTCTTCTGAACTGTTGTTGCAACTTGAGTTACGTGAAATGGAAGAAAAAGCACGAATAAAGGAAGCACAAGAAGCATTAATGAAAGAAGTTTTGTTGAAGGAAAAAGAACAGCAGCAACAGAGAGTTACTGAATGGGTTAGCAATCTCCTTTTAGTGAAGGAAGATAGTTGCGTATGTAGACAGCTTTTATAAAACAACTAGAACAGGAAGAGCAAGACTTGCTGGAACTGAGAAGTTTGCCAGTGCGTTCGTACCTAATGAAGCATGTTGTTCCTACATTGGTGCCAGGACTTTTAGAAGTATCCCAGGTGCGTCCTGAGGACCCAATAGACTTTTTGGTGAGTATGCAGGGATTTTAGTAAATAAATGCCATTAATCTTAGGCAGAATATCTCTTTCAGCAAAGCCTCAAATAAGGCAGGGTGTGGGAGGATTGTTTTTCTTGCAAACATAATAAAATATCTCCTTCATTAGAATATGGCTAGCAGTTGCTAATCGATATATCGAATAATGTCTCGTCAAGGAAGGAATCCTTGGAGACAACAAGCTTCTCCTATGTTTGCCTCACAATTAGAATCTCCACCTGGTTTTAGTTCTCCCCCTTATTATAATCATGCATCTTCTTTCACTTCTCAGGGTGCAAATTACCCCAATTACGCTTTAAATCAACCTGAACAGCAGTTGGCATCAAATGTTTGTAAGTGTAACTTGTAACTAATATGATAGCTATTTGAATAGGGTCGCAAGCTCCTGGGTTGGGAGACCCCATGAGAGAGGCAATGAAAGAGACACTACTGCAAGCAGGAAGGATAACATCACAACAAGTCTTTGGTCAGTCATCAGAAGTTGTGAAGCAACACGTCTTTGACTTGAAACGTTACTTTGCTGTAAATACTGGCTACGTATTCAAAAAGTTGCAGCTGTTGATCTTTCCTTTTGCTCACTCTGTATGCATTTATTCAGTTAAGTGGACACTTTATTTACATTTTGTCTTTTAGGATTGGTCGTTAAAACATTCTGTAGATGGACCTTTGCCCCCTCGTATTGATGTGAATGCTGCTGATCTTTATATTCCTATGATGGCTCTTATCACGTTCGTGTTACTCTTAGGAATCGTCCTTGGCTTATCAAACAGGTACACAAAATGATTAAGATCACCAGCAACAGGATGCGCTGTTATGGCAGGTTTGATGTGGAACTGTTGGGAATCAAAGCCAGCTCAACGCTTGCATGGTTAGTTTTGGAGGTGTTACTTATGCAATGCATTCTGTGGCTGCAAAGTATGAATGCTAGCATATCCATACTTGATCTGGTTGCTTTCTGTTCATACAAATATGTGGGGTAAGGAAAATCAAAATGGGAACTAGAATTTCAGCTCTTGTAGGATGATCATCATGCTCATAGCAGAGGTATTTTTTGGACTCTTGGGCTATTTCGTTGCCCTATTATACTTTGGAAGTTCATGTGCCTTTTTTCTGGTAAGCAGAAATATAGAGCTATATTTAAACACAGAACTTCTATTTTATTATTTCAGGTTCGATCCTTCAGAATTCGCCTCCAGCCTTCACGAGGTGAAACTTACAGTAGCAAGTGCTTGTATGCGCTAGTCTTCTTTGCTTTGTTACAACCATTGCTCATGTACTGGCTAAGTAGCAGTATTCCTTCAAGCATGGAACACTAAACAGATGCATGGAGTGAAGTACTTTGTTTCTGCAGTTCAACATCACCACATAAACCATCATCATCTATGTGGTCCGCACTCACACTGTTAACACAAACTAGCTGCAAATCATGGGTAAAATACAGATACCTTAAATGTTCATCAGAACATTCAGCATTCTCGTTTTTTTCATCTTCACTGCTGCTGCCACTTGAGGTATCATTACTGGATATATCTTCATTGACATCCAACCTAAAACCATGCCATTTTCTGTTCATTGGACTTACCACAAACAGTACTTCTTGCTGTTAGTTTGCTGATCTTCTGGATGTTTGCGTTTTATGGAATTAGAATCCTCTGACATTTGCGAAGAACATGCTTTTGCTCCTTAAACATTTAATGTGACTTGTATTAGCTCTCTGAACACTAGCATACCTTCATTTACAGCATCAAAAATGCTTTCACACATATCAGAGCGAATTCTGTTGAAATCTGGGTCTGAGTAGCTATGTTTTGGCAACTGCTTTAATTTTTCCAATTTTTTACGTTTTCTTGTTTCACTTTCTTTCTCTCTTTCTGATTGCTTGGCTAACCATTTTTTCAATCTAGTATGATGTTTAAACACCTAGATAGTGATGCAGAATACTTGTACAATACCTTTTTTCTTCATTTATGTCACGTAGTCTCCTTCCACTCAAATCTCTGCAAGCTTCTCTGTTGGTTGTTTTTTCTATCTGAGCACCAATTGCTCGAAGCATGGAACCAAAACCTAAAACCATTTTTTCTGCATTTCTGAGAAAGCATTTGAACTTGCAACATCTGTATCTTGCAACAAAACTGCTTATTTGCACAGATGACAGCATCTATCACTAGACTTATAGATGCTCTGATACTGAAGCATGCAATGATACAAGCATAAATGTTTTGAATTTATTTTTAAAAAACACATTTCTCAAACTCATTTCTAAATAATGACTTTATTAGAAAAACGCAAAATAAGCTTCCTAAAACTATGGCCGTGATTGGCAAATCAAAAACAGTCACATCATGTTAACACTCTTAATAGCAATACTCTAATGACCATAACACTTATAAATTTGGACAAGTACTTTCCCAGATCATAAGTTATTGCTTTCAAATACCTCCAAGCTAGCAGTAAGCACTTAACTGATTAATTCAAAGTAACAAACATTGCATTTGAAGTGTACAAAGGTTTATTCAAGGAACAAAACAAATAGATATCAAACCTTTACACATCCGTACATAAACTTTAATATCTGATTGAAATTTAATGGCATGTCTCATGCAGAATGGTACACAATATAATTCGCACAAGACAACAGTTAGTAACAGTACTCTTGGACTAGATTTTTCAAAATGCTGCATTTCACTGATGGGTAGTCATCAAGACAGACCAGAATGTGACTAGATTGTCTTCTCATTATAAATAACACAATTACTGGTTAAACAAAGTGTTAACAATTTCAAATATTGCTTTCAATCATACTTAAAGGTACAGAACTTTACATCACATGTTTAATTTGCAGCTAGCAACTCAAAGGGAAAACTGAATGCAATGACCAGAAAAATGCTAAACTGCAAAGGATTCATAATCTAAATTTAGTAGAAAATCTAAGAATACAGAACTGCAAAATTCCATAAAAACAAAAACTGAATTACAGAACAGAATAAGACTCCAGTACAAAAAAATGACAACACAGGCTAAGGATTTTTTCATCAAGAAAAGCAACATGAAAAACAGAAATCTAACATAGAGGTAAATGAAGTTTACAAAGAGTGAGAAAATTTAAAATGACCACGGTTACCGAGATTTCAATTAGTTCTAGGACCATTTACTTGGTAGCAAAGTCCAAGTATGTAGGATACTCTTTCATATTACAAATCAATGAAGATAAGCATGATACATAACTATTCATTGCTAACAAGGAATTATCTAGGAGAGTTTACTGGAAAGCTTATCATAATGATTCAAAGAACCTATTGTAACAGAACAACATTTTAAATGACATGTTCATGTCATTAGTTTAAAACAAATACAAGATTATGCAGACAATTCCACAGCTACAATGATGTGCAGATGGCATATCAGAACATGCAGATCATCAATTCACATGACTTTTGTATTCAACATCTTCCATGTTAGAGCAAAAAGTGACAAACAGTAACTTCTGGCAAATAAACAGAAATGAAAATGTAATACCTATGCATGTACACATATGTGTGTGTGAATCTGTCCACAGTCATGAAAATCATATAAATTACATTGAAATTTGAAACGAATAAAATGGCCAAAATAGTATTGTACCTCCTTTACCACCAATAAGTCTTGGGGAAATACGTATGATCTGTCCCGTCTCGACATTATCGTTGGCATGTACTAGTTTCCCATTGACAGTAAAAGTAAAATCTGAATATGAAAGATGCACACCCTGAAAATAAGCACATGACACTATCAATACATTTATGTAATTACCAAATATATTCCTGAAAAAGTGAAAAATGAGTAAACACAATTTAACAAGAAAAATTAAAAAACCGAAGGTTTTGCTTTCAAGACTGATTGATATATTCAAAATTACGAAAAATTGGCAATTAATTCCTGCTGCTTCCTATTCCTCGTATATTGAAAGCATTATCAATAATATGGATATTTGCAAATTCTGGAGCTTCAGTTGAATTCGAATTCGGCAAAGAAAACTTACCATGGATAACAGATCACCGATAATTGACCCAATGGTAAGAGTCTTGTCGTGCACATTCACCATAACATGATCTATGACAGTATTTTTTAAGGAACCCAGTGTACAATTCACAAGATGATTTGGACGATTCATTTCCATTACTACTTGGCTTCAACTGCAGTTTGCGCAGACTTTCCTTAAGTTTGTGCAAGTGGAACTCCGTCGTTTCGCAGGATCCCGGCGCGTACTGCCACGAAGAGCAATGAATTCTTTGATCACATCAAAAATATACAAAAAGTATCTCATCAAATAAAACAGGCATTTATAGCAAATGCAAGGATTTTACACTGAGTTTTTTAGTCTTTTCCAATTTTTTGGAATTTCTAAAATAATCAAAGAGCGACCATTGGTACCGTTTCATCCATGGAAACATCAGAGTACTCATGCAGAATAAACAGAAAGCAAATGGAAATTCCATTCGTGGAATTTTTTTTTAATTTTTGAATACCCGCGGAGTACTTGAAATTACCGTTTACGACATTATAAACATAAATCAGCAAACGAACACGGTTTTTAGGTATCGTTATGATTGAAAAACATATAATGTTCATATAGACATTCTAGCATGATGAACATTAGACATATATAACTGGGGGGTCAAAGCATAGCAGTCTAATCTGTGCAGAAACGAATGCACTTCAATGTTTGCACTGCTAATTTATAAGTTAATATCCACGAATACACCATTTGCTAGAGTTCTCCAAATAGCCAAGTATTGGCCACAGACCCATTTTACAATTATCAAGAGTACAAAGGAATCTAAAGGGAAGTCACTAATATAAAAAAGGAAACAAGAAATGAGAATTTTCACTTGAATAGAAATCTCGAGAGAAGTTTGAAAAGCCACCGAAACGAAAATCTCAATAGTGGAACATAAATACGATTTCCGTCGACAACCGCTGTAAGAGTGTGTCGTGTTTGGAAAATGAAAGGTTTGATTCCAGTAGGAATACTTGTGTTCATTGTATATAAAACTTCGTCACTGTTGCAAAATTTTTTGGAATTTTCATATTCTACATTTTAAATAGATACTGTGGTGATTTCTAATGTTTCAGAATCTTGTAAATAGAAAGAAGCTTTTGAGGTATTAGTATGAATGAACCTGTAAGGGAAAGTTATCCCAATTGTTACAAGTAAATTTATATTGTTTTTTTTTTAAACAACAAAATGAGCACGTGACCAGCTGTTTGGTTAATTTAGCTTATTGAACTTCTTTGACAAGAATTCTCAATGAAAAATGGTTACTTCGGGGATTTCAAAGCTTGTTAGCAATCTTCAGAAACAAAGCCTTGCTTGCACAACTGTATCAGCAGTAGGATGATATGTGGTAAAGACTAGGGAAAAAAGTTAAAATTCATTCAAGCAGCATCTAGGAGATTTGCTCACAGTAATATGAATTACTTGTCCTATAATCAAAATTGAAAACATTAGTTTATGAACACACGTTTTGAAAAAAGTGCCTTAAAATTAAATTGTGATATTCAAAAGAAGTTTAAAATACTAATGCAAAAGTCATTTATAGAATTTTAAAACGTAAGTTGCTCAAGTTATCTAGATAAATGAATGCACAATGAGCAAGCAGAGTACCAAGTTGGGAAACAAACAGATGTCAAAGAAACTGTGAAAACAGGGAAAAAGACACACCTTTAGCGATAAAATATTAATTTAGGGTTCTCTTTACTATGGATAAAATCCAAAATCCAATCCAAATTCCAAATCTATAGAGACAAAAACAGGACGAACTTTTACCACTACTCCTGAATATAAACTTATAAATTTTTAAAGGATGCAAGGAGTTTTAAAATCAGTTTAAACGAAATCTTCATGATTAGGAAATGATAAAAGATTGACAGGATCTCAAATAAAGAAAAAATTGGAGGGAAGAAAAGAGAAGAGAAACACAAGGATGTGATACAAACGCGAAAAAAATACGCTGTCATTCAATCGCATTTTGGAAATCGTTTTCTGGTTTTATATTGTACTCGATACATTGTTGCTTTAAATGTCTGCACGAAATCTGCACGAACTATAATTTGTATGCATGTTTTTTAAAATGAACAGTTTTCTTGTTACTTTTTGAGTTAAGCTTTCAAAGTAAATGCAGAAAATTATAAAATAAATAATAGAGAATATTAGGGTTTTATGATAAACACTTGCTAGCTTAGTTCATTTTGAGAATCCTCTTCTACGAAAACATTTTCTTCTATTTGCTGTATTCCGTAAACATGTTTAAAACTTCACAAGGTTTTCTTAATATCCCTTTGGACTTATTCTCCTGGCTGAGTCCATTAGTAAGTTCACTTCAAGACAAGGGCGAATCTGCAAGCAGATCATTGATTTGAGTTTTGAGAATTCAAGTATCATGAGTTCTTCTCTGCTTCTTTGTTGATTCGCGAATTTTCGAACATGCTTGCAAGAAAAAAAATGGTTTATTTCACGAATCACAGCATTTGAATTATCGAAAGAATCCTTTGGGTAACTGATATCACATTTTTATTCTGAATTCTTTAGTTTGGTGTGCCTTTTGTTTTTATGCTCTTTTTTATAAAGCTTTTTCTTGGAAGTAGCGCCTTCTGTAATGCTGTTAGACTTGAATTAAAGTATGCAGCTAAGACTTAAAAAATCTTATATTGCTTTCTTGATGATACTGTTTTTCTTCTTACTTATTTAGAAATTTTAAGCCATTCTGCAAACATACAAGTAGGTATTCACATTCCTGTATTCACCCTTATTGCAATAAGAAAATATATACTGTTAAAATAAACAGCTAACTTAGGTACATCTTCCATATTTTTCTCAAATTTAAGTGATTTTCATGTGTGTGTGCTGAATATTTCCCCTTGCACTTGCAATGTTAATGTATTCGAAATGGAGAAGTTGATTGGCTCACTTGATTGCATGTGTATAGCATACTCATGCATTTAGGAAAATTAGGAAATTAGGAAAATTTCCTTTATATGCTTGAAATCGATCTTAGAGACCATCTTGAAGTAAAATTCCTATGATTTGAAATGAAAGACATACGAGAGCGTTACTATTACTAATATAACTTTTATAAACTGAACTCTTTAAATGAAAAGTGTATAATAGCAAAGCAAAGGATTTTCTAATTCAGTTCCTTAAATGAACAAAATCTTTTCCTTTAAATTTGGCGCATTAGCTCTGTTGGTTTCGAACATTGGAAGTTACCTAAAATAGGAATAGAATACAGGAATAGAATACGTCATGAATTTCCACTGAAACAATTCTTTCCAAGGAAATTACAAATTCAAAAAGTGATCAAAGTACAAAAGCATTTTCTATAAGTAGAATTTAGATTACCATACAGATGTAGATGGATCAAAGTATAGCTCTGTTAATTGTTTTTTGAATGAGAAAGCTGATCGTTAGCAGCGTAGTACGAGTACGTGCTTTCCATAATTTATTTGGGGAGTATCATCTCGAAAGATTTCTGGATTATTCAGGCGGTTTTCATACTTTGCTTCGTTATATGAAGTGCTTGAAGTATTAAAAATGAAAATCTTCATAATAAATATACTGTAAAAACTTTTGGAGTATGAATTTATTATTTTTTAGATTATGATGAAGACATGCATTCTGAGGAACATGGTAGGAAATAATGCTAACTAGATTACGCTGTAATTTTCTAAAAGCGTTTTTCAGGAGGATAAATATGAGAAACATATGCAGACAAAGATATTTGATATCTGAACTTGGATTGATTCGCATCCCTACGCATTCATTAATTTTATGTGTGCTCCCTTAACCCACAATGTGCGAAATGGGAAAAGTTGATGCATTCAGTATTGCTGCGTGAAAATCCGTTTCCGAGATTAATGCAGAATATTTGCAAAAAATTCTGGAGTATTCCAGAATGAATTGTTTAGTTGTGGCTCGGAAATTCTGTAATGAGCAAAGTTTTACTTTTAAAATTAGTAGACAATTCTTAAACTTTGGTAATTCTCAAAAGAAAAAAAAAAAAAAAATTCTTTTTTTAATTTGTATATTCTAATCTAATCAACATACACACTTTCCAATTTACAGGGAGCGACTTGTGCAAAAGATCTTAGTTGATCCACAGCAGAACTTTGTTGTAATAAATATTAATATTTTTGTTTTTACAGCAGTCTGTTTTTCGTTTATTAGTTGAGTGGATTTAAATAATAGAGTGAATCTTCTTTAGCATTTCGTCGCTTAGCTTTATCCAAGGAGACAACTTCGTAAATATTTAAGTATCGGTTTTTAGAAAAGGAAAATTCAAAGAGCTAGCGTAAACCCGGCAATAAAAATTTCGTACAGACTGGCTTCCAGCATTGGGAAGGAATGCTCGAAATTTAAAGAAAAGAGTAATTCCGTGTGCGGTCTACTCCATTTGAAATGCCCTATTCGGTACTTAGGCTATAATGTTATTGTGTCGATAATATGGATCTAATTCCTTGACATGTTGCTAGCATGCCTCGAAGGTAACTTTTATGAAGTTTTAGAAAATGGATGGTAAATATTTCGATTCAGGTTGGTTGCAATTTGCTTTCTTGAATACGCAATGCCATTAGTGTGTTATAAGCATTTAGCAATTGGCAAACATTTAACAAACTAGTGTATGGTGCATTATACATGTATAAGGATTTGATTAGTTTTGTACCCCAATGAGCTTTGAAAGCACGTTTTTCTTTTTAAAAATGCAGATCGTGTGCTGTTTTAAAACTGCCAGTATCACTGTTAATTCAATTAAGAAATATTACCTTGTGCATGTAAGCTTCATAACATTACAGATGACAGCGTGGAGACTGCAGTTTAAGTGAATTTAATCAGATGTTATTGAAGACTGGTGAAGTAATGTATGTGTACCAAAAAGTTTGGAAAAATAAATGCTTTATGACATGCGTGTTCTTTAATGTAAACATCGCCACTTTTCATTAATCTTTAGTAATCTTGTCAGCCTGGCAGAACAGGAACCACCTTAGGAGGTTTATGAAAACTGGTTCTAAATAATTAATAGTTATTCAGGTTTCAGCATCAAAATATGTAAAAATTGTTTTGCAGGTGTTTGGAGTTCCTAGTAATATGTCAGTAATTTTCTTATTTTTTGTTGGAATGTTATTTGCATTTTCCTCATGGGAAATCCTGCAAATACTTCCTCATGGGAAGTATTTGCAGTTATTTTTGGTATACAGAAATGTAAATGAAAGTATGCATTTAAAATTTGAGTGCCCCAAATTTGCAAAATGTTTATCCAAACTGAAGGTTTGAGCAGTTGTGCTCAGTTGTCAGTGTTTCCTTCTAAATATGGAAATGCAAAAATTCCGTCGGGGTGTAAATATTTGTAAACAATACGTGTAATAGTAATTTATGCTCGTATAATTGATTAATAGCGCATAATATCACAGCTGATCATAAATTTTAAGCGATAATTTTCCATTTAATTGATGTCCACTTTGCAGCATCTGCATCAAGTTAATGAAAATGCCTTCAAATAAAATTAAACCAAAATGCAAATTAGTTGTTAAAATTGTAATTTCAAACTGGATCCAGAAAACTGCGCAGTTTGCATTGTTCTCTTAATAACATAAGTTAATGAATTTAATTCTAGTACATAATATCTGGTAGGTATGGTATATTCATTGAATTCTGGAAGGCACAACTGTTCCAATATGCACTATCACATGAAACACCATGTTCCTTCAGAACTTTGTAATTTTTAACCAGTAACCAGTTTTAATTTTTAATCCTGCACCATCTTAAAATCGAAATGTAACACCTTTTCTCTTTTTCCTTACAGTTTACAAGTGTCCATTTGCTTCCTAATAATATAAAGGTTGAAGAAAATATTGTTTTGTATCAGCTGAAAGTTGTTCGTGAAAAAAAGTTAACTTGTAAACTAATATTAGAGTGTGTGTTTGCAGTTAAAGTGGACTAAACAGTAATTTGAGTTATGTCCTATTTTTCAAACTACTGTAAATCATTAAAGATGTTATTGTTTTGATGATGGTACTTGATATATTATAAATAATGGCTGAAAACTGACTTTCTTTTTTCTTTCAAGTTCATTGGGTTATTTTCAATTTTTAATGATCTAATATTGACATGGTTTTAAAAACATATGGTACAGTTTCTGGTTCCTTGATATTTTTAAAATATTCATCACATTCATATCTAAATGATGGCTGATTCATCATGAATCAATTATTGTGCCACTAGTGTGTAGGGTTGCTTTTCATTATTAACAGTGACCATTCATAACTTTCATTTAGAACATTTTTTACTCATTTCAAGAAGATCTGTTGGTAGATTTCATTTTTTCGTTCTGATGTTCTGTTGTTTTTTGTCAGCATTTGGACACTACTGTCGTTGTTCTGAATAAACAGTCCTGTCACTATTTAAGCAAGAATGATGACTTAAAATGCAAGCGATAGATCTTATATGTCCATTCAGTGTGCATGATTTTCTTTTTTTGTGTGTGTTTCTTAAATGATTGCGTGCCTTGACCATTAAATGTAAGACATTTGTCAAATTCAAACTTCAGTAGTTGTACATCACATAATTAATGGCGCAATCCTGTTTTCTCCTCCATGTTTTAAGTAGATTCAGATGTTCACTTTTTTGCATTTGTGCGTATCACTTTTTCATGCAATTGTTTTTTTGATCACTTTGGTTCACTTTTGTTTCCTTTGTAGAACTTTGATACGAAATCTTTTATGATTCTTGATTTGTTTTCTTTGGGGAGATCATTTCCTTTAATTAAATGCAAGCTTCTCCCCCCCCCCCATTAAAGTTGGTTGTTTTCTTTTCAGTCAAAAGAGGAAGTATTGAACACATTGCATGCATATGTAAACATCATTCTTTCTGAAAGTATGTAGGAAGGGTAGCTTTTAAAAATGTTGCCTTCTGTGTGCAAACTGATCAGTCGCTGGTCTCCAAAGCTAGATCGTCATGTTTGTTTGAAAATTAGACTAGCCAGACACCTTTTGTGTGTTGCTATGTTTATCTTCTGCATGTTTGTAAAGTAGTATGTGCTTAAAATAGTTTCACAAGAGAACATATGTGTGGCTGTTCCGAATTTATTTCAATTCTTTTATCCAATTTTTAAGCTGCTATTGCAGAAATGGGAATGTTAATATCAAAAGGCACTTTAATCGTACACGATGCATGGTCGGTGAGATACTAAGTGTTTATCTGCTGGACATGTTAATCAGTGTTGCGAAAGACAAAAGTATGAGGAAGCTGCATTCGTTGTTGTGAAACACAAAGAATTATACAGGGTATCTGGGAGAACATACTTTATGGAAAAAATTCTTAGAACGAGACTTTTATTCAAGACCATCTCCACCCTCCTCAGGATCGTTTTTATTCGGCAAGAGATAAGCAAGGATGCATGTTGCAGTCGTATAAGATAATACCAATCATGCAGACAATTCAGAAGATAATTCTGGTGGTTCTTCAGATCGCTGGTGGCTGTCAACAGCATTCAGCAAGCTTTCCTGGTTGTCCGTGGCTGTTTGAGGCTCCTTTGTGCTGATTGTTCAGGATGTCTAACGGAACACTTTTTGTAGCACACACTGTGGGGTGTTCAGTGCTGGAGATGCTTTTGACCGTACGCAGTGTACATGAGAGATCGTAAATCATGTGGGTAGCGTATCTCGTGACCGTTTTGTGCTTCGCGCAAAGTGGTCGCAGGACGTCGGGGTTGAAGGACAGGTCAAGCAGTTTTTCGCGAAGTGCATGCCGAGGTCTCTTTGGACGAACGTGTGGCCGAGGAAAGCGAAGACCGGAAAGCGCCTTGCAGGACACGAATGAAACCCACACGTGGCGCACTCAACTTTGTATATGCGTACGCATGTTTATGCTTGTATACGAATTGTGGCGATAACGATTTTTTTTTTGTATGCAACATTATGCTAACAGGATTTGTTTGTTTATTTACGGGGAGCAAGTCTGCGGTCTCAAAAGACGCCTTGTATTTGTTCTTGGTCTAAACACCGTCTCCAGTTTTGTTATAAGTCTGTGCAAATTGGTTGTTATTGACTCCTTTATTTTTAGCACAGATTATGTAAAATTTGTTCTATGCTGATCACAGTTTTAAATTTGCCAGTGTATTCACTGAACAGGGGTGGAAAAATACGGCAAGGGCCAGCCAAATGACTTGACACGTTCTGCGTTGAGTCTTGCTCAGCAAACGAATGGTTTGAAGCGATCCAGTTCTTCTGAAGACATGGAAACTATGAAACGAATAAGAGCTGAGGACAGTAGGAGTGTACAAATTCACCTCACAGAGTCCACGTTGGAAGATGGGGAATACTTCGAGGTGGACTCTTTGCGTTCCAAGGAAGCCATGATTCCCGAGAAGAAGGTTGCTCCCATTTCGATAAAATTGACGACTAATGCGCAAGTATGCCCTTTCTTGAGCTTTCCCGTGTAAGTCTGCGCTCTGCAGAAGCAAAAGGAAAGTATCACCCCATCTCTGAAACCAAAGTCCGGGATTGCCGCCAAAGTCTTTGACTCCGACGAGGACGAAGAACCGGAAGAGATGCCTCCTGAAGCACGGATGCGGATGAAGAACATCGGAAGGTATCTCAAGGTGCTCGCATGGGGATCGGGACGCTCATGGCCCATTTCCAGGGACACTCCTACGTCCACCGGACCGAATTCGTTCAACAAGAATAGGATAGGTTTTTGCGATGTGCGCAAGTCGAGTCCGTGAAGCGCGACTTGTCTTCGTTGTCTCCTCAGAGCAGCTGAGCGGACCGACGGATGCAGCAATACAATAAAAGAAATTCATGATCAACAGCTTCGTTGTGTCTTCTAGGAAATGCACGAAGTGTGCCGTGTTCGTTGTCGTCGTTTTTGCATTTCCCCCTGTGTGCTTCTCGGTGTGGACCGCGCGAAGGAGCGTAGGCCGCTGGATGACAGCGTTGCTGCTGACGACGCGACGGGCGAGCCGCGTCCGCTTACCTGAGGACGTTTGTTTTCCGAGGACAATAAAAGAAGTGACTCCCTCTTCGGGAGTGCTGTGTCACGGGTGCGAGCGGGCGGGGACTGCGTGTTCGGAGCGAGGTACCTCCCCCCCCCCTCCTTTCCCATTCCCTTTCCCCGCTCCCGATTGATCGCTGCCCATTTGATCGCTGCCCATCCGGGCAGCCCGGCGCCGCCTGGCACTTCCGACTCGGGCGGTGGTCTTCGACTCCTTCCCGACTATATCCCCGAGAGATCAGCGGGCTGCGGTGTCAGCTGGCGCCACGCTTTTTTCCCACGTGGCCGAAAGCGCCGATTCCTCTGGTTCCCGTTTCTCCCACTCCCACGAGATGAAGGGAGGGCCAGCGTCGCCCCGAACGTTGCTTCCCCTCGCTTTTGGTCCGCTCGGGGCGCCCGCTGCCCTCGGCTGTGGGGGCCCCGAACAGCCCACTTGCCTTTCCGCCTTGCGGTCGTTCCGGGGGACGCTGGCTGAATGCCCGGTCTCCACGAAGCAGCGTCTCCCGCGAGTCCCCTGCTTTCCGGATGCGATGGGTCATCCTCTGCCGGGCGTCCCGTCCCTTTGCCGGAAGCTCACTGGGGATTCCTGGATCGTTCGTCCCCGGATCCGGACCTTTCCTCCTTGTTCCTACTCTCCCAGCGTCCAGCATCCCTTCTTCCAGGGACACTTTCGAGGTTCTCGCCGCTGGTGGAAGGGCGCCCTGAAAAACCGGGGCGTGAGGGGATGGGATGGGCGTGCCCTCCTCTCATCTGCCGCCCCTGGGACCTTTGCCTCCCTCCACCACGACCACTACATCTTTTTGTCCCGTGTCTCGCTGTCCGGCCGACTGGAGGGAGGGTAAGGAGGGGGGGCGTTCATCCCCTTGAACCCGGTCCTTTTCCTCCCTGCCTCCGGAGAGCAGCAGTTGCCGAGCGGTGGTGTCCTTTCCGAGATTTTTCTCCCTGGTCTCGTGCTTCCGATGACGGCTCCCGAGATTGACACTGTTCCCTCCGTTTCCGTGTCCCCAGACTCCCTCCCTTCGGAAAGGGCCGTCTCGTGGGAGCGGCAGGGTAGGGGGAGTAGGGAAGGGGAGGGGGAAGCGGCGTGCAGACCTTCGTCTGCGTCCCGTCGCTCCCGAAAATCTGCCGCCCTGGCGGCAGAGGACCGCCGCCAGCGTCCGGAGCGTCAGCCCTCCGGGAGGCCCGGCCACCTCTCCTCGACTTGAAGGACAGACCACTCCTGGCGCCCTCTCGCGGCACGGAATGGGACTCCTCTCGCTTCCATGCGCCTGAGGTAAAGGCATCCTATTGGAGAAAGGGGGTTGTCACCCGGGTACGCCCGGGGCGTTTGGAGAAAGGGGGTGGGAGTCTCCCGCAAAGAAGGGAGGGGAAAGGGCTAGAGGGCACCTCCTGGACAAAGGCCGAGGAAGCTTTCTCCCAGGCGGAGAGCGCGGGCATTGTGGCGGCAGCACCGTCCATCGGCCTGTCCTCCCTCCGCGTGCGTGCCGGAAGCGCGAACGCACGGGGTGGAGTCCCTCCCGGAGAGTTTCCGGAGGCGGCAAGAAGCCCGGCATGCGGATGCAGCCTCCTTCCCCACCCTCCTCATTCCTGCTCGCTCACCCCTTTCCGGCACACGCGCCGCGTGCACGCTGTGGCGACAGACGTTGTCCGTGGTTACGGTCCGTCTGGCGCGAAGAAGCCTCCCTGGATGCCTTCTGACGTTTCTCGGAAGGGACAGCTCGTCATGGCTCGCTCGCCCCCTTCCTCCCTTCAAGGGACTGCCCTCGCCTCGCCGCTGCCCCGTTTCCGCTCGGCTGGTGTCAGAGGCATGCCCAGACCCCTTCCTCGGGCTGGCTCTCCCGGCGCCACATTGGGAAATCTGGCGAGAACCTGCAATCGGGTCGCCACGTAAAGAGAGAGCGGCAGGCCCAGACGGCTCCTACAGCGGTGGGGGAAGGGGAGATGCACGCCACCTGATGCTCGGCCTCCGCAGCGCGGGACAGGCGCGGGACTTCTGGACCCGCTGCTGCTGCTTGGAGAATCGAAGAGCGAAAGCGGGCGCGGGCTGGACGCCCAAAGCCCCGCGCCATCCTCTGTCCATCTCTCGAGAGCGCCCTGGCGCAAGGACTGTGGGAACCTTGCGGTCCTTCTGTTTGCTGCCGCCGCCTTTCCAGCTTCCTCGTCTCCAAGTGCTGAAGAATCGTCGCTGCCTCCCCTGGAGCCATCGGAGTTGCTCGGCGTCGCCACCACAAGTCTCCTCCACTGCCGCGCCACCCGGGGCAATCTATCCGTCCTCCCGCGCGACCGGGGTGAGGAGGAGAGGGAACCCGAAGGATGCTTAGGAAAGACCCTGGAGAGGAGGCGGGAAGACGGGAAGGAGAGTGACCTTTCGAACCTGAGGCCAACGCCGGGCCGGAACTCTTCTTCGATTCCCCTGCCGGCCTCCCCGGTGCGCCGAGCTTGAGGACGCTGGGCGGACGCGGGAGAGGGGGCGCCCACGGGGACACTGCGTGCTCCGACGCGCCTGCAAGCCTTCTGCATGAGCCGGAGGACCTATTCCTGAAGGCGAGGAGGGCACGGGTGGAGAGGGCAGCGACCTCCCCCTGCAGCACGGGACTGATCAGGCGGTGGGCCCTTCGCTCCCCTTAGGTCGCGCGAGCCCTCCCAGCCCTTCGTTCCGCCGCGGCGCCGGGCGGTCGTGCACATGGCGATGGGGAGAGAGCGAGGAGCTCTTTGCCCGCAGGGAGGGCGGCCCCTTGAAGCTGCGCAAAGGGCAGAGGACCCTCCGCGAGACACGCGGGGTGGGGTGGGACAGTACCCTCTGCTGCTGCTTCACGGTATGGGCATCCTCTCCCTCTTCCCGACCGGCGAATCCACCGGCCTCTCGGGCCATCCGCATGCTCGCCGCCAGCAGGTCGAGTGGTCGAGCGCCGCGAGGGCATCCGGGACAGCCGGTTCCGGGGCGAGAGTGGAGCCGTCGAATCCTCCCGCGCGCCCCACCCGTCCCTTGAGACCCGCCTCCTTCCTGCTCGCTCCAGTAGAGGAAAAGGAACGGGAGCGGAGGGACTGGGTCTTCTTCGAGAAGAGGAAGTAGGGGAGTAGTGCTGGCGAGACTCCTCGAGGCCCCCTGCGTTCCAGCGCCGCGGAAAGCCAAGCGCCTTCAGGGCAGTCCCACGGTCCGGGCCCGACCGAGGGGAATCGAGCCCTCCCAGGGGCCGACAGCTCGCAGTCAGCCTTGCTCGTAGGGATGCCTCTTCCTCCTGCAGGTGCCTCTCGTGCCCGTCCCCCTTTTTCCTGCCCAGACTCTTTCTCTTTCTTGGCCGGCACTGGAGGGGATGGGGTGGAGTGACGTTGGGGGAACCTCGCCCCCCCTCCCCTCGCACTCGCAGCCTCCTGCCCTGGAGCTGCATCGCACACCGCCGCTACCGCATCTTGCGGGACTGCCAAGCAACCATCCCGGCTCTCCCTTCTTTCACCTTTCCCTTCCCTCCACCACCACCCCCTCCCCTCCTCTCCCTTCCCCTCCATCCTCACCTCTAGGATCGGAACGTGGCACTCGGACAGGGCGTCCCTTCGGCGGGTGGGCAGGGGGCGTCGGAATCCCCGCCGAGAAGCTAAAAAGAAACTTCAGGGCAGAGAAGGGGTGGAAGGCTGGGGGCTGCAGACTCGAGAAGAGCGAAAGGTGCCCTCCACGGGCGCAACCGGGAGAAAGGGAGGGGGAACCGTCCACCGAACGAAGTCGACGTCGATGGGCGGAGCGGAGAGATACCGGGATCGTCATGCCGCGTTGAGTTCCGAAGGAAAACCACGGCACTTTCAAATCGAATCGCTAGATGGTGAAAGTAGAGCGTAAGACGATCCGAGTCGGAAAAGAGAGGAAAGAGTCCTGCATCCGGGAGGTAAAAGCCGACAACCCCCGGGTCCCGGTGGCGAAGCCGAGTGTGCACATGCGCTCGAGGAACAAATGGGAACCCGGGGTCGAGGTGAGACTCGACCCAAACAAGGGTGGCGCGTGAGGTCAAAAAAAACCGGAGGGGTTTTTTTCTCAACGGAAAACGCTTGGTGGGCCAAAGTCACGAGGTGGTTCCCCGAAGCTGCAGCAGTTGGCTCGCTGCTCGGGACAAAAGTGAGCACAGAGGTATGCAGCCAGCATCACCAGGAACTCTCAGCGGCCATACCCTCTTCGGGGAAGAAGAAGAAAGCCCCCAGAGAACTCATTAAACTAAGCGCTTCCAGAAAAAGATTGAGCACAAACACCTTTGCCCTACGAGAATAGACACTTCAGCCTCTTGCTTGCAGCGGAAGAGTCTACGAAGCGAAAGAAGCCCAGACGTCGTTTGCACTGCAAGTAAACGGATGGTGGGAAATGAAGCATGGTGGAAACCGAAAACGTTTTGCAATCGGCCCTCCAAAGCAGTGTTGCCAACTGTTCTGAAATCTATTTTCCGGTTTGTTTATTTGCGTCTGGCCGATTGCATTTCCAGGACCCCTGTAGAAGCAAAGCTCGTAAAAATTTTCGAACGAAGAACTGCAACGATGATTCAGATTCGAGTGGTTTTTTGTGACTAAAATAAAAGGGAATGTTTATCGGAGCACTAGAAGGTCATGCTAACGTATACACATCGGTTGCTTCCTTGGGATGAAAAAGGAAAAGAAACACCTTTTCCTCTTTTTTTTTTTTTCCTCCTCTGCGTAGGGCGGACGGAAACAGGCAACAAGACGTTGCGGAATCCCCTCGCTCCTAAGGACGCACTGATTGAAATTCGAGCCTATCAAACTGATGTCTGATTTCATTCCTCGGTGCTACTTTGTGTTCCGGTCCCCACGATTGTGTTACAGAAACGAATTTTCCCTTCGAAATCTCCACTCTCGCAAACCGGATGAACCGTCGCAGCGCCGTCCTCTTCCAGCCGTCTAGCAAACAGCATCCAAAAAAAAAAAATAAATACAAATTTTGCTCAACTGTCGAAATCTCATCTCTCTTTGAGTGTCGATCCCATTCCCAGACCCACAGCAGCTCGCCTTCCACTACCTCCCAACGTCGTCCCTTTAATTTTTAATGTCGAGCTGGATGTCATCGCGCCCTCGGCCCTCTTCTCTTTCTCACACTGATTGTCTGCATCCGTTGCGTCACAGTCGTCGATTCTTTGCGGCGGCTCGCCGTTGACTACACACGCCGATGGGTCGCTCCCGCCCGACTCCCTGAGGCTCAGCGCAGGTTCGGCAGGCGCCGTGGTGAGGCTGCGGAGCATCCCTGCAGACATGCTGTCTTGGCTGGAAGCTCCCGCGCGTAGCCGAGGAAGAAGCGGAAATCGATTGCCGCTGTGCTCAGAGGCGGCAGAGGACGACGACAAAAAAAAAAAAAAAAAAGGAACCTTCGTGCATCCTGAGAAATCCTCCGCGAGCATTTGGGGAACCTTGGGTCCCGGGCTCCCTCTTCCATGCGATAGGAAAAAAATAAAAATAAAACAAGGGAGCGACGCTTACGTGTTGGGAGGAGAATGATCAGACGAGGCTTACCTAGTGGGTGCACGCTCTCCGGGGAATCTCCCATGATCTGAAAACCATTTCTTAATCAAAAATGTTTCCGTGTCACGGCTATTTATAGAACGAACACAGCGTTCAAAGGATCCTCCCAACTTTTCGAGTTTTCCCAAGCTCTTTTTTGGCAGGAACTTTGCAGGCTGCGGACCGCATCCTGCAGACACATAGGTTCCGAGAAGGGAGGAGAAGGAAGAGGGAGTCCGAGGAGATGCGCCTCCACTTCGGATGGAAAGAAGCTGCTAAGCGCCTTTGCCCTGCTGGGTGCGCGAAACAGTGCGCTCCGCACTTGTCGGCAGATGCGAGCGCCAGCATTTTCCGTCGCCGTGCACCATCACGCGCCGGTGTCTCCACAGGTCCTGCGTACACACATGCGCGCCATCCACACTGTCGCACACGTTGGCGCACTCGACCGCTACGTGTGCGTGTGCAGCGGTTGCCCACGACGACGCCGGTTTCGCTCCGTCGTCGGGGAAACGTATCGGGCATTGTTGCCTCAACGCGAGCATTCCCTGTCGCCGCTTCGAGAACGAGGGGCAGCGGGCGCGCCGGCTGCCCTAGGCGCCCCCCTGCGTGATCTGAGCCCTCGCGGAGCAGACTGGGCGCGATCGGAGACCCAAAAGTCCGGAACTGGGTCGCTCGCGTGCCCTTTGTCCCCTCTCCCCGAGGATAAGTTCGGCTCACGCCTCCCCCTGCCGGGCTGGCTTGGAGTCCGCACGCTCCCGGATTCGCACCTTTCTCCTCCGTCCCTAGGTCTAGGTGGCACACCTGCCTGCAGTAAAGAGAGGGAGCTCCGGACCCGTCGCCGGAAGCGGCGCGCCGGTGCAGGACGAGCGACGGCGCTTCCGGTCCGCATTCTCCACCCCGCAGGGGTGGGTAACCCCAGGCACGCGAAGGGCCTCCCACCAGAGGGGGCGCTGGAAGACTCGGCACCCCTTCTCCTTTCCTTCGGGGTACTGAGGCGCCCGAAGCGCTTGTCTCGCTCCCTCTCTCCAACGGCTCTTCCCCGCCGTCGGGAGCCCGCAGTGTCTCGGCAGGTTGCCCCCTGGGAAGGAAGCGCAGTGGCCGCGGGCGTGCGGTGGTTTCCTCGAGGAGCCACGAAAGGCCCGCACCCTTCGCCATCTTTTCGCATGGGACACCCACACGCGCCTCGATCGCCAGTTTGTCTCCCGAGGGGAGAAGAGGGTTGGCAGCGGCTTGCTCCCACCCCCTCCGCGGGATTTCGGTCCCTACGCGAAGCCTCTCGCGAGCTGGAAGGGAGAGCTGCCGCTGCCGCCGCCTCGCCAAGAGGAGGCCCCTGCCCCATGGAGGAAGGTTCTTTCGGTGCGAAAAACCCAAGCTGACCCCCTCCCCTCCTTTTCTCCCTGGACGCTGCGACTACCAAAAGACTCCCTCTGGCGGCGGGAAGGACGCCGAAAACCGGGAGCAGGTCCGTTCGAGACATGCCCACGGCACAACCGATGGAATCCGTCCATCTCAATCAGGAGGGGGTGGACTGCGGAGGCAACCGAACTGCCCATGTGGAAGCTGTGATTCACCTTGGGCAAGATAGCATGTGGATGCAAGCATGTCGGTGATTTCTTTCTTCTTCTTTTGCTTCTTCCTCCTCTTCTCCCCTTCTTCTTCCATTTATACTTCTTCTCTTTTTCTACTTATTTTTTCTTCTTCTTCTACTTCTAATTCTATCCCTTCTACATCCATTTCTTCTACTTCTTTTTCCTTGTTCCTCTTCTCTTCTTTTACTTCGTCTTCTTCTCGTCCTTTTCTTTTTCTCCTTCTCTTGTTCTTCAAGACTGAAACAAAAAAGGGAAGAATAAAAAAAAAAAGTCCAACGTCTTCAAGGCTGCATGGAAGCATTCCGCAAGAGCGAGCGAGCGTAAGAATCAAGATAAGGCGGCACGTCCGGCAGACTAAGAATAAAGCCTCCTTGCCGGACGTCTCCAGACGTCCGGCACGGAGTCTACAGTGGCCATCGTGCGATTCTCCAGAGAACCCGAAAGCACCGGGAAGCACAGATTTTCGGGGACGGCGACAGAAAGGGACGGCGCGCGGAATAAAGAATGGGACTTGCAGTGTAGGAGTGTATGTGAGAGAGAGAGAGAGAAAGAGAGGGGGTGGATGGGGGAGGGGAAGGGGACTCTGCTTACAAACGGGTGCTACGAAACGCGACTCTTGGGCGGTCCGAATGAAAAGGATGAGCGGCGCCGCAGGAGCGGCAGCGAACAGAGAAACGCGGCTGTATTCAAGGTGTTAACTCGATGCACGGTTCCTCGGGAAGAGACTCTGCAGGCGTAAACATGCGCCCTGACCTTTTGGCGCCATTTCACGGCCGTTTCTGGGACTGCTATGGGCTACGGGAGAGCGAGTTCGACAACGTGAGGATCGCTCTCTCGGCGCTGCCGAGGAACCGGGGTCTAGAGTGACAACGCGAATGGCAGTCTTCCGAACTGGAACACCCCGATAAAGAGGAAGACGGAGCATGGAGAGGGCCGAGCGGAACCTTCCTGGGCATGGGAAAGCTGCACCGGTTCTCGATTGAGGAAGATGCATCGTACGGCACGCGCACACGTTTTTCCGGAGCTCACTCGTTCGGCTGCGGTTTCCTCGTTTTCCATTTGCCGCCGCTGCTGACCAAGAGCAACACGATATGGGGGTAGCGCGCCTTTGTAAAAACAACAGGGGTTCCGGGAAGTTATCTTTGAGCTCTTTTCCCCCCATGAGAATCATGTAACTTTGATGGGGATCCAAGCTCCCACTCCTCTGATTCATTTCCCAGCCATCGTCTCTTCTTTCCATCTGAATCATTTCCAAAAAACACATTTCCAAAGTTTGGACTTCAATATGGGAAATAAATACCATTAACAAGTGTCACAGAATGGCCCTTGTTGGTATGAAAAGAAAACACATTGCAAAGAGAAAGAAATGCCAAAGGAAGATTTTAATTGGACTCGGGATATGAGAGGCAACTCTGGAAACAAGGAGAAGACGCGCATGCTTCCTGAAGAAACCACAAATCGCTAGCATAGAGACAGTGCGACTGGTTTCTTCAGTCAGAGTTTTCTCCTTCTTCGCGCAAATTGCGGCAGGTGAGATGGAGCAGGGAGGGGCACTACGGGGATAGAAACGGCCCGCCCACAGGCGATTGCAGCAGAGCAAGATGGTCGCAGGCGCCATCCGTGTCGCGGAGGTGTTTCCGACTTTCGAGCGTGTCCGAAAAACGGAGAGCGTGCCTTCCGGCGGTGCACCTTCGCCCGCTACCAGCAGCAGATTTGCCCGTCGGCCCCGTCCGGTCGGGGCGCCACTGGGAAGACTCCTGCCAGCGTCCCGGTACCGGGCGGCAGCGAACGGCCCCACAAACGCTAGCAGCAGCAGCCCACTTCAGCTTCTGCGCGGGAGCTGCAGCAGGGCTTCAAATCGTTCGCTTTGCTTGTTTGCTTTGTTCCGTCGGATCCGCTTCTCGCTTTTCCAGTTCCGGTGGGAGAGCACACAGGAGGATCGCAGAGTTTTTTCCCTTCCGGATCTTTCGCTCAAACAGATTTTGTTTATAACGTAGCAGCTGAACGATCGGAAAATTATTTTTCTCGATGGCCTTCCATAAATACACTTCGTGGAATTGGAGGCGACTTTATGGGATCGGAATCGAACTTGAAACCTGGGAATCATCTAAATCGTTTTTGCCCAGTCGTAACCAGAACCTTTTTGGGGTGTTCTCCTTGTTCCTTAGAAATATATTCAGCGGGTTCTCTTTGATTTAGAGGAATATATTTTCCACTCTCCTTCCACAGATCGCACATGGGGGAACCTCGCAGGGACTACGGAAACAAAAGTGCTTTGTGAAAATTTCACGATCAGCATCTTCATGAGACGTTTTTATTTTGAGATCTTCATAGCCAGGAAGCGCTCATTGTCAACTTTTGAGTAGGCAGGTAGCCCACGGGCGTAAAATAAATGTCAAATCTGTCGACGACCTCTTTTTCTGTTGGGAAGTCCTGATGTTTTTTCTTTTTCTGTTTTACAAGCACCCATAAATAAATGTGGCACCACTTCTGTTTCACCTTATTCATGCTTAGCCCTGAGCCCAATACTCGGATCGTTATTGGACGTTGCCGGGGCTTAGGCTAAAAACACCTGTGCTCATTGTTGCGTGCACCGCTCAAGGAGACGCCGCGCGTCTCCGTGCCGGCGTGGTTGGCACCACGGGACGGTTCCGGGATGACGAAGTGGGCCCGGTGCGAAGCGTGGAGGAGGAAGAATACCAACTGGGGAAAACCTTCCCAACATATTATGCTGGCGCCCCAGAAATCCGCCTTTCCCTTCGAAGGAAAGGTGGGGGGGGGGGGGGGGCATGGAGAGCCCCGCAAACAGGATGGACCGCGCGCGCCGTTAAAAGTGTTGCTTTGAGAAGTCTCCAGTTTGCTGAAGAGGTTCGTCATTGGGCTGCCCGGCGGTGCTTTGCCCCGAGCGGCGCAGCAACCCACGGCGGCAGCAAGCGGGAACGGGAGATCCTCGGTTCCCGTGGAAACGGTCCTGTAGGGGGCTCCTCGTCGGACCTGCAAGCGACGTCGCAGGACTCGTGTTGTGCGCCTCCTCCGAGGCTCATCCGATCCCACTTGTAAACACCTTGGAAAGGTGCGGTTTCGTCTTCCGGAAACGGCTTTCCTTCGTCGGAAACACGAGTTCGATAAGTTGCCGTTTTGCCACGGCGGGGTAATGGAAAATCCACTTGGAGGCGCCAAATGCAACGCAAATTAACGTTCGCAGGAAATGGTAGATGGCGGATAATTCAAAACTGGATATTGAGGAAAGGAAAACAAGTCAGCTGCTATGTACTCAACACTTGGAAGTGGCAGGAAGACGATCGATTTTTTGTCGACACTTCGTCAAAGTAACGCCCCAACTTTTATTTATATGTGCACCCCCCCCCCTCAAAGGAGAAAAAAAAAAAAAAAGGAAAGTATTCTTTCTTTTCTCTCTTGAAAAGGACATTCCTTTTCTAAGCGTGGAAAGTCTTCGATTTTCAAGGATTCCATGCAAATGAAGATTGCACTTCTCTCAGAAAGGATGCTAGAGGTTTAGCATGAAGGAAAAGTTCCAGGAGGAGGTGTGAGATGAGTTCCTTTGTTCACGATACGATTTATTTCTCTTTCCTTACAGGGACAGTTCTCGAATGTCCTGCTAAAATGCTTTCTCCCTGAATTTCCAAAGGCGAGCTCGTGAAAAGATTACTGGTCCGTGTATGCAATTTTTTTTTCTTTTATTTGATATTCAAATCCAATTTTTGAAATCCCACGCAGTCTTTTATTTCCAGGACACCCTGCACGTGGAAGAGGATAGGGAGCTTTCGGTCGAAGAAAAAAAAGAAAAAGAAAACAAAGTGGTTTTCATCATGGTGTTTTCATGCGATGCAAAGAAACACCATCAGGAAGATACACGGCCAGAGGTTGACAGGTGCGTGTCCCATTTGCTTTATCACAATAGGGGCTGCCAAATTTCTCACGTCCGGAATTCCAGAAGCTGTGTATGCAGATACTCATCTGGACCCAGCAAGCTGGTGCGTCTTCACAGATATTTTCTGCGAGGAGAAGGCAATGAGTGAAATGTGGTTTGCGAAACGCCTGCAACCATTATTTTCCCTGCAGGGATGACCCATCCAAGGTCATCCTGAGTCTCCGGGAGCTCTCGGAAGGCCGGTCGCCAAGCGCTGGCTGCATCTGAAAAGCTCGGCTCACCTCCATCACTTCAAAAGTCTCCGCGGTTGTAATTAATCCGACGAGACATTCCTCTTTCAGAAAATTGAGGTTTTGATTCGGAACCGTTCTCATTTCTAATCGCTCAAACGAGAAGTGACGTTCCCTAGCAAACGAAGAAAGAGCTTTTGCTCCGCAAGAGCTTAGGACATTGAGGAAATTCTACTCCAAGACCGTGAGTCTCGTGGTAGTAGCAGTCTTCTTGAAGATTGAAGACTGCCCTTTTTTTCTTGTTCCCCCCCCCCCCGTCTCTCTGTCTCTCTTTTCCTTTTTTTCCCCACCGCACAAAGAATATGGAAAGGGTGTTTTCAGCATAGCAAACCATGCAGTGGGTGAACGTGGGCTCGCTGGAAACGAAGCGCGCAAGAACAAAGAAACTGCCGGCGCACGCGCGGAATGTCGGAAGGACCACTTAACCACGAATCCCCCCCACCTTTCGAACTTTTGGCAAATTTCGAGCGAGCTAGTTGACAGGAATCCTTTCTTCCCGATGAGGAAGCGTCTGCAAGCTTTCCTCTCCCCTCCCCCCTGCCCCAAGCTCTAGCCGGAATCCCCCGTCTGGTGCATCCATTCGTCGTCGCAGCGACTACACTTCGATCAGAGGGCCGTCCTCAGAATATTCAACACTTCTTTCTGCGTCTTTCGGGGAAAGCCTAAGGAAAAGCGTCGGATTATCTTCGCATCAGCCTCATTCTGTTTCCATTAGTCGATGTCGAACGTGAAAATGAGGAAAATTAAAGCGGAGCCCATTACTCGGCGGCTTCAACTAGGTGGGGAGAACACTGCTAATTGGTTTGGAGAGTTTCATGACAAGAGCATCTATAATAAAATCACGAGCACTCGCATAATATCAACAAAGTGCCTCTTTCTTTCTTTTTTTTTTCCCCCCTGCTTGCAGTGGACCCCGAGAAATGCTCCTTGACAACCACCTTTCGTTTGGGGTTTCCTAGCGACGAAGCAACTGAACAACCAACAATCAACACCACTGGCGATTGTTGCGAATCCTCGAATCGCAGAGGAACTGGTGGCGCGCGGCCTGTGTGAGGGGGGGAGCAGGGGGGGGGAGGTTCCACCTTCGCCGAGGAAGAACTGCGGTGCTGAGCTCAAGAATCGGAAAGACCGGAAAGAATTCATTACCGTTATAATTCCACTAAAGGCAGTGGGAAACCCAATTACGTCGGAACATCCGCCAGGGCCAGTCATGTTCCCAGTGCTCTTGAGCATGACTGTCAACGCGGTAGTTGGATTTATGAGGTCACATGCTGCATCTGACAATTCGCTTAGCAAGTGATGTTTTCGTCTTCTCCCCTTTGAGCGCGCATGTTTTTTCTTTTTCTTGTTGTTGCCTTTGTTTTTCCGATTATTCACCAAATGGGGGGAGGGGGGGGAGGTTCGTGCGAATCAGTCGATGACCTCCGTGGCACTGGGGGTCGAGAACCCAACTTCGCCGAGGCTGCCTGCGGAGGAAGGAACGCGCCTGTCGAGAGGCGCAGCGCCGCGGGGAATTTTTCTCATCGTCCCCGTCGCGAGCAGCGAAGCTCGAACAGCCCGGCGGGAGCACCAGGGGTGGGGCAGCGCAGAGGTGCAAAGAACATCCAGAAGAGCCTCGGTATTTTTATCTCGAAGCAAAGAAGGAAGCCCTACGCGCAAGGCCTTCGGGGACGAGCGGAAGCGAATGCGTTTTTTTTTTCTCTCTCTCTCTCTTCCCGAGACCAGCAAGTCAGCGCTCATGCGCGCGCTGACGTAATCACGCGAGCGAGAGAAAAGGGGGTGCTCACACCCCTTTCGCGCACGTTTCCGCGTTCGCGGCTCGTCCCTGGGAAAGAAACCCGCTGCATCGCGGGAGGAATCGCCTGCTTCCGACCCCCACCACTCCCGAACCCCTTCGCCTGCTCTCCGCCATCGCACGATTTGCTGCGCGAACGCTCGTTACGGCGATGATCGCGGCGTTTTGTTTTCACCGGGCCCACGTGACCCCGCGTTATTGAATTTTCCCAGCGAAAAGCTCCCGGCTCGATATCTCTGCACCGGGATTTTACTAAGAGCTGCTTGATGGATCGGCGAAAGGGGGAGGAGGAGGAGGAAGAGAAACAGAGAAGCGACTCGCGAACGATGCTGCATCCCTCCGGACACGGAGCGTCGAAAAGTTTCCTTTCGAGAGGACGCTCTTATGGCTTCTGTTTGCTCAGGCCTTCCTGGCCTTCGGGCATAGATGAGCGGCGGGTCTTCGCAGGGAGGGAGGTGGAGCGCGCGCGCGAGCGGAGCTTCTTCTGCCAAAGAGGGGGTGGAGGATGCACGGGAAAAACCGCGCCAGTCTCGGGGAGATGCTCGCGGCCTTCCTTGAGCCTCATGGAGCGGGAACAGGGAAATCGCTCGAGCCGGACACGGGATGCACTATTTGGCGGCGGCGCCTCCGGGAGAGCATCTCCGTAGAGCCTTGAGAGGGAGCAGGGCGCGCGGGGGACCGTCGCCAACAGTGGTCACCGCGGAACCCTTCCCCCTGGCTTCCCCTTCGCTGGCGGTGCGGCCAGACAGCTTGGGAGGCCCAGCCGCGGTCCTCGGACCTGAGCGGGTTCGTGTGCGCGTGGGGAGGAGGGGGATCAGACGGCCCCCTAGGGGAATGCGAACCAGTGGGAAGCAGACGTCCCCTCCAACCCTGTCGCTGGGAGCGCACCGCCAACGCCAACTCCGCCTCCGGGAATCTTCGCTGACGAGCATCCCATCCATTATTCTTATCGGAGTCTCGGCCGCTCGGATGAGCCGCTTTCCGGGAATCGTCCGCTGTATCTCGTGTGGCTTGCGTGCCCGCAGGGAAGATTTCTTTTCTCTTCCCGAAAGCTTCATTGGCAGGTGCCCCTCTCCCCCCCCTTTCGAGTTCCGTCTGAATGAATGGCGAGAGCGCGGCTCAAAGATGGATGCGCGCGGGATGTTCGCGAGCGGAAAGGAAGGAGGGAGCGACCATCTGCTTGCTCTGATCTAGATCGCCGCATCCAAAGAAGGTAGCCATAAAAGGAAGGAGGGGGGGGGGGCAATTCTAGCGCTCCTCCCCCGCCGCCGCTTGCCGACATCGTCCTTCCTTTCGGTTCGTTTCGCTCCTCTTTTTTCCCCTCTTTGTGGCTTTTGGTCTGGCGTCGAAATCCGGCGTCTCGCGAGGGCTCGCGTTGGCCCCGAAAGAGCCGGAGAAGAGTAGAAAGACTGCAGAGGAAATTGCTATGGAGAGGAGTCCGAACCAAGGATGGGGATCAAGCTCTTGAGCCTTGAAGAAGACGAAGAAGAAAGAAGACGCCTGCAAGAAGACGGTTTCACCGGGATGAAGTCACTGGAATATTCCATGGAAACCATGGACGCGCCACCACTCCTGGAGGTTGCCGAGTACCGGGAAAAATGGCCGTTTGCGGCTCACAGATGTGTTTGGCCTAAGTTGCTGAAGCAGCCCGAGTGTACCGATCTCAGCCCAAATTGGACAACCGGGAGAATGGATAGACACCGATCCCATCTGGAAGGGGAATCAGGCACTGGTGAGGATTTCAAATTCAAAATTTCACCAATTCAAAATGGTGCCTCGAAGCAGAGAAATCTGGAATAAAGAACTGCCCTTGGTAATTCCCCGCTTCCTTCTCATTCCACGGGAGAACTGGACGTCAAAGATCCAAATTGAGCATTCGGGATCGCAGACAGTTCGCTACCAGTGGTAACTGCCACAAAATGTGACCGTTCTGATGCTTGGCGGCCGTATGGCTTCAGTCTCCGCACGTGGTACCAAAGAGTTGCGACTTCGAATCCCGCCGGGGAAAGGATCGACGCCGAGAACGAGGGGTGCGTCATGTGTTTCGAGTTCCCCCCACAAGATGACGCTGGTTGGCCTATTCGGGTGCAGCACTGGTTGACATCCGGTCATGCCAGGGCGTTTATTATAAAAATAAACATACAGGTCTGTGGCAGGGCGTTTGATCCTGCCACGTTACTTATATATATATAAAAAAAAAAGAGCTGGAGCTCTTCGACGGTTTCCGAGCCACGCCCTGTCCGGGGGGAAAGGGGGATCGGCTCGCACGACCGGGAGGGAGTATGGAGGAGCGCTCTATGCATGTTGCTCTCAGAGCCGAGCGATCCCGCCGTTGCGCTGCACACGGCCAGGACGTACAGCGCTCCTGGGATGCCTATCCCTCGACCCCTGCTTTTGCGCTTGGCCTCCCTTCACGGAAGCGTCCAGAATCGGACCGAGGTCCTTCCGCAAGAAGCCTTCTAGGGACATGCGATGACCCCGGGTCTGCTCGGAGAACTCGCGCCACGCCGCATCGGGACGGCGAACTGGATGTCCCCACTCTGGAAAGGAGCAGTTCCCGAAGAGCAGCTTAGGCGGCAAAGTTCTGGAGCACCCGTTGGTGCGCGCCGGCCTGGAGGGACTCACCTGGCCGAAGACGGCCCTCGGTGCGGCGGCTGCCGGCTCCGGAAGGTGGTTGCCTTGGTTCCTGGGTCTGCCGCTCCCCGACGAGCGGTGACGCCTGGAAATGGGAAGCAGAGGCGCGAGCCTGGAGGAAACGCGACTACTGCGGCGCTCCGGTTGCGCTCGCTGCCCGCCAAAGGGATAAATGGACTGCCCGGAGGAAGACCTCGTGGACCCAGCGAGCTAATCCTGCCGCGACGCTGTCGTACCTGAGGAACGGACAGGACAGCCATCCGCTCGCCCTCAAGGCGAGAAACAAACTGCGAGGTCGCAGAAAGGAAGAAAGATTAAGATGCTGGACTGATGACTCGCCCTTTCACCCTCGCCACCCTCTCCACGTCGGAGGCCATGTGGCTGCTGGGGTCTCCGCGTATGGCTCCAAGCGTCATGGACTCGAATCCACTCGGGGAAGGATCAACGCCAGAGAAATGGGTGCTCCGTGGGTTCGAGTTCCTCCCACAAGATGGCACTGGTTGGCCTACATTCGGGTGCGACACCGGTGGCGGTTCAAGTCAGATGCCCCCAATGAGTGCCCAGGGCTGGGAGTCGACCTCCAGAGTCCCTCCAGGGAACGGAAACAAAGAATGGCTAGTTCCCCTCTGGTTATGCAAAGGAGACGTCGTCCCCTCCCTCAGGGGTGGCCTTTCATCTCCTACCATGGAGTTGGTGGATTGATGACACCTCTCCAGTGTATGCAAGAAGCGCGTCGCTACCTTCGGGGAGCGCCCGAAAGAAAGGACTTGGCCTATAGGACCTCCTGCGAATCCCCGCGCAGAATGATCCCTTCGAGGATGAACTGGAGATCCTTGAGGTGCTCCCGGACAGCTCCGCGCCCCCCGGAAGTGGCAGGACTCGGCGCTGCGGCATCCCATACGACGCGCGCCCCCACCACTGGATTAGGGGAACCGCGACCCCGGACCGTGACAAGGGAGCGGCGAAAGAGAAGCCTCGCCGCGCTCTCTTTTCGAATGTGCTGCCTTTCAGTGCGTTCGTGGAGATGTTTGACACGTCCCTGACCCTCTTAGAAGACCACCTCATAGGGCCTCAGTCAGATGGCTCCACGCCGTCTGCCGCGGCGATTGCACTTTTCGCGCAGCGCCCGCGGGATCGTGGCGACTGGAAGCCCCAGCCACACGGGCGGGAACAGAAGGGAAGCCGCCCTCCCCCTCTTCCTCTCGTTCCTGAGGATCGCCACGAGGTGGCTTCACCTGAGGCACACGAATAGGAGGAGCTCGCCGGCACCCTTTAGGGTATGCAGAGGTCAGTGATCCCCTCGGGGAGCCACCTGTGATCCCCTCCCCTTCCCCCTTAAACACTTCAGTACTTTTTTGTTTAATGTTTATTGATTTTTGTGGTTGTTTACCGCTCCTTCCCCCAGTTTTTCTGCGCGGACCTCTTTCGGCGACCTCTTCGAGAAGGGGACTCCTCCGGAACATACGGAAGTGATGGCCTTGCACTGCCACCACGCACCTTCATGAATGACCAGCAGTTTGACTTTGTATTTTTCCTTACAAGAAGCGCCCCAGCGTGACCGGTCGAAGGACACACCCGTGTACACGCCGTCCGCGCGCCCCTGCAGCCTTCACGGAATAGGAAGGGACTCGCTGGCGTCTGGCCGTCCGCCGGCCTCGGGAGAACTTGGGACTCATTTAGGAAGAAGAGAGAGCTCGCGCGCGTGACCTCGGCGGCCTGGGTGCCCCACCCTCGCGAAAGCGCGCGCAGGCGGCGCCGGCTGACGCAAGCTCGGATGCGTCGGCTTGGACGCCGAGTCCTTGCGACGACAGTGATCCCCCTGGAATATCCCGGAGTTTTTTTTTTTTTTTCATGGGGAAAGAAGGGATGACCGTGGCGAGACGTTTCGTCCTGCCGAGCCGCTGCTTCCTTCGGACAGGACCCTTCTCAGACGAGCGCATCGACCCTCCCTAGGGAGGCCACAGGCTTTCCGGGAGCTCGTGCGCTCGCGCAGAAAATTCAGGGTTCTCAGAGCTCGCAGCTCGGCGCAGGCGACGTGCCAAACCCTTTGTTCAGAGAGCGCCCCGGAATCCCCCCCCCCCCGAAAACGAGATCCCCCCTGATCAAGAGAAAAGGGAAGGCAGCCGTCCCCGTGCCATAATTGTCGTGCGCAGGCGCGTGCGCCTGCGGGGGGTTACGCGTCCCGCCCGCGCCTGTTCGACCCGCAGCATCGCGCGCGAACGGCAGTACCGGATGCGCGCTGAGCTGTGTACACGGGAACCGTACATAACGAAGCAGACTGCGTACAAGCGACGGCCTGCAGGCACACGCTCATTCTCTTTCGCGATCATCCATTCCTTTCTTCCATGGGCGGCCGGACATCTTCCGCGCCGACTCTCGGGAGGGTCTCCTCCGTTCCGGAAATGCACCCGAAAACGACGCCATCCTCGGAGGAGGAAGGGGGGGATGGAGGCTGCGTGCAGGGCGAGCTTCTGGGCCACACCGGGGAGCAGGCTAAGCGGCAACCCGCCGGCTGCAAGTGGGGAGGTCACGCGGCACACGAACTCTGCACCTCGGTCCGAGGCGAGGTGGCGGCGTTCGGAGGGCGTCTAGTCCATCGCTCGCAGCTTCTGGGACGTGGAGTGGTTGGCGGCGCGGTTGCACTTCGTGAGCCTCTCCATGCACGCGCCCCCTTCCGGTGTCTCTCACCGACAACCCCTTCCCCCGTCTTGCTGCTGCTTGGCAGCCGCGTTGCCTATTCCACCCCACTCCACTCCACGGTGCGCCATCGTCACGGCCCGCCACATCCTACAGACGTGAGCATGGAGGCGGGAGGTCGCCCACGTGAGGGCAGCCTCACCTCGAAGCGGAAGTGAAGGCACAGATCGCCGGCATCCAGTGCCGCTTCCGAAGAGAAGGAATGGCCGACACCATTAACCCCTGTCCCAGCCCTCCTTTCATTTTTTTCCCCTTTTTATCGCCCCTTCCTTTTCGCTCCGGACCTTTCCCGGTTTTCCTTATTCATCAGGAAGGGGAGACTCCATTCCTCCCGTCTTCTCTTCCGACCCTCCTTCCTGTTATGGGTTTTTAGAGATCTCCGACCTGCGTGTGGGTGAACCCTCCCCCTAACTTCTGTCTGACTTGAGTTGAAGGCAGACCCCGGCGTGATCGGGTGATCCAACCTCACTATTTCCTTCCCGTCCCTCCTCCCGTGGACGCAGGTTCGACCCGTGGCCCTAGGCCACGAGAGATGCGAGCCACAGCGTGCTGCCATCTACCCTCCTCCCTCTCGACGGAGGGAGTGCACAGGAGGGAGTGCAGCGAAGAGGAGGGCGCGGCCCAAGCGGCAGGTTGGAGCTCACTCCTAACTGACTCCACGTCCGACCGCAAGGGGACGACAAAGAGTGGAAGGTCGGTGGGGTTTTGCGTACGGCCGCTGGAGGACGAACAGCGGAGAGCGCTTGGGACTCCCCCTTCGCTCTCCATTGCCATCAGCGAGGGATGACTGGAGAAACGGCAGCTCGACACTCCTTCTTCGACCCCTCATGTCAGGAGTGGTGCCAAGCAGGGAAAGGAAGGGTGTGGGGAGGGTTGGCGTTGCTCCTGCCTTCCATGTCTGCCGCAAAATGGCGCTAAGAGGAAAGAAGAGGAAGAAGGAAGAGCGTTGCGTGGCGCCTCGGTCCACCGTGCCCCCACGCGCCCATCCTCAAGGGTGCGGAGGACGGGCACGTCTCTCGCCGATGCATGCGGCAACGGAAGGGCTGCTCTGGCCTCCCTCGCGGGCCATCCCTCCCGGGCAAACGACGCTCCGCCGACCGACCTGTTCCTCCCGGCATCCCGGTCGCGCGGACCACAGGTAAGGAAACGCCAATCGGAAAGGCCGATGCCTTGGAGCGGGACGGCACCGCCCACCGTTCGCCTCCCCTGGTTCCTGCCGGAGACAAGAGGTTCGCGACCGGCGTTCGAGCCGAGCGGCCCCGCGCGTTCCGATCTTGCCGTAAGAGCAGCTGGGTCTCCGGCGAGTCGGGCGACTCCGCCCTCTCTCGCCACCGCAGAGCAAGACACCCCGCGCGCCATCTGCCGACTCCACCCGCCATGCCCATCGGAACGCCCGTCTGCGTCAGCGGAGGAGCGTTACCGTGCGAGGCACGGGACCGGCGGAAAGGACCTTCTCCGGGTCTTCTCTCCCAGACGGAGCATCTCGGCGAACCGGCACTTCACTCCCAAAGTCTCCTGATAGCGGAGGGGGGCGCGGATCTACTGCTTGCGCGCTGTGGAGCGCAGCCTCCGACTCCCGGCGGAAACCCTTGCAAACGGGAGACATCATCCTGGGGACAGAGCCGGATCCACCTGCCCTGGACGCAGGAATCGGGCACGGGAGTCTCGTGAGAGCGGTTGCGCAATCCTTGCGTACCCTGGAAACGGGGGGACTGTCCATCTCCAGCCAAAGATGGCGCTCGCCTGCTCCGCTCCTCGGTGCTCTCTAGGCAGCTCGTCAACAGAGCTCAAGGGCATCAGGCGCCTAAGAAACGCTGGGTTGACGTGGGACTTCGTCTCGCTTCCGTAGCAGCCGAATCTTCGCCCCGGGCACTTCCCGCGCGCCGTGTTGCGAGTTCGCGGTGTTCCTTGAGAACCTCGTGAGCGGAGGTTGGCGCGCTGCTGGACACGCAGCGGGAGGGTCGCTTTCGCGGCCGTGTGCATCGAGGAGTCTCGGGAGAGCAGCTAGGCGGGCCGTGGCGAAGCGCGTTGGCATCCGCACGAGGGCGCGTCGGTAGGCCGACAGTTACCGAGCAACTGCCGTTTGTTGCGACGTTGGCGTAGGTTCCTCCAAATGGATGGCGGTTCGCTTGACGTCTAAGCAGAAGACCTGGAAGACTGTGCGACGTCTCATCGGGACGGCTGGTCGGAGTCCTCAAGATGGAAAGACCTCGGTTGTTTGAACGGGGGCACCTGAAGCAATCGGTTCCAATCCGTAGCATGCAGT
The DNA here is from genome assembly GCA_036172245.1 of Raillietiella orientalis. Classification (NCBI taxonomy): domain Eukaryota; kingdom Metazoa; phylum Arthropoda; class Ichthyostraca; order Raillietiellida; family Raillietiellidae; genus Raillietiella; species Raillietiella orientalis. The sequence continues at coordinate 3,797,097 of JAYWIR010000002.1, read as the reverse complement.
AGGGTTAAGGCGAAGGGTGTGCACAGGCGTACACCTCACAGGACAGTTCCAAAAGAAGGAGTGTACACAAATGTTACACAATGGAAGAGGAAAGCGCTTTCCACCGTCTTCCTCTTCTGAAATGTCACAGGCTGACTGCTCAAATGCTGGGGTGACCTGCCCGATGTTTCCGGCACCCATCGCAGCAAATCCGCTGGCGCGAGCGCGCCATTTCCTTTCCGATGCGTTCCACCCGCCCGTCTCCCGGGTAGCCTTGATCCCCTGGACAGTTTTCCTCGGGACTCCAGGATCTCGAGAACTCTACGGCCGCCGCCCTCACGGCAGAGGGCACCGCTTTCAGGGTAAAGGCGTCCTCCTCTCCCTGCGCTTCGTGGTCCCACACAACGGGCTGCTGGTGCGCGCTCGCAAGGGGCAAGGTTCTCTCCCCCTCCGCGGAACACTCCAGACCACCTTCCCACCACTCCCCGAGGAGTTCGCTCCTGGGATGGATCCCACCGGGTGCCTGCCGGTTCCTGGACTCGGGACCTCGCAAGCGGTATCAGCGAGCTGTGCTCTTGGCAGGGGATGCGGCAGCCTCTTCCAGCCTCAAGGTGTTGGGACCACGGAGTCATCTCGCCTCTAAAACCGGGAACCGTCCCGTGTTGGTAGCCGTGTGGCTCCGTGCGTGGCACCAACCGTCACGGGTTGGAATCTTGCCCGGGTAAGGGCCGACGCCGAGAACGGAAGGGAAGGTGCAATGTGGTTTCGAGTCCCTACCGCAAGATGACGCTGGTTGGCGCGTTCGGTTGCGGCGGCACAGGTGAAAGTCAGAAACCCCCGTTGACCGGCCTCCGGGAATGAAAGCTGACCCTCTGGGGTCCTCCTAAGAATCGGGAAGCCCTTCGAGGTTTCCCTATGGCTGCGAAAAAAGAGTCGTCCTCACCATTCACCCCCTCAAGGAAGGGGGCCCCTCATCACGTTCTGTGGAACCAATTGATGACCCCTCCGGAGGGGATCGCCTTTCCAGAGTCAGAGAAGCCCTCCAGAGAGTATTTGGAGGCGTCCCTTTGGAGTTCTCCTCAAAGGGGTAACAAGGAAAGGCTCCCTTGCGGGCGCCCTCCGGAGAATAAACGAGCGGTCCCCACAAACCGGGGGTCCCTTCGGAGAGAATAAGAGGTTCCCTTCCGGTTGTGAAACGGGAGCCCTTTTATAGGGCTGGTTGACGACCACTTCAGGGGGGTCGCTTCGCCGGAGTGTCAGGAAGTGCGCTGACTTCGAAGATAAATTGGGAAACATCCCTTCGGAGTTCTCTTCAGAGGAGTAAACAGGAGAGGTTCACTACGAAGAGTAAGTGACGGATTCCTTCCCCTGGAACCCTTCCTGGATTCACGGGATGGTCCCCTCCTGGGATACCCCCTACAACGTGAATAGTTGCACGCACCATCAGGTGACGTGGACGGTGTTAAGAGCTTCGCGGCCACACCGAGCCGCGCGGCCGGCTTCTCCCGGAAAAGGAAACAGGCGTCCCCCAAGTTGCGAAGGTTTTATTCCCTATGTCGAACTTCCTCTTACAAATGTGGATAACACATGTTAATATTGCAGCTACTTTAAGAACAACAACAACGGTAACGTAAAGAAAACAACCCAGTTGTCCTTCTATGTTAAGCTTCTAAAATATGTCTTCGTGTACCTTAACTGACTTTTTCGGTCATCGGGGGTTCAAAGAGTTTCGACGTTCGGGGTAACTGGGGCGAGGGTCGGTGATTGGGGCGCAGGGGAGGGAGTCACGTCAGGCAAAATGTCTTTCTTTTTTTCTTTTCTTCCTTTTCCTCTTCCGTTCAAGAGGGAGGGGGGAGGGAAGGAGGGAAAGAAGGGAGGGCGGAGGCGACGAGCACCGGGAGAGAGCATTCGCGGCAAACACTCTGGAAGAACGGCTCGCTCGCCCACCCTCCGACGCGGGCGGCACCCGGGTCCTGCTCTTCCTCTCTTTCCCCGGAAACGGATGACCCGTCAGGCAGTGCAGTCCGCGGAATCGAGTCGAGTCCTCTGTTTCGCCCGGAGGTAGTGTGGATGCCGAGACGACCGCGCGGACGACGCTGGGCGAGGCCGCGCGCGTTCGTCCCGGGAGAGGGCGGAGACTTCTTCCTCCGGCTCACGGGGGCCTTCCCGACCCCTCAGAATCCCTTGATGTGGCCGTAGGCCTCCAGGCTGGAGACGATGATGTAGATGAACCACAGCGTGAAAAAGAGGATGGCGGTGGCGATTTTGATGGACTTTGGGCCTCCTAGCTCTCCACCGATGCTTTTGTGCCTGCGTATCCCTATCACAGTGATGGCCACGGCAGCCAGGGCGCAATACAGCGTCACGGAAAACCCCAGCCTTTTCGGGAACGAAACACCAGCTCCTCACCGCTCGTGCTCGGTCCCCGTCCCCACCGGGGCGGTACTTACGTGCCAGGTTGCACCAAGAACTGATTCCCGTTTATGGCGTGGTAGATGGCAGCCATCGACCACGCAATGCCGATACCGAGGAACACGTTGACGGCGTTGCTTCCCGTCACGTTCCCAACCGATGCGTCCGCGTACTGGTCCTGGATGGCAGCCACCTTACTGGCGAAGGTATCTACGGAGAAAGACAAAGGGTGAGGGGGCGGGTCCTTCCGAGCAAGCCGCCGCCAAACTCGCGCACGCGAGGGCGAGCTGTCCAGGAGGCTGCCCGAAGACCAGCTCCGCGAGCGGCGCGCAGACGGATCGCCACCCGAAGAAGACGCCTGTCCGCGAGGTGCTTGTCGGGTGTTCCTCTCGTCCGGCAAGAGTGCGCGCCGCTGCCAACCAGTCCCGCACGGACCATCCCCCCCATTGGCCCTGCTCGCGAAGCTTCCGAAGGTGCCTGAGGGCAAGCGGCCTAGCGCGGCAACAGCTTGGGGCGGACCCGTTTCTGGAAGAAGGCCTTCTAAGCAGGAAGAGCTGTTTTTTTTCTGGCCGATCCGGCCAGCAGGGGAGTGCCACCAGCATATCAGCTCCAGCGGTTCCTTGCGAGCCTCTGTGGACGGAGGATGGAGAAGGTCCACTTGGAGGCTCACGGAAAGCGGAATCGCCTCGCTGGAGAACCCGAAAGAGCATCCTGGAAGCGTCGAGCACACTTGGTCACCATCTCACGCGGGAGCGGCGCACTTCCCTGATCTCGGCGCCAGCGCGGAGAGGGAGGGGAAGCCATCCGAGGGCCCCTGCACTGGTGCTCAGCTGAGCGGTCCCCTAACTGCCCCTTCGGCTCGGAAAAGCAACAGCGAGCGCGCCTGCATCTTACATCGCATGCGCGTCGATGTCGCGCCTTATTTATTTTAATAAGAGCACGGAAAAAGGCACGCGACAGAAGAAAGGGGGCATTTTCCCGTTCTCCCCCAAGACCTGCCAAGGTATTCCTCTGGCGGAGGGCTGGGCAGTCCGCCCAAAACAGAAGCGCGGAGGTTCTTGCTTCCGCCCCTAGCCGCCGGCGCTCTTTCAGGGCGCCCCTTCCCTCCTCCGTCAACCACCCGCGGCGATCGAGTTGCAGCTCATAGGTCCGCAGAGGTGCCTCCCGAGCTCTGGGGACCGGAGCCATGCCATAACGGGTGCACCGGCCGCGCCATGAAGAGCACTCTTGCCCTTCTCCGGAACCCACCCACCCCTAGGGCGAATCTCGCTTTCGGGGAGCACGTGGATCCACCCCTGGTCGCAGATTTGCGTTCACTCAAGCACCACCAGCACCAGGCTGCTCCGCGCGAAAGTGCCATCTCGGAGAGGCGCGTGGGCCTGCAGTTCACGCTTGGCTACGGTCAGGTACAGGAGCAGGTGAGACGTCGGAGGCATTATGGCTCCTCCACGTTCCCTCGGAGCGACCGTTCTGGTGCATCACGGACGAGGAGCTTTTCGCAAGTGCCATAGCCTGGTGCAGCTGCGGAAAACGATTCTGCAGCATCCTGTCTCATCCGAGCACCTTGCGTCTCCGTCCTTTTCCACGCGACGTGCGATTCATCCCCCTCCCCCGGGCGACCCGAAAGTCGAGGGCACGGCAAGGCTCGAAGTTGCTTTTTGGGCGGCGGCCGAGGTCCGCGGTGCGAGAGGTCACGCGCGTCACGCTTTCCGAGCGGCAGCGAAAGCACAACGCACGCCGGAAACTTCAAGAACACGGAGAACTTCCTCGTCCCGTGGTGCGTCCTCGGAAACTCTTTTCTTTCGGGCGTCCCTCCCCCACCCTCCGTTCCCCCCAGCTGAGAGCAGAGTTTGGATGCGGAACGAGAAAGCGGATCTGCATCCAAACGAGTGGACAAAAATCACACCAACTCAACCCACGCGCACGTGCTAATCTGTAAATACATACTTGTGCATGTACACAGCATGTACGCGCGTAGTATTGACAATCTTCCAAAGTCCGAAATCGAGAACTCCGCTGGTTCGCTTCGCGTGCATCCGCAAGTGGCACGGGAGGGGAGAGGAGCCGAAGGGGAAATGGCCTTGTAAGCCTCTTGGAAATCCGGGAACCCCGAAAGGCGAAAATCTGGGTTTAGAAGAGTTGCTGATACGCTGGGCCGAACTGGAAGACGGATCCCTTGGAATGGTGGGGTCTCCCAGGATTCAGGTCGGGAGGAACACGAGCGACGACGCCCTCAGGGCCGTCCGCTCCGTCCGCTCTTGCGGGAAACGCCTAGAAAATCTCGTCGCAATCTGCGCTCGCATCGCTCCGTGTCCATCCTGCCAGGAACTCCAGCTGCACCCACCAGGAACCTCGAGACTTTTCTTGCTCAACCCTTTGCGCAAAAAAAAAAAAAAAATGCCATGCGAAACCAAGGTCAGTCAAAGAGGCAGTTTTGCACGGTTGCTGCAGAAGGCGGCAACCGCGTTGCGCGGGCATGCGTCCCGGACCAAGCGTGCCCGGGGCATTCGGTTCGAGGCGACCGAAAGGGGCACGCGACATGCCTTCGCGCGCAAGTGTGGGAGCACGGAGGAAAGCACCGGCGCGTGCGACCCCAAAAGCCGCCACCGATAGCCGCGCCTTTTGTTTACCTGGAACGCTGGTTCCCAGAGCCACGAAGGCGATCGCGTTGACGGTGTCCTTGAGTCCGATCGTGCAGCCCAGATGACTGGCGATGTCTCCGAGAAGGCCGGTCAGCAGCCCGATGATCATAAGGGTGCAGAAGAAAGCCAACCACCCTTGCAGAATGTCTGGAACACAAACGAGGCAGCTGCTCTTTTAAAGCATCCGCGAGAGACCGCAAAGCGCGTCGGGCGCTGCGGGGTAGGGGGGGGGAGTAGGGGGTAGGGCAGTTCACCGGAAGCGCGCGAACTGGTTCGAAGCCGAAGACCCCCTACATCTCCAGAAGTTCTTCACTGCACGGAATGCGGAGGGGACGGGGAACGCTGCGCAAGTAATCTGCCACTTCAAGGAGCAGCAGCGGTAGCGGCAACACGACCGCACAGAGCCCATCATGCGTGCGTAAGCAGAAAAGTCTTCAGACGAAGAGATTAGGTGGTTGGACGACGGGCCAGCTAACGGACGCTACGACTCCAAGTGCCCCACCGAAAGGACTATTACGCTGGGGCGAGCTGCTGGGAATCCTACAGGAAGACCTCGAGTGGCCCCCAGCGCTGAAGAGCAGCAGGGCCCTCCCCCCTGAAGTGGTAGGAGTCGGCACTTCTGCTGTTGCACTGGGGCCACCCGTGCAACGCTGCCCGTCGGTCTCACTGGACCCGCGGGGCTGTGGACCCAAACTGCTGCAGGTGCGGGGAACGGGAGTCCCTTCCGCACCTGATTGTGGACTGTGCTAACCTACGGCTCCTGTGGTTGCGTTACCCAACGGCCTTTGGTGCACTGACGGACAATCCCGGGGATGCCTCTTCGTGCGCGACGCCTTTTCGCCTGACGCATCCCCAGAAGTCCTTTGCTGCTGCCTACGCGGGATTGTGGCGGCCTGGAGCTACGCGAGAGGAGGACGGCGCTACAGGAACGCCATCTGCATCGCCCTGCGCTTCCTGTGGACGGCAGAGATGGCCCACCTGGGACCCATACTCGGATGGAACTTGCCGGCATCCTGGAAAGGATGCAGAGGACGTCCTCCAGATCCCAGTGGTCCATTCCCGTGCCCCCTAGAGTTCTTTTTGTTATTGATTGTTCTTTTTGTTTGCCTTCTCCCCCTCCGCTGCCGAAGCAAACCTTGACCGCCTGCGTGCTGGTTACTTGGAAGGTTTCGAACTCTTTCGGACGATGTAGGGCCGACGGTTTTACAATTTGTATGCTTATTTTCACAACAAATGCCCCGGCGCACCCGGGTGTGAAACATACCCACAGCGCATTCCCGGGCGCGCGCATCGGCTCGAGGAGCCATGCGTCTCTGCCGTCGCAAGCGGAGGGTTGCCGGGGCGACCGATGCGAACTGCGCAAGTGCGCCGCACTTCTCCCAGCGGTGCGCACGGAGGCGTCCCTCCTTGGCGTAGCGCGAGAGAGCACGCGGATGTTGAGTGGCCATCGGCATGATACTTCGCCTCCATCCACGTGGGATTTTTTGCGCCGGTACATGCTGCAAACCCTGCGCCGCACCCGGGCCTCCTCGGGGGGAAAGCCGGGAAGTTTCCGTTCCCTTCGCTCCTGCGATGCACTCGACCGAGCGATGCATGCAGGGGAGACCGACCAACGTCCACGAGGAAGCTTCCGTGGTCTGGCGGCTGTTTCAGCAATTGCTTCCGGGAGGAAGCGACGGAGCGAAGAAGGGTAGCGAAGTTGAAGTCTCGTTTCTGAACGCTTGCCCTCCACTGCAATGGCATAACCAACCGTCCGGTGCGCAGCTGGGCTGCGAGACACCGAATCGTCCGTACGGAGTTCCGCGCTGGAGTTGCTCACGAACGAATGGGCTGGCCGAGCAGCACACAGGGTCTTAAGGAACATCCGGGCACCTCGAGCGGGAGAGGAGGAGGAGGGTGAGCACTTCCAGATGCCGGAGGGAACTCTCTGCAGAGCAGATGGAGCGCATGGCTTCGTGCCAACGTTCAGGCGGGAGCTACAAAACCATGGTTGCTGAGTTTCGGCAACGGATACTCCCCCGTCGAGCTGAATCCGCCGTCTCCGGTTCCCGTGGAGAAAAAAGCCATTCTACGCCAGGAGGGGTGGGAAGCAGGTGAAAGAAAAGGTAGGGCGAGGGGACTTCGGGGCTATGGGGCGGCGTCGGCCACGTGGCCCTTCGGGGTCATCCTCGAAAGGCGAGGTTAGGCGCGATTCCCCCATCCTTCTCGCGCTGTTTTCGTTCTTTTCTTTGCGCGAGTTGTCCATTACATCAAAAAGGAGAGTAGCGGCAGCTGCCACCTCCGCGCGCGCGATTACAGAACTTCCGGCGGGGAGACCGGCGTCAGAAACATCCGGCACGGCTCGACGGGGCCATTTTTTTTCCAGAGGCGGCGATTCCATTTCCGTCCGCGAATCGGAAAGCGACCCCAGACAATGGGGAAGGTGCGCGGCGGACGGAGACCACCTCGAGGCAGGGCAAACCGACCTGTGGGAGGTACAAAGGCGAAGAGCACTTTCCAGAACACAGTGATGAAGTGAATGGCGTAATCGAGACAGGACGGCATCTTGATATCCTTCTTCCCTTCTCCGTGGTTGTCGTCATCTGAAACGACGAGAGATCAGAACCTGCCCGGAGGGAGCCCGCTGGAAGCGTGAAGTGCGCACGGCACGATTCCTCGCGGATAATCCTGGAAAGGATGCAGAGGACGCCTTCCAGCTCCCGGTCATCCCTTCCCTAACCCTCTCAATTTTTTCGTTTTATTTTTATTTCTGTTTGCCCCTTCCCCCTCCACTGCCGAGGCGAACCTCGCCGGCCTGCGTGCCGGTCACTCGGCAGGTTCCGAGCATTTTCGGATCATGTAGGGACGGTGTCCCTACACATGTAGGTTTATTATTTTTTATAGTAAACGTGCCGGCGTGACCGGGTGAAAAAAATTGCAGCCAAAGAGGAGGGAAGCAGCAGAGGAGCCCGACCGGCAGCAAAGAGGCACGCTTCACCCGGTATCGCACAGACATGCCGCGTCACCAGAGAGAGGAACAAATGGAGGGAGGGGGGGGGGGGAAGGGAAAGGAAGAAAGAGATCTGATGACGACGATGCTTCCCGCATCGATCAACTCCCGCCCCGTGGGATCGAGCCGACGGACACGGACAGCTAGCGGGAGAGGAGGCCGGCAGCGCTCTCACCTGGAGATACGGTGATCGCCTCGATGAACTGCTCCTTCCAACTGAACGTTCCTACAAGCAGAGAGGCGTTGGCCCGTTTGATCAGCTTGTCCACCGTGTTCTGAAAGATCGGATTCTTAAGTCGTGAGCTCGTGCCTCCCCCCAAAAGAAACCATACACACACGAAAACCTCTTTGGAGGAAGGGGAGGAGCAATTTTACCCTTTGGATCACCACGTTGGCAACGGGACGAGACGCGCAACCATCAGCGCAATCCACACTGTGGCACGCCGCGTTCAACATGGAGAGCGAGATCTACCAACCGCTGCGGTAACGCAATAATGCACGTGGGCTTCGAGTCGGGTCCGCGGCGCTGCTCTCGCGCGTTCGGGCGGGGTCAACCTTCGGCCGTCGAAGGGTGAGGCCGCGACGCTCGCGGTCTGAAGAGGCTGCCGCCTCCTGACCCGCCGCTGAGGCCTCGGAGACACTCCCCGCCCTCTGGCGCTCCGCACTCGCTCCGCATGCGGGAGGCGACTAGTCCACAGAGGACCCATGCGGGCGAGCGTCCACAGGTGACAACCCGCACCGCGCCATGGTCGCGCCAAGGTTTTCTAGGAGCTCCTCCTCCCTGCAGGCCGCTCGTCCCCGGCGGAGTTCCTGCCTCTCGTTTCCATAGAACCGCAGCTGCTCGTGCTCCTTGCGTGCCCTCCCAGAGCAGCAGATTCCGCTTGCCGCCTCGGGGGCGAGCGTAAACTTGGTGTACTCTTATCGTGTTGGCGCACACCGCTTTGGAATCACCTTGGGCCCCCTCCCCCCTCCATTCTGGCGGGCAGAGAAAGTCCAGGCGAAAATTTCCCGTGCTCTCAGTTCCTCCCGAGTCCCAGGCAGACATCTTCGGGTGCCGCTGCCTAGCGACCGCGGCAACGGAGCCTGCAGCGGAGGCGGACGGTCTCTTTCTGCTTGGAGCGCTCCTCCGCGCTGTAGAGACGGGAATGATCTCCCGCTAGTGCGATGCCGAGCCTCACGACGGGACACGTTCTGAGCGGATGCTGCGAGCGGTAGATCGTCGGCGACTACACCGGGAAGAATTCCCGCGTGATCGGTAGGGTGGATGACGCCATCCAGGCAGTGGGCGGGAGAACGCGGGCTGGATGTGGAGCCTCCCCCAAAGGTCCGCGAATGACAAGGTAGAAATGCGCGAAGAAGCCCCTCCTCCTTCGCTGGACCACCCGGAAACAGGGCACGAAGAATGGGAACGCCTGGACGTACCGCGTTGCTCCGAGGACTCAGCCGGACATTTTTCGCGACCCGCGGGCAGGCGCACTGCATCGGGTGGGACGGCCGCGCGCTGTCAGCCGGACGGTAGTGGCGCGGGAGCTGTGAGACAGATGAGCAGCCAGCGGGAAGATGGGAAGGAGACGTGAGAAGATCAGGACCTTCCTGAGAGAGGAAGCGGCTGTTCTGCATAGGGCAGGAGAGAGGGAGGGGAGAAGAGAAGGGGGCAGAAAAAGGAACGTTCGGATCCCTCCACTCGCCGGAAGGCAGCAGCACCTCCCGTGTCCGCGACCGCCTGAGTCCCCAATCCGTTCTCGTCAGCAAGGCGGCTGCCTCCTCCCCATGGAACGCAGCGCTCCTCCTGCCCTTGCTGGCTGCCGGCCACTGCTATTTCCCACCCCGGTCCACTGAATGCGACGCTCCGAAGCGACTCCGCTCATCCGACAGCTCCCATTGAAACCTCCGCGCGATCCGACTCCCCTGCGATTCCTCGTCTGCCATCGACGCGCTGCGATCTCTTGGAGAGAAGTCCTTCTGACCCCCCACCCTCCGAACGGCTGCCCGATGCCAATTCAACTTCGGGACATCCTGCAACCAACCAGCTTTCGGCTACCGCCTACAGCAATCTTTCCGGGCCGCCAAACTCGGTCAGCCATCTTGCAAAGCTCGACGCCGAAAACTTCACTCCCGTGTGACATGTGAGGATAGCGACGGCTCGCAGGGTCCTCCCCTGTCCTCGAGGCACAGGAAAAGATGCGTGCAGTTATCACGGCAACGCCGTGCGTACCTTGAACTCCTTGCTTTCCTTAACCCGGATTTGGGCGCGAGTCTGCTCTCCCAGCCTAGGCTTGCCCAAAAGGGCGATCTTTTCCTTCTTCGTCATGAGCTTGACGTCCTTGTCCTTGACCATCTCGCCGGCATCTAGGGAAAAGACAGCAACTTCATTAACGAGCCATAGCTTGCTGGCAAGCGGCTGCAGTGTTAAGGGCTGACTACAGGGGTCACAGCTTCAGCGTTAGTAGTAGGATGGTGACGAACCCACGTGGGCAAAGTGAGGGTGCGCCAGCGAGCAAGAGCCGCGCGGATTCGCCGCCACCAGTGGCGCCCGGGACCGGCGAGCTCCCGAGCGGGAAGTTCCGTGCGTTGCCGCGGCGACGCGCCCGCCCGAATGCGGGGCCGCCGCGCGCTTACGGTCGACGCGGACGCGTTCTCGTGCTAAGATTTTCGTCTCCGCGCCGCCGCTCACCGGGACGTGGAGGGGCGCCCGAGACGCAAAATACCTAAGGAGGAGGAGGAGGAGGAGAAGAGAGAGAGAGAGAGAGAGAGAGAGCAAATTTCAAGAATCGACGCTAATTGATTCCGCGAGACGGACTGCCGTGGATATGCCACGGCATGTGCTGCTGGATCGGTTACCTTCAACCTGCGCGCCTTCAGCGCCCAAGGAAACAACCGGGGTTTCGCAGGCTCTTTGGGTTCGGCGACGGAGCTTGCACGCCCGCTTCCATAGGAGCAGCAGCGACTGTCGAAGATCCGAGAAAACGCACTACCGAGCGCCACAACACGCGATCAACAAAGGCGTCGCCCAATCTGTGGTGACCGTAAATTCGAATGGTGATGGAGCAGAGCTTTGTTCAGATGGAAGCATTCAAAGACTGGCATTCCAGCTCATTAATCCGCGAGGTTCCATAAAGCGAAAACATTATAAGACGAGCCGCTCGCAAAGTGCATTCCAGCCTTTCTCAAGCCTGCCTATTAGCACAGCAACAAACTTGATGAAAAGAAAGGTGAGATCTCTCTCTAGGAGAAGCAATCCAACAAAGAGACTGAAGCAGAGTAAGCATCACAGTTTTATGTGTGCTGAGGTCTCAAGACGAAAGTCGTTCACAGTGTAGAAATTATGGTCATTAACAAGATATAGGGGCTATCGGGTGCCTTAAATGTTAAGGAGGCGCACAAAAGGATCCTGGAAAGAGAGTTTCCATAGTTTGGACGCTGCGCCACCAATGGCCTGGTTGCCTGGCATATTCAGCAACGAAGCGCAAACATATTTTTCGTGCAATAATTAAAAAACTGCTGCAATTAGTAAAGTGAATCTCTCTGGAGTTTATCACTCTCAAAATGCCTTATTGCTAAACGACAGCATCGTTTGGCCTGAGCCATCATTCACTTCTTGGGTTTCATCGCAGAACAGAAAGAACAACAACAACAGAGGATGTCTTTCTACGCCGTAGCGCCATTACCAGAGGACGCGAACATCATTAATTTTGTCCGTCGCAGAACTTGGGAGCAAGGATGGGGAAAGGCCGAGATTTCGAAGCAGGACATTAGGGAGCACTTGTCGAGCAGAAGACGGCAGACCAGCCGAACACGAGTGACCACGCTATTCAGCAGGTCCAGTAACGCCATCCGGGTCGAGCGTGTTTGTTTTTCCCTATTCGAAGCATTCAATTACCGGGAAAAGCTTTTCGTCCGAACCCATGTTGTGGGAAGACGTGCTTCCTCTTTGCGATCTGCCGGCGTGTCTCCTCGCGCTGGCGAAGAGAGCGCAGGGATCGCAGGGCAGGCGTTGACTATTCGTCCAGCGGTGAAGAAATCGGGAGTCTTTACGAAATATTACCAGGCGGTTAATCAGGGGGATTTTTGGCGCCCGCAGCTCGGCATTTGTCAGCGATAAGTGACTTTTCCGATCCGCATCGTAAGCTTTTTAATCTCGGCGCCAGCACAGATGGCTCCGGGTCAAAATCGTGACGCCATCGTGGCTTCCACAGCCATCTTGCTTTGCCACTTTCTGTTACGCAAGCCTCACGGCTCGATAATGCCCATCTCCATGGCGACCGAGCATCGTTCACGAGCACGAGGATAAAAGTGGACAGCCACGGTAAGCGGGATGCCCGATCCGGCCATGGAGGAGAGCGAGTCACAAACAAGTTGCTTGTCGTTGAACCGCCGTGTTCCTTCCGGTGTTCGAAACACTCTCACAGGTTCCCCTCGGGATTGGGTTTGATTAGAGAGCCTGCTCGTTTCTGCATGGAAGCAGAGGTTTGGGTTCATTATGCAATGCAACACAAACACAAAGGCACAGACTCCTTGAGATGCAGCCAAAGCAAAAAAGAACTCGAAAGCAAGAAGAACTCATTAGTCAGTGAGGTTACTGATCACACAGCAAGTGCAGCGTGCAGCCAAAAAAAAAAAAAAAAAAAACTGAGGTGTGTGTGCAAAAAAACTCTTGCCAATTGGGTTTCGATCCGACACCTCGGATCCAATCTTATCAAATATTTAGCACAGCAGCATGCTATCCAAAAGGAAAAGTAAGTGGTTAGTGAGATGCGTGAATGATGGATAAAAATTTCATGCTTTACAAACCTTCGATCAAATCTTTTCCGGCCTCGTCTTCATCTTTAATTGGTGTAAATGAAAGGAAAAAAAAGAGGGAAAAGAGTAAGTGAGTATCCATATTTGTTCATCTCAATTCATCTAATCTCAATTCAAAATGGTGCAAAATCGGAGGCTAACAGATAATTCTCTGCGCCCTCCGAAAATAATCAGGGATGCCAACAATTTCGGGATTTTGGTTTCCCGAACTTTTAGCAGGTATTGAGAAGTGATAAACAAGTAGCGGATTAATCGTTTTCGGGCTGGAAAGCGTACCGAGCACAAAATTGACTCAAATGGATGAGCGTGTAGAAACAATAAGGTTTATTAGGAAAAACGATCTTGCGGTGCGAAGGATTCGAAGGATTACTGAGGATCAATTCTCCTGAGGCCTTCTCGTAGCAACGAGGTTCGGAAATGGAGTGAATCATGTAAACCAAGGGTGAGTGGAGCGGCGAGAGAAAGATGTTGCCCCGAAGAGAAGTGAAGGAACCAGGCGATGGCATGTGCGACCTTTCGTGTGTGCCGCGATGATGAAGAAATGAGGAAAGGATGTGGTGGAAGCATACGGCATGAAGAACGAATCGTAGGATGCATCGATCGATTCGGATTCCTACGGTGCATCTTGGCAACGCGGACGTGCAGCCGCAGATGAGTCGGGTCCACGAAACCATGGCCCTCTGGGGAGGAAGACGACTACGCGAGCAAAGCGGTTGCTCGGAAACGCTGGGAGGATGCACCCCCCCCCCCCCCCCCAACAATAAACTCCCCGCCGTTCGGCGAGAGTAGCTCGGAAGGGAGCGCTCCGAACGTGAGCACCGCTCACTGAAACCGTGGATTAAGTGCTCCTGGCGAGCTTTCCGTTTCAGCTTCCTTCGCTCCGGAGCGACAAAGGAGGGAGAGGAAGATCCGGCAAGAGACATCCGCGCGGGGACAAAAAAGCCGCATCCACTTAATTTATCATGCAGCTCGGGCAAAACTAAGAGCTCGAAAAATTGATGGAGCCATTTGCGCGTCAGGACCGACCGAGCAGGCTGACTGCAGGACCAGCGATTCCTTTTCATCATCCTGGGAGGGAAAACACGTGAGGAGGAGGAGGGGGGGGGAGATTAAAAAAAAAAAAAAAGAAAAGAAACAGGCTCTGCGAGCGGTGCAGATGACTCTCGCCCGCAGGATCGAAAGAGCGTGCGACGAAGGCCGGGATGTCCGTGTGGAGAGCGAGAGGGGTGACAGCCAAGAGCGTGCGTCCATCGAAATTCTCCTGGCCGTGCCCGCGCGTGTCCCGCCGAAGCTGCGGGGACGACGTCCAGTGGCTCCCTACCCGGGTGTTTCCCGCCCGGGCGTTCCCAACGAAAAAGACTGGGTGCTGAAAGGGAGACGAAGGTGCCAGGAGCGTAGCGTCCCAGGATGCCGACGTGTGGAAGAGGGGAAAGCGGGGGGGGGGAGGGGGAGGGTGAAAAAAGAAACGAAGGCAAACAAACGAAGAAACAAAAGAGAACCAGGCGAAGAAGAAACACAAGAGAAGGTGGAGTGAAGATCACGGAGCGAGCGGAACGGAAAGAAGAACGTCTTTCCACCGTGCTCCTTCTGGACTAGAAAACGCAGAACTCCGAAGCGTGGGTGACCATCGTTGCGGTGGACATGGCTTTTTTTTGTTGTCGTTCCTCTCTTTCTGTCTCCCACTAGCTACATCGTGACTTACTTGTGACGCAGTAAGGGTCGCCTAGTTCAACGTAAAACAACACGTCTTTCTCGTAACTGTCCTCCTCGATAATCTGAATGGGAATGGAAGCTCTGCAACAAGAAACAATCAGCACATACCAGGGTGACCAGGAACAGGGGGGAGGGTGATGCACGGGTGGCAAACCGTATTATCCGACGCATCTGTGTCCCCGTTAGGGATGGGAGGAAGCGTGGGCGCGTGCGCGAGGGAGGGGGAGGGAAACGGGGGGGGGGAGGAACAAGAGGGAGCTGCAGTTAGCTCGAGACGCGCCAGAGCACCGAACCTCCACCACGCGGGCGAGCTGCCTCCGGGGAAGGGGAAGACCCGAGTGGGGTCTTCGCAACCGGGTGCGCCGATTCACCGTGGAAACGGCTGCCCGGTTGGCGGGCACTGCCGCCGCTGCTGACCGCTGCATCATCCCCGGACGGAGTTCCGACCCGCACAACCCACGGGGGGCTCGCGAAAGGGAAAGAGGCGGCCCGGAAATCGTTCGGGGACTCTGCTCGCTCCGTTGAGGGAGGGACGAGGAGGCGTCCCCACCGGAGTTGCGGCTCATCGGCCCCCTCTGAAGAGCACTCTGGGGCTCGAAAGAGGAGGGAAAAACTCTGTCCAGGGACTCGCCCATCCCGGCCCCAGTCCCTCCGAGCGGTCTCCGGAAATCTCGTGCCGAAAAGGGCCAAGTCTCGAAATGCACGCACGCGACTCCTTGCACCCCCTTCCCCCTTTGCCTCCCCGTCTCCCTCCCCGGCCGCCGATGATTCCTCCCTCCTCCCGCGTGGTGCTTCGCATCGAAGGAGCTGCGAACGCCGCGTCCGGCGAAGCCTCAGCGGGTCCCATAACCAGCCCCCTTTCTCGCCCCCGGCCCCCTGCGAAAGCATCCGTGTTCCCGAGTCCGGCCGGCATTCCCACAGCAACCGCTGCAGCTCGCATGCACGCGGCCGCGCGTCAAGGAAGGAAACGCGCCGTCCGCAGGGCGCTGGGGACGCGGTGGAACGAGGGGGCCCTTTGCACCCTCCTCCATCGCAGGGGTGGAGCAGGACGCCGGACTCCGCCGTTGGCGGGCGCCCGAAAGGTCGCGAGCGCCTCGAAAGGAGGAGGGGGGAAGATCCTTTCCCTCCTTCCTCTTGCTCCCTTTCGGCGGCGCAGAAGAGTCTTCAGCGCGCGCAAAGGTCCTCTGCTAGACGCGCGGAGTCTCTGGGCCGGGGGATGACGTAGGCGGCCACCGACCGCTGGAGGCCGGGGGTGGGCCGAGGCGGGATGCGCGCGCACCGCTTTGCTCCTGCGTTCCCGGCCGGGTGCTGCGGCCCGGAGGCGACCGGACGACCTTCATCTGTCTCCGTTTCCGTGGCAACCTTCCACGCGGAGAGCTCGGCTCCCCCCCCCTCCGAGGTCAAGCGGCCTCCACGCAGCTGCCGAGCCGACTGGCCGGCCGCCGCAGGCCGCGCGACCTCCCTCTGGTGCCAGGCGTGAGGCAGGGCTGCTTGGACTGCGAGGGCAAAGCTCCTTGACACTGATTCTCCCCCGCACCCATGAGTGGCGCTCCGGGACGCGCAGCATCGCCACCACCGCCTCCGAAGACGCGCATCTCCGCGGAGCGGGCTGCAGCTCGCTGGGCGGTGCCGAGCTACTCAGCACTGCCGCCCGACGAGCTGCCCAAGGGCTCCCGTCCCGGGCTCCGGAAGGTGGCGCCCATCCGCCTGGCTCTACCTTGGCTAGCTCTGTGAGGCGAGCGGTAGCGCTAATGCAGATGCTCCGAGACGGAAGCACAGGGCGCCCACCACTCTCCAGTGGGCACGGCGGAAGGACGGGAGGGAGCAGGGGAAGAGGGCAGCCGGCAAGTCTGCCCGGCCTCGAGCCAGGCGGAACGTGCCTTGCGGCGAAGCGACGGGCGCGGCCCGGGACGCGCGAGCGGGACTGGATCTCGGGGGCGTTGCTGCCCCACGTCTGATTCTCGCCCACCTGGAGGACGTGGGGCTTCCTTTGCGCCGCTGCAGTCAGCTTTTTGCCTTCCGGCATTGATGGAGGAGGAGGAGACGGCGGAGAGGAGCTTTCCCAAAGGGGCCGAAGCTGCAGAGACGCGGTTTCAACGACGCCGGTTTTCGCCGCGCCTCACTCACGAGGCCAGGCGTTCGACCTGGGTCCGGGAGCCGGCAGTGGAGCCCGTGAGGATTCCGCGGTGGGCGAAGGGTGCGCGACTTCCCACCCACTGCCTGCCCGGGGAATTCTGCGGGAGGCAGGACGCGGAGATGTGGGCGCAGGGGATGCGCAGCAAGGCAGCTGAGGAGGCAGGGCGGAGGGCGAGATGCGACGCGGTATTCACTCCCCTCCTCTTCCTGCCCCCGCATCCTCCTGTAGGACCGAAACGTTCCCCATCCCCACGCGGCGCCCTCTCAGCCTCCGCCGGTCCCTCACAATGAAACGCCAAGACGCGTTGCGATTGCCCAACCGGGTCCCCTCCCCCCTCCTCCCTCCGACGCTTCCCTTTCATGTCCTCCGGGACAAACAAATGCCGCATTTGGACCAGCCTGCCGCTTCCCTTTGTGTCTCACCGCTGACCGCTCGCGGCGCTGCAGCAGCGGAGGCTATTTATAGCAGCGCACACGCTCTGCCGACGAGTCTCCCAGCCTTCCTCCCGGCGTGCTTAGGAAGCTGCCTTCCCGCGTGCGTTCCCCGTCCAACGACTTCCCCGTAACGATCGCGGTGCTTCCCGTATTGCTCCCACCCCTACCCGTCAGCCCTCTCCTTCTTTTCTTCTAGTCAACTTCTGCTCGCTCTTCGTCGCGCAGCAACCTTTTCGGCGAGTTGGTCGGGTCCGCTCTTTTCGCCCTTTGGAGGAAGGCGGCGGTGCGCCTTTCGCGGCAGCGCACCCCGACCGCATCTTCTTCTCCCCCTCCCCCATTTCAACTGCAGCAGCGGCGACGGACTCGCAATGCGGCGCGAGAGCGCTGCAGCTCGCTCACGACCCGGAATCTCCCGCCGCTCCCTGCGCGCGTGCCGCCGACGCCCTTTCCGCGCTGTTCCCGCTGGCAGGATGAGGAGAGGCAACTTTCTCTTTGACCCGGGAAGGAGGAGGGAGGGAGGAGGGAGCGGCTGGACCCATCGCTTCTTCCCGGGTCCCGGCCGCCTAGACGCGCGCGGCAGCCACCCCTTCTTCCCAGAATGGGATGCGAATGGGGCGGGAGGGGAGAGGGAGACGCAAGAGACAGCGGCTGATTTACGGGGGTGACAGCTGCAGGAGCCGCGCGTCGGGGAGGCGACGCGCATGCGCGTGTGGCAGCCGTCCTTCCGTCGCCGCCGTTTTGGTTCCCAAAGTAGCACGGGAGGCCAAGCATCCCGGAAGCGCAGAGAGAGAGAGAGAGAAGGGGGGGAGGATGCAGCGTCTGCTGCCGGTCCAGCACGGTG
Source organism: Raillietiella orientalis (assembly GCA_036172245.1). Classification (NCBI taxonomy): domain Eukaryota; kingdom Metazoa; phylum Arthropoda; class Ichthyostraca; order Raillietiellida; family Raillietiellidae; genus Raillietiella; species Raillietiella orientalis. The sequence continues at coordinate 3,779,150 of JAYWIR010000002.1, read as the reverse complement.
TCCCCTCCCCCTCCTCCCACGGGACCGACTGCCCACGCCGTGCGGGCGCCCCGCTCGCGCAATCAAGTCTTCCTTTTCCTTCTCCCCTCCCCCCTCCCCGCCTTCCGACGCGGGACCCAACGACGGCGCCACGGGGCGCTGCAGGGTGGCCTCCTCTTCGAGCTCGTTCGCCCCGAGTCATGGAGAGATCCATCGCACAGGAGCTGAGGGCCAGAGAGCGCGGCGACCTTGGCGCCCCTCCTCGTCCTTGGGTCTTCTCGTCGTGCGTTCCCGCCGCTCCAGGTCTCCCCCGGGACCCAGCGACCGCTCGTCGGGCAGACCCCACTCGTCCCGCCTCCCTCTGCGTGGGGCCGAGTCCTTTCGGCAGGAGGGACTCGGCCACACGCGGAGGGAGGAGCACACACACCCCTCAAGGGGAGAGGGATTCCTCCCTCCCTTTCTCTCCTTTTGCCCCTCCTTTTCGTTCCCCGTGCCGATTCCCGTACGGAAGCGGCGGCGACGTTGTCACGGTGCCGAACAAACGCCCGGTCAGCCCGTTGCCAAGTGGCAATCGCTGCGGCGCACGAGCGCGAGTCGGCTACCCTCAGTCCTCTCAACCGCACCCGGCAGCAGGAGGGCACCCTTTTCCCTGGACCTCTCCTGGTGGCTCGCCGTGACCCGAGCCACCGGTCGCCGAGGAGGCGCTCGACGAGCGAACCAGGAGACGCGCGTTGACGCGCGCCGCGGGCAAAGCGCACCATCACGCGCGGCTGCAGAGGGCGCTTCCTCAGCTGCCCGAAAAGCTCCGCGGAAGAGGGGAGCGCACGGCGAAGAAGGGGCGACGAGTACCTCCGCGTTGCTGCCAGGGAAACCCCGAGCGGCCGCGGGTCGCCCCAGCCTTGCCTAACTCTGCATAGCGGGACGGGTAGAGGAAGGTTGTTCGTCGACCCGTAGACGAAGACCCTCTGGCGCACAGCTTCCTTCGCCTTGCGATTCCCCTCCCTCAATCCCCTCGATTCGACTCCGCCGCCGCCAGAGGGCTACCAGCAAGTTCGTCGGCTCTCCCCCCACCCCCGGCTTAGCGGCAAACGCCCGTCCGCAAGAAACCTTCGAAGGAACAGAAGCGCGGAGTCTCCTGATAGTGGCGAGTGTGCGCGCGACGTTGGCCGCGTTCCCTTCTCTGGAGCGCGAGCCGCTCCTGGAAAACGAACCGTCCCAGAGCCGTCCGCCGGGCGGCAAATCCGGGTCGCGCTCGCAGGCTGGCTGACTGGCTCGCCCACCTTCGGGGGTTCTCCCCACGCAACCCGAGAGGGTCGCTCCCAAATCGGGCTGGTTTCTTCCATAGGGCTTCCGCCTCCCGTCGGCGACTCCCCCGAACGTGATGCGGCGGCACGAAAAGGCAGGCGGAACGAAGCGCGCCGTCGGGAACCCGCACGGCTGCTGCTCGGAGGGAGAGCGGAAACGCGCGCGCCCGCTCCTTCGCGGACGACTTCCACCTTCAGCGTGCGATCCGCGGGAAGCAGCAGGGCTGCCGCAAGAATCTCTGCGGAAGCGACTTCTGCACCCGACTCCCGAGATCGGTGTGAGGCGTCGCCGCGCAAAGGCAGCGGGTGGAAGCGGGGGGCGGGGGCGCTGGTTGACTGCTACGCGACCCGGGGGCGAGATTTCGAGGCGAGATTTTCCGCGCTCCGAGGCGCGCGCCGCTGCTACTGTCTGCTGCTGTCGCGGAAGTGTCCCACGATGGAAGGAAACGAACGGAAACCCAAAGTCGTCTCCATTACGGGCACGTGCACATGCAAATGTCGTGCATCTGCACGCTCGCACGCGCTCCCCCCTCTCGAGGCGTAGACGTTCCGTCCGAGACGCCGTTTCGTTGCTGCATCGCTCACATTTCGTAAATATTTATGAGAATTCGAAATCCCTATAAACCAGACAACTGCACCAGAATAGTGGAACGTTTAGCGGAGGCTGGAGAAAAGTAAATAGGAACGAGTGATTTCCTGACTCCTCCCGTCGGGAAAGAAAAAGGAAAAAATGGGGACACGAGAGAGATCGTTTTCAAACGCGTGCGGAAAAAGAGAGCAAAGCAAAAACCAAAGAAGGCGCGTTCGCTCCCGACGTGCAGACTCACGGCGGTGTTCTTTTCCGCGCACACCACCGAAGCGCACGTTTCGAATTCTTCCCGAGACGAAGCGGGCCGATTGTCAGCGACGCTGCCCGAATTGATCAAGCAGCAGCCATTGTTGCGTCACGCGAACGTGAAAATAGCCTAGGCAATCCCGCGCTGGCAGTTCTTGCAGCTTTTAATCGAGCGGAAATTCCTTCTGGATCGGAAACGCGAGTTTCACTGAAGTAATTGCTTCATACTCGCGCGTCGATTACGGGAAGAGTAAAGGAGACTTGAAATCGATTTCGGGCCTTTAGCAACAGCGCTCTTCGCTGGAAAATGGCCTCCATCTCGGAGCGGAAGGCAAGTGTAGCAGCAGCAGTTTGGAGAAAGGATGGAGGGAAGGACCCGACAGTTGGGGGTGGGGGATGGGGGAGAAGGATGCGAGCGGCGAAGAAAGGTAGAGAGAGAGAGAGAGAGAGAGAGAGAATCAAAGGGGAAAAAACAAAAAACAAACAAAAAAGAAAGAAAGAAAGAAAAAAGAGGTCGTACTCACTCGATCTGGTTGTTCTCGAACAAGAGTTCCCCCGAGTTTTCCACGTAATCTTTTTCTGGCTTCGCGGTTCCTTCGACGGTCTTGAACGGCACCACCACCCTCCCGCGGGCTCCACAGAGCCTCTTCACCTTGACCTGGTGCACGCCGACAGATTCTACGATCTCCGCGTCCGGCTCGGCGACAACGAACACGCCGTGGTGGTCGTCGTCCAGGATGATGACCGTGGCGACGGGGGCGTCGTCCAGGACGAACTGGTGGTCTTTCTTGGGCGGCTGCCCGCGCTTCACCGCGTCCCCGTTCATGTTTTCCACGGGTCTGCCGTCCTTGTCGAAGACGCGGAGGTTGCTGAGGCGCACGTAGAAGTGCTCGTCCTCCTCGAAAACGTCGTCGTCGATGACCTTGATGGAGAACGACTTGGAGGTCTCTCCCGGGTAGAAGGTGACGGTGCCTTCGGTCGCCAGGTAGTCCGAGCCCGCGTTCGCGGTCCCGTCCTCCGTGGCATAGTCGACGACGACGAGGGCGCCCAGGTCGCCCCCGCGGCGCTTCACGGTCACGTCGAACTCGCCCACGTTCTCCATGACGGTGTAGTGCGGCGGGTCGAAAAAGACCCTCTGCACGTCCTCCGGCGGCTCCTTCCGGTCTCCCTCCCTCCTCCCTTCGTCTGCGTCGTGGAAGGTCTGCTCCCGCGCCTTCTTGTACAGGTCGGTTCCTCCCGTGAGCTTCCGCGTGGCCTGAATGCGATAGAAGGCGCGGCTCTTGGGCCCCCGGGCGAGGATCTCCTCCCTGGCCATGGCTTCCAGAGACTCGACATCCTTCTCCGGGTGCCTCTTCCTCAGCTCCTTCAGGATCTGAGCGTAGAGGCTCTTCTGGCGCTCGAAGTAGAGGGTGTTCTCGTCCAAATCGGGTTCCGCCGCCCCCTTCCCCAAGTCCTCCTGGGAACCGGCGATCTCCCTCGCCGCCTCCAGGTCTTGCACGGCCTTGCTCTCCGTCTCGATGATGACCCCCTTGCTGGAGAGCCGGTATGTCTTGGAAAGGTACTTGTAGTAGAGGATCCTGCGGTCGGCTATGTACGCGGTCGCCACGGTGATCGGGAAGAACAGGAACGTAAGCACAGCTTCCCATATCTCCACCACCCCGTAGGAGGTCACGGCCAGGATGAAGTACAGCCAGACATACGCGAAGATGGACCAGGTGGCCGTGACGAAGTACACCCGCAGGTGCTTGATGTAGCGGGTCTCGCCGTCGGGGATGACGTAGCAACAGTAGCCGATGATGACGAAGAGGTTGAAGGCCGCGCTGCCGACGATGGTGCTGGGGCCCAGGTCGCCCGCCTCGAAGTTCTTGGCGTAGATCTCGATGATGGAGAGCAGGATCTCCGGTGCCGAGGAGCCCAGCGCCATCAGCGTGAGGTTCGCCACCGTCTCGTTCCAGACCCGCACGACGATGATCTGCGCGCCGCCATTGGGCTTCTTGACCTTCACCTCCTTCTCCTTGGATGTGATGACCTCGATGGCCGCCATGAAGCGGTCCGCGATGATGGACACGCCGACAAACAGGTACACCATGCACAGGATGTACACGATCGCCCGGGCGACGCGGTCTCCCAGGCTGAGGTTGTCGATGGGCCTCCACATCGGGATGAGGAGGCCGTCCACGCACTTCTGCTGCTGCTCCTCCTCCTCCTCCGCGCTCCAGGAGGCATTGGGGCTGCTGGAGGCTCCGACTCGCGTCCCGCCCACGAGCGCGAGGGAAGCGGATGCGAAGATGACGGCGCGCATCCCGGGAGGTTTCTGGGGATTAGCAGTGGTTAGCCGGGCGCGGGGGGGAAGCTGGCGGTCCCCATCCAGGGGAATAGAGAGAAGAGGTACGTGTGGGGGGGGAGGAATTCTGTTAGCGCGTCCCCTTTCCCCCTCCTCCCGCCCAAAAGCACGCACGAGAGCGAGCGCTCCCAGTGCCGTTTCCGTACCTTCTCGCGCCTCCTGCTTCTTCTCCTCCTGCTTTTCCCCGGTTCCTGGCTCACTCGCGGATGATCAGGAGGTCCGCCGCTCCCGGTCTCCCAATTGCATGTCCACCGACGCCGCCGACTTCCCCCCGTCCGAGGAAGCTTCCCGCTCTCGTGGGGCCCGGGGAAAGATCACTGGGATACCGCGGGCAGCACTGGGTCGCTTCGGGCTTCCGGGAGGAGCACAGCTGGGGGATCAAGTCCGTGGGTGAGAACTGAGCGCCGCGGGAGGGGAGCGGGAAAGGACTGCGTCGGACGCAGCCGCCACGCGCTCAGCGGCGCCCTCGCTTCAGGCCGCTTCCGCGGGAGGGAGGGAGGGAGGGAGGGAAGGGGGAGGGGGAAGGCTATTTTTAGCACGCGGCGGCACTCCCGGCAGGCGGCACTCGCGACGCGCACCCAGAGCCGGCGCAGCTCCGAATGAGGCGGGCGCGAGCGCCGCCCGTGCTTTAAGCGCCTTCCCGAAGGCGCTGCCAACTCCTCTCCCCCGGATTCCCGCCCGCATCCAGCGCCTGAAAGGCGGCAGGGTTGCCATGTTTACCTTTCCTTCGCCGAACCCTCCCTCGCCCTTCTCGCTCGCGCGGCCACGGGCTCAGCGGAAGATGTCCGTCCCTTCCGTCCCTCGTGCTCTGCCTCCTCGGGGTTGCCCACCGCCGGGTTGCCACCAGCGCGGGCGCGAGCCAGCGGACGAGGCGACCTCAACCTCGCCCTGGGGGGAAGAACCCTCAGAGAATTCCGGAGACGCGCCTTCCTGGAGCGCGCGGCACTCACCGGGACGGCCGCTAGAGTCCTCAAGGCCGCCTTCGGGAGCAATGAGGTGGGAACGGCCCGAACGGTGGTTCCCCTCCTGCGCCACCACCCCGGAAGCGCTGCTCTAGAGAGGACGGCGGCGCCTCTCCCCCGGGAGAATCCCAGGTTGTTCTCCGAGAGCCCTCCTTCCGGAGAGGGCGCGTGGGGACGCCCCTCCCCCAAAGAAGCCAAGCCGCTCGGCCGCTAAGCTGCCTCCCCCGCACGGGGGACCCTGCCCATTCTCGAGAGAGAGGCGGGTCGCTCATGGGCCCCAGAGACGCCCCTCCCCCGGCTGTTGTGATTGCCTAGTGGGGCCGGGGAAACCAGAATGGCCTCGGGGGAGAAGCGGCCGGGACGGAGTACCTTCCGCTCCTCTGCAGCTGGAGGGGGACGACAGGGTCCTCCCAGCGACCCGAAGTGCCCTCGGAGGTGGTTTCCGCTCCCGTCCCCCGGAGGAGCCCCCTTTAACCCCTTGCTGGAAGCGTCCGATCAGACGAAGTGTTCCTCTGTGCCCTGCGACCGATGCTGCCCGCTGCAGGGTGGGGCGACTCGGGCGCGCGCCGCCAGGTGGACCCCCGAACCCCAAGGTGGTTCACTGCCCGTCCTCGTGCGGGCTGCGGTCGTCGTCCTGGGCGCCTCCCCACGAGGTCGGTGGGAGGAGGAGGGGGCCTTCCCCCAGGAGCCGCTTCCCAGACGGGTTCACGGGCGCGAGAGTTCCCCCCTTTTTCGGAGTGGGGGAGGGAGAGGAGGCAAGAGGGTCCGCAAGCCTGGTGCCCCATGGAGCAGGAAACCGTCTCGACGGGAGGGGGACAGCCCTACAGCCCTCCCGTGCTATCCCTCCCTCGATTCCGGGGCGTACCCCCGCGCCGGCCCCTCCACGGAGGCCTTTCTTCCCTTCTCCCCTTCCGGTAGCGGAGTCCGGCTGGCAGGCACCCCCCGGAGCGCGCCGTGACGTCACTTGCTCCACGGACTCCTCGCGCTTCGGGGAGCGGCTGCGGGAGGCAGCAGTCCTGCGTAGTGCCCCCGCTGCGCTCCAGAGGATGGCGAGAGCCCTCCTTGCACGCGTCCTTCTGGAGCGGACCTCTTCCTCCCTCTTCTCGCGGCAAGGAACTCCCCCCCTTCCCCTGAGGGAGCGCGTCTCCCTCCGGAGAGCGCGCGCATGCGCGGCCGAACTTTCGCTTTCGCTCCCCGGCCTCGCCGCGGCACGGCGAGGCCGGGGAGGCGCTGCCGTCTCCTCCTCTCCTTCCCGCCGTGACCTCCAGAGCGCATCTCCATCTTCCGGGACTCTTCACTCCATGGTCAATGATAATCCCGCCGAAGAGGAGCCGCGTCTTCCTAGGCCAGGGGCTGCGGACGCTGCGTCCTCAGGCAGTTTCCCCGGTTCTGGCGCGCGCGCTCCCCTCGGCCGACTGCGAGTCCCGGGGGCGCGGTCAGTCCGCCTGTAGGGGGAAGGGGAGGAGCAGTCCCCAGCGTGTTGCAGGTCTCTTAGGGAGCGCCAAGAGCGCGCAGGCGGCCGCGGAGGGTTGGAGGGGGGAGAAAAGGAGAGGCCGATGGAGTGGCCGGTGAGAGCCTCTCGTCGCTGATGAGGGAGATGGGCGATGTCCCTGACTCCTTCCGCTCAGAGAAGGTGAGTCCGCTGTCGAGAGTCGGGGATTTGAGCCTGCTTAACAACTGGCGTCCGATCACATTAGTGAACACACACGTGAAGTGGTTTTCGAAGCTGTGGGTTGCGCGCCTAAGGAGAGTAGCAGAGTCTTTGGTAAGCCCGGAGCAGTCCTACGCTGTCCCCGGGAGGTCCGTGGATGCGAACCTCTTTTTCGCGCGCACCTGGTTCTCCGCGCTCTTTCCCCCTTTTGCTAGCAAGATGGCTTTCCCGAAAGCCAACCTCCTCCCTCCCCCCCCCCCCCCATCCCCATACGCCCTGAAGGAGCAACGCCTTCGTCTTTCTGTTTCCCTTTCTTCCTCTTCTTGTTGCGTCCTCTGCAGCCTTCCAGGGACGCTCGAAGGGAAGCACGCGGCTCCGCGGTGCGCGACGGTGCCGTCTCCGGGACACCTCCGTCCCATCCCGGAACGACGGCTGGAGAGGCGGTCGCGCTCGGAGGCCGCCTGGTGGCGCAAAGGCGAACCCAGAGCGGCGGCAGCGGGGCATGCGCTGTTGCCGGTGCCGTCCGCGCCGGGTCTCTCGGCCTTCTCGATCCCCGGGAGATCTCTTCGCCCTCTCCCTTCCTCCCTGCCTCTGTTGCTCCTGCGCTCCCCTTTGCTCCCTCTTCCGTCTTCCACGCCCTGTTTCGCCAACCAATCCAACCCAACTAACCCAACCAGCCCAAGCAACGGAAAGACCCAACGGGATGGAAAATCTCGGAAGAGTAAGTTTCAGGATCGATTGGAAAAGCCCACGCGGATAGGATCCATCCCAGAGGTGAGAAACGAACATTTCCCTCCCCTTCCCGTTTCTCTCCTCTTCCTACCCTTCCTCCTCCTGTCCTCACTTCCTCTTCCCTCTTTCCCTCCTTCTCCTGCTGCTCCTCCCAAATTGATCAACACGGGTTCCTCGACGCTGTGATTTTTCTGTTTACCGTATCTTTGAGCGAGCTCGACGGCTGCGGGAAACGCTTGCCCAATTCCTCTCGGACACTCTGCGCGCGCGACATGCCACCGCGGTTGCCAGGCTACGCTGCCAGGCAGTCCTGCGTCTGCTGATGATCGCCTCTGCGCGCTCGCCTGGCGATAGCAGGCGAGCTCGGCTGCTTGCACGGAGGACCTACTCGAGACCTCTCCCTCCCCGTGTTGCGAGGACTCTCCCCGGTGCAACGTGACCCGGTATTTGTGGGCCTTCCCGCTCCCCATGGAGAGAGCAGGTAGCGGACTTCCAGCTTGAGCGCCGCTCACGAAGAGTGCGTAGTCTTCCCGCCTTCCTTCTGCACGCGGCGGCGCGTGACGGCCGCACGTAGCCAGGGCAACTGGCAAGCGGGTGCCTCCGGGAGCAGAGCGGCAGTGGCCGTCGTCGCCTCCTCGCCGGAGGAACCGCTGGTTCCTTAGGGAGGAGGAGTCGCGCCGTGAACCGCACGCTTCCAGGAGAGGGAGATGGGAGATGGGAGAGACGGCGGCAACCCGGGAGCAGCTAAAACCCGGGAGCACCCAGGAGTGGAGCGGGGAAAGGCTCGCAGGCACTTCAGAAATGCGCTGGAGCGCCGCCCCCGCGATGCTCTCCAGGGTGGCTTCGGACCTCTCCCGGAGGGCGTTCTCTCGAGGAGTCTCGGGAAGCTTCGAACGGTGGGGAAGGGGGGGGGGGGGACGAAGGCTTAGCCGGCTGCGCCAGAGGAGAGCAGCAGCATGCGGCGGCGGCGGAGGCAGGGACTCCCGCTCCCCATGCTAAAAATGGTGTGCGTGCGGGATACTCGTTTCCAAGGGAAACGAGGATCCTTCGCTTTCTGCCAAGGAGGTGTGGCGCGTGCGCGTCTCTTCCTCTTTGCGTCTCTTCCGCAGACGCGATCTCTTGGGGAGTGGGAAAGGCAGGAACGCAGCTCCTACGGAGCTCCAGCGTGTGAGAGGCGCCATCTCCGGTTGCGGAGATGGTGCCGCCACCTCCTCAAGATTTCCCTCCTGCCGTGTGCTCTCCTTTTTTCCTTCCAGCAGGGAGAGCTCCCTGGAAGAAATTCGCCCCCCCCCCTCCTCCTCCTCCCTTTCGCGCGCGGTTGCGTGTGCGAGACGCGCTCCCGACGTCCGCTCCGCTGGCACTCTGCCCGGACCGCCAGGGAAACAGGGAGAGCGGCAGTCGGCCCACGTGGATCATCCGAAAGCGCGTAGCGGGAGCAGCGCGCGCGCGGACCGCTCGTCGCACCGCCAGGACGAAAGGTGGGAAAAGAAGAGCGCACGGCCTTTCCTCACCGGCTGGGGTGTGCCGCAATCCCTTTCTTTCCCTTTATGCTTCGCTCGCCTTCTCTCCGCTGTCACCCCTGTGCCCACGCATCGCGCCGGGTCGATGGCGCGCTCGTGGGAACGCCCCACGCACCATTCCTCCCACGTCGCCGAGCGTCTGCTGCTTTCGAACGCAGGCAGACGGTTCTGGACGCGTTCCCGTGGCAGACTCCTCCGAGCAACGGGGGAAGGTTTCCGGGAGGCCGCTGCTCCCTCCCGAGTGACCTCCGGAGCCGAAAGAAGAAGTGCGTGCCCGCCGGCCTTCCGGTTCGAGGGCTGACCGGTTTCCATAGCGACATCCGCAACGCAGACCGATCGAGACCGTCTCCCCGGCTCCAATGTTGTGGCCATTTTGCGCTTCGCTCACTCGGAAAACTCCGCACCCCTCCGCTTGCCGTGCAAGACCCCTGTCCTCCTTCGCGAGACGAGGTCGTACCCTATTAAGATGCAACGGAAAACCTCATTCGCACGCAAGCGCATCTCTGTACCCTCGAGTGCGTACCACTTTTTCTCTCTCTTTTCCGCTCGTGCAGCGCGTCATTCTAACTGCGGGACGTGAAAGTTTCAGAGCCTTGTTTACATCGACTCGGTTCGTGTAAACAACGGGATGCGACGTGCTGAGCATGGCAGACCATTCGGTTTCTCCCGAGACGCGTGCATCCCCGGCAAGAGCGGAGTGAAATGCGATGAGATGCAAGCAGTAAAACGTGATCGTTACGACCGCCCACGGCCCGAGTACACTAAGTGCACTGCGTCGCGCTTTGAATGACGGGCGTTTGAAAATGCCCGTTCAGGGATTATGCCCTGTCTCTGCGTACAGTTCATCGGCCCATTGATCGAGAGGCTGGAGGAATCTCTTTAAACGGCTCCGCGTTCGGAGTCCGAGCGGTTTCCCTCCACGGGGAGGTTCGCGCGAGGGTGCTCACGGGCGCACTTGGTACAGCAGCGAGCTCGGAGCAGACGAAGGCGACTTCCTGTTCCTCTGTTCCTCCCGTCGGGCGCAGGAAAAGCTCGAACGCTTCCCGTTCCTGCTAGTGCCATCCGACGAAACGTTGCGAATTCCATGGCAACGAGGCCGCTGGGGTTTGCGAGCGAGGCAGATAGGAGTGGATCGGCAGCAGTTCCGGTTTCCTTGCCTCCGACCACGTCCGCGCACTTCCCGCGGTTGAAAGCGAAAACCCGGGGCAAGGCAGGCGGGACCCACTTTTGGGAGGGGAGCCTCTCCGGTACAGCAGCCCCCTGGGAGAAATCGCCTTCGATGGTGGAGCCAAAACGCTGAGATGGGGGTTGCGAAAGGGGTAATGGGCACGAGGCATTAGGAAAGGGACTCTTCGGGAGACAACTGATAATCCTTCCCGCCTGTCCAGGACACGGCAGAAGGCGAAAACGAAAAGGGAAAAGCGTGACCATGCGCGCTCCGATGCGCCCGCGAGCGAGGGCGGAAGGGCAACAATCGACCCGTCGGCGCAGGGCGAGTCGTTCCAAAATGGACGCAAGCATTCGCGGCGGAATTCAACTTTGCGCCATTTTTCCCTGAATTGAATCAAACTGAGGATAAAAAGTTATGGCGAGAGTCCGTTTTTTCTTTTGTATCGTCTTTTTCACGGTGTTGAATTTGTACACGCACAAAGGATCATGTAAGCATTCAATCGCAAGCATTCAGTTGATGCGTATTGAATAACAAAGCTGTATCGACTGATCATCATTAAACCCAATTTTTTTTTGCGACTTACATTGGCCGATCATGATTTAGCCTGGCAACTACAAGAGTATCTTAGGGAGGGGAAAGTGCAGAGGGTCGGCTGCGCCCTGAATGGGGATTTTCAGGGCTGCAGGCGAGCAGGGATGCACGCGCTTAACGGCCGGCGTCCGACCACTGCGGGTTCCGCAGGGTTCCTCTCGGTTTAGGAGCGCGTCCCCGAGGGACACGAAAAGGGCGAGGACTGGGATTGGCTTGCAGTTTTGGGAAAGATGAAGATCGCACATTGGGGGATGCTGCAGACTGAAGGACCACGGGGGAGATGCGACTCTGCGGGTTGAAGCCCCAGGAAGGAGAGGGCGGAGAAGGCGGAGCCGGAATAGCTCCGGACCGAGATGGAGGAAACGGTCCTCTCGGGATCGCGGCTGCCTCCGTTCCTCTGCTAAACCCCTCAGGGACCGGAAGGAGGGACAGGGGGGGGGGCAGAATATTCCGCATCTCGTCGTTAGCGGTGCAGCTTCCCAGCACGCGCACGCGCCCCCTCCCATCCTCCTCCCCGTTCACGAAAGGACCTGGGCAGCTCGAACTTTTTCCCTGGCGTCTTTCTCGCCTGGGAGAAGCTCTGCGGGCTGCGAAACGTCTCGCGCAGCTCCCGAAGAGGCCGGTCCGAGAGGAGGGCCACTCGCACCTCCCACCGGGCGAAGGAAGCAGCCATCTCAAGCCCTTCTCGACGTGAGGGGAGCCGGGAGCATTGTGCAACGCGGGAGGCACTAGGGAAGAGGTCCGCACAACGGATGCTGAGGGAGCACGAGCCGTGATCACCGCGATCCTGCTCGAGGAGGTCATCAGGGGGCAGGGGAAGAAGCGGACCGGAATCTTGGCGCGAATGATCTTTGGGGAGGTGTAGCCTTCCTTCCCCATCCTGCTCGAAGTCTCCTCTCCCCTCTCTACTCGAAGGCTGAACCCGACCCGTCAGATGGTCCAGGAGAGGCAGAGCTGGCGCAAACGCACGCTGCGAGACTGGAGGCGAAGGACAGCTCCAGGGCCGAGGGCTCCTCTTCAGGCGCTGCGACCAAGGTCATCCCGAGTTCCCGGGGTGACATCGGCCAGGCCACCGTCCGTCTTCGGTTCGAGCTCACCCTTCCTCGTTCTGGAGGGACAGGCCGAGCCGGAGCCGCGTTTGCAGTGGACAGGAGGAGGAGCGGGTCCATGGGTGCCTCGGAGAGGCGCCTCCGGGAGAAGAGCAGTGACGACCGGCGACCTCTGGGGGGACTCTGCTGAGTAAAGCCGGCCGGAAGATCATCGACGCAGACACTCCCGCGGGTATGCCCGTCCACTCGGGCTGCACCCGTGGGCGGCCACCGCTTCTCCCGAAAATGGCCGGGACTCCTTCTCCTTTGCGGGCCCCCCGGGAGGGCCCTCGACAGACTCACCGGGGCCGTCCAGCCCGGCTCCCTCCCTCCCCTCCAGCTCCTCTTCCGGGAATCGAGGGAGTGGGACGAGGAAACACCTGCTTCGCTTTTCGGAACGGAAACGGACGGAAACGGACGAAGGGAGCAGACCCTACAAACGGCCGCGTCCTGCGCGGATCCCCTAAGGTCGCCGCCACGAGGCGACGCGGGGGAGTGGAAAAGGAGGAGACGGCGGACGCACGCGCACGTGTGGGAGAGGGGGAAGAAGAGAGAGCACGGAAGATGACGCGCCCGAAGGATCCCGAGAGGGTTTCCCCCGTGACGCGGTCCAGAGAGTCGGGTGGGAGCACAGGGCGCGCGCATCCCCGGCTGACGTCCCGCCGAGGAGGAGGACGTCGTCGCGAGCGCCCGTAATTCAATAAGAGGGGAGGGAACGGCGCGCACGAAGGACGGACGCGCGGCGCCCTCGAGACCGAGCCCTTCTGACTGCCGTCACGCAAGGAAGGGGAGAAAGCGGGAAGAAGGAGGGGAAGAGGGAAGGGAGGAGGAAGAAGAGAAAACTGTTCCCACTATTAGGAATTTGGGAGAGCGCCGGTCGCAACGCGCGCGCAAGCGTCCCGCCGCTGTCCGTTGCAAACGAAGTGCCGCTCTCAGTGCGGGGCGTGCGGTGGCGGCGGGAGGCTGCGCATGCGCGGCGAGGTGCGAGGGTGCCTGGCGCTCGAGGAACCGAAATCGACACCGCTCGGAAAAGTGCGGATGGGGGGGGGGGGAGAAGGAAACGAAAGAAAGAAAAAAATAGAAAGCGAAAACACGGAGGGTCAGGTGGTTGGTTGGGTGGGTGGGTAGGTGGATGGTGAGGGGAGGGAAGAGGAAGAAGAGGGTGGGGAGAGGAGGGGAAAGGAGCGCAAGATCGAAGGAGAAACCCAATGTCAGGAACCTACCTCACTCAGGACCGAACTGGCGGCAAAACCCGTCAGCGTCTACAAAGAGCAAGAGCTAAAAATGGAACAAGATCGTCCTGAGCAATGGGCTTCGCGCCGGGAGCTTCCTAGCGGATCCGCGGAGCGGCGCGAATGTTTTGGGCGTGGCGGGCGAGTCAAAAACTCGCAGGGATCTCCGTCCGTTGATCTGACTCGATGAGCCCTGGAGGAGTTCCCCTCCGGGCCATCGCCGCCCCCCCCCCCCGCGAGACGGGGGCGCCTCGACTCATCTGTGTTCAAGAGCACGACTCCCCCGCGGGTGGAGGGGTACGCATTCCTCAAGACGCAAGGAAGTTCTTGGACCGCTGCTGGATGGTCGGACTCGAAGGACGCCTCGACCACTGTCGTCTGGCACCACTGCAGTTGGCTGTGGAGTCGCACGCGAATCTCCCGAAGTCTCCCGGGAAGCGGGGGAGGGGGAAGAAGGAGGTAAAACCGGGTCACCAGGAACGCTGGCGCGAGCGCCGCCGGCCGCCCAAGTCATCGGCTGCTCGAAGGAGCGCAGGGCGGTCAGGCGACTCCGGACGACCCCTCCGGCGAGGAGAGATGGAGGCGCGGCGAATCCCCGATCGAATGAAGGATCCGCGGTTTCCAGGGATACGTGACTGAGGGTGACTGGGAGGTACGAAGAGTGAGTGACCCGGGGGATGAAGAAAGTGGTTCCCGGGAACTGTTCCAGCTAGCGGCCGCAGGATGAGGAAGCGCCTGCCTACCCGTGTTTTCGGAACGGGGAGACGAAAACGAAAACGCGAGTGACCTGAAAGCAGGGATGCCAGCGGACTCGGCTGTAGGGATCGGAAAGAGGGGATATCCCCCCCCTCCCTCCCTATTCCGCGTGTGTGCGAATCCGGAATCTGCTTTGGCAGACCGGATGGGTCTTAGCGAATTATCTCTCTCCCGCGATGGCAGGGACAGGAGGAGGGAAGAATCCTTTTCCGGGAGGTTTCGAAATCGGCCCGCTGGTCTACCCCCTCCTCCCCCTTCTCTCCCCGACGGGGTCGTAGAACCCAGCGCGCGAAACCTGCGTACCTTTCCCCGCGGAGCCTCACCTCGTTCAGCGCGCGATGAGTGCGTGCATGAGCGCGCTTGCTAGGGACGTCAGGGAGGTTTTCGTGCCCGGATAGAAGAGGCAGGCGTACGCCCGGGTCTCCGCGGCAACAAGGCGACCTCTCGGACCTTCTGCGATGAGCGCTGCCTGGGCAACCGCCGTCCGCGCTCACCGCGGAAGGAGTGCAGGCGGAAATAAACAGCGCGAAGCCCTGGTGCCAGAGCGCCGCCAAGCTCGGGCCACGCCGCTGGCACCTTCCCCGTGATCCACGCGCAACTTAAGCGCAGGCACCTTCCCGTCCCGCCGCGGTTCGGGCCGCAGTCCCGGGCACTCAGAGAATTTTCGGATCGCTCCGAATACTTCCGACGCGTTCCCAACCCTAAGGCGGCGGGGGGGAGAGAGGAGAGGAGATGAGTTTTCGCACACACGAAAAAAAATAGGAGAGAAGGGGAGGGGAGGGAGGGGAGGGATGAAACAAAATGAAATAAATTCACCTCAGTCCTTCAGGCGGCAAAATCTTCCCGTTAGAGGAAGGACCATCCCGGAATGGAGGAACGAAGGGAGGATTCCGCCAGCAAAACGATCGGGATGCTGTCACGACTTCGGTTACGTTCCATGTAAGCGGGCGTAGTGGCAGTACTGCTTGAGTCCCCCCACGTATGGTCGATAGGCTGCTTGTACGCAGTGTCACACAAAGATCAGTCAACGGGCCAGCGGCAAAATGGACGATGTGTCTTCCCTCTCATCTGCGGAACACCTCACTCTCGTGGCGCTTTATCTTCGAAGAGCTGATATGCCTCTTTCAAGATAAGGGTTGTTTGCTTCGTTCCGCTGTTCATTAAGAAGCGTTGCTGCTGCTGTCACCGAAGGCCGCCCTCCATCTTGTACTACCTGTGCGTACGGGGTAAGGACAAGCAGGAGTTCGTTCAGTCACCTCCTCGGCCTTTTCCCGCCGCGGATGCGTCTCTTCACCTCCGCGTGAGTTAGAGGCCGCGTCGGGGGGCAGAGAGCTTCTCTCCTGCGCCGACGGGGGGCATCTTCCCCCGCGGGGGCAGTCGGTGGGGATCGCCCCTCTGGCAAGGGGGAAGTGGTCCGCCCAGAGAGCCCTCCTCGTTGTTGACGCGCGCAGCGCGGCGCGGCGGACGGAGAGGCAACGAGGACGCGGGAACGACGGCGCGAGGCGAAGTTTATAAATCTTCTCCCCCGGAATGGTTCCCGAGGGATCGAGCGAGCACATCGCAGTTGCTCGCACAAATTTTGCAAACTCTCGGGGAAAATCGTCCTCGGCGCTCGGGGTCTGCTGCCGTCGCAACTTTCTGAATGGCGGCGGCGGCTGGACGTTGGCTTCAGTTTCCTCTCGAGAAATGCAATGAGCCTGACCCGGCGCGGAGGTCGTAGGGAGGCTGGGCTTTTCTAATCTGGTGCCACGGTCCCCGGTTCTGGAGTAAAAAAAAAGAAAAGAAAAGAAAGCAAAACTCTCTTGCATTTAGTAACCACCGTTCGTGCAAGCTCTGCCAGCGTTGCAAGTCGAGCCCGCTCCTCCTCGACGTAGACCATCGAGCGTTTCCACACGATGTCTTTTCGGACGGTCCCCTGGAAGCTCCCCCTTCGGCTCCTGGCTTTGCCTCCGAATTGTTTGCTTCTTTTCGTCCCGCCCTGCTCCGAGATGCACCTCGTCGCAAAAAAAAATTGAATAAAATTCGTGATCCCGCCTGCACAGGTAAGCTGCGAAGACTTGTGCGAAGGAAAGTCGCGCTGGTGCCGACCGCCGGCCTGTCATTTTGCAATGGGAATCAGGGAACCGCAAAAGCTTTGCATCCGAAACGAAACACTTTGAAGAAATGAGCGAGCCACTCTGGGTGGATACACGCACGTCCCTCCATCACCTCCGTAACGAAAGTCAGGAGGAAAAGCTTGGTGAATTTCGAGGAATTCGGAAGCTCCGGAAGAAGCACCTCTGTGGATTGGCCAAACCATTGAAAGGAGATGTCCCAGAGTGAAAGCATCTGCCTGGATACAAGGAAGATTCAGTCATCCGGAGGGACAGCTGCCATGAAAACCTCAACAACAAAAAAAGGCTGCTGTTGGACCATCTAAGTGGTATGTCGGAGTGGAATCCAAAATGAAAACGCCGCTCTTCTAACACGGAACAGCTTTTCAGCTAGCAATGCAATAAAGAAAAACAGAGCTTTAGGAAGCATCCATTGAGATCAGATGAGTCCATCTTGCTGAGAAAAGGGAAAATCCCTTCTCGGCACCTCGACTTCACAGGCGCCCAGTTCCTGCAGACGAGGTAAAACACACACACACACACACACACACACACACACAGGACTCTCTGACCATCCCACGAGGAACGCACGTGGTCCCTAGCGAGGAGAAAATTTCTTCATTTTTGATTTTCCTGTCCAGGTCGGCACTAACTATCTTGTCCCAGTTTTTCCGACTTATTTGCACTTTAGCACACCCTTCCTATTTCGGTGAAGACCTCCTTCGAGAGCGAACGGGCGAGAGATTCAGGACTCTTCACCCAGCTGGAGCGCACCGCAAATTCGATTTGTACACTTCCTTTACCTGAAGACGAGAAGCATTCGAGCAATTCTATCAGCTTTCCTGTAGCTGCATGGTTGGAGTCGTGCAGAGGCACTCGGAATGGCCTCCGAAGTCTCTTCTAAGCTGGTCGGAAGCTGCCTCGGAGGTGCTCTTGGATTGGTCTCTCTGGGAGACGGTCCAAACGCCTCGTTCTCACGTCTCGGTGTGATGAGCGCTGTGCTCTGCTGCGCACAGGGCAGCATGGGAAGATGCGGATGGAATCAATTTCATCACATCACGAAGGGGTGAGCGATGCAGTCAGGGATTTGTGCTCAGCGTGGAGCGCGACGCTGATGGTTTGTTTAACCGAACAAGGAGTGTGTACAGATGGGAATGGGAACACAATATCTCGAAGAAAGCCTGGGAATCGTGGATGGCAAAGAATAGAAACGTGTGCACGCAAACAAGCGAAAAGAAAGTTTCAAGAGGCAGGAGTACTCCAAAGACCAATCCCCTAAGGAAATTCCGGGAAGACAGCTTTTAATAATCTGAAACGTGTGAAACATGTACCAGTTGTTGTGAAATCGTTGTGTGCCTATGAGTAATTATGAGAAAAAAATAACCACGGTGACTCTGGAATTAAGCTTATCTCTTGAAACCGCATGTGTGAGGCTTATCGATACATTACAGAGGAACAATGTACCTGTAAGGAAGAACTCTCAAGTGAAAACCCAGATAAGATGTACTTATCACACTCATCAAGCGAGCGAAACGGAAGACTGGCGCCGTGGGACATTCTTGGACTTTTGAGGAATCCACATGTGCAACCAAAGAGTCAAGCAGCAGCAAAGATATGATGAACTTTTCTCGTTGTGAAACTTTCAGAATTTGGTGATTAAGTTCCCAACAGTCGTTAGTTTTGCCAGATGCCAATTGCCGTTCTCACGACCTGGAGCTAATATCCCGTGGAAACCATCGCTTCATTAAGATGGATGAGTACTGGATTAATTCCAGCATTCACTATTGCTGATATTGCTCAATCTGAGAGCATTCATCTTGATTAGCTTTTCCGATTCATCTTTCGATTGGGTGTTTCGGAATAGATCAGGAGAGAAAGAAGAAAAAGAAGAAATCCGTATTTAAAGAAAGAACACGAGTGCATCTTCGCATACTATCATCCGCCTGTTTGTCCGTAAGCATGTAATAAAAATGAATCGCCTGCCCGAGCTAATCCATACTCACAGTCGTTTCAGCTGTGGACGTGAAAGGCACGACCGTCGACGAGGCAGTGCATATGGGGGAGAAGGGGTCCGTGATCCGTGAGATCGGTGGAGGTGCAGAGCGGCTTAGGCCGAGGGGAGCGCGGCAGCACGGAGAGGCACCCGAGAGGCTCGCACAGCGTAATGAGAACGCGGAGCCTCGCAACTGACGAACTGACAGCAAATGAGAACTCGGGACGGACGAGCTTTCAGAGAGAGAGAGAGCACACCATTGTTGCCGGACGTCTAAATATAGCCCGCGCGGCCTGATCTCCGCACCCCGCGAGCACCATTGTTACCGGATGTCCAAATATAGTCTGCGCGATCGGGGCAGAAGCCGGACTTCCAGCCACGCACTTGTCAAAGGGCGTGCTCAGCAGAAGAGCAACAATGGCCTGGGGAGCGCTGGCCACGGCCACGCGCGTCACGTGACGGCGTCGCCTGTGGTTACGATTGCGGCGGTAGCCTTCTTCCGCCCAGGAACAGCGTAACGGGGGAGGACGGGGTAGTGACGCGCTGAAGTGCGCGAACGAGTGAACCCTTCCCCAAAAGTCGCCTTCGACTCTTCGGGAGACGCGCCCTGATCGAACCCGCGGCAGCGGATGTGGAGAAGAGAGTCCAGATGCGAGGGGGATCGGTCAGGAGGAAACTTGGCTGGAGACGCGAGAAAAGCGATTCCTCCCGGGGAGGGAGAGAGGGGAAGAGAGACGAACATCCTTGGGACGGCTGCGCCTGAAAGGGAAAGGGATGCAGAACGTGGCAGGCAGGAGCTTCCGACCGTTCGGCGGGTATCCGGCATCTCTCTTCCACCTTCCGACCGAGAAGAGGGCTTCCCCCGTGCCATGGAAGCACAGCTCCCCTCGTAACTTGCGCACCAAAAGAGGCGGGTCTCGGTGCTTGCTTAGCAGCGGAGGATGCGCCGGGACAGGCGGCGATCGGCGTCTGGAGCGAGCCGCGATACGCTCCTGAACACATCTGTTCCCTCTCCCCAGCCGTCCTCTCGTCCGTCCCTCCCTCACATTCGGCACGCTTCCGGACCTTTCTCGAGCGCAGTCTCAGCAGGCTATCGGGGCTGCTGCGTCGTGTTCTTTCCCCATCTCCTCCGCTGCAAAAGTTCCCGAAAACTTTCCCTTTCGAGATTTTCGGGGATGACCAATCTCCCCTCTTCCTCCCCCTCCTCCCTCTCCACCTCCCCCCTTCCTCTTCCTTTCCTGCAGTGAGTTTCCCTCTCAGCACACCCTCTCCAGTACCGGAACGGCCGTTGCCTTGGCAACTTCGCTTCGACGGAAGCATTCCCAACGCACGAGCTCGTCTTCCTAAAAGGGCACCGAGCGCGCGTTTCCCTCTTCCCGATCGATTTCCGGATACGGGATTGGATTTCAGTTCGGGTGGCTGAGGACTCGCGGCGACGCTGCGCGCATTCGGTCCGGACTGGACGTCTCCCCCCCAACCTCACCGCACCCACGTTCGAACCGCCTCTGCAATCCGGCTCGAGGCTGTCCTGTCAGCAGAGGAGGGAGAGCAGCAAGAAGCAGGAGGAGGAAAAGAGAAGGGAATCCTGCAGTCACGTAGAGGCAGTGAAGGTCTTCTGGGAGCAGCTATTCTGCAACCCTTTTTCCGCTCTGTTTCATCTCCACAGCCTCCCCTCACCTGGAATCCCTCCGAGTTGCTTGATCCTTTGCTTTCGGTTGGTCCCAAGGCCCTTGCTTGCAATGAAAGGGAGGACTGGGGAGGGGGAGTGCCGTCTTTCAACGTCCAGAAGCGACTTGAGCGAAGGTTCGGGAAGAACACGCTCCTGAATTCTCACAAATCAGGCAAGGGAAGCAGGGGAAGGGGCATTTGCTCGGAAAGAAGGGGGAGGACTGTGGGGGAGCGGAAGGAAAAGGCTATTCCTTGTCGTACCGGTCAGCGGAGGGCCGTTTTCTGGTCTCTCACGAAGCTCCTCCTGGATGACTAGAAGGTCCTTCCTGAAGGACAGAGACCGGTTGCACGCTGAGTCCGGAGAGTCAAAACATCAGCACCGTTACCATGGAGAGGTCGGCGACGTCCTTCTCCGTCTGCGTAAGCACTCTGAACAAGGGTTCTCCCATGCCATCCCCCGGCTCTTCCACCGCTTCTTCCTACTGGAAGACCGTCTCCAAGGGTTGAGTCTCCTGAGGGGCTTTTTCCCTTCCTCTTCTTCCTCCCAGTCAGTGGCAGAGGATGACCCTCGGGTTCCCGGCACCTGTCCTGTAAGATCTCTCACCTCCCAGACTTCCAGCTGTCACCATCCGAGCTGACGTCTCCTGGGGGTGATGAAGCCTGCCGGCCTCGGTCATATGTTCTCACACCTCCTCCCGGAACGCAGCCTCAGGATCCCTTGGAAGGAAGAACCGGGAACTTCTAGTAGTTCCTTCCTCCGAACGGATCCCTTTCGGACCTGCTCGCTGCCCGAGGGAAGGAAAAGGGATCACGACACTACCTTTCCTCCTCGCTGCCCTCCCTCTGGGCGCCGCCTCCTGCCAATGGCCAAGCGGCGACCTTCGGCAGGAGTCGTCATTCCTCACAGCGTCCTGCTGCCGCCTCCTCCTCCTGAGCCCTGCCTCGTCGTGACGGGGAGGAATCGGGTGGGTGTGGGTGGGTGGGTGGGATACTCTTGTTTTCCCTCCTTCTGGACCTCGAGAGCGGCAGCCAGGAGGACGACTGCGGGATGCAACACCCTCCGGGACCCTCCCGTTGAGGGATGGACGGACTCCCCTCGAGCGGAGGACGGCGCTCAAGGCGGCACATTGACTCATGCGAGGAGGCGCCCGCCGAAAGGGCCGCGCTTCACGGAGGAGGAGGGGCGGGCAAGCACTCTTACGGAAGAGGGGAAGGGATCGGACTCTCTCTGAAAGTCGTTCTGGCCGGCGGGCAGATTATGGGAGCTTCGCTGCTTCTTGAGGCAGGCAGCCAGTCGTCTGATGGGGAGGATTTTAGGGGTGACAGCGATACTTTCCCCCCTTCCTCCCCCCGCGAACAGGGACATAGGAAGAAACGAGTCAGAGAGCTCCGCTTCCATGAAGGGCGGGCAGAGGGATGAAGGGGAGGGGAAGGGGGAGGAAGACGCTCTGGTAGGGACGGAGGGCGCGCCTCTGTCGCTGTATTATCCTCGCCCTGCACTCTTCTCAGCCTGGGGAGAAGTCACCTGCCGCCATGCAACCTCAGGAGATACCCGCGGCAGCGATGGTGCCTGGCGGAAAGCGAAGAGCATCTGCCGCAACTGCACGGTACTTCCCGCCCGTCTCGAGGAAGAGGAACTTGGGCCACTTCTTCCTTCACCTCTGCTGGAATCCACGCT
The DNA here is from genome assembly GCA_036172245.1 of Raillietiella orientalis. Classification (NCBI taxonomy): domain Eukaryota; kingdom Metazoa; phylum Arthropoda; class Ichthyostraca; order Raillietiellida; family Raillietiellidae; genus Raillietiella; species Raillietiella orientalis. Next base: position 3,757,553 of record JAYWIR010000002.1, on the reverse strand, counting down.
TCTTCTTTTTCCTTTCGCCGAAGGTCCTCCACTGCTAACGGTTGTGCCACGAGTGCAGCGGGCGATCTCTCCAGTTCGACCTTCAAACGGATCTCTTTCAAATGGTCTTTCCTGCCTCTTCTCTTCTCCGGATCAAGGGAGGAGCGCACCTGAGCTACAGTGAGATCCCGAAGATTACTCCGGTGGCGACTCGCCGCTTGCAAGTGGAAGCATCTCAACTCACGCTGAGCGGCTTCGATGCGAACGGAGTCCTGGAAAGAGGGAGGGTTTCGGGCTGGTGAAAGCACCATAGAGCGGTCGGCAGGATACAAAGCACAGAGCCAGAATGGGGCCTTGAAGTGGGCATCCCGGCAAGCGTCGTGGCAAGAGGTTGTATGAGGGGGCGGGCAGGGGAAATCAGGGCAGTGGGATGGTGCCGCAATAAAAGATCGGCATAGCGGACCCCCTTGGGTCAAGTTTTTCACTTGCTGAACAAGGGTCTACCTGGTCATGCAAGCGATCCGTCGGCTCTCAGCGGTGCCTTTCGACTTCTCAGAGCCATCTTACTGGTGATCTCATAACTATCTGTGGAACCTGGCAAAGAGGAAACGGAGTTATCCTGGCATACCGAGAGGGGAAAGCGTTCCCTTAGATCCACTGTGGGATGGTTTGCCCTCAGGCTCTGCTTCCTGAAGGAGGGGACACGTGTGAGGAAGGAACAGGAGGCCATGGCATTTGAACATGCAGAACCATCTGCGACGAGCCCCGAGGACGATGGTTCCGTTCCACTCCGAGCCGGAAAGGGAGCGGAACGTGCCGAGGATCTTCACCTCCCCCTCCGATAAACACTTCCTCCATTTAGAGGGCACCAAGCATCCCTCAGTTGCGAGACATCCCAAGGAACCCGGAAATCTCAAGAAAACTGAAATCAGAGACGGAGAGAGGGAAGGCGAGCCACGGCCTCCCAAAAGCTTTCCCTCTTATTGAGTCCTTTCCGCTCTCGCTTTTGCACGTTCGTCCATGCCGCAGGAACCTCAGAGTGCTTCCTTCCCGGCATCTGATAGAGGAACCAGGACCACTGCCCACATGTCGGAGGATGACGAGGTCAAAGCGGCGCCCAGTGAACCTCTCTGAGGTCAGCCCGACAGGATTCCCTTGGCTCTTCAAACCTGAAGACCTGAAGTACCCTCCTCCTGAATCGTCAGGAATCGGCACTTCTGCTGATGCACTGGAATCTTCTCTGCGACTCCCGCTGACACCAATGGACACTGCGGAGCATGATCCTGGACTGTGGCAGGCGCAGGGGACGGGAATCCCTCTCGCATCTGCTAGTGAACTGTGTTGCCCACCGGGACCCTATAGGAACGTTTTGAGACAACCCTGAGGGCCCCGAACAACCCCATGGACGTTCTACGAATTCTCTTCGTGCGAGATGCTCTTCCGCCAGTCGCAGCTCTAGTGCCTCTTTGTTGCATCCGCGGGATTGTGGCGGCCTGGAGCGAAACCGACAGAGGACGAGCCATCCAGCTTGCAGTTCGCTTTCTTCGGATAGCAGCAAGATGGCTCCACCAGGGTGCTATGCAGACGGACCTTGCTAGTATCCTGGAGAGGATGACGAGGACTCCCTCCAGAAGACTGTGATCCCTTCCCGGCCCTCCATAGTTTTTTTTTTTGTATTTTTTTGTTTAAATTTTATTTTTATTTTTGTTTTCTCCCCTCCCCTCCGCTGCCAAGGTGAAACTCGCAGGTCTGCCTACTGGTAACAGGTAACCTTCCTTGTGTGCATGATGGGAATGCGTGTCCCCATACGTTCTAAGCTTATTGTTCTTCAATAAACGCCCCGGCGTGACCTGGTGGCAACACCCCTTCATACCTCGCACTCTCGTCAGTAGCCGGAAGGAGTCGCGCCGTTCCCTCGACCGGGAGACCTGATCTGGCACGTGTACACGTACTTCCCCGTACGATGGTGCATCCCGGCTGCTCGACAGAAGCATTCTGCGCGCGGTCTCTGCTTTTATCTCGCGACGCTCACTCTGCCCGCAGGCTGCACGCGGAAGCCGCTCGATCGGCTGCATCGCATGGCTTCGCTGCCGACTGCGGCTCGCGCAGACCGACGTGCGGCACCACCACTAGCGCCGCCGGCACAGTCAGTCACCCAGTCTACCACCGACCATCGCTACCAACAGCATCGCGTAGTCATCGATGGCGCTCAGGGTGAGCGGCCGCTGGATCCACCGCTCGACTGACTGCTGGAAAGTCCCTGCTCGCCCTTCCCTGCTTCGTGCACGGCCAACTCTTGGCCTCTTCGGTGCCTCGACGCAGGATTCCTTGGGGAGAAGGGGAAGCAAGGGGGGGAGGGTAGAGGAAAGAGGGGGAAGACCTTGTTCCGATGTTGCCGTGGTCCGCTTCCGGATCGAGACGACGATCCAGAAATCTTCCCCTCCTCCGTTCTTCTTCCCCCTCCGGCGTCCAGCAGCTACGAAGGCGCAGCTCGTCTTCGCCGGAAGAGCTCCTCCGCGTGCGCGTGCGTGTGGGCGCAACTGCACTCGAGATGCGGCTCCCGATTCCTGGGGGAAGCGGGGGCTCATCAGGAAACCGGGACTGGGAGCGAGGAGCATGGTTGAGAAACGCCGCAAGAAGGAACCGGTTATCCTGGGAAAGAAGGGGGGCGAGGGGGCGTTTCTTGCCATCGCTGGGGAAAAAAACCTCGCAGAGGCAGTCAGCGAGATGATTGGAGGAGGAGCACGGAGAGAAAAATCCTTCCACCCCTTCCACGAACTGCGAACGCAGGATGGTGGCCTGACGTGTTCCGGTAGTGACATCCATCATGAAAGGCGTCATTAAGAGATTTACTTTCCGGGATGAGCAAAGAAGCGAATGTCCTGCCTCGACCTGTAGCCATGAAGTCCCTTTCCAGGCTCCTGTCCCTGCCTTCTCCCATGCTTTCACATTTTGCAATTCCAATAACTGAATAACTGTTCCCTCTAGGTTGGTGTTAGCCGAGATCCTCGTCCGCGGAAGTCAGCATGGGGTAAGATCTGGTCGTCACATAGCTTTTGCATCGTTCGGATCTGCGTCCAGATGCTTCCAAGAAAGCCTTGAGTCGGGTGTTGTAAAGGGCAAGCGACGTGGGCACATGGATGTCTGGCGCGGTTTCCATTCAGGTGTGCACTATAAGACACTGACTAGAACATTCGAGGAGGCATGTAGGCGGCCTCGGGCGATCGAAGACTGGAGACCCTTGAGCCAGACGGAGACCCTATTTTAAGGCTTGTTGGGCGCCCACCGATAGTGTGTCCTCGTGAACCACGATCCACACCACCGCGAACAGACAGTGGTAAGTGCGTAAAAAATGACTGCATTCCTTTCTCTCTGCTGCCGCTGCCGCCGTTTCGACGGGTCCTCATGAAGTTGAGGTTCCCGTCGACTTTGCATTCGGTCGCTTGGTATTTCCACAGGGGATGGATGACAATTCACATGGCGGCCTCAGACCCTGGATTTTCATGTGTAGTGATCTTAAGCCTCCAAGACCTAGAGAATTCGCTGGAGAAACAAGCGCTGTCTGTCCGCTGTATTCGTACTGTTGACCTCTCAGATCCTCGTGCTTCAGCAGCGAGGGCAGTTGTGATCGCGAGACCATTCATCCGGTCTCTACGCAACGCGGGTATCGCAGCATCCATGCTTTCTAGCCCCACATAGCTACTCCTCGGAGGAAGAAAGACGAAAACCCGCGTTATCGAAGTGCAGAGCTCGTGTGTGGCGTGGAAGATGCAGATGCTCGTCGCACTCGTGCACTGCCGAGCGCTGAGGTGCGATACGACCGTCAACAACACCTCCGATGGAGGCTGCTTGCAAGCCGCGGCTGCAAGACGTGCACCATCCCGTCGTTTCCTTTTCCGATTCAACGTCTGAAAACCGCAGCAAGCAGTACAGAAGAAGGACGAGCTGAGGCAACCCGAAGAGGGATGTCGGAAGCGTCGGCCAAGGTCTGAAGAGCAGCATCACGAGACGTCGAGAAAAGCGGCAAGTGAAAGTTGATTTACCACCTGGAGAAACTCGTATTTCATCAAGAGGCGGCCGTTCATTCCGCTGTAAGAGGAACGAGGTAGCCTCTCGAGATTACGTGTCCCACAAGTGGGATTCAGGAAGCGCCACGATTCGCACGTTCTTCGCTGGAGTACCGGCAACAGCGAGGAAGCTGCTTGCTGAGCGAGACGCTGCTCGGGGTCAGACAGCAAGAAGAACCTTCGACGACTTTTCACACTGCCTTTCTCCGCTGAAATGCACCGGTGCCATCCGTTGGAATCCCTTCTTTGCGCCGCCGTAGCCGTTGGAATCCGAACGCTCCCACCATCTAGCGGAACTTCCGGGAGTGACTGATCCGCTCCACCCACGAACGGCAATCACCGCACTCGCCTTCTGTCCCGCCACGCTGACCCTAAAGAACGTTCTTCCTTGGAGCCATCCTGTGTTTGCCGGTGTACGGTCGCGTGTTCGCTGCAAGCAAGGACCGGTCTTCACGGCGTGGGCTGACTCGAAGAGCATCAGAGACAGAGACCGCCCTTTGCCCGCATCCGAAAGCCGTCAACTTAGTCAGGCGAACCCCGCAATCTTCTGGCTTACCGAGCGCTCGACGTGTGCCTTTGGCTTCCATTCACCGACTGTTTTCTTGCAGGTGACGTGGCCAGCCGCTCGGGAGGCAGAAGAACTTGCAGCGGAATCCGATAACCCAACAACCATGCAGCCCCAGCGCTTCTTGGCCCTGGCCTTCTTCGTCGCCGGGAGCGGTGAGTACGAGCGTGGCGCAGGGAAGCCCTTCCTGTTTCGTGACATTCGGGTGGACGTCCAGCCCTTCGCCCAAACGGGGACTGCGCATCAGCCGAGGCGCGAGGTGGGCTTTGCGGCCTATCGGGGGGGAGGCAGGCGCGCTCTTCGACGATGGAGAGTGGGCAAGTTGGACGCGACGCCGGCAGCGCACGAAACTCGCGAGTGGTTGCACGTGCCGTTTTGAGCGGATTCGCTCGCGTGCCGTTCCTGGACCCGTAGCTGCGACCTGACTCGGATGTTCCCTAGCGATCCACTGCAGCTGCGATTCACCGATGGAAGGCGGGGAAAAGTCCGGAGGCGCTCCCAGGTGGGTTTTCGTGAGGTGAGTGCACGTGCCCTCTTTCGGCCGGAAGACTAATCACGAATTAGGGATAGCGATCTCGATTCAATGAAAGGAGCCACCGCGCTGGAGTACACCATCGATGGTGCCGAAAGCATGGTGACGACACCTGCAACCACCGACGGAACGCCAAGCACCCCTGAGAATTTGGGAGCGATGGGAGCTGAGGAACCAGTGGACATACAGATAGTGCCGAAAGTGACGACCACTGGCAGCGGTGAACTCACAGCAAGGAGAGAGGAAACTCTAAAGAAGGAATGGATGGGGAAGCAAGTGTCTTTTTCGGAGACGCTGAAGCTACAGAGGAATCAGCTGAGAGCGCAGCTCGCGTTTCAGGAGCAGCTGCTGGAAGAGCAAAGGCATCTGCTGGAAGACAGGCTGCAGGTGCAGCTGCTGGAGCTCCAGCAGAAGCTGGAGGAGCATAAGCTGTTCCTCGAAGACAAGCTGTTCGAACAGAAGGGGGAGCTGAACGAGGTGCAGCAGCACGTGGAAAGCCAGCAACAAGAACGCGAGCGGAAGCTCGCGGCGGAGCAGCAGTTCCTGGAGCAGCAGATGGAATACCAGAAGAAGCAGCTGGAAAAATACAAGCAGGAAGAGCAGGAAAAGCTTGCTAAGCTGCAGGAGATGCAGCAGGAAGCCCTCCTGGAGAAGCAGCGTGTTCAGCTGAAGAAGCTGGAAGAGGATTACCGGGAGCACCAGCAAAGGTTCGAGGAGCAGCAGAAGGAGATCTGGGAAAAACTGGAGCGACAGCACTTGGAAGTGACCGTCCAGCTGGAACAGCAGATGCAGCTGATGCTCCAGCAGCAGGAGTACCATCGCCAGATAAGAGAGCAGCAGCGCGAGCAGCAGCAGATCCTCTTTCTGGAGCAACATTACCACCACAGGAGACTTCGGGAGCAACAGCGAGAGTTCCAATTCAGACTGAACCAGCAGGAAAATGCCATCCAGGCGCAACTAGGGAGCCAGAGACAGCTTCTGTCGGAGCAGCTTCTGAACAATCAGAAATATATCGAGGACAAGCTGAAGAGGTATGGAAGCTGGACCTGAAGGCCTGGATCAACTGAAGAGAAAGTAGCAGCCGAATAAACGTCTCCTCTTGACCGCTTGGGAACGCCAAGGTCAAAACGACAGGTCGTCCCAAATGTCGTCTCAAGGGGGGTGACGATAGGGTTGCCATGGAAAATCAGGGGAAGGTGTGCCCTCCACAAGAGGCTGGGGTCAGCACTCAGGTCCAAAGAGTTCCTCGCAAGGAGGGATCAGGGTTTCCATAGAAAAAAATGCTCAGCGTACAGGAGCGCCTACCGAAGGTGTTGGCGTCCACTTGCGAGGCGACAGGAGGTCAGGTCACCTTCGCGGAAGCAGAGCGTTTTACTCTGCCTGCGGCGTCCGCAGGATCCCCTCGGGCTGCCTCTTCCTCGGACTCTCTCCCTCGTCTATCTGCGGGTGGTACTCCGTGGAGAAATTTCGAGGACATTCGCGAACGAGGGTACCCGCGGGATGGTCTCGGGCTAACCTGTGGGGTTCGATCGCTTCTCGGAGTCCCCAAGGTCCGACGCCCGGTCACCGGGAGACTCCAGCATCAAGTGTTCCTCTCGCTAGGAGGAGCGGTCCCCTACCAATCCACCCCAGAAGAATGGGACCCGGACTGCACCACCACCGGTGCCCGCTCGCTTTGGGGCGAGCAACAGTGACAATGGTTTGGTTTCCCGTCCCGTGCCAGCAGCATTCGCCGGGACAACTTTCGGAGCATCCTCGGAGTCGTGCAATCCGGCGAGGTGCCAAGGGAACCTCATGTCCCCGGGTGGAGGGCCGGCATCGGCTCCGTAGCCGCAGCTTTGAGCGGAGGACGAAGTGGAGAAGGCGGCCAGGTTGTCAGGATCGTGGAGGAGGAGCGACCCTGGTCACCAGTCGTGCCCTCCGGCACAACAACCTTCTTCAAACGCGAGCATGAGAGCATCGTCCAGAGTCGAAACCGCGCGCTCGTCCTGGCAACCCTGCGGCCCTGGAGCTCGGAAGACCGCAGAAGGAAAAACGCCTCCCCTCTCCCCTTGAAAGGGAAGAGGGGGGAATTGAAAGGCTATGTCCTGAGGCACTTAGCCTGAAGGAGGCCTGTGATCCAAACGTGGTGGTCGGCGGGTGGGACCGTTGCGTCAGCCACGACGACAGGGGCGTCCTTCGGTCGCGGACCGAGAATTCCCATCTCATCAGACGCAGAGCTGACTTGGACCCGGACCCGCGTGAGCTCCGATCGGTGCTCGCGGGAGGCAGACAGGAGGCAGGAGGGTCTACCGTCTCCCAGAAAGGTGAAAGCCACTCGAGTCAGCTGGTCCACGCCAGTCCACGCGAGTCGCGGTGCTGCTCAGCGTGGGGTGGCCAGCATTCCGATCTTCCTTGCGGCGCTGGACCGGCGGATCAGCCCGGGGCAAGGAGGGGAACGGCCCGGGTGCTCGCGCGGTTCCGCTTACTCTTCAACTCATGGGGTTCTCGCAGGCGCGGCAGTCGCGCATCTTCTGGAGGAGGGGGACCACGAACTTCCAGGAGGCCCGGGAACAGGAGGAGTCCCGGATGCTCTCCTTCCCGTCCTCCCTTTGCAGCTCCTCCCCGACTCCGCGGAACCCGGAACGGAAGAGGGAGAGTACATCCCGGGCGATCCTCTCCGCCGACCTGGTTGGCGCTAGTCGAAGAACTCGGACTCGCAGAAGGAGCAGCGGAGTTCCAGAGCGGCTCAAGGCAAGGGAAGGACTTGCGTGCCCGCGAGGGGGGTCCGAACGACCTGTCGGCACCTTCCGGGATGATCCAATGGTTACCGAGGAGACGACTGGGTCGCCCTCCCGCCTGCCACCCGAGGTCAGCCGGCCGAAGAGGCGGCCGTTCCTCAGGGGACGCGTCAACCGCACCGAGAGGGAGGCTCCCTAACTCTCGTGGCAAACGCAGCGCAAGAAAGCGGACATCGCCGGAGGCGCAATGGCATCGGTGACTCGATGGGCGGAAAGAAGTGGCTCCACGGATGGCGAGGGGGCCGAGGGGCGGAGACAGGGACAGACGAGGAGGGGGAGTTTCGTGAGCCGCCCCCCCACCTTCCCAGCTGCACCGGAGAAGAGGGGAGACATCGCGCTCTCCCTCGAACGGCAAGAAGAGCAGAAGAGCCTTGCTCTTCCTCGCCGGGCCTGCTGGGCGGGCTCCAGCAGCAGTGCCAGCGCATGACATCGCATGACCCCCCCGAGTCCCGCGCTCCGGGGGTTCCCCGGTTGAACCACTGGAGCGCTGGGGAGGTGGAAATCCCTCCGGCACTCTCTGCATCGGCTCGCGGCGTACTCCGTCCCCGAGAGGACGCCTAGCCGGAGGGCCTTCATGGAGCGTGCCGAGGGCGCCCCTTCACGCAGACTCGCGACCAGTAGCCACTCCGAGTCACCCTCGCGGATCGACGATCTCTGCAGCACCCGGGAAGCTGGAAGAAGGACGGAGGGACGGAGAAGCCACTGTCCTCGCATTCTCCTCGTCGCGCGAACCCCGGAAGTGATCCCACTTGAGCCGGGAAGCCAGGGACGGCATATCCGTGCCGTGGTCCACGATCCGGGACTCCTCCTCCCAAATCCACTCCCACCTCATTTCCTGTCCCCCGACTGCCCAGTGCTCCCCAGCGGTCGCAGCGCCTGCAGGAAGTCATCCGTAGGGAGAGGGGTTTCGGCCTCCTGTCGCGGGAGCGCTTGGAGCGAGAGCTACAGTGGAGAACTCGTGGTGAAGTTGTGGAGCGCCAACAGTTGCCTCCCGGTAGGCTGTGAGAGACCCTCCTTGAGCGCCGCCGCCGCAACAAGGCCCTGCCGTCCCGCGGACAGTGGAACCTGGTTGCAGGAACTCCGCCAACGACTAGCGAGACAAGTCCAGGATCACAGTAGCGACAGGAGACCGTCGTGCAGTCCGTCATGTAGGGCGTGGGCCGGAACAGCCCCCGCCCCGCGTCGTCGCCCTCCCCGAGGAAGCAGCTTGGCAGTAACCTACCGGCGAGGCAGGGGGGTCCCGCTAGGTCAACTCCAGGAGGAAGGCCGTAGGCGGCTGGACTGCGGGCCAGCTCACAGGCACTGCAACCCCAAGCGCCCCACTGAAAGGACTCTTGCACTGAGGCGAGCTCCTCGAATTCCCCCGGGAAGACCCCGATTCACCGTTAGCGCACCTGAACAAGTACATCCTCCCTCTCTAGTGGGGGAAGCTGGCGATCCTGCTATTGCACTGGAGTCTCCCGCACGACGCCCCCTGACATCACTGGACTGGAGGGGGGAGGAGGGGAGGGTGAACCCCAGCTGCAGCAAGTGCGGAGGGAGAGAGTCCCACCCTCATTTGCCCGTGGACTGCATTGCCCTCCAGCCTTCATGGGGACTCTCAGCCACGGCCCTCCGCATCCTGGTTCGCGACCCCAGACGGAACTTCTTGAAGCGCCTCTTCGCGGGCGAAGTCCTACTGTCCCAGCCGCGCCCCTAGCAGCAACGTCTTCGCCGCCTCCGTGGGATCGCGGCGGCCTGGAGCGACTACAGGGAGGAGACCAGGATGACGGAGATGCGGCCCACTTTGGGCCGTCCTCTCTCCACGGATGGCATCGAGATGGCCCCACCACCCGGGATACATCCAGCAGGACCTCGCCATAATCCTCGGAAGGATGCAGAGGACGTCCTCCAGCAGTCAGGGAGGATCTCTTCCCAGACCCTCCATAGCTTTTATTTTATTTGGTTTTTATTTTTCCGTTCGTCCCCTCCCCCCTACTGCTGAGGCAACCTCGCCGATCTGCGTGCCGGCCCCTCGGCAGGTTCCTCGTATGGATGGGCATGGTGGACCGTGGGCCAGTAAGTTTGTTCTGCTTAACAGACGCCACGGCGCACCCGGGTGGGCAGCGCCCTGAGAGAGCCGGAAAGTCCAGAGGCTCTGCGAGCTGTGCTGGCGCCTTGCGTCCACCGACGCAGCCGGAGGGCGTGCTGGACGCTGCTGGGACCACGCGCTCCTTCTGGGACACACTCAGGGCGACCGGGCGCAGCAGTCCCCCGCGTGGGTAGAGTCGGTTCGCATCCGGGGTGGACACCGGTCCAGCAAACCCGTGCGAGGACCGAACCTCCCGATCAAAGCGGAGAAGAACCCGCAGCTCCAGGTGAAGGGGGGGGTCAGGCAAGAGGGACCCCCCACCCAAGCGCCAGTAGGAATTTCCCCGCTCCTCAGCCGCGAACGGGCCCCTTCCGCAGGCACGCTGTAGCCGGGCGCATCGAGATGAATTGGCGGGACCGGGATGCTTGAGATGCCGGGCAGGACGATCCAAATGCGGGGGAGCGTGGAAATTTTCAATTTCGACAGGATTCACGGGTCCATCCATCCTTCAGAGCACGCCGGAAGGTACCTTTCTTTGCCTTCAGCTTCACCTCGGGAAAGAGGGAGAAGGGGAAGAACGCAGGGGGGAGGGGGGGAGGAAGAGTAAATAAATAGATAAGTAATGATAGGAATTTTTTTTTTCGTCTATTTAGAGAACCCTGTTTTTTTTGGCACCGCTGGAGAGGCAGTTCTTCCTCGGTTAAGTTTGCAATCATGTAAATTTATTTCGCGGAATCTTTTTTTTTTTTTCATGCTCAGTGAACGAGATCATCTACAAATGTCTTTCAAGGTACTTAAATCCACGTACTTTGTGCCATTTCGCCGGAACCCGGCAATATATTAAACGTAACGTCAATTGCAATTGGAATTCTTTCGATTCGATCGCACAGCTCGTCAGAGCCGCGCAAATTGGAGTGCCGCCTAATTAACTTCCTGCAAACTTCCGGAACATGCGAGGCCCCCAGCTGCTTCCTTTTGCTGCCCGGTTAAAATATTTGAATTTTCGAAGGCCTCTTCTGGGTGTGTGTGTTTCCTTGGGTTTCACTTTGCCCAGAATTTCGCATTCGAGACAGATTAGCAGGGGAGGGGGGCGGAATTGACTGATACTTGTCCTCTGCTGATTATAATTTCTAGTTAGTCGCTGGGCGCCTCCATTTGCAAATCGCTCTCCCGGTGATGACGGGAGTCAGGAGAAATGGGGAATCCGCGCAGCCGAACGTTGCGACCTCCTCAGCAAGTTGAACGACAACGCGGCACGGTGGTGACCTCGCGTTTGGCCGGCTTTTGTGTTCTCCGCCGCGTGTGGCTGCCGCGCATCCTCGACGTGGCGGTCGTCCTGGACACGGATCCCGCTTGGTGCACGGTCGCGCCACGCGCGCCTCTGGGCGCCACTGCTTTCGCTTTTCCTGAAATCTGCTTTGCTGAACGTGTTTTGCGTCTCGGCTGCTTGCCATGTAGCCACTTGCGATCGCCGTGCTGTTCCGCCCCATGGCAGGTTCCGCCCGCACCCGTGTTTACTCTGTCAGCGATCCTTCATTTTCGAGTAATCTCTTCTGGGTAATGCAACGTTGTTCCCTGCAAGGGAAGCCTTCAATCGATCATGTGAAACTTTCGACCAAAAAACCCGTGTTTGCCGAACTGGAAAAACAAAAATATCAAGTGATGCTTCCCTGCTGCCGGCTGCTGATACCAATTATCCAAACGACTCGGTCACTAAAGCGTTAAGCAAACGCCTCGCACGCAGGCTTCCGGTGTCTCCTTCCCTCCCCGCTCTTCCTGTTGGTTTCCGTCGGTTCGGAAAGCGAGCTCGGCGCGAGATCGCGCGCGTGTGGTCGGTCGTAACTCAACGAGCCGCGCGTTCGCACTTCATGTTAACGTGCCGACGAAAGACGAGCCATCCAGGCCGGATGAGTTGTCACCGCTCCGGGATTCGATGGATGCTGCAGCCTGCACCCGAGCCGCCGGCGCGAGCGCGCGTCCGTGGATACCGGAGCGTCCGTGGCTACGCGCATTGTTTCATCGTAAACCATGCGGATCTGGAATACCGGCTTGCGCTATTTATAGCACGACCAGGTGCAAGCGTCCGTTCGTGCTGGTCGGGAACGCTTCATCCGTGCTTCGGACGCGGGGTGGGAGGTGCTGCCTTGTCGATCCGCTCGCCGCAGCCGTGCAGGGCATCCCAGGGTGCAAGGCCGGAAAGGAGGTTCCGACCGCGCGGAATCCCCTCCTGCAAAAAAAAAAATACTTTTGTTTTTGTTCTCTCCCCCCCCCCCAGCCCCCCTTTTTTTCACCTCCCCCTTTTTTTTTTATTCTTTCCTCTGAGAGATGGAAAACTTTCCTTGGCTGCGTCGACTGCCACGACCTCCCTCCCTCCCTCCCCACGTGGCGAGTGAAGTAACGAGGGCGCCGCTCGCTCCCCAGAGGGAAAAAACAAGCAAGGAAAGACAAAAGAGTTGAAGCGCTGCACCTCCTACTTCCAAGATTTCCGCGCTTGGGAAGAACAGGAAACCCGGAAGAAGTCCTCGGGAAAGGGGATCGATGTGCCAAGTTCCGGTGCGAAGTTCAGAATGCGCTGGAAAAAGCGCACCAGGGTTACTCGAGTTGCCAAACCGCCTGGTTGAGTCGGGGTTGCGTGTAGGCAAGCAGATGATGGTTGCCACGGAACTTTCCGGAAAGAGCCCGGAGCCTCACCAGCGACCTTTGCAAGGTTTTATTATTTCATTTTTTTTTTTCCTTTTTCCTTTTTTGAAAACAAAAACACTCGCCCCTTCTCCCCATTCGTAACATAAGAGTCTCCCTTGGGGCCGTATTTATAGATCAAGGGCCCGCTAGATCGCAGCTCATTTCCAGCGATGACGCAACACCGCGGTGTTGCGTGACGCACACTGCACTGCTCGAGACGCGGCTCCTTTTCCTCTGCAGCAAAAAAGACGGAAGAGGAAAGGCGAGAGCACCTACTGAGAGGGAAGAGATCAGGTGACCCACGCCCATCGTCTCAGCACCCGCCCGTCCCACCCTCCGCGCGTCGAGCCGGGAAAGGGACAGCTGGAGGACGGGGAGGGAAAGGGTAGCGAGCCCTCTCCAGAGGAGCAGGCGTTTCCACAACTGGGTCGAACCCCCGGCGTAGAGTGCTTGCGTCCCGCGAGAAGAGGTGGGAGGGAGGCTGAGATGGGAGCATCGCACGCGGGCCGGCCCGTTTCGGCTGGGTGATGAGGGGGAGGGAGGGGGGAGGAAGCGCTCCGCGCGCGCACCCCAGCAGCAGCCGCGAGCCGGTCGTCCTCTGGGGGAGGTGCAAAGTGTCCCATCCCTGCAGGTTCGCAGAGCCCTGTGGGGCACGAGTGAGTGAAAACGCACGACGTGTGGAACGTTCGGGCATCCTCATGCTGCTCTGGTGCTTGAAGGGTTGAAATGGGGTCCCGTTCTGGACGGCTCCTCTGAACACCTCCCTCCCTACTGGACGTGTACCTTCGTTGTCACGCGCGGGGATCTCTTACGGCGGCGGTTCCTTCCTCCACTGTGAGGAAGGGGTGCTTTGCCCCTTTGCAGCTTGGCATGCAGGCTGCTTTATCTCTGTGCTGCGAAGCGTTTGGAAGACGAGAAGAAGCAGCCCTGCCTCGCGGATCCCAAATTCAGACGTCATGTCGTGGATGCAGTTGTCCTTCCCATCTCCTTAACCAGGTGAAGCTGCCGATTCATTGGTCGTAGGTCTGCCGGTGGGGGATTTCCGTGCTCCTTCCTTTTTCGGAGCCCGACTACCTCTTCCGCGAAATTGCTGTTTCGTGCGTGCACTCGGGATGGCTTCCCACGATCCAGGTTTTCCTCTTCCCTCCTTGGGTTCTCTGGAGGATCTGCAATTCAGATAAGCGAAGATAGGGAAGTGATGTCGGGGGATTCTGATTTCATCTTGGCTTATCTGTTATACCGGGGGTATACGTCTGCTGCCATCCATAGCTGAGCGTGAGGACCGCGGCGGCGCTGTCGCCGCCTTCGCCTGGCGCCGAAGGTCGGCACTCGCTTCCCTGAACCCGTTCGAAGCCGGTGTTGTTGGGTGGTGCGCCACGTATTCAAGGGCCTGGATCCCGTTCGGGAGCAACGCTCGGTGGCTGGCTGCTGCCGTCGCCGCTGACCTTTCCCTATCCGTGCTCTCTTCAGTGGAGTCTCCTTTGCTTGAGCAGGCTCCTCGCGTAGCGCCATCGCTATCCTGGAGACGCACTGCTTTGGCTGGCACCGGTTCCCTTCGAGACGATCACGTACGTGTGCGCTCTTGCCCGACACCGTTCGAGGGGTTTCGTCGTGCTGTTGTCCGTCGCAGCTGCGAGCCGCCACGTCCCGCGGCAGGGCTTTCTGCCCTCGGAGGGCAATCGGATGTGTCGCATGTGTCGTTGATCCTGGGATGGACGCATGTCGACATGGAGCGGCAACGTATGTGCAGGGCAAAAGGACGTCTGTGTGTGTATGTGCTGATATACACACCTATACATATATATATATGTGCGTACACCCATATATATGTATATATGCAAATGTATGTATACGTGTGTACGTATACATACATATATATACATCTGCATATATATGTATATGTGTATGCATACACACGTATGTGTTGTATATATATATATGCCTGTATGTGTATGCATAGGTTTATGTATGTATACGTCCATATGCATACGTGTATAGGTGTGCATGTAAGCACATACACCCTCGTATCTAAGGGACACGTGGAACAAGCAGGAGTCGCGTTGGTTACTTTCGCCTGGGAAGAAGATCGCTGGTGGGCGTTCGTTTTTCGGGCGGCAGGAGGCACTTCGTCCCTGGTCACTTTGCCGCCCCCAGCTGGGCGTGCGTGCGCGGATGGGAAGTCAAACTCTTGGTCCGCGGCGGGCGCGTATTTCGTCTTGCCTTCCCGGTGGAGCGGCCGCGGAGGAACGGGCTTCGGCGCTCTTCGGACGGAGATGAGGAGGGCAAAGGATATCGGCAAGTAGAGTTCGCCCGTCCGCCCAACCGGGGTGCATCGTCCGGCTGGGGACAAAAGTCCTGCGGCGACTTGTGCTGCTGCTGCTGATGATGATCTTTGGAGCCACTGTCATGGGGCGCGGTGCCTGGCTCTCTGGCGTTCGCCCAGCCTCCCGAGGGTCTCCCGTTTCGTCCCGAGGCGCCTCGCAGCTTCGCCGATCGCGCGCATGGCTTTGTGACGGCGTCCTCTCCGGCCAGACTGCTGCTGTAGGCGACGCGCCGATGGGTGGCTGTGGCGCGTGATGCACGTCCCCGCGGTCGGCGTCGCTTCGCTTCCTGCTCTGCCTTTCGCCCGGCTCGCAGCGAAGCTGCGGCGGAATTGCCGGGCAAAGTCCGCGCGCGCCCAATGAGAGCTGCGGCCACGTCGGGTGCCGGAGGCAACCACTCGCTGCCTCACCTTCTCCCAGCGCTGTCGCGGGGTCAGCGAGGAGGCCACGGCAGCACCGCGGGGACGCGTCCGGGTGGCTGCGCTCTCGGCCGCGAGCGCGGGATTGGTCGCCTGCGCTGCGTGACACGGCGACCCACTGGGGAGGCCACCCGTCCGGACGTGCCCACTCCCGGCTTTCCGCCGGCTGAAGGGTGACCTGCTGGAACAACAGCAGGCGGAAGCGGAGGACTAGACTCCGCTGCAGCCGAAGGTCAGCAAAGGAGGGGGGGGGGATGTCGTTCGGGAGCGACGGAGGCGCGCGAGAGCGCAGCAAGGCCGGCAGGTCGCGACGCCCTTCCGAAGAAACCCGGAAAGCCAGCGGTTGCCGGAGCAACGCCACAACCCGCGAGTTCGCGATGAAACGGGGTCGTCACGAGAAGGCGACAGGAGAAGTCTGCGCTCCGCGGGGGGAGCGGGAAGGGGGGGAGGGAGCTGTGGGTGCGTCCAGGCGCATCTCCGGTCTCGGGGCCATCCCTATGCCTGGGAAGGGCCTCGGGGGGTGCAAAGCCTCCGCAGGGTCCTCCGGGAGCTTTTGATCTCGTGTCCTCCCTGTGTCTGGGGGCGCGCAAGGGCGCGAGAAGGACGTCTGACCTACTGGGCCTCTGCAGGGCCGTGCGCCAGAAGCGGTTCGATGGCAGGGAGGGACGGCGCCGATGACCTTGCGGAGGAGGATCGCTCCAGGCACAAGGTCGCGAGCCGCTGCCCCACCCGGCCGGCGCCCAAGTCCGGGCGAAGACCAAGACAACGCAACGCAGTGAGGTCGCGTGGGTGCCGGGAGGAATCGCGCCGCAGCGGCGGGTTCTCCCCCCGGCCGGGAGGTCAGGGGAACGCAGGCGTGACCCAGGAGTCACCCACCCTCCCCACCCCCCTGTATCTGGACGAAATGCGAAAGAATCCCGTCGACCTTCGCAATTTGCGCCGCGGGGCTCCCACGGGGAGCTTCCCTCCCCGGGAATACCCTTCTCCACCCCACCCCAGGGGACCGTCGCCACCGCCGCCCCTTTGTCCGGAGGCACGAATGGGACGACCCGACTTGCGCAGACTCTGCCTGGGCGCGTGTGGCGGGGCGGGCAGTCCTGTCCTGCCGCAGAAGCTCGGGGCAGAGGGCGGTCGTCGCCCCTGGCAGCAGCCGGCTGAGGCGGCGCTGCCGATCCAGAGGCTTCCGGGATGGTGGAGGGATCCTGCCGAGGGCAAGCAGGTCGGCAGGGAGGCCGTCGCCCCGGCGACCGCTGGAACGGGCGGAAGTCCGGTGAGGGCGCCGCCCAGGGAAGGCGGGTCAGCCGCACGTGACCCCTCCTCTATCTTGAGGGTTCGTTCGGAGGGAGGAGCCGGCCGGAGTTGCCGCCTGAGGGGGATTCGGCCGGCAGGACGAGCCGTGGGAGAGCACTGGCCTCTTCCGGGTGGACAAGCCGCTTCCCGGGAACACGCGGGATCACTTGCATGAGGGCGGAAGGATTCGGGTCCTCCTCCACCGCCCCCTCCCCTACGTCCCTCTCCTCTCTCTCCACTTCCGCATCCCCACGCGCATGACCTTCCACACTGACCTCCAGGGCGGCGGCAGATATCTGGCGCCCTGAGACCAAGGGAGCGAGCCGATCTCTCCGGGTCAGACGCCCGGTCCTGCACGCCCTCGCTGTCCCGTGCTTGGCGATCCTCCCCCGCCCCCGGGATCTGCTCCTGGGGATCTTGGCTGCTCGGACGACGCGCCCGTAGGTCAGTCACGGTCAGCCAACGGGGGATCTCTCTCCTCCTCCCTTCTCCTATGGCCAAGTGCAAAAGCGCGCCGATCCCCTCGGGGGAGCGCATGGGTGCCACGCGGCGGCTCCACCGGAACGAGCCGCGCCCTGCCATCTCTGCCTGCGCCACCGTCTGGAGGGGGGGTCAAGGGACCGTGTCATCACGGCCCCTTGACCTTGAACGAAGCCCTCCCCCCTCCGTCCGATCTCCACGTGGTCCTTGCCCCGCTCGCTGCCTGCCCGTCGCCCCCACCGGCGCCCCCTGCTGCTCACGCGCGGAGCGAAGGCCCCAGGGAGAGGCTCGTCGGCATCGCCCGCGGCAAGGCCGCTCGTCGACTGAGGCGGTCCAGGGGCGGGGAGGCCCGAAAGGACGAGACTCTACCTTCCTCCCCTCCCTCCCTTCCTGCCCCACACGCCTAACCACCCTCAAGGCTGAGACGCGAAAGCTGCTGGCAGGGATCGAGCGACCACGGCGTCACCTGGTCTTGGCCTCCCGCCGAGCAGCCCGGGAGCGTCAGCGTCGGCGCACCCTGACGGGAGGGGAACGGCAGTGCCCCTTGTGGGACGCCGCGCGGGGGCGTTGACCTTTCCCCAGCTCTCTGCATTGGCCCATCAGCACCTCTCGCCGAGCTTTGGCGGTCTCCTTGGATACCCGGGAGAGGGGACGCTCGGGAATAGTCGGGAAGTCCCGGGTTTGGCGCCGGCCCAGCTCCGGCTTCCCGCTTCTCTTCTCTCTTTCGGCTGGCGCACTTCCAGAAGGACGGGTCCCTCCACTGCTGCTTCGCGGCGTCTGCGAGCTGAACGTGCGTGTCCGCAGGCTGAGGTGTCCCTTCGGAGGTGTCACCGACCTGAGTGCTCCCTGCTTTCCACCTCCCCCGGTCGGGGTGCGCGGCTCTTCGAGGCGGCGGCGACGCGCGACCCCTCCGAGAGGAGGGGGCATCCCCCGGAGCGGGGGAGTCCCGGGCGGTGGCGTGGCCGAGCGTATACTCTGGCTGCACGGGCTGGGAACACCCGGTCGCACTGCGGGGTCCGAGGGCACTGCACCAGGGGGTGCTCGGTTCCCGCTTAAAGGCGGTTCTCGGTTCCGTCCCCCTGGAGCGCCTCCAACGCACAGGCCCTCCGCGCGCCCGGAAGCTCTCCCGACAGAGGGTGAGGAACCCTGAGAGTTCCGGAACCAGGAGAGCGGAAGTCGCACCCTCTTTGGTGCGCAACGGAGGGCAAGGCACTGACCTCCCACCTCCTCGAGTTCTACCCCACCCTTTTCGCTTCTTTATTTTTCGTTTTCTTTATTTTTATTTCCTCGCTTTTAATTGTACGCCTTTAAATTTCATTTCTTCGCTTTTTTGTTCTCTGCTTTTTTTCATTTCTGTCTCGAATTTTTACGCGTCGTTTCTGTCTTTACAGTTTGATTCCGCGCCTTCGTTTCGTTTGTTTGTTTTTTTTTCAATTTCTATCCCAATTTTGCTCTTTTGTTTTGTTTTTAAGTCCAATTTTTCACACATATATATATACATATATATATGTATATATATATTTCCAGTTTTTCTTCTCCTATTAAAATTGGAAGAATCCACCTCACCCTAGTTTTATTTGGTTTATTCTGATTGATTTTTAATTTTCCAACCTTCCATTTTCATCTTCCGGTTTCGGAAACTTTTCCTTTCCTCCTCCCCCATCCCACATTTGGCTCTTCTCTCTCGAAAAAGCGCGGGTTCGGTGCGACCTGAAGGAGGACTAGCGTTGCTGACGACAACGGCCGTCGGGTGGCGCGCGCGCAGACGTGCGCGAAGAGGAGGAAAGACAAAGGGAGAAAGGGAACAAGCGAGGCGGGAGTCCCGGGCGCGAGAGGCAGATACTGGACCCCTCCTTCCCACTCGCCCCACGGTTTTCCCTCTCGCGTGCGCAGCGGCACCTCCCTCCGTCTGCTGCCCAATCCCTCGCGCGCATGCGCGCGCTGTCCGAGGTCTTGGACGGAGTCGGCCGCTGTTGCTGGACGTCCATGCTGAGGAGGAAGGGGGAGGGATGCGGCCAGTAAGAACGACCAGGGAGATAAGAAAGTCGGGTCTAAGGTGAGCCAGGAGCCCACCCGCACGCCACGCGGCACCCCACCCCCCATCTACCCTAAAGAGATCCTCGCTTGCCTCCCACACCGGCGAGACCCGCACGGATGATCGAGTGACCGGCGCTTATCAGCGGGCTGGACTTCCAAAGCGCAGGGGTTTTCGTGTAACGGCGGCGCGAGAGTGGGGAAAGCGGGAAGCACCATCCCGGGCGTGTATCGAGTGGGAGAGCCTGGGACTCAGCCGCAAGCTTCAGAGAGGGAGCCGCGTCAAATCCGCTTGCGATGCCCCTACTGGACTAGAAATTCCCTGAGGATTTCGAGCTTGAAACCCAAAGGAGACGAAGAGGAAATCCAGAATTCTCCGGGTGGGTAGCCGCGCATTAGCTTTCCTTGAATATGGTTTTCCAGGAGGAGGGAGAGGCTGCGTCCCGGGAGCAGCCGCGGCACTTGCTCAGATCCGATACAAAATTCGAACGGGGGGGAGAGGAGCGGAAATGAACACAAACGCGAGCTGGTCGCAAAGTGGGGACAGCGCGGAAGCACGAGACGGGAACGCGAGGCAACCTTCCGGAATCGTGGAGCAAATTCGGATTCGGTGCTGCCGAAGAAATCATTTAGAATCCCTCCGTTCCATAAGGCCTCCCCGTGCCTACTCGATTTGCTCGCGATCCTCCCGCCCAGGGAAAGTTTTCCCTCCTCCTCGCTGTCCCCTCCGCCTCCCCCCCTTCCAAGTTTCTCCCCTCCAGGTAACAGTATCCTTGGAGTATCCTTGCCCACGTCTCGTCGAACCAATCGCACTGGAACCAAAACACGCGAAAGTCCTCTCTGGTCGAATCCCACCGTGTCGCTCGAACAGCCCCTTCATCTGCATCCTCCTCCTCCTCCTCCTTCCTCACGACATCACATCTCTTTCTCGGGGTCGGAGCATGGATCCTTGGGGTATTGTTCGGCGCCTGCCCGCGTGTGTACTTTGCTTGAGCTTATTCAGCGCAAGACCTCCCTTGTTTCCCTGAGTGGTCTTCCAAACAAGTGCATGCTTGTAAGGGCAGCAGGTTTCGTGTTGCTTCACTCGTTCTTATCAGTAGATAGATAAACACTCTTTTTTCCCCGGTGCACGTCACCCGAGCAACTGGGTGACATCGGACTCGATTAGTCCCCAAAGACCGGAGAACAAACGCAATTTCACGAGTCCCTCTAGCTTCTCCTCACTGATGGGAAGAAGGGACGGAGGGGGGAGGAAAGCGACTCATCACGGAGATTCACGCTCAGTGAGAGCAGTTCCCTGAATTTTCGTCGCAACGATTATCCCCATTCTCCCAAACCCTTCTTTAGAGTAAGGGAATAAAGAAGCGCTCGCTAATAAATCAACCCCATTTGAATTTCAAACTACGCATCCGAGATGCTCCGCTTGCTTCCCTCTGCTTGGGTGGAGAGTAGAGTGACCATCAAAGGAGATAGCTGCAAACCGAAAATTCATAATGTAATCTTCGCCTCTCCTGCTGCACTTTCCCGGCCCTCTCGTCCTTCTCTCTTTCCTCTTTTCAGATAAAGCTAAAATTGGGCAATCGTTCGGATTCCCGATGCTCGCAGCAGAATCCGCGTGCGAGAGGCACTTATCTTGAAATTTGCGCAGCGACTGCTGAATACGGGAGCGGCGAGAACCTCCGCTCTCGGCGGCCCCACTTCGCGTGGCGAACGTGAGACGCGGCGATTTTCTCTTGGCCGTCCTTGTCGAGTTTGAAGAAGGAGCCGGGAAGAAGCGAAAGAGCTCCGGAAGCTCCGGCGCACGAACTCCTTCCTCCCGGTAAGTCTTCGGGAAGTCTGCTGCTGAAAGCGTCCCGTGCCCGAATTCATTTAGCGCGATTACGTCCTCGGCAGCCGCGCTCCTGGGCCGTTCTCCGCCGCCCGTAATTTCCTGCCGATCGCGAATGCACGAAATCCGCAATTTGTTCTTCGGCAGTGGGATCGAAGGAGGCGGATGAACACGGGGCGCCTCCTCGCAAACGGCTCCCCTGCACGAGCATTACCGTTAGCGCTCGCGTTTGCGAATCTTGGCGCAAAAGGAGGAGGAGGAGAAGAAGAAGAAGAAGAAGAAAAGTCGGACGGGGATCGATACATCCCATTCGTTTCGTCCCGAAGCGGGGAGGACCGCTTGTACAACTGCACGCGGCGGCCCCACGGCGACGGGGGTCACATCCGACGGAACGAACCACGCTCGAAGCAGGGGGGATGCGGCAGATCTCATCTAGCAAATCAGGTTTGCCCGTCTTGACTTGTATTGAAATCGCATTACAAATGATTGAATTACGCCCCAAGCTGTGAATGGAAGGCAATTCACCTGAATAGGAAGGAGCACACGCCGGTAATCCAATAAAGGAGGTTGTGTTTTCGTAGACAACTTTTGTTTTCCTTTTCGGCGTTGCTGGCGACGTGTTTCCCGAAGGAAACGGATTTCGAGGCGCGCGCGCGCTGCTTAGTGCCGCGGAAGCGAGCGTTTCGCTACTTCCGGTTCGTGTCAGCAGCTCAACCAAGTAGCACCTTGTAAATCCGTTCCGGCTGCCAAAAAAGTAATGCGCGCCGTGTAGTTCGAACTGCGAAAGGACCTTCCTGCTGGGAAGGGGGAGGAGAGGGGGGGGGGGACTCGCCGTCTTCTTCTGCTTCCCGCGTTTTAGGTTCTGCGCGTTTTTTTTTTTTTTTTTTTCTCCTTTCCCGCGCGCGTACGCGTATTGTGCTCGCGTTTTCATTTATGTCCCATGAATCGGAAAAAATGCTTGCGTGAAGCCGTGGAGGCGTGCAAGCACGGCAGCTCTGGAACCTGTCTCCCGTCGCTCCCGGAGACGGAAAACCGTCTCGCAGCGGGAGGAGTCATGTGCCGGAGAGAGCCCGGCTCGGGATAACCAGGCGGAGGAGTGTCGATGCTTGGCAGAATCAGCTCTCGGATCTGCTGCTGCTAAGGCGAGCGGCGGCCGGAGTTCGTGGGAAAGGTCAAGAGGGAGGAAGCGCGCACTGTGTGAAGAGAGGCGCGTTGTCCGCGCCGGGGTCACATGGTAGGCGCGAAAGAGGAGGAGGAACAAGAGCGTAGAAGACTCCTTCACCCTTGCCCTCCATTCCCTCTGCTCCACGCAGTCGTGGGCACTTTCAAGAAGCTGCTCCAGCGCGCTGCTGCTTCCGGCTGGCAAAATTGAAAGCTGTCTCCTCCCCTCTCCCTTCCCGGGAAGCGTGCGAGGCCGCTCAAAGTGGCAGCTGGCTTCCAGCTGCAGGAGGGCATCTTCCTATCAAGATGGAAAATTTGGCGGGGCCTCTTTCATGTCTTTGCGAAGGGACGAATGAGTGCTTCCGCGATCTCTATCTTCCTCCGCCAAATTTTTTTCCATCCCCCCCCCTCCTCTTCCAAAGAAGGGGAAGTCGAGAAGGGATAGAACGGAGGAGGGCGGGTTCGC
This sequence comes from Raillietiella orientalis, assembly GCA_036172245.1. NCBI lineage: Eukaryota > Metazoa > Arthropoda > Ichthyostraca > Raillietiellida > Raillietiellidae > Raillietiella > Raillietiella orientalis. Next base: position 3,734,878 of record JAYWIR010000002.1, on the reverse strand, counting down.
CTTCGTCGCCCTTTCCGGTTGCTAGGAGACGGGGCTTTCAAGTCCGAAGAGGCCACACGAGAATTGGGAGGATTCGCAAGTTCGGGGGGCTCCCCGTCTTCCTCAGCAGCAGTTCGCAATGGAGATACCGGCCAAGGGGTCCCAGAGGATCGCGTCCGCGGTTCTCTCCCCGGACAATAGGACTTTCCAGGACGCCTCCCCCTCCACCCCGGCGGAGGTGGACGAGGAGGAGGACCTGGTCACGCTGTGGGTCGTCGTCCTGGTGCTCCTGTCCTTCACGCTGCTCTGCTGCTGCCTCAGCTTCCGCGACGCCGAGAAGCACGCTATGTCGGCTCGCAGGAGGAGCAGGAAGAGACTCGGCGCCTTGCGACGCCAGCATCTCCCGAACGCCTCTCTGAACGAGGAGGAGATGAAGGAGCGCCTCCTCCACGAAGCGCGCGAGAAACGACGGCTCGCCACCGACGTGCTCGTCGCCAGGGAGACAGCATCCTCCCTGGAAACGCAGGTGCTCAGCCAGCAGCACATCCTGGAGCAGCTCAACCAGATGCTGCGCTCCTACGAATGCCAGCCGAGAGAAATGGGCTTCGAGACCTCCCCTTTGTGACCACCTCCGGGAAGAAGAGAAGCCGAGAGAAGTGCGACCGCTGCCTCTCCCATCCCACCTTCCTTTCTTTTCTCCGTCCGCCCCCCTCCCTCTTCCCCTCCCCTGCTGCAGCAACCATCGGGAGAGGGTCGTGGTGAATCACAGCAACAGCACCGCACAGTTTGTTGCTCGCCTTCCGTCTGGGGCCCACTTCTGCCTCGAGCTCACGGGAGGGGTCTCCACGGGGACGCTTTAAGGGTCGTTGCCGGTGGAAGGACACAGCACCTCGCGTGGCTCCGGGATTCCCTTCCTCCTCGTTCCTCTCCTCCTCCGCTTCCAGCGCGCGGACGGGACGCGTCCTCTCCATTGCGATAGCTGGGAGAAGACGGACGACCTTGCCTCCGCCCTGCTCATCAGCGGCGATGACGTCACGACGCTTCGTGGAGGCTGCTGCTCAGGAAAGACCTCGTCCTCCCTTTTCTGCCCGACGAAGACACGACCGTTGGTCTCATTTCGATAATCTCGACCTTGATCTTGATGCGCCAAAAAGGGGACGCGGTCTAGTGAGTCCTTCCACGAAGAGGAGTCTGCCGAAGGTCGCACTCGTGGAAGAGGGGATGGACCGTCGATCTCTCGTGTCCCTGGATGCCGGGAAAGTGTTCTGCCTGGAAATCTACGTCATGGCGCTGATCTCCAAGCAAGGGAGCAACGCGGGCACTCTTCATCCGCTTTCCGACATGCGCCTCGGGCTCTCTCCGCGACCTGCTCACCGGCGCTTTCCCTCTGGAAGGGGGGAGGGAGGGAAGGGTCGAGCACCCCATGTATGTAGGATTCCAGGAGGCCGTGGGAGCAACAATGGCTGTCAAGAAGCGAAGGAGCAGGACGAGGCTTTGCGACAGCGGGCACGGACCTTCCCCGGCAGGCTGCAGGTTCTCCCGTCGCCAGGGGCAATGAAGGAAGAAGCTGCATACGCTGCATTCCGAGCTCGATCATGCGTGCCAGGAGAAGACGGAAGGCCGGCCGTGGATCCCTTCGTCCGTGTGATTGCGCATTTGTCCTACCGCGCCGGTTGCTCCGCATGGAGAGTGGGACAGCGGACGCCGTTCCGAGGCGCCTCCTCCTCCTCTTCCTCCTCAAGTCCTGCCACTCCCCCTTCCTCTCCTGGAAGCCTACGTCCACAGGATGCTCAGCCTCTTCCTCCCTTCCCCCTTCCAGAGGGAAAGCGCCGGTGAGCAGGTCGCGGAGAGAGCCCGAGGCGCATGTCGGAAAGCGGATGAAGAGCGCCCGCGTTGCTCCTTTGCTTGGAGATCAGCGCCATGACGTAGATCTCCAAGCAGAGCACTTTCCCGGCGTCCAGAGACACGAGAGATCGGCCGTTCACCTGCGCTAATGGGCACTCCAGAAATCCGAGGTGAACCTCGCCAGCCGCTCCTTCTGCGCCCACTCACACCGACCCCGTGAGGGGGTATCCCCTCCCTTCTCTCTCCCCCCTCAAAAAAAATACAACACATCTCTCCCGAAACCCACTGAACGCTTCATCCTCGCAGGAGCTGCTTCCTGGCTCGGCTCTCCGTGAACGCGCTGAACTTACACGCCGCCCTCGCTAATCCCCCACTTTCATCCCCACTGTAACCACATTTTCATGCCCACTCGATCACGACGCAGTACCTCGTGCCTTTCGTTTCGCTTCCAAACACCTCCCTCTACCTCGGGGACCTCAAAATCCCGAATCCCGCAGCGAGCGCAGCCTCTCCCGGCAGTGAGTGCAACCGCACGGCGGCGACGCTGCGGCTGTGAGACCGGCCGTCGCGGGACGGTGACGTCTGTGGCAAAGGATCGTCACCGCGGAGCAGGGGCACCCGCGCTTTTGAAAAGCGAGGGGGTGACGAGGTGACGAAAAGGAGGGAGGTGGCAACCGGGAGTGGTCACCGCCCGCACGGAGAGCACGGTGCGCGAGCGGTCGATACGTACCCATACGGGTGGCAGTCGAGTTGCACGCGCGGGGCTGGCAAGAGGTGGGGAAGGAACCCTGCGTGCGATCTCTCCCCGAGTGTCCGGGGGAAGGGAGGGGACGTGCCACCCATGTTCCTGGTTGTTGTTGCTCAGTCTGGGGTTTGCGGAGTTTATCTTTTTCGATTCAGCAGAGGACGGGCCGTCCCTGATCCGCAGTGGAAGGTCTTTCCCGCCTTTTGTCAGCTGTGCTCATTCGTGCTGATGGGAGCGCCCATCGGAACCCGGGATTTAGTGGCACCATAAACCGGTCTCTTCCTTCCCTCTCCCCCCCCCTCCAGGTGCACAAGTTCGTCTTTGAAGGAGCTTGCTGTTTGGGAATCGTCCCCACAGCAACGTTTTTCAGCATTGAAACGACGCTTCTTGAACTGGAACTTGCAATTGCTGCAGATCCACGAGCATTGGTGATTGCGCGCGGTTTCGTTAGAGAGATGCAAATGAAAAGGGGAGGGGAAAAATGCGCCCCTAAATTCCTGTTGCGAGTCCCCCACATCGCCTACGAAGGATTTTTTTTTTTTTTTGCCTTTCGTGGAGAATGATCGGAGCGGTCATTCCATGCGTCGTGACGCACGGAAATGACGCAATTTCAAGACGCATGGTGATCGCCTTGCGGGGAGCTGTCCCAGGGTCGCCCAACCCGAATGACCTGGGGTATCTCTGCCTATCCCTTCCCTCCCCCCGCAGACTTTTCCAACACTCGCGGAGCGCGCAGCAGCCGGTGGAATTTCATCTCGGGGACCTCCCGGCACAGACTGCGGCTCGTCTGAACCGAAATTGGTCCGGGTCCGTCCACGTGGAACGAGGCTGCGAAGGAGGCTCTAGATATGGACCCCCTGCTCGACCCCTGGGAGAGACTCGAGAGCGGGCAGATGGAAGCGCGCAAGCCAAGCCGGCCATCCCAAAGGGGTGCTCCTCTTGCGTTCGCGTTTCTCTGGCACGCGGGAAGCGACGAGTTCCCTCGTAGCTGCGACGCGAGAGGGGGAAGTTGGCGACCCCATGCCCTCCTTTACCGGAGGGATGAGTCCGTGCGTGGCAGGAAAAGACCTTACTTTCCCTCGGAGTGGCGGACATTGTTCCACTCCTCTGCCAGCCCCGTTCCTGGGTCTACCATTCTGTCTCCCTCCCTCCCTCCCTTCCGCTGTCGAAGACAATCGGGAACGCCGACCGCGGGCTCGAAACAACCGATCCACCGAATCGCTCCAAGACGCATCCGTCTGCCCTCCTCCCTCGATGTGACGGACGGCTTGCTGGGGTGCCCGGGTGGCGTCTGCTGCTACTTTGCAGCGCGGATGCCATGATTCCGATTAGCAGGTGGAACCTCGCAACAGTCTTGCCGTATCGTGCCTCCACCCTTCTGCTCATCACGAGCCCCCTTTCTTCCCGTGCCTTCTGCCCCAAGGACTAACTGGGAAACGATCTTTAGGGCTGGAAAGCCCAATGCCGAAGAGAAGGAGGGAAGAGGATGATTTGGGGCCTGCCGGTCCAGAGATGCAATTAAGTTCTTCCGCGTCTTCGCTGCAAGTCGATGGGTCAGCACCGGAGGGGATTCGAAGTGACTACTGGAAGAAGGACGCGCGAGATGGCGAGATCCCCGCAGGTTTTTCGCCCAAGTTTGCCGGGGCATTTATTATAGGAAATTCTAATAAAAGTAGTCTATATTACAGATTCGTGGTAGAACTTTTGATTCTACCACGCGCGAAGGACTTGCCAAAAACCAGTACGCAGACCGGTGAGGTCCGTTCCATCGGTGAAGGAAAAGGCAAAACTACAAGAAAAAAAAAAAAGAAGAAAAAAGGGGGTGGGGGAGTTTCTTAGGAAGGGTCGGGTAGAAAAGGGATCACTACTCGTCTGGAGACGTCCTCTGAATCCTGTTCAGGATGCTGTCAGGTGCTGTTTTGGCATTGCCCAGGTGGGGCCATCTCGACGCTTTCCTCAAGAAGATCGTCGTCCAGTGAATGGCGTCCTTGCCATTTTGCCCTCTCCTGGTCGCGTTCCAGCATGCCACGATTTTCCACGGACACAGCGGCAGAGAGCTGTTAAGGACGCGGCTGACTGCAGATCGGTACTCCGGAGGAGTCGTCGGAAAATGTCCCTTGGTTCGCCCTCCAGGTTTCTTAGGATCATCGAGAGACGATTCTAAAGGGGTCGAAGGGCAGAACAGTCTACCAATAAGTGCGGGAAGGTCTCCTCCTTCTCGCCGCACTTTGCGCAATGGGCATCGACGCTCCCCCGTGTTCAATAATGGATGCGTGCTTTGCATAGGATTCCCCAATGCAACAACTGGACAAGTGAACGACAGGCCATCTCACTGACGCTGCGACTCCGAGTGCTCGACCTCGTGGCCCCCGGTACTCATGAGGGTACCCGCACGTACCCTCCCCTTGAAGTGGCAGGAGTCAGCATTGATGGTGCTGCACTGGTGCCTCCCGTGCAACGCTTGCCAGCATCATTGGACACGGGGAGAGGGGATGAACCCGAACTGTGCAAGATGCGGGGAGCAGGAATACCTCCCACATCTCCTAGTGGACTGTGTTGCCCTCCGCTCCCTTTAGGCACGCTTTGCTGTGGCCCTTGGAACTACCGGCGACAACGCCAGAGACGTTTTAAAGCGCCCTTCCTGCAAGATGCTCTCTTCCCGGCCGCATCCCTAGCAGCACTTTGCTGCCTACGCAGGATCGTGGCTGCATGGAGCAGCGCCAGAGGGGGCCACAACGATAGAGACATCATCTACTTTGCTGTCCTCTTCATGAGGATAGCGTCAAGGAAGGAATCTGGGCTGGCCCCATCTGGGCCATCTTGACGCTGTCTCCATGCCATCATCCTTGCCAGCACCCGGTGATCCCTTCCCGAACCCTCCCATTTTTTGACTATATGTTTTCTGTTTTATTTTTTCCTTTTGTTTCTCTCTCCTTTCCTTGTGCTGCCGAGGCGAACCCGCTGGCCTGCGTGCCAGTTCCCGGCAGGTTCCTTCTCGTAGTTACAAGCAACATGCCTCAAGATCAAAAGCCCTGCCACAGACGTGTATGTTTATCTTTATAAATAAACGCCCCGTCGCGACCGGGTGTCAGTCCAATGCAACAGTAACTCCATTTCTTGCCACTTGAGAGAGAGGATGCCACTGTTCCAACACGCTGGGGGCTACTCCACTTCCGGAGGTATCGCGAGCAACTCACCCCAACGTACGTTGGGGTGAGTGGGTAAGTCCTTTCGGTGGGTACTCAGGGTCTCAGCGTCCGCTGGCTATCGCGTTGTCCACGCGTTTTTTCCTGCCCTCGATGCAGCAGGACACTTCCCATCTTGCCGGTTCATTGCTGTACTCGCATTTTTCAAGGAGAACAGCACTGGGGCAAGAGGGGTGAACGAGACCCACAGCAGGTTGCGCGGACTGCACACAATGATCTCCCGCATGGGCTGTCGAGCGCGCCTCCCCTTCCGGAGGCAGGCGTACCCTGCCTCGCTCGAGCCGTATATCAGCCTCCAGAAGACCGACTCCTGAATCCAAGCCATGCAGTTTTCCGGGAGGCAGGAGATCGCCCGCAGGTAGAGTGGTCAAAGAGCTCTTGTGGGGGTCACCGAGGAGTGGAGAGGAAATGCAGGCGGTTCTGAGCGGTGTAGCCGGAGTGCTTCCAGGCCGGTAGGCCAAAAACCTCTCTCTGGAGCAGACTCGCGCGATCCCGGTGCAGCTCGGTCACGTCGGGGCCAAGACAAGGGCGAGGAGGCGGTGGGAGCCACTCTGCGGGGGGCAATGTCCGAAAGGGGTGCTTCCGCGACGGGAAAGGGTTAGAAGGCTAGAGTTCATCCCGAGTCCTTCCTCCCGAAAGGAGCCATCCCAGGACTGCGAAACGAGATGTTCTGGGAATTCTTCCCTTGGGGAAGCTTGGCTGCTAGGCAGGAGGAGGCTAGGAGCCTGGTATCCCCAAGGGACGGCAAGCGGCGGCAGCAACCACATTCACGAGGCTTCTCGGTCGAGTGCCGGAGGCACGGGAGCCGCCTGTGTGAAGCACCGAAGCGCTGTCGACCGTGAACCCCTCCCCGCATCCACCGAGAGAGCAAAGTCCTGAGGCCCTTTTCGGGAGACGCGCGCGCACGCGAGCACGGGTGAGCCTTTCCGTCCTTCGAGGGAGAGGTGGTGGAAGAATCGCCTGGAACAGGTGCCCAAGGGAAGCTGCGTCATGGGGACGGCCCCGTTTTCCCACTCCGCGCGCCGAAAAGCTTCGATCCAGTCAGAGATGGGGACAGCGCAGTTCCGGCGCGGCACGAGAGTACCTTCATCTGATGTAATATAAGCGCTACATGGTTAAATAACGATTATTTGATGATTATTGAATAATGCAATTAAATAATGATCATTCAATTATTTATGCCACACAATGTAGAGAGATATAAAAAAATTTCGCTTATCGTTACACCCTTCATTTCATGTATGGAAAATTTAAGATTCCATTTTACCACAATTTTGGAAAACAGAAAGTTCGGCTGAATGGTTAGAGGGAGACATTTTGTCTTGAGAGTGAAAAATTTGCCCGGTCCAGAGCGGGACCAGCCACGTGCACTATTGCCTGACTCAGCGTCGACGGACGGATCCGCTTCTCGTGTTCGGCCGCCGCGTACAGAGTTCCAACAGTGGAGTTCTGCCACCCCAAAGGCCTGCACCCCTCCTGGTGTGCGAGTTGGGGGAGGGCGGGGTCTCAACTTGACGGTGGACCCACGATCGAGTCCAGCACGAGGGATAACTGGGACTCCGATTCCTCCGCGTCCGTCTCGATCTCCACGCCCGCAGCTGCTGCTCGGGAATGCTCCGGGGCGCTTCTTCGTCTCCTCCGGTGCTTGGCCCCCGGAGGCAGACCACCTGAGGGCGGATGGCCCCCGGCAAGCAGGAAGCAACAGCACCAAACCGTCCCCTCCTGGGTTCCTTCTTGCTCGCACTCGAGGTCCTCCGCACGCCCGGCACTGCACACGGCCCTTGAGGGGCGCGCGCGCACGTAAGGAGGGCGGGAGGAGGAGGAGGG